>JASDDO010000026.1:47010552-48266524 GCA_030015575.1 Agapanthus africanus | reverse complement strand
CCTCGGCTGCTTCTTCTGCCTTATCATAAGTCCCTAGCCAAAGCCTTAGGGTTTGCGACGATACTTTTATTTGGGCTACCCATCTCTTCGAAGGCCTTTGCCTGACACCGAGAAAGCTTGAACTTTCTTCTTCTTCTTGGTTTTGTCCATGGTTAGAGAGCTAGAGAGAGATAACGTTGTGATTTTACAGTATTGAGATCATGACTGAAGGCTCTTAGATCCTGTTTGTGCTTATGTGTGATCCGAGCTTTCGAGCCGATCTTTTGATCCTTGGTGCTCTCTTCTGGTCAATCGAGCCTCCGTGCTCTCTTGGCCTTCTGTCCATCGAGCCTTCGCGCCTTCGGCCCTGGAGCTTTCGTGCTCCTCCCAACTCTGTGCCCTCGGTCGTCATGGCGCATCGGCCTTGCCTGATGCATCGGCCCTCATGGCGCATTGACCCTTTTCCTGCATCGGTCCTCCTTCCGCATTGGCCATCCTCGCACATCGGCCCTCATGGCGCACCAGTCATCCTCGCGCATCAGCCCCCATGGCACATTGGTTCTCCTCATGCATTGGCCCTTACGGCGCATTGGCTCTCCTCGTGCATCAACCCTCGCACATCGGCCCTACCTGCGCTTGTACTCGCTACTATATCCGCTCCGGTACCCTGCTCTCATTGCCTCATTTTCACGCTCCGTTTCTTCTATTGCAACGCCGCATGGTTTCCGTTCTATGACAGTTATTTCGGAAACATGGTCTCTCCTTTTCAGCATCTTCTCATTTAAGCGAAAGTGGTTTCGAGGCACGAGTTTGCCTAGCTTCATGCAAAAGAGACTCCAGGTTCTAGTCCATCTAGTATCATGCGGAAGCGACTTTACAGGCTACAACCTGCTTTTGCTTGATGCACCAAGACCGTGTTATCTTCTACATTAACTTTACAGGCTACAACCTGATTTGCTTGATGCACCAAGACCGTGTTATCTTCGTCATTAACTTTAAAGATTGTTCGAGATCCATATCCAAACTCACAGTAGACGATCCACCGCGGGTTTGAGGGAGGGTGTGAAGTATAGTAGTATATATATTCAACACATATGTATTATACATGTATATTAAGATCCCTTCGTAAAATCCCTTTTCTTATGTATATATAGGGATACTTTGAATTCATTTTCTTTGAGGATCAATCATTTACATTTCCAAATCTACGATTCTTTTATATATAGACACACACAATGACAAAGGTTTAGGATTTCATTATATTGTTGATAATGGTGTGTTTGTTCTCTGGTTGCTATCTTATTATTCTCTATATTAACAATTTAATGCATATTCCATTTCCCCGTATAATTACAAGATACACTAGAGTACTAGTTAGAGCTTTTTATAATGCCCTCTAACATGAAGATATATTACTGATATGTCATTAACCATTACTTAATCCTACTTTGCTAGGACAGTTAGCGGTACAGTTGATAGTAGATAAATAATATACAGTAAAACCTCCGTATAGGAATACTCTATATAGGAATAACCTCCCTATAGTGATAAAAAGTCCCGGTCCCGACTCGGAACCAGTTATAAATAAGAATAACCTCCACAGTGTGATATTCCATACTTTTTCCAAGTCCCGCCTGTACTAATTTACCTCTATATAGTAATAAATTGGCATTAAATTTTAAATAATTTTTTATATATATAAAAAATACATAAAATTACTTGGCTATTACAATTGAACTTAAGATGACATAAATTACTTAACTACACAATTGAACTTAAGATGACATAAAGTACTTATTCAAAGTTGTTTGGGACAATGACTTAATTTTTTGAGTTACTACCATATCCTTTAACTTGCGAGTTCGTAGTAACTCGTCACCACAATCACCTTCTTGTTGAATCCAAAACATTTCTAACTTATCCAACATGTTTGAAGCTTCTCGACATGACACCTTTTCTATTTCCACACTATCGTCTTCCGGATTATCACCTTGCGCTTCTTGCCTTATTGCCGCCATGATTTCTTCTTCAGTTAAGGCATACACTACTTGTTGCTCATTTGGATGATTGAGAAAAACATCCATATCCATTTGATTATTATAGTGAAGTTCTTTAATTTGATTTGTCAAATCTGAAACTATTTCTCGATCCTCCTCATCCAATTCTTTTGTAACTTCTTGGTCATCGGCACCATCGGTTCTAATTTTGCAATGCTTAAAGCAATTTTTGATTGTCTGTGGCTTCACATCTATTGACCATGAAGCAACTGCATTTACAATTCCATCTAATAGAGATACCTTTGATGGTTCTAAAACACGATCTTCAATTCGTTTCAAGAGTAAACGATTAAATCGACGACGATAATAACCTTTAAAATTCCTAATGATGCCTGCATCACAAGGCTGAATTTTGGAAGTGCTGTTTGGTGGTAAGAACAAAACAGTTGTGTGGCTAAGAGGTGGCAGATTATCATTTTTTCCATGTGCTGTACAATTGTCCAAAATAAGCAAAACATTTCTGTTCAATCGGCTATCAAACCACTTTAGCCATTCCACGAAGAGTAAAGACGTCATCCATGCATTTGAATTTGCTCGATAAGTACAATTAAAATTATCACGGTTGACATTTTTGAAGCATCTGGGATTAAGAAACTTACCAATCATCCAAAGAGGAAGCTTGTCAGAGCCATCACCATTGCAACAAATAACAATTGTAATTCTTTCTTTATTTTGCTTACGTCCCTCTAACTGTTTCGTTGCAAGAGAGTTATCTGCTTGCATTCGATAAAATAGACCGGTTTCATCCATGTTGTAAATGTCCTTCCATTCCCATTTGTCAAGTTCTTCTCTTATTGCCGGCAAACTTGCTTCAATTTTCTCCATATCAACAGAGCCACTCTCCCCGAAACGACGAAAGGATCGGATTGCATGTCGCTGCTTGAACTTATCCAACCACCCATTTGAAAATTCAAAAGGAGCAGCTTCTGGATACAATCCCTTTAAGAATATGATTCCTTTTTCTTTTAATAAATCACCAGAAATATTTACAAACTCTTGATTGCACAAAAACCATTCGTAAAGTGCAGACTCCATTAGAGGATACTTTACTTGTTTTTGACGTTTTGCATTCGGGTTCGAAAGCACTTCTCCTTCATGGTCGGTTGAATTTTTCATTATCTTAGATATTGCTGACTGTGACAACTTAAGTTGATGGGTATTTTCTAACCATATCGCAAGATCTTTTTGCTTCCAATCGGGGTTGTCTTGTTTCATTTTTCGCAACTCATGACGTATACTTTCACTAATTTGAGTTCGTTTGATTTTAGGTGCCATGTTTGGATTGAAGAAGAAAATTATGATATGAAATAATAAAACTAGCTTATATTTATATGAATGTATTGATGAAATGCACATCCATAAATTTTAATTTTCCAAGATGCATATGGCTGAATTTTGAAGGTCTAAGAATTTTGACTTGTTAATAAGTTTGAAGGTCTATATGAATTTTGAAGGTCTAAGAATTTTGACTACTATTTTTTCAAAAAAAAATCTAATTTTTATATATAAAACTCTACTTAAGAATAACCCCCCTATAGTAATATTTTTCCCCGGTCCCAAGGATATTACTGTATAGAGGTTTTACTGTATATTAGATTAGATTTGGGACTTCATTAGACAAAGGAGAAAGTCATTAGTTTATTGATAATGACTTCATATCTATAATTTTATTGATAATAATACACTAGACATAAATGAAAGCTACATTAATTAATCAATAATGTAAGATAACAAGACATTACAGCAGTATTCTAATATAATCCTTTCGGCCCGGTTTGGACACAGGAGCTAGGAAGGAGTCGGAGACCAACACTCTCCTAAGACCTAACTGTCTTGGTAACATGTTACCTCCCAAATAACAACAAGGATATAGTTGCACCGATGGTAGCGATGAGGACAATGATAGCATATGTGATGAGAACAACGATATGGAGGTTACGAACAAAGGCCTGGGGGCTGGAGGGGAGCTAGCTAGGACGAAGGAATGAAGAAAATAATAAGAAGAATTTATTCTTTTTTGGGTTATTAGTAATAAAAACATTTAGAATTTAAATCCAATATTCGTCAAAGTGTTCATTTATCCTGTATTTGGAGTCCCAAGCTTGCACTTTTGTAGCCAATCATCAATCTATCGTCCTAAATGGAATCTCTACCGGATTGATAGGTGGTTATTTTTCAATAATAAACCATAAAGTTAAGCAATACTTGCGCTGTCCAAGCATTTAATTAAGTCCGGTAATTAACAAGTAATGAACTTGGTTGTTAATGTACCTCTTAAGTTTGGGCCCACTCTTATTTACGCCGAAAAGGATTCTTGGGCTTAGATTCTATGCTCTACGTTATTAAAACCCCCAAAGTTTAGAATCTCACATATAAATACCTAAAGTTTATGTTTTGCCATAGGATTACTAGCATCTTCATCTGAGATTCCCACATACACCTCGCTTGAGGAATTTTTTTGACGTTTTTGCTCTTAACAAATAAAATGGAAGAACTTAGCAATGCCTTTACACTTCCGGCGTTAGCCAGCATACTGCAAAGTGTAAACTAGAGAAAAAAATTTATTCTAAAACAATAGACTTATTTCATAGAAACCATCATATGGTTTACTTGAGTTTTCCAAAACCATCCTGTTAAAACTCATCATGAAGAGCCCCTTTCAATTTATCGTAGAAAAAACCCTTGTGGTTTGATTTGTTAGGGTATTTTGACGTTTTACGGGTCATATGACCCGCATTTGACTGATTCTTCTAGTTTTATTCTAAACTATCCATCCTAAAATCATTAAATCTGCTCTTTTTCTTTAAACTTCGGTTCAATTTCAAATTGAGACTTCTTCTCTAAATCCTCAAATCTAAGTCGAGGATTCGTTCTTTTATTAAAATAAGAAAATTAGTTTAGCCAATTATTATAATAAATAATTGCAGGGGGTCTCTGTGTAATGAAATAAAATTTCGGGTTCTCCTAATGAGTTTAAATTATAAAATTTCGGGGTTCTCATGATGAGTTTAAATTACAAGGCGGTTTTAAAAAATTCGAATAAACCATAGCGTAGTTTCTGTGAAATAAGCCGGACTCGGTTTCAGTCGTTCCTTTTTGTTCCTTAGAGATGCTCACGTGGGAACACGTGATCTATCGTGATAGCGTTGAACGCTAATCGTTTCTTTTATGTGCATGGAAATCTTGATTTGAGTTTCGAGCATTTCAGGTTCTTTATTTTGATAAGAATTGAATTCTTTAATAGAGTTGAACCATAGTTTTATCAGAGGAATTAAATTCCTGTATTTTTTGAAGAATTAAATTCTTCAAACTTAATTCTTTTCCCTAAGTTTTGAGTCTGCGTGACAGAAACTCCCCGATGAGAATTAAATTCTCAACTTGTGGGGAGATCTGCTTCTGCAGACCTCAACCAGAGAAAAACTAAGTTCTTTTTAGAACAGTTAAACTCTTGAAATGATGAAGAAGAGATAAAATTATCTCTATGTCTTTCTTCTTATCTATGGTTTCTTTTTCTAAAAGAGAGTTCTTCTTCTTCTTCTTTTGTTTCTCAAATCTTATGGAATTTGTTCCCTTATAAAAAAGAAGAAAAGAAAAGAGAGAGATAGAAAACGATGGGAAAATTCCCCTAATGGAGTATCACGTGCCCACATGTGATGCGTCTTAGAGCAAAAATTATATTGCGCTTGACAATTAAGGCTGAAATTAAGCCTCACGTGTAAACACATGAGCATCTATATACAAAGTATATAGGCGTCTTCCTAAAACAAATAACAAACCAGAGAAGCTCACGTGTCAGCACATGATGCTCTTTGTTGGGCTTAACTTCCTGGGGGTCACATGCTACACGTGATATTTCTGAACATCAGCTCACGTGCCAACACGTGATGCCTTTTCTCTGGGACTGCTGCATATAAGCAAACCAGTTTAATGCTATGGAGGTCACATGCTACACATGAGGGTTCCTAAACATCTTCCAAGCTGATAGAATTAAATTCTAGATAAAGAGATCAAAACCCTATTTGGAAAATATTTCCTTAAATTTTTCTAAACAAGAAAGATTACACTTTGTAAAACAGAGCAACGTTGGATTAAAAATCCAATGGTGATTAAAAATTAGCAAGCTACAGAAAAAGATCTGTATGAGAAAATATTTTCCCAATCTTGTTAAAAATAAGAAAAATATCATCTGTAAAACAGAAGTTCTTGGATCAAAAGATCCAACGGTGGATAAAATCCCCAAATCAATTAAAAAAACTCTCAATAAGAGATTTTCTTAACTAAATCAACAAACTTTCATCTGCTATATAAAGGACCCAAGACTTCAACTCTAAGAGAAGAGAGAGACCCCATAAGATTTGAGAAACAAAAAAAAGGAAGAAAAGCTCTCCTTTAGAAAAAGAAACTCCAGGTAAAAAGAAAGACATAAAGACCATTTTATCTCTTCTTCGCCATTTCAAGAGTTTAACTCTTCTAAAAAGAACTTAGTTTTTCCTCTGGTTGAGGTCTGCAGAAGCAGATCTCCTCACAAGTTGAGAATTTAATTTTCATCAGGAAGATTCTGTCATGCAGACTCAAAACTTAGGGAAAATAACTAAGTTTGAAGAATTTAATTCTTCCAAAAATACATAAATTTAATTTCTCTGATAAAACTAGGGTTTAACCCTATAAAAGAATTTATTTCTTATCAAAATAAGAGACCAGAAATGCTCAAAACTCATATCAAGATTTCCATGCACATAAAAGAAAATGATTAGCGTTCAACGCTATCATGACAGATCACGTGTTCCCACGTGATCATCTCTGAGGAACAAAAAGGAACGACTGAGATCGAGTCACGTGACCCCCCTAATAGTTGTAGGGTGTTTTTCGTCACCCTATTGAGATGGAAATACGCGCGCGCTTATTAGGCGCATTACAGATTCCCCCTGCCTAGGGTAGGCTGGGGTTTATTGATTGTAAGGATCCGAATCTCCGGCGGCCGCGGACTAAGCTGCCGTTAATTACCCATTGTCTTTGGAGCGAGAGAACCTCCGATTGACGGGTCAAACAGGTCATGCGAACTCAATGTGCAGTGCGCGTATGTTGTGTTTTGAAAGGAGTTTTGGGTATATCGGGGGGCCTGCAAAGTTTTATGGGGGTCCCGCTACCCGGATAGCGGGCTGGGGGTTAAGGGGGCTAGCAGCCCCGTGCGGGGCAGCGTCCCGTTAGAAATTTTTTCTATCGGGGGATGTTGTTTACTGTGGAGTGCATAAAAAATGAGGGGGGAGGAGCATCTTAAAGACGCGTGCATGGCACGTGAGCGCATGGTGCCCACGGGTCACGTGCTTGGCGTGTGAGCGCTTGGCGCCCTCTGGTCACGTGCGCAGCATGTGGGTGCTGGGCACCTGCGGGTCACGTGCGCAGCACGCGACCGCGAGGCGCCTGCTGGTCATGTGCGCTGCACGCGACCACTGGGCGCTGAGTGGGTCGTGTGGGGAGTACGTGGGTGCTATAGTGCCCGCGGGTCACGTGCCTTGCACGCGACCGCGGGGCGTGCGCGCATGTGGATGCTTTAGTGCCCGCAGGTCACGTGCGTGCACGTAGGCGCTTTAGTGCCCGCAGGTCACATGCGTGCACGTAGGCGCTTTAGTGCCCGGAGTCACGAGCGCTGCACGCGACCTTTGGGCGCTTTAGCGTCCGCGGGTCACGTGCCATGCACGCGACCGCTGGGAGCCCGCAGGTCACGTGCGCGGCACGCGACCACGGGAAACACCAGCGGGAAATGGCTTATCTCCTAGGTTGGGGAGTTGAACTCCCAAGGGGTTTTGGAGTTGAACTCCTAGCAGAAATTTAATTTATGGAGTTAAACTTTAACAGATCTAGAAAGGAGTTAAACTCTTATGAATGTTTGGTTCTTCTTTTGAGCCTTGGATCCTCCCAACGTGGGATTTTTGGAGATGGGTCTCCTTCTTCCTCTCGGTTGGCCGGATCTTGGGGAAAAGGGGAGTGAGATTCAAAATCTCCCCTTTCAGAGATTTGATGGGAGATCCGAGCTCCCCTTTGTGGTTTTTTTGGTGAAAAACTACTTCTTTTTTAGAAAAGAAGAGTTAAACTTTTGATTTAATTCCAAAAAGAGGAAGAGAGTTTTAGACCCTTGAGAAAGGGGAAGGAGGCACACAAACTCTAGTTTTTTTTAGAGAGAATAAATTGTTTATTTTTTTATTCATCATCATGTTGCCTTATATAGGCTTACACATTTACATCCCCTTGGGCTTTACAGAATGGAATTTTGCCTATCTCATGCCTCATGTGCTCATTTCTTTTGCACATAAGCCATGGGCTTTACAAAAATTTGGCTTTATGCTCATTTTGCTTACATTCATGCATAAAAAATTACATCAAAATTATTTATTACATGATTTTTTATTTCGGCATGGGAAAGGCCGGCCGCTTCATGTTCGGGCTCGATTCGGGCATGAGCCCACTTGATCTGGGCTTGGGCCCACTCGGCTTGGGATTGACCTTGACTTTGACTTGGTCAACCAAGGTGCAATTTTCGACCCCGACAAAGTGCCCCCCATCAATAAATACACACCACATATGTGGGTCGTGTGCATGAAATTGATGGATCTTTTTTCGCGTGGAGGCGACTTGCTTTGGTTCCCACTTTTTGGGATGCACTGCCTTTTTACGACATGGACGGTCGACGCTTGACGCGTCTCCAAGACGGAGTGTCTGTGGTAGACTTTTCCCCGGCACGGAGTGATTTGGTTCCCGCTTTGTAGGAAGCCTGCACTGCCCTTTTTACGACATGGACGGTCGACGCTTGACGTGTCTCCGAGACGGAGTGTCCGTGGTAGACTTTTTCCTAGCCCGGAGCAATTTGGTTCCCGATTTGTGGGAAGCCTGCACTGCCCTTTTTACGACATGGACGGTCGACGCTTGACGCATCTCCGAGACGGAGTGTTGGTGTATGACGTATCGTTGATGCGGAGTGTCTGTTTGACGTTTCCCTGGCACGGAGTGTTTGCTTGACGTTTCCCCATTACGGAGTGTCGCTGGTTGACGTACCCCCGGCACGGAGTGTCTGCTTGACGTTTCCCCGAGACGGAGTGTCTGCGTTGGACGTTTCCCCGAGACGAAGTGTCTGCTTGTTGACGTGCCCCCGGCACGGAGTGTCTGCTTGACGTTTCCCCGGCACGGAGTGTCTGTGTTGGACGTTTCCCCGAGACGGAGTGTCTGCTTGACGTTTCCCCGGCGCGGAGTGTCTGCTTGACGTTTCCCCGAGACGGAGTGTCTGCGTTGGACGTTTCCCCGAGACGGAGTATCTGATTCTTGACGTGTCCCCGGCACGGAGTGTCTGCTTGACGTTTCCCTATTACGGAGTGTCTGCGTTGGACGTTTCCCCGAGGCGGAGTGTCTGCTTGTTGACGTTTCCCCGGCACGGAGTGTCTGCTTGACGTTTCCCCGTTACGGAGTGTCGCTGGTTGACGTGCCCCCGGCACGGAGTGTCTGCTTGCCGTTTCCCCGAGACGGAGTGTCTGCGTTGGACGTTTCCCCGAGACGGAGTGTCTGCTGCTTGACGTGTCTCCGGCACGGAGTGTCTGTTTGTGACGTTTCCCCGGCACGGAGTGTCGCTGGTCGACGTTTTCCCGGCATGGAGTTTCGCTGGTCGACGTTTCCCCGGCATGGAGTGTCGCTGGTTGACTTGATTCCGAGGCGGAGCATAATTCCGGCAGGGAAGGTAGATATCCCGAGGCGAAGCATGATTTCGACACGGGGTACATTCTGGGACGAAGCATGATTCCGCCGCAGAGGTTGTTGGTTTGATTTGGGTTGACATCAACATCGCTACACTTGAATATGGTACCAGAAGCGAATCATCATTTGCCATGAGAGGATTTGGGGATTTGGTTTTGGTTTGGCATCAGCACCGCTACACTGGAATATGGTACCAGGAGCGAATCATCATTTGCCTTTGCTTATTGGGAAGCGATGGCTTAGGGGACAGGTTTAGATCCCTATCACCTAAGGCTTTTCAATTTTATGGACCGTAAGGGTCCCATAAAAACATTTTCTCCCTACGAGTCGTAAGGACCCCGTAGGTGCATTTTCCCTTAGGAGTCGTGAGGACCCCCAAGTGTGTTTTTCCTTTGTGAGTCATAAGGATCCCACGAAGGCGTTTTCTTACGAGTCGTAAGGATCTCGCAAGTTTTATTCTCCTCATGCATCGTGAGGACACATGAGTGGATTTCCCTCGTTCCCAGTTTAAGGACTTAGGGGTCATCTGTTCCCAGTTTAACGACTTAGCGGTCATCTGTTCCTAGTTTAATGACTTGGCGGTCATCTGTTCCCAGTTTAACGACATAGCGGTCATATGTTCCCAGTTTAAAGACTTAGGGGTCTATCGTGCCCAGTTTAACGACTTAGCGGTCATCTGTTCCCAGTTTAACGACTTAGCGATCATCTGTTCCTAGTTTAAAGACTTAAGGGTCTATTAGATTGGAAGCTTGGAATTTTGGGATAGTGGTTGGCATCAGCGTTGGTAATACTGAAGCACATGTGCCATGAGTAATTCATCATTTGCCTTTCCCTGTTGGGGAGCGATGGTTTAGGTCCCTATCACCTAATACTTTTCAATTTTATGAGCCGTAAGGGTCCGATAAAAGCATTTTCTCCCTACGAGTCGTAAGGATCCCGTAGGTGCATTTTCTCTTTAGGAGTCGTGAGGACCCCCAAGTGTGTTTTTTCTTTGTGAGTCGTAAGGATCCCACGAAGGCTTGTTCTCCTCATGTATCGTGAGGACACATGAGTGGGTCTTCCCAAATGGAGCATAATTCCAAGGGCGGAGACCAGCCGCGTAACTGGTGATTGCGGCGGGGCATGGGTATGATGAGAATTATTTGAGCCCGTGGATTGTATATGGTAGTCAACTTGGGGACCAACCTAGGGCTGGGAGAATGTTGGGAATTTAAATTTTGGTTGGCGTCTGCATCGCTGTACTGGAATATGGTACCAGGAGTGACTCATCATTCGTCGTTTGAGAGTTTGAATTTTGGTTGGCGTCTGCATCGCTACACTGGAATATGGTATCAGGAGCGACTCATCATTCGTCGTTGGGGATTTGAGTTTTGGACGGCGTCTGCATCGCTGCATTGGAATATGGTACCAGGAGCGACACATCATTCGCCTTTTTTTACCGCGATTGTTCTATCATTTCAGCTTTTCTTATCGCGAATGTTGTGATTGCCCTATCATTTCGGCTATTTATTCGCGGTTGCCCAATCATTTCGGCTATTTATTTGCGGTTGCCCCATCATTTCGGCTTTATTTTTTTATTTATTTTACTCGCTGATTTTTATCGCGAGTTGCCCCATCATTTCAGCTTTTTATTATTGTTATTATTATTTTTTGTTTTATTTACACATTTTTACATCCCCGGTTTAACGACTTAGAGGTCGACTGTTCCCAGTTTAACGACGTGGTGGTCATTTATTCCCAGTTTAAAAACTTGGTGGTCATCTGTTTCCAGTTTAACGACTTAGCGGTCATCTGTTTCCAGTTTAAAGACTTAGAGGTCTACTGTTTTCAGTTTAACGACTTAGAGGTCATCTGTTTCCAGTTTAACGACTTAGAGGTCATCTGTTTCCAGTTTAACGACGTGGTGGTCATCTGCTTCCAGTTTAACGACGTAGAGGTCATCTGTTCCCAGTTTAACGACTTAGAGCTTATCTGTTTCCAGTTTAACGACTTAGAGGTTATCTGTTTCCAGTTTAACAACGTGGTGTCATTTGTTTTCAGTTTAACGACTTAGAGGTCATCTGTTTCCAATTTAACGACGTGGTGGTTATCTGTTTCCATTTTAACGACGTGGTGGTCAGCTATTTCCAGTTTAACGACGTAGAGGTCATCTATTCCCAGTTTAATGACTTAGAGGTCACCTATTTCCAGTTTAACGACTTAGAGGTCATCTATTTCCAGTTTAACGACGTGGTGGTCATCTGTTTCCAATTAACGACGTGGTGGTCATCTGTTTCCAGTTTAACGACTTAGAGCTCATATGTTTCCAGTTTAATGACTTAGAGGTCATCTGTTTCCAGTTTAACGACGTGATGATCATCTGTTTCCAGTTTAACGACGTGGTGGTCAGCTATTTCCAGTTTAACAACGTAGAGGTCATCTGACGGAGAGCTTAGAGAAGATACTCGATTGAGCAGTTGTCATGGGCACCGCTGGAGCTTGCCCGAGATGCCTTATTATTTTGTCGGTGTTGATGGCCTTGCCCCTAGCTAGGGCCAAAGAAAGTCGTACAAATACCGACCTGCGTTCGAATATTGCAGTCGAAAGTCGTTAACCTGCAAATAGAAGCAAGATTTCAGTACATGCAATCGATATGTATATTGATTGAGTTCGGATGAACGTTTAACGCGAAATATGGGAGGAGAGATAATGTCCCACCGGGCGTGCCAGAATCTGTAGGGTGTTTTTCGTCACCCCATTGAGATGGGAATACGCGCGCGCTTGTTAGGCGCATTACAGATTCCCCCTGCCTAGGGTAGGCTGGGGTTTATTGATTGTGGGGATCCGAATCTCCGGCATCCGCGGATTAAGCTGCCGTTAATTACCCATCGTCTTTGGAGCGAGGGAACCTTCGATTGACGGGTCAAACAGGTCATGCGAACTCAATGTGCAGTGTGCGTATGTTGTGTTTTGAAAGGAGTTTTGGGTATATCGGGGGCACTGCAAAGTTTTACGGGGGTCCCGCTACCTGGATAGCGGGCTGGGGGTCAAGGGGGCTAGCAGTCCCCTTGCGGGGTGCGGGTCAGTGCCCCGTTAGAATTTTTTTCTAACGGGGGATGGTGTTTACTGTGGAGTGCATAAAAAATGAGTGGGGGAGGAGCATCTTAAAGACGCGTGCATGGCACGCGGGCGCATGGTGCCCACGGGTCACGTGCCTGGCGTGTGAGCGCTTAGCGCCCTCTGGTCACGTGCGCAGCATGTGGGTGCTGGGCGCCAGCGGGTCACGTGCGCAGCACGCGACCGTGAGGCGCCTGTGGATTACGTGCGCTGCACGCGACCCCTGGGCGCTGAGCGGGTCGCGTGGGGCGCACGTGGGTGTTATAGTGCCCACGGGTCACGTGCGCTGCATGCGATCGTGGGGCGTGCGCGCACGTGGGCGCTTTAGTGCTCGCAGGTCACGTGCGCGCACGTGGGCGCTTTAGTGCCCAGGGTCACCCACGCTGCACGCGACCTTTGGGCGCTTTAGCGTCCGCGGGTCACATGCCATGCACGCGACCGCTGGACACCCGTAGGTCACGTGCGCGGCACACGACCATGGGAAACACCAGCGGGAAGGGGCTTATCCCCTAGGTTGGGGAGTTAAACTCCCAAGGGGTTTTGGAGTTGAACTCCTAACAGAAATTTAATTTATGGAGTTAAACTCCAACAGATCTAGAAAGGAGTTAAACTCCTATGAATCTTTGGCTCTTCTTTTGAGCCTTGGATCCTCCCAACGTGGGATTTTTGGAGATGGGTCTCCTTCTTCTTCCTCTCGGTTGGCCGGATCTTGGGGGAAAGGGGGAGTGAGATTCAAAATCTCCCTTTTTAGAGATTTGATGGGAGATCCGAACCCCCCTTTATGGGTTTTTGGTGAAAAACTACTTCTTTTTTAGAAAGGAAGAGTTAAATTCTTGATTTAATTCCAAAAAGAGGAAGAGAATTTTAGACCCTTGAGAAAGGGGAAGGAGGCACACAAACCCTAGTTTTTTTAGTGAGAATGAATTGTTTCTTTTTTTATTCATCATCATGTTGCCTTATATAGGCTTACACATTTACATATAACCCCTTGGGCTTTACAGAATGGCATTTTGCCCATCCCATGTGTAACAACCCTAATTTTCTTATACACCTTTTTTTCTATACAAATTTTTAAATTAAATTTTTTTCAAAATCCATAAAGGAGTATTTTTAACCTGAGCACAATATATAAGTAATTATTTTGTTTTTAAATAACTCCATTTTTAGTGTACATAAAATTGCTTTAAAATTAAAGTATACTTGGGGTATTTAATGTTGCTGTTACCACTTTAAGTAATTATTTCACACCATAATTACAAGAAGGAGCTTGTAGCTCATTGGTAATACCTCGCACTGCTGAACCAAGCCACCAGAGTTCAAATCCTATACCCCACATTATTTTTAATTTTTTAAAAACCTTTAGAATACCAAGAGTTTACACGTGCATATCTCACAAAAACCCCACTACACCCAAAGATATAACACTTTCAGGAGTTAGATGAACCGTCGGGGGGATCCTGGCGGCCGGACTCGGCCGGGAATCGGCCAACTCGGCCGACTCAGTGCTCCGACCGAGTCACGGCCGAGTCACCCCCGAGTCGGCCGATTCCGGCGACGGCCCCAACATGAAAGTTATGTTTTTTCATATTCCCTATGCACCTGCAAAATTTCAGCCTCAGACCACTTCCAGAGCTCTTAAAAAACCCCAATTACTCCACTTTTAATACATTTTTATTACATTTTATCACATTTTTATTTTTAACTTTTCATCTACCCTAACCCTATAAATACCAACCCTACACACTACCCTCTCACCCCCAAAATCCTAAGCTCACTCTCTCAAAATTTTCCAAGAGTTGTGTACTTTGAAAACAAACTCGCGGTGAAGCTCCGGCGGAATTCCGGCGACATTTTTTAAGAACAACCGACGACGAAGCAACGCCTCGGCAACCCCTTTAGTCCCCCTTTCACTCTCTTGCTTAATCGAAACCCGTAAGTCCCATTCTATCCCCCTTTCTATTTCTTTAAAATACGAAATTACGAAACCCGACGGAATCGGAACAAATCCGATTTCCGACTCGGTTTTCTATAAAATTTCACTTCTAACTAATACATTCATGCCTAAACATCTCTATCTTGACTATTAAACTTTTAAAAATCAATTTGAATAAGTTTTCTCACATGAAATGATAACCTTTCCAATTTACCGTATTTTTTCACTTTAATACCATCATGGTTCAATTTCACATTTAACCCCTAAACTTTGCTATACATATAAAGTAGAGCACGAGGTAATGACCTACCTCCACACACACGCAAATACAAACCTAAACGAAATCATCAAAAACTTAGAATACGATAAAACAATACTTTCATTTAAATACCATATTCTTAATAAAATCAATTCTAAAAGTTTAGCTTTGATACACTTTTAAATAAATACCTCTTATTAGCAAAACGCGATAAGTTGTGAACATCGATCGTTTATCTAAACCTGACTTTGTGGTGTCTAGGCTAGGTAAGTGAGCAAAGGTAACTTTAAAAGGCCCGTCTCACGATTCGTGAGTGGATCCCTCCTTTCCTCATTTGTACTTACCTGGCCACAATTGGTGGTGAAGAGGTGATTTGAGGCTTCTAACGACTTATCATTTAGACCATTTAGAAATAGGCTATTTGGCTTAGGAAACCCTAGAATCTAAAATACGGAAAATTACACTTTGCAAATAAATACCTTTTACTTTATAAAACCGTTTTCTAAAGGATTAGTATTTTGCAATCTTTGCAAAGCGCCGCTACAACCCATTTTTGGGGAACCCGTTCGGGATTGTGCGGTTTATCGCGCACCCTCGGGCTAGTAATGCGAGATTCAGACCTCCACAAGGAGCATTCGGTCTCGAAAGGTTTAAAATACGACATCTTAAGAAAATGAGATTTTTTGGAATATAAAATATTTATTAAAATTATTTTTGTATAAATATATGTATATTTATCATTTAAATATCTATTTTATTATGATATAAATATTCTACCTTTTTCTAAAAATCACAAGAATAGATTTTACACTAAAATACCATGAATTTCAAATAAATCAATATTACAGATAAATACCCTTATTTATTAAACTAGGATATTTTCACTAGAAATGTCACAATATAAAATCCACCCTCATTACAACGCTAAAGACGAGTAATAAACATTTGAAGTGTATTTTGAAAAGTATATAAAAGTATTTTTACATAAAACCCCCTCAAGTTTTATAAATTACCCTAAGGACCCTAGCAATTATCAGACTTCGATTCACATTTCTGATAGTCTGACTCGGGTTTGAGTCTGATTATTCTTACTTGAATATAATTCAAGTCAATCTACAATCTACAATATTCCAATTCAATATGAACACATGAATTCATGAACTCAATTATCAATCTATACAACTTGACTGAACCGAACCATGGATATATATATATATATATATATTCCTTTTACATGATTCTCAGTATTCCATTTACAAGACTCTACGGTTATAACTGTTTCCTGATATCATGATTTCGGTCAGTCAGTCAATCAATCTTACAATCAATACAATTTACAAGATAACAATACAAACAAGATATCGCGGGGTTTAAGGGGTAGATTGGTACGGAAGATGTTAAAAGTGGCACGAGACGGTCAGATTTAAGACACATAAAATGAATCCAATTGCCGTTGTTCCGGGCCTTCTAAAGGAGCCTTAAACTCTATTCCGTTTGCCCTGGTCTCTAGCATATAGAGACCCCTCTCGTATACACTGGCATTCTTCTGTACCAAGCTACAAACAACAACGTTAATACAACATTACAACAATACAATACAACATTAAAAGCTACTCTCTCTCTTACTCTTTGTCTATTTCTTCCCTACCTTTGGGACTTACCGAGCGACCTGTTCGCTGACAACATTCTATTTCTTTCTTGTTTAAATGTCGTCAGGTGATTCGGACCCAGCAGAGATCGAGCCATCTGCAGAAGACTTGGAGCAGTTTGCCGAAGATCCAGCACTTTAGTTTCATTGTACACTTTTCCTCTCTGTACTTTTCATTTCCTGTTATGCCACTGTTTAAGCATCTTTTTTATTTCAGTTGTATTTCCTTTCATGCATTGTACAAAGAATGTTAATAAATAAAAGTTGTTGTTTTTATTATCTCTTGTCTCTTGTGTATTTATTTTATATTGCTTAGATACGCTTAGCGTATGTACTTCTGAGTATATACGTAGCGGACCTCGTCGCGTCTCCTTCGCCGTACACTGGAAAGCGCGGCGTGACACCATGCCTCATGTGCTCATTGTTTTTGCACATAAGCCATGGGCTTTACAAAAATTTGCCTTTATGCCCATTTTGCTTACATTCATGCATAAAAAATTACATCTAAATTATTTACTACATGATTTTTTATTTCGGCATGGGAGAGGTCGGTCGCTTCATGTTCGGGCTCGACTCGGGCATGAGCCCACTTGATCTGGGCTTGGGCCCACCTGGCTTGGGGTTGACCTTGACTTGGTCAACCGGGGTGCAATTTTCGACCCCAACAATAGTGCTCAGCACTTATAAAAGGAAAAGGGGAATAAATTAAAGACAGTTCCAATTTTGGAGCGCCTCACGTGCTCCCACGTAACCCCCAATAGTGCTTAGCACTTATAAAAGAAGAAGGGAATAAACCCAAAGAAGCAATGCCCAATTTTCAGGCTCCTCACGTGCCACACGTGAGTGCTCCAAATTTCAGTGTTTAACACTTCTTAAGATCCTCACGTGGGAGCACGTGAACGCTAAACAAATATCAGTGTTTAACACTATGAGGGGGCCAACCTTAGCCTAAATTTGCCAAGTCTCCTGAGGCCAAAAACCTTTTGATCATCAATCAACCGAGCCCTCCTATATTCAGGTCTCCCCAAATCAATCTTAGTTCCAAAGATAAATAATGATCTCCTGACATATGGCATCTAAAATGATGTTCGTTCCACCATGATCTCTCCCTTCAATCTGGAGTTCGGTTCAAGGGTACATCTCTCCACACCTCTGATACATATCGTTTTAATTCTTCAACGTCTTCAGAGAGATGGAGGGTCCCGACAACCAACAGTTCTTTGGTGCACTCCCAAACCCATGAGCACATTCCTATGGACCGCGGTGTTCTTAAACTAGCTACGGACCGTAACGTCCTAAAACTAAAGCAATAGAGCCCAAATACTCTTTTGTTGGGTCTAAATGACCCCAAAATCATGTTGAGTGGATCTTAGTCTAAAAATTAGACTAACGTATTCTCAACAAACATTTAAGTTGATCTTAATCCCAAATGAGATTAACGATCCTTAAACTAACCCAAACCCAAATCTAAGAATATACGGATTTGGACTAATCTACGTCCTACGGACGGCAACATAAATTAGTCTCCGTATACAGTCCACGGGCAATCAAAAATAAAACAAACACACACGACACGAAGTGACCTTCTGGAGCAGGAGAAAGTGGTTACCGCGACGTGGTAACGTAATTAACTGCAGGGGCTTGCGCCTGCAGGGAAGAGCGTCCCCACAATCAAAAACCCCTCGCAAACGAGGGGGAATCTGACGAAGTCTGCTACAACGACCGCATCTGTCCAAACCTCCGATACACGGTACCATAAATCAACTTAGCATCTTCGGAGAGGTAGACGGATAAATCCAAATAGCATCTGCCCCCAAATTCAGGCAAGACGTTTGTCTTCCCGGTTTTCGGCGGTAAACAGATTCTGGCACGCCCGGTGGGACCACTTCTTCTTTCCACTCCACACTTCGTGTGTCTTGTTCGCGAACAAATCGCGGTTTACTATGGTTGCCCTTGGATTCGAGGTACTAAGATTTGGTGTCTTTCTCCTACGCAGAAGAAAAGGAGATATCGATGACCTCCAGCTGCGCTAACTGCAATAGCAACGCCCACTCCGTCCCCGCCGGAGGAGTGACGTACGGGCAAAATGCGGCCTGCATCTTCTCAATGCCAGTGGAACAGGTGACTCAGGCCACCACTGTATTGTTCTTCGGGACCATGATCCCGCCATCAAGCTTCAGCGCCCCGATGCCATCACCGGAAGCTCCGAAGAAGTCGGTCTTCAATCGACTTGCAGCTATCACGGCCCCTCTCAACGGGCCGTCCAAGTCTTCTACCCCAGTCTTTAACAGACTGAGCCAAAGCTCCAGTGGGCCTGCAAAAAGGCTCGCAATACCTGAAGGGGTTATCCCGAAGCGGATAGCCATTCCAGTCCCGACAGGTGAAGTCGTCAGAGGGGATTCTCCTGCTAAAAGATCGGTCTTTGCAAGATTGGACGTTCCAACTCCTGCTTCCGGCGAAGTCGCCAAGACTGCTTCCCCTATCAAAAAGTTAGCTTTTGCAAGATTGATCGTTCCCTCTCAGCGGACGTCAGTCTTCGACAGGCTGACACTAATAGGGGCCTCTCATCAAAGCAGGGGGCATGACGAAGCCGTTCCCATGACAGAGGTGGTCCCGTCTGCACGACATGCTCGACGTCGCCACTGGCGCCGAGTGAGGAAAGCTGGGGGCAGTTCCCCCTCTGGACTTACCCCACCAGCTCCAATGGTGGAAATTGACGCTGTTGTTCCAACTGGGAACAATTTTGAGCTGCTCAGGAGGGTGCGCAAGAATTCTCCAAACGCTGTACTAAAGAAGTCTCCTCCGCCTATTGAAAACACAACGCAGGCAAAACCGGAACATCCTCCTCTGCGTCTGTCCTCCAAGATCCAGAGAGTCTGCGGTAAGTCCAAGACTCTGTAATTGACAAAGATTACTCTCGCCGGCTGAAGAAGACGAAGGCTCGGCAAGAGGAAGACCATCCCTCCGTCGTACCACGGAAGGTATCATCTGCGTGGGTGCCTGCTGCAACGGCCCCCTCAACCTCGACCTCCCACAAGAAGAGAAGGCTGGAGAAGATCCCCATGCCGGCAGCAAATATTAAAGGCAGTGGACCCAAACGCCCCAAGTCTGGGGGCATGGCTTCCGAGAAAGAGGAAAGCCGTACTTCCACGGGTCATCGACCACTCACACGATCGGTGACAAAAGCCCAGGAGTAACAACAAAAGCTTCAGGAGATGTTGACAAGGATGACCGCACTCACTGGGCAGAAAAAAAGCCCGGAAGTATCGTCTGAGCAGCTCCAGGATCAGGAGACCGATACGGAGTTCCTGTAGGGTTGCTATGCACGCGCACAAGGGTCTACGAGGCATCAACCATGCCCGAATAAAAATTTAGCCGTGCCGAACAACCCGAATACGGAACTTTAAACTAGAGATTAGGCGATAACTTGCATGCTAAACACTTTAACACTAAGTGAGAGGGATTACAACCTTTGTAGATCCGGTCCTTCACTTCAAATGCTCCGTGTTGTGGTCCCTTCGCTGCGATCATCGGGATCCGGACTCTCGAGAGGTTCCACGAAGAGAAAGACGCAACCTTTGCTTCCGATCTTCGATACTAAGATGATCTACCTCGAAGTTTCTTTAACACAAGCTAACACTCATGAAATGATGTGAACACCCTCATCTAAATGGCAAGGGAAGATGAGGATGATGAAGTAGGAATTTTGCTCTATTTATTTATC
Source organism: Agapanthus africanus (assembly GCA_030015575.1). Taxonomy (NCBI): domain Eukaryota; kingdom Viridiplantae; phylum Streptophyta; class Magnoliopsida; order Asparagales; family Amaryllidaceae; genus Agapanthus; species Agapanthus africanus. The sequence continues at coordinate 48,246,088 of JASDDO010000026.1, read as the reverse complement.
ATTTTCTCACTATTATTCATCACTTGGAAAAATCAAGAAAGGTTTTTCCATGAAAGAAAATGGAGGAAGAAGAAGAATGAATAATGTTAATCTCTTTGTGATGAATAGGAAAAGGAGATATGATAGAATTATGCAACCATGGTTCACTTAACCAATGTAGAGAATTGACTAGGGTTAGGGTTTTGGGTAATTAAAAGAATGAGTCATGAACAAATATCTTTCACAAAACAAAACAAATCCTTCTAGAAACTTCTAGAAAGATTAACCATAATCCGAACCCTAATCAAGTTTAAACTCCACTAAACGAGTTGCATTAGTTATCATATCATGTTACAATATTATATGTCACATATATAATATTTACCGTAACAAAATAAAATAATACAATTAACATATATCGCATATATATCAATGTATTACCCGAGTGAGAAAAAGAATCTTTTAGTGAGCAAATATTAGTTAATGCAATTTAATATATCACATATATTATTATACATTAAATTATCGAATCAACACTTGATCCGACAATCCGGCTATATCGCATATAACCGACTAATATTTATCCGTACCGATTCATCGAATCAACACTTGATCCGATGACCCGGCTGATATCAAATATCGCGAGAATACAATACGATATCACATACCGCATTATCCTCGGCCCCGCACATATCACATATGTGCTCCTACTCCGTTTTGCCTGAGTCAAGAAACCTCTGTGTAGGACTCTAAAGAATCGTCAATACGCCGGCAGTAGGTGATGATCATATCAAACACCCACAAGCTGCAAGCGGTCAGCTAAACGTAACAGCTACCCAGGTATTGAGCGCTCAGAAGATCAACAAGCAAGCCTGTAACTTCTCCTGTGAATCCAAACAGTAACACTCCCGTACAGTCCGGTCTCGTCGTCTGATATGTTGCATATCTCGCCTAGGGGTGGTAAACGTCAGACCCCAGTAGCTCGATAAGTCGTGTCGATATGAGGTCTATAACAGTTCGAGAAACTACTGATAACACTTATCAGTAAATCTCAGCAACCCTGGCCAGGGATTTCCGGTTATAGCCAATCGAACACAGCACAACATCAACTCCCTATACCGGGAGAGACGAATCCCCTCCTATCGCTCATTGCCTCCATGTGATTCGGGACTGTATCCAAAAGCCACCTTTTTGCACGCCCTCTTGGACGTGGTATGATGGAAATCAAAGCACAGTGGGAATCACACAAGACTCTATGACGATCTCGGGTCGACAGACTACTCTGTACCAGTGTCACCGGAGAACTGCCATCTGACGTATGGTATAATACCATCTGGGAGTTCTCGGCGAGTCCGTCCAGTGTACCCAGTCTCCACTGAGCACCCGTACACCATCCTTGATGTCAAACATCGATGGATATGGGATCATCCATCGCCCATCATATGGGTCAAGATGCATATACGCTAGTCTACTCTGGTGCATCGATGCCCTGTCTCGATACACCCTCGACTAGGAACAGTTATAGGATGTACTCGTCGACTACCGTGGCCCCACTAATATGATCTCATCATAGTCCCAGTAGTCGAGTACATATCCTAAGGGCTTTATCAACATGTAATATAGAGACAATCAGAGTACATGTTAAGATAAAGTATAACCAGATAGCATACTATCATGTCGAGCAAGAAAGTCCTCCCTATATATGTCCTAGCATCCACTACAATATACATCGTATGTACAGTAATGGTCTCTAGGGCATACATATAACTAACAATCTCCCACTTGCACTAGGGCCATCTGTTATGGTATCGCATACCCAACAATTAGCTGCGGTTGAAGTATCTCATACTCAACCATCCCGTAAAAGTCTCTACTGGGAAAAAGGCCTTTGTGAGTGGATCCGCGCTGTTGTCCTCTGTGTCTACTCTCCTAACCTCGATCTCCCTGGAGATCAACCATCTCCATGATCAGGTGATACTGCCTAAGATTTATATCTGGATTTCTGATGGGACGGTAGTTCCTTGGCTAAAGCCATAACTCCATTGTCACACAATGGTAGGAACGAAGTTCATCTTATGAACTTATATTTATCCAGACTGCCTCTTTGGTAGCATCCTTGGTAACGATGTATCTTGCCTTTAATCGTCTAGTATGTCACGGTATTTAGCTTGGAACTCTTCCAACATACCGTCCCTCCACTGAGGGTAAAGACAATGCCTGCGACTGACATTCAGTCGTCCTTATCACTCTGGAACCATTCCAGTGATTCTCCCCAGGATCGATTGATACCATCTCACTACAACTAGTGAGTATTCTAACATCCAATTTAGATCTATCTCATAGATCCAAAACCCAGGATTTAGGAGGTATCACTTTGATCCTATATGGAGAATCCTTGTGATAAGCGGAGATTGACCGAGCGTAGCATAGGAAACTCTTTCCCTATCAAGAGTATGTCATCCACGTACTCTACGAAGATCACCACCATACTCTCTACTACCTTTTTGTATATACAAGGTTCATCTACCATTTTGATGAAGTCAAACTCTTTGACTACCACATCAAAACAGATGTTCCAACTCCGCGATACCTGCTTTATCATATAAAACATCTTGCACACGTTTCCGCTGCTCCCACTGTCTACGAAGCCCTCTGGCTGTGTACTTATAGACACTCTTTTCTAAAACATCATTTAGAAAAGCAGTCATGACACCCAACCACCAGATATCGTAGTCATGGTATGTAGCCGTGGCAAGTAGGATCTGGATGGACTTAAGCATAGCTTTGAAAGTCTCAACTTTTCCATGTACACCAAGTAATCTTCTAAAGATATACTCGCTCCTGATGAGGATCTAACCCTTCAGATAAAGCAACCAAAGTCCATACTTTGTTGGTGTATAAGGATTCCATCTTAGATCGATAAGCATCCAGCCATTATTATAGAGTCCCACTCCTGATAGCCAGCTCGAAACTAGCTGGGTCATCATCTCATGATGCAATCCTCGCTCCCACTGTCATAGAGAAACCGAAGTATCTCTCAGGTGGGTGAGGAACCCTACTAGATCGGCGGAGAGGCTGAGGTTCGTTGGTATCTACTGAATCCTTTGGTTGTACCAAATCATCTGCTGTATTTTGTATAGCTGGAACCCTTCCAGTTCTACATAACAGACCTTGCCTCGAGCTTGTCCGGATTTTGCTTTTAGACACAAGCCGGACAACCCCAAATCTTAACAAACTTAAGATATAGGCTCTTCCCCTTCCATATCACATATGAAGTGGTAGGCAACTGATTTGATTTGAACCCTATTCAATAGGTATGCGACTTCACAAATGCATAACGCCCTAAAGGAAATAGGAAACTCAGTAGTACTCATCATAGAGCACACCATATCACATAGGGTGAGTTTGCTCCGCCCCGATATACTATCGTGCTATGGTGTATACGGAGGAGTAATGCTGAGAGAGAATCTCATTCTCCTTTAGAATAGTCCAGGAATTCCGTGCTCAAGTATTCTCCTCCTTGATCTCATCAAAGGACATAATACTTATACCCTTATTTTGGTTCTCTACTTCTAACTTATATTCTGTGAATATCTCAAAAGGTTCGGACTTGTGTTTCAACAGGAACATATGTCTGAATCTTGAGAGATTATCAGAGAATGTAATGAGGTACAAAGAACCGATCTTGGCATGTGTAGACAGGGGACTTTCATACATCAACATGTATCAATCCCAAAAGTTCACTAACTCTTTCTCTGTTTCCAATAAACAGAGCTGTGGTCATCTTATCTTTGTGACATGACCGGCAAGTTTCATAAGATGTAAATTCAAACTAATTTAAATATGCATCTATATGTAACTTCAGCCAGTCGGGTCGCATTGATATAACCTAGTCTACAATACCTCAAGAAGGATTCGTTCATTTCTGAACTTTTCTTCTTGTGTGTGTTCTGTATACTAAGAACTGTAATTTGATTTAGAACGTCAATACTTTTAGATAACGTGCCTGAACCGATCAACTCTTGATATAGGAAATGTTCAAAACATTATCCAACAATACAAAATTATATCCTTTCTTTACTAATAAAGAGACTGATATGATTTTGTATATCAGGTTCGGTATCTAATAACATTTGTTCAGAATCAATGTATTCTGGTAATACAGGGTGACAGTGACCAACAGACTTGGCTGCAACACTTGCACCGTTTTCTGCCTCATGAAACTTATCACCCGTTCTCAGTTCTCTACCTTTCTGTAGCCCATGTAACAGATTACATATACGGGATCCTGATCCGGTATCACATACCCAGGACGTAAAGGATACTGAGAAACAGTTCTGTGTAACGAACACACCCGAAGATGATGCATCAACATGCACTTTCTTCGTTTGGGCGGCACGGGAAATCTGGTATTCCCCAATTTCCTGCTCTGTCTTATAACAATTATAAGTTGGAGCGGGACCAACGTTCCCCAGCTCAGTATAACAAGCGGGTTCAGTCAATATATTTCCGTTTTATTATCTTGATTAAGGCGTGATATGGTCGCTACCTGGAGAGAGAGAGAAGAAAACACTCAGCGTATGCTCTTGCAAGATTAGATTGGTTATCTAATATATCTAATCAGGATGTCTCCCACTGTTTTAGTCAAATCTTCCTTCAAACCCTAAAAGGAAAGACTAGCCGGGATTAATTACACGCTACAAGTTCGCCAATCTTTCAGCCAGGCCAGTGTCGGTACTTTGAGGGAGGTCCCCCGTGCTTTCGCACGAACCTAATTACAGTAAACCTCGTTTTCCCAGAGGCATAACCCCGTTAACACCTTTCTAGACACCTACTTGATCGGCTAATTGTAATGTATAAAACTCTCCCAGGAGTAACTCTTACTCGCAGCGGGTATCGGGATCCAACTATCTTATAGAAGGTATGCAATCTCATTGCAAATTTCAACACTTGAAATTCCCAATAATATTTTACCCCTAGCAGCTATATGACTTTAACACAGTCAACAAATCATAAGTGCTAGTCAAGTTCAACCCGTCATTTCCCGATTGAATTAAATCCACCCGCACGACCCTTAACATAGTCAACAAAGTCGCACGACTACCCTAATCCAATCGCATCATATGCTTATACAGATAAGCACTAATCAGCTACCGCACACTACGCCTTAACATAGTCAACAAACGTAGCACGAATACTAACTAGTACTTATCTGAAATGACGGAGGGCTACGACAGGTTTTTCTGAAAACCTATTGCGTAATGAACTTGATATCGTTGTAGAATCGAGTGATTTTAAATGGAGTGTTTTTGAGGCTTTTCTAGTTTTGCTAAAGGGGTCACTCCCGGTGAAGGGATCGTCGGCCCTTTCCTCATCGAATAAGGTGCAGGATATATCATATATACCGCTGTGCAAAGCAAGAACTATAGAAGCAATCAAAAGACAGACCGAGTTTGTAGCATCTGCCAGTTATTGTTAAAGGAGTCACTCCCGGTGAAGGGATCTCGGTCCTTTACTTATCGAATAAGGTGCTGGATGTTCTACAAGGAACACCGCTATGCAAAGCAAGAACTGTAGCTACCAGTTTTTAAACAAGTTTCTACAACATCTTAGGTTTCTTTTATTTCATTAATCTCATTAATGAAGTCCCATTTTAATTATGCTTCACAAGCATCTCTTTTGAAACGAAATCTGCAATATAACATATATCTCATATATAAAATATAAACATTCGTGTCAGGCAGTAATATGATCTCATCACAGAACATTGCAGCAGAAGAACATATATGAAATATTGGATATACTAGGACGTCCGTGTTTTCAATACGAGCCAGTATAAAACACGGATTCCACGGTCGCGATGAATAGCCAAACCCACATCCCTAGACCCCTACGAGAGCGGCAAGTAACACTGCCAATTCTAGGGTTAGGAGACCCGGTCTCGACTCCTCGAGATGGTCTCCCACTGGACCCTAGAACCCGGTTACTTGTGCTCCCCGCCTTGGGTCTACCTAATGCGGAAAAGTAAATAATATACAACGGTGACATCTTCCGCTACCTGGAAGTGCCCCAATAAAAGAATATTACATACAAATGAATTTTACATGAATGAAAAAGAAAAACTCTCATCTCACATAAAACCCCCGGCTATTCGAACGCGACGATCCAATAGAACATATCACAGCAACACATAATATCTCATATCATCAACGTAAGCAAGTATGCGTATCCCGATTGTCGTTGATGTATAGCAACGAAGCCGGCGATACACCACATACTACGCTTACGGTCACAGAAAAGAAAGTGTAAAACTACAACAGTTGGAATCCGCAACCTCTTTAGACATCGCATGCCTAACCAAATGAATTCCTTAGACATCGCATGCCTAACAATTATAAACCCCGCATTTTAGTCTCATTATCGAAAACTCTTTTCAATATCAAGTCGGGCAATTCAACAAGATTCCCGACGTCCTGATCGAATGCTCGTCGCAAACTTTAGTAGACGGCCGCACCCCTGATACCGTCGACGAAGTGCACCAAGGCGGAACACCGCTACCGAGAGCACCCGAACGGATGCTTTCGGCGACGGGGTTCTCCTACAGTCACTTGGTCGGGGCTATGGAGTGAGGCTGCCTATTAAGTTTACCCGGCGAGTATCCGCGTACCCTACGTGATTGCGACGGACTTTTGATCACATCAAAATTTCGTAGCAACCGATCAACTGAGACTAAACTGCTATGTTTATAATATTCAAATCAGTTATCTCATAACTACCTGTGGATTCCAATTATTGTATCACATTCCAGATAAATAGAAAAAGTTAAACTTTCCGATCGAATCATCAAGCACCCAAGATTTCCCCAATATATTTCAACACTTGAAAACAGTTTAAAAACATCCATTACATGCCACAGTACCAATGGTCCAGCCGTAGAAGGGTCAAGCCAACGCCTCACATGTGGCACGCCGTACTGCCCCAAACCCTAAGGTTCAAAGGGCAGTTCAAGACGGTCACATAATCGAGTTAAGGTTTGTTGTCTTCTAGATGGTCCACCGAGTTACTTGCACGACTTAGAACGTTCTTAAACACGAGAAAAAATCCAACTTTTGAAAAATTTTCCGGCAGGGGAAAAAGTGAGTTATTGATATCCGTTCGAACTTTTTAACAGTTTCTAAAAGCTATCCGGAAAACCACATAGACAAAATTTGATACCCCGATCGAAACACCGAATCCCCAAAACTACTCAGAAAATTCAACTCTTGAAAAAATATTGAAAATTCCCAGAAAACCCAGAAAATTAAAATAGGAATTACTGTGCAACAATTGGGAGGTGACGTCATCACCTAGCCGCGGAACCGCCGCGGAAGCTGGGCTTCTGCCGCGGTTCCGCGCTCTGTTAGACGAATCTTTCGCCTGAGTTTGCACAGTAATTCTTATAATTATTTATTGAATTTTTTAGGGATTTTTAATACGGAAAAATCCACGATTCAAAATCCGGACAGAGAGCATGTTGGCTTTGGGTTTTCGGGTTCGTTCGGACTTCAAATTCCGTCTAGACTTCGCCTAAAGCTCTAGCTTGGCTCTGATACCACTGTAGGGTTGCTATGCACGCGCACAAGGGTCTACGAGGCATCAACCATGCCCGAATAAAAATTTAGCCGTGCCGAACAACCCGAATACGGAACTTTAAACTAGAGATTAGGCGATAACTTGCATGCTAAACACTTTAACACTAAGTGAGAGGGATTACAACCTTTGTAGATCCGGTCCTTCACTTCAAATGCTCCGTGTTGTGGTCCCTTCGCTGCGATCATCGGGATCCGGACTCTCGAGAGGTTCCACGAAGAGAAAGACGCAACCTTTGCTTCCGATCTTCGATACTAAGATGATCTACCTCGAAGTTTCTTTAACACAAGCTAACACTCATGAAATGATGTGAACACCCTCATCTAAATGGCAAGGGAAGATGAGGATGATGAAGTAGGAATTTTGCTCTATTTATTTATCATTTTCTCACTATTATTCATCACTTGGAAAAATCAAGAAAGGTTTTTCCATGAAAGAAAATGGAGGAAGAAGAAGAATGAATAATGTTAATCTCTTTGTGATGAATAGGAAAAGGAGATATGATAGAATTATGCAACCATGGTTCACTTAACCAATGTAGAGAATTGACTAGGGTTAGGGTTTTGGGTAATTAAAAGAATGAGTCATGAACAAATATCTTTCACAAAACAAAACAAATCCTTCTAGAAACTTCTAGAAAGATTAACCATAATCCGAACCCTAATCAAGTTTAAACTCCACTAAACGAGTTGCATTAGTTATCATATCATGTTACAATATTATATGTCACATATATAATATTTACCGTAACAAAATAAAATAATACAATTAACATATATCGCATATATATCAATGTATTACCCGAGTGAGAAAAAGAATCTTTTAGTGAGCAAATATTAGTTAATGCAATTTAATATATCACATATATTATTATACATTAAATTATCGAATCAACACTTGATCCGACAATCCGGCTATATCGCATATAACCGACTAATATTTATCCGTACCGATTCATCGAATCAACACTTGATCCGATGACCCGGCTGATATCAAATATCGCGAGAATACAATACGATATCACATACCGCATTATCCTCGGCCCCGCACATATCACATATGTGCTCCTACTCCGTTTTGCCTGAGTCAAGAAACCTCTGTGTAGGACTCTAAAGAATCGTCAATACGCCGGCAGTAGGTGATGATCATATCAAACACCCACAAGCTGCAAGCGGTCAGCTAAACGTAACAGCTACCCAGGTATTGAGCGCTCAGAAGATCAACAAGCAAGCCTGTAACTTCTCCTGTGAATCCAAACAGTAACACTCCCGTACAGTCCGGTCTCGTCGTCTGATATGTTGCATATCTCGCCTAGGGGTGGTAAACGTCAGACCCCAGTAGCTCGATAAGTCGTGTCGATATGAGGTCTATAACAGTTCGAGAAACTACTGATAACACTTACCAGTAAATCTCAGCAACCCTGGCCAGGGATTTCCGGTTATAGCCAATCGAACACAGCACAACATCAACTCCCTATACCGGGAGAGACGAATCCCCTCCTATCGCTCATTGCCTCCATGTGATTCGGGACTGTACCCAAAAGCCACCTTTTTGCACGCCCTCTTGGACGTGGTATGATGGAAATCAAAGCACAGTGGGAATCACACAAGACTCTATGACGATCTCGGGTCGACAGACTACTCTGTACCAGTGTCACCGGAGAACTGCCATCTGACGTATGGTATAATACCATCTGGAAGTTCTCGGCGAGTCCGTCCAGTGTACCCAGTCTCCACTGAGCACCCGTACACCATCCTTGATGTCAAACACCGATGGATATGGGATCATCCATCGCCCATCATATGGGTCAAGATGCATATACGCTAGTCTACTCTGGTGCATCGATGCCCTGTCTCGATACACCCTCGACTAGGAACAGTTATAGGATGTACTCGTCGACTACCGTGGCCCCACTAGTATGATCTCATCATAGTCCCAGTAGTCGAGTACATATCCTAAGGGCTTTATCAACATGTAATATAGAGACAATCAGAGTACATGTTAAGATAAAGTATAACCAGATAGCATACTATCATGTCGAGCAAGAAAGTCCTCCCTATATATTTCCTAGCATCCACTACAATATACATCGTATGTACAGTAATGGCCTCTAGGGCATACATATAACTAACAGTTCCTGCGGAGGGTACTAGAAAGAAAGGATAAAGAAGCCGCGGAGCAAGCCGCTAACATGAAGCAGACGGCGCTCCTGTTCCAAGATATGGTCGGGATGATGATCCAGCCGGACCCTCCAGCCGAAGACCCTCCAATAATCGTTGAAGACGACATAGGGGAGACGTCAAACCCTCTTCCGGCTCTATCAGCAGCCAGAGAAGAGACGATCTCCAAACCTGCCCTTGACGACTATGTTTCCTGATTTAAAATCAGGAAAGCTTCTGTGAAAAGCTTCAAAAAGGGGCCACGTGCTTACACGTGACCAGCAGTCACGTGTTGACACGTGACATATAAAGCAGCGGAAAAGGCCCTTTGGTTCCCTGAATCAAGTCAAGGAAAAGATTCCCTGATCAAGTCAAGGAAAAGGTCCACTAATCAAGTCAAGAAAGAGAACGACAGAAGAGGTCACGTGTTGGCACGTGACGCTCGAAGCAGCAGACCAGTCCTTCAGTCGAATAAAAAAGAAGGAGGCTCCTAACAGGGGTCACGTGTTCACACGTGACCAATGGTCACGTGTTAACACGTGATGGCTGAAACAGCAACCAGAAGACAGCGCAGAAAGAAAGAGCACTCTTCATTCCGGAGGGGTCACGTGTCCACACGTGATCATGGGTCACGTGGTCACACGTGACCGGCTTTCAAAACTCATGTTGACGACAGAATTAAATTCTGGAGGAGGTTTAAATCTTTCCGAAGGAAAGTAACTGTCTGGGGCCAATCAAATTAAAGATTCAGAGATGATTAAAGATCATCTATTTATGGAAAATCTCGGGTTTGGAAAGATTTCCCCCTTAAATCTAACCAAAATAACAAAAGAGAATCCCTGGATTTGAAATCCAATGGTGAATGAAATTCACCTAATAATCCAAAGGTCCAGAATGAACAATGGATGCAAATCAAATATCCCATGAAAGATTTACCAAAACTAATTGATTCAGCTGCTTCTCCTATAAATAGGAGCCAAGAGACACAAAGAGGGATATACATAGAGAGAGAGATATACACGCAGAGAAAGAAAAAAGGAGAAAAGCTTTGATACTTGGAAAAGACTTGGATCTTCTGCAAAAACCCTAGGTAAGAAAGGGAAGGCCTTTTGAAAGAGGGGGAATTTAATTCCCAACAGAGTTTAACTCTGATACATAAAACAGAAGAGCACATTTCTTCTCTCTTTGATAGAGGATCTGCAAAGTGCACATCTCCCCTTTAGGTTGAGAATTTAATTCTCAATGGGTTGAGATCCTGCCATGCAGATCCAAAACATAGAGAGGGAACGCAAGCATGAGAATTTAATTCTCGCAGAACTATAGGAATTCAATTCCTTTAAAAATAAAATTAGGGCTCGACCCTGTATCATGGGAATTTAATTCCTTCAAAACAAAAGAAACAGGGTTGAACCCTAATTAAGAATGTGGTTCTGTGGAAATAGCAGGAATTTAATTCCCTTAATTATAATTCTTTAAAATGGGAAGTATAATTCCTTGAAAGCTTTTATTAAGGGTTGAACCCTCTTCAGTTCTCCACATAAACGAGGAATTTAATTCCTACAGAAAATTCAGAGTTCAACTCTACAAGTCTTCAAAAGGAAATAGGAATTTAATTCCTCTGAAATTTAAAGTTCGAGGAATTTAATTCCTGAAAAAAGGAGTAACAGATCCTCTAAAAAAAACATAGAGGTAGGGTCACGTGCCACCACGTGACCCCCCAAAACCCCTACAGAAAGCCCCTTTGAGGCAGCACCCCACGTGACCCACGTGACCTTGGCAGAAACTCTAATACACAGGCATTTGAATGCCCCTCACGTGATGGCACGTGATGCTTTGAAGGAGATGATAATTTCAGCAGAACAAAAGAAGGGAGGGCGCTCTCACGTGCTGCCACGTGACCCTTCTCGCCTTAGTGTTTAACACTAAATTTAAAACTCTCAAGCCCAGTGTTAAAACACTGTCGGGCCTTAGCATTCAATGCTGATTAAAAAGCCTTATTGGCAGGGTTCAACACTGATCTGTTTTAGTGTTTAACACTAATTTGAAAAAGCCTTACTGCTGGTGTTTAACACCCATTATCTCTTAGTGTTGAACACTAACTCATCAACCTTATTCCCAGTGTTCAACACTGATTGCTCTGAAGTGTTTAACACTAGGCTTTGGCCCAATTGGCTAAAGGGATAGAGGCAAACATCCTCCCTCAATGGACCAACAAAGAGTCAATATTCCAGACCTGACTGGACTTAGCCCAAGCTGGCCATAAGTCCTCAATTTGTGATTAACTGGGCCGATAGGCTCATAACATAATTGATCAGTCTTGACCCAAATTGGGCCAAGGACTATTTAATCCACCCCGGTTCTAGGGTACATCTCTTCACTCCTTTGATACTTGGCATTGTAATCCCTCAATGTCTTCAAAGAGGTGACGGGTCCCGAAGACCATTCATGATATGGACTGTGGGGTCCTTAAACCCATGCATAATACAAAATTCCTGGTTACGTGGAACGTGGATAACGTCACTCTTTGACCCTGCGGAAAACGTCCAGAGCGGATCCTGGTCCTCGCAGAGCACGGCAGTGAACCCGTGTGAAGCATCCAGAGCGGAGCCTGGTCCTCGCAGAGCACGGCAGTGAACCCGTGTGAAGCATCCAGAGCACATACCGGACTGTGGAGTCCTTAAACCCATGGACTATGACGTCCTTAACCTTGACCGAGATGTCTTAAAACTACCAACGGACCGCAATGTCCTTAAACTACCCACGGACCGCAATGTCCTTAAACTACCCACGGACCGCAATGTCCTTAAAAAACTACCCACGGACCGCAATGTCCTTAAAACTACCAACGGACCGCAATGTCCTTAAACTACCCACGGACCGCAATGTCCTTAAAACTACCCATGGACCGCGATGTCCTTAAACTAGAACAATAGAGCCCCTATATGCTCTTTTGTCGGATCTAAACGGTCCTGTTTAAGTTGATCTTAGCCTCAAAGATGGCTAACGCGTCCTTAAACCTTCAAGCAGACTGGACTATGAATCCCCCTAATTAACTCTGGCTCGAGGGTACATCTCTGAACTCCTCTGACATCCGTCATTGTAATCCTTCAACGTCGTCAGAGAGGTGACGGGTCCCGACGGCCACATATACGACGGACCGCCACGTCCCTAAACTGGAACATTAGAGTCCAAACACTCTTTTGTAGGATCTAAATGATCCCGTTAAGTTGATCTTAGTCACAAAGTTAGACTAACGTATCCTTAACAAACGTTTGAGTTGATCTTAGCCTCAAGTATGGCTGACGTATCCTCAAACCAAACCCCCAAACCCAAATTTAAGATAATGCGGATTTGGACTAGTCCATGCCCTACGGGCGACGACATAACTCAGTCTCCGTAAACGATCCACGGGCAATGAAACATAAAACAAGAACACACGACACGAAGTGACCATCTGGAGAAGGAGAAAGTTGTTACCGCAAAGCGGTAGCGTAATTAACTGCAGGGGCTTGCGTCTGCAGGGAAGAGCGTCCCCACAATCAAAAACCCCTCAAACGAGGGGGAATCTGACGAAGTCTGCTACATCGGATGCATCCGTCTAGACCTCCGATACATGGTGCCATGGATCAAATTGGCATCTTCGGAGAGGTGGACAGATAGCGCCAATTAGCATCTGCCCCGAATTTCAGGCGAGACGGCCCGACGTCCCGCGTGTCCGTTCGGAGGGGAACAGATTCTGGCACGCCCGGTGGGACCTTTTCCTCTTTCCACTCCACACTTCGTGTGTCGTGATTCGCGAACCAATCGCGGTTCGCTAACAGTTGCCCTCGGGTTTCAAGATACTAAGAATTGGCGCCTTGCCTATTGCAGAAAACAAAGGATCGATGGCTGCTACCTCCGCGAAATCCTCCAACTGCTCAAGCTGCAATTGCGACCAACGCTTTGCCTCGCCAGGAGGTATAGCCTATGGACCCCAAGCTGCTTCGTTGTTCACAATGCCGGCGGATCAGGTGACTCAGGCCACTACCGGATTGTTCTTTGGGACTATGCTCCCCTCATCAAGCTTCGTGGCGCCAGTGCTGACAAAGGAAACTCTCAGGAAGTCGGTCTTTGATCGTCTTACCCCTGCCGCGGTTCCTCTCAACGAGTCGCCCAACGTTAACGCCTCGGTCTTCTCTAGATTGGGCCAGAAATCTTGCGAACTCATCATGGGGCCTACAATCCCAGAGAAGACTGCTTCTAAGAAGGAGGCCGCTCCTGCCTCCGAAATCGCCAAGGCGGTTTCCCCAGTCAAGAAATCGATCTTCACAAGATTAACAGCTTCGACTCCCGCTCCCGCTGTACAAAGGACATCGGTCTTTGACAGGCTAACACCAACAACGACCCCCCACCCACACAGGGGGCAAGATGAAACCATTCTTATATCTGACTCTACGCCGTCTGCTCGACGCGCTCGACGTCGTCAGTGGCGCCGAATAAGGAAGGTTGGGGGCAACTCCCCCTCTGGATTGACTCCACCAGCCCCGGCGGTAGAAGTTAATGCTGCTGTTCCAACTGGAAACAGCTTTGAAATGCTAAATAAGGTGCGAAGGAATTCCCCTACCGCAGTGCTGAAGAGGTCTCCTCCCCCATCAGAAAAGGTTGTGGAAATAGAATCAGAACAGCCCCGATCTCCTCAACGGCTGTCTTCCAAAATCTATAAGGTTTGGCGGCGGGCCCGGGACTCAATCATCGATCCAAACTTCTCCCGCCAGCATAAGAAGCTGAAGATCCAACCGAAAGCTGGTCACCAGGCGAAAACCCAAAAGGCTGTTTGGACGCCCACCTCGACGGCCCCCTCAACCTCCATGGCTCATAAAAGGAGGGAGCCCGAGAAGATCCCTCGACGTGCAACGACGGCTAAAAGCAACAAACCCGGACACCCTAAGTCTGGGGGCATGATGGTCCACACCGTATACATGGCCTCTGGAAAGGAGGAGAGCCGCACTTCTACAGGCCACCGACCGCTAACCCGATCCGTAACGAAATCCCAGGAGCAGCAACAAAAGCTCCAAGAAATGATGAATGTTATGGCCGCGCTCACCGGGCCAAAGGAAAACCCAGAAGCGTCCTCAGACGCACGCCGGGAGGAAGAAACCGACGCTGAATTCCTTCGCCGGACACTGGAGAAAAGGGACAAAGAGGCTGCTGAACAAGCGGCCAACATACAACGGATGGGCCTTCTCTTTCAAGATGTGATAGGAATGATGATCCAGCAAGATTTACCCGCCGAAGATCCTCCGATTATTCTGGAGGACGACCGAGGAGAGACGTCAAATCCACCACCAGCCCTCTCAACGGCCAAGGAAGAGACGATCTCTAAGGCTGACTTGGCTGACTATATAGCCCAGCAAATCTGGGTCCATCATGCAACTGAGGCAACTGGTCAAGTCGTGAAAACGGGGCGGCCGTATCCAAGCTGGTACGATCAAATCAAATACCCGCAAGGCTATACGATACCGAAATTCCATGTGTATAAGGGGACCGGCAATCCTCATCAACACGTCGCCCAGTTCCGGGCCCTCTGCGGTAACACCGGCGGTGACGATAAACTGTTACTCCGTCAGTTCGTTGGCAGCTTATCAGAAACAGCATTCGAATGGTATTCAGAACTTCCGAACGATTCCATCAAAACGTTCGCTGAAATGGAGTTGTTGTTCACTCAGCGGTTCGCAAGTGCCAGCGAGCGCACCCCAATTACTGCTTTGATTAACGCCAGGGTAAAGCCAGGCGAAACCTGGGTCCAGTACGCTATACGCTGGCGGAATTTGTGGTCGAGATGCGAGCAACGCATTGAGGAAGCACCCGCAGTGGGTATGTTCGTGGGAACCCTAGACCCCCACGCAACTATCTCCCAGTTTATGATGTTCTTTAAGCCAACCACATTCCAGGCTTTAATCGACAAGTTGGCTCAAATGGACCAGATGGGTCATAGGCCACCTCCCCCGAAGTCGGAACCTCGGAATGATAAGGGTAAAGGAAGAGCCACCTTTGTCGCGAATGCCCAACAGCAACCTGACGCCCCGAAATCGGCAGATCAATTGGAAGAAAGACGCCGATATTATAATGAAAAGATGAAGCGTCCCTACTCGTTCCCACGAGACAAGACGAGACGGTTATTTGAGCTGGCAATACGCAACAGACTTATTAACCTCCCGAATCCAAGGCGACCGCCGCAACCCACCGAGGTGAATAACCCCAACTATTGCCCTTACCATCAGACGGTAAGCCATCCGATTGAAGATTGCTTCGTCTTCAAAGGATGGATCGAAGATCAATACCTCCAGGGGAAGTTTGTACTGTCCGAAAAGTGGAAGGTGAACCCGCCACAACCACATACTCCTAAAAAGGCAGACACACCGGGGGCAACCTGCTCCTTTATCGAAAAAGTTCCATGGGAGGTCGTGCTATCAACGAAGACCAAAAGGATGCTGAGAGACCTTCATGCGTGCCCTGCAATCGAATGGGAGGACCCTCTTGAACCTCGAATTATCGAAGGAGCAGTGAAGCCCCGCACAACTACGAAGACTGCTGATAAGGGCCCAAATACTCATACCCGGCCGTCAAAAGCTTCGAAGAAAAAGAAGAAGAAATCCAAGAAGCCCGCGAAGCTTGGAGACGAGCGCACGAACTTGCAGAAGCAAATCGACGCACTGGAAGAATACAATCAAAAGGCACGAACTCCTGTCACACTGCGAGAGTTCCTCAACCACACCTTTCAAGACGAAGATGATGAAGAGAGCTCATCGGATGAATCCGAAGAGTACGTGGCAAGTTATAACGTAATCTCTCACTCGCTTACCGATGGCAAGAAAGCTCCTGACACCAAGAAGCCAGAGGCGGAGCCCGAACCAGAGCGTGCGAGGCTGACAACTGATATGATCAATGCCTTCCTAGACGAGATTCGTCTAAAAAGTAAAGCAGATCAGGAGCGTGAGATGGCAGCATCAGGAGGAACCAAATGCGGGCGACCGAACGAAGGAGTTGAACTACCCCTGCCAGAGCGAAAGGCATCCGAGATGGACAAGAAGATATTCAAGACGAGGAAAAGGTTCGCCAAAGCCATGTCAATGGGAATGAAGCTACCCCCCTCGGAAGGAAACACGCACGATGGGGCGGAGAAACACCCCGATTACTGCGCATATCATCGGAAAGTCTCACACCCCACAGAGGAGTGCGACGCCTTTAAGATATGGTGGCAAGGATATGTTGCTCGCCGGCAACATTTCAAACGCATGAAACACAAGAGCCGTCGGGAGCAAAGAAGCGCTGTTAACGGACCCAACAGAATTACTGGCAACTGCTATATGGCTCATACCGAGGGATCGCAAGTCCTCACCTTTGGGAGCGACTCTGATGAAGAAGTGACTCTGGGCCCTCTCTTTGAAGAATCCGCGCTAGGGAAAGATGAGGAATCAGAAGCCTGCGGAAACACTCAGCTGCGCAATCGCACACTCCCGGAAAAGAATCTCGGGCCTACGAACAGAAAAGATAAAGGAAAGGAAAAGGTCACTGAAGATATCACTTTGGATGACCAAGTCGCGAAGGAACTGGCGACTAAAGACCTTCCTAGGAGGAGTAAAGTGGACTATAACATCCTCGCGCATCTAAGGAAGCTACCTTCTCAGCTCAGCATTCTCGACGCCCTCCTATTATCAAAAGAAGCACGGGACTCACTAATTAAGGCACTACAAGAACCTGAGCAATTCCAAGCCTTTCTCGCCACCGAAAAGATGAAGGACGAACTGGAAGAAGTGCATACGGCCGACGTCACTTTCGGTGATGAAGACCTCCTTCTCGGGACGTGTGACCATAACCGTCCCCTATATGTCTCTGGATACTGCCATGATATCAAGATAGGCAAGATCTTGGTGGATAATGGATCCTCTGTCAATCTACTTAATGTTCGGGTGTTGAAGGAAATCTGCATGAGTGTGCAACATCTCGCTCGTGACAAAATCACTATCTCCGGTTTCGATTCACAATCGTCACGGACTCTCGGGTCCGTGATATTAACGTTACGCTTCGGGCTTCTCGTCACAGACATCAAATTCCATGTCATTGACGCCAAGACCTGTTACAACGCCTTGCTCGGCCGTCCTTGGTTACACGAGTACAACATCGTCCCTTCTACACAACATCAGTGTATGAAGTACTTTAAAGATGGTTTCGAGTATACTGTAACGGGTGAGCTGAACCCATTTTCCGTGAACGAAGTCCGCAAATACGAGGATGCGAAATACTTTTTGCCAGACTTTGAAGATACAGAAAGGTGTCACGACTCGGAGAACAAGGCCGCCACCATCCCTGTTTTCGGAAGCGATACCGAAGAAGAAGAAGAGATAGTTTATACGGGGCCATCTCAACGCAACAACCGGAGGACGCCCACCCCCGTACTGGTCTTCGGAAGTGATTCGGAAGATGAGGTCAACGCCGTATTCTCCAATCGGCTTTCAATGCAAGCACCTCCTGGCGATGACCATAACTTGCAAATCACCATGGTACCGCGAGAACACTACAAGGACCTCGACACGCTTCAAGCTCACAGTGTGCAAGAGCTGCAAACGTTTTGCGTCCCCCCCAGGCGAAAGGGTGAGAAGATGATCCTATTCTATCGATCCTCAGAGTCGAAAGTAGAGAAAGAGATCTGGCACGGCGTAGATGCTACATGCGACAGACTCCAGCCCATCCGTCTGCCCAGATACTATACAAATGGATTAAAGAAGCTATTGAAGCGCCAAGGGGTACCCTTAAAACAAACTGTTCAACAGGCTCGGTTCTACAACAGGATTTGGGATGTCCCTGGAACCCAACGCAAATTGCCTAATGGGAAAATGGAGACACTCGGGCTTGGATACGCGAGAACCGGAAAGCGAGAACGGGCTCATAACAGCTACGCTATATATACCTTTGATGAAGAGGAGGACGCCCGTCAGGAGATGCCAACCCCTCATCAAAACCAGACCACGCGATTGAGGCGCCAAGTCCGTCATTTCTAGAACGAATGGACAAGCCTATCAAGAAAGTGGGTCGGGAAGGTCGGGAAGACCCCAACCACGAAATGGCCATCTACGAGAAGGCCAGGACGCAACGTCTATTTCAACAGGCTGCGAAAGGCAAGAATGCTCATCCTTGTCAACCCATCATGCGAAAAGCCCGATACGGAGACGGAAATAAGTCGAAAAGCGGAAAAAAGAGCCGACAACAACGACGCAGGATTAGAGGGTTACGAGATCGAGTACTGCACGGCTCGGATTCGCCCTTCATAGAAAAGATGAGTCGAGCGTACTCCTTCCCCCGAGACAAGACGGAAAGGTTACTCAAGCTCGCCCTAAAACATCAGATGATCGCGCTTCCGGAGTTTAGACACCCTAAGCAAGCTAATAAGGCCTCTCGCTCGGGCTATTGCTCTTATCACCGGGCCGCAGGACATCCTACCGAAGACTGCTTCACCTTCAAGAACTGGGTCGAGGACCAGTACCGACGGGGCAGATTCGCTTTACCCAACAGCTGGAGGGTAACGCCGCCACGAAAGCACGAGCCCAAGGCCACAAGAGCAGAGCCAGATCCGCCTCGGCCCCGGGAGTGGATTCGCGCCTGTTATACGATTACGATAGACAACCCTCCCCGGTGCTTCGAAAACAGCGATGATGAGGTTATCTCGGAATTCCCGCCCGCTCCGAAAGAACTGGAAGACGGTATACATACTACCGCAGATAACCTCAGAAAGATTGAGTTGGGATCGGCAGAGGACCCGCGACCAACATTTGTCAGCGAGCTACTCTCTGAAGAAAGGGTGGCCGCGTTAAAGAACGTGCTTCTACGGCATAAAGACTGCTTCGCGTGGAACAACTCTGAGATGCCAGGATTAGATCCGGAGGTTGCCGTGCATAAATTAGCAATATCCCCGGATATCAAGCCAGTCAAGCAAGCGCCAAGAAGGATGCGACTCGAGCTTGAGATGAGCATCAACGCCGAAGTCAAGAAGCTGATCGATTCTGGATTTATCCAAGAAGTCCAATATCCCGATTGGATCGCCAATATCGTCTCGGTGATGAAGAAGAATGGGACGGTGCGTATATGCGTGGATTTCAGGGATCTCAACAAAGCCTGTCCAAAAGATGATTTCCCAGTGCCGGTAACCGAGCTAATGATAGATAACACGTCCACTCACGAGATCTTCTCCTTTATGGACGGTTCCTCAGGATACAATCAGATAAAAATGCATCCCGAAGACCAGAAGCACACCGCTTTCCGGACCCCTTTGGGTGTATTTTGCTACAGGGTTATGCCCTTCGGTCTAAAGAACGCCGGCGCTACCTATCAAAGGGCCATGACAAAGATCTTCGACGACCTCATACATGACATCGTCGAGTGCTATATCGACGACCTCGTAGTAAAGAGTATGTCATATGAAGATCACTTAAAGCACCTAGAGACTGTATTTCAACGCCTTCGGCAATATAATTTGAAGATGAATCCCCTCAAATGCGCGTTTGGAGTCTCCTCGGGAAAATTCCTGGGATTCGTCATCCGACACCGAGGTATTGAGATAGATCCGTCAAAGATTAAAGCGATCATGGAAATGCCCCCGCCAAGAACCCTCAAACAGTTGCGGTCTCTCCAAGGGAAGCTCGCATACATCCGGCGATTTATCGCAAATCTTTCAGGCAAATGTCGCCCCTACAGTCACCTGATGAAGAAGGGAACCCCATTCGTCTGGGATCAAAAATGCCAAGGTGCACTAGACGAGATCAAGCAGTACCTGCAGAACCCGCCGGTATTAGCTGCGCCGGTCAAGGGAAAACCCCTCATTCTTTATACAACCGCCCTCGAAGGTTCCTTGGGCGCACTATGGGCGCAAGAGAACGATCAGGGGAAAGAGAGAGCACTCTACTACTTAAGTCGAGTTCTACTGGGGGCAGAAAGCAATTACTCTCCCATTGAAAAACATTGCTTGGCGTTAATCTTCGCGATAACAAAGCTCAGGCACTATGCGTTGGCACACGAAGTCTGCCTCATCTCGAAAGTGGATCCTCTTAAATACTTGATGTCAAAAGCCATATTGACGGGACGACTCGCTAAATGGGCCCTGCTCTTGATGGAGTTCTCGATAACATATCAACCTCTCAAGGCAGTGAAAGGCCAGGCCATTGCCGATTTCCTCGCTGAGCACCCGATACCGGCCGATTCTCCTTTGAATTGTGACTTGCCGGACGAGCATGCATTTGATGCGATTAGCGGTGGAAGCACCCGATGGGAACTCTATTTCGATGGAGCGTCCTCTATAAAGAAACAAAAGCAAGGTATCCCAATGATCAAGTCAGGGATAGGCCTCATCTTTGCGACTCCACAAGGAGGGATAATGCGCTTCGCCTTCTCCTTAACAGAGCCGAGGACAAACAATGAAGCTGAATACGAAGCCCTGATAGCAGGTCTCGAGCTTGCCATTGACATGGGAATTGAAGACCTCCTTATATATGGGGATTCTCAGCTGGTCGTTAGCCAAGTTAATGGTGACTACCAAACGTGCAAACCGGAGTTGGTGAGATACGGCGAAAAGGTGCAACAACTGTTGGCCCAAATTCCCTCCTATACTTTGGAGAACATACCGCACGCGGAAAACAGCAAAGCAGACGCGTTGGCCAAACTCGCTAAAGAACTGGCTGACGAGAACCTCGATGACGTCAGAATCGTGGTACAAAGCCGTCGAGTGCTCGCCCCGGCAGAAATATCTCCGGAATCATGCAAAGAAAAGGGAGCGACTGAGCAGATGACCCTACAAATAAAGGACCATGAGAAGGCCGAAGACTGGAGGGAAGTCTTCATAGACTACTTTAAGTCCCGCTGAATGCCCGAAGAAGCGTCTTCAAGACATCAGCTCATGAAATGAGCTCTATCTTTCGCTTTCGTCAACAATACCCTATACAAGAGATCGCTCGATTCTCTATGGCTGAGATGCTTAGGACCTGACGAAGCAGAAAAAGTCGTTCAGGAAGTTCATGACGGACTTTGCGGTTCTCACCAAGCAGGCCCAAAGATGAAGTTAAAGATTAAACGAATGGGCTACTACTGGCCCACAATGATCCAGGACTGCCTCGAGTATGCGAAGCAATGCCACTCGTGCCAGATTCATGGAGACTTTATCCACCAACATCCAAATCCGCTACACCCAACGGTGGCCAGCTGGCCATTCGAGATGTGGGGGACTGACATAGTCGGCCCCATTGAACCAGCATCATCTCGGGGACACCGTTTTATCCTGGCGACAACTGATTACTTCTCCAAATGGGCAGAAGCAGTACCACTGAGGGAAGTGAAGACGGAGAATATCCTCCATTTCTTCAAAACGCACGTCATCTATCGGTTTGGAACCCCACGGCGGATTATCTCCGATAACGGGCCAGCCTACAGGAGCCATAAGATTAGCCGCTTCGCGCAGCAGCACAATATAGACTGGAGGTATTCTTCAGTTTACAACCCATGAGCCAACGGTCTGGCCGAGGCCTTCAATAAGACCTTGACGAAGATCATAAAAAAGACCGTCTCCGGGAATAAGAGAGACTGGCACGAGAGGCTGCAAGAAGCCCTTTGGGCTTATCGAACTACATTCAAGATGGCCACAAATACAACGCCATACGCGTTGGTATTTGGGACGGAAGCAGTACTCCCCCTCGAGATAGAGTTACCCTCTCTGCGAGTGGCAGTCCACCACGAACTGACCAACGAAGAAAATGCTCACCTTCGACTTGAGGAGCTTGATGCCCTCGACGAAACCCGACTTATAGCGCAACAACATCTAGAAGCCTACAAAGCAAAGATGACGCGCTCGTACGAAAGATTGACCAGGCCAAGGGCATTCCGCCAAGGCGAACTCGTGCTGGTAGTCAAAAGACCTATGATCCCCAATCGTGCCAAGCGGGGAAAATTCGAGCCAAACTATGAAGGCCCGTACATCATAGACCAGGTTTACCAGGGTGGAGCCTATCTACTCGTGGACATGCACGGTGAGAGGCCTTTCAGGCCAATAAATGGCCGCTTCTTGAAGAAATACTATGCTTAGTGAGCCACAGCCTGGGTCAACGATAGATGACGACGACTATGTCCGCTCGCTATCTTCCTAGGCTCAGACTTTACAAGCAGTAGCTGGCCCTCCCATAACGACGGACCGAAACGTCCTTAAACTAACAAGGGACCGAAACGTCTTTAAACTATGAACGGACCGAAACGTCCTTAAACTATCAACAGACCGAAACGTCTTTAAACTAACGGTGGACCGAAATGTCCTCAAACTAACGACGGACCGAAACGTCCTTAAACTAGCGACGGACCGAAACGTCCTTAAACTAACGACGGACCGAAACGTCCCTAAACTACTGCCGCAGCATCCTTAGGCTGGCAAGATGATAAAAAAAAAACGGTATGTCCATAAAGCAAAATGGGCACGGATGAAAACCCGAAAGGGCTCCGTGAGTAAAAACAGCAGGACTACCGGCGAGTGTTTGTGAAAACCCGAAAAGGCGCAACCTCGTTTAAAGACACTTATAGGGTCCTCTCGACCTTGCAAGGAGAAATCACCTGCGTGAGATCCTTACGACTCACAAAGGAGCAACACACTTAGGGATCCTCACGATTCCTAAGGAGAAAATACCCTTACGAGATCCTCACGACTCGTAAGGAGAATTTTCTTATGAGACCCTCACGGCTCATAAGACTTGAAAGTCTTGAGTTACAGAAACCTAAACCTGTTCTTAAGCAAATCCTCCACAACCTCCGACATTGCCCTACAAGCGGCTCGGACTGACCCTTGTATACAATCCACGGGCGCGAATAGACATTTCCCTAACAAAGTCCCACCCGTGACTAGGGATATATCTACATGGTGAACAACCCTTGCAAGTCCTCTCGACTTATAAGGGGAAAATCCTCTTTGTAAGATCCTTACGACTTACAAGAGAACATGCACTTAAGAATCCCCACGATTCTTAAGGAGAAAACACACCTGCAAGATCCTCACGACTTGTAGGGAGAAACACCTTTGTGAGACCCTTACGGCTCATGAAGTCAAAAGCCTTGGTCGACAGGACCCTTAACCCTGTTTGCTAAGCCACCTTTGTTCAAACGTCGACAGAGGCAAATGATGATCCGCTCCTGGCAACATTCCAGTTGTAGCGGTGCTGATGCCGAAACCCGTATCCAAGAAATCCGAGCTTGCCGCAAAAAAGCTAGCAAGCCACACATGCATGACAAAATGGCCGAAATGATGGGACAACTTGCAATAAAAGGAAGCAAGCAAAATCTCAGCGGTTCACAGATAACTTAGTGTTCATCACCGTGGCATTCGTCTCGATACAGCAGACGCGATACCAGCAAATGAAGCGAAGGCCAAATTCCTAGCTTCATTGTCTCGACGACACAACATCAAGCGAAAAGGAACAGCGGCAACCCCAAGTTCCATGGCTCGGCGACACATATCGCCAAGAGTTAACCCCCATCCCGTGAAATGCGGATACAATCAGCAAACTTCCTGGTTACGTGGAAAGCGGATAATGTCACTCTTTGACCCCGTGGAAAACGTCCAGAGCGGACCCTGGTCCTCGCAGAACACGGCATTAAACCCGTGTGAAGCATCCAGAGCGGAGCCTAGTCCTCGCCTAACACGGCAATGAACCCGTGTGAAGCATCTAGTGCAAACTTCCTGGTTACGTGGAAAGCGGATAATGTCACTCTTTGACCCCGTGGAAAACGTCCAGAGCGGATCCTGGTCCTCGCAGAGCATGGCAGTGAACCCATGTGAAGCGTCCAGAGCGGAGCCTAGTCCTCGCCTAACGCGGCAGTGAACCCGTGTGAAGCATCTAGTGCAAACTTCCTGGTTACGTGGAAAGCGGATAATGTCACTCTTTGACCCCGTGGAAAACGTCCAGAGCGGATCCTGGTCCTCGCAGAGCATGGCAGTGAACCCATGTGAAGCATCCAGAGCGGAGCCTAGTCCTTGCCTAACACGGCAATGAACCCGTGTGAAGCATCTAGTGCAAACTTCCTGGTTACGTGGAAAGCGGATAATGTCACTCTTTGACCCCGTGGAAAACGTCCAGAGCGGATCCTGGTCCTCGCAGAGCATGGCAGTGAACCCATGTGAAGCATCCAGAGCGGAGCCTAGTCCTTGCCTAACACGGCAATGAACCCGTGTGAAGCATCTAGTGCAAACTTCCTGGTTACGTGGAAAGCGGATAATGTCACTCTTTGACCCCGTGGAAAACGTCCAGAGCGGATCCTGGTCCTCGCAGAGCACGGCAATGAACCCGTGTGAAGCATCCAGAGCGGAGCCTAGTCCTCGCCTAACGCGGCAGTGAACCCGTGTGAAGCATCTAGTGCAAACTTCCTGGTTACGTGGAAAGCGGATAACGTCACTCTTTGACCCCGTGGAAAACGTCCAGAGCGGATCCTGGTCCTCGCAGAGCATGGCAGTGAACCCGTGCGAAGCATCCAGAGCGGAGCCTAGTCCTCGCCTAACGCGGCAGTGAACCCGTGTGAAGCATCTAGTGCAAAATTCCTGGTTACGTGGAACGTGGATAACGTCACTCTTTGACCCCACGGAAAATGCCCAGAGCGGAGCCTGGTCCTCGCCAAGCACGGCAGTGAACCCGTGTGAAGCATCCAGAGCAAACACCGGACTGTGGAGTCCTTAAAATCCACGGACTATGACGTCCTTAACCTCGACCGCGATGTCTTAAAACTAACGACCAACCACCCCTATTCCTCACAGATTTTTGCCTCGGTTTAAGGGTACATCTCTTCACTCCTTTGATGCCCGGCGTTGTAATTCCTCAACGTCTTCAAAGAGGTGACGGGTCCCTGTAACCAAACATCGGACTGTGGAGTCCTTAAATCCACGGACTATGAGGTCCTTAACCTTGACCGTGATGTCTTAAAACTAACATCGGACTGTGGAGTCCTTAAATCCACGGACTATGAGGTCCTTAACCTTGACCGCGACGTCTTTAAACTACAATATCCGGAGAAACCCCTGACTCCGTAAAACACGGACAAGGGTAACCGTATCCGGCGCTTACAAGTCCTCACGGCTGGGAGAAAAACTCTTTATGAGATCCTCGTGGCTCATAAAATGTAAAAGTTT
This sequence comes from Agapanthus africanus, assembly GCA_030015575.1. Lineage (NCBI taxonomy): Eukaryota > Viridiplantae > Streptophyta > Magnoliopsida > Asparagales > Amaryllidaceae > Agapanthus > Agapanthus africanus. Next base: position 48,220,144 of record JASDDO010000026.1, on the reverse strand, counting down.
CAGGAAGCAGATCTTAACCCTGAAACCTAAGCCATTGCTGTCCTGCAAGGAAATCAAGATAGGATATCTGCAGAATGCATTCAATAAAAAGGAGACACACCATTGAGAAGAAAAATGTATCCTTTATTCATAAACCAAAAAGGATACAAGGTACAATTCAAGAAACAAAAATGAAGATACCCTTATTCACGAGCATGTACAAAAAAGGGAGAAAAGATACAGTCCTCAAGCCGGTGGCCGGTGTAGTAATTTCAGCAGCTCGTCGTTTTGTTGCTGAGCCACGGCTTCATGACGCAAGATCTCCAGAAGGCGAGCCTCCGCCTGAGCTTGTTGGGCCTGATATGAAGCGAGCCGAGCTTCAAGCTCTTTTTCAGTGGCCTTGTGAGCCTCAACCCTCTCGTGAGTAAACGTGGCGGCTTTATCAAGAGCCACCACCTCCTTGATGGACTCCTGAAGCACTCGCCAAAGGTCATACGCTTGTTGGCTTTAACTGTGAGGCTGACCTGAAGCTCGCCCAACGCTTTGGAGGCTAGCTCTCTCTCAAAATTTTTTACGACCGAACCCTTTTCTCACACAACAATATGTTCGCTACGTGGCCACGAAAGCCCGCACTCGCAACCACAGCCTCGAACACGAGACATTTACAAGACCGTATAAATAAGCCCCCGGTCGACAGAGATGATCGATCTGAAACGTGTTCACATCACCCGATATGAAAAGCAATGAGAAAATTTCCAGTGTTTATCCTATCAAGCATGTGTTCACGATTATATAAGCATCCGAAGAAGAAATAAAGTTTGAGGCATTAATTTGCATGCGACATAATGACAATGTTGATAATTAGAAGAAGCTTGCATAAGAAGAACACAATGTTTATTCAGGCAAGCGAAAACATGCATACGAGTACCAAGCCTACATAGGGATTCAGCATAAAGCATACAAAAGAAGAGGACTAATTTAAAAACACTACGCTAACGGAAAAGATCACCAAACACCGGATCAACGGCACAAGGGTTCACAAAGCAAAGAACAAAATTCTCCATCTCTCTCTCTGCTTTCTCCAGCACGTCAAAGCGACGGTTCTCACGAGGAGTCGCCCCCCATCGATTGGTGCCGTGTTCGTCTGCAAAAGCGAACATAATAGCTCGCCGGGCCCTAATCTGGCCCAGCAGGTGAATCGAGTAATCCTTCAAAGCCTGAGTAATCAGGCACGCTTCATGGAAGCCCTCGAGCTTTTCTTCTGCCGCGTCGAGCATCGCCAGGGTCATCTCCGCCGGGTGAGGAGGAATGTCGACAAGCACGGCCGTGAGAGTCATCCGGAGCCAGAGAGAACCCATCGGGAGGGGAGACCCTCTACGGATCGAGAGCTCGTGCATGGCCGAGTCACATTCGTTGTCAGAAAGGAGGGGGTCCACTAACCGAGCAGCAAAGCGGGGGATCATCTCCTCAAGAGGAACTTCCCACGGTTGTCGACGAGCATGAGGGCGATTGCAAGCCATGGCACTCGTTTCTCTCTTAAAAATATATATATATATATATATATATATATATATATATATATATATATATATGTATGTATATATGATATGAATCCCTCTGAGAAAGGAGAAGAAGGTTATAGCCTCATATATAATGAAGCGCATTAAGTGCTATGCGCGGAAAATCTTGCATGGTGAATCTGTTTTCAGGGCCTAAAAATGGAAAGGTACCGAAAGTCAAGGAGATGGAACGATTCCCAAGCCCCTTTTTCAGCACCTAATATTGTGCACTGAAAATATGGCATGAGGAAAATCTTGTGAAACGTCGCATCAAGAGATCTCACGCGTAGAACACGTGAGGCCCAAACCTGCAGTGTATTTAAAAGGAAGAATATGGAGTATTACCATGCATATTAAAGGCACCAACAGCAACAATAGTGAAATGATAAAATTCCAGAAAAAGGGCATGCAAGCATAGAAAAAAAAAACACATAATAAAACTTGTCACTCATACTTCAAGAGGTTCATACAAAATCTAAAAGACACTTTTACAATGGTAAGGCTTCAGACGTGGGGCATGGGTTGAGAAACTCGAAATTAACTTTATTCAAGATCTTCCAAGCATTTCGAACTTCCCGAGTATGCTTTCTCTCACGGTCACAAGCGTCGGGGTCCCCGCGGATGTCCTCTATCCTCCGGTAGGCGGCAAGTATGGCTGATTGCTGAAAAATCTGATGCAGGAGATCAATGAGATTATCCCGCCTTCTCTTGGAGATCAAGTGCATCAGATACACCGAGTGTACTTTATCCTCGGCGGCGTCCAATGACCCAAGCGGCACACCAGCACAAAATAAAGGGAGGGCCTCCCTAATCGCCAGCACGATCAGCCTCAGAAGAGAAGAGCGACGGGGGAGTAGCCGATGGTTGTACTCGTCAAAGCGGCTCATGATCTCGGCACACTGAGCATCGGTGAACTCCTGGTTCTGACTACGGCCCAGCGCACGAATATTCCCGTAGGAAATGATCTCGTCAAGACTATACAGATGGGCATCCATGATACCTGAAATAAAAGTCACAAGACATCATTACAAAGCCCCCGTTGCATTAATGGCAGGAAGAACAACCTAGGGCCAGGAGACCTCAGGAAGCCTCCATGCGAAGAAACTGAGTTCTTCATAGGAATTAAATTCCTTATTAGGAAAAAGGGAATTAAATTCCCAGGAATATTTTGATGGAATTAAATTCCATGGAGTTGAAACGCCATCATCATCTCCCCAAAGATCACCTAAACCCTAAGAGATCTACAGTTCGAAGGTTAGGTGGTTTCCTGTTCTTATGGAAAAATATGAAGAAAAAAGGGTAAAAACCCTTGTTTTGGATTTAAAATCCAGAGAAATGTGAAGGTCCATCGTTGTCCAAGAACATTACCTGAGGAAAAAGGATCCTTTTCGAACAGAGTTAAACTCTGCAGACTGTTTCAAGACAGAGAACTAAGCTCTGGAAGCGAGAATTAAATTCTCAAAGAAGAAGTTCTCTGAAGAAGAGGATGAACAAAGTGAAGGCTCCTATGAAGGGACAAAGGTATTTATAGAAGGTGATAGAAACGCTTCATCTCCCCAGATCCCTAAAGGAATCCAACGGTCGCGAGAGATGACAGCGTTGCACTCACGTGCTGACACGTGAGAACAACGCTGTGGGGGCATTTGTTTCCTGATTTAAAATCAGGAAAGCTTCTGGGAAAAGCTTCAAAAAGGGGCCACGTGCTTACACGTGACCAGCAGTCACGTGTTGACACGTGACATATAAAGCAGCGGAAAAGGCCCTTTGGTTCCCTGAATCAAGTCAAGGAAAAGATTCCCTGATCAAGTCAAGGAAAAGGTCCACTAATCAAGTCAAGAAAGAGAACGACAGAAGAGGTCACGTGTTGGCACGTGACGCTCGAAGCAGCAGACCAGTCCTTCAGTCGAATAAAAAAGAAGGAGGCTCCTAACAGGGGTCACGTGTTCACACGTGACCAATGGTCACGTGTTAACACGTGATGGCTGAAACAGCAACCAGAAGACAGCGCAGAAAGAAAGAGCACTCTTCATTCCGGAGGGGTCACGTGTCCACACGTGATCATGGGTCACGTGGTCACACGTGACCGGCTTTCAAAACTCATGTTGACGACAGAATTAAATTCTGGAGGAGGTTTAAATCTTTCCGAAGGAAAGTAACTGTCTGGGGCCAATCAAATTAAAGATTCAGAGATGATTAAAGATCATCTATTTATGGAAAATCTCGGGTTTGGAAAGATTTCCCCCTTAAATCTAACCAAAATAACAAAAGAGAATCCCTGGATTTGAAATCCAATGGTGAATGAAATTCACCTAATAATCCAAAGGTCCAGAATGAACAATGGATGCAAATCAAATATCCCATGAAAGATTTACCAAAACTAATTGATTCAGCTGCTTCTCCTATAAATAGGAGCCAAGAGACACAAAGAGGGATATACATAGAGAGAGAGATATACACGCAGAGAAAGAAAAAAGGAGAAAAGCTTTGATACTTGGAAAAGACTTGGATCTTCTGCAAAAACCCTAGGTAAGAAAGGGAAGGCCTTTTGAAAGAGGGGGAATTTAATTCCCAACAGAGTTTAACTCTGATACATAAAACAGAAGAGCACATTTCTTCTCTCTTTGATAGAGGATCTGCAAAGTGCACATCTCCCCTTTAGGTTGAGAATTTAATTCTCAATGGGTTGAGATCCTGCCATGCAGATCCAAAACATAGAGAGGGAACGCAAGCATGAGAATTTAATTCTCGCAGAACTATAGGAATTCAATTCCTTTAAAAATAAAATTAGGGCTCGACCCTGTATCATGGGAATTTAATTCCTTCAAAACAAAAGAAACAGGGTTGAACCCTAATTAAGAATGTGGTTCTGTGGAAATAGCAGGAATTTAATTCCCTTAATTATAATTCTTTAAAATGGGAAGTATAATTCCTTGAAAGCTTTTATTAAGGGTTGAACCCTCTTCAGTTCTCCACATAAACGAGGAATTTAATTCCTACAGAAAATTCAGAGTTCAACTCTACAAGTCTTCAAAAGGAAATAGGAATTTAATTCCTCTGAAATTTAAAGTTCGAGGAATTTAATTCCTGAAAAAAGGAGTAACAGATCCTCTAAAAAAAACATAGAGGTAGGGTCACGTGCCACCACGTGACCCCCCAAAACCCCTACAGAAAGCCCCTTTGAGGCAGCACCCCACGTGACCCACGTGACCTTGGCAGAAACTCTAATACACAGGCATTTGAATGCCCCTCACGTGATGGCACGTGATGCTTTGAAGGAGATGATAATTTCAGCAGAACAAAAGAAGGGAGGGCGCTCTCACGTGCTGCCACGTGACCCTTCTCGCCTTAGTGTTTAACACTAAATTTAAAACTCTCAAGCCCAGTGTTAAAACACTGTCGGGCCTTAGCATTCAATGCTGATTAAAAAGCCTTATTGGCAGGGTTCAACACTGATCTGTTTTAGTGTTTAACACTAATTTGAAAAAGCCTTACTGCTGGTGTTTAACACCCATTATCTCTTAGTGTTGAACACTAACTCATCAACCTTATTCCCAGTGTTCAACACTGATTGCTCTGAAGTGTTTAACACTAGGCTTTGGCCCAATTGGCTAAAGGGATAGAGGCAAACATCCTCCCTCAATGGACCAACAAAGAGTCAATATTCCAGACCTGACTGGACTTAGCCCAAGCTGGCCATAAGTCCTCAATTTGTGATTAACTGTGCCGATAGGCTCATAACATAATTGATCAGTCTTGACCCAAATTGGGCCAAGGACTATTTAATCCACCCCGGTTCTAGGGTACATCTCTTCACTCCTTTGATACTTGGCATTGTAATCCCTCAATGTCTTCAAAGAGGTGACGGGTCCCGAAGACCATTCATGATATGGACTGTGGGGTCCTTAAACCCATGCATAATACAAAATTCCTGGTTACGTGGAACGTGGATAACGTCACTCTTTGACCCCGCGGAAAACGTCCAGAGCGGATCCTGGTCCTCGCAGAGCACGGCAGTGAACCCGTGTGAAGCATTCAGAGCGGAGCCTGGTCCTCGCCTAGCATGGCAGTGAACCCGTGTGAAGCATCCAGAGCACATACCGGACTGTGGAGTCCTTAAACCCATGGACTATGACGTCCTTAACCTTGACCGAGATGTCTTAAAACTACCAACGGACCGCAATGTCCTTAAACTACCCACGGACCGCAATGTCCTTAAACTACCCACGGACCGCAATGTCCTTAAAAAACTACCCACGGACCGCAATGTCCTTAAAACTACCAACGGACCGCAATGTCCTTAAACTACCCACGGACCGCAATGTCCTTAAAACAACCCATGGACCGCGATGTCCTTAAACTAGAACAATAGAGCCCCTATATGCTCTTTTGTCGGATCTAAACGGTCCTGTTTAAGTTGATCTTAGCCTCAAAGATGGCTAACGCGTCCTTAAACCTTCAAGCAGACTGGACTATGAATCCCCCTAATTAACTCTGGCTCGAGGGTACATCTCTGAACTCCTCTGACATCCGTCGTTGTAATCCTTCAACGTCGTCAGAGAGGTGACGGGTCCCGACGGCCACATATACGACGGACCGCCACGTCCCTAAACTGGAACATTAGAGTCCAAACACTCTTTTGTAGGATCTAAATGATCCCGTTAAGTTGATCTTAGTCACAAAGTTAGACTAACGTATCCTTAACAAACGTTTGAGTTGATCTTAGCCTCAAGTATGGCTGACGTATCCTCAAACCAAACCCCCAAACCCAAATTTAAGATAATGCGGATTTGGACTAGTCCATGCCCTACGGGCGACGACATAACTCAGTCTCCGTAAACGATCCACGGGCAATGAAACATAAAACAAGAACACACGACACGAAGTGACCATCTGGAGAAGGAGAAAGTTGTTACCGCAAAGCGGTAGCGTAATTAACTGCAGGGGCTTGCGCCTGCAGGGAAGAGCGTCCCCACAATCAAAAACCCCTCAAACGAGGGGGAATCTGACGAAGTCTGCTACATCGGATGCATCCGTCTAGACCTCCGATACATGGTGCCATGGATCAAATTGGCATCTTCGGAGAGGTGGACGGATAGCGCCAATTAGCATCTGCCCCGAATTTCAGGCGAGACGGCCCGACGTCCCGCGTGTTCGTTCGGAGGGGAACAGACTACATAGCTCAACAAATACGAGCTCATCAGGCAAGCGAAGCGGCTGGTCAAGTCGTCAGAACTGGGCGACCTTATCCAGGCTGGTATGATCAAATTAAGTATCCGCCGGGATATACGATCCCTAAGTTCCATGTATATAAAGGACGGGCAATCCACACCGGCACGTTGCTCAATTCAGAGCTCTATGCGGCAATACTGGAGGCGACGACAAACTGTTGCTTCGCCAGTTCGTCGGTAGCTTGGCGGAGACGGCATTTGAATGGTACTCTGACTTCCCAAATGATTCTATCAAAACATTCACGGAAATGGAATTATTATTCACACAATAGTTCGCGAGCGCAAGCGAGCGTACCCCGATCACGGCGTTAATCAATGCCAGAGTGAAGCCAGGAGAGACCTGGGTTCAATACGCAATTTGATGGCGTAACCTATGGTCAAAATGCGAACAGCGCATAGAAGAAGCGCCTGCCGTGGGCATGTTCGTGGGAACCCTTGATCCCCGGGCAACTATATCCCAGTTTATGATGATCTTCAAGCCGACTACCTTCCAGGCCTTGATTGACAAACTGGCCCAAATGGACCAGATGGGTCAAAGGCCGTCCCCTTCAAAGACAGATCTTCGGAATGAAAAGGGCAAATGGAAAGCGACCTTCATCGCCAACGCTCAACAACAACCGAATGACCCGAAACCGGTAGCTCGCCAAAACAATAAACCAAGATCCCTCGAAGAAAAGTTGAGACGTCCTTACTCGTTCCCCCAGGATAAAACGAGGAGACTATTCGAACTGGCAGTGCGCAACGGGTTCATCACTCTGCCGGATCCGAGACGCCCACTGCAACCGGGCGACGTCAACAATTCCAATTACTACCCCTACCACCGAATAGTGGGCCACCCAGTCTAACATTGCTACGTCTTTAAAAACTGGGTTGAAGACCAGTACTAACAGGGCAAGTTCGCGCTGTCCGAAAACTGGAAAGTAAACCCGCCACAGCAGCACGCTCCTAAAAGGTGGATACGCCCGGGCATCATGCTCATTTATAGAAGAAGCTCCGTGGGAAGTTGTTCTTTCAGCTAAAACTAAAAGAATGCTGAAGGATCTTTAAACATGCACGGCGATCAGATGGAAAAGCCCGCTGGAGCCCGAGATTATTGACGGGATGCTGAAACCGCGCCCAACACCGAATGCCGGTAATAATGGGCAAAACACCTAGGTCAAACCTTCAAAGTCTTCGAAGAAAAAGAAGAAGGCCAAGAAACCCGTGCAACTTGACGACAAGTGCACGGACTTGCAGAACTACATTGACTCGCTGGAGGAATATAACCAGAAGGCGCGGACCCCAATCGCACCAGAAGAGTTTCTCAACCACATACTTGAGAACGGAAACAGTGATAATGATGAGGGAGACAACTCGTCAGAAGAGCCCGAGAATTAGGTGGAAAGTTGCCACATGGTCTCCCATTCGTCATTAAATGGCAAAGAAGCTCCCTTGGCGTCTGAAAGCAACGCAGAGGAACTGGGGGCAGGACCAGTGCCATAAATCAACTTGGCATCTTCGGAGAGATGGACGGATAAATCCAAATAGTATTTGCCCCCAAATTCAGGCAAGACGTCTGTCTTCTCGGTTTTCGGCGGTAAACAGATTCTGGCACGCCCGGTGGGTTAAATCCCAGAAGACTCCCATGGAAAGGAGGCAATGAAAACGGAATTAAATTCCAAGATTTTTAAAAATTGGTGATGGGGTAAAACCCTAAAAGGAGGGTTAACATTTCCCACTAATCCAAGACTCCAAAATCTATAAAAAAAAGTGTTTTGGGGGTCTTTAAGAACTTGGTTCAAGAAAGAACCATGCTCTGATTGATGAATTTAAAATCCAGGGCAGGAAGCAAGTTAGGGTCGTTCAAGATCCTTACCCAACGGGAAGGTTTGCAGAGTTTAACTCTGAAATTTCAATAGGCAGAGAACTGAGCTCTGAAGAAGAGAATTAAATTCTCAAAGAAAACAAGGAAGGAATAAAATGAAGGAACAGAGGCTTTCCAAAGACATGACCCTTTGCATTTATAAGACGTGACGAGAGTGGTTCATCTCCCCGTTCCCCTAGGGAGATCCAACAGTTATAAGGGTGACAGCATTGTACTCACGTGCAAGCCACGTGAGAACAACGCTGTGGGGGCATTTGTTCTCTTATAAAAAAGAAAAAAAGAAAAGAAAAGAAAAGAAAAGAAAGAGAGAAAAAGCGATGGGAAAAATTTTCCTAATGGAGCATCACGTGCCCACACATGATGCGCCTTAGAGCAAAAATTATATTGCGCTTGATAATTAAGGCTGAAATTAAGCCTCACGTGCAAACACGTGAGCATCTATATACAAAGTATATAAGCGCCTTCTTAAAACAAATAACAGGCCAGAGAAAGCTCAGGTGTCAGCACGTGATGCTCTTTGTTGGGCTTAATTTCGTGGGGGTCACGTGCCACACGTGACATTTCTGAACATCAGCTCACGTGCCTACACGTGATGCCTTTTCTCTGGGACAGCTGCATATAAACAAATCAGTTTAATGTTATGGGGGTCGCGTGCTACACATGAGAGTTCCTAAACACCTTCCAAGCTGATAGAATTAAATTCTAAATAAAGAGATCAAAACCTTATTTGGAAAATATTTCCTTAAATCTTTCTAAACAAGAAAAATTACGCTCTGTAAAATAGAGCACCGTTGAATTAAAAATCACCAAGCTACAGAATAAGCTCTGTATGGGAATATATTTTCCCAATCTTGTTAAAAACAAGAAAAATATCTTCTGTAAAACAGAAGTTCTTGGATCAAAGATCCAACGGTGGATAAAATCCCCAAATCAATTAAAAAATCTCTCAATAAGAGATTTCCTTAACTAAATCAGCAACCCTGCCTCTACTATATAAAGGACCCAAGACTTCAAGTCTAAGAGAAGAGAGACCCCCCATAAGATTTGAGAAACAAAAGAAAAGAAGGGCTCTCTTTTAGAAAAAGAAACCCTAAGTAAGAAGAAAGACATAGAGATCATTTTATCTCTTCTTCGCCATTTCAAGAGTTTAACTCTTCTAAAAAGAACTTAGTTCTTTATCTGGTTGAGATCTGCAGAAGCATATCTCCCCACAAGTTGAGAATTTAATTCTCATCGGGGAGATTCTGTCATGCAGACTCAAAACTTAGGGGAAATAACTAAGTTTGAAGAATTTAATATTAGTTGTATGTATGCCCAAGGAACCCAGGTCCCATCAGCGATCCAGGCATATTCTGAGACGGTATCACCTGATCCGGGAGATAGTTGATCGCCGGGAGATCGAGGTCAGGAGGGTTGACACGAAGAATAACACAGCGGATCCACTCACGAAGGCCATTCCCCAGATACAGTTTGAGAGACTCTTCGGGATGCTCGGTATGCGATACTACAGCAGCTGGCCCTAGTGCAAGTGGGAGATTGTTAGTTGTATGTATGCCCTAGAGGCCAATATTGTACAGATGATGTATATTATATTGGATGCTTGGACGTATATAGAGAGGATTTTCTTGCTCGATATGATAGTATGCTATCTGGTTGCTCTTTATCTTAACATGTATACTTGTCTCTATATAATGTCTTATAGTTACATGTTGGTAAAGCCCTTAGGATGTGTACTTGACTACCTAGGCTATAATGTGGATCATACTAGTGGGGACATGGTAGTCCAAAGGTACATCCTTCAAGGTCCCTAGTCGTGGGTGTATCGAGACGGGGCATTGATATACCAGAGTAGACTAGCGTATACGCTTCTCGACCCATGAGATGGGCGATGGATGATCCCATATCCATTGGTGTTTGACATCAGAGATGGTATACGGGTGCTCAGTGGAGACTGGGTACACTGGACGGACTCGCAGAGAACTGCCATCTGACGTGAGGTATAATACCATCTGGGAGTTCTCGGCGAGTCCGTCCAGTATACCCAGTCTCCACTGAGCACCCGTATACCATCTCTGATGTCAAACACCAATGGATATGGGATCATCCATCGCCCATCTCATGGGTCGAGAAGCGTATACGCTAGTCTACTCTGGTATATCGATGCCCCATCTCGATACACCCACGACTAGGGACCTATAAAGATGTACCTTTGGACTACCATGTCCCCACTAGTATGATCCGCATCATAGCCTAGGTAGTCAAGTACACATCCTAAGGGCTTTACCACCATGTAACTATAAGACAGTATATAGAGACAAGTATATATGTTAAGATAAAGAGCAACCAGATAGCATACTATCATATCGAGCAAGAAAGTCCTCTCTATATATGTCCAAGCATCCAATATAATATACATCATCTGTACAATACTGGCCTCTAGGGCATACATACAACTAACAATCTCCCACTTGCACTAGGGTCAGCTGCTGTAGTATCGCATACCGAGCATCCCGAAGAGTTTCTCAAACTGTATCTGGGGAATGGCCTTCGTGAGTGGATCCGCTGTGTTATTCTTCGTGTCAACCCTCCTGACCTCGATCTCCCGGCGATCAACTATCTCCCGGATCTGGTGATACCGCCTCAGAATATGCCTGGATCGCTGATGGGACCTGGGTTCCTTGGCCAAAGCCACCGCTCCATTGTTATCGTAATACAAAGGTATTGGATGCTCAATGGATGGAACCACTCCAAGTTCAGTGATGAACTTCTTGATCCAGACAGCCTATTTGGCAGCATCGTTGGCAGTGATGTATTCAGCCTCCATCGTCGAGTCTGCCACGGTTTCCTGCTTGGAACTCTTCCAGCTAACCGCCCCTCCGTAAAGGGTAAAGACAAAACCCGACTGCGACTGAGATCACTCTGGAAGCTTGAATCGGTAAAGGACTCCACTTGGAGTTCTCCGTTACCATACACCAAGAGCATCTCTTTAGTCCTTCGCAAGTACTTGAGAATGCTCTTCACAGCTGTCCAGTGACTCTCTCCAGGATCAGCTTGATACCTACTCACTACACTTAGTGAGTATGCTACATCGGGTCTGGTACATAGCATTGCGCACATGATAGAGCCTACTGCCGAAGCATAGGGTATCCCTTGCATGCGAGCTCTCTCCAAATCAGTCTTGGGAGACATCTTTTTGGAGAGAGTGAGCCCTGAGATCGTGGGTAAAAACCCACGTTTGGACTCTTCCATACTAAACCTCTTTAGTATGGTGTCAATGTACCTGGATTGGGACAATCCCAATATCCGTTTAGATCTATCTCTATAGATCATAATTCCCAATATGCAGGAGGCATCACCAAGATCTTTCATTGAGAATCTTTGTGATAAGAAGAGCTTCACCGATTGCAGCATAGGAATGTTATTTCCTATCAAGAGTATGTCGTCCACGTACAATACGAGGAAGACAACCTTACTCTCTGCCACCTTCTTGTAGATACAAGGTTCATCTATGTTTTTGACGAAATCAAACTCTTTGATAACGACGTCAAAGCAGATGTTCCAACTCCGCGATACTTGCTTTAATCCATAAATGGATTTAAGCAGCTTGCACACATTCCCGCTGCTCCCACTATCTACGAAGCCCTCTGGCTGAGTCATGTACACGCATTCTTCTAAACCACCGTTTAGAAAGGTGGTCTTAACATCCATTTGCCAGATTTCATAGTCATGATATGCAGCGATGGCAAGCATGATCCGGATGGATTTAAGCATAGCCACTGGAGAAAAGGTTTCGTCATAGTCCACACCTGGTCTTTGACGAAAACCTTTTGCAACAAGTCTTGCTTTGAAAGTCTCCACTTTTCCATCTACACCGAGTTTTTTCTTGAAGATCCACTTGCTCCCAATGGGTTTTACCCCTTCAGGAGCAACTTCCAAAGTCCATACTTTGTTGGTGTACATGGATTCCATCTCAGACCGCATTGCATCCAGCCATTTCACTGAGTCCCCACTCGTGATGGCCTGTTCGAAGCTAGTTGGGTCATCATCAACCATGATGCAATCCTCGCTCCCACCATCCATGAGAAAACCGTAGTATCTCTCAGGTGGGCGATGAACCCTACTAGATCGGCGGAGTGGCTGAGGTTCGTTGGGAACTACCGAATCCTCTGGTTCCACTAAATCTTCAGTTTGAGTTTGTGTAGCCGGAATTTCTTCCAGTTCTACCTGGTCGCCACTAATTTCTTTTGTAAGAAATTCCTTTTCTAAAAAGGTGGCATGTCGAGAAACAAACACTTTTTGTTCCTCGGTATGGTAGAAAAGATATCCATGTGAATGTTTGGGATATCCCACAAACTTGCATAGAACTGACCGTGCCTCGAGTTTGTCCGGATTTTGCGTTTTAACATAGGCCGGACAACCCCATATCTTAACACGTTTAAGACATGGTCTCTTCCCACTCCATATCTCATATGGTGTGGTAGGTACAGATTTAGATGGAACTTGATTCAATAGGTATGCCGCAGTTTCCAGCGCATACCCCCAGAAGGAAATAGGTAACTCAGCTGTGCTCATCATAGAGCGCACCATATCTAATAGGGTGCGGTTCCTCCGTTCAGATACACCGTTGTGCTGTGTTGTATATGGAGGAGTCAGCTGAGAGAGAATCCCATTCTCTTTTAGGAAGTCCAGGAATTCATTGCTCAAGTATTCACCTCCTCGATCAGATCGAAGGATTTTAATACTTTTCCCGGTTTGGTTCTCGACTTCTTGTTTATATTCTCTAAATTTCTCAAAAGCTTCTGATTTGTGTTTCATCAGGAACACATATCCGAATCTAGAGAGATCGTCAGTGAATGTAATGAAGTACGCGGAACCATTCCTGGCATGTGTAGACATGGGGCCGCATACATCACTATGTACCAGTCCCAAGAGTTCCGTAACTCTCTCTCCGTGTCCCGTAAACGGAGTTTTGGTCATCTTGCCTTTGAGACATGACTGGCAAGTGTCATAAGATGAAAATTCAAATGGATTCAAATATCTATCTTTATGCAACTTTGCTAGTCGTGTCGCATTGATGTGACCCAGTCTACAATGCCACAAGAAGGATTCGTTCATTTCTGAACTCTTCCTCTTGTGTGTGTTTGTTATGCTCAGAACTGTTGATTGATTTAGAACATAAATGCCATTGCACATCGTGCCTGATCCGACCAACTTTTGGTTTAGGAAAATGTTCATAACATTATCCTGTAATACAAAAATATATCCCTCTTTACTCAATAAAGAAACCGATATAATGTTGCATATCAGGTTCGGCATGTAATAGCATTCGTTCAGAATCAATGTATTACATGTTGGCAATACAAGGTGATATTCCCCGACGGTTTTAGCTGCAACAATTGCACCATTTCCAACCCTTATGTCTTTATCACCTTCTCCAAGTTCTCTATCTTTCCTAAGCCCATGTAACTGATTACATATATGGGATCCTGACCCGGTATCTAATACCCAGGACGTAGAGGAAATGGAGAAACAGTTCTCTGTAACGAACACACCCGAAGAAAATGCATCAACATGTACTTTCTTCATACGGGTGGCATGGGAATCCTGGTATTCCACTATATCCTGATCAGTCTTATAACTCTTATAAGAAAGAACGGAACCAACGTTCCCAAGCACAGTATAACATGCGGGTTCGGTCAATACATCCATATTATTATCTTTATTAAGGCATGATATGGTCGCTACCTGGAGAAAAAGAGAAGAAAACACTTTAGTGTATGCTCTTGCAAGATCAGATTGGTTATTATCTTATCTAATCAGGATGGCTCCCACTGTTTTTTATCAAATCTTCCTTCAAACCATAAAAGGAAAGACTAGCCGGGATTAATTATATCCTACAACTTCGCCAATCTTTCAGCCAGGCCAGTGTCGGTACTTTGAGGGAGGTTCCCCGTGCTTTCGCACGGACCTAGTTAAAATAAACCTCGTTTTCCCAGAGGCGTAACCCCGTTGACACCTTTCTAGACACCTACTTGATCGGCTAATTGTCCTGTGTAAAACTCTCCCGGGAGTAACAATTACTCGCAGTGGGTAACGGGATCCAACTATCTCATAGAAGGTATGCAATCTCATTGCAAATCTCAACACTTGAAATTCCCGATAATATTTTGCCCCTGACCTCTATGACCTTGACAAAGGCCAACAAATCATAGGATGTTAGTCAAGTTCAACCCGTCATTTCTTGATTGAATCTGTAATACCCAGCCCCTTTTTATCAAAATCCGTATTTTGTTGCTTTATAATTTTATCCATTTTATTTTTAATTTTTATTTTCTTACTTATAAATTTACTTATTTTATTTTACGACTTATTTATTTATAAATTTTAACTTATAATATATATAATTACCTAACCTAAACCTAACTAATTTTCCTTTCCTTCACAATCTTTATACCCTCAGCCCGAGCCCACTAAATTTTCCTTAATAAACTTTTGATTTTCCTAAGCCCAACCCGTTTATCTTTTTCCCCCTTAATTTCTCTTCTCTAACCCCAACCCAGCCCAGCCCGACTCCTTCTCATAAATTTTTCTTTTTTGGTTGGCCCGGCCCTTCTCCCAAAACCCCGGCCCATCTCTTTCCCTCCTCTATTTTTCCCTTATTTCTCCCTCAGCCCGATCCTTGGCCCGGCCCACTCTACTCCCTCACCCCACGCCCGTTTCCTTACCCGACCCGCCACTGTTCTTCTTCCAATTTAAAATCCCAACGGTAACTTCCCTAACTCCCGTTCACGACCACGTCTCCCGCCGCGCCCCTCGCCCTCGCCCTCGCCCTCGCCCTCGCTCGCGCGAGCGTTGCCCACGACGCGCACGTTTTCCTTGCGACCCTCTCTCCTCTACCCACCACTCTCTCTCGATCCCTCGTTCTCCTCCCTCACTCTCCACCTCGCTCAACCCAGAAAACCCCTGCCTCGATCCCTCGCCATCACCACCGACGACTTCGTCATCACCCCCATCCACCAAAACTCCAACCACCACGAAACCCCCTGCTCTCTTCCTCCACTGCCCCCGAGCGCCTCGCCTGCACCCGCCTCGCCTGCACCCACTCGCCTGAACACCGAGCCGCCCCCGCACCATCGTTGTTGTCGTCATCGTCATCATCATCATCGCCGCCGTCGCCTACTTCATCTCTCTCAGTCTTCTCTCCTCCTCTCTCACCCTCTCTCCCTGTGTCTCTTTTCCCCCTCTAATCCCTTCTCTCTCTCTCAATCTAATTCTCCCTCTCTCTGCCTAACTCTCTCTCTGTCTCAGTCTCTCCATTTCCTACCAAACTACACCACCACAGGACATTGCCCAAGCCCGCAACAGCCAACTCCGTCAAGCTCGAGCCAGGATCGAGGTTTTGCCACTTGGAGCCGTAGCCGTCGCGGTGCTTGCCCGTCACGCGTTCGTGCCTTTACCACTGCCGTGCATCGTCTAGACGTCTCCAGGCAAGTTTTTACTTGCTTTCATGCTATTTATTATTAAGTTACAAATCAAAATCGTAGATGTAATACATGTTTTGCTTGATGCTAAATATAACCAATAAACCGTTCGATGCTTGATCTCATAGAAAATCTTTATCCAATTTGACGGAATTAGATATCATTGATTGGCCCGTATTGTCGTGGACCTACTGTGTAAACTTCGCTGGAAAATTTGATCGTTTAAGATTAAAACAACTACCCCCAAGTTTAATCGTAAAACTGTAAATTCATTGCACCTGAAAATCGTTAAATTCACCATAAACCATATACGTAGTAGAATGGTACGTTCGAGGGCTCAAATCGGAGCTAACTCGACGAACTTTAATCCTATACTAGTTTCCAGACATTTCTGTATTTAAACTATGATGATATTCGAATCGGAGTGCGACTCTGGACTGCAGTCCAGAGCGACTCCAGTCATTGCTTGCTGTTCCGTATTGGATACCACAGGATTTCCTTAACTCGTAGGTTGCGGAACTCCGCTGCTTATTGTAGGTAACTCTGTTAGCTAGACAACACAATTAATTTCATCCTGTTTCGTTATCATTTACTATTTAATCTGTAATTTAGAAGATCGGGACACATAACAGTCCCAGCAGATTCAGAATTGACATGTTGATATTAAACAGATTATAACTCCTAACGTACAGACGCGATTGAAGATCCGTTTGTTGCGTTGAAAACTTTACTGAAAACCCTAGAATTCATCCAACTGTAGCGTCGCTAAATTATGATCCCAACTGGGGTTAAAATGCGTTGCGAAATGGATTCCTGATTCTGAAACTGGATTTCCAGCCGCGTGCGCTTAAAATGAAACAGTTATAACTAATGATCCTGAAACCCGTTTGACCTGAAACAAAATTCTAAGGATAGATAACTGAACATATTAAATACTATCTGTTTATCATTTCGCTAAATTATATACATATGTTTCATGATAAATCGTGCAAGTGATAGACTGTTGTTTTTATGATACCTTAGTTGTGCCTCTTATACTGTTCATGCATCAGATCATACCTATATCATTGTAGTGATAACCTAGTGACATCGTGCATTTACCCAGTGTTAGATTTTAGTGTTGATTGTGGCAAGTACGTCAGTGTTCGTGTATTCGTGATTAAGTGAAAGTGATACGTACTTGTGCACAATCAGTGTCCCTTTTATTCTATTGCATTGTCGACGTCTGTGGGATGCGTGTACGTGTGACTATAAGTGGTATGGGACACTTATGGAAGCGCTTGCACGGATGTCATAGATAAGGCATCCGACACTGCCATTTGTCTTAGGTATTAGTCGGGACGTGCTTGATGGAGGTCCCGCCTCCAGTTCTCGCGCAGACTTGTCACGGATCGATTAGTATTTAGGGTGATGGTTAGCGTTTGATGCAGACCACGGGGTGTGGGGTAGTTCAAGTGTGAATTCAACAGAATCTCGGGAGTCCCATGCCGGCTTATATATTTAGGGAGTTATATGGAGATTTACAGGGTATGTGCTATATCACCGTGATACACTCGTTACATGTTGGGCCCGTGGTCCCTTGCCCTTGGGTTCTACCCTTGGGTGGAGGACACTCGCGAGTGGTTGACTCTCACACTTTGACTGACGATAGGCTTATTGACCTGTGTAGTGAGACTTAGAGACTGATAGGGTTACTGTCATTTACATTCCTTCTATACCGTGTTGGCATTCGTGACACATTGTTATACTGCTTTACTGTTCCGCTGCATTGATTATTGCACATTCATGCTATCGTTGATTTACTGTTATTCATTTCCATTACCACCGTTAGAATTATCACTTGATTTTACATATATATTACTGCTATTGTGTCGCTCTGACGACCTGAGTATGCATGCTCAGTGTGAGAAGACGATTTAGCCTGGACCAGTGCATCACAGACTTCTTGACTTGCCTTCCCGAGTTACATTCATTTGTTCCACCTCAGGTCAGTCTTTACATTGTTTACTTCAGTTACTGTATTTCTCATTACCTGCGCATTATATGCTGTTTACCATGATAAACTAGAAGCCGAAGTGTGACTACGGCAGGACATTTCCTTGACCGTAGGAGCATGGCTGGCCTTGTCTACCCCTCGTATTCCGTATTTTGGGAAGCGGGGCGTGACATGGTTTAGTTGGTATCAGAGCCAGGTTTTGCATAGATTGAGATCGCAGTTTTCCGTGCAGAGTTTGGCAATCTAAGACATCACTCGGTCTAGATTGTAAACTTGTCATTCTTGATCCATATTCATATCGTGTGTTCAGCTATCCATTCACTATGGTTTCGGGTGACTTGACAAGGTTACGTGGTTGCAATTGCACTATCGTAATCTAATCGAGTGACTTAAGGTCATACAGTTGATTCTCCACTTATAATAAATTCAGCACCTTTGATATTTTTGAATCTTTGTTCTATCCATTTTGATTTGTAATCTTGTGACTTATATCATCCTCAAAATTGTCATTTCAGGATCATGTCCTCCAACGACTCTTCGTCTTTATCCGCTCCCCAGAATCAGACCGTTGAGATCCTGAGTGTACTACAAGGTTTAAAAGAAGCCCAGGAGCGAACAAACGACCTATTAGCTGAAGGGCTGAGAAGACAGGTGAGTCAGACCCCAGCGGGAGTCTCCTATCATACAGGGATCTCTTTTGGACGAGAAAAAGGGAAGAAGATGAAACGCCAATTTGTTTCCCCGCAACAGAAGTACCAGAAGAACCCCTGCTGTGGATATTGTAAGAGACCAGGATATCTTCAGAAGGATTGTCGCCGTGCCCATGGGAAATGTCTGATATGCGGTTCCGACAAACATCTCATCAACGGTTGCCCAGAAAGGAAGGAACTGCAAGGAGGAAACTCGTCCACACTCCCCACTTCTGCCAAGTGAGGATTGCCGCGTAGTTCGGACTTCGACGATAAGGCGGATCAGACGCAGGATTCAACTCGCGTAACAATGATGCAGCGTTCTGACAGTCAAAGAAGAATTATATGTTTTTCAATTTCAGTATTTTGTTGTCGTACTCTTATAAACATTTCCTTCCATTTGAACCTTGTATCCGCTGAACTTTTAGTTGAATGCAATAAAATTTGAATCGTATTATATGTATCCTTCTCTTGTCTTCTTCCTTGTTCATATTATTCAGTAGCATAACCTTTTATTCTTGATTCTACAATTCTTGCCACTGTATATCTTTTGATACTTCGTACACTTGGCCATTTTCCTTATTTCATTCCATTGTTTAATCACGACTCTCTTTCTTTCAGACCATGGCCCACCCTGGTGCAGCGCCGCATTTAGATGAGGATACGCCATCTTGCGTTTCTGTAGATCACACACTGATGAGTCCTGAAGACGAGATCAATGGTCCCCAGGTCGACTTTGGAAACAACGATTCAGAGGACGAAGAAGCAGCCGCCCCAGAGTTCGACATGATAGCTGATTCTGACGAAAAAGAAGGAGATCCTGAAGAAAACCCGATAGAGGAAGACCCCGAGGAAGAACCGATAGAAGAAAATCCAGCAGAGGAAAACCCCGTGGAAGAAAATCCAGAAGGAGAGAATCACATGGAATCGGATCTCGATGAAGAAGCTCTATCCGAGGAAGAAGGACCAGAAGATCAAGACCCCCATGGTTGAAGAACTTTCTTTAGCGATACCTGCAAGGCGCTATGGAAATGGACGCCCCTACCTGAGCGCGCGAGCCTACCGCAACCTACTGAATCTCCACAACCGCGACTGACGGAAT
Source organism: Agapanthus africanus (assembly GCA_030015575.1). Classification (NCBI taxonomy): domain Eukaryota; kingdom Viridiplantae; phylum Streptophyta; class Magnoliopsida; order Asparagales; family Amaryllidaceae; genus Agapanthus; species Agapanthus africanus. The sequence goes on along the minus strand of JASDDO010000026.1, from coordinate 48,200,246 downwards.
TTCTTTTGATGTTGTCTTTTTGGCCAAATAAACTGTGTATAGTTTAGGGCCACTTTTCGCCTTTGGGAATGCCTTGTTTCAAATTTTCTTGAATGAAATAAATCTTCTGAATTCGTAAATCTTTTGATTATCGGTTCGCTCGATATTCGTTTATTGCCCATATCCATTTACTTTTCTGCTGAGATCCCTGACTGTCCATCCCTACCCATTGTATGGTTTTCACCCGTTTTGATTAGAAAGTACAGCCCTTGATTCTTGGAATGAGCCATCATTCATCCTCCGTCTGTACCCTGTTTGAGAATCCTTCTGGGAGGATGACCTTCTTTTTGGACTATCGAGTTCATTAGATTTTCAAATTCTTGATTCATGTTAGTTACCGATCGTTAGTTTCCCCACATTTTTACCTTGTAGTCCCTTCGTTGCTCAACATTACTTTCTGTGCTGACCCGATCCCAGACTCCTTGATTTTCAGCCTAAAGCCGACACACTTCAACCTTCTGATTGAGCCACACTCCCTTATAATCGTTACCCTATCTAGCCCTATACCTATTTGTGTTTTTCCTATTACCCTAATTATATTTAAGGACACTGTTATTCAAAAATTTAGTTTTCAGTACTTTAAATTATCAAAGAGTACGTGTTACTGATTATTCCGTTTTATGTACATTATTATTATTCTCATTTTCAGTAGCGCAACCTTATACCGCGCAAATTTTGTTCCATGTTTCTTAAAGTCAATATACAAGTTTTCTAAATCGTTTTAAACCTATTTTTTGATATGTTATCCTAAAATGTTTTAACCTACCATCCAAGCTTTCACTACCTTGTTGTCGTTACTATATTTTCGGGTGTTGTACTTTTGTTTACTAGTATATATGATTGTGTCTTATACTTATTTTCTACTTATTTTGTTAAACTTAGATGTGCACATATTTGGGTTTCGATTTTATCGAACACACCTTGATTTTTATTCGTTATTGTTACCTATATTCAAGTATATTGTACTTGCCCTTATAGTTTTCCTACATTATACCTTGTAAGCCTATCTTCTGTTTGTGGTTCCTATATTTATGTATGAACCCTCAAAACTTTGTCTACTCGTTTTAAGTAAATCAGCATGTATTAGTGTTCGATATGATAATTCTTCGCTTATTATTTATAGCTAGTTGTTTCTTTTAAATTTCGAGGACGAAATTTTTGTAAGGGTGATATGATGTAATACCCAGCCCCTTTTTATCAAAATCCGTATTTTGTTGCTTTATAATTTTATCCATTTTATTTTTAATTTTTATTTTCTTACTTATAAATTTACTTATTTTATTTTACGACTTATTTATTTATAAATTTTAACTTATAATATATATAATTACCTAACCTAAACCTAACTAATTTTCCTTTCCTTCACAATCTTTATACCCTCAGCCCGAGCCCACTAAATTTTCCTTAATAAACTTTTGATTTTCCTAAGCCCAGCCCGTTTATCTTTTTCCCCCTTAATTTCTCTTCTCTAACCCCAACCCAGCCCAGCCCGACTCCTTCTCATAAATTTTTCTTTTTTGGTTGGCCCGGCCCTTCTCCCAAAACCCCGGCCCATCTCTTTCCCTCCTCTATTTTTCCCTTATTTCTCCCTCAGCCCGATCCTTGGCCCGGCCCACTCTACTCCCTCACCCCACGCCCGTTTCCTTACCCGACCCGCCACTGTTCTTCTTCCAATTTAAAATCCCAACGGTAACTTCCCTAACTCCCGTTCACGACCACGTCTCCCGCCGCGCCCCTCACCCTCGCCCTCGCCCTCGCCCTCGCTCGCGCGAGCGTTGCCCACGACGCGCACGTTTTCCTTGCGACCCTCTCTCCTCTACCCACCACTCTCTCTCGATCCCTCGTTCTCCTCCCTCACTCTCCACCTCGCTCAACCCAGAAAACCCCTGCTTCGATCCCTCGCCATCACCACCGACGACTTCGTCATCACCCCCATCCACCAAAACTCCAACCACCACGAAACCCCCTGCTCTCTTCCTCCACTGCCCCCGAGCGCCTCGCCTGCACCCGCCTCGCCTGCACCCACTCGCCTGAACACCGAGCCGCCCCCGCACCATCGTTGTTGTCGTCGTCGTCGTCATCATCATCGCCGCCGTCGCCTACTTCATCTCTCTCAGTCTTCTCTCCTCCTCTCTCACCCTCTCTCCCTGTGTCTCTTTTCCCCCTCTAATCCCTTCTCTCTCTCTCAATCTAATTCTCCCTCTCTCTGCCTAACTCTCTCTCTATCTCAGTCTCTCCATTTCCTACCAAACTACACCACCACAGGACATTGCCCAAGCCCGCAACAGCCAACTCCGTCAAGCTCGAGCCAGGATCGAGGTTTTGCCACTTGGAGCCGTAGCCGTCGCGGTGCTTGCCCGTCACGCGTTCGTGCCTTTACCACTGCCGTGCATCGTCTAGACGTCTCCAGACAAGTTTTTACTTGCTTTCATGCTATTTATTATTAAGTTACAAATCAAAATCGTAGATGTAATACATGTTTTGCTTGATGCTAAATATAGCCAATAAACCGTTCGATACTTGATCTCATAGAAAATCTTTATCCAATTTGACGGAATTAGATATCATTGATTGGCCCGTATTGTCGTGGACCTACTGTGTAAACTTCGCTGGAAAATTTGATCGTTTAAGATTAAAACAACTACCCCCAAGTTTAATCGTAAAACTGTAAATTCATTGCACCTGAAAATCGTTAAATTCACCATAAACCATATACGTAGTAGAATGGTACGTTCGAGGGCTCAAATCGGAGCTAACTCGACGAAATTTAATCCTATACTAGTTTCCAGACATTTCTGTATTTAAACTATGATGATATTCGAATCGGAGTGCGACTCTGGACTGCAGTCCAGAGCGACTCCAGTCATTGCTTGCTGTTCCGTATTGGATACCACAGGATTTCCTTAACTCGTAGGTTGTGGAACTATGCTGCTTATTGTAGGTAACTCTGTTAGCTAGACAACACAATTAATTTCATCCTGTTTCGTTATCATTTACTATTTAATCTGTAATTTAGAAGATCGGGACACATAACAGTCCCAGCAGATTCAGAATTGACATGTTGATATTAAACAGATTATAACTCCTAACGTACAGACGCGATTGAATATCCGTTTGTTGCGTTGAAAACTTTACTGAAAACCCTAGAATTCATCCAACTGTAGCGTCGCTAAATTATGATCCCAACTGGGGTTAAAATGCGTTGCGAAATGGATTCCTGATTCTGAAACTGGATTTCCAGCCGCGTGCGCTTAAAATGAAACAGTTATAACTAATGATCCTGAAACCCGTTTGACCTGAAACAAAATTCTAAGGATAGATAACTGAACATATTAAATACTATCTTTTTATCATTTCGCTAAATTATATACATATGTTTCATGATAAATCGTGCAAGTGATAGACTGTTGTTTTTATGATACCTTAGTTGTGCCTCTTATACTGTTCATGCATCAGATCATACCTATATCATTGTAGTGATAACCTAGTGACATCGTGCATTTACCCAGTGTTAGATTTTAGTGTTGATTGTGGCAAGTACGTCAGTGTTCGTGTATTCGTGATTAAGTGAAAGTGATACGTACTTGTGCACAATCAGTGTCCCTTTTATTCTATTGCATTGTCGACGTCTGTGGGATGCGTGTACGTGTGACTATAAGTGGTATGGGACACTTATGGAAGCGCTTGCACGGATGTCATAGATAAGGCATCCGACACTGCCATTTGTCTTAGGTATTAGTCGGGACGTGCTTGATGGAGGTCCCGCCTCCAGTTCTCGCGCAGACTTGTCACGGATCGATTAGTATTTAGGGTGATGGTTAGCGTTTGATGCAGACCACGGGGTGTGGGGTAGTTCAAGTGTGAATTCAACAGAATCTCGGGAGTCCCATGCCGGCTTATATATTTAGGGAGTTATATGGAGATTTACAGGGTATGTGCTATATCACCGTGATACACTCGTTACATGTTGGGCCCGTGGTCCCTTGCCCTTGGGTTCTACCCTTGGGTGGAGGACACTCGCGAGTGGTTGACTCTCACACTTTGACTGACGATAGGCTTATTGACCTGTGTAGTGAGACTTAGAGACTGATAGGGTTACTGTCATTTACATTCCTTCTATACCGTGTTGGCATTCGTGACACATTGTTATACTGCTTTACTGTTCCGCTGCATTGATTATTGCACATTCATGCTGTCGTTGATTTACTGTTATTCATTTCCATTACCACCGTTAGAATTATCACTTGATTTTACATATATATTACTGCTATTGTGTCGCTCTGACGACCTGAGTATGCATGCTCAGTGTGAGAAGACGATTTAGCCTGGACCAGTGCATCACAGACTTCTTGACTTGCCTTCCCGAGTTACATTCATTTGTTCCACCTCAGGTCAGTCTTTACATTGTTTACTTCAGTTACTGCATTTCTCATTACCTGCGCATTATATGCTGTTTACCATGATAAACTAGAAGCCGAAGTGTGACTACGGCAGGACATTTCCTTGACCGTAGGAGCATGGCTGGCCTTGTCTACCCCTCGTATTCCGTATTTTGGGAAGCGGGGCGTGACAGAATCAAACCCACCCGCACGACCCTTGACAAAGGCCAACAAGGTCGTACGACTACCCTAAAACAATCTGCATCATATGCATAAGCAGATAAGCACCATTTAGCTACCGCACACTATGCCTTGACAAAGGCCAATAAACGCAGCACGAATACTAAACAGTTCTTATCTGAAATGATGGAGGGTTACGACAGGTTTTTCTGAAAACTTATTGCGTAATGAACTTGATATCGTCGTAGAATCATGTGAATTTTGAAATGGAGTGATTTTGAGGCTTTTATTAGTTTTGCTAAAGAGGTCACTCCCGGTGAAGGGATCTCGGCTCTTTCCTTATGGAATAAGGTGCAGGATATATCATATACATCACTATGCAAAGCAAAACTCCAAAAGCAATCAAAAGTCAAACCGAGTGTTGTAGCATCTGCCAGTTTTGCTAAAGAGGTCACTCCCGGTGAAGGGATCTCGGCTCTTTCCTCATCGAATAAGGTGCAGGGTATATCATATATACCGCTATGCAAAGCAAAACTGTAGCTACCCTTTTTTATTAAAATTTGATTCTACAACATCTTTTATGTTTCTTTTCTTTCATTAATCACATTAATGAAGTCCCATCATTTAAGTCACCTAAACATCACAGATAAATACGACGTACACTTATGCCATCCGCATTCGCCTCGATGTCCCCTCGTGCACCGTTAGGTTAGGTAACTAACGGCAGAGCTGGGCAGGGCTAGCGCGGGTGTAAAACATAAGTAACGCCTATATAATATATCATATATACTATATACAGTATTTATCACAGAACATCACATGATCACATCACAAATATCGCAGCAAAAGAAATATATGAAACATTGGATATACTAGGACGTCCGTGTTTTATTTTGAGTCTCTATAAAACACGGATTCCACGGTCGCGATGAATAGCCAAACCCACACCCCTAGACCCCTATGAGAGCGGCAAGCAACCCTGCCAATTCTAGGGTTAGGAGACCCGGACCCGACTCCTCGAGTTGGTCTCCCACTGGACCCTAGAACCCGGTTACTTGTGCTCCCCTCCTTGGGTCTATCCTAGTGCGGAAAAGTAAATAATATACAAAAGGTGACATCAACCTCGACCCGGAAGTGCCCCAATAAAAGAATATTACATACATTTAAATTTTACATGAATGAAAATAAAAACTCTCATCTCACATAAAAAAAACCCGGCTATTCAGAACGCGACGATCCAATATAACATATCCAGCAACACATAACATCACATGTCATCAACGTAAGTAAATATGCGCATCCCAATTATCGTTGACATATAGCAACGAAACCGGCGATATCACATATTACACTTACGGTCACAGAAAAGAAAGTGTAAAACTACAACATTTGGAATCCACAATCTCTTTAGACATCGTAAATCCGAAATATCATATATTTCGCATTTCATGCCTAACTGTATGAATTCCACATATTGTATCACATTCCAGATAAATAGACAGTATTAAACTTTCCGATCGAATAATCAAATACCCAAGATTTCCTAAATAGCTCAACACTTGAGCGGAGTTCAAAAATTCCAGAATACGTCACAGTAGCAACGGTCCAGCCGTAGAAGGGTCAAGCCAACGCCTCACATGTGGCACGCCGTACTGCCCCAAACCCTAAGGTTCAAAGGGCAGTTCAAGACGGTCACATAATCGAGTTAAGGTTTGTTGTCTTCTAGAAGGTCCATCGCATCACATGCACGTTTTTCCGAAATATTTAAACCCGAGAAAAATTCAACACTTGAATGTTTTTCGTGCCGGGAAAAATTGAGTTAATGATATCCGTTCGAACATTTTAGTACTTTCTAAATTATCCGGAATAACAAAACAAAATTAAATTCTCCGATCGAATCGACGATTACAAAATGAACCCATGAATACTCAACACTTGAGTCAAATTAAAAATACCCAGAAAATAACAATCACAGAATCTAGAATTACTGTGCAAACCAACTGTCAAAGTCTCACTGTACGGCTGCGGTTCCGCGGCACAAGCAGGGTATTGCCGCGGAACCGCGGCGGTCCGTACAGATTACGTCATCATTTTTGCTCCGTAATTCTTAGAAATCCCTGCTGTATTTTTTAAGTATTTTTAATTCACAAAAATCCCAGATTTTAAAAATTGTCCAGAGAGGGGGTCGTTTTGTCGTATTCGGGTTCGTTCGGAGTTTTAACTTCGTTAACGCATCGTCTAATTCTCCAGCTAGGCTCTGATACCACTGTAGGGTTACTAGGCACACTAACGCGGCTCTCCAAGGCATCGACCATGCCAAAATTAAATTTTTATGTGCCGAATAACACTAAGCAAGATCGTAAACTAGAGTTTAGGCGAATCATATAGCAAGTAAACAACTTTACACTAAAGGGAACGCGATATACAACCTTTGTAGATCGGTCCTCCACTTCTAAAGCTCCTTGATGAAGTCCCTTCGCTGCGATCAAGGTTCTCCCGGGCTCTTGCATGGCTTCACGACGCGAGGGATGCGACCTTGCTTAAAGTCTCCGAGGCCGAAGATGATCTACGTCGAGGGAATTCCGACTCAAGCTCCTACTTCACTAACTTGAGAATTAGTGAAGCAAACACCCTATACTAAAGGGCTAGTCTAGTAGAGGATGGAGAAATAGGAAGTGGGTTCTCTTTAGAATTTTGTTTCTCACAAGGATTCTCACTTTGGATCAAACCCTATCTTGCTTTTTCCTTTTGTTCAATGAAGAAGATGATGAACAAAAGAAAGTGAAGAGGATAATGATCAATTGAGAAGGCTAACCATGGTGAGAGAGTATCATATACTAACCCTTGTAGAGACTTAACCCTAGGCTTATCTTTATGGTTGGGTTAAGAAATATCCATAGTAAAAACAAAACCAAGTTGAATTAGTCAATGCATCCACAAGCTTCATGCATTTTCTAATCATCCTCTTGATTTTGTAATTACTTTAGATATTAAAAACACAAAATAAAAATTAGCATAGTGTAAGTCTCATACACCCATGTATAGTGTATCATCAACCATGATACAAAAAATACAACACATTTTCATATATATCATATATATAGTAAAAATGTGTACAAGTGAGAAAAAACCCTAAGTGAACAAGTGTTAGCAAATGTAAATTAGTATATCTAATATACAATTATACACTTAATTATTAAATCAACACTTGACTTAATAATCCGGTCATATCTCATATAACCGGCTAACATCCATCGTATCGACTTATCGAATCGACACTTGATTCGATAACCCGGTCATATCATATATGACCGACCGATACAAAAAGTCGCGAGAATAGAATACAGTATCACATACACGCATTTATTCTCGGTCTCGCACATATCACATGCGTGCTCCTATTTCGTTTCGCCTGAGCCAGTAAAACCTCTGTGTAGGACTCTAAAGACCCGTCAATACGCCGGCAGTGGGTGATGATCACATCACGCACCCACAAGCCGTCAGCGGTACTAGCTGGACGTAACGGCTACTCGGGTATTGAGCGATCAGAAGATCAGCAAGCAAGCCCGCTCCAACTCCTGTAAAAGCCTGCGGTAACACTTCCCGTACAGTCCGGTCTCCTCGTCTGATATGTCGCATATCAAGTCTAGGGGTGGTAAACGTCAGACCCCAACAACCGATAAGTCGTGCCGATGTGAGGCTCATAACAGGTCGAGAAACAACTGGTAACACTTACCAGTAAATCTCTGAATCAGCCCTGGCCAGGGACTTCCCTGTTACGGCCAATCGAGCACAGCGCAACATCAACCCCCAATACCGGGAGAGACGAAACCCCTCCTATCGCTCATTGCCTCCATGTGACTCGGGACTGTACCCAAAAACCACCGTTTTGCACGCCCTCATGGACGTGGTAAGGTGGAAATCAAAGCACAGTGGGAATCACACGAGACTTTATGACGATCTCGGGTCTACAGACTAACCTGCACAAGTGTCGCCCTACATTTAATTCTTCCAAAGATACAGGAATTTAATTTCTCTAATAAAACTAGGGTTTAACCCTATAAAATAATTTAATTCATATCAAAATAAAGGACCTGAAATGCTCAAAACTCAGATCAAGATTTCCATGCACATAAAAGAAATGATTAGCGTTCAACGCTATCACGACAGACCACGTGGTCCCACATGAGCATCTCTAAGGAACAAAAAGGAACTACTGAGATCGAGTCACGTGATCCCACATGACCCCCCTAATAGTGCTCAACACTTATATAAAAAAAGAGGAATAAATCAAAGACAGTTCCAATTTTGGGGCGCCTCACGTGTTCCCACGTGACCCCCAATAGTGCTTAACACTTATAAAAGAAAAATGGAATAAACCCAAAGAAGCAATACCCAATCTTCAGGCGCCTCACGTGCCACACGTGAGCGCTCCAAATTTCAGTGTTTAACACTGCTTAAGAGCCTCACGTGGGAGCACGTGAGCGCCAAACAAATATTAGTGTTTAACACTATGAGGGGGGCAATCTTAGCTTAAATTAGCCAAGTGTCCTGAGGCCAAAAACCTTTTGACCATCAATCAACCGAGCCCTCATATATTCAGGTCTCCCCAAATCGATCTTAATTTCAAAGATGAATAATGATCTCCTGACACATGGCATCTAAAATGATGTTTGTTCCACCATGATCTCTCCTTTCAATCTGGAGTTCGGTTCAAGGGTACATCTCTCCACACCTCTGATATATGTCGTTATAATTCTTCAACGTCTTCAGAGAGATGGAGGGTCCCGACAACCAATGACTTTTTGGTGCACTCCCAAACCCATGAGCACATTCTTATAGACCACAATGTCCTTAAACTAGCTACGGACCGCAACGTTCTTCAACTAGCTACGGACCGCAACGTTCTTCAACTAAAGCAATAGAGCCTAAATACTCTTTTGTTTGGTCTGAATGACCCCAAAATCATGTTGAGTAGATTTTAGTCTAAAAATTAGACTAACATATTCTCAACAAATATTTAAGTTGATCTTAATCCCAAATGAGATTAACGATCCTTAAACCAACCCAAACCCAAATTTAAGAATATACGGATTTGGACTAAATTAGTCTCCATATACAATCCACGGGCAACCAAAAAATAAAACAAACACACACGACACGAAGTGGCCTTCTGGAGCAGGAAAAAGTTGTTACCGCGGCACGGTAATGTAATTAACTGCAGAGGCTTGCGCATGTAGGAAAGAGCGTCCCCACAATCAAAAACCCCTCGCAAACAAGGGGAATTTGACGAACTCTGCTATAACGGCCGCATCTATCCAAACTTCCAATGCACGGTGTCATAAATCAACTTGGCATCTTCGGAGAGGTGGACGGATAAATCCAAATAGTATCTGCTCCCAAATACAGTCAAGACGTTTGTCTCCCCGGTTTTAGATATTAATCTTATAGTTTTAGGTATTAATCTTATAGTGTCTGCAATTTAGTCTAAGATTCTCTGCTAAAAAAGTTGCGAGTGCCGTCACTTTCGGATGATGGCATCCACTCATTCGACTATCGCAGATGAAATCCCTTCTCACAATCTTAATCTCATAGAAACTAGATACATCCAAATGAATCAAAGCTACAAATTCTCTCTCTCTCTCTCTCATCAACAAGCAGAATTGCTGCCAAGGAGAGAGAAGAGAGGGGGAGGGGGAGATCAAGCAACAAAGCGAGCATCAACGGCAATTATGGCCTTCAGAGCCACAGCAGCATTGAGACCCCCTCCCCATTCCAATTCCAAATCCAAACCCAAATCTCAACCAAGCCTCCATCACCATCATCATCATCATCAGCAGCAGCAGCAACCCTTAATCTCCTCAAGTACTCCAGCTGCTATCTCTCTCATAGCTCTCTTCTCCATCCCCAACCCTTTCTTTGAAGCAAAGGCGCTGGCTTTCTCGAAGGAAGATCTAGTCTCCTCTCTCACTAAGGTACAACTACAACACCCACCTAGTGAGAAGTTATTATCTTTGGTGATTTCTTTTCCCATCTGCATTCAATCATGCATTCAATCATCCTATTGCTTTTACTCCGTACAATTACACAACATTAAGGCCGTGTTTGGGAATGGAGTTCAAGTTTTCTAAACTGGAGTTTCCATAAAACCCGCGAAACTTGCTCCAAAATGCTAGCTTTACCATGTCTGGCTTTCAGTTTGATCTAAGTTTAGAAAACCCCATTTTCCCAAATACCTCTATTACAATATAACCGAGTTTGCGCCGCCTCCGCCTACACTTAAATATAAAAACTCCATTTATCGGAACTCCATTCCCAAGCCTTTTTCCACATACCTGCGATCAAACACACCCTCATTGTTGAAATAGAATGCAAAATCTTTGTGCTTGGCACCCATGAGAGGAAGAGACTTTTTCTAGGCTTAATTCTAAAAAAGTACCAAATACTTGGCCCAATTACGAGAAACTACCATATTCTTGTTAAATACACAGCAAAAATACTACAAAACTTTCGAAAACTACCATAAATTAGGTGCCATGTCAGCAATAATTGCAAGAAACTACTATAAAACTTTCAAAGTATGGTAGTTTCTCGTATTACGAGATAATTTTGTAGTTTCTCATAACCGTGGCAAAGAATTTGGTAGGTTTTTTTGGAATCAAGTCTTTTTTCTATTATTAACAGCTATACAACATCATGCCACGCTTTAGGATCAAACATTAATAAATCCAATTAACGAAATATCCATTTCATGATCATCACTGAATCCAATGATGTATTTGCTGTTAAGGTCGAAGACACGATAGACCAGGTAGGGGATGCTGGCTCTAAGGCTTTGGACTTCTCCCAACAAGTAATTAAGGTATTGGGTGATACATTGAAGCCGGCAGCTGACACGGCTCTGCCCCTGCTTCGTAGCGCGGGCGAGGAGGCATTGAAGATTGCTTCGCCCGTGGTTTCCGATGCTACAAAACAGGCAAAAGAGGCACTTCAAAGTGCCGGAGTTGACCCCAGCCCTGTTCTCTCTGCTGCCACAGTATTTCCTTATTTCTCTCATTTGAAATTCTTCTTTTAACCACTTGATTCATCACCATTTTAAGTTTGGTAACCTTCTGTTTAAAAAGATACAGGTGAAAAGTTGAGTATATCCAATAACTTATTCCAGGAAACTATCACCTAATTGATTTGCTGTATTGTGGATTTTCGATACAACTGTAATACAAATTCAAGATTTTCCTTTACATTGGCAACTCTTGCAAAACGAGTGAATCCATTTCCTAGTTTTTCTGAGTTATCATAGTGGCTGTGTAAATTGTAATATGATATGATTTAGATAGCAGCAGAGTATGGGAATTTGAGGTTGGCAACTGGCTGATATAATTTCCATCATTCCATGTCAATAGACAGTTGTGCAGCAGACACCAAAAGTCGTAGAAGGTGCTAAGCCAATTGCTTCAGCAACAATGCAAATGATTACGTCCTCAGACCCTTCGGTTATTGTTGTATCAGCTGGAGCACTTTTTCTCGCTTACCTTCTTTTTCCTCCGATATGGTCAGCACTTTCCTTCAACTTTCGTGGTTATAAAGGTACATCACTTTCGTTTGGGATTTCCATTTTCTTCACGGTTGATTTTGTCTACTCCTTTAATTACCTATAAATTTGATGCCACAAGGAAATAATGACATGGATTACGATGAGTGTTTTAAATCTCTCATTTGTGTCCACATCACTCATCATTTTTTAATCGTAATATACACAGGCACATAAATTTTAGAGCAAAAACTAATCCTAAAATAAAGTTCGTGTCAAGAAACCACATTACTAAAAAATACCAATGATATCAAGCTAACATAATACTATATCACTGGCCCTTATGCCCTTATGCGGGCCTTTGAAATTTGGGTCAAGTGGAAAGGCTTCCAATGAAAACTCTCACTAGGAGATGAAGACTAAATAAGGGCAGTTGGTGTCGAAATTTACACCCCATTGCCGAAATTAAAAATCAAAAGTTAAAATTCAAAAAGTCAAAAGTCAAAATAAAAAAGTCAAAGTCAACATCCAGACAAGTAAACTCAAGTCCAACAAACTCGGATCCAAGCCTAAGCAAGTGAGGCTACGCCCAAACCGTTTCAAGTCCAAGGGAAGCCAACCGGCCATCAAAGGAGAAGAAAGAGAAAGAAATTTATAATAAATAAATTTTGTATGCAAATGGGTGTCAAAACGATCACATAAATAGGCAAAAAACCAAAATCATGTAAAGCCCGTGGTTTATGTGCAAAAAGAAATGTGCACATGGGCATGAGAGAAACCAAAAGTAATTATGTAAAGCCAAGGGCTAAGTTGCAAATTGTAATGGGTATTTAAACCCAATCATATGATGAAATGTTAAAGTTTTTCCCATTCTCATATAATACTAGAGTTTGTGCCTCCACTCTCTTTCTTTACAAGGTCTTTTCTTCATCAAGAGCAAAAAAATCTCATTTTTCTTAAAGAAAATAGTATAAAACCCATAGATCTATTGAAAAAGTTTGATCTCTCCATCAAAACCAACAAAAAGAAAGTTTTTGGGTCCTCCTCCCCCTTTCTCTTCAAGAGAATCAAAGAAAGGGGAAGATGGAGAACCCATCTCAAAACTCCATTTGTGAAGGATCCAAGGTCCCAAAAAGAAAAAAAGAACCTCTTTTCCATCATTGAAGCTTAAAATCCCAAGCTCTCAAGAATCAATAGTGCTTTTAACAAGAAAGAGAGAAGGTTGAGGGTGACCCCACCTGTAAGGATTTTTAGGTTCCAAACAATTTAGAAATCAAACACGGATCTTTGAGAAAAAAATATAAAAACACAAGTAAAATCTTTCAACTTTTCTTTTTAACTCAACTTCAATATGAATTACAAAATCTATCTTCGTACAAAAAAATTCTCTTCAACTCTTCTTCTATTCAAAATACCATAATCAATATATATTTATAGATCTAGAAATCCAAACCTTATCCTACTAGAATACCAATTAAGATCTCATCAAATCTTCAAACAAATCTTCAATTTAATTCCCCAACAAACTTTCCAAAATACGTCATAAATCGTCGACAGGCGTCTGAAGCGTAAGTATTCAGACGTCTGTTCACGCGCTGGATTTCTGAACACTTCTTCTTCAGACGTCTGAAGAACATATCATCAAACGTCTGACCGTTCTCTGTAATTCTCGAACTTGCACTTCAGACGTCTGAGACACTACGGCTCAGACGTCTTACACACAATCCTGTTGAATACAAGCGAATTTCATAACACCACCGAAGGAAATACCTTTCTTTTGGGGAAACCCCCAGGATGCGGATTTCGATCCGTACTCCTCTTGAACGCGGATCTACATCCGTGCTTCATCCAAACGGAAATATAGGCTCCGGTCTATGTTTCAATAAACGATAAAACGACGGAATCTAGCGGTTATACCGCCTAATTTTCGTCGGAATCCACACTTTGTATTTTTTACAGAAAACCAAACAAAAATAATAATAAAACAATAAAATACGGATGAAGCCGTGGGGGTGCTCAACCCGGACAACCCCCAAAATGCCACCCTTGGGGTATCCAACCCGGGTAACTTGGGTGAAACCAACTCCGGGTGCTTCATGATTCGTCTGGTCCGGGTGGTTCACGCTCCGGGTGCCTCGTGGTGCGTCCAATCCGACTCATGATACGTCTGATCCGGGTGCCTCATGCACTCAGGTGCCTTTTGATGCACCTGATCCGGGTGCTTCATGCACCCGGGTGCCTCATTAGACACCAGGTCTGCACCCGGGTGCCTCATGATGCACCCGACTCATGACACACCCGATTCGGATGCCTCATGCACCGGGGTGCCTCATCATGCACCCGATCCGGATGCCTCATAAAGCATCCGACCAAAGTCCAACCAACCCAGATGCCTCACTGTGCATCCGTCTCGAGCCGACTCGTCGCGTCATCTAAAAAATTTTATATAAATACAATAAAAAATATATAAATGAAACGAAACAAAATTGTATTTCTTTTCAATCACACACGTTCACATTGAGTTCATATGACTGTCACAACCTGTTAATTGGAGGTTTTCTCGTCTCAAAACGAGAGGTAATTAACGGCAGTTTTGTCCCCGGCAGCCGGAGATTTGAATCTCCACAATCAATAAACCTCGTCTACTCTAGGCAGGGATCTGTATACGCATGAAAAGCGGGTGTATCCATCTCAATGGGTAATGAAAAACACGCTACAAGGGCAAATATTTTTAAATTGACATTAATGAGGTTCGATTGCATGACCACTTGAAACTGGTGTGCGCCGGTACCATGTTAAGAATCACTTTACTCAAAAGCTTAAGTTATTAGGTTGTGGGATACTGATGTTTATCAATCCAGCATAATATGTAACGGTAGTTATGCAGGATGATGTTCTTCCTTTCCTCAATTGACACCAGTTTAATCTACAACGCTTAGTGAGGATGAGGCAACTGTGCCCAGTACTTTTTGTACAAGTTCTTGAACTCTGATTAACATAAGTTATAAATTCAATACGTTTGTTGACCTGTCAAGTTATCAGATTTCACAAATTTAGCTATAGCGACAATTATTTAATTACTGTTGTATGGAACCAAACCTGTAAATATACAATCTTTGCTAGGGATCTCAATCAAGACCTGCTAACATACATGACTGCAGCTTCTTAACTTAAACTATTTTCTAGGTTGTCTCAGTCCCGCTCAGGCCCTTGACCTAATTTCAACACAAAACTACATTTTGATCGACATAAGATCAGAGAAGGACAAGAACAAGGCAGGAATCCCTCGCCTCCCCTCGAGCGCTAAGAACAAGATGATCTCAGTGCCGTAAGAATTCCCTCTACCACCATGATTCTATACCCCTCATAATGCTTTTACATCCGAAATATTTTGAAAGAACTTCATTTCTTTTTAGTTTGGAGGAGCTCCCTGCCAAGATAAAAGGCCTTGTAAGAAACACAAAGAAAGTCGAAGCAGAGATCATAGCACTGAAAATTTCGTACCTTAAAAAAGTCAACAAAGGCTCCAATATTGTGATATTAGACTCGTAAGTTCGTCAAAACATTAAAAAAGAGGCTAAATTTCATTACCCATAACTATGAGCACTTTTCAGTTAGCTGCTGTAATTTTTTTTATATCACAGTAAACTCCCTTAAAGTCCTACATTTAAGTGTATTCTAGGTTTTTTTTTATAAAAAACTATAATAAAACCAAAGTTAGAGGGAGTTTACTATGTGATAGTTAAGGGTAATATACAAAAAATTTAGCCAAATACACAAGTCGAACTTATTTTTCGTTCAACAGATTGTGAATTTGGTTTGGGGATATGATAATGCAGGTACTCCGATGTAGCAAAAATTGTTGCGAAATCACTCACCAACCTTGGATTCAAGAACAGTTATATTGTAACGGACGGGTTTTCTGGGGGGAGAGGATGGTTGCAGAGCCGCCTTGGAACGGACTCTTATAACATGTCCTCTGCCGATGTCCTTTCTCCTTCAAGAATTGTTCCCGCAGCGACTCGTTTCGTTACAACAGGCTCTGCTTCTCGAAAACTTCTTCCAGGGAGCGCTGATACCTGATTGAAGTGGAATGTATGCATTTGTTTGCCAATGTTTGATTTGTATTTTTGTTCTTTGTATTGGTCCTTAAGGCCTTGGTGTATATGATATATGAAGAAGATTTTTTAGTAGTTTAGGTAAAATTATGATATTGATTTTAAAAGACTTTTAGTGGAAATTTTTAAAATTCAAGAAGATTTTTTTAAAAAAACAATTTCAAAATATATTTTTCACAAAATCATGAGATTTTTTCTTGCATGTCCTAAAGACCCCTCCTTTTTTGGGATGCTGGGTGCAATGCATCTGATGAAGAGAGAAAGAGATGAGATTTTTCGTGACAGTTTTGTGGAGCCCAAATCTTTTTTTCTTTTATTTTTCATAGATCATGTATCCGGTGCATGAAAGAAATTTTTTTTGTTTCTTTTGTATCAAAATGGTGGAGATTAGTAACGAAGTTCACATATTATTCGGGATATGATCGTGGCAGAACCGGATCAAGATTATATCATAATTTTTTTATATAAAAAAATTGGATGATTGAGTATATAGACAGCTGAAATAACTTATACAAATTCTCTTTTTTCCAATCTAGAAATAATTCTTTCTTGGAGCAAGATGCATGTCATGGTGCGTGTGTATAAACTTTCTCCTGAAAGCAAAGTTGTGAGCTAAAATGATTTTTTTTCCCTTATAGTGAAAATAAAATGGGACATGCATGAATTATCTGCTGACTGTTGTCCTTGCATGCAATATGAGCTTCAAAACAAACAAAGGTGAGCACATCTCACACGGATCGCGAGTCATCCAAATCATCCCCTCAATCATCTCCCTCCTTTTTATCATTTTACACCACTCTCTCACATTCTCTTTACTTTAACCTGCTCCCTTGAATAATTTCAAACTATAATAGTCTTGTTTAATATTAAGCATGCAGGTATTCTAGCTTCTTAGAGGACTATAATATTTATTTTTTCTACCAATGGTTGGTATGTAAGCATTTCCTTTTAGGGAGAATGTGGGGTTATAAGCCCAGAAATCAACCATCAGACCCCCATCTCGGAAATTGCTAAAAAATTTAATGGTTTCCATATTTTTGCCCCTCCAAAAAATTTAATACCTAATATATATCATTAATTACTTAACAAATCTTTATCAAATCTTTAATATCTAACTAACTAAAATAGGATTGACAGATTCAAATGCATTAATTAGGCTCGCATTAATTTAGGCTTGTCAATTAAAGCTATAAAATTTCCATATTTTTTCAAGGGCAAAAAAAATATTTGTTGACCACTCTCTCACTCTAAACTGACCACTTCTCTACTATCTTTTCCAATAACCAACACTGTAAATCTCTAACAATTACTAACTAACGTGCACCGCGCTTGTAAAACACTAGTACTGATAGTTTACAAAGAAAATACTTAGAAAATTAATTAATAAAATCTAATCTTTTAACTTCCCATTTAATTTCTTTTACTTCCTTGTATTTAGGCTGTTTGATTCCTCTTATTTCTCCATCCTGATTCTTCACCTCTCCATCTGATCTCATGATCTCATCTATCAATCTATCTTTAGATTTTTTGTTCGGTAAATTCTCTATCAAAACATTAGAAATCATTTTCATAATATATCATTATCAATGAGATATTAATTTTATAGATTTCTTACCCAAATTGCCGAGTAGAAGCAAAATCAAAGAAGAAAAGTGGAAGGAGATGATGCTAGACCCTAACTTACATATCTTTTAATTAACTGTAAGTCTCTTGAGGAAATTCTTATATAGATTTTTTCATGTTTTGTTATAATATAATTCTACTAGCTATAGTATATATGTAGTTACTTAGTCTTGTTATCAAGTCATATGCCAGTATACAATTTTTTAGACTCGATTAAAATTGGCAGTAATACTCTCTTCCCAAAAAAAAAAAAATTCGACAGTTTTTAATGCATTTGCATACCATATTAGGTACATTACTCATACAATAAATAAGAATGCTACCGCAGGGTCCTAGATAAATTCCGGCGAAATTTTCAATGGTCCCCCCAATGACTAAAATTTGGTTCCATCCTTGCCAGGAGCCTCAGAGGGGGAGTGATGATGCTCAATATTGGCGATCTCCAAGATCAGCACACGTGGCAGATGACGTGTCCCAAGACTCAAAAGAAAGGGCCGACCGGGCCGCCCTGTGCCCGACCTGCAAGCACAAGCTGGCCCCGAGCGGGGCCCCTGCAAATTAGCCTCCTCGGCCCCTCAGCTCGTCCCGAGCTGCTACAGGACCAAGACTCCTCGGCCTCCTCGCTCGTCCCCGAGCTCCCGGCATAGGCCGTCTTCCTCGGCCCTCCGACCAACACCACCACTCACAGACGTAACCGCCGCTCCGCGAATCTCGTCATGCGCAAACCCTACGCTAACAGCATCCCACGTTCCACGCCATCACGATCCCCATTAATGGGCGATCCGCTCTCTACGCGGGCGTGACGTCGGGAGCGTAACTGCCGGCAAGATTCTCGCGCCTGCTGTTGCCTGCCACCACTGCTATATAAACCCCCATCATAGAGGGGTCAAGTAAGCCATTCTCGACCCTTTTAAGCCGTTACTCTGCTCGGATCTCATCACTAACTTGATCATCGGAGGGTCCTTGGTGGTACCAAACCACTACGGGACTTCTTTGCAGGTACTCGACGTTCAACCCCTCAAATCACCAATCTCCTCAAACCCATTGAGACCCACACGCAACAGGAGATCACCTCCAAAATCCACCAGGAGACCGACGGAAGACAACATCTGATGGAGACCCGAAAAGGAGCTCCATCAGTTGGCGCCGTCTGTGGGAACGAAACTCCACAAAAAACAAAGTTGGCCTTCCGATCCACATCCCTGTCACGCCCCGCTTCCCGGCATACGGCGGAGGGGACGCGACGAGACCCGCTACGTATATACTCAAAAGTACATACGCTAAGCTTATCTAAGCAATATAAAATAAATACACAAGAGACAAGAATAAAAAGAACAACAACTTTTATTTATTAACATTCTTTGTACAATACATGAAAGGAAATACAACTGAAATAAAAAATGCCTAAACAGTGGCATAACAAGAATGTAAAGTACTGAATGGAAAAGTGTACAATGAACTAAAGTGCTGGATCTTCGACAAACTACTCCAAGTCTTCTGCAGATGGCTCAATCTCTGCCGGGTCCAAACCACCTGACGACATTCAAAGAAGAAAGAAATAGAATGTCGTCAGCGAACAAGTCGCTCGGTAAATCCCAAGATAAGAGGAGAATAGAATAGACAGAGAGTAAGAGAGAGAGGGTGAGAGTTGCTGTTACAGTTGTATTACATTGTTATATTATTGTAGTATCGAGTTAACGCTGTTGTTGTAGCTTGGTACAGAAGGATGCCAGTGTATACGAGAGGGGTCTCAGTATGCCAGAGATCAGGGCAAATGGAAGTACAAGGCTCCGTTATACAACCCGGAACAACGGCAATTGGATTCATGTTAGGTGTCTTAATCTTACCGTCTCGTGCCACCTTTAACACCTTCTGTACCAATTACCCCTTAAACCCCGCGATGTCTTGTTTGTATTGTTATCTTGTAAATTGTGTTGGTTGTATGATTGATTGACTGACTGACCAAAACCATGATATCAGGTTACGGTTATAACCGTAGAGTCATGTAAATGGAATACTGGGAATCATGTAAAAGGAATATATCCATGGTTCGATTCAGCCAAATTGTATAAACTGATAATTGTATTCATGGATTCTTGTGTTAATATTGACTTGGAAACTTGTAGATTATAGATTGACTTGAATCATATTCAAGTCAGATTGATCAGACTCAAACCCGAGTCAGACAATCAGAAATGTGAAACGAAGTCTTATAACTGCTAGGGTCCTTAGGGTAATTTATAAACTTGAGGGGTTTTATGTAAAAATACTTCTATATACTTTTCAAAATACACCTCAAGTATTTATTACTCGTCTTTAGAGTTATAGATTTTATGTTGTGACATTTCTAATGAAAATATCCTAGTTTCATAAATAATGGTATTTATCTGTAATATTGATTATTTGAAGTTCATGGTATTTTAGTGTAAAATTTATTATTATGATTTTAGAAAAAAATGGAATATTTATATTATAATAAAATAGGTATTTAAAAGATAGATATACATATGTTTATAAAAATAATTTTAAAAAATATTTTATATTTCAAAACTCTCATTTTCTTAAGTTGTCGTATTTTAAACCTTTCGAGAACGAATGCTCCTTGCGGAGGTTTGAATCTCGCACTACTAGCCCGAGGGTGCGCGATAAACCGCACGATCCCGAACGGGTTTCCCAAAGATGGGTTGTAGCGGCGCTTTGCAAAGATTGTAAAACACTAATCTTTTAGAAAACGGTTTTATAAAATAAAAGGTATTTATTTGCAAAGTGTAGTTTTCCGTATTTTAGATTCTAGGGTTTCCTAAACCAACTAGCCTATTTCTAAATGGTATAAACGACAAGTCGTTAGAAACCTCAAATCGCTTCTTCACCGCCAATTGCGGCCATGTAAGTGTCAGGTAAGTGGGAGGCTCTCCACTACAAGTAGTGGCCCTAATTAAGTAACCACTTGTCTTAGACACACTTGCCTAGACACCACAAAGTCAGTTTAGATAAACGATCGATGTACATAATTTATCGTATTTTCCTAGTAAGAAATATTTACTTAAAAGTGTAACAGATCTAAAACCTTTAAGAATGGTTTTATGAAGATTATGGTATTTTAATGGAAATTTCATTTTATCGTATTCTAAGTTTTGATGATATCATTTTAGGGTTGTATTTGCGTGTGTATGGAGGTAGGTCATTACCTCGTGCTCTACTTTAAATGTATATTAAGGTTAATGGGTTAAATATGAAATTGAAACTTCATGGTATTAAAGTGAAAAATACGGTAAATTGAAAAGGTTACCATTTCATGTGTGAAAACTTATTCAAATTGATTTTTACAAGTTTAATGGTCAAGATGAAGATGTTTAGGAATGATTGAATTGATTAGAAGAAGAAAAATAAACATTATGGTATTAAAGTGAAAAAGAATACGATATTGCAAAAGCTATCATTTCATGTGAGAAACTTTGTCCAAATTAATTGTTATATGATTAATAGTCATCATGAATAAGTTTAGATATTATGGAATTGATGACAAGTGAGATTTTATAGAAAAACCGAATCGGAAATCGGAACAAACCGATTTCCGTCGGGTTTCATAAGTTCGTATTTTTGAGAAGTAGAAAGAAGGGAAGAATGAGACTTACGGGTTTCGATCTATACTAAAGAGTATAGGGGAACTAGGAGAGCGGCCGAGGTGTTGTTTCGTCGCCGGTTGATTCAAAAACGTCGCCGGAATTTCGTCAGCGCTTCGCCGTGAACCCGGTTTCAAAGTACACCTTTCTTGTAGAAATTTTGAGAGAGTAAACCTAGTGTTTTGGGATGAGAGGGTAGGGGGTCTATTTATAGGGTAGGGTAGGTGAAGGGTTTTTATTTTTAAAAAAATTGTAAAATTTAAAGAAAAATCATTAAAATTTGTAGTAAATAGGGTGTAATTAAAATTAGGGAACCGATCCATTAAAATGGAGTAAACAGGAGAGTTGAGAATGTGAAAAGCCAGAAATTTCGTGTTGGCGACTCGGCCGTTCGACCGAGTCCGGCCAGCGGCGCCGGCCCGAGTCGGCCGGTCCGCCGGCCGACTCGGCCAAGTCGGGCCGAGTCGGGGTGCCGATGGGTCGGGGGTCTCCTGACGTAGGCTCTGGTATACTCACTTTTTAGGGTTCAGTTCATCTTTTGGGAGTTACGGCCTGTGGACTGTTGGGCTTCCAAGAATTTTAAAAGAAAAATAATCTAAAAAAAATGCGGGGCATGGGGTTCAAACTCTGATGGCTTGGTTCAGTAGTGCAAGGTATTACCAATGAGCTGCAAGCTCCTTCTTGTAATTATTGTGTTATTTAATTACTTAAAATGATAGCAGTAAGAGTAAATACTCCAAGTATACATTAAATTTAAAGTAATTTTCTTGTACACTAAAATGGAGTTATTACATTCTTGTAGCTTGTAATTAAAAAAACAAAACAATTACCTATATCTTGTGCTCAGGCTAAAATACCCTTTTATGGATTTTTGAAAAAATATTTGAAAAATTTTGTATAGGAAAAGGTGTATAAGAAAATTAGGGTTGTTACAATCCCCATGGCAAGCGGTCACCCTGAAGATCCAGATACCAGTCGCCGCCTCCTCCTCACCGGAGGCGCGGGTGAACCTCCTCCGGCGCACGCCATCAACGTCCTCGCAGGCCGAATAGACCGACACCCTCTCCCTTGAGGGGGTCGCACGGAGGGGGCTCGCCACGGCGGCTCGAGGGACACCTCGCCCAAGGATCTAAGCCCTCACTAAGAGGCGGCCTAGCAGCTACCCTGCTCGGCTATCCCTGGCGGATAGCTTCCCTACAGCAACGCAAGGGATCAGAAAGTCCTCCCAGAAACAGTCGAGCCCGAGGATCCCTCGCTCGGCTATCCTTGGCGGGTAGCTTCCCTACCGCAACGCCAGGAATCAGAAAGTCATCCCAGAGGCAGTCTGTCACGCCCCACCTCCCAATACAGAGAGTATTGTCCGCTTTGGCCGAAGCCGCATGATTTTTCCCTTTAGAGCGAACCGGACCCGACCAGGGGCCACTTCCCAGGGGGTCACCCATCCCAAGACTTCCCTGGCCCGAGCACGCTTAACTACGGAGTTCTCAAGCTCCTGTAGTTCCGGTTCACTTAAAAGGCGCCTCTGTATTGAAGAGTGGTATCATTCCATTTATAGTACAGATCTGCCCTCTTTCGGAATGTATTCCGAAGAGTCCCCATTGTTCTACAGTGGGTCCCACGGACTCAAGAGGTGGCCCCCACGGATTCAAGAGGTGGCCCCCGCCCACTAAACACGACACTTGGCGTGGCACTTTGTTCCGTGTGGCACTCTTTCGGAATGTATTCCGAAGAGTCCCCATTGTTCTACAGTGGGTCCCACGGACTCAAGAGGTGACCCCCACGGATTCAAGAGGTGGCCCCCGCCCACTAAACACGACACTTGGCGTGGCACTTTGTTCCGTGTGGCACTTTGCTCCGTGAGCAAGAACCGGGTCCCGACATTCTCCCCACCTTTGAACAATGGTTCGTCCTCGAACCACAAACCTACTATTGAGGGACCAGCTCTGATACCATTCTGTCACGCCCCACCTCCCAATACAGAGAGTATTGTCCGCTTTGGCCGAAGCCGCACGGTTTTTCCCTTTAGAGCAAACCGGACCCGACCAGGGGCCACTTCCCAGGGGGTCACCCATCCCAAGACTTCCCTGGCCCGAGCACGCTTAACTACGGAGTTCTCAAGCTCCTGTAGTTCCGGTTCACTTAAAAGGCGCCTCTGTATTGAAGAGTGGTATCATTCCATTTATAGTACAGATCTGCCCTCTTTCGGAATGTATTCCGAAGAGTCCCCATTGTTCTACAGTGGGTCCCACGGACTCAAGAGGTGGCCCCCACGGATTCAAGAGGTGGCCCCCGCCCACTAAACACGACACTTGGCGTGGCACTTTGTTCCGTGTGGCACTCTTTCGGAATGTATTCCGAAGAGTCCCCATTGTTCTACAGTGGGTCCCACGGACTCAAGAGGTGACCCCCACGGATTCAAGAGGTGGCCCCCGCCCACTAAACACGACACTTGGCGGGTAGCTTCCCTACTGCGACGCCAAGGATCAGAAAGTCCTCCCAGAGGCAGTCGAGCCCAAGGATCCCTTGCTCGGCTATCCCTAGCGGGTAGCTTCCCTACCGCGACGCCAGGGATCAGAAAGTTCTCCCAGCAGCAGTCGAGCCCGAGGATCCCTCGCTCGGCTATCCCTGGCGGGTAGCATCCCTACCGCGACGCCAGGAATCAGAAAGTCCTCCCAGAGGCAGTCGAGCCCGAGGATCCCTCGCTCGGCTATCTCTGGCGGGTAGCTTCCCTACCGCGACGCCAGGGATCAGAAAGTCCTCCCAGAGGCAGTCGAGCCCGAGGATCCCACGCTCGGCTATCTCTGGCGGGTAGCTTCCCTACCGCGACGCCAGGGATCAGAAAGTCCTCCCAGAGGCAGTCGAGCCCGAGGATCCCTCGCTCGGCTATCTCTGGCGGGTAGCTTCCCTACCGCAACGCCAGGGATCAAAAAGCCCTCCCAGAGGCAGTCGAGCCCGAGGATCCCTCGCTCGGCTATCCCTGGCGGGTAGCTTCCCTACCGCAACGCCAGGGATCAGAAAGTCCTCCCAGAGGCAGTCGATCCCGAGGATCCCTCGCTCGGCTATCCCTGGCGGGTAGCTTCCCTACCGCAACGCCAGGGATCAGAAAGTCCTCCCAGAGGCAGTCGAGCCCGAGGATCCCTCGCTCGGCTATCCCTGGAGGGTAGCTTCCTTACCGCAACGCCAGGGATCAGAAAGCCCTCCCAGAGGCAGTTGAGTCCGAGGATCCCTCTCTCGGCTATCCTTTAGGACAAAAGCCCTCGCCAAGAAGCACCGGGCAGCAACCCTGTCCGGCCAAGGGTCCTTGGTAGGCTTCTTACAGCCCTATAGCTCTTCCCGCGCCAAGAACCAAAGTCCCCCCAGAGGCAGTCGGGTCCTTGCTCGGCTATCTCTGGCCGGTAGCTTCCTACCACAACCGACAGGGATCAAAGTCCTCGCCAAGAGGCACTAGGCAGCAACCCTGCTCGGTCCCCGTCCTGAAGGATCAAAAGCCCTCCCAGAGGCAGTCGAGCCCGAGGATCCCTCGCTCGGCTATCCCTGGCGGGTAGCTTCCCTACCGCAACGCTAGGGATCAAAAAGCCCTCCCAGAGGCAGTCGAGCCCGAGGATCCCTCGCTCGGCTATCCATGGCGGGTAGCTTCCCTACCGCAACGCCAGGGATCAGAAAGCCCTCCCAGAGACAGTCGAGCCCGAGGATCCCTCGCTCGGCTATCCATGGCGGGTAGCTTCCCTACCGCAACGCCAGGGATCAGAAAGCCCTCCCAGAGGCAATCGAGCCCGAGGATCCCTCGCTCGGCTATCCTCAAGGATCAAAGCCCTCGCCAGGAGGCGCCGAGCAGCTACCCTACTCGGCCATCCTTCGCAGGCCTCTCACGGCCCTTCCAGCGTCAAGGATCAAAGCCCTCGCCAAGAGGCACCGAGCAGCTACCATGCTCGGCGCATCCCCAGCGGGCATCTTCCTGCCCATCAGACGCTGATGGTCTGAAGCCCTCATCACGAGGCCGCCGAGTTCCTTCCTGCTCGGCGCATCCCCAGCGGGCATCCTCCTGCCCAGCAGACGCTGAGGATCTCAAGCCCTCATCGTAATGCCGCTGAGTTCCTTCCTGCTCGGCGCATCCCCAGCGGGCATCCTCTTGCCCATCAGACGCTGATGGTCTGAAGCCCTCATCGCGAGGCCGCCGAGTTCTTTCCTGCTCGGCGCATCCCCAGCGGGCATCCTCCTGCTCATCAGACGCTGATGGTCTGAAGCCCTCATCACGAGGCCGCCGAGTTCTTTCCTACTCGGTGCATCCCCAGCGGGCATCCTCCTGCCCAGCAGACGCTGAGGATCTCAATCCCTCATTGTGAGGCCGCCGAGTTCCTTTCTGCTCGGCGCATCCCCAGCGGGCATCCTCCTGCCCATCAGATACTGAGGATCTCAAGCCCTCATCGCGAGGCCGCTGAGTTCCTTCCTGCTCGGCACATCCCCAGCGGGCATCCTCCTGCCCATCAGACGCTGATGGTCTGAAGCTCTCATCGCGAGGCCGCCGAGTTCCTTCCTGCTCGGCGCATCCCCAGCGAGTATCCTCCTGACCATCAGACACTGATGGTTTGAAGCCCTCATCGCGAGGCCGCCGAGTTCCTTCCTGCTCGGCGCATCCCCGGCGGGCATCCTCTTGCCCAGCAGATGCTGAGGATCTCAAGCCCTCATCGTGAGGCCGCCGAGTTCCTTCCTGCTCGGCGGATCCCCAGCGGGTATCCTCCTGCCCATCAGATGCTGAGGACCTCAAGCCCTCATCACGAGGCCGTCGAGTTCCTTCCTGCTCGACGCATCCCCAGCGGGCGTCCTCATGCCTATCAGACGCTGAAGGTCTGAAGCCCTCATCGCGAGGCCGTCGATATCCTTCTTACTCGGCGCATCCCAGAGGGCATCCTCTTGCCCATCAGACGCCGAGGATCTGAAGCCCTCTTCACGAGGCCGCCGAGCCCCTTTCTGCTCGGCGCATCCCAGCGGGTAGCTTCCTACCCAACAGAGACAAGGATCAAAGTTCTCCTTAAAGGCAGCCGAGCGGCTTCCCTGCTCGGCTATCTCCGGCCGGTAGCTTCCCTGCTCGCAACGCTAGGGATCAAAGCCTTCGCCAAGAGGTAACAACGCAGCTTCACTGCCCGGTTATCCTTAGCAGGCCTCCTACGACCCCTCCAACGCTAAGGATCAAAGTCCTCCCAGAGGCAGCCGAGCCGCTTCCCTGCTCGGCTATCCCTGGCCGGTAGCCTCCCTACCCGCAACGCCAGGGATCAAGGCCATCGCCAAGATCAACCGAGTAGCTTCCCTGCTCGGTCATCCCCCGCAGCGGACCCGAAGCCCCAACAAAAGACATCAGGTGATCGAAATCAACTCGACGACCGATTTCTCCACTTGTCGTTCCCGCACTGGACCGCGCCCCATCAGACGCCACAGGTCTGCACACGTCGCGTTGGCCAACCGACGCTTGGCACGCGGATCGTCGCTTCAGTGGCCGGATGTACGAACCGGCGCACCTTCCTTAAATGCAGAGATCTCGCCCTAATTCGCTGGCAGAAAAGACAGCTGACAGCCCCGGGACGCGTCCCGATGAAACTTTAGGAGGGAGCTTACCCCGGGCGGCCCGGCAGTCCACTCTTGACCCGACCCGCTAGCTGGTCAGGACAAGAGTGGGGGGCTAATGATGATGCTCAATATTGGCAATCTCCAAGATCAGCACACGTGGCAGATGACGTGTCCCAAGACTCAGAAGAAAGGACCCACATGGGCCGACCAGGTCGCCCTGTGCCCGACCTGCAAGCACAAGCTGGCCCTCCTTGGGGCCCCCTGCAAATTAGCCTCCTCGGTCCCTCAGCTCGTCCCGAGCTGCTACAGGACCAAGACTCCTCGGTCTCCTCGCTCGTCCCCGAGCTCTCGGCCGAGGCCGTCTTCCTCGGCCCTGTCACGCCCCGCTTCCCAAAATACGGAATACGAGGGGTAGACAAGGCCAGCCATGCTCCTACGGTCAAGGAAATGTCCTGCCGTAGTCACACTTCGGCTTCTAGTTTATCATGGTAAACAGTAAAGATGCGCAGGTAATGAGAAATACAGTAACTGAAAGGAACAATGTGAAGACTGACCTGAAGTAGAACAAACGAATGTAACTCGGAATGGCAAGACAAAAAGTCTGTGATGCACTGGTCCAGCCTAAATCTTCTCCTCATACTGAGCATGCATACTCAGGTCGTCAGAGCGACGCAACAACAATATTATTAATATAAGATAAAACATGTAAGTGAGGTAATACTAGTATAAGAACAATGTAAGTAATCACGGTGTCACTGTATGATGCAGAATATGTTATGTGTCCCTATCGGTCTCTAGGTCATGTTTGAAATCATATAGTGGAAGGAGGATCATGTTTAACAGGAGTCTCGTACATACCCGAGACAACGGCCCACATGCCCGGGACATAACCCTGTCAGCCGGATCGCTAGATCCTATCCTACACGAATAAATATCACGGTTCGAATGATCATCCTCTAAACACGGTCCCGCTAAATACGATACTCTTTCCACTTTGATTTCCCCCTTTTCCCCAGGTTACACTATTTAAGATATTGATCTAGTTGTGTACAAGTATACCAATGGCACGGTTTTATCACTGTTCACTGTATCAATCACTGTTCACTGTATTTATCACTGTCACGAATATTCACTTTCCATTGAGCACGATTTTATCACTGTTCACTGTATTTATCACTGTCACGAATATTCACTTTCCATTGGTGTACTTGTCACTCCTAAACCAATATCTATCACGCACGATAATGCAATGTCCACACGCACTAACACTGAATATATGGCAAGGGTATGATATATGTGTATTGTATGCTACCAATAAGCTCTATATGTTATGAATCAACATGCATGTCACGAGCTAAAATAAATTGCACAAATTAATAGGTTACGAATTCGGCAAAAATGATGTAAGTAAGATATATAGAACAATCAGTCAGTAATTCATCAAAATTTGTTTCAGTTCAATCGGAGTTTCGGTTTTCAAGATATAGCTGTTTCATTTTAAGTGTTCGCGGCTGGAAATTCAGTTTCAGAACTGAACGTCCGTTTCGCGACACGAATTGCACCCAGTTGGGTTCGGAATTTAGCGATGTTACAGTTGAATGAAATCTAGGGTTTCCAATAAAGTATTCAACGTAATAGACGGATCCTCAATATCATCTGTACGTTGAAAGTTATAACCAGTTTAATCTCAGGGTGTAATTTCAGAATCTGTTCTGGACAGATATACGTTCTGCCCTTTTAAATACATTTTAAAATAACAAACGGCGATGAATCGGAATGAAACCACTTGTTTTCTTTCAGTAACAGGAATATCTTATAACTACTATAAAGTTCCGTATCATACTATTTCGGGAAACACGGGGACGCAGGTTTTTTTGGACAGAACTCACTAATCAGAAACGCTCTGGACTGCAGTCCAGAGTCGTGTTCCGATCCGAATATTTTCATGGTTACATAACAGAAATGATCAGAAATTTACATAGGATTATAGTTCATCGAGTCGGCTTCGATTTAAGCCCTCGAACGCAGCTTTCCAATATGTATATGATTTATGGTGATTTTATTCGTTTTCAGGTACGAGAGAGTTCTAGTTTAAACAACATATATGGGGGTATCACTTTTTGTCACGAACAATCGTATTTTCCAGCGAATTTCACACACGTTATACATCATTAAGAGGGCCAACAGAACGTATCGGTTGCCGTCAAATTAGACAATTATTTCTATTAGTAACTAACATCAAGCACTTAGGTTTTAACACGTATAGGGAATCGGAAAGTTGTAAACTACAAGATCTAGATGGGTAACACTATTATTATAGCATGAAGCAAGTAAAAACTTGCCTGGTAACGTCTCGGGGTCGCGAGGCAGCAACGTCGTCACGAACGTGTAGGTGAGTGTTGCATGCTCCCACAACTCTTGATGATACGGTCATTCGGGTCTTCTCTTTGACGTCCCGATTTTCCGCGGAATGTCCGGTCTCCATCTCGTCGCCGGAAGGGCACCATATCGCCTACGTCTTTTACGGGCTCCCACCTCAATACCGAGGCAACTCGGGCGTGAAGTTGGCTAGCCGACACGCCCAAGATTTGCTGTAGAATAATGTAGAACCTTGTCACTTTGGGGATTGTAGGAGTTGCTATGATGGAGGAATTTTGCACAAAGAATTTCATGGATGGATGCTAAGAGAAAATGAGCTCGGGCAGATTTTGGAGCTCTCTGCACAAAACTAATTTTGTGCTGTGGAATGAAAAATGAAGTAAGCTCTCTCTCAAAAATATGGCTCTCTGCACAAACGTTTTTGCTCTGATCTACAGAATTGCTCTCTGCATACACTTATAGAACTTAATGTAGCCATTAATTAATCATTCCTTTCCCTGCACTCACTCATGAAATGCTCAGCCAGCACATATGCATTTCATTAATCTCCTATTGCTGGAAAGTGGCCGGCCCATCATGAATATAATGGCTGCACACTTCTATGATGCAATAAATTAATCATCTTTAATTAGCATGTTGCCTTCTAGGACCAGTGCACTCACAATGTTAATTAATGCATGAAACCCCCATACATTAATTAATGCCTTAACCAATTTAAGCTTCTTCCAGCATACTCCTATATTGGCCCATTAACATACACATGCAGTAAAGTGGCCGGCCCATAATCATGTATGCAATCAATTCATTAATTAAAGGAACCTCCAGCACACTTATATTTATCATTCATTCCTTACTTGAATTAATCATTCATCCAATCAATATACAATTCCATGCACAAAGCAGTGGCCGGCCCCACCACTAAATGTTATTTGCACAATTGCAAATAACCCCCTCCATCAAAAAGTCCGGCCGGGAAAGAAAAAGAGAAAACCGGCCCGAACGAAATGCAAACTGGCAATGGGCCGGGGAAAAATTATTAGAATGAAAACGGGGATTTACAGGCCCTCCGACCAACACCACCACTCACAGGCGTAACCGCCGATCCGCGAATCTCGTCATGCGCAGATCCTGTGCCAACAGCATCCCACGTTCCACGCCATCACGATTCCCATTAATGGGCGATCCGCTCTCTACGCGAGCGTGACGTCGGGAGCGTAACTGCCGGCGAGATTCTCGCGCCTGCTGCCGCCTGCCACCATTGCTATATAAACTCCCATCACAGAGGGGTCAGGTAAGCTATTCTCGACCCTTTTAAGCCGTTACTCTGCTCGGATCTCATCACTAACTTGATCGTCGGAGGGTCCTTGGTGGTACCAAACCATCCCGGGACTTCTTTTTAGGTACTCGGCGTTCAACCCCTCAAATCATCAATCTCCTCAAACCCATCGAGACCCACACGCAATAGGAGATCAACTCCAAAATCCACCAGGAGATCGACGGAAGACAACATCTGACGGATACCCGAAAAGGAGCTCCATCAGGGAGTGACCACAAATTAATGCTTTCGGGACAAAATCATGAGCCCCCGAAGGTGCGTGTGTTGTGTGCTTGTGCATGGTGTGCGTCGGTGTGCGTTTGCGTGCTTAGATTAGGACTTATATATATATATGAGAATAATGGAGGAAAGAGGCCAATCCCCTCCTATGGCGTCGAAAAAATACCCCCTCCACCAATTTTTCCGACGATCGGCCCCCATCATCTTCATCGTCATCATCTAAGATGTGCGTACACCAAATTTCATGTGATTCCACAACTTTTTCACCGTTGATTTAGCAATGTAAAAAGTTCTATTGTCGGTAAACCGTTAATTTTGAACCCACTAAATCAACGGTGAAAAAGTTGTGGAATCACATAAAATTTGATGTACGCACATCTTAGACGATGACGATGAAGATGATGGGGGCCGATCGTCGGAAAAATTGGTGGAGGGGGTATTTTTCCGACGCCATAGGAGGAAATTCCCTCCTATGGCATCTTTTCTCCATTATTCTCTCTCTCTCTCTCTCTCTCTCTCTATATATATATATATTCTCCTGCAAGTCCAATAAATGATATCAATCCTTTCAAATCTTCTTGGGTCTTCAAATTTGAAATTGCAAATTTGATCCTCTGAATGATGATGACGGTTTGAGGAATTTTTTTTCACAAAATTATAAGTAGCCTTTCATATCTTCAAAATTTAAACTATTAAGTGTTTAAAAATATAAATTAATGAACATTCTTTAAGTTCGCTTCAAATCTTTATAACATAAAGAAACGTGAGCTTCAATAATTGAAAAGAGGCCCTCCAAATCCAATAAGTTATTTCCAAGACAAGTTGGTAATTTACGCCAAACTGAAAACCCTGATATATTGATCAGATTTGTGTTGTTGTTCCTATCCTTTTAATCACCTTATAACAAACTTCCATCTTAAAATTTTAAAAAGCTTCCTTTCCGCCATCTTATATCTCAATTCCGTCTTTAAACCGGTCTGATACCCTCGTATTAAATCAGCTTTTGGAAGAGATTGGGTATTTTGTTCATTGGATGAAACTGAATATATTGAGAAAATGATCAATTAATGTCTTAAGTCATCCTTTATTAATTCTAACTAATTTTTTCATATTTAAAATAGCTAAAAAATTGTAAACTCTTTTTTTCCCCATCTATGAAAAGAATTGTAAGATCATAAGCTTGTATTGAAAACTCATCAGCATCAGCATATCTTGAAATCTTAAGGATTAATGCCCAAATGGGAAAATTACACTAAAATAACCTTAACTATCATGCTTTTCCGCTAAATACGTGTTTTTATTACAGAGCGGATATTTTATTTTAATGAAATAAAATCCTGTTAAAACAATAGTTTTTAAGGTATTTTAGTGTAATAAAATACTAAGAGACTATATTAAGCATAAATGGTCTCTGAGGAACAACCACTCGCTCACTGCTCTTCCTCTTCACTCTGAGTTCTCTCCAAACAAAACACAAGAGTGCGAACGATGGCGTATCGCGCTCTCGATGAGATCACGCCGGAGCAGATCTCAACCGTCGGAATCCCATCGGACGAAGCGGAGAGCCTCCACCGCGAGCTCCGCCGCATACTCCGCGACCACGGGAGCAGCGCCGTCGACGCGTGGCGGGGCATCACGAGGGGAGTGCTGAACCCTAATCAGCCCTTCGCTTTCCATCAGATGATGTACCACGGCTGCTACAAGGGCCACCACTGCGACTCTCCGCCTGCTTGGATACCTGACAAGTAATCGATCTTTTGATTTCTTCATTAAAGATTCCTTTTTTGTGTTGGGGTTAAATTAGTGGAGGATTCGAGATGAAAAGGTGTCGTCTTTGATTCCCAATTTAGAGTTTTTTGTTTGTAGTTTTGAGATCTGACTTCGAATTTCGTTGATAATTTCGTAGATTTCTACATAACACAGCTGAAACATTGAAAATGAGAACTGCCATCACTGCTGAAACTTTGAATAAATTTTTTTGGGGGGTTGAATTAGAGAAGGTTTTGTGATGAAAAGATGTCGTCTTTGATTCCTAATTTAGAGTTTTATGTTTGTAGTTTTGATGTCTGACTTCAATTTCATTGATAATTTCGTAAATTGCTTATAAGTCATTAAAGTTTTCGAGATTTCTACGAAATACTGCTGAAAACTTGAAGAATACATAAGCAATCACTGGCGGCGGGTTTTATGTAAACGTGCAAGAGTCTTAACGAAAAGTTTAAAGTTCAATGGTGCTTTGAGCATAGTCACAAATTCGCGATTAATTCGGCGAGGTCTAAAATTCGGATTTGGAGAACTATTCAGGAGAGATTCGGCAGGTATTCGGGAAAGAAATTAATATATGAGGCGCTGGGTTTTGATGTTGCTAATTATTCGCCGATTTTTCGAATTATTCGGAGCGTTTTCCAACGGCGATTAAATCGGAGAATTAATTGGCCGATCAAAAATTCGCGAATTCGCCGAATAATTCGCGAATTCGCCGAATAATTCGCGAATTCGCCGAATAATTCGCGAATTATGGCACTATGGTTTTGAGTATATTACCCCATCCAACACTTTAACGCCTAGTTTGTTAAGAAAGGTTTTCGAATTGTGTGTATGCAAACCAGGGTTTCTCAAAATTGGTGTTTGGCAATGTTTACGGTTGTTGACGGCATAGTCTTAAAACCACGGTTTTGTTTTAAAGCGGGGTTTAAAAAAGAGTGCAGCCGCTAGTTTTTTAAGAATATAAGAAAGTGGGGTTTCGAGCCCTCGAAACTTTTTAAATCCACGGTATGAGAAACTCTATTATAGCTGCCAAATGGACTTCAGTTACAATTTTTGGAGTTCGACCTAGAAACCCCATGAAACCATGACTTTGGAAACCATACGTCATTGCCAAACGAGGCATAAACATGGAATAGGAACATGAAAGTTTTTTTTTGTGTGTGTGTGATATATCCCTGTTTACTTCATATTTTTGTGTATTTTGCTTATAATCTAATTTATGTTGTTGTGCAAATCCACAGAGACAGTGCCATTTTGACGAACATTGGTCAGCTATTAGAGAGGCGAGGAAAGGAGTTGCTTGGCTTGAAATACAAAGATCCAATCACGAGTTTCTCTGATCTTCAGGAGTTTTCTGTATCAAACCCTGAGGTACTTAATTGATACATCTGGATATGTCTAGAATACAATATTTGCAACATGTACACCTCCTATTTTTACAGGCTTATTGGAAAATGGTATTTGAGGAGATGCGTATATCGTTTTCTGTGTCCCCGTCGTGTATACTACGTGAACATAGTTCTTTTCCCGGAGGTCAGTGGTTACCGGGGGCTTGTATAAATTCTGCTGGTAGTTGCTTGAGTTTGAATGATAAAAGAAACCCTGATGACATCATGGTTATATGGAGAGATGAAGGATATGATTCATTACCTGTGCAATCTATGACCTTGAAGGAACTAAATGACCAAGTATGGTAAGTTTTGTTTTCAGCTAAAATAAACCCGTGTGGCATGGAAGAGATTTACTTTGTACCTGTAGCTACTACCTCTAGTATAATGTTTTATTCTTACTACATCGTTGTTTGCATGTTACTCGTCATTATCAAATAGTTAATGATAAAAAAATTATTAATACGCTGCTAGCAAGCTAGAACTAAGTAGATAGATTAAGATTAAGATTTCTGCGGTTCGTTTCACCCTTTTGGTATGACTGTTTGCTTGAACTCCATAGTGCTTAGTATTTGATCTAAAACTATCATTTTTTTTGTGATTGTGATAGCGAGAAGGTAGAGTTTTCATAGCGCAACCACTTGATCTCTGCCACCTCGACCCTCTCTCTGCAGTTATTAATCAATTACTGGGAACAATAGTATGTAATATGGTCATTCCTTATAATCCACCACCTAAATGCATGTCACTGTTTCAATTGCTGAGAAATTAGATACTCAGTGGTTCACTTTTTTTTGACTTCAAAATGATTTTATGAACACAACCAGCTTGCATTTCTTATCTTCTATTAGCTAGCTAGTATAATGTGGGATAATCTTCCCAATATATATGAATTAATAAGGTTTGTAGCACAAAATTCCATATATCCCAACTACATGATAATATATTAGGTTCATGATGTAAAAGATATCATTTACATGTATTATTGAGTTGTAACTGAACCCAACTTCCTTATTTCCCTTTCATTGTAAACTTATACCTGAACCCAACTTCCTATTACCTCTTTAGGTACACACTTTCCTGGTCCAGTAGAATTGAAGGTTTTTGATGCACAAATTGCATCCGAAAAGACTAACCAATTGTATGTTGAGGATTTTTTGCAAGGTCTTCTCCTTTTACTTCCTACAATTGCTACTTATAAAATGCTACTATAGAGGCTAACTTAGGTATATTTTTTTTGAACATTCATTTTTATTATCCGTTTTTTCTATACTATAGTGCATTCTTGGTTTCGGTCTGTACTCTATTCTTGGCACTAGAATTCGATGATGATCTTCGCTGTTAATGTTTTTGACAGAATGATCACCTCAAAAATTCAAATGGTGTTCTATATTTTTGGTCAAAGTGATCATAATAAACAGTGCAATCATGCTGGAACTTTTGCTGCCTCATTATTTTGACTTTTTATTTTTGCAGTGTTGTTGCAAATGCACTTGATACGCTTGACCTGGCAAAAGGATCTGCGATTGCAATAGATATGCCAATGACCGTGAATGCTGTAATTATCTACCTTGCTATTGTCTTAGCAGGTTACGTGGTTGTGTCCATTGCAGATAGTTTTGCTCCTATAGAAATATCCACTAGGCTTAAAATATCACATGCAAGAGCTATTTTCACACAGGTTAGTGATTATTGTATTTGATTTCTTTTGGCAAGTTTTGTTTATACATCGATAACTTTACGGATATCTGGTTGAAGATTGTAACTATCTAATGCTTTCATTAATTGCATCCTGCTTGCTCCAAGATATGACCTATAACCATTTGGATGAATA
This sequence comes from Agapanthus africanus, assembly GCA_030015575.1. NCBI lineage: Eukaryota > Viridiplantae > Streptophyta > Magnoliopsida > Asparagales > Amaryllidaceae > Agapanthus > Agapanthus africanus. The sequence continues at coordinate 48,164,268 of JASDDO010000026.1, read as the reverse complement.
GACTTATTATGACGTCATACTCATATTCTATGTTTTCATCTCCCAAATTTCTGTTAGTTTCAGATACTTGTCTTTGAAATCCTCTGCCCTATACACTTATGGGCGTGCACATAGTACATTAGTTCGGATAATGGAGAAAATCTATTGTGGTTTGCCCACATAGCATAAGTTATCTGAGAATGGTGTTACTAGTGATGCTGTCAATGTTTGCCTTTGCTATATCTATTGCTATAAATTTGCATCGCATGAGTCATTATTTCTTATAATTCGATCTAAATACTCTTGCTTCTTTTCGATTCTTGATTGCGGCGATCTTTCACATACATAATACTTTTGAACTCACCCATTATAGTTTGGGTATCTCCATGCCTTAACCTTCATTGACTATTCTTAACTTCTTGTTAGGATTATATTGTTCGTGGAGATAAAGAGCTACCCTTGTATAGGTGACGATAATGATTGTCCTACAAATCTTAAATTGTCACATGAATGGCTAAAGAGTACTTTAAATCTCACACGGTGAAGTGTTCGGTTGTCACAGAAGGGTCATTGATGCTCTTGCTCCTTTAGCAATTGTTATACCTACTAGAGGATCCACCTTCATTGATGGCATGCGCAGAGGTGATATATCTTGGCATGATTTCTTGAGAAGAGCCGAACTTCCTAAGTAAGAATTCTTACGTGTATGCTTTTTCCCCCAGTGTAGGGATTCTCATAGGATCTTTTCCTTCTCCTTCTTAGCATTATGAACAATGACATTAAGTTTGTTTATATACTTCAATCAGATCTCCAAATGGTATAGTGATTTCTAATCAGATTGAATGACATCATTGCAGTTTTAAATCTTCATTGAGCTGTAGCTATAGTGATTAACTATATATTTTTCAATTTCTATCTCCATTAATATATCATGATTCATGAATACATAAACTATTGATGAGGGTTGAGGGAATATATTTTGTATTCTAACACGCCCCCGCAAGTCGAGGGCCTTTTAGGCATAAATCTGGGTTTTTGTGTAGGGGTATTTTTAATTCAAATAAATCCGTATTTAATACGGACATGGTGGGAATCGAACATGGGTTTCTTTGATACCATGTGAAATGTTCCTTCCACCGCACCAAAACTTCGAAGTTATGATGAGGGTTGAGAGAATATATTTTATATTCTAACATGTGAAGGCCTGAAATACTGATGTTCAGAGAGTTATAAATCTATCAAATATTCTAATATTGCAGAGCCAATGAGTATACTGCGGTAGTGCAACCTGTTGAAGCTTTCACCAACATTCTCTTCTCATCTGGAACCACAGGTGACATTGATGATCATTCACAATAAATTTGTTATATTGATGAGCATTCATATTAAGTTTGGTGCTGTATAATTTACTTCTTCGAATCAAATTAGTGAATAATGGACAAGCCATAAAAATAATTCACATTGTTTGAAATCTTTAGTTACTGAAAATTTGTGGTAAAAGAATCTCTGAGCAGTCATTTACCTTATCCTGTTTGATCAGGACATTCCTTTTTGACAGAAAATTCACGACAATTGACAGGTCTTTTTCTCGTTGACATGTTTAAAGTTCATAACTATTGCTGATTAATTCTATTCAGGGGAACCTAAAGCTATTCCCTGGAGTCATGCGACTCCTCTCAAGGCTGCTGCTGATGCATGGTGTCATATGGATATTCGTAAAGGCGATGTTGTTGCATGGCCTACTAATTTAGGTTGGATGATGGGTCCTTGGCTTGTTTATGCTAGTTTTTTGAATGGGGCCTCTATGGCTCTTTACAATGGCTCCCCCCTTGGTTCAGGATTTGCAAAGTTTGTACAGGTTCAATATTTTTTGTATTTGGGCATTTAATTTTATATATGGTAGTTTTTTTTAATTGAAACGCTGTCCTGATGTGGAAGCATGCACCAGATGCATGGTTTATCATGCTTCGTAACTTTTGGAATATAAATAAAACATCTTCAGTCAAGCTATTATGGAAAAGACGACAATAAATCTTATCTGAAACTTTTGAGGTCATCTAATAGCTCCCCTGTCCCTTGCAACTGCGGTATCTTTGACGTGAAAGCAATTCCTACAATCATACACACCAATTTTTTCTTCTTTTTTTCAGGGGGGTGGGTGGGTGGGTTGGGGGGGAGGCTATTCCAACCTCTTTTGTATAAAACATAAGTAACACAAGCTAGGCATGATATCTAAGTTGCTCCATCCCTTTGATGTGGGAAGAGAAAACCTATACCAAGTATATGATTGACCTTGTGTGATATAGCAATCACAAACTAATGGATTAATTTTTTTTTGTAATCTTGAAATCCAGCTTATTCAGATTAGCATTCACAATAAACTTTAGTGTCCTTTGTTGTAATTGTGATTAATAACTTTATTTTTATAAAATCTTACTTCGTATTGATAACTATGGACATGCTGATGACCACATTATGCTCTTAGATCTTATAACTGCCTGAAATGAACAAAATATATTTCCCTTCAACTTTTTCCGTGATGATAGATAGGCAAAGTTTTACAATCTTCTACATGTTTAGTTTGAGAGAAACTTACCCTGCTAGATAATCTTGTTAGGTGATTGTTGTTTGCCTCGTATATAATTTTTTGAATGTATCTTCTTTATCTACAGAATTTGGCAAACTTAAAAGGTTTGTGGCTTTTTATGTTATTTCCCCCCAAAACTAAAATGTTCTTCTTGGCTTTTCCTATTCCTTCCCCTATTTAGGATGCTAGAGTAACAATGCTTGGGGTTGTTCCAAGCATTGTGCGTGCTTGGAAAAATACAAATTGTACTGCATCCCTTGATTGGTCTTCCATTCGGTGAGATCAATTTCTAGTTTCTTATTAATTATTATTGTGCACTGGTTAACTCATTTGTCTTCAGTTTCATTTTGCATATACATTATCTCATTTGTTTCGGGAATAAAATATTAGATGCTTTAGCTCCACTGGAGAGGCGTCTAATGTAGATGAGTATCTATGGCTGATGGGAAGAGCTCATTACAAACCTGTCATTGAGTACTGTGGTGGCACAGAAATTGGAGGTGGCTTCGTTTCTGGGTCTTTGTTGCAACCACAAGCACTGGCTGGATTTAGTACACCAGCAATGGGTTGCACTCTGTTCATTCTTGACAGTAATGGATACCCTCTTGTAAGTTTTAGTCATTCTGTCCTTTGTTTGAGACTTTAGTTACTCTCAAGTTCTTAACTAGACAATCTCAGCGATTATGATTACACGTACAAAACTAAAACCTGCTGTAGCTTCGAACCAGCTGTTGAACCATCATATCAACTAGTAAGTAGTATTCATTGAATATGTAGAAAGATGATTCTGTGACCCATAATCTGATATGCCAACATTTTTGCTGTTGATTTCATTGAATCAAATATTGGTCATATCGGCCGATATATCGTATCGGGACCCCCTCACGATACGATAAAATCGATAAATTTTTGCCGATATATCGGCCGTATATGATATAGGAAACACCCAACCGATACGATTCCGATATCCGATATTTAAAACCTTGGTTAATTTTCACCTCCTTTTCCTATATTCGTATAGAAAGGGCTCTTATATATCTAAGGAGAATCATAATGGAAAGCAGAAACAATGAAGTTTTGCTTTATATATGTCAACTTTTTTTTTAAATTGAAATTTGTTTATTAAATTACCTTTTTGTGGCTGGCTTCTCAAATGTAGCCACAGAATATACCGGGTATTGGAGAGCTAGCACTTGATCCCTCCATGCTTGGGGCATCGACAACATTACTAAATGCTAATCACTATGATGTCTACTTCAGAGATATGCCAGTATGGAATGGGAAAGTAAGAGTTACTGTTTCATATCTATGTTTCTATCTGCACTTTATTTACTCTATCTGGTTTGTTCTTTCAGGTTCTTAGAAGGCATGGCGATGAATTTGAGCGTAATTCTGCAGGATATTATAGGGCCCATGGTCGGGCAGATGACACAATGAATCTTGGTGGCATTAAGGTAATTATCACCATAGTTTGTTGGTAAGTTGTGGCTAAGCTGTCTAATCCAGAGGTAGCATAAAATAATTTCCAGGTCAGTTCTGTTGAGATCGAACGAATCTGTAATGGAGTTGATGCTGATATCCTGGAGACTGCTGCAATTGGTTTGCCACCATCCGGTGGTGGCCCGGAGCAGTTGGTAATTGCGATTGTCTTCAAAGATCCAACCATTTCTGGAAAAGACTCGGACAAACTTAAAAAGGCTTTTAACTTGGCTCTGCAGAAGAAATTAAATCCTTTATTCAGGGTACTTAAACTTTTGTCTGCCTCATTCATTTGGGTTTCATTAGAATTATTTTAATTCTGACTGATTTATCTTCTTTGTTCTCCCATTCCTTTTATTTATTTGTAATGCAGGTTTCATCAGTCGTGACTGTTCCTTCTCTTCCTCGAACAGCTTCAAATAAAGTGATGAGAAGAGTTCTGCGGAAGCAATTGTCTGAACCTAAACAGCGTGCTAAGTTCTAAATATGTAGGTTCCTTAACTCAAGAAAGTATTTTATTTCGTATGTAGTCCTTCATTAAGGAGATTACCATTTCCCATATATTCTGGATTAGGGAGTAAGGGACATCTGCTTTCATAATTATAAATTTTTTCCCCAAACACGGATATTTATATAACTTTAGACATCTGGATTCTAGAACATACACTTCAGATGTGGCTGCTATTACTGTGCACTTGTAAAGTTGCAATATACATGTTAAGTCATAGCTAAATGGAAAATGAATACCTGTTGTTTCACCCAAATAGCAAATAAACACCGATGTTTCAAAATGTTGATTTTTAATACCTGAAGTTTTGCTTTTTGGCACTTTGCTACTTGCTCGTTCCCCAGAATGTGTAAATTCCCTTTTAGATCTCCATGTGCTTCTCGACTTTTTTTAGATTTTTCCTTGGTATCGAAAATATCTAAGGAATTTACACACTTCTAGTGAATGGGTAGGTAGCAAAGCGCCAAAAAGCAGAACTTTAGGTACTGAAGTGCCACATTTTGAAACATAGGTATTTATCTGCTATTTGGATGAAACAATGGGTATTTATGTGCCATTTAGCCTTAAGTTATTAGTTAAAATTTGAGGCTAAGATTATTTTATATTAAACGATGTCCATGCCGTCTTGTACTTCATATAATCAAAGAATCATGCACAATTACCTTTTATGTATCATAAGACTTCTTTATGTAAGATTGAACTCATTTTCTTTGTTGCTTCTAACTATTCCTATCAATTGGAATGAACTAAGAATTTTTAACCTTACTTTACAACACCATCCTCCTAAGTGTGAATTTCTATGCACATGATGAACTGGGTGCCATTGGTGGATGGACCTTTGCTCAAAACAAGCCTTTAATTAAACACTCAGCATCTGAAGCAATACGTCATTCCACATATCTACAGGTCCTGGCAAACACCAGTGCACACAATCATTGTACAAAGCCAACTTTGCTCCTGGCCAGTGCCCATAACGACTTGGGTGCCCATCTGGCCTTAGCAACATAGCTCCTGTTGTATCTAACAACATAAACTCTATTCTTTTCTTCCTCCCTTCTCTCTTCGCTCTATTAAACTCTTGTATCTGAGCCTGATACAATTGGAGGTCATCATCACTCAAATTTGTCTCGTTGCGTCGAAACGGTCTTGTCCTTACACAGTCACCTCCCTTATCCCACACCCCATTCTCAAAGTGTGCTGGTGATACTGTCCTCAGAATCACTGTTCCTTTGAGTTTCATTGATTTGTTAATGGCTTGAAAGGCAGCACGAAAGGCTTTTCTGTTTGAGTAGTGCATGGTCTGATGAGTGACTTTTTTGCTTGGGCAGTAGAGGCACCCAACAATTCTCTTTTTTTTGTAGAATATTGATGGGCGATTGAACCAGTTACCGGCAGATATTATTACATAGTCGAATTCGCCAATATGGGATGCCCATTTGTCATCAACTTCATCTAAGTAAAAGTTCCATAAAACCATATTTTCTGGTCCTCTTGTCTCTTTAGCTCTTATAAGAAATGGGGACCAATATATTGAGATTGTGAAGTTATATGCAGAGTAGTACATGCGTTTAAAGTTGTCATCCGAGTTTTCTGATATATCTTCTGGATGCACCACCTGAAAGTATATTCAAAAGTTTTAGTATAATGTAGAATAGTTTATTTTTATGAAAGAAAGAATAAAAGTTATCGATGTAGATGATGGCATCGTTTGTTCCTTGTAACTTCACATATTCTTGTCTTACCATGTTGTGTTTGTAAACTGTTATATACAGAATTTATATGAATATCTATTTACTAGTAGTTAGTGCGACTTATAGACAAATTTTACTATATTGAACAAGGCTTGTCAATTATATGATTCAAGACTTGAGCTTAGATTGTAATAAATTAACAGACTACGGCCACATAATGTGCTTCAGCTACATTAGATCAGGAAGCAACAACATGCATGCAAGCAAGCAGATATATATTATATACAACTGTAACTTAATTTAGTCAGTTTGCTATCTATCACATATCAGAGTTATAGACGTTGGAGCAAGTATCTTCATTCTGTCTAGGTTTATCGAAGTACACCCAGCCAATACTCGGTTAAACCATAAAGAGAACTTCCTCATCCTAAAGGAAATAGAAGCATGGGCTTTAATATATATGTCTAGTCATGGACTGGTTCCCCCAGCCCTCTTTCTATGTGTTGGTGTTCTATATGACCTCATTATCGGGATACCACCGTAACTGTTATTCCGTAGACACCACTTAAATTGATGCACTTCAGCAAGTTATTGACATTTAAACATCTTGATAATATATGTAGTACATGATCACTGACAATAAAAAAACTAAGAAACATAAGGGGTTCTTGTTAAATGCCATTACGGGGATATCAAGCTTTCACATCTTATGTGAATATCATGAAATATGCGAGGCATGCTAAGGCATCTTGGTTTTGATCTGTTTGCATAAATATCTTGATAACATATGCAGTACATTATCCCTAGCAATAAAAAAAGAAAAAGAAAAAGAAAAAGAAACATAGGGGTATCTAGTTATTTGTTAAATGCCATTATGGGGATATCAAGCTTTCATCTTATGTGAATATGATGAAATGATGAAGTATGCAAGGCATCTTGGTTTTGATCTGTTTGCATAGTCTTGAAAAAATAAATTATACTTCACGCAGCAGCATCACATACGAGAAATATTCAATTGCATGCTGCTTATTATGAGAGTAGGCTTACTCGCGATAAGAGGCACATCAAGGACTGCATCTGGTTTCTCGCCAAGGAGTCTCCAACAAATGCCAGTGTCTTTCCCCTCATAATCTCTAAGAACCCATTAGGATCAAACAGTGGAAGCTCACAACCATCTGGCTTCCATCTCCACTTCAGAAAGTCCATGTCAGGCTTTCCATACTTCATACAATTTTGATGTTCTTGGATTGTATAACATGTCATGTTGGTGTAGTAAGGGGCTTGCCAATCCCTCACCCATTCCCCTTCAGAGATGTCACAATTTTTTACTACTTTCCTGTTTCTTGAGCTCAACTTTGAAGGACGCAGTGGTGACAATGGCAGAGAAATTAATTTTGATGGAGGAGGCGGAGTTTCTAATGAAGGAGATGAAGGGGAAGAAATTAATTTTGTCGAATGTTGTTGTAGCGGTGGTGAATAAGAAATTAATTCGGAAGAAGGTTGTGGTGATGGTGGAGGATATTTGTTTAGTTCGGGAGTAGGGGAAGAAATCAAGCTTGAAGCATTTTGTATTGGTGGTGGTGAAGAAGAAACTAGGTCAGATGAAGATTGCGGTGTAGGTGGAGGTTGGATTTTCAATTCGGGAGGAGGAGCAACTAAGCTTGAAGCATTTGAAGAAGAAGAAATAAATTCTGAGGAAGGTTGTGGTAATGGTGGAAAATGAATGTTTAATTCGGGTGGAGGGGGAGAAAAAATCAATTCAGGAGGAAGAGAAGTGTTCCATATATGGTGAGAATAAGAATTCACATCAGCAGAGGTAGAAGACGAAGACGAAGAAGAAGAGTTTGAGTCGGAGAAAAAAGAAAAGCAAGAAATGTACAAGATAGGAGGAGCGAGGAAATTGTAGTTAAAGATGGAGCTGGCGATGTTAAGAAACAAAAGTACTACGAGCAAAAGGAGAACAAACACCTTGACAACGCTGAAATGGTTGTTGGGCCTCCCAATGAACAACTCAACAACACGAGGCTTCATCGAACATTGGGAAGAAGAAGAAGATGATGAAGAAGAAGTGGAGCTTTGATGTCTTAATCCAAAAGAGCCGAAATTTTTCTGTTTCCTCAACGCAACATTGGAGGCTGTTGAATTTTTACCCGAACATTTAGCCTCTGTTTCCATGTGGAACACTAAGGTCCTCAAATTAGCTTCTGCTTAGCCTATTAGTAGGAAACTAATAGCTTAAATTAAAGGTCTCTATTTGTTCTTTGATATTGTTTATCCTTATTGTCATGTTGCATTATCTCATCAATCTTTATTTGTTTAGCTGGAACTTTACATAAATTACATTCGATAACGGAAATTTTAATTTGTTCTCTGTTTTGTGCAGGCTTTGAAGGGGTCATGGTATCCTAGTTGGCTGCAAAACACTCAACTGGCAAATCTTAGCAATTGTCAACAGGTATCTTTGTTGAATATAGAAGAGAAGTTGTTTCGTGTAAGTTTGCTTGTATGAGCTAGTAGAGAACCAGCCTAAGATGTCTATTTACTCAACCAATATTTCATGATTAATGATTAGTTAAAGAGTTGGTATTTGCATGAGGAGCAGGTGTAGCTTACACTTCAACATGTTAGGTTTGAGTTTTCATAGATGGTTTTTTATGCTTTTGAAAGATTATTGATGATGATTCAAGAGTTAGGAAATTAATAAGCATTATGATTCTTGCTTAAGGAGAAATGTGCACATCATCTCCAGCAGCCCAAGTGAGCTTATTGGTTTGAATGGAGAATATTCTCATTTGTAATTGATAGGCTTTGTGCTTATACATCTTTGATTTGATGGTATCAAGGGTGTTTACCGAAATCGTCTCGTGGTTTGACCATTTTATGAGAAGCTATGTTGTGGTCTTTCCGTTAGTGAAAAACCATTCTGAATATGCATTGTTAGCGAAGGACCATCCTAGTTTTCTGTTAGGAGCGCATACTGCAGCGGTTTTTGATTAATATCCCAATTCTGAATAGCTAAAAATAGGAGATATATATGTCATTTTATATTTAACGGTATGGTTTGTTTTTCACTAACATATTTTAGGATGGCTTTTCGCTAATGAAAAACCCGCACGATGGTGGTTTGTTGTCAAGTTGTAAGCCATTCTAAAATGGTTTTTGGTAAATACCTATGGTATTAAAGCACGAGCTAAGACTTTGACAAGGTGAAGGCATTTTTATGATTGTACTTCTTGAATAGAGTACTTGGACCTGGGAACTGAGCTTGATAAGATTTGAAAGGCCCAACCCTTTGTTTAAAAATAAAAGAAAGAAAGGTGGCTTATTTAGTCCTAGAGCTCATAATAAATGTGTTTTCATTTGGTATTAGACATTTCGTTGGGTAACAGTGTTTACATAGTCTTTAAGAGTGCCTACAAATTCATGAATGATAGCTACAAAACTTTTTGAAGAAAATTTTGGACTTCGGAAGAGTCAAGGTGAAAGCTTGAAAAATGATAGTATTTTCAATGGAGCAATACTTTATTTACCCATTCGGGAAAAATTAGATTTCATATAGGTTAACAAGGTATTCTTTGGTTAGAGTGTGAGGTGTGGAGTTTGCTGCCTATTGAATTACCTTCTTTATCGAAAGAAAAGCTCGGTGCCAGCCTATCCGGTGTTGGTATGTGTTTACTGTCGGAAACCGGATTGAGGCACGGAGAGCGCGTCCAGCTTGAATCTGAGAGCAAATGCTATATGGAACATATTAATCCACTTCTCCGAAAATACTAAGTTGATTTATGATACCGTATATCGAAAGTTTGGATGGATGCGACCGTTGTAGCTGAGCTTTTCAGATCCCCTCTCAATGATGAGGGGTTTTTGACTGTGGGGAAGCTTTTTCTTGCAGGTGCAATTCTCTACAATTAATTACATTATCGCCACCCGATAACAATTTTCTCTATTTCAGAAATCTTCATGTGTCTTGTTATGATTTGTTTATTTTGGAGTTGCCCTTGAATTGTATACGGAGACTAATATCGTCGTCGCCCGTAGGACGCGGATTAGTCCAAATCCGTATATAATAGATTTGGGGTTGAACTTAGGACGCATTTCTCATATAAATGAGGTCCATAAGTTCACGGGATATTTGGGTTTGAGCCAAGAATTGTTAGTCGTATATGAGACTAATATCAACTTAGAAAATTTGGTTAAGGATCGTTGGTCGGATATTGAGACTAAGATCAACTTAGATAACAGTGAGTATATGGGTTCAACTGATCATTTGATCACAAATGAAGCATAAGCTTCTATACTTAGCATATTTTGGTTAAGTCATCGAGGTTTGGCTTATCATCAGGTGCACTTTACTGTGGGTAGCACGTGTATGGTATACAGTAGTTAGTAAGGAGACATGTCGTAGGGCAGAATGCTAGTTTAGGGACATAGCGGTCCATATTTCAGCTTGGACGCATGTGTATATCACGTGGCGAAGCGCATGTGTGAATATCTAAATGTGATGCGTCCAATATTGGAGTGCGATCCAATTTGAAGGCATTTAAATTTTTTTTGAAATATATACATATACATATATGTATGCTTTCATAGAGTCAGAGCTCTGTTCTTTTATCTGATGGTGCGCACGTTTGTATGAGGTGCGCCATAATATGGGGTGTGCATCCAGGGTTAAAACATTTCCTGTCTTGATGAAATTTCATATCTTTCAAGAAATTGGGACGAGAAATGAGGACTCGTTGGTTATTGGGACCCACCACCTCTCTGAAGCTGGGGAATTACAACGCCATATATGAGAGGTGTGGAAGGATGTACCCTAGAACCAAATCCCGTATATGAGTGAAGAGAACATGTTCCAATTTGCTGAAAGGGCTTCTTGACGAAGTTATATTTTATCTAAGGATCATTAGTACTAAGGTGAACTTAGATCATTTGGTTAAAAATCATTAGTCGTATATGAGATTAAGATCAACTTAGAAATATTGTTTAAGGATCGTTAATCTTGTTTTAGATTAAAATCAACTTAAAGTTGTAAGCATATGGGCTCAATTGATTTTAAAATCAAAGAAGTTTAAAACTTCAGGACTTAGTCAATTTCAGACTATGGGTTGGGTTTATATAACACCTAAATCATGCTCAGATTCTCAATCACGTGAGTATCATGTGATGTGCTACTGAAGCTTCGGCGCTCCCGTGTTTATTGTGTGCAGAAGCTCACATGTTCAATGTAAAGTAGGTCCTGGAGAGGAAGGGGAATAGACTACACAAACAATATGCCCAAATTAAAAATTCTACACTACACTTGCAAAGATAACAGGATTGAATATCAATGGATATACCAATAGAGATGGGTGGCTAAGCTAATCACAATTGTGAACACATAAACATATAGCAAGCAATAGATATAGCAATCAAGCAAGTAAAGAGCATATAAAGCGGAAGCAATAATCTAGCATGCAATTTCTAAGCAAATAACTATAAAGTATAAGAGAAATTGCAAACGAAAACACGAGTCAATTTTAGAGTGGTTCGGGAGATCCCCCAGTCCACTTTCTTTATGCGTACGAGCCCGTTCCACTAAAACGCGTCTCCACCGAGACTATCATGTTGCGCACCCGCAACTAAACACGTCACTCGACATACGAGTGACTCTTCTCGTTTACAAGCTCTCTTCTCTTACAAAGGCACCGATTACGTCTTGGTCCCCACACAAAGAAAAGAAAACATATTTCTCACTTTTCTTTCTTACAAAGGCACCCTTGCACTTAAGGATCCTCATACATGTAAGTCTACGGTAGCGTCCCGGCCATCAATCCGAGGCCAAACGTGGAAACAAAAACTTTTATGAAACTGGCGCTAACGTAGACTTTCACCCGGATCGTACCATTAACGCTAAACTAGCAATCTACAAGAAGTTAGAATGGCTATACCGATTGATCCGTGTCCTTCGGTCTTTAGCCACCGTCCCTAGCTCCTCGCGGCATCTCTGGTCTCCGGTCTCCTCGTCGAAAATGGCACCACATCAAGAAGTCTTTTTACGGGCTCCTGCTTCAAACCGAAGCAACTCGGACATGAAGTTTGCTAGCCGACATGTCCAAGGTGAAGTAGATAATGTGTGTGATAATTTTGTCTCAAGCATCCATTGATTCTTAACTCATGAGATTGTATGGATGGAGCTTGAAGATGAAGCCATGGATGGAACTTGTGAGCTAGAGAAGGAAGAAGAATAAGAGCTAGACTTATTATTGTGTTGGAATGAAAAATGAGAGCACTTTCATAATTCCCAAGAGCAAGCCTAAGCCATAGTGGCTGTCCACTCTCTCTCCTCATATCATTTCAACACAATAATCAATCAAAAATGTTGATATTGCACAAAAAATAAGACCATGAGTCATCACCCATGCACATGCCACATTATTTGCTTTTCATGATGATTTCTACTCACAATTTCCACCACAAAACATTTAAACCAAAATGTTTAATCCAAAAAGAGAATGACAATATCTAAAGTAAACTCGTGACGGATCACAAGGATACCCCTCTCCTGTATATACATACCTGCATCCGCATTCCGACTGAATGCGAATGCAATCTAAAATAATCCAACAAATCTAATACTAGGATCTGGCTTAAACCAAAGTCCACTAGTATGATCCGTCCGATCATGATCCGTCCACGAATGCACGTATATGATCGAACCCTGCATAAAACTATACGGCCTCTACAACGTTTCGCCCGAAACTTGGGAAACTATCTGTGGGGGACTCATAAGACTCGTCAATACGCTGGCAGTGGGTTTAACCACAAGCACGTCAGTGGTACTAGCTGTACGTAACGGCTACCCATGTATTGACCAAAAAGGTAGGCTGATGAGCGAACTCATCCAGAAACCCTCACTGAGTCTGTCAGTGACAATATCCGTACAGTCCGGTCCGTTCGTCTATTAGTATCGCATGTCGGGCCTAGGGGGCTGGTAAACGTCAGACCCCCAAAAGCGGTACAAGTCGTGTCGGAGTATAGCCCAGAACACCCTGAGATACTACTGGAATACCTACTGGCAAATCTCACTTGCCTTGGCCAAGGACTTCGTGTAATGGCTCTCCTAAACACAGCGCGATCTCACACCAATACCGAGAGAGACGAATCCCCTGCCGATCTGCTCACTGCTTCCATGTGGCTCGGGACTGTACCCAACTAAAAGCTGTTTGCACGACTCCTTTAAGCCGTGGTAGGGTAGTAATCAAAGCACAGTGGGAACTCACACGACACAAATGACGATCTCAGGTCGATAGACTAACCTGTACACATGTCACCAGGAAACTGCTATCTGACGCTAGGTATATCACCAACTAGCATGTTCCCGGCGAGTCCGTCCGGTGTACTCATAACCCAATGAACACCTGTATACGTCTTAGGTGAACCATCTGACACCAATGACTTGTGAGACCGACCATCGCCCCTCGTCGGGGTCTCGATCGTATACACTAGTCTACTATCGAAGTATCGATGCCCAGTTTCGAAACTCCCACGACTAGGGACACTTTAAGGATGTGCTTATAGACTACCCAACTCTCACGTATATGATCACCATCATACTGCTGGTAGTCAAATAAGAATCCTAAGGGCTCTATCAATGTGTAACAGTGATCTGTAAGGTCATCTAAAGCATGTACACGATAATAAAGATAAACCAGATAGCATACTATTATCTCGAGTAAGACTGTCCTACAGGCATAGGTCCTCCCTCAATCATTGCAATCACTTGCCTGCGATCCAATAATTGAGTTTGAGGGCACTATATCCAACAATCTCCCACTTGCACTCAAGGCTAATTATTGCGATGTCGCATACTCACAGCCCGTGTGATACCGAACACCCAATTTCTCTACTAATCAGTTTCACAAAGCTCGTTTGTAAAACTATTGCTTTTGAGAAATAGCCTCAGTGAGTGGATCCGCTCAGATGTTTCTTTCTATGTCTCTCTTTATTTCAAGTTCGCGGAGAAAGCCATCTCCCGAAATGAGTAATACCTGTCTTAGAATATGTCTGGATATCTGATGGGACCCAGTTCATAAATAAACTCCAAATCCAGCAAACTTCTTAGACTGTATCGTTACTGAATTTAATCAGTATCCTGCGCCATACCTGCTTCAGTATCCGCTTGGACCACCTGTTCAAACTACTGCCCCTCACAAAGGAAAGTCTATAACTCTGACAGTCACTCTGTCAACTATGTCACCTTGAAAGCCTGGAATGATAACCATCTCCCGAAGGAGACTGCCGTTATCAAATCCCTAGAACATCCACTTATGTTTTAAAACTGCTTCCGAACGTTTCTCCAGGATTGGATTAATATCTCAACTTATTGCATCTAGTGCAAAAACAACATCTGGTGTGGTACTTGACATCTCATGATTAACCCAATTGCCTAAGCAAGTGATATGCCAATCATGCACATCACTCTCCCCTTTAGTCTGTAAGACATCTTTAAAGAGGGTGGCTCCATCATCTGCAGGTACACCACCATGCCAGGAGTCATCCATTCTAAATACCTTTAGAATACTGTCTAAGTACCCAGATTGGGACACTTCCTAAATCTAGATCTAAAACCATAGATCTAGTAACCAGAATGCCTAATATAATATCCATATCCTTCGTGGAGAAACCACTGTGTGACAACCACAATATAACCGATCGCAGTATAGGAATTTCACTTCCTACACTGTATATGTCATCCATATACAAAGACATCACACCCTACTACCTTCTTAACAGATCCGTCCCCTATTCCGATGAAGTCAAAACCTATGACTGTCACATCAAAAATAGACGATCTATCTCTGCTATATCTTTTTTAATCTATAAATAGACATAAGCTACTTGTCTACTATGCTTCCGCTGCTTCCACTGACTACGACAACCCTTTGGCAGAGTCATATACACGTCCACTTCTAAAGCTAGTTTAGAACGACGTTATACTTATCCTCCTGCCGGGTCTCATAGTCCGGAACAGCAGTAATGAAAAGTATTGGTAAACAAGAACCTCCCTGTCACCGTCCTTGAGGCTACCGGAGTACCTCTCGGGTGTCTGAGGTTACCTACCATATCTGCGGAGTGGCTAATAGAATGTCAATCCTGATTGAATCTTTATGTCCTATTAAATTTTCAGTAACCGTTTGCGGTTCTGGAATCACTTTCAGTTCTACCATACTCCCATTACTGTTTTCTGAAAAAGTTCATTTTACTAAAACTGTGGCGAGTCAAGAACAATATCACTATCGATCTTCCACATGGTAGAAAGTCAACCCTCGTCACAGCTCGGGTTAACCCACAAACAGCCATTACAGAAACGTGTCTTGAGTTATCCCGAGTCTGGTTTTAAGCATAAGCCGGACAACTCCATATACCTTAATATCGTAAGATATGATCCATTATATATACAATATAGAAATAGAGACACTGATTTAATTGGAACCATATTCAAATCATGCAGCTGTCTCCAGTGCATGTCAACTAAATGGAGAGAGGCCGATCAGCATTACTCAACTTAGGAATGCATCCAATTATGAATAACCTGAAAGAGAAACAAGTTTCTTAAAACCATTTCTATCAACTGAATACCATACACAAGTATCTACATCTTCGATCACCTTGAAGAATCTCGATACTTGCGACACCTGGTTCTCTACTTTATTCTTGTACCTATAACTTCTCAAAACTTAGACTTTGTATTTTTACGAAACACATGTCTAAAACTAGAGAAGTCATAAGTAAACAGAATATAGTATAAGGACCAACCCTTCTTTCCTAGTGGACACTGGACAACATACAATACTTTGTATAAGTCCCCTGAGTTGAATAATTCATACCCTGTGCGTCGTAAGTTGAGAACTGTACTATGGTTATGAAGAATTACACCGCTGTTTAATACTCCTTACCTAACCATCAACTGATATAGGTAAATGTCATAAACATAATTTCAAAAGGTTATATCTCACTTTATAAAAAATAAATGTACAGATATATCAATTTGAAATTGGTGCACAACAGCGGATATTCAAAACCAAAAATTTGCCGTCCGGCAAAATCCAAGGCGATTTCCTCAAATATTTCCAACTACAACGAATCCCGATATAATGAGGATGACCACCTAATTCCCAATAACTTACTCCCATTCATCATATGTAAAACTATACAGATATGAGAATCATACCTAGTAAATACATACCCTAGAGTAAGTATCTAATTAGGAAATCAGTTTTCAATTAACAATGCACAGTGAAACTGAAACATGAAAATGTTTCGAAGGGGTATCTGGGTATTTCCTAGTAATGCATCTTCCATTATCAGATTCACAACTGTAACCGTATATTTCCTTGCCATCTTTCTAAATCCCTTTATTTGTCTTTACTCATTATTTTCTGTACACCCTTTAGGCTAAGTGGTTTTCTTCCTACCCTACCATTCGGCACCAGCCTATGGTTTGGAAGAAGACTATCCAATAAGCATAACAGGTGTACTCTCCTAATCCTAGGAGTACTCGCAACCTGAGAGAAGGTAAAAATAAAAGACAACTGAATAGACCTTATTCCTATTTCTCCTGAATCAGAATCCATCCCCAAACCGGAACAAGTTCCTTCGAGTTCGTATATAACCATACGATGGAGTATCCAATAATTGTGGATTTTCGTAGTGACACGGAGTGTTCCGGAGAAATACATAGGTGAAGTAGGAGTGGCGATGAAATACGTAGTTTGGTCGTGAATGATAGCAGTCGCAATTTACTTTGCCCTCTTTCTAATCCCTTTATTTGTTCTCTTTCTAATCCCTTTATTTGTCTTTACTTATTACCTCATGCACACCACACTTAGGCTAATTGGTTTTCTTCATTCCCTACCTTTCGGCACCTGCCTATGGTTTGGAAGAAGACTATCCAATAAGCGCAATATGTGTACTCTCTCCTAATCCTACGAGCCCTCATAACCTGAAAAAAGGTAAAAAGAAAAGATAACTGAATAGTCCTATTCAATCTCTCCAGAACCAGAATCCATCCTCGAATTTGGAACAAGTTTCTTCGAGTCCGTATATAACCATACGATAGATTTATCCAATGGAAGTGGATGTTCGTAATTATACGGAGTGTTATGGAGAAATGCAATGGATAAAAGAAGGATTGACAATGATGTATGCAACTCAGATAATCCAAAAGTCAGTGTTTTAAGAAGGTTCGGTTAACTTGGTCACTGAGTCATAGTCTAGGGTCGGGCCATAGTCGCTGCCAAAAAGAGAGAGAGAAAAGAAACACTCTGCGTGCACTCTAATATAGATCAGAATGGTTATCAATTTATCTAATCAGGATGTCTCCCATTGTAATCTCAAATTCTCCTCCAAACCTGAAAGAAGAATTAGTCAGGATCACCCGAGGAGTAAACCAACTCATCAGTGGGAAACGAGATCCAACTATCATCGCATGATAACGTAATGGAATCCACTCGCGTTATCACACTCCAGAAGGTATGCGCATGCCCGGCAAGTTTCAGTTTCTTTAGAAACTCCCGATGTGATTTTTACCCCATGCTCTTATGACCTTGATGAAGGCCAACATATCATAAGTCACATGTCAAGTTCTACCCGTCATTATCCAGGTTAAAACCCACCCGTACATACCCTTGACGAAGGCCAAAATAGTAGTACGATTGTCCCAAACCAACGCATATATCTATGCAACAGAAAAGTAACAAATAGCTACCATACACTATGTCTTGACAAATGCCAACATACATAGCATGAATACTAAGTGCTACCCGCCTGAAATGATGGAGGGCTACGAATGGTTTTTGGCGAAAACCCTTAACGTAATGAACTTGATATCGTTGAAAGAACCGAATAGCTTTTTACAAAAATATAGTGGCGAAAACCTTTGCTAAAGAGGTTACTCCCGGTGAAGGGATCTCGGCTCTTTCCTCGTAGAATGAGGTGCAGGATATTCCAACTGAATACCGCAGTGCAAAGCAAAAGGTAATCGACTATAGTGAAGTTATTACCCCGACGCAAACCTCTGCCCAAGGGGTCACTCCAGACGAAGGGATCTCGGCCCTTGCCTCGTCGAATGAGGTGCTGGATATTCATAACCGAATACCACTGTGCAAAACAAAAGAGAACGTCTTTGTAATAACAGCTTTTTGAAAATTGTTCCAACAACATCGAATATGTTTGTTTTCTTTGCATTGATCAAAATCAATGCAGTCCCATCATTTAATCACACCACAAAAGAACGAAAATATAATTTCGTATATGCCATCCACATTCGCCATTGGGTCCCGTCATCACCCGTTAGGTTACTTAACTAACGACAGAGCGGGGACTGGACTAGCGCGAGTGTAAAACAATACATCTACTAGTATATATATCAATATATAATAATCGCTTCAGGCGTGATAAATGCAATATCACAGAAAAGTAATAAGTATCACAGAACAATACAGATAATCTGGGAGCCCCGGATTTCATTGAGCCGCAAGTGAAACCCGACGTTCCCCTGATCGTGTAGATAACTTGTGCAATGAAAACCTAGACCCCTACGGGTGCGGCAAGTTACCCGCCAAGACCAGAAGAGAGGCATCCCCTTCATCAAAGTGAATGGGCCACCCAGCACCTCACGGAATCCGGTAACTTGAGCACCCCTCCTTGGGTCAACCTATACCCCTACGAGTGCGGCGAATAGTCCGCCAATTCTAGAGTGAAGCCCCCTCCGTCTCAAAGCCATGAGATACAGGCCCGTTGCCCTCTAGAATCCGGCTATCCGTGCACCCCACCGCGGGGTAATCCTAGTACAGAAAAGAAAATATATGTACAACGGGTACATTGACCTTAACCCGGTCGTGCCCCAAAAGAATAATATACAAACAGGCAGTGACGACAGTCCACATGTCGGACACTCGCCTCGCGATATCAAATGTATAAATAAACTAAACTGTACTAACATTGCACCAAGCTATCCACCACGACAAATCTGCAACATCACAGCAAAACACAGAACATCAACGTGAATGTCATGTTCGCAAACCCGTCTAAAAGAGCTATAGCAATTAGACAAGATTTACCGCTCGAATGACATTCACGGTCACAGATATAATGTAAGCACTGTAAATTAACGTATTTTAAAATCTCGATCGAACAAAACTTCCCGAAGTGGGCCCTAAGTACAAATCCAATACTCAAACAAAATCTGGGCCAAACAAAATATTCCAGAAATCACAATTTCATATGAAAGACACCCAGAAGAAAAATAGTACACTGTTGCCCCCAAAACGGCGGCGGAACCGTGGCCAACACATGGCTTGTGCGGCGGTTCCGCGGCAATCTTGTGGGTTCAGTCGACCAAATTTCTTCAGTAGTCTTAAAAAAGCCTGCACGATTTTCTGACATATCCAAAATAATTTTTCGACGACTTTTAAAATTTGGCAGAAACTTTGAAAATGGAATCGCGGTTTTGGAAATTTCGTTCGATCGATATTTTAAACAAGTTAGAACAAGCTGGTAAAGGTTAATGGCGTGTCTCTGATACCATGTAAGTCTACGATAGCGCTCCGGCCGTCAATCTGAGACCAAACGCGGAAACAAAAACTTTTATGAAACTGGCGCTAACGCAAACTTTCATCCGGATCGTACCATTAACGCTAAACTAGCAATTTACAAGAAGTTAGAATGGCTATACCGATTGATCCGTGTCCTTCGGTCTTTAGCCACCGTCCCTAGCTCATCGCGGCATCTCCGATCTCCGATCTCCTCGTCTAAAAGGGCATCACATCAAGAAGTCTTTTTACGGGCTCCTGCTTCAAACCGAAGCAATTCGGACATGAAGTTTGCTAGCTGACATGTCCAAGGTGAAGTAGATAATGTGTGTGATAAGTTTGTCTCAAGCATCCATTGATTCTCAACTTATGAAATTATATGGATGGAGGTTGAAGATGAAGCCATGGGGGAAACTTGTGAGCTAGAGAAGGAAGAAGAAGAAGAGCTAGATTTATTATTGTGTTGGAATGAAAAATGAGAGCACTTTCATAATTCCTAAGAGCAAGCCCAAGCCATAGTGGCTGCCCATGTAGGGTGTTTTTTATCACCCCATTGAGATGGGAATACGCGCGCGCTTATCAGGCGTACTACAGATTCCCCCTGCCTAGGATAGGCCGGGGTTTAATGATTGTGGGGATCTGAATCTCCGGCGGCCGCGGACTAAGCTGCCGTTAATTACCCCTCGCCTTTGGAGCGAGGGAACCTCCGATTGACGGGTTAAACTGGTCATGTGAACTCAATGTGCAGTGTGCGTGTGTTGTTTTTTGAAAAGGGGGGGTTTGGATATATCGGGAGCTACATAGAGTTTTTACGGCGGTCCCGCTACCCGGATAGCGGGCTGGGGGTCAAAGGGGCTAGCAGCCCTCTTGCGGGGTGCGGGGCAGCGCCCCGTTAGAAATTTTTTTCTAACAGGGACAGTGTCGTGGGGTACATGTGTGTGTAAATATGTATACATATGTATATATATACGTATGTACATAAAAAAAAGGGAAAAGGCATCCAAAGGATGCGTGGGGCCAGCGCCTTGAGCGCAAGCGCGCCACGTGGGCGCTTTGCGCTCGAGCGCAGTGCGCCTGAGCGCAAGCGCGCCACGTGTCGGCACGTGGGCGCTTTGCGCTCGAGCGCAGTGCGCCTGAGCGCAGCGCGCCACGTATCGGCACGTGGGCGCTAGTGCGCCTGAGCGCAAGCGCACCACGTGTCGGCATATGAGCGCAAGCGTGCCACGTGTCGGCACGTGGGCGCTTTGCGCTCGAGCGCTGGCGAGACAAATGGGCTTTTAGTCCCAGAACCAGAAGCTATGCTTCAGAGAGGAAATATTTATTATATATATATATATATATATATATGTATGTATGTAAATATATGGAGTTAAACTCCTAAAATGTTTTGGTTGATGAAAGGGGTTCTTCCTCTTCCTCCTCTGTTGGCTGGATCTTGATGATTAAGAGATGTGGGATCTAAAAATCTTTCCTTTCTGAGATCTAATGGTAGATCCAAGTTTCCCTTTGTGGGTTTTGTGGTGGAAGACTTCTTAGTTTTTGAAAAGAAAGAGTAAAACTCTTGATTTAATTCAAAAGAAATGAGAAGGTTTAGAACCTTGGAGAAGGAGCAGGAGGCACAAAAAGATCTCAGATCTAAAATTTTTGTGGAGAGAATGAAAAAGTGTCCTTTTTTTATTCATCATGTTGCCTTTTATAAGCTTACATATTTACATATAGCCCCTTGGGCTTTACAAAAATGACATTTTAGCCATCCCATGGCTCATGTGCCATTTCATTTTTGCGCATAAGCCATGGGCTTACAAAATATTGGCTTTATGCCCATTTTGTTTACATTCATGCATAAACAATTACATAAAAATTATTTATTACATGATTTTGTTGTTGGCGTGGGGAGGCTGGCCGCGGGCTCGACTTGGGCATGGGCCCGCTCGACCTGGGCTTAGGCCCACTTAGCTTGGGGTTGACCTTGACTTTGACTTGGTCAACCGGGGTGCAAATTTTGACTTCAACAAATTGCCCCCCATCAATAAATGCACACCGCATATGTGAGTCGTGTGCATGAAATTGATGGATCTTCTTTCACGTGGAGGCGACTTGCTTTGGTTCCCACTTTTTGGGATGTACTGCCCTTTTTACGACGTAGACGGTCGACGCTTGATCCGTCTCCGAGATGGAGTGTCTGTGGTAGACGTTTCTCTGGCCCAGAGTAATTTGGTAGACGTGTCCCTGGCACATAGTGTCTGTTGTCGGACGTTTCCCCGAGACGGAGTGCCTGCTGTAGGACGTTTCCCCGAGACGGAGTGCCTGCTGTAGGACGTATCCCCGAGACGGAGTGCCTGTGGTAGGACGTTTCCCCGAGACGGAATGCCTGCTGTAGGACGTTTCCCCGAGACGGAGTGCCTGCGGTAGGACGCTTCCCCCAGACCGAGTGCCTGTGGTAGGACGTTTCCCCGAGACGGAGTGTCTGTGGTAGGACGTTTCCCCGAGACGGAGTGCCTGCTGTAGGGCGTATCCCCGAGACGGAGTGCCTGTTGGTTGACGTGTCCCCGGCATGGAGTGTCTGTTGTCGATGTGCCCCCGGCATGGAGTGTCGCTGTTGGACGTTTCCCTGATGCGGAGTGTCTGTGTTGGACGTTTTCCCGATGCGGAGTGTCGCTTGTTGATGTGTCCCAGACACGGAGTGTCGCTGATCGACTTTTCCCCGGCGCGGAGTGTCGTTGGTTGATTTTTTCCCGGCACAGAGTGTCGCTGATCGACTTTTCCCCGGCGCGGAGTGTCAGGTTGACTTTTCCCCGGCACGGAGTGTCGCTGATCGACTTTTCCCCGGCGCGGAGTGTCGTTGGTTGACTTTTCCCCGGCACGGAGTGTCGCTGATCGATTTTTCCCCGGCGCGGAGTGTCGGGTTGACTTTTCCCCGGCACGGAGTGTCGCTGATCGACTTTTCCCCAGCGCGGAGTGTCGGGTTGACTTTTCCCCAGCACGGAGTGTCGCTGATCGACTTTTCCCCAGCGCGGAGTGTCGGGTTGACTTTTTCCCGGCACGGAGTGTCGCTGATTGACTTTTCCCCGGCGCGGAGAGTCGCTGGTTGACGTTTCCCTGATGCGGAGTGTCTGTGTTGGACGTTTCCCCGATGCAGAGTGTCGCTTGTTGACGCAGAGGTCGATGTTGGAATTGGTTGGCTTGATTTGTTTGATTTGAGTCGACATCAGCTTCGCTACACTGGAATATAGTACCAGGAGCGAATCATCATCCGTCTTTGAGAGGATTTGGGAATTGGGGTTTTTGTTTGGCATCTGCATTGCTGCACTGGAATAATGCCAGGAGCAACTCATCATTTGCCCCGGGAGGATTTGGGAATTGTTTTTTTTTTGTATGGCATCTGCATTGCTACACTGGAATAATGCCAGGAGCAACTCATCATTTGCCCCGAGAGGATTTGGGAATTGGTTTTTTTTTTGTTTGGCATCTGCATTGCCACACTGGAATAATGCCAGTAGCAACTCATCATGTGCCCCGAGAGGATTTGGATTTGGTTTGTTTGGCATCTGCATTGCTGCACTGGAATAATGCCAGGAGCAACTCATCATGTGCCCCGAGAGGATTTGGATTTGGTTTGTTTGGCATCTGCATTGCTGCACTGGAATAATGCCAAGAGCAACTCATCAAGTGCCCCGAGAGGATTTGGATTTGGTTTTCTGTCGGCATCTGCATTGCTGTACTGGAATAATGCCAGGAGCAACTCATCATGTGCCCCGAGAGGATTTGGGAATTGGTGGCTTAGGAGACAGGTTTAGATCCCTGTCACCTAAACCTTTTCAATTTTGTGAGCCGTAAGGGTCTCACAAAGCATTTTCTCCCTACGGGTCGTAAGGATCCCGTAAGTGTATTTTCTCCTTGGGAGTCGTGGGGGCTTCCAAGTGTGTTGCTCCTTTGTGAGTCGTAGGGATCTCACGCGGGAATTTTCTCCTCACAAAGTCGAGAGGACTTTGCGAGTGCATTTCATTTCATTTTTTTACGAGTTTGCGCCCTTTTCGGGTTTTCACAAACTCGCCGGCAGTCCTGCTGTTTTTACTCACGGAGCTCTTTCGGGTTTTCATCCGTGCCCATTTTGCTTGTGGACATACCGTTCTCTTTTTTTTTCTCCTTCTTCTTTTTCTCTTTTTTTTTTTGGAGAGATCGGGATTGTTTTACGCCCGTGGATTGTATACGGTTTTGCAGGATGTATGATCCAGACCGTAGGGCCGGAAAAATTTCAGGGCTTTGTTGGCGTCTGCATCGCTACACTGGAATATGGTACCAGGAGCGACTCATCATTCGCCGTTGGGGTATGGGATTTGGAATTTGGTTGGCGTCTGCATCGCTACATTGGAACATGGTACCAGGAGCGATTCATCATTCGCCATTGGGGTATGAGATTTGGAATTTGGTTGGCGTCTGCATCGCTACACTGGAATATGGTACCAGGAGCGACTCATCATTCACCACTTGGGGGTTGGGGAGCGATGGCTTAGGAGACAGGTTTAGATCCCTGCCACCTAGGACTTTTCAATTTTATGGGCTGTGAGGGTCCCATAAAAGCATTTTCTCTCTACGGGTCGTAAGGATCCCGTAAGTGTATTTTCTCTTTAGGAGTCGTGAGGACTCCTAAGTGTGTTTTTCCTTCGTGAGTCGTAAGGATCCCACAAAGGTTTGTTCTCCTCATGTATCGTGAGGACACATGAGTGGGTCTTCTCAATGGAGCATAGTTCCAAAGGCGGAGACTAGCCGCGTAACTGGTGATTGTGGTGGGGCATGAGTATGCTGAGAATTATTTGAGCCCGTGGATTGTATACGGCAGTCAATTTGAGGACTAACCGTAGGGTTGGGAGAATTTTGGAAATTTGAATTTTGTTGGCGTCTGCATCGCTGCACTGGAATATGGTACCAGGAGAGACTCGTCATTCACCTTTGTTTTGTTTGTTTGTTTGTTTGTTTTTTTGTTTTACCGCGATTGCTCTATCATTTCAGATTTCCTTATCGCGAAGATCGCGGTTGCCCCATCATTTCGCCTTTTATTCGCGGTTGCCCCATCATTTCGGGTTTTATTTCGTCTTTATTTTACTCGCTGATTTTTATTGCGAGTTGCCCCATCATTGCGGCTTTTTTTTTATTTATTTACACACTTTTTTTTATTTACATTTTTTTATTTACATTCCCAGTTTAACGACTTAGAAATCGATTATTCCCAGTTTAATGACGTGGTGGTCGACTGTTCCCAGAGAAAGGCGGGTGTTTGAGAGAATCAAGTCCCTGAAGGACTTCGGTCCCCGTGTGTATGAAATTGGCGGCCGCAGCTTGATTGTTTGTTAACACGCCAGGGGACAATGATATTTCTCCCGCCTTGTATTGTTTCTCGACCCAATCCTTGAAGATGCAACAGTCTTCAATAGTGTGCCCCAGCACTAGGTGGTATGGGCAAAAGTTGGGATGATCAGTCTTGTTCGCTTCACTTAGCCTTCTCGGTTCTGGTAGCCGCAGGCCATTCTTCAGAGCATCTTTAAAAATTTTGTGGACCTTGTCCCTTCGGAATGAGTATACCTTATTTCTTCTTTCCTCCAAAGTTGGCTCTCGAGACTGGTCAGTTTTTGCTCCGCCCGTTCTCTGTTTATTTGGAGAATCGGTGATGTTAGAACTTTCGCCTTTTCGGTTGTCGTCCCTCCAAGGTTTCGGTCTGCTTGTGAACTGAAGATCCTGAGCAGACTCGGGCTTTGAGCGTTCCAATGTTTAGACCTTTTTGGTCAGCTCTTGGAATGTTTTGAGATCCGCGGTACATAGAAACGGGGCCATCCAGTTGTTGAGATTTCCGACAAGGAGACTGACAGATTGGTCCCGCTCTATCGGCAGTTCGCATTTGACGGAGAGATTACGCCATCGGGTTATAAAATCCGTGTTGCTTTCGTCGCTCTTGGGCTTGGTCCTTACGAGCTCGGCAATGGTAATCTTATCGCTGACGCTCATGAACCTCTGCCGAAACAGAGACTCCATTTGGACAAAAGTTGTGACGGAGCCATCCGGTATGCTCGCGTACCAGTCGAAAGCAACATCGGTCAGGCTATTAACGAACTGGCGGAGGAGAAGCGCATCATTGCCCCCAGTATTCCCGCATGAGGCTTTGAAGTGGGCGATGTGCTGATTCGCGTTTCCCGTCCCATCGAATCTAGGGATGACATAGCCGCTAGGAAATTCTACCAGATCATATTGAGCAGGATATGGTCTCCCGCTACTGCTAACATCTTTTTGCGCTTCAGCTTCGGCTACCAGTGTTTTGACTTTGCTGGCAACCAAATCCATGATTTGATCTTGAGTTAGCGGGCTACTGTCATCGGTAGCCAAGACATTTCCCGGGATAGGATGCGACTGATTTTCATGCGGTTCGCCCACTTTTGGATTTGAGGGAATAGGCATCGGCTGCGTTGGGACACCGTTTCCCGGTTCACGAGCAGAGCCCTCCGCTTGATTGGGCGGCTGAGAGGCAAGTCGGGCCGTGAGCTGCATCACGACATTCGTCAAGTTGTCAATTTTGGAGTAAAGTTTGGCCATCTCCTTGTCTTTGCATCTGAGCTGTTTTCGGAGCTCTTGAAGTAGCTCTTGCTCCGCAGTTCTGGGGCGGAAAGTCGGCTCTTTTTCGCTTTCCGAGCCCGACTCCTTATGGACCGAAGGGTCTTTCTGCCCATCATCCCCATCGAGAGGGTCTTCATCACCCAGCAGAGGCGGCTGTTCTTGGGAAGCGGCCACCACATTCAAGCCAGATTGGATTTGGGATGTAGTGGCCCCGTCCTTGCTCTTGCTGCGCGTGCCCACCATGTAGACAGTGTGGACCTCATATCCAGTAGTCTCTTTCTCACTGGCGGGGAGCTTAGAGAAGACACCCGATCGAGCAGTGGTCAAGGGCACCGCTGGAGCTTGCTCGGGACGCGTTGTAGTTTTGTTGGTGTTGATGGCCTTGCCCCCAGCTAGGGCCAAGGAAAGTCGTTCAGACACCGACTTGCGTTTGGGTTGGGGCGTCCTTGAGATCACCACATTTGGCCTCTTGCCTTTCGAGACTGGTTTGTCTGCCACCGGGGCTTGAGGAGCTGGGATGGCGCCAACTGGCATGAACATGATAGAGCCGAATGGTAGCAACGGCTCCTCCCATTGTCGCCCGAGACTGGCAGGAAGGACCGTCCTAGAGTCTATCCTCATCGTGTAGGAGACGGGAGCTGAGTTCATCATCGAAGACATCGTCGGAAGGTGATTGCTTGAAAATCTGCATGAAAAAGCATTATTTTTAGTATAAATACAGGTATGTATATTGATTGAGTTCGTATGAACGCTTAACCCGAAATATGGGAGGAGAGATTGGTCCCACCGGGCGTGCCAAAATCTGTAGGGTGTTTTTCATCACCCCATTGAGATGGGAATACGCGCGCGCTTGTCAGGTGTACTACAGATTCCCCCTGCCTAGGGTAGGCCGGGGTTTAATAATTGCGGGGATCCGAATCTCCGGCAGCCGCGGACTAAGCTGCCGTTAATTACCCCTCGCCTTTGGAGCGAGAGAACCTCCGATTGACGGGTTAAACTGGTCATGTGAACTCAATGTGCAGTGTGCGTGTGTTGTTTTTTGAAAAAGGGGGGGGGGGGTTTGGATATATCGGGAGCTACACAGAGTTTTTATGGGGGTCCCGCTACCCGGATAGCGGGCTGGGGGTCAAAGGGGCTAGCAGCCCCCTTGCGGGATGCGGGGCAGCGCCCCGTTAGAAATTTTTTTCTAACAGGGACAGTGTCGTGGGGTACATGTGTGTGTAAATATGTATACATATGTATATATATATATACGTATGTACATAAAAAAAAGGGGAAAATGCATCCAAAGGATGCGTGGGGCCAGCGCCTTGAGCGCTGTGCGCTCGAGCGCAGTGAGAGCGCAAGCGCGCCACGTGTCGGCACGTGGGCGCTTTGCGCTCGAGCGCAGTGCGCTTGAGCGCAAGCGCGCTACGTGTCGGCACGTGGGCGCTTTGCGCTCGAGCGCAGTGCGCCTGAGCGCAAGCGCGCCACGTGTAGGCACGTGGGCGCTTTGCGCTCGAGCGCAGTGCGCCTGAGCGCAGCGCGCCACGTGTCGGCACGTGGGCGCTAGTGCGCCTGAGCGCAAGTGCGCCACGTGTCGGCACGTGGGCGCTAGTGCGCCTGAGCGCAAGCGTGCCACGTGTCGGCACGTGGGCGCTTTGTGCTCGAGCGCTGGGCGCTGGCGAGACAAAGGGGCTTTTAATCCCAGAACCAGAAGCTATGCTTCAGAGAGGAAATATTTATTATATATATATATATGTATGTAAATGTATGGAGTTAAACTCCTAAAATGTTTTGGTTGATGAAAGGGGTTCTTCCTCTTCCTCCTCTGTTGGCTGGATCTTGATGATTAAGAGATGTGAGATCTAAAAATCTCTCCTTTCTGAGATCTAATGGTTGATCCAAGTTCCTCTTTGTGGGTTTTGTGGTGGAAGACTTCTTAGTTTTTGAAAAGAAAGAGTAAAACTTTTGATTTAATTCAAAAGAAATGAGAAGGTTTAGAATCTTGGAGAAGGAGCAGGAGGCATAAAAAGATCTCAGATCTAAAATTTTTGTGGAGAGAATGAAAATGTGTCCTTTTTTTATTCATCGTGTTGCCTTTTATAGGCTTACATATTTACATATAGCCCCTTGGGCTTTACAAAAATGGCATTTTAGCCATCCCATGGCTCATGTGCCATTTCATTTTTGCACATAAGCCATGGGCTTACAAAATATTGGCTTTATGCCCATTTTGTTTACATTCATGCATAAACAATTACATAAAAATTATTTATTACATGATTTTGTTGTTGGCGTGGGGAGGCTGGCCGCGGGCTCGACTTGGGCATGGGCCCGCTCGACCTGGGCTTAGACCCACTTAGCTTGGGGTTGACCTTGACTTTGACTTGGTCAACCGGGGTGCAAATTTTGACTTCAACAGCCCACTCTCTCTCCTCATATCATTTCAACACAATAATCAATCAAAAATGTTGACATTGCACAAAAAATAAGACCATGAGTCATCACCCATGCACATGCCACATTAATTGCTCTTCATGATGATTTATACTCACAATTTCCACCACAAAACATTTAAACCAAAATGTTTAATCCAAAATGAGAATAGCAACATCTAAAGTAAACTCGTGACGAATCACAAGGATACCCCTCACCTGTATATATATATCTGCATCCGCATTCCGACTGAATGCGAATGCAATGAGACTAAAGTAATCCAACAAATCTAATACTAGGATCCGGCTTAAACCAAAGCCCACTAGTATGATCCGTCCGATCATGATCCGTGCACGAGTGCACGTATATGATCAAACCCTGCCATAAAACCATACGGCCTCTACAACGTTTCGCCCGAAATATGGGAAACTATCCGCGGGGCACTCTAAAGACTCATCAATACGTTGGCAGTGGGTTTAACCACGCCAGTGGTACTAGCTGTACGTAACGGCTACCCATGTATTGACCAAAAAGGGAGACTGATGAGCGAACTCATCCAGAAACCCTTACTGAGCCTGTCAGCGACAATATTCGTACAGTCCGGTCCGTTCGTCTATGAGTATCGCATGTCGGGCCTAGGGGCTGGTAAACGTCAGACCCCCAAAAGCGGTACAAGTCGTGTCGGAGTGTAGCCCAGAACACCATGAGATACTACTGGAATACCTACCAGTAAATCTCACTTGCCTTGGCCAAGAACTTCGTGTAACGGCTCTCCTAAACACAGCACGATCTCACCCCCAATACCGGGAGAGACGAATCCCCTGCCGATCTGCTCACTGCTTCCATGTGGCTCGGGACTGTACCCGACTAAAACCTGTTTGCACGATTCCTTTGAGCCGTGGTAGGGTAGTAATCAAAGCACAGTGAGAACTCACACGAGACAAATGACGATCTCAGGTCGATAGACTAACCTGTACACATGTCACCAGGGAACTGCTATCTGACGCTAGGTATATCACCAACTAGCATGTTCCCGGTGAGTCCGTCCGGTGTGCTCATAACCCAATGAGCACCTGTATACGTCTTAGGTGAACCAACTGACACCAATGGCTTGTGAGACCGGCCACCGCCCCTCGTCGGGGTCTCGATCGTATACACTAGTCTACTATCGGAGTATCGATGCCCAGTCTCGAAACTCCAACGACTAGGGACATTTTAAGGACGTGCTTATAGACTACCCAACTCTCATGTATATAATCACCATCATACTGCTGGTAGTCAAGAAAGAATCCTAAGGGCTCTATCAATGTGTAATAGTGATCCGTAAGGTCACCTAAAGCATGTACACTATAATAAAGATAAACCAGATAGTATACTATCATCTCGAGTAAGACTGTCCTACCGACATAGGTCCTCTCTCAATCATTGCAATCAGTTGCCTGCGATCCAATAATTGGCTTTGAATGCACTATATCCAACAATACAAAGACAAGAAGAGAGTTTATAATGAAGCACAATACTCTCAAAGGAGATTCTCTCAAAGCACTCTCTCTGATACTCTTACAAAGTATGGATGATTAAATTACGCTCTTGAATGTTTTGTGTGTGAGAGTGAATTTGGATAGCAAATTGAAAACTCTTCTAAATTTTCATGAGAGATGAGATTTTTGGTTCAAGATCACTTAGATATTGGCAATTGAAAAGCTCAAGTGATTGCAAAATGTTATCAAAAATTCCGTAGAAACTCTATTTATAGCCCACAAGAAAAACAACTCAAAAGAAGTGGGGACGAATAGTTTTAAACACTAGGCAAACGTCTGAAGGCAAGATCGGTAGACATCTGGCCTTGAACAAAATAAGTCCCCAACGGCTATAAACAACTATGTTTTTCAAAAAATCTTAACTATAGACGTCTAAAGTTCAAATAGGCAGACGTTTGAGCATGAGGTTTTTTGGCAAGAATAAAGCTTCAGACATCTGTCCCGATGAGCCGCAGACGTCTGGCATAGGGTCTTAAACTAACAGAGCGCAAGGCCAAAATAAGCAGACATCTGAAGTACATATGGTAGACGTCTGAAGTTGAAAAATGCCATTTTGAAAAACCTTCTTCAGACGTCTGTCTAATAGATCTTTAGACGTCTGTGTCATCTCAATTTTCAGATATCAACAGTGCATAGAAGTCTGAACTACGAGGCAGATGTCTGACCAAGCACAAAAAGCAGAAGTTTGGGTTTTTATAAAAGCGAAAACTTTAAACTCGAAAACCCGAAGATTGTAAAACTTTTGTGCTATCGTGTGTGAGTATTCAAGAGCTACAATTGATAATAATTATATTCATTAGAGTACTTATATAGAATCCTATGTCGATATCACATTTCTTCGAAATCTTGAATTTTTGATACGAGCTCTTGAAACTTAGGCACTTCGCTTGAATTTTGCGTTGGTTGATTGATTTTCAATTAGCTTCGACATTTGACGCTTCAAATTCGAACACGTCATTCCACCCACTTGCGTTTTGAAGTCGATATTTTATTTTCAAATGAACTTCATTTCGATTTCGATCTTTGACGCTTCAAACTTGGACTTGGTTTCTATTTCTTGGTTTTTCGTAGCTTGAACTCTTGAATCCTTTAAACTTTGGCTACTTAGTATCATGAAACTTGAATATGCAAATTGTGAAGCTCCCGTCCGTATCCTCCAATCTCCAGTAGATATTCCTGTTCCCCCAATATTTAAACATAATAAAAGAGCTGAGCTCTGTTGAATTTTAACGAGGCAGCGCCTCACGTGCTCTTTACGAAGGCGCTAATCTTGTAGGATTAAATCCTATGGCGGTGCCGTACGTGCTTCTCATGTGGGCGCCAATATACAAAGCACATGAGCACTTATTATATAAGAATTAGATTCTTATATGGCGCCGCACGTACTCCTCACGTGGGCGTCAATGTGCAAAGCATAGAAGCGTCTATCATAAATAAGAATTTAATTCTCAAGTGATGCCCACGTGCACAACACGTGAGCGTCGGCGTCCAAGTTTATACCAGTAGAATTAAATTCTACATTTCCCTAACAAAATGTTGGGATATTCTCTGTTAAACAAAGCCGTTGGATCAAATATCTAATGGTGATGATAAATCATCAAACAATATAATTAAATTCTATTCTGAGGAATATTTGTCCTCAATCTTTACGAATAAAAAAGACTACTCACTGTAAAACAGAGAATTCTTGAATTAAAAATCCAATGGTGATTAAAAATCACCGCTTGACAGAATAAAATTCTGTATATGGGAAAATATTTCCCCAATCTTGTTAAAAAATAAGAGAACATATTCTGTAAAATAGAAACACTTGAATCAAACATCCAACGGTGGGTAAAATTCCTCAAACCAATTTTGAGACCAAAAATCAATTGGAATCTCTCAATAAGAGATTTTCTGAAAACTAATTAACAATTTGGCTCTACTATATAAAGGACCCGAGACTTCAAGTCTCATATAGAGGGAACCTCCCATAAACTTCTGAAAAATACAGAAAGCTTTCAAAACAACAAAGAATTCAATTCTCGATAAAAGAAGAAGACTTTCCTTCTTAAAATCCTGGGTAAAGGAAATACAGAGATCAAAATATCTTTTTACCTATAGGGTTTAACTGCGTCCAGCGCCTTACGTGAAAAACACGCGGGCGTCCAATGCAGAAGGCAAGCGCCTCACGTGAAATACACGTGGGCGCTGAATAAAAGTGCTTAGCACTTCATAAACAACCAAAACGGCTAAGTGCTCAGCACTGGTTGGGCAGCGTCCAACGCCTCACATGCTCCTCACGTGGGCGCCACACAAAAAGTGCTTAGCACTTCATAAACAGCCAAAACAGCCGAATGCTTAGCACTAATTGAGCAACGTCCAGCGCTGCACGTGCTCTTCACGTAGATGCCAAAAAAAGTGCTTAGCAATATATATATAATTGAGTGCTTAGCACTGATTGGGCATCGCCCATAACTGAAGGCTTCACATGATACCTATGTGCATGTCAGAGCGTCAAATAAGTGCCTAGCACTTTTGCATAAAAAAAAGGGCTAAACAAACAGAGCCCAAATAAGTGCTTAGCGCTTTTGAACAAGACTGAGTAGACTAAGCCTAAATTGGTTAAGTTTTTGTAACTGAGCCCAAATGCTCTGGCTCTTTAATGATTCTTAAAATATTGCTAAGTTGATTTTAGTCTCAAATATGGTTAACGTATCCTTAGTTAAAAATAAATTGGGCTTAAACGCTCATATGTTTAAGCTGATCTTAATCTCAAACCAGATTAACGGTCCTTAAATCAAACAAAATATTTTTGAACTACAGAAAAAAATATGACAAGTTCAAAATCCCAAATCTAAAATATACGGAGTTAGACTAATCCGCTCCCTACGGGCGACGGCATAAACTAGTCTCTGTATACAATCCATAGGCAACCAAAATAAACAAAAACACACACGACATGAAGTGAACTGCTAGAGCAGGAGAAAGTGGTTATCAACGTAATTAACTACAGGGGCTTGTGCCTGCAGGAAAGAGCGTCCCCACGATCAAAAACCCTTCACAAACGAGGGGGAATCTGATAAAGTCTGCTACAGCGGTCGCATATGTCGAAACCTCCGATATATGGTGCCATAAATCAACTTAGTATTTTCGGAGAAGTGGATGGAGAAGTCCAAATAGAATTTGCCCCCAAATTCAGGCCAGACGATATATTCCAGTTCGTCTCTGTTTTCGGCTGTAAACAATTCCGTTTAAGCTCGATTTCCTCCATCCTCCTTTATACACTTGTGTCATGAGATATCCGATATCCTGAAATTCAATCTCAAAGCTACCAAGCATATCATATATAATGTTATGAAATAAGCAAGTTATAGAAACACAAGTATATGAAAATATTCATTGTTTTGATATCACAAGCTATGAATAGTATATACATGATATATTAAAAACTAATATAAAGGACATGTGTGTGCTGTGGTCAAAAATTACATCCCAGTTGACCAAGTCAAAACCAAGGTCAACCCCAAGTCAAGTAGGCCCGAGCCCGAGCCCAAGTATGGAAGGGGTCGGCTCCATGCCAAAAAGGAGGCAATAAATTAGAGTAAATGTAATTTTTAGAAATAAATATATGTAAAGTGGGCAAAAAACCAAAATTTTGTAAACCCCATGACTTATGTGCAAAAAATAAATAAGCACATAAGGCATGTGGTGACATAAGTGCCATTTGGCAAAGTCCAAGGGGTTATATGTAAAGTGTATAGCCTATAAAGACAACATGATAAAAAAATCAATGAGAACCTTTTTCTCTCTCTCAAAAATTTAGGGTATGTGCCTCGTTTTCCTTGCTCAAGGTTCTAAAACCTTCTTCCTCTTTTTGAATTAAATCAAGAGTTTAACTCTTCCTTTTCCAAAAATAAACAGTTTTTCACCATCAAACCCTTGAAAGGGTACTCAGATCTTCCATCAGATCTCGAAAAGGAGAGACTTTTAAATCTCACCTCCCTTTTCTCCAAGATCCAGCTAACAGAAGAGGAGGAAGAAGGAGACCTATCTCCAAAAATCCCACTTTGGGGAAGATTCAGGGCTAAAGGGGAGAAGAAAGGGGTCCCCTTCGGTCATTTCCAAAGATTTCTAGGAGTTTAACTCCATTTAAGAGCTGTTGGAGTTTAACTCCATAAATAAAACCTTGGGAGTTTAACTCCAAATCTGTACATAATCCTTGTTAGGAGTTCAACTCCAAAGCACCTTGGGAGTTCAACTCCTAGCCTAGGGGCTAAGCCCATTTTCCGTTGGTGTTTCCAGCGGTCGCGTGTTGCGCACGTGACCCGCGGGCGCCCAGCGGTCACGTGCAGGACACGTGACCCGCGGGCGTGGGCGTCTAGTGCCCATGTGCCATGCACGCGTCTTTAAGACGCTATTCACCCCTCTTTTCCCATGCACTCCACACTAAATATACTTTTCCTGCTAGAAAAATTTTCTAACGGGGCACTGCCCCGCACCCCGCAAGACCCCCAGCCCGCTATCCGGGTAGAGGGACCCCTGTTAACTCTGCGAGGCTCCCGACATATCAAAACCCCTCAAGACACACATACGCACACTGCACATTGAGTTCGCATGACCAGTTTGACCCGTCAATCGGAGGTTCCTTCGCCTCTAAGGTGAGGGGTAATTAACGGCAGCTTAGTCAGCGGCTGCCAGAGATTTGAATCCCCACAATCAATAGACCCCGCCCCTGCCCTATGCAAGGGGAATCTGTATATGCCTGACAAGCGCATGCATTCCCATCTCAATGGGGTGACGAAAAACACCCTATGATATATATACATATACATATCGTGAATATCAGAACAACGGATGTGAGTAATATATCGATATCAAAGTATATAACATAAGTAAAGCATGTCTATATTGATATATTACTCGATATACACAAGATATAGGATATGTAAGCTAAACATCAAGTGTATACAAATTTAGTGTCAATATAGTAAAGCAAGATAAGCAAGTGACACTAAGCAAATTATTCATATTTAAGCTATCATTAAAACCAAATAATAGGGTCATCGAAATCCATAAGTTATCATTCTCCCCCTTTTTGATGATTGCAAAACATGAATATGAAATAATATATTTATATCAAATAAAACCGAATATCTGATATCGATATACTAAAAACTCCTATTATTCTTTCCCTTTTTGACATAATAAAAAAGAGTATTTAGGGAAATTAGAACGTATGAACTACTTTCTCTAAACATATACGTACACCTAAAGCGAATTAAATGTTTGAATCATTCCTCCTAAATGTATGCATATGAGAATACTAGGAAATGGATACGAGCACAAGTAAAATGCAAATTTTAAAAATGAAGCCCAACTCGTATCCAAAACCATGTATATAAAAGATATGCAAGGTGAAACAAGGATACATGCACAAATATCCACATGAACAAAATATAAATAAGTTCTAATGGCATGTGGAGGCAAGTATGAGTTAATACCAATAGAAAATGGACAATTTTGAAAGTGGAGCTTAACTCATGCAAAAAAGCATGTTTTAAAAACGATATACAATGAAAATCTTAAAAACATATGCTAACTCATAATAAGTAAAACATGTTTTGAAATTTAGGAGTTAGAAAACATATCGTAATACGAACCATAAGATATCAATGAAAAATATAATCGTATTACACATGTACAAAGTGTGCGTATTTCTTTAAAAGCATGAAATTTTAAAATGTGCACAACACGAGATTGAGAATGTAAATATGAAATATTATACCTCAATAGCGCAACACTTACATATCTCAATCGCTTAAATTTTCCAAGAATGAGAAGCAAGCCCAAAAGATCGATTCATGAGTCCTATTTCATAATCACTTGAATACAAAATCATTAGAGCTCAAACATAAAGTATAATGGAATACAAGTGTTAGAAATTAATGATCTAACTCATGAATTGATCAAAATATGTACATATAACCAAGATGATACTAATGGAAGATTCAAATGTGCAATCAACTCACATAAAATAGATACCAATTGAAAACAATATGATACCAAGAAATAATTGAAAATCGTATGTGAATGTAGGCATGAGTAACTGTCTCATCTTAAGTATCGACTTTTCGGTGAAGGGTCTCTAACTCTCTCCGCTATACCCGTAGGATTCGTTGTAATTAGCGAAATCCACAAATGGATCCCTTAAAAGGGTTGCAGAAACCATTTGACAAAATGAGCTAAGAATTCAATACCAATGAATAATTCTACTCATACAAGAAGTGTGTGTAACAATTAGACAAGTTTAAGCATAAGCACACATCAAAAAGGTACAAAGCAAAGATACCAATTGAAAATCGGTTCAAGTTAAAAAAATGCCAAAATATATCCATATGAAAAAGATTTAAACAATTTGAAGCTATATGGATACGAACTCTCACTTATAAAATTAAAAATATATTTTAAACAAGTGAGTGGTTTATGGTAAGAAAATTAAAGGATATGCAAATTTAAATTTAGTTTTCAAGCAATATTGTGCTCAAGTTTAAGAGATCACAAGTTTAAAAATAAATGAGCACAAGAGTTCACATATGAGCAAAAGAATGATATCAATTTGTAAATACCAATTGAAATATCCTATGACTAGTATCTCATACATGAATAAGCACTAAAAGATACTTAAGTCAAAACTAGTGCATCACAAGGGGTATATAAACAAAATATACGCAATTAGAATATCCACATTAAACACAAATCAAATAGGTGCTATTCTAAAAGAGGATACCAAGAAATACATTACCCCACAAAGCGATGAGCGAAGCAAATATTCCCTTTGAGTTGCTCTCTCTTGCTCATCACGATCCGAATCCCTCAAGTCATCAATTGGTCCATACCTACAAAATAAGGTATGGAAGGGGACTTCAGTATCCAAGTCTTCTTAGATCCAGTTGGGTTAGCTTTGGATGATAGTCCTTTTTAAACTACATGCATATAAGTAGTCCTTTTTAAACTATATGTAAATGCTAAATGACCATGTGCACCACAAAAATTGCAAGTGTGCATGCGTGCGCAAACATGGTAGACCTAGAAGTGTCAAAAAAAGCATGAGATAATGCAAGTAATGATGTGCATGCTTCTTAAATGTTTGTCTCGAACTAAATCTATATGGATAAGCATGTGAGCGGATATGAGATTTAGCAAAATTCGAAGCACGTTTGACAAATCTTGATGAAAAGGGTTTTTGAAATTTCGAATTCTTAAAACAAATGCCTCTTCGATTTAGAACAACTTCCTTACTAGGTAAAATATCAACCTTTGAAAGTTTAGCAAGGGAAAAAACCAAATGCTCATTTTTTTCTTTTAGAGAAGCGTTTTCAGAAATTAAAGAGTTTTGAGAAATAATAAAGCATTTCAACAAATCAATTTCGTTTTTCAAACTTGAAATCACGTTAATGTTTTATTTTCTCAAAACATCGCAAGTTAAAACCAACCTCTCATTTTCTTACTTGAGAGAGGAGTTTTCTAAATCAAGAGAATCTTGAGAAACAATAGAAGATTTCAAAACATCGATTTTACTTGTAAAACTTGAAATCAAATCATGATTTTCTTTTCTCAAGACCTTACAATACAAATCTAAATTTTCATTTTCAATTTTCAAAGCATCAATGGTAGCACATTGTAAATCAAGTTTTGAAATCAATTCAATTTTCTCAAAAACTAATTTGTCACTTAAAGCCAGTTAAGAATCATAAGCACTAGACAATGCATTATATTTGGCAATCAAATTTTTATTTAAAACTTCAAAAGAATCACAACTCATCAATTTCTCACGCTTAACATCAAAATCATAAGAACATTTTTCAATGAATACATTTTTAGATGCAATAACATTAAAATTTTCATTAAGATCATGATATGCATTAAGAAGTTGATCATGCGTAAGTTTGCGGAAATTATAAGAAAAATTACTTACAACGCTATGATCAAAAGAGTGTTGGATTTACTCCTTGGAGTTGAATATTCTCTCTTGAATTGCCGTTTGTTGAGAATCGTCTAAAATCGCTAAGCAGGCCACGTTTTCCATTTCTTTGCAAGCTACGTGCTCTCCATAGGTTTGCTCCAATGAGTACCAAATACCATGAGCCGTCTTGTAAGAAGAAAAATTGTTAAAAATATTAACGTCTGAAGCAAATTGAAAATATTGTATAGCTTTAATGTTTAAAGAAAACAAATCTTTTTCACGACTACTCCATTTAGATTTAGCAATAGAGAAAATAGAATAGCCGTTCTCAACAATTTTCCAAAAACCCAAACCCCGACATTCAAGAAAATATCGCATCTTTATTTTCCAACTAAAAAATCCACTTCCATCGAAACATGGAGGATCAAGAATAGAATAACTATCAAAGGAACAGTAGGCTTGAGGTTTGAATGTAATTTCAAAGCGTGAGATGAATCTGCCAAGTCAAGCTCAACGTACGTAGGTTTTGTAAAGAAGATACCACGGGATCACTCTAGGATGTTAAGTCTATGAAAATATGAGTATCAAATTCTGATACCAACTGTAAAGTAGGTCTTAAAAAGGGGGGGGGGGGTTGAATAGGACTACACAAACAATATGAACAAATTAAAAAAAATTCTACATTATACCTGCAAAGATAACACAATTGAATGGTTAAGTAATGGATATACCAATAGAGATGAGTGGCTAAATCACAATTGTGAACACATAAACATATATCAAGCAATAGATATAGCAATCAAGCCAGTAAAGAGCATATAAAGCGGAAGCAATAATCCAGCATGCAATTTCTAAGCAAATAAACTATAAAGTATAAGAGAAATTGCAAATGCAAACACGATGCGATTTTAGAGTGGTTCGGGAGATCCCCTAGTCTACTTCTTTAGACGTATGAGCCCGTTTCACTAAAACACGTCTCCTCCGAGACTATCATGTTGCGCACCCGCAACCAAACATGTCACTCGACACACGAGCGAGTCTTGTCGATTACAAGCTCTCTTCTCTTATAAAGGCATTGATAATGTCTCGGTAATCACATAAAAAAAGAAAACCTATCCCTCAGTCTTCTTTCTTACATAAGGCACTCTTGCTTTCAAGAATTCTCACACAAAGATAAGAAGAGGGTTTACAATGAGCACAATATTCTCAAAGGAGTTTCTCTCAAAGTTCTCTCTAATACTCTTACAAAATATGGATGATCAAATTAAAACTCTTGAATCTTTTGTGTGTGAGTGTGAATTTGGATAGCAAATTGAAAACTCTTTTAAACTCTCACAAGAGATGAAATTTTTGGTTCAAGATTGCTTAAATAAATTGAAAAACTTAAGTGATTGCAAAATGGTCTTTATCAAAATTTTCATAGAAACCCTATTTATAGCCCACAAGAAAAACAACTCAAAAGAAGTGGGAACAAGCAGTTTTAAACATAAGGTAGACGTCTGAAGGCAAGATCGGCAGACGTCTGGTTTCGAACAAAATAAATCCCCAACGGCTATAAGCGACTATATTTATAAAAAAATCTTAAGAGCAGACGTCTGAAGTTCAAATAGGCAGATGTCTGAACAAGAATTTTTTTGGCAAGAATAAATTTTCAGACGTCTGCCCTGATGAATTGCAGACGTCTAGTATAGGGTCTCAAACTAACATAGCGCAAGACTAAAATAAGCAGACGTCTGAAGTACATATGGCAGACGTCTGAAGATGAAAAATGCCCTTTTGAAAACCTTCTTCAGATGTCTGGCCAATAAATCTTCTGACGTCTATCTCATCTCAATTTTGAAAACATATCTGATATATATCATCAGTGCACAGACGTCTTAACTATAACGAGGCACACGTCTGGCCAAGCACAAAAAACGAAAGTAGGTTTTTATAAAAGCGAAAACTTTAAACTCGAAAACCCGAATATTGTAAAACTTTTGTGCTATCGTGTGTGAGTATTGAAGAGCTACAATTGATAATAACCCTATTCAATAGAGTACTTACATAGAATCATATATCGATGGCGCATTTCTTCGAAATCTTGAATCTTTGACACGAGCTCTTAAAACTTTGGTGTTTCGCTTGAATTTTGCGGTCGATTGATCTTCAATCAGCTTCGACACTTGACGCTTCAAACTCGAACAAGCCATTCCACTCACTTGCGTCTTGAAGTCGATATTTGATCTTCAAATGAACTTCGCTTCGATTTCGATCTTTGAC
Organism: Agapanthus africanus; assembly: GCA_030015575.1. NCBI lineage: Eukaryota > Viridiplantae > Streptophyta > Magnoliopsida > Asparagales > Amaryllidaceae > Agapanthus > Agapanthus africanus. Next base: position 48,123,684 of record JASDDO010000026.1, on the reverse strand, counting down.
GCTTCGAACTTGGACTTGGCTTCTAGCTTCTTGGTTATTCGTAGCTTGAATTCTTGAATCCCTTAAACCTTGGCTACTTAGTATCATGGAGCTTGAATATGCAAATTGTGAAGCTCTCGTCAGTATCCTTCAACCTCCATTAGATATTTCGTTTAAGCCCGATTTCCCCATCCTCCTTTATACGCTTATGTCGTGAGATATTCGATATCCTGAAATTCAATCTCAAAGCGCCCAAGTATATCATATACAGTGTTATGAAATAAGTAAGTTATAGAAATACAAGATGAAAACATTCATTGTTTTGATATCACAAGCTATAAATAGTATATACATGATATATGAAAACCCAATATAAAGTACACATGTATATACATATACATATCGTGAATATCAAAACAACGAATATGAGTAATATATCAATATTAAAGAATATAACACAAGTAAAACATGTCTATATTGATATATTACTCGATATACACAAGATATAGGATATGTAAGCTAAATATCAAATGTATACAAATTTAGTGTCAATAGAGTAAAGCAAGATAAGCAATTGACACTAAGCAAACTATTCATATTTAAGCTATCATCAAAACCAAATAATAGGATCATCGAAATTTGTAAGTCATCATTCAACACGTGCAATATTTGATTGAAACCTTGGCGCTCGCCCACGTTCTTATCACGTGTGACGCTCACGTGTCCATCACGTGTGGCGCTTTTGGGGGCCTGGGCGCTCGCCCATGTGCTTATCACCTGCGACGCTGCCAATGTGTAGGCGCTTACCTACGTGCGGCAATTTCATATCTTTTGGTAGACGCTAAGCTCTGATTTTAGAAAGAGTTAAACTTTCAAAGAGATAGTCTCTATTCTTTTTCCTGGGAAGGAAGGTCCTTTAGAAACTTGAAAATCTTGTTCATGTAAAATCTAAGTTCTTGATATATTTTAAGGGAATTAAGTTCTTGGAGATAGAAACTCCGTCTTTCTTTCTTTCTTTCTTTTTTCTCCTTTTTCTTTTCTTTCTTATCTCTTTTTTTATGATGGTGGGTAGAACACCAATGTTTTCCTTTGGATATCAAGTTTAAGATCAAGATCTCTCTATGAGAATATAATTCTCTTTTTCATGAGAGACTTGACTTTTGGATCTTAAATCCAGAGAAAAAACAAGGTTCTTATGAAGGGATAAGCCCTGATTATACATAAGATAGGTAAAAAAGAGACGTATTTCTTTATTATTTACCTAGAGTTTGAGATAAGGAAGATGATCTTTTTAGAGAATTAAATTCTCGGTTGTAGAGGGGTTTCACTCTCGTAGAAGCTTATGTGGGTATTCGGTATCTGAGATTCAATCTTCTGGGTCTTTTATATAGCGTATGAGAAAAATCAATTAATTTGAGAGAATCTCTCATTTAAGAGATCTCAGATTGATCGAATTGATTAGATTGATCTTAGAATCAATCAGTGATGTTTATTCATTAGGCAAATCTTTGCACAAGACATGATTTTAAAACGAGCGGAAGTAATGAATTTAAAAAATAAAGAGAGCAAAAGTATGCACACATAGAATTATGAATAAAGAATAAAACTTGATCCGAACTAGAAAGCTAAAAATATGAGTTTGGCGGGCTACAACCTTTGTAGCGTGTTAACCACCTCTTCTTGAACTCCGGTCGGTCTTTACGAAACCCGAAACAAGCTTGCTCGATGATCCCCTCGCCGAAGATAATCTACCTTGAGATAACTCCAACACAAGGTTTAGTTTCAAATTGATCTCATCATTTAGAAGCAACCCACTAATTAAACTTGCTAAGAATGATTAGTAAGAGATGTAGAATAATCAACTCACTAAATTTTTATCTTTTCTTTTTCCATTCCTCACTTGAAAAAATTCAAGAGAAGAAGCCATGGTGATAAGTGTATGAAGAAAATGATAAGGTTCAAAATGAGAACTAAACCAAAAAAATGAGTCGTAACAAATGAGTGACCAAAGAAACCACCTCATGAATTCTACAACCATCCAAATCTATGACTCGTTCTCTTTTCTTTTAAAATGAAATAAAAGAATATCAATGTTCTCACTTTAACCATATGATTCTTATACACTCATCTCTAATGTATCAATATACATGTCACAATATTTATATCAAATATAAATATTAATAAAGAGAAGAAAATAATAAAGTGAGCATGATATTAGTTAATATATAAATATATAAATATACATTTAGTTATTAAATCAACACTTGATTTAATGATCCGGTTATATCATATATATATATCGGCTAATATCAATAAACATCCGATTATTATACGTGTATCAAATACACGTGTTTAATCGAACTCCTGCAAGTATCCCTATACGCGCCCTACATCATTTCGCATGTTCTTGGAAATCTCGGTGTGGGACTCTAAAGACTCGACAATACGCTGGCAGTGTGCTATGATCATATCCATAGCCCACACGCACGTCAGCGGTACTAGCTGCACGTAACGGCTATCCAGGTATTGATCGAAAGAAGATCAACGGGCAAGTTCATCCGAACCCTGCAAAGTCTATCAATGACATTACCGTACAGTCCGGTCTTTTCATTTAAGAGTATCGCATATAGGTCTAGGGTTTGGAATATGTTAGACCCCAATAACTTGTTAGTTATGTATATGCCCTAGAGGCCATTGTTGTACATATGATGTATATTATAATGGATGCTTGGATATATATAGAGAAGACTTTCTTGCTCGTCATGATAGTATGCTATTTGGTTTCACTTTATCTTAACATGTTAACTTGTATTGGTTTACTGTTTTTCTCTCACATGTTGATAAAGCCCTTAGGATCTGTACTCGACTACTGGGACTATGATGAGATCATACTAGTGGGGCCACGGTAGTCGATGAGTACATCCTATAACTGTTCCTAGTCGAGGGTGTATCGAGACAGGGCATCGATATACCAGAGTAGACTAGCGTATAGGCATCTTGACCCATATGATGGGCGATGGATGATCCCATATCCATCAGTGTTTGACATCAAGGATGGTGTACGGGTGCTCAGTGGAGACTGGGTATACTGGACGGACTCGTCGAGAACTCCCAGATGGTGATATACCACACGTCAGATGGCAGTTCTCCGGTGACACTGGTATAGGGTAGTCTGTAGACCCGAGATCGTCATAGAGTCTTGTGTGATTCCCACCGTGCTTTGATTTCCACCTTACCACGTCCAAGAAGGCGTGCAAAACGGTAGCTTTTGGGTGCAGTCCCGAATCACATGGTGGCAATGAGCGATAGGAGGGGATTCGTCTCTCCCGGTATAGGGAGTTGATGTTGTGCTGTGTTCGATTGCCTATAACTGGAAGTCCCTGGCCAGGGCTGATATAGAGATTTACTGGTAAGTGTTACCAGTAGTTTCTCGACCCGTTATGAGCCTCACATCGACACGACTTATCAGTTACTGGGGTCTGACGTATACCACCCCTAGACTTGATATGCGACATATCAGACGAACAGACCGGACTGTACGGGAATGTTACTGATTGGATTCATAGGAGAACGTACAGGCTAGCTTGTTGATCTTCTGATCGCTCAATATCTGGGTGGCTGTTACGTTTAGCCGACCGCTTGCAGCTTGTGGGTGTTTGATATGATCATCACCTGCTACCGGCGTATTGACGATTCTTTAGAGTCCTACACAGAGCTTTCTTGGCTCAGGAAAAACGGAGTAGAGGCACATATGTGATATGCGCAGGACCGAGGATAATGCGATATGAGATACCGTATTGTATTCTCGCGATATTTAGATATGAACCGGGATATCGGATCAAGTGTTGATTCGATGAATCGGTACATGATATATTAGTCGGTTATATTCGATATAGCCGGATTGTCGGATCAAGTGTTGATTCGATGATTTAATGTATAATAATATATATGATATATTTTATTACATTATCTAATATTGGCTCGCTTTATTATTTCATTTTCTCACCGGATAATACATTGATATATATGCGATATATGTTAATTGTATTATTTTCTTTTGTTGCAAATACATAATATATATGTGATATATATTATTGTGATATGATTAATAATGGAACATGTTTAGTGGAGATTAAGCAAGGTTAGGGTTTGATTAGGGTTAGTTCTTTCTTGCACATTCTGGAAGGAAATCCTTTTGTCATGAGAAAGATATTATGTTGATATTTATCCATGACTCACTCTTTAACCCAACCAAACCCTAGCCCTAGTTTATTCTCTACAAAGATTATCCTAGTCATCCTTGACCATGGTTCCATGATTAATCATATATTCATTTCTATTATTCATCACAAAAGGATAATCTCATTATTCATCATCTTCTTCTCTCTTGAGTTTTGAAAAATCTTGCTAGATTTTCCTTTGGTGATGATTTCTTGTGAGAATATGATATAAAAAGAAAGCATGAATACTACTCCATCATCTTCATCTAATCTAACCCATTAGATTAGGGTGTTCACCTCATTAGAGTGAGAGAGCTTGAGTTATAGCAAGTTCGACGTAGATCATCGGAGAAACGGAACACTACAAGCTAGCATGGATCGTTCGAGTCGTGGACCCTCTCTTGAGTCCGGGAGATCGTGGATCGCGGTGAAGGGACTTCTACTCGGAGCTTATGAAGCGAAGGAGCGGACTACAAAGGTTGTAATCCCTCACACTTAGTAGTAAAGATGTTTGCTTGCATGTTAAACCCTAATAATCTAGCAAAAATCCTGGCTTTGGGTTGTTCGGCACGTCTAAAATTTTATTCGGGCATGTTTGATGCCTTATGAACCCTCACTCTCATAAGAGTGCCTAGGAACCCTACATAACTCGATAAGTCGTGCGACAGAGAACTCATAGCCAACTGGAGATACAACTGTTAACACTTATCAGTTTATCTCTACTACGATGTCCATCGACTTGTGGTTGTAGTCAAGTCCTGCACAGCACGACATCAACTCTCTATACCGGGAGTGACGAATCCCCTCGACCGCTCACTGCCTCCACGTGCTTTGGGACTATACCCAACAAAAACCTGTTTGCACGACTCTTTTGAGTCGTGGTAGGGTAGAAGTCTAAGTATAGTGGGAACACACATGAGACACTATGGCGATTTTAGGTCCCATGGACTACCCTGTACTTATGTCACCAGAGAACTGCTACTTGGCATTGGTATATTACCAACTAGGAGTTCTCGGTGAGCTCGTCCAGTGTAACTCATCCAATGAGCACATGTATACAATCCTCGATGTCATACACCAATAGCTGCAGGATTAGCTATCGTCCTCCAACCGGGTTAGGAAACGTACACGCTAGTCTAAACTGGAGTACCGATGCCCAGTCTCGATACTCCTACGACTATGGACATTTAAGGATGCGCTTATCGACTACCCAGGCCCCACTAGTTTGATCTCCATCATCGTCCTGGTAGTCAAGCAAAATTCTAGGGTTTTATCTCATGTCTAAACGATATGCGATAGTGAATAAAACGCATCACATGAAAGATAATGACAAACAAGATAGCATTCTATCATCTCGAGTAAGATTGTTCTCTCGTATAGGTCCTCCTTCAATTACAATAATTGCCTTGAGAGCGGCTATATCCAACATATTTCCCACTTGCACTTAAGGTAAATTATTGCGGTATCTCATACTCAATATCTGTAGTAACAGTTTCGCAAACTATGTTCAAGAACTAGCCTCAATGAGTGGACCCGGCAGATCGCATCTTTATGTTTCTCCCTGAATCTCAACTTCGCGGAGATCAAATATCTCCCGAACTGAGCGATACCTGGCTTAGTATTTGCATGGACAGACGCTGGGATCATGTTCATAAATGAATAATTATATCCAGTGAATTTTAGGGTGGTATCCTTTGCTGATTCACAATCAGCATCTAGCGCCACGACTACTTCGGTATCCCACTTGGAACTCTTTTCAATATACTACTCCTCATAAGAGGGTAAACTTATAACCTGTGACAGACGCTCCGTCTTCTATGGGAAACTAGAATCGGTAACCATCTCTTTCAGGAGGCTGCCATTACCATACACCAAGAACATCAAATGCTCTTCACTGCTACCCTATGTTTCTTCAGGATTGGATTGACATTCATATCCTGTATGGAGAAATACTTATGACCACCATTGTTTTACCGATTGCAGTATAGGAAAATCTCTTCCTATCATGAGCATGTCATCCACATACCATATGAGGAATTTGACAACACTCCCTACTACTTTCGTATAAATATCAGGTTCATCTCTCATTTTGATGAAGTCAAACGATTTGACCGTATCATCAAAACAGATGATCTTCCTTCGCTATTCCTGCTTTAGTCTAAATATAGACTTAAGCAACTTGCACGCGTTGGGGTCAAAAATTGCACCCCGATTGACCAAGTCAAAGTTAAAGTCAACCCCAAGCCAGGTGGGCCCAAGCCCAGGTCAAGTGAGCCCATGCCCAAGTCAAGCCCTGCGGCCGGCCTCCCCATGCCAAAATAAAAATCATGTAACAAATAATTTTGATATGATTTTTTGTGCATGAATGTAAGCAAAATGAGCATAAAGCCAAATTTTTTGTAAAGCCCATGGCTTATGTGCAAAAGAAATGAGCACATGAGGTATGGGATGGGCAAAATGCCATTTTGTATAGCCCAAGGGGCTATATGTAAATGTATAAGCCTATATAAGGCAACATGATGATGAATAAATAATACACTTTTCATTATCTAAAAACTCTAGGGTTTTTGTGCATTCTTCTCCTTACTCAAGGTTCTAAACCTTCTTCTTTCTTTTGAATTAAATCAAAAGTTTTACTCTTCCTTTTCCAAAACTAAATAATTTTTCACCATAAAACCAACAAAGGGGAGCTTGGATCTTCTATCAGATCTTAAAAATGAGAGATTTAAAATCTCACCCCTCTTGTTCTCCAAGAGCCGTCCAACAGAAGAGGAGGAAGGAGATCCATCTCCAAAAATCCTATTTGGGAAGGATCCAAGGCTTAAGAGAGAAGAACCTCTAAAGATTTTTAGGGAGTTCAACTCCAAGACCCAAATCCTCAAAGGAGTTTAACTCCTAATCCAGCCCTTTTGGAGTTTAACTCTACTCAAAATCCTCTTTTGGAGTTTAACTCCTATTTCCGGGGGTAAAAACCCCTTCCTTTCGCTAGCGCCCGGCGCCCAAGCGCTCACGTGCCGGGCACGTGAGGCCGCGCCCGAGCCCACATGCCGGGCACGTGGGGCGCCAGCGCCCGAGCGTCCACGTGCCGGGCACGTGAGGCGCCAGCGCCCAAGCGCTAACCCAAGTGCCCATCGCCAGCGTGCTAGTCACGTGAGGCGCTGGCCCTCACGCGTCCTTTGGACGCCATTTTCCCTCATTTTACATGTACTTCACACTAAAAATATCTCCCCCGTTAAAAAAAAATTCTAACGGAGCGCTTGCACCCCACAAGGGGGCTGCTAGCCCCTTTGACCCCCAGCCCGCTATTCGGGTAGCGGGACCCCCGTAAAAACTCTGCGGGGCCCCCGATGTATCCAAAACCCCTTCAAAACACAACACTGCACATTGAGTTCGCATGACCAGTTTAACCCGTCAATCGGAGGTTCCTTCGCTCCAAAAGCGATGGGTAATTGACGGCAGCTTAGTCCGCGGCTACCGGAGATTCGGATCCCCACAATCAATAACCCCCTGCCTATCCTAGGCAGGGGGAATCTGTAGTACGCCTGACAAGCACGCGCGTATTTCTATATCAATGAGGTGACGAAAAACACCCTACAGCACGCTTACCGCTGCCTCCACTGACTAAGATAACTCTCTGGCAGAGTTATATACACGTACACTTCTAAATCCAATTTAGAAAGACGTTATAGTCATCCACATGCTAGATATCATAGTCATGAAAGACGATATTGATAAGTTTTATCCGTATGGACTTCAGCACAAACACTGAAGTAATAGTTTCATCACAATCCACAACAGTTATTTGATGAAAACTTCTTACTACAAGTCTAGCCTTATTAGGTTAGTACCTTTCCATTTGCACTGATCTCGTAAGATCCACTTACTCCTAATGGGTTTTACCCTTTCAGGAGCACCCGCAAAATTCCACAGTTTGTTGTAGTGCATGGAATCCAACTAAGATAACTCGGTACCCAACCATCAGTCGGAAGTCACCACTTCTCATGGCCTATTGATTACTAGTAGGGTCATCATCACATGATGCAAGCCTTCCTGTCACCATTTACGAGGGAACCAAAGTATCTCTCAGGTGGCTGAGGTCACCTACCAAATCTGTGGAGTAGGCTAAGAATTGTCAGGGTCAATTGAATCTCCAGGTTCTACTAAATCTTCAGTAACTGTTTGTGGTTCTGGAAGCACTTCCAGTTCTACCATACTTCCACTAATTTCTTTTGCAAGAAATTTATTTTCTGACGTGTCGAGAATAAAACAACTTTTGATCTTGCAAATAGTAGAATGTTAAACCTCATCAATGCTCGGGATAGCCCACAAACTGCCATTACCAAAACGTGTCTTAAGTTTATTTGGATCCTGGTTTTAAGTATAGGCCGGACAACTCAACATCTTAACAATCTTAAGATGATAACCCATTCTATATCAGATATAGAATATGAGGCACTGATTTAGGTGGAACCAGTATCAAATGATATGCATATATTTTTAGTGCATTCCTTAATCGAAAAAGGCGATTCAGTATTACTCATCAAGGAGCGTATCCACGGATGAGCAATTTGAGTGAGAATCAAATTCTCGATTACATTACTACGGAATACCTAGCATAAGTATTCATATTTTCGAACATTTCGAAGAATCTTGATACTTCCAACAATTGGTTCTCTACTTTATTCCTATATCTTATGAAATTCCCAAAAAAATATTTGGATTTTGCATTTCAACAAGAATGCGTGTCTAAAATTAGAAAACTCGGGAAAACGGAATGAAGTATCAATACCAACCCCTTGTCCGTGCGGACACCGTAAAACATACATCATTATGTATAAGCCCTATGAGTTTACTAACTCATACTCTATATATTGTAATATGAAAACTGTATTTTAGTTAAGAATGTATATCCCGTTGTTCAATACACCTTAGCTAATCATCAAATGATAAACGCAAATGTTCATAAAATATTTTTTGAAAATTTATATCTCACTTTATCAAATAAAGAGACGGATATTTGAGTTTTTAAAAGTTGGTGCATAATAACAGATATTCAAAACCAAAAGTTTGCCAAAAGGCAAAACCAGGTGATTTCCCCAATAGCAACAATTGCTCCGATATCTGACATTGAGGATGAAATCACCTTTCCAATAATCAAATCCTTCTCAGCATCTATAACAACTTACAGATATGAGACGTTAATCCGGTATCTATATACCTAGGAGTTAGAATTAATTGGAAAACATTTTTCGATTACAATCTCATAGAAAACATGAAATATCAAAATGTTTCAAGGGATGGCCGAGTATTCCAAGTAATGTTTCTTTCATTGCCCAGGGACATAACAATAGTTGTATTTTCTTTTACGTTCACTTCGTCTTATATTGTTGTCTCTCTTTCTTACCTTATTTATACTTAACTTATGCTAGTTGGTTTTATTCTTTCCCTTTCTTTCAGCTTCAGCATCGGGATTGGAAGAATACTATCCAACAAGCGTAACTGGTATATTCTTCTTATTTAAGGAGCTCTCAAAGTTGAGATAAGATGGAGATGAGAGACAAATGAATTGTATCATATACAATTCACTTTCTCCAGAACCTGCGGCCATTCTCGACTGAAACAATTTCTTCGAGTTCGTATCTAACTATACGATGGCTTTCCAAACAATATGGATCTTTGTATCAGATACAGAATGTTCTGGAGGAAGCATAAGGGGAAGTGGGAGGGGTAAGAACATATGCGACTAGGTCGTGAAATAGGGCAATCATGACATTTCAAAGCCATTCTTTGTAAAAAGATTCGGTTAACTTGGTTTACGAGTTTTTTAGTTTAAGATCAGTCATAGGTCGCTGCTAGAGAGAGAAAAGAAATACTCGTCATGCACTATATCAAGATTAGATTGGTTTATTTATCTAATCAGGATAGCTCCCACTGTTCCATCAAATCCTCCTTCAAACCATAAAAGAAGAATTAGCCGGGATCATATCCCAGGAGTAGCTATTACTCACAGGAGGAATTGGGATCCAAACTATCATGGAGTGGTAACCTTGACGGGATCAACAAGTCACCCCATTCCATAGAAGGTATGCAATCTCATTGCAAGTTTCAACACTTGAAACTTCCGATATAGGTTTTTACTCATAACGGCTTATGACCTTAACGGGGTCAACAAATCACAAGTCGCCAGTCAAGTTCAATCCGTCATTTCGTGATTAATTTAGACCCACCCGCGCGGCCCTTAATGAAGTCAACAAAGTCGTACGACCGTTCTGATTAATCGCATCATATGTAAGCAGGAAGATATCACTTAGCTACTGTACACTACGTCTCAACGAGGTCGACAAACGCAACATGAATACTAAATACTCTACTTCCTGAAATTACAAAGGGTTACGACTTGTTTTGAAGAAAACCTTTAATGTAATGAACTTGATCTTATCGTAGGAACCAAGTGATTTTGCATATTTATAGTTACATAGGTTATTGCTTAAGTGTGGATTTCCTGTGAAGGGATCATGGCTCTTACCTCATTGAATGAGGTACAGGATATTCCTAACCGAATATCTCGATGCAAAGCAAAAGACTACGGCTATACAATTTGTAAATTTATAGAACACAAATTTTTGCCAAAGAGGTCACTCCTTGTGAAGGGATCTAGGTTCTTTCCTCGTCGAATGAGTGCGGGATATTCCTAACTGAATAGCTCTATGCAAAATAAAAGATATGACTATATACCATAATATCTGATATTTGGTTTCTACGTGTTTTAGATTTAGTATCTTTGCATTAATCCGAATCAATGCAATCCCATCAAATAGATAATCACATTACCTACTATCTTCTCATACAATCACAGAAAAACATGAAAAGAAAATAGAATGCACATATACGCCATCCGCATTCGCCATGAGGCCTCAGGTTTTCACTGTAATGTTACTTAACTTACGGCAGGGCTGGGCAAGGCTAGCGCGGGTGCAAAACATATATATCATTTATTTATGTATCATATATATCACTATATATGTCATTGCAGACAGGTAATCAACATTGCAGGCAAGCGATAAACATCATTACAAGCAGTTAATCACATCACAAGTAATGAAAAATATAGAGATGGAATGGTCAGATTACCTAGAAATCCCGCGTTTCGTTTGAGCCATCAAACGAAACGTGACATTCCCCGGTCGCGTGAATTGCCTATGCGCAGCTAAAGCAGACCCCTACGAGTGCGGTAAGTTACCAGACAACCCAAGAAACGAGACAACCCAACATCATCATCATGAGAGGGCCACCCGACACTTTCTCGAATCTGGTAACTTGAGCACTCCTCCGCGGGTCTATCCTATACCCACTACAAGCGCGGCAAGCAATCCGCCAATTTTAGACTCGAGTGACCAGTTCTAAACTCCTTGAGATAGTCACCCACCGCAATCTAGAAACCGGCCGCTTGTACGCTTCTCCGCGGGGTAATTCTAAACCTGTATTATACAACGGTGATAGCGATTGCAATCTGATCGTATCCTAACAAATAATAATACATCAAGCGGGGACTACGACCACATGTGAACCGCTAAGTACCGAAACAAAGAAAATACATATAGCAGAAACGGCGGCCACAAGTTGGAGCTCATTCCGAACAAATGAATATACAAGATGACTACAAGTGTGAATGGAAATAACACTTATCATAACATCACACTTCCGTAAGGAGGCTATTCATTTCACGACAATCCAAACACATTCCATCCACACCAACATCTCAGTAACAAATGCACAATCTCGTCTAATTGATCATATAACAATTAAGCAACATTTACCAACGCATATCCATATATTATCCATGTTCGAGTCGACTAAATCAAACACTTTGATTTAGTCGATTCGAACCATGACATTAGAATTCATACACCTCGAGATCGCAAACTTGAAATTCCAAAACTGAATTTCAAGTTCATCCCGGTAACGAAAATCACCTCATTTTTGCGCGAAATTGAACCCCGATAATCCTATAAAACCCCACATTATATGAACCTTCAGGGGCAGGATCCGCCCCACACCAGGGCTGAATCAGCCCCAAATCGGGGATGATCCAGTGGCTGATTCAGCCCTCGATGCGGGGCTGAATCGGCTTCGGTTTGGCCCTGAATCGGGGCCGAATCGAGCTCAAATTGAGTGGGTTCGGGTTTTCGTGAGCCTATTCTAAACTCTTGGTCTGAACCAAAAATCTGATGGCTCCGGTATAAGGAAATGAGAGCTATTCATGCAAAATTTTAAAACCAATTTTGAAAAAATTAGGTTTCATGAATTCCAATGTCACAATGACAAGCTGTAATCTTTGCACTGGTTCTGATACCACTGTAGGCAACCTTTGCAATCAAGACATGATTTGAAAACGAGCGGGAGTGATGAATTTCAAAAATCAAGAGAGCAAAAGCATGCACACATAGAATCATGAACAAAGAATAAAACTTGATCAAAACGAGAAAGCTAAAAATATGAGTTTGGCGGGCTACAACCTTTGTAGCGTGTTAGCCACCTCTCCTTGGATTCCGGCTAGTCTCTACGAAGCCCGGAACAAGCTTTCTCGATGATCCCCTCGCCGAAGATGATCCACCTTGAGATAACTCCAACATAAGGTTTAGCTTCAAACTGATATCATCATTTAGAAGCAACCCATTAATTAAACTTGCTAAGAATAATGAGTAGGAGATGTAAAATAATCAGCTCACTAATTTTTATCTTTTCCTTTTCCATTCCTCACTTGAGAAAAACTTAAGAGAAGAAGCTATGGTGATAAGTGTGTGAAGAAAATGATAAGGCTCAAAATGAGAACCAAACCAAAAAAAATGAGTCATAACAAATGAGTGACCAAAGAAAACCACCTCATGAATTCTACAGCCATCCAAATTTATGATTCATTTTTTTTCTTTTAAAATGAAATAAAAGAATATCAACGTTCTCACTTTAACCATATAATTCTTATACACCCATCTTTAATGTATCAATATACATGTCACAATATTTATATTTATATTAAATGTAAATATTAATAAAGAGAAGAAAATAATAAAGTAAGAATGATATTAGTTAATATATAAATATATCAATATACATTTAATTATTAAATCAACACTTGATTTAATGATCCGTCTATATCATATATATACCGGCTAATATCCATAAACATCCGATTATAATACGTGTATCAAATACACGTATTTAATCGAACTTCTGCACATATCCTTATACGTGCCCTACATCGTTTCGCATGTGCTGGGAAATCTCTGTGTGAGACTCTAAAGACTCGGCAATACGCTGGCAGTAGGTTAGGATCATATCCATAGCCTACACGCACGTCAGCGGTACTAGCTGAACGTAACGGCTATCCAGGTATTGATCGAAAAAAGGTCAACGGGCAAGCTCATCCGTACCCTGCAAAGTCTATCAATGACATTACCGTACAGTCCGGTCTTTTCATAAAAGAGTATCGCATGTAGGTCTAGGGTTTGGAATCTGTCAGACCCCAATAACTCGATAAGTCGTGCGACAGAGAACTCATAACCAACTCGAGATACAATTGATAACACTTATCAATTTATCTCCACTGTGATGGCCTTCGACTTGTGGTTGTAGTTAAGTCCTGCACAGCGCGACATCAACTCCCTATACCGGGAGAGACGAATCCCCTCGACCGCTCACCGCCTCCACGTGCTTCAGGACTATACCCAACAAAAACCCGTTTGCACGACTCTTTTGAGTCGTGGTGGGATAGAAGTCTAAGTATAGTGGGAACACACATGAGACACTATGACGATTTTAGGTCCCAGGGACTATCCTGTACTCATGTCACCAGAGAATTGCTACTTGGCATTGGTATATTACCAACTAGGAGTTCTCGGTGAGTCCGTTCAGTGCAACTCATCCAATGAGCACCTGTGTATAATCCTCGATGTCATAAACCAATAGCTGCAGGATCAGCTATCGCCCTCCAATCAGGTTAGGAAACGTACACGCTAGTCTAAACTGGAGTACCGATGCCCAGTCTCGATACTCCTACGACTAGGGACATTTAAGGATGTGCTTATCGACTATCCAGGCCCCCTAGTATGATCTCCATCATCGTCCTGGTAGTCAAGCAAAATTCTAGGGCTTTATCTCATGTCTAAACGATACGTGATAGTGAATAAAACGCATCACATGAAAGATAATGACAAACAAGATAGCATTCTATCATCTCGAGTAAGATTGTTCTCTCGTATAGGTCCTCCTTCAATTACAATAATTTCCTTGAGAGCAGCTATATCCAACAGGATTTTTGATCCAAGCGCTCTCTGTTTAACAGAGTATATTTATCTTGTTTTTAACAAGATTATGGAAAATATTTTCCATGAATAGAATTTTATTCCATCTCTTGATTTGAGCTGTGATTTTTAATCACCATTGGATTTTTAATCCAAGCGTTCTCTGTTTAACTGAGTAAATCTTTCTCGTTTTAGAAAGATTAGGGAAATCTTTTCCCATGTAGAATTTAATTCTATTTGATGAGATTTGCTTCAAATTTTGGCAGTGGTGCTCATATACATGGCACGTAGGCACAGCCAAGGGTGGTATTAGCGTTCACGTGCTTTGCACGCGGGCGCTGCCAAATTATTTAGCTGTGGCGCTCATGTGTTTATCACGTGAACCGCCGAGGCTCTGGTGATCACGTATTCATCACGTGCGTCGCTCACATCTTTAACACTTGTGGCGCAACCATATATTTTGGCTTTGAGGCTCACGTGTTTATCACATGAGCCGCTGTTATATTAAGAGAGCGAACAAATGTAAATTTTTAGCCAAATTTTTTTGGCGGGAACATGCTGCTATTAGGTTGCTTTCATTTTTCGTTTTTGGTTGTTTTTTACTTTTATTATTACAGCATACCAAATTCTAATGATTCTTTTGTGTCGAACAAAAAACAAAAAACAAGAGAAAATGCAACATTTGTTACAGTTATGTTGCGAATGGTAAGTTTACATGGCATCATTTATATTAATGGATCATATTTTCCAATTGCAAGTTTCTAAGTCTGTTTTTGTAACTAATTTTCCATTTCTATCCAATTTGTTGCTAACCAAACATAAGAAACGGGAAACGGCGTTCGATCCCCCAAAGGGGTTGATTTCAAAAACACAAATAGAAAACGGCCTTCTTTTGCAACAAATGCTGTAAGCATATTCATTTCTCCAGTTTCAAGCAGCCGAACATCCAATAAATAAGTTCGTACTTTTCATATCAAAGAAAATCAATGCTCCTCCACTTCTTTTCTGCTTTGTTTCTAACCAAACTAACGCCAAGTCTAAATGAATTTGATCCTTAAATATGAAGAGCATGCCTTACTTATAACCTTATTCAGTGTCCTGTCATGTACAATTTGATTAAGTCCTAAAACTTTTAACTCTCCGTGGCCCAAAAGCACTCAAGCGAGGACAACAACTTAAACATCACTTAGACTAGTTGATTCATGGCTTTATTAATTATTATAATATAATGCATTTCCTTTTTGGCTTTATATATTAAACCATCACTTGGTACTTTAACATCTGTTTTTCTGACCACATGTGTGCTTTGTATGGATAATCACGTGGCAAGTTTGCAAATTTTGGACCTTTTTTTTTTTAATTTTGTTTGAATATTTGGGAAATGCATTTATTTCTGCTTTCAGTTTTAAATATCTGTCTTATGGTTCGCTATTTTTAATTTTTATAGTAAATTGTGTTTTCCTTCTTGACTATCTTTGCCGTCCAGATGGGATCTTTTATACAATATTACTCCATAAAAAGCTGTTTTTTTCATTTGGATGATATGGGGATGGTAAAGCCAAGTTAGAATTATTGGAGTTTCCTAGATCTAATCTCATTTTAGCATCATAAATAATTGTATCTTGTTGGCTTCCACTTTGGACTTAAACAATTGAAATAATAAAATCTATTTAATATCTATTACACCTTCTCTATAATTCATGGCCTTATGATATTTAAAAGATATGTATATTTCTGGTATAGATTAGTTTTTGTGAACTAAAAGGGTCAACACCGACAATCTTGAAAGAAAACCCCTTGTAAATAAATGTGGGTTACGATAAACCACAAAGTGATACGAACAATATGGAGATGAACAAAATAAAAAACGAAACAAAAAACTAATTTGACGAGGTATGGCCAGATCGATCTACGTCCTTAGACGAAAGAGTAGCAATGTATATAAACTGTGATGTTACAATGATATGTTGGATGAACTCTCAAATTCAAATCCTGAATACATCCCGAATCTTACCAAATGACAGCTACGTTATGTCTCATTCAAAATTCCACATCTAAATCCTAAACCATACAAGATATGATGGTTTTAAGATACTCTCGTCTCAAGTAAAATCCAAACGGCATGGCTGCCTCGCAACCCCGGGTCGTGAGCTTCTGGCGGAGCCCTTGCTCCGCAGACTAGGGTACCCAAAAGGGCTGGACAAACAAGCTCCGCATTGACTTGTAATGTGGGTCCAAGTCAATAAATTCAAGGCACACATAAGAATGGGACAGATTAGTGGCAGTAGCAACTCCCGGTCTGATCAGATCAGTTAAGGGGTCTGTACCCTTTTTATGGTCACCAAAACAAATATATACAAGGCCCGCATATGCTCTTTATGTCAACCATACTCTCTGTGATCTCTCCTCCTCATTTAATATCTGAAGCAAATCCTTTGAAAAATCAGTGTTGAGAATTAAGATGGTGATCAAAATGGTAGTCCATATCCTGAAGACAAAGAAGCCGGATAATTACGACAAGGTGGACAGGGCGGAGAGCATGAGGGTCGAGATTAGGAGCAGGAAAGCTCATCGCCGACACCCTCAAGGTTGCCGATTTCGCTTCTCATGGCTGCAAGAGTTTTTTTTCCTGTTGATGCATACCATTTTTACCATAGCTGAAATTAACCGAAGTAGTATTTTCTTACACAACAATTTAATTTTAACATGATTTCATGGTTGACTATCATAGGAATTTGGTCAAACTACACAAACCTCATGATCCATGTATTGTTAAACCAAAGCAGCAGAAGCTTTACGGATCTCTTTATAACAATCAACCAAAGATGCAAGGAGAAATTGAGAAGCACGTCACAATGCAAGTAAACAAAATCAAAAGCAACGAGAGAGACGAAGATTTAATGAATTAATGTGGGACGACATTGAGAAGAGTGAGAGAGAATCCACTATAATAACAACAAAAGTACAAGTGAGTTTTATCTTGTGCCTACTCTAATTTTGTTATACAAAACCTTTATGGTGGAAATACCTTATCCCTTGCTTTGACTATCAACTCCAGTATCACTTGCTTTTATGCCTCTCTACTCAAAACCTCTCTCCCCTCGCAAGATTTTCCTCACGAGCTCCTCTCTTTCTATCAAAAAACCATATAGATGAAAACCATCCTTGTTTATAGTAAAGAGTAAGATAACTCACGATTAAATAATGGCTCTTTATACTGAAAATCAGAAGTTGGGTTTTCCTTGACGCCACATGAGAATCGAAAAATCTTGCACCCTTTTCTCAGTCAACAAGCAAGCTCTCATAGCAGATGCGAGGCAACAGGCAAATAAAACCCATGTAAGGCACACCACTACTGTTCCTCATTTTAACCTCAAGTGGAAGATCAAAGAGTTCAAGCATGGCCTTCTCAAAGAGATCGTGTCGAAGCTCAGTGCTGACACGATCGTAATTTGCCTCTAAACAGCCGTAGGCCTTCAACAAGCTTTTATCTCAGTATCCCATTCTTGGGTTGTTTGGATCTAAACCAGAGAAATCGATTACTGGGAGCTGGAGCTGAAGCTGGTGCTTCTCTTCTAATGAGCTCATCCCTTAGTTTTGAGCAAGTTGCATTAGGCTCCTTTGGAGCTAGATATAATAGAGAAACCTATGCATGCATGATGCACAACAAAGAACTATAGCATGTGCTCCAAATGATCGTAGGAAACAAATTAAAAATTCCTTTGAAAGCTCCGTGCTAGCTGTTTGTTTGTTCCTTTTGTGCTCATGTTCTTCGTTGGTGACTATTTTCGCTTGTCATGAAATCTCACTGCCCCATATCAATAACTCCTAAAAATATTAATCAAAAACCTTATTAAGACCGGTTGCTTCTGCAAGTCGAAATCCGATGAAGAGAATGCATAATAAAAGACAGCTTAGCACTTTTATGAGAAAAATAAACAAACCGAAAGACATACACAGCAACGTATGTTTAGTTGAGTTTGTTATTTCATGCTCACTTTAGTTTTGCATGCTGCTCTCGCCGATAGCAGTGAATGCAACGATCATGATCTCAGGCTATAGAGGAGTCATCGCTCCACAAGATGTGGAATACTTTCGAAATCCTTTGCCCTTCCCTGATATCATGTAACAAAAGGATTCCTATTATCATCTCATACATCAAATAATGAAAGATTAATCAACTTCAAGATAAACATTGAATTGCATTCAATCACATAAAAGAAAATGTGCTCGTGCACGTTACAATCGAAGACGAAGTACCACATCAAAGAAAAACTTAATGTGCACTGAGATTCTGTTTATGTTTTCATGCCATCACCAACTTCGTCCAACAACAATGATCCATTGTGATGTCTAGGATTGGTTGATCTCTACTTCGTCGGAGATGACAATCCTAATCTATGCTATTGTTGTTTTATATCTATGATGTACTAGCGTCGTTTCATCATTATCTTATTAAATCAAAGGTGGTAATACCGTCGATCCTAAAGAGGGAAAAAACATGGATGGTCCAAATAAAGAAGGATATTGCCCCTAATGAAATTAAAATATAGTAATCTCAACAATGCATTTTTGAGAATGTAGGTGGGATCTTGACAGTGCTTTTCTGAGAATGTAAGTTGGATCTTGACAATACTTGTTACGACACTATTACAAACAATAGAAACAAAAATATGAGAAGTACTTAGTTTGAGCACATACAAGGAGGAGGTTTAACAGACTTTTCATGGTGAATCTGTAGGCTAACATCAATCACCATGCAATTTTGAATCCTTGTAGATTACTTGTGCATGCTTCAGTTTCGGCTCCCTAATCCGCAAAAAGCTTCCAATGCATTCTTGCATTTTCTTCCCTCTTCAGAGAAGCGAAACTTCATGTATTCATTATAATCGAAAGGCTTAAAACGCAAGGCATCATCATCGGCCAACTCTTCTAGGGGCTGAAACATAAGACCATCACTCGGTTGTGTGATGAAGAGAACCGAATATCTTTTATCATCTCCGATCATCTTCACAGGTTGCCAAGGAGGCTGGAATCTTCCATTTGTTGAAGCCTAAGCAAAGATTATAAGTTGCATTATCTTATAATCAGCAACTGTCTACGATAAATAAAATATTTAAACAGACTATTTTATTGTGCAGTTGAATGCATTTTGGTTCTCCTTCCATAATGAGTCCATGTAAACAATCAAAATTTAACATAAAACCCCTTCAATAAAAAGTAGTAGTCTTTATCCCAATTTTTTGGGGAAGACTGCATGTTTCTTCCATTATTTTATGTTGAAGGCCGCCACATCACCTAAATTAGCAGCCATAATTATGAAGTATACTTCATCATTTGCTTCCCACAATAAAATGGGATTCTTTCTGAAGCAGGATCAAAGTTTTAATTTGCCAGGCATCATCACTAATAGATATAACCCAAAACAAACAATTTATGGATTTGCCCAAAAAAAAACACTCTTGGTCATATGGTAGAAAGCGTGATCTAACTTGTTAGGTTTTACTTTGCAATTAAAGGGAACTCATTAAAATTCCTAAATCATGAGGGACTCTAAGCTTAAAGATAAGACATTAGAGTCAATGTCAAACCTACACCGATCTTTCATCTGTTATATTAATAAAATATATCATAATTTCCCGAGTTTTTATGTTTGGATAAAATTAATTGCTATTTTTCTCATTGCAACTACTAGATAACTCATTGATCTTTATAATTCACAAGTTGAACAGGAAACACAATTGCCAATATCTATAATCGAAGAAAATGCTCACAGTAAACGCTTCGCCAATCATGACATTGAAAGAGTTTGGGAGAGGGATGACATGAATCCATTTGCCGTCTTTCGTTTGCACCTCGAGCCCTTCAATTTTATGCCGGAAAATTATTGTCAACAGGCTCGAATCCAGATGAGAAGCCATGGCGACCACAGTTACCTGATCTGAGGGAGTACCACACTCTGAGAGCCGAAGCTTTGTTTTTGGTCCAATGGCAGAATCGTAATACTTTTCGAGGCAAAAACTCTCTAGGACCATCCTATGCACCATTTTTGCTAACTCATACAAATGCTTCGCTTAGGTCGATGCAATGGAGCTACAGAATTAGAAAGGAATTAATCAATATTGGTGAATATAAATTAACAAAATAAGATTGTTGCTTGATTTAATCAGTGAATATGATACGGCCTAAGTGCATAATTACCAAACCTAGCAAGCCTTAATAATGGTAACCGTTGATCACCGGGTTATAAAAGTTCAGAAAATTACTTCATCATAAGGCGGTTCTAAAGAAGTTGTGATGTTTGTAGTATTGTTGTTGATCGGTGGTTTTTGGATGTCAGCTTATGAAGTTGAATTCTAGACATAGTTATAATTTCGGATCTTTTCGGCTTCACTTGTTGAAATAAAAAATTAAGAAGGGAAGTGCAATAATGGGTCTATTCAAATAGTGATGCAAACGCGAGTGCATGGATGATGAATATTGAACTATGAGTATATGAAATAATCTCTACGGCCCTGTTTGGGAAGGGATCCTAAACTAGAGTTTACATAAAGTAAGCAAAAACGTAGCTCCAAAATGGTAACTTTGTTTTTGTTTGGCATTCATTTTGGAGTTGAGATAACTGCGGTTAGCTGTTAACTAAACTCCAATATGATTTAAGTATTGTAAAGTTCATTCTCCCAAATACATGCCGTATAACATAATAAGGGTTTATTTTCAAACAAAAATGAACTCGAGATATCCTAACTCCATTTCCAAACAAGACCTAAACATAATAAGTATGGGATTTTTTACTTGTAGCCCTCCAAAACAAATATAGCAGATTCCTTTTTAGCCCCCAAAAACTTGATATTTACTTTTTAATACCCAACAAAACTAATAAGATACATCATTTTAACCCCCTTTACGATTTCCGTCAACTTTTAACGGCAAAACATCGGTTTAAAAAAAATATATCCCAACCACTTTTCTTCTTTAGAAATACTCAATTTCTTCACCAAATTGAAATTAGGGTTTAGGCTTTTGCTATACCTTTCTCAAAATTGGTCATGAAATCAGGAGCATCTTCAACGTTTTTCTTTAATCATGAATAAGTTGAATATTTCTACGGTCTTACTTGTTGTCTTGGGATAAATGATAAATCTAAAATTTATGGACAAAAATTAAAGTTAAAGTTAACGGGATTTTTTCTGACGGAAATCGTGAATGGAGATAAAATGATGTATCTTATTCATTTTGGGAGTAAAAAGTAAATACCAATTTTTTTGGGTAGAAAGGAATTTGCTATGTTTTGGAGGGCTACAAGTAAAAAACCCAATAAGTAATTGTGATTCAAGCATCGAATTTTTTCCAAACAAAATGACTTGGGCATTCTATCAAACAAGTTGTAGGCAAACAAAATGACTTGGGCATTCTATCAAACAAGTTGTAGGCAAACAAAATGACTTGGGCATTCTATCAAACAAGTTGTAGGCAAACAAAATCACTTGGGCATTCTGTCAAACAACTTGTAGGCAATCAACAACAAAAAAATAAGGTCTTTTACCAGAAATCAGGGTTGTCTTGAGGCCACATGAGATGAGTAAACTCCTGCACCCCTTTCTCAGAGGCACCAAAACGCAAGCTCTCATAAGCCATGCCAGGGATCTGGCCAGCATAACCCATGAAGGGCACACCACTACTGTTCCTCAGCTTGACATCAAGTGGGGAGATCGAAGAGCTCAGGCACCGCCTTTTCGAAGAGATCTCGTCGGAGCTCAGGGCTGACGCGATCGTAGATGGCCTCGAAGCAGCTGTAGGTCTCCAGCCCGAACAAGCATCGATCTTGCAGCGTCCCATTCTTGGGTGTTTGGGTTAATGCTTGGATCTAAAGCTGAGAAATCTATTGTTGGGAGCTGCTGCTTCTCTTCTAACGAACCCATCTTCTTTTGGTTTCCCTTTAACTATTTGGAATTGAGCACTTCCTCCTAAACTATTATAAGAATCAATTATACCCTATAGTTAATAAATATTTTCTTAATACCAATTTTATCCTTTTCATCTTCTGTTTTACAATAACAAAACCAATCTTTAACCCATAAATACCAATACTTTAGCCCTAATTTAGAATCTTTGACGTTTAACGTGTTCTCTCCTTTAATTTCAAGGGAGGGAAAAAGAAATTTAAGACGAGTATTATTCAATTTTATTTTATTAATGTTTTCTTCAGCTGATTTGCTAAGATTTTATTTCTATTAAGATATGAGTTTTTTTAAGCTTGAAGAAAAAGTGGATAGAGTACAATGGGGATTAGAAAAATAATTTTCAATCAAAGAGGGTAAAAGTGCTTATTATGATATTTAAGAGGGTATCAGCATTCGACCTCTCATAGTACAAGGGTGCGCCCGCAATTCATCATTTCTTTTTTTCTTTTCGTTTTTATTTTAAAAGTAGGCTGTGGCTAACAAGTTACTAGTATCATGATCTGCATGTGAGATGTTGTTGAGAATGTGGTTAACATTTAGTGCCATATTGGAAAAAAACTATGAGATGCATATGGGTATAAGAAATAAGATAGAATAAACCTCCATAAAACTTGAGTCTTTTGGATGGAGTCCCACCGTGTTAAAAGCTCATGTGCATCCATGTGTGAGCCCATGTGTTATGGGCCCAAAATCGAGTTTTACATGATATCAGAGCTCGGGTGTTTGTTTGTCCGCGTTGCATATGAGTTTTGAGCTCTAGCACATGAAGTCCTCTTTATCCACATGCCTTACACGTAAGGGGGAGTGTTGAGAATATGTTAACATTCACTCCCATATTGGAAAAAACCATGAGTGCATATAAGTATAAAATATAAGATGTGATAGACTTCATAAAAACCGAGTTTTACAGGTGCCCCCATACAGGATCGAACTGCAAACCTTCAGTTTACAATGACCGTAGTTCTCAATTTAAATTATATACGTCTCCCTATTTTGTTCCGCTTATGTTGGCGAGAATTTCCGTTAGAGGCCTTCCTTTTCACTTGGCCCAAAATTCAAAGGCCCACATAACGGGAAGTATTAAAGTATTATGTTGTCTTGATATATATTGTTATCACACAACCTAACAGCTTAAGGTTTTGGATAAAATGTAAAGGGAAGTATTAAAGTATTATGTTGTCTTGATATATATTGTTATCACACAATCTAACAGCTTAAGGTTTTGGGTAAAATGGTTCTTAACATGGTATCATAGCATCAACAAAGCTTGTAGGAATGAGTGCCCTCATCGGCAGCAAGTCGAGCTTAGGCAATTGGGTATGCCGTGTGTGTGTGTGTGTGTGTGTGTGAGAGAGAGAGAGAGAGAGAGAGTATGGGGGCCGCGGGCTCCAAAATACAGTGCCCCAAGCTCATGAGTGGATGGGCCCGTTGGCTATTTTGCAGATAGACCCATGTATCCCATCCATCCATGAGTTTGAGCATTGCAGTTTGGAGCCTACAATGAAGTTGCAGGTGCCTTTTTCTCATATCATATATGTGTACACACACTAGTGTATTGTTTATGTGATGCATGTGCGTATGGTAATTGAACTATCTAGATCCAAGGTTTCCATTATCACACACTAGCTTAATATTGACAAAGTTTTATAACTGGGCTGCCTAGGGGAGAACTTCTATAGAGTTTGCAATTTAATCTTCAATTTTTCTTGTTTCTAAATGGATTTAGGACAAAAGATATTAAGAGCGGATGGTGAAATCTTTGCCGAAAAAGATGATTTTTTCATAATTGATGATGCTCTATATTAGCAACGCCTCAGATCAGGACATACGGCAGATGAAGTGTCCCAGAACTTAGAAGAAAGGGCCGACCAGACCACCCCTGTGCCCAACCTGCAAGCGCAAGCTGGCTCTCCTTAGAGCCCTTGGAAATTGGCCTTCTCGGCCTTTCAGCTCGCCCCGGGCTGCCACAGGACCAAGACTCCTCGGCCCTCTCGCTCGTTCTCGAGCTCCCCAGCCGAGGCCATCTTCCTCGGTCCTCCGACCGACCAACAGTACCGCTCACAGACGCAACTTCCGCTCCGCAAATCTCGCCATGCGCAGATTCTCCGTCAGCAACATCCCACGTTCCACGCCATCACGATCCCCATTAATGGGTGATCCGCTCTTTACGCGGGCGTGACGTCGGGAGCGTAACCGCCGGCGAGATTCTCGCTCCTTCTACTGCGTGCTGCCGCCACTATAAAAAACCCCGTCACAGAGGGGTCAAGTAAGCCATCCTTTACACTTTTATGCCGTTACTCTGCTCGGATCTCATCACTAACTTGAGCGTCGGAGGGTCCTTGGTGGTACCAAACCACCTCGGGACTTCTTTGCAGGTACTCGGCAGCCGCTCCCTCAACTCACATCTTCCTCCAAAAACCCATTGAGACTCACACGCGAATGAAGATAATCAACTAAGTCCACAGCAAGATCAACGGAAGACAACATCTGACGGAGGCCCGAAAAGGAGCTCCATCAATAATGAAACCATATTGTGAGGATTTTGTCAAGCCTACGTTTTAATTCATTGAATAGCATTTTGTGAACACCATGATAAATAAATAAGTGTGATATTGAAAAACTGCAAGGGAATATTCTTTTACAATAAATATTTAAATAAAGAACAACCTGGAAATTAATTTTTTTTGGCATTGGCCTGTAAGTTCTAATCTATGCATACAACACACCCACGCACATACACACAAGCACACAACACACACTCCCAAGGGACCTATGAATTTGCCCCGAAGGCGTTAATTTGCGACAACTTGCTCTCCTGGGATTCGAACCCTGCACTCTCCAACAGAGAAAGTGCCAATACCAACCCAGCTATTGCTCATTGGTAAATAAACTTGAGTCGATAAGAAAAAGTGCATGTTATAGAAAGTTAGGGGTATTTCCTTCTATCGAGCTAAAAGTTAAGGATATTTTCTACAATTTAACCAAAATAAATAAATCAACTGTCGCAGTCCGGAAATGGCACGTGACCGACACTTGGATCACGTGAAGTTTATAGGAGCCTACCGTAACCCAAGTAAACCGAACACCAGAAATCTAAACCTTTTAAGTACATAGTGGAGATGGAGTGTTGAAAAAGGACATTAATCCAATCAAGTTCCATTTTAAAGTATAAATGCAGTTTGTTTGAAAACAAGAGTGGATTTTAGACTAAGCTTTGAAAATATTTTCATCAGTTAAAATTTTGGCAACAACTCCCTTATAAATTTTGATAAAACCGATACATGCAAATAAATATAATATCAGCGTCCCCAATCGGAAGCTTTCTCATCGCCCAATCGGAGGAAACACAACCACACAGTAAATACGACGCCTAAGACGAAAATCAACACAAGAAAAAAATAAAAGAAATACTAAACCATCATCAACTCAATTATATCCAACTCGACATATAAAAGAATAACATATAAGTCTCGTCTCTAACTCTATAAAAATATACAAGTTTGGTCGATAGAGTTTTTAACTAGATCACAAATAAATATACATATACAAATGGCGGTTACGATCTGCAATGTAACCCACCTACCAAAGCAATCATCTGAAGAAAAAGAAGCGTGCCAGCAAGCCGCTACTGATCCGAGTGGTCATTCCTGCAAGAAATTATGTCACAACGGGGGTGAGTTGCAACTCGTGAGTAGAAAATATCATCAAGTAGAAATCGAATGCATAATGATCTACTTAGCTCATACTATATTATACTATCATACTATGTGATAACGAGTGAACGTGTATATACGTAAATACCACGTCAGTATCAATAAATGTGTCATATCAGGCCGCGCATAACACACAAGATCCTCATAGTCAATCAATATGTGGAAACATGTCATTCATAAAACACACACACACACACATATATCAATGAGTGTCCATCAACGACACTAGAAATCCTTATAAAAACAACCGAGTGTCCAGCATCGACATTCAAAATCCTCAAAAATCACGTGCCCAATATCTACACTCGAAATTCTCGTATCTCAGGTGTCGTCTCTCGGATCGGCCCTCATATCCATCTGAATTATATAATTCCGATCGGTATCCTCCGAATATCTGCCGAATTTCCATACTATCACCAGTCGGCCTCATCCTTGCTAGGCTCACCCGCCTTTCTATACGGGCTTCTCATCTTTCGGTACCGTACCGGGTCCACTATGTATCCATAATCGGTTTCCCCCCTACCTCGATTCAGATAATACTAATATCATCGAATACAGAAAACTCATGATGGATGCCAAATGAAAATCATATTTTGAAATATTCATAAGTTTTATAAAATTATACCCGCGATTTCTCAAATCTCATAGAAAACAGATATCTCATGAAATAAGCGTCGTATAATAAAAGAAAATGGTAATAATGGAGAGAATATATAAAAGCACAGAACAATAATATAATGCATGCTGATATGAAATGAGCAGTAATCTAAGGTAGTAGTAGGAATATAGTGTGATGCAAATATCATGGCAAGTTTTAAGGGTGTGTGACAATTTCTATATGTGTACGTGACATGACAATCATCGATGATGTGTGTGAATATACGAGTATGTGTACGTGCAATATATAAGTCATCAGTAATGGTGCAAGTGTCCTAGCAATAAAGTTAAGTAGAGCTAAAAGTATAAAAGTAACATCTATCATAAGTAATCGAAGCGCGGACGTATACACAAATAAGGAAATCGCAACATGAACAAGTGTTTAAAATATCTAACTATATATGAGCTATACGGTTATAGTTTAAAATAGCACGAAACGTTGTTTTGGAAATAAGCGACTATGATATTTTTGAAATAAATATCATTTGAAAATTCGTAGCGCACCCTTATCATTTAAAAGTATGTAATGATTCGTTAGTTTTTAAAATAAGTATGGCTCTAAATATCTTTTAAATTCCCGATTTAGGATTAGCAAGACTCCCCGAGTCAAGTGAAAATCAGCCGTATTCGGCAGTCTATCCTCATCATATCATGTACAGAATCTCTCTCGTACGATAGCATAAAAAAACCAGTACGGATCTTTATTCGCGTACGCCAACTCATATCATGTCATATATATAAAGTACAGATATCTAGTCGCGTAAGTCATATTTATACTTATATATCTATATATATGTGTGTGTATAGCCTGATGGATAAGAAATAGAAACTAAATATATAAATATCTACTAAGTATACGAATATGCGCATATGGCGTTCTAGCAAACCCTATAGGCTAGGTATACATTTCTAATATATATAGTACTCTAATTATTACGGTTGCGGGGGTGCTATACGCCATCCACCCGACTTCTCCCGTAGACATATATTTACTCACCGATACACGTCTCGCTCTAGTTGAAACCGACGAACGCCTTGCCCTTCTTCATCATTTCGAAAGTCTCCGCGATCATACCTACAATCGAAACCATATCGAATCGCATAAAAATCCATATAAACCGAAACGATGAGCGAAACGCATATAGGTTAGAACATATGGTCAATGCGTGCCAAAATGACAAAATACTCCTCGACGTCGACGTACGAACGTCGAGTGACCAAGTCAAGACATAAAAATCCGAAAACCAAGTTTCAAAAATCACAAAATATCTCCATAACCAAGTCAAAATGCTCCTAGATTTTTGCTCAGGGAATATGGGATAATTTAGCATATAAAACGAGATTAATTATCAAGTGTGTAAGATATAGACCAAACCCCAAACCCTAACTCAATATCATGGACACAAATTGCGGCCAATTGGGATATATGTGCGGTTTGGGTGAAGAATTAGGGGCTCAGGTTTCTACAATGGTCTTCTACTGGTCCTAGCACCTCACAGTACTCTCTAAATATTTTTCAGAGATCCCAAATTGTTCCAGATTCAAATCAAGCTTCAAAACTCAAAGAAAACCATGTCTTAAAACCTTTAAGCTCTTTAAAACCAATGATACTTGCACTAAAATACCTTCATCTATCACTAATTAGGTTGTGATCACTAATAAACCCACTACTATACCACCACTACTAGTTGTATCCACAAAAACTCACTTGAAATCTCAAAACTAAGAAAACATGTATTTTAGCTCCAAAACTAGTTTGTCATGGCAAGTATTGTAAAAACTTATTTAAAAGTGGGATTTTTAGCTTTTGATGGAGATTGAGGAAAGTTTCAAACTTGCAAATGGTCTCAAGGTGAAGACTTGACCGCTTCATCATGTGTAGGATGAGAATTTGAAAATTTTTAGTGAAGAATTCATGTTGATTGGAGAGGATTTGTTTTGGTGTTTGTGGGTTTGGAGTTGGAGGCGGAGGAGGCGGAGAAAGAGAAGAAGAAGAAGAAAAGGAAATGAAGAAGAATGATATGGTGGCCTAGACATAACCTTCGTTCACTGTCTCTCTCTCGCACCCATTTCTATTATTTAAATGTCATACCTCCATATCTCCCTCTCTTTCATTTTTTTAAATATAACTCTATCATTAAAACGCAATGCAATGCTAATCCTCCCATTAACATGTCATGGCACCTAAGCATGGTTAAACAAATAAAACTTGGTCTATTGTTTAAAATAGGAAAACATCAATTAGTTGTAACATGCTAATCTTGTATGGGTATAATTTTATGCTAATTTAAGAAAAGCCCAAATAAATAAATGCTCGCATATTTAATAATTCATTTTAAATTCCAATTACTTTCCAAAATAAAGGTGTATAATTATATCAATCTAGGAAAACTCTAATTCATATTGGTTATCATATCCATAAAACCCAAAATATTATTATTTAATTTCCAAAATAATATTTACTATTTTTCTGAAATGTTACAATATCCCCCCTTAAATAAATTCGGTCATTGAATTTAAATTTAAACTCCAAGTTTTAAAACATTTTAGTAAGCCAAATCAATGGGGCTCCGAAGTCACGGACAGGCTAGAAATACATAGCGCAACGTATGCGCATGAAAACAAAATGCGAAATCAACTGTTTCACACCAACCATATGACTACGCACAAATATAATCAAGGCTACATTACATATATAGTATGCATTCATGTAAAATCATCTAAGTAGCTAAAAAGGTATGTATGAAAAATTCTTTCAAAATAACCGTATGATACGTATATCAAACGGTGCAGTGACTTATCGCCATAACAAAATACGGGTCCCCTAACGAGGGTTGTAGAGACTTAATTGCCAAGGATTACAAAAATACCAATTAAAAGAAACCGTTTAGAAAAGGTGTAGTATTTTAATGTAAAATCTATTCTTTAAATTAGACATAGATTTATAATACCGTGCTATGCAACCATAGTGTGCGTGTGGGTAGGTCGTTACCCCGTGAAGTTTTCCTAAAAGTATTTTTAACAATTATTGAAATGAGGGTTATACTAAACTTCATGGTATTTTAATGAAAAAGTTCGTTATATGATTATTTCTCACAAAAAATTTGGTTAGACTAAAATTTAATGATTTTAAATAGGATTACGAGTGGTGTGAGGAAGTTAGTTTAACTTATTTCCTTAAGAAGGGTGTACAAATGTTAAAAAGAACTTCATATCGGAGCTAACTATACTTTTTTCAATATTTTCATAGAAGATGAATTGGGATGAAAGAAATAGAGAGAAGGACTTATAGGTTTAGATGGTTAATAAGAGAGAGAAGAAGCCTTCGGGTGTCATGATGTCGTCGAAAAGGCTTCGGTCGTCGAGTTTGGCTTGCTACTCCACTTGGGTGCTTAACTCCACTTGATACTTAGAGAGTTTGAGAGAATTTTTGATAGAAATTTAACATGGGGGAGAGCTAGGGTATGGGGTGGTATTTATAGTGAAGAATTAGGTTTTGGGAATTAAAATTTGAATTAAATGAATTAAAATGGTGTTAAATGGTGAATTGAAGAGTCTCTGTTTGATTGCAGGAAAATCAAACAGTGCAGGAGAGTTGAGGGGAGTTGAAGAGACGAGTGTGCAAAGTACAGTGGGGATTTAAGCTCAATCGAACCGTCAGCGCCGGCCATATAGAGGGAATGAGCGGTCGGATCTTGATGATCCGTCTCGAAATTAGTGCCACGTGTTAAGTTTAGTGTGTACACCTCACTGCGCCTGTTTTTTATTTTTCTGAAACTTTTCATTTCTCTGTGTGTTGCACGTGCAACTCTTGGGCTTCCGAAAACTTAAAAAGAAAAATCTAAAATAATAATTGTGTCTGATAGGAATCGAATGCGCAGGCTATGTCACAACAGTGTATAAGCTTTATCAGTGAGCTACAAGTTACTTCTTGCTTTTATTAAACAAAAATAACTTTTAACTCTTACACAGGCCGTAATACTCTTTTCTGTACAATTACAAAAAAATTCTGTGCAGGAATTTCAAAGTCGTTACAGAAATAGAGACTAAGTATATAAATATCTACTAAGTATACGAATATGCGCATATGGTGTTCTAGCAAACACTATAGACTAAGTATACGTTTCTAATATATATAGTACTCTAATTACTATGGTTGCTGGATGCTATATGCCATTCAACCGACTCCTCCGTAGATATATATCTATTCTCTGATACACGCCTCGTTCTAGTCGAAACCGACGAACTCCTTGCCCTTCTTCGTCATCTCGGAAGTCCTCGCGATCGTATCTACAATCGAAACCATATCAAATCCCATAAAAACCAATATCAAAACCGAAACGACGAGCAAATCGCATATAGGTTAGAACCTATGGTCAACACGTGCCAAAACGACAAAAAACCCGCCGACGTCGACGTACGAACGTCTAACGACCGAGTCAAGACATAAAAATCCGAAAACCAAGTTTCAAAAATCGCCAAAACCAAGTCAAAATGCTCCCAGATTTTTGCTCAGGGAATCTGGAACAATTTAGCATATAAAATGGGCTTAATTATCAAGTGTGCAAATTACAAACCAAATCCTAAACCCTAACTCAACATCATTGCCTCAAATTGCGGCCAATTGGGATATATCTGCGGTATGGGTGTAAAATTAGGGGCTCGGGTTTCTACGGTGGTTTTCTACCGGTCCTAACATCTCATAGTGCACTCTAAATATTTTTTAGAGATCCCAACTTGTTCCAGATTCAAATCAAGCTTCAAAACTTAAACAAAATCATGTCTTAAAACCTTAAAACTCTTTAAAACAAATGATACTTGCACTAAAATACCCTCACCTATCATTAATTAACCCATTAATACACCAACACTACTAGTTGTATCCACAAAAACTCATCTTTGAAATCTCAAAACTAAAAAATCATGCACTTTAGCTCCAAAACTAGTTTGTCATGGCAAGTATTATAAAAACTTATTTAAAAGTGGGATTTTTACCTCTTGATGAGGACTGAGGAAAGTTTCAAGCTTACAAATGGTCTCAAGGTGAAGACTTGACCGCTTCATCATGTGCAGGATGAGAATTTGAACATCTTTAGTGATGGCTTCATGATGATTGGAAAGGATTTATGTTGGTGTTTGTGGGTTTGGAGTTGGAGGTGGAAGAAGTGGAGAAGGAGAAGAAGACGTGAAAGAAGAAGAAATGAATGATATGGTGGCCTAGCCATAGCCCCGCATCACACACACACACTCTCTCTCCCTCTCCTCTATTCCCATTATTTAAATGCCATACCTTCATGTCTCCATCTCTCTCATTTTTTTTATAAATATAACTCCATCATTAAAACACAATGCAACGCTAACCCCTCTATTAACATGTCACGGCACCTAATAAATAAATACTCATATAATTAATAATTCATTTTAAATTCCAATCACTTTCCAAAATAGAGATATATAATTATACCAATTTAGGAAAACTCAAATTCATATTGTTTATTATATCCATAAAACCCAAAATATTATTATTTAATTTCTAAAATAATATTTACTATTTTTCTGAAAAGTTACATCAACGCTACGGAAACTTGCTAGACATGAATAATATGACCAGCATGAATTGGTTAACATGAAAGTCTTCCGTAACAAAAACATATAAGCTTATTAAATCAATATTTGACTCACAATTTTGATCATGAGACTCCTGAAGATTTTTATGAACTTGTAGCAAAAACAGTAGAGGAAAAGGGATATGAGGCTTTGGCCTCAAACACACATATTCTCCATGTTTTTCACCAATCCAAATCATTCATCTTGATCTACATATCATAAAACTCTTATATACAAAAAAAATCTCGAGATTTAAATACATCTAACACCTTCATGGAATGCATAGAAAAATTAACCTCTTATCGATATAGAAAAAATGCAATCGCTTGATGAACATGCTAGAGATCTTGAAATCTCATGATTTTTTGTATATAGGGGTTTCTTAATACGCAGATTAAATTGATCGGTTTGGAACGGTGAAATACATGGGGATGTGTGTGTTGAGACGGGGGCCTCTTTTTGAGAAAGGGTCCGCCATTTCATATCCCTTTTTCTGTAAATTCCAGTTGTTTTAAAGTAATTTATGCATCCATGAATTTATTTATTTTCATCGAGCACAAATAATTCTTAATTGCTTTTGCAGGCAGGTTCTGTAATTTTTTTTCAAGCTCACCCATTTTTTCCAACATGAATAATCCAAAATGTCATAATTCACAATGTGATATGTATTGTCATTGCTGGGGTTGATTCAATGGCAGAAAACACAATAAATTGGGTAGAGACACGTTCATCCGTTTTCTTTAAAGTAATTTTTGCTTCCTATAATATAACAAGGTAATATAACAAGGTTTGTGAGAATTGCTTCCGGATACACCAACCTAGTCTCTTTTCCCAATTTTCCATGTCACACTAGTAGCCGAAAATTGATCCAAAAAACTTGAGATCCTTTTGAGTACCGAAGTTAAAGAGAGAAGAGAATAAGGAAACAAGCCGTGTTTATTCATGAAAACAACCTTGAGTTAAACTGTTCAAAATGACTTTTTTGGGGGCCGAAGACGAGAGCAAAAGGCCCAATTTTTGTATATTAAGATAAAAGAAAGTAACAAAAAGAAGTCCGTTGATTTCAACAAAATAAACTAGCCAAACATACTCGAGAGAATACTAGGCTACTGTCAGGCTTTTACTATCCAAAATTGGTAATAATTAGTATTTTTTTACCTTTTCTCGTAGGTACTTGCATCGATATCTCATCATTTAAGACATAATGAAAAGCAAACATACATAGTGAGATATACTCCTACAAACCCCCTAACAGAGGATGGGGACACAGAACAGGGGAAGTCTATGTAAAGGGCATACATAACGCAACAATTAAAAAGAACAGAATTTGTACCAAATGGTCATTGCTCGGCGGTGCTGAATAAAGAACAGAATTCCTTTTCTTTTTTTCGATCATCCTCACACGGTGCAGAGGAGCCTGGATCCGTCCGTTGGTCCATACCTAGCAAAGATCAGCAGTTCCAGGATCACACCAAACCAGTATATACCTTAATTAATTATATAGTTTGCTATTAATATAATTAACTAGCTAGTTAAACAAAAGTATTGATCATTGATTTTGCACAAAAACATCTTGTGTGCGCGGGAGCGCGCCTGATGGAGGACAAAATCTAGTAAATTGATTAAAATTAAAGAGTAGCAGTCTCACAGTAAATGCTTCGCCGGTCAAGAAAGTGAAGGAGTTTTGAAGAGGGGCAACAGGAATCCATTCTCCATCCTTTGTCTGCATCTCGAGCCCTTCGACTTGATTCAGACTAATTATTTGTTCCCATACTCAGATATTGAGCACTATTTAATTGGATGGGAGGGATACCTGGTAAGAATAAACATAAAATCCTTGCTTTTCAGGAGTCCAAAAACTTGCAGGATCTTTACAATGGGGAGATGGATGTGCTTGTCGATAGACAATACAACCCCCTTTTGATACCTTAAGCTTATCTTTCTATGTGGAACTTTCTACTCTTCTTTTGTATGAGGTGTTTGTTGCTAATTGCTTTCTTGCTTAATGACGGATGCCTTATTAATGATGTAACTATCTTAACCACTCTGGATCTATACGAAGAGGATCATCCTCACAAAGTTCTTACTCACACAATTGTTTTTATGCAGCAAGGTTTCATAAAACTAAGGTTATTAGCTTTTTCTGATCTGAGTGCAAAATGATACTGAGTTCTGTAGTTATGTGCAGATTTTAGTCACCCTGTCTAGTTTTTATGACTATCATATTTTATACTTGGTCGAGCTTAAGCTATCCGGTTTTGTATTATTCTGGTTCTTGGTTTTACGTTTTTTATGACTATCTCACTTTATATCTGCTCAAGTTTAAAAATGTCCTGTTTTAATAATGTATTTAACATGTTTTTTTACCATTAAAGGTGGTTATGTGGTTCTAATAACTATGTTTGATCAATTTTATAAAAAAATGAAATTTTAAAAAATATGTTCTTGGTTTTTTTTCTAATGTTTTATATGAGGGATGGCTGAAATTCATCCGGTGTCCTGCAAGAAAGAATTTAGCAATATCTATACCTCATGTCCAAAATGACTTTGGCTTCAAGTATATATGTTGTTTATCTATGCTCCTACATTTGTGTTGGTACTACTGGTTCCTTGGTTGTATGCAGAAATGTAGATGTTGCAGTTGTTGAATAAGATTATAATTTCAGTACAAAGTTCTCCTTCTTTATTCATGCTCTTCTATTGAGAATTCCCCCAAAATTCTCTTTCCTGTTCGAAATGCAAAAGTCTGGAGGTGTACTCAAATAGAGATGATGCAAAAAGTGGAGATTTTGCTTCAGGTTCATACAAAAGCTTAAAGTCGATGTTTTCTCTCTTCTCCTTTTTTTTCCTCCGTATTCTCCTCTATCTCTCTTCTTTCTTTCTTTTTTCTTTTTATGTTATGTTCTTTGGTGCATGTGTGGGCACGAGTTTGATGAAGCATTTTGCTATAGTATTAATTTCATGGATGGGCTCCTGGAGTCCTACTCTTTTGTCAAAAAAATGTGCATTGAGTTGATTTAATAAAATATATATGTGGTCGTGGCTAGTTAGGTGACTGCATGATTAAAATTAAACAGGAAGCCTTGATCTGGCTAGTTTTGATTATAATTATGATCAACTGTTCCTTAGCATATCATTTTAGGCAGTTCTTATACTAGTTATGAAAGTTTTGATACCATGTGGTACAAGAATGCATGCACGGAAATAAAAGAAAGTATCTGTTGGGTTTGTGTCCTGTATACATGAGTTATTTGGGCCAAACAATCCGTTGGTGTGGATTACCAATAGACTGACGATGGATAGCGCTAGCGGATGGTAACACCGTAAATATCTCTTTTTGGGAGGAGATATTACCGGGCTTGAGAGATGTAGCTTTGAGTGTGAGGGTTTTCACTGCCCATTCTTGTGGGTCTTGTGGAGATGAGACAAGAGAGACTGCGTGAGATCTTGCAACTTTTCTGAAGTCAATTATAGAAACATTCTTGTGCTTGCTCGCTCGTGTTTTGCCCTTTGTGTGTGTAGTTGAAAGGTGGTCACATTCTAGGTAACTCACAGTGTGA
This sequence comes from Agapanthus africanus, assembly GCA_030015575.1. Taxonomy (NCBI): domain Eukaryota; kingdom Viridiplantae; phylum Streptophyta; class Magnoliopsida; order Asparagales; family Amaryllidaceae; genus Agapanthus; species Agapanthus africanus. Next base: position 48,087,683 of record JASDDO010000026.1, on the reverse strand, counting down.
TCACATGGCTGGTGCACTCCCTATTTTAATTTATTATAATAAATAGGAGTAATATTTTTTTAAAATGGCGGGAGCCACGACACCTGAACATTGATGCCGAACATGCAGGCTCACCATGTTTGTCTATTGGGTAAATTTTGGTAGATATTTCAAATGGATAGATCAAGCCGTTCTTAAAAACATAAAAATAGAAAAACCGTTTGATTTGATTGTTGGTCTCCTAAAACCAGCAATGAGTCTCTCTCTCCTACTACATCATAGCCCCCACAACAAAATGCCACACAAAAATCAACGATTTTTTAGCCAAAATGTCACTCAAGTTTATTATCACTTCTACCAATTGCTTTTATATTTGAAAGTCGAAAGGATAAAAAATTAAATTTATGAGAATGGGTTGACATGCTTTGTGACCAGAGGTCTACAAGAAATTTCTTTAAAAAAATTTCCATTACTTAATGAAAAGGAGACATTTTGGTTACCTCCATGTGATTTACATAGTTCCATCCGCCATTGTTGTTCTTTCTCTACAGCATTATGCCAAACTCTTTTAAATTATTTGTATATTTGGTCAATCGTATATCTTCTTTTTGCAAGCAGTTTACATAGAATTTGGTCGTGAATAACTCGAAGGCCAGATTTGGTGAGAGGTGTTTATGAAACTTGAAGCACAAACCAAAATACTCAACTTTAAGCACTCACGAAGACGATCAAGCAGCATAACATCAAACACCCCACAATTTTTTACACAGAAAAAAGAAAAGAAAAGCAGAATAAACAACAATTGAAACATTGAGATTACTCAAATGCTTAAACATCACTCCTTACCACACAAAAAGCTTCCAATGTGTACATGCATTTTCTTCCTTGTTCAGAAAAGCGAAACTTCGGGTACTGTTTATAATGAAAAGGCTTAAAAAGCAACGGATGATCTTTATCAACTAGCCCTTCAGGGGGTTCTAGCATATAATCATCGTTCGGTAGTGTGCTGAAAAGAGCAGAATATCTTTTCTCATCTCCTATCATCTTCACACGGTGCCAAGGAGCCTGAAATCTTCCATTGGTCCATGCCTAGCAAAGTTGCAGTTCCAGGATGACAAATTCAGTAATTTATTTGGCTCTGTGGAACTGTTAATATAACTAATTAAACAGAAGTGTTGATCATTAATATATTTCTGTAAGTTTATTATGTTTAGGGTAATTGCACAAACCCCGCGGTATTTTACCTTGTATGGCACTCATATCCCTCAAGAGAGTTATTAGCACAAACATCTCCTTGGACTTCTCAACACAGTATCTACAAACAATGCGTGCTATGAAGAAATGGATGTCTAGTTTAACTCTAGATTGTGTTCCTGTGTTGTTCAGAGTAGAAATTCAGTGTTTTTTATAAGGATTTTAGTCAATTAACAGAGATGGTGATTGTGTTAATAAGTTGCTTGAAAGGGCATAAGTGTTATATGGGTAAACTGCAAATAGGTTTTGTGCAATTAACTTTATGATTATTGTAAATGCCATCCCCCTTGTGCTTGTGCCCAATCTTTTGCTGGTTATGGTTCTCAGTTCATAAAGAAGTCAAGCAAACATACAAACTTTAACATATCATCCCAAAAAAGGAACTTTTATATAATTCCATAGTCGCTATTACCGTTATCATCTTTGCTTTCATTAACAAGATCTGGTTGCTATTGAGAATGATTCAACTTGAAAAACGGAGGGGGAAAAAAGGCAACTTCATAAGAGAATTGGCCAAATATTATAATTACTGGATAACCCCTTCTTGGTCACTTTAGTAGAAAGCTTGCTTGATCTATTGTTGTAGGATATGCACTAAATCTAATGCAGGCACCAAACATTCTGTCGCAAGAAGTCTACAAGTGAGGGAATTTTAAACTACTGATAAAACCATAGTAATTTCCAGCTTTTATCTTTTCTCATTTGTTCTACCAAGCACAATATTTATATACAATTTTTATTCCAATTAAAATAACCAAGCATGGATCATTAACAATTTACAGTTTTAAAAGGCAATGCAAACGCAAAAGTACTCACACTAAATGCTTCCCCGATCATGACACTGAAGGAGTTTGGTAACGGGACTACATGAATCCAAACACCATCCTTTGTTTGCACCTCGAGCCCTTCAACTTGATGTTGGCAAATTATGGTCAACTTATTTGGGTCCCTGTGTGCATCCATGGCAATCTTAGTTTCTAGATCTAAGGGACTACCATACTCTGAAAGATGAAGTCCAGATTTTTTTGGTTCAATGTGACAATCATAATGCTTCTCAAGGCCAAAATTTTCTAGGACCATTATGTGCACCATTTGTGCCAATTGCTGCATATGATTTGCATAGGTGCTAAAAATGAAAAGAGAAGTGGAAAAAAATAATTAACACAGTATATAATGTGATGAATAGTCTTATAATCTAGACAAATCCTGCCTCTCTAAAGACATACACTCTATACAAAATTTCCTAAAAGATAGTCCTGAGTACCTGCATATTTAAAAATAAATAAGCAATAATAGATATAACCGTCAATGTTTAGGTTTATATGATATATCAGTTATTCTAAGTGTCATTTTAAAATAAAGGCAGTTTCTTTTAGCTCTCAGTTCTGAAGCTTTGTAATATTGATTAAGTTTATATACTTCAGACATGAACAACTCATCTAAAAATAGACAACAATTCATGCATAAATGCACATGGAATATGATTGCAGAAGCTTATATTAGTAACTGATAATTGGGTTATTGAATTCATCTACTTTAAGTCCATTACCATCAATCCCCTAAAAGAGCACATATCCTGAAAATAAAAGGCTTCATGGAATTTGGAAAATATGCATCAAGCGTCAAATGATCTCATAATCATATGGTATGTAACTTATAGTTAAGAGAAAAAAGAACTCAAGATATAAATGTCTGAATTATAGAACAATGTGGATAATATTTGAACACATTAAAGTACAACTCACAAAAGCCAAATGCAGTAAGAAAGTTAACAAACTGCAATTTAAATGCATGCACTGTCCATCCAGATGCATGATTATTCCTACGTGGGTTGCGATCCATACGTCATAAAAAAACACAAGAACAAAGTTTTAGAGTTCGGTAACCTCTAAACATCAATTTGTCTCAAGGAAATTTAGATGCTCAGACGAATCACTTAATGTTATTGGTCCAATGTGCCTTTTACTGATATATCTTCTTTGTTTTCTAATCCAAATTGCATGCTATGTGTTAGCACTAGGTAAATAACAGATGCTATAAGGACAAATGCGCAACAGAAACATCACAGATCACAAAATATGTTCAAATTTGAAATCCCAATCTCGTTGCCGCATCTACTTGTGAACAAAATATTTGAATAGTAGGCGGCTGTTAGGTTTCTCTGATCTTTTTTGGGAAAAAAAACTTATCCATACACTTATAGTATCCCAGAATCAAAAAAGAAAACATAATAAGGTCACTTAGGCATTCTGTGAAACAATTGTAGGCATTAGAAAGCAAGTGCTCATATCAAAACCAATAGAACAAAATAGGGTTTTTACCAAAAGTTAGGATTGCCTTGAGGCCACATGAGACTAGAGAATCGTTGAACCCCTTCAATTGTAGCAGCACCATCGACGCGCAAGCTCTCATAGGCCATGGTTGGTATCTGGCCGATGTAACCAGTGAAAGGCACATCAGAAGAAGAACTCTTCAATTTAAAGATCAAAGAGCTCCGGCATCGCTTTTTCGAAGAGATCCCGTCGGAGCTCAGGGCTGATGCGAGCGTAGATGGCTTCGAAGCAACCGTAGGTCTCTAAGGCTCGAACAAGCTTTGATCTTGCAGTCTCCCATTGTTGGGTTTTTAGGTTTAGATCTAAACCAGAGAAATCAATTGCTGGTAGTTGAAGCTGCTGCTTGTCCTCTAATGAAGCCATCTCTTTGACTATGTTTCCTGTATTTTTTGCCCCCTTTCTATTATGCCAGTTCTCAGCAGGGTTCCATTTGTGTATCTAGAGTTATAAAGGGAAACCAGGGCAGCAATTGACCACTATTTAACTTACAAAATGCCTTACCCTGTACAGAAAAAGATTGTTTTTTTAATTCTTTTAAACTTTAATTTACTTAAAAAAGGATGCATACAAATTTATTTCTAAAGGTTCCATTTTGTCCATGTGACGGTGCTCGTAAAAGGTAATTCCCTGAATCACGACACGCGGCTGATCATGGGTCACCCACTGTTTACCGCCGAAAAGCCGGACCAGACATTGGGACGTCTAACCTGAATTTGAGACAGATACTATTTAGACATCAATACAGCTCTCCGAAAATACCAAGTTGATTTATGACACCGTATATCTGAGGTTTGAATAAATGCGACCGATATAGCAGAGTATATCAAATTCTCCCTTATTTATGAGTTTTTTTATTGTGGGGACGCTCTTCCCTGCAGGCGCAAACCCCTGCAGTTAATTACGTTATCACGTTGCGATAACCACTCTCTCCTCCAGTAGTTCACTTCGCGTCATGTGTTATTTTGTTTGTTTTGGTTGCCCATGAATTGTATACAGATATTAGTTTATGTCATCGCCCGTAGAACATGGATTAGTCTAAATCCGTATACTTTTGATTTGGATTTGGATCAAGGATTTGCTTGACATGGTCCACGTTGGTAACTTGGTTTACCAACGGAAACTTAGGATACGGATCTCATATAAATAAGGTTCATCCGTTCATATGATATTTGAGTTTGATCTAAGGATCGTTAGTCATAATTGAGACTAATCAATTTAGAAACAAATAAGCATATGGGCTCAATTATTTTAGTTTAAGAACATTACGGTCCATTATCATCGTGTTTGGGACGACGCGCTAGTTTAGGGACATCTTGGTCCAACATTCCCGTTTTGGAAACGAATGTTAGTTTAAGGATATTACGGTCCAACATTCTCATTTTGGGGACGAAAATTAGTTTAAGGAAATTCGGTCCAACATTCCCATTTTGGGGACAAATGTTAGTTTAAGAACATTTCGGTCCATTATCGCCATATTTGGAACGATACGCTAATTTAGGGACATTTTGGTCCATTATCGTCATGTTTGAGATGAATATTAGTTTAAGGACGTCTCGGTCCAACATTCATCTCGCGCGCACGTGTATTTGTTGCGTGACGAAGTGAACGATGGTGACATGGAATGCGCCCAATTTGGGGTGTGGTCTGATTTGAGGTGTGCACGTCAATTTGGAAGTGCATCAATTGGAATGAAAGGAGTTGTTGGTTGAAGAAACCCGCCACCTCTCTGAAGACACTGAGAAATTACAATGACATATATCAGAGATGTGAAGAGATGTACCATTAATCAAAATCCCGTATTTGAGAGAAAGATCATGATGGATCGTCTAAGAATCATTAGTCTTATTTAAGACTAAGATTTACTTAGAAAGTATGGGATGAAAATCGTTAGTTACGTATGGCACTAAGATAAGTTTGGTTATCAGTTTGGATATAATGAATATAAGTTTAGCCAATTTGGACTAAGATTTGGTTTTTGTAACACTCAGCAGTGCTAAGCACTCAATTGCATGTAGCGCTCACGTGTGTTTCATGTGAGACGTTGAAATGGTGCTAAGCACTAGTCTTTTGTGACGCTCACATGAAGCGCTGAGCATCTAACACTCACGTGTGTTTCACGTGAGACGCTGCACTAGTGCTAGGCATTAAACTTTTCTGTTTTCTGGCGTACACGTGCGTTTTACGTGAGGCGCTGACCGTCTGGCGCTCATGTGTGTTTCACGTGAGGCGCCAAGTTATTAGCTTCTTTTGAGCGCTCACGTGTGTTTCACATGAGGCGCTAAGTTTTTTGGAGATATAATCTATGATGATGTTTAGAGAACTTAAATCTCAGTTGCTGGTATTTTGACCATAAACGATCACCAAGATCACTATTTTGATAATCTGGGATCAGGTTCTTTAAGAACTAAGTTTTTGATTTGAAGGAACTGAGTTCCTGGAGTATTATAGACTTCATCTTCTTCATGTTCTTTTATCCATATTCTCTTGTTCATGTTTTCAGAAAAGTTAAACCTCCATTAATGGTATTTTGACCATTAACGATCACCAAGATCATTATTTTGAGGATCTTGAATCGGGTTTTTAAAGAACCAAGTTCTTGATTTGAAGGAACTAAGTTCCTGAAGTGTTACGAACTCCATTTTATTTCTTTTCAACTTTGTTCTTCTCTGAATATTTGATTCTCAAGAACAAGATCTTCCCGATGAGAATTAAATTTTCAACTTGTGCGAGTCTTGTGGATCTCATATCCAGTGAAAGAACTAAGTTCTTTTAAAAGGGTTAAACTCTTAAATACGATATAATAAGTAAATGAGATATTTTGATCTCTTATTTTTCTCTTTATCAAGGGTTTTGATGAGGAAGATCTTTCTTCTTTATTGAGAATTAAATTCTCTGTTGTTTTGTGAAAACTTGGAGAGCCTTCTGTATATTTTTACAGATGCTTATGGGACGGTCTCCTCTTTTTTTTAATCTAGTCCTCCTTAGATTTAATCTCTTTGCTCCTATTTATAGGAGAAACGAAAAATCAATCTGTTGGAGGAAATCTCTCAGTGAAAGATCATGATTAATTTCATAATCAATCGAAATCGGTCTTAAAAATCAACCGATGAATTTTATTCACCGTTGGATTTTTAATCCAAAGGCTCTCTGTTTAACAGAGAAGAATTCTTATTTGTTTTAATAAGATTAGGAAAATATTTTCCTAAGATAGAATTTTATTTTATCAGATGGTTTAATTGGTGATTTTATAATCATCGTTGGATGTTTGATCCAAAAGTCCTCTATTTAATAGAAAGAATCTTTCTAGTTCGAGAAAGATAGTGAATATTTCCCCCAAATAGAATTTAATTCTAACATCGAATTTTTGATCCAACAAAGAATATCTTCCTTATTTAGAAAGATCGGGGGAATGTTTTCCCTTAATATAATTTTAGTTCTATCTTTTGATAATTTTTAATCACCATTGGATTCTTGATCCAACAGCTTTCTATTTGATCAGGAAGATATTTTTTCCCTAATAGAATTTAATTCCATTATTTGATAATTTATTATCACCATTAGATCTTTGATCCAGCGGCTCTGTTTAACGGAGAATATCCCAGATTTTAGGGAAATATTCCTCATGTAGAATTTAATTCTACCCGCTTTAATTTGGACGCTGGCGCTCACGTGTGTTCCACGTAAAGCGCCACTATAGAATTTAATCTTATAAGAAGCCGACGCTGACGCTCACGTGGGAAACACGTGAAGACCCAATATAGGATTTAATTCTATCTGAGACGATACCTACATGCTTTGCATGTGGATGCACGTGTTTAACACGTGGAGGTTTCCCTTTATTTTTATAAGAGAACAAACTCCGAGCCAAAAAAATCTTGGCGGGAACAAATGCCCCCCACTCCTTTGCCCACATAAATTTGTACGTGGGTTAAGTAATGCAAAATAATTCATTGCCATAAAATTGATGGCTTAGGAGACAAATTTAAGATCCATGTCGTCTAAGACTTTTTCATCTTCATGGGTCGTAAGGATCCCAAGAAGGTTTTTCTCCCTCTGAGTCGTGAGGATCTCATAGGTGCGTATTCTCCCTATAAATCGTGAGGATTCCTAAATGTTCATCACCTTCGTGAGTCATAAGGATCTCACTCGAGTATTTTCTCATTACAAATCGTAAGGACCCATAAGTGACTTCTTCGTTTTATTGGCGAATGTAACCCGTGGATAGTATACAAGAGTCAGTTTGGACCTTCTTGTAGGGCAGCGACGGTTTAGAAAACAGGTTTAGATCTGCCGCCTAAGGCTTTTCAACTTTATGAGCCGTAAGGGTCTTATAAAGTCGTTTTTCCCTACGAGTCAAAAAGATCTCGTAGGTGTATTTTTTTCTTAGAAGTCGTAAGAACTCCTAAGTACGTTTTCTCTTGAGAGTCGTAAGGATCTCACAGGAGAATTTTCTCCTTACGAGTCGATTTCTCCTCCTCATCGGTATGCGACTTTGGAGAATATGGTCCGTGGATAGTATACAAGAGTCAATTTAAACCTGCTTGTAGGGCCACAGTGCTTAGAAAACATGTTGATATCCCCGTCGCCTAAAGCCTTTCACCTTCATGAGCCGTGAGGGTTTCATAAAGATATTTTTCCCTACAAGTCGAAACGAGTCGAGAGGATCTTGCAGGTGTATCCTAACATGAAATATAGATAACCTTTTTTATAGAGATCCGTTAGGTTTGCGGTACTGGGTTTAAGTCCATTGTACTGTCGCGTTGGCTGATGTATTCCTCGATATGCAACCCTTAGGTTGCTGCTCGAGTAGCCCCGCGGCCATAGTGTCCCTGATCCCTTCTGAGACTGGACAAGGCGTTTTCAAGTAATCTTCTTAGGTCATATTACCGTTGGAAAAACAAACGTTAAGTATTTGCCATGACGCTTTTTACTCGAGGTTAAGCTCAATTTGGAGCCCCGATGAGCTCAATTTAGAGTCCCGATGAGTCATAACCGCACCCTTCTGGGGTGGGATGATCTCCAATGGTCTTTAGGATTTGTATGTATTGCCGTCAAGACCCGAAACTAGGAATATGTCGTCCCTTCGTTTTTTACTTTGATGATATTGTACTGATTCTTTGCTGAAGTCAGGAAAACATCTGTGTGATCTCTATGCTGCATGTATTGCAATCGAGATCTGGAGCTAGGAATATGTCATTGCTCCCATTTCATTTGACAGTTACGTCCGCACCCTGCTGGAATGAGCAGAAATGTCGAGATGATCTCTAGGTTGTAGATGTTGCCGTCGGGATCTGGAGCTAAGAATATGCCGTTGCTCCACTTTTGTTTTGGTAATGTCGTGTCAATTCTTCGCTGAAGAGGAGTAGACATCCATAAGACCTATGTGTCGTATGTATTGCAATCGAGGTCTGGAGTTAGGATTTTACCGTCACTCCACTTTTGTTTGACCCTTGGGTCCTTGTTGACGTCGCATCTGCACCGAGAAGGAATGTCGAGCTGGAGTTAGGATTTTGTCATTACTCTGCTTTTGCTTTGGCTCCTTAGAGCTTTGTCGATACTACGTCCGTACTCTGCTGGAGTAAGAGAGACGTCGAATTGGTCTTTAGGCCGCATACATTGCCATCAAGACTTGGAGTTAGGAATATACCATCACTCCACTTTTGTTTGACCCTTAGATCGTTATTGGCGTCGCGTCTGCACCTTACTGAAATGAGAAGGACGTCAAGTTGATCTCTAGGCGGTAGATGTCGCCATTGAGATCTGGAGCTAAGGTTTTGCCATTACTCTACTTATATTTGACTCTTAGATCTTTGTTGACGTTGTATCTACACCGAAAAGGAACGTCGAGCTGGAGCTCGGATTTTGCCATCACTACTTTTTAATTTGGCTCCTTGGAGCTTTGTTGACGTCGCGTCTGCACCTTATTGGAATGAGAAAAACGTCGAGCTGATCTCTAGGCTATTTTTAAGGCTGTCGAGATCTGGCTCTTCCTTTGACGGAGCCTGGTGGGAAAATATGGTTTCTTTCTTTCATTTGTGCCCATGAATTGTATACAGGGGTCGGTGTAGACCTACCTGCAGGACAGAGAATATTTTATTTTATTTTATTTTTTATTTCCGCGATGCTCTATCTTTTTAGCTTTTCATATCGCGAAAGTCACGATTGCCTAATCATTTCCGCTTTTTATCCGCGGTGTCCAATCATTTCGGCTATTTTTTTATATTTCTACTCGTTTTTTATTGCGAGTTGCCCAAACATTTCGGCTGTTTTTATATGCATATTTTTTGCTCGCTGATTTTGTTGCGAGTCGGAGACGTGGGTCTTGATGCCAATTTGGCATCAGTATCGCTACGAGTGAAATATTGTCATGAGCGAATCATCATTTGCCGTGAAAGGACTTAGAGTTTGATACCTGTTTAGGCATCACCATCGCTACAACTGGATATTGTCAGGAGCGAATCATCATTTACCTTGAAAGGACTTAGAGTTTGATGCATGTTTAGGCATCAGAATCGCTACAACGGGATATTGCTAGGAGCGAATCATCATTCGCCTTTATTGATTTGGACAAAGGTGGCTTAGCAAACAGAATTAGGATCCTGTTGATTAAGGCTTTTGACTTCATGAGCCGTAAAGGTCTCATTAAGGTATTTCTTCCTACAAATCGAGAGGATCTCATAGGTGTATTTTCTCCTTATGAATCATGGGGATTCGTAAGTGAATTTTCTTTTATAAGTCATAAGCATCTTACAAGAGTGTTTTCCCTTTTGAAGTCGAGAGGACTTACAAGTGTCGTTCACCGTATCGGGATTTTTCTCGCCATCGGTGGAACTTTATGAGAACATATTTTGTTCATGCCCGTAAATTATATACAAAAGTCAACATCAGATTACTTGTAGGACAACGATGGCTTAGGAAACAGATTTAGATCTGTCGCCTAAGGCTTTTGAATTTTATAAGCCGTGAGAGTCTCATAGGGGGAATTCTCCTTACAAGTTGTGAGGATCTCGTAAGTGTATTTTTTTCTTAGAAATCGTGTGGATTTCTAAGTTGCTTCTTTGTGAGTCGTAAGGATCTCACGCAGGTATTTTCTCCTCACAAGATCGAAAAGACCCTGCAAGTGTATTTTATTTTTTATTATTTTTTTAATTTTTTTATGAGATTGCGCCCTTCCGGATTTTCACAAGCTCGCCGGTAGTCCTGTTGTTTTTACTCACGGCGCCTTTACGGATTTTCATCCGTGCTCATTTCGCTTGTGACGTACCGTTTTTTTTGTTTGTTTTTTTTTGTTTTTATATTTTTATTTTTAACGAGTTTGCGTCCTTCCGGGTTTTTACAAGCTCGCCGGTAGCCCTGCAGTTTTTACTCACGGCGCCCTGTAGAGTTTTCATCCATGCCTCTTTTGTTTATGGACATACCGCTTTTTTCCCGCGAACGGTGAAACTCTCGAAAGTAGCTTCGTCGCAGATAACCCATCTATTTACTAGTGGGATTTGAGGGTGGCTTCATAGCTAGAGTAGCTGTGTAGCCGGTGGGACTTGAGTTGCAATTTTCGCTGTTAGGACTTCGATTGCAATATAGATCTCAAGAGATCATATCACCGTATTTGGGGCGATGCGCTAGTTTAGGGACGTTTCGGTCCAGTATCGCTGTTTTTTAGGCGACGCATCTTGTTTGAGACGACGCGCTAGTTTAAGAACATGTCGATCCATTATCGTCATGTTTGAGGCAACGCATTGGTTTAGGGACGTTTCTGTCCATTATCGCCGTATTTGGGGCAACGCGCTGTATTTGAGGCAGCGCACTAGTTTAGAGACGTTTCGGTTCATTATCGCCGTGTTTAGGGAGAAATGCTAGTTTAGAAACGTTTCGATCCATTATCGCGGTATTTGGGACGGCACGCCGTGTTTGAGGCGACGCACTAATTTAGGGACGTTTCGATCCACTATCGCCGTGTTTAGGACGAAATACTAGTTTAGGGACGTTCCGGTCCATTATCGCTGTATTTGGGGCGACGCGTCGTGTTTGAGACGACACGCTGGTTTAAGGACGTTTTGGTCCATCATTATCATTTGGTCGGAGAGTTGCAAAACTCATCCCTTCCAACGCTTGCTGGCCGAGACGCTGTTGCATGTCCTTTGTATGCATGGACACTTCACGATTTAGGCTATCTTCACCCTCTTAGACTGCTTATTTTACCATCACAGCAATCGGGTTGTTTTGCGGGAAATACCGAGCATTTTACACGGTATATGCCCCCTCCTCATCAATTTCGCTTTCCGATACTTATGGTGTATCTTCTTCATATACGAAGAAACGAGCTATCACGTCATTCCTTCTACTGAGTCTTTCTCTTTCTTGGAAGAATGAACTTGACTTGGAGGGTTCCCCTCATCGTCTGATTCGGAATGGGACATGGATTTCACATTCCTCCCATGGTTTTTTTTTGTTCAAGCGGGATATTCCACATGATTGTAGGACCCGTTTGTAGGTCTCTTAATATCCTTCCTGTTTTTTTTTGAAAAAAAAGACCATCTGGCGTAGAGATTATTCCGCTAGTGAGCAATATGCCCCCTGCATATATCCCGGGGGAGCGAGTATTCGCGCCCCAATATTTCGAAAGGTAGAACCCGTGTTGTCGTTGTTTCGGCGACAGGTGGCTTCGAAGCCGCTCATTCTTTGTTGAGCGTTGGCAACAAACGTCGCCTTGTCTTTGCTTTTCATACATCTTCATCAAATGAGAAAGGGTTTTGACCCATCTGATCCAATCGAGCCATTTTATCCATGAGTGCTTAGAAGATCGTCGGCTTGAAAAGGATCATATATGGGAACACCTTTGAATTTGGGTCAAGGGTGGCTATGAACATTCCCACGGCTGTAGCTTCGTCGGTACGTTGCTCGCATTTTGACCAGAGATTTCGCCATCAGGTAACATATTGAACCCGGGTCTCATTTGATCCAAACCTTTCGTTGACCAACGTCGCCACAGTAGTGTGTTTATTTACACTAGCGAATCTCTGGCAGAAGAACATCTCTATTTGTTAGAAGGTGTTCACGGAGTCATTTGGGAGTTCCGCATACCATTCGAAAGCAATGCCTGTCAAACTGTTGACGAACTGTCGAAGGAGCAGTATATCGCTTCCTCCAGTGTCGCCGCACATGGATTTAAAACGCACGATGTGCTGGCGATGATTCCCTGTTCCTTTGTATATGTAGAACGTCGGAAGTATGTATTCTGGCGCATATTGTATTTGATCGTACCATGCCGGATATGGTCGACCAGTCTTGATTGACCTATTTGCAGCTTCACTGACATAGTGAGCATGATTTGCTGAGCGATGTATGCGTCCAGTTTTGCTTTTGGGATCATTTCCTCCTCAGCCATTGATGGAGCTTGCAGAGGATTTGAAATATCACCCTTGTCTTTAAGAGCGACTACCGGCGGTTCATCTGCCAATGGTTCTGATTGGACTATCATTCCAGCAATATTCTAGAACAGAATGACCATCTGGTTCATTTTAGTGGACATTTCTGTCGCTTCTTTATCTCTCTTTTTAAGAGCGCGCTTTAGGAAGTCAACATCCAACTCCTGTCATGTTCTTTCTTCAGGCGCATCTTCGGGAATTGCCTTAGACGATGGTTAGCGAGTGTTGCTGCCTGAGCAAGTATCTTCTGCAACTTTTCACGTTGCAGTTGAGCTTTTGTCGACGACCGAGTATGCGGTCCATGACTAGTATAAGCACGACCTTCGTCTTTGGAGTTTACCATGTGGACTGTATGAACTACCATACCCCCAGGCTTGGGGCGTATGGAGCTTTGACCTTTGGAGTTTGCCTCGGGCATTTGAGCTTTATCAGGCCTCTTTTTTTTGTGAGAAACCACTTTGGTTTCAGGAGGAACCATTGTATCAGGAACCATCTTGGGATGAGTCCCCATGTATTTGAAAGGGGATTTGTCAGAATTTAGCTGACGTTTAGAGGAAGAGCCGCGGTTGATGACTGAGTCCTTCACCCGCTTCCACACCTTATATATAGATGAGGATAGATCTCTCAAAGAACGAACTGTTTTCTTCTCTCGTTGGATTTCCCTGGACTGCGGAGACCTTTTGAGTGCTGCAGTGGAGGAATTTTGTCCGGCCCTTTGCAGCAGTTCAAAACTATTACCGGTTAGAACAGCAGCATTCGCCTTTGGAGTTGAAGCGGATGGAGTCAACACGAACGGAGAACTGCCACCAGCTTGTTTTGTATGACGCCGATATTGACATCGACCGTTTCTTACGGCCGGAATTTGATTAGCCTCAGGATTTTGCTGAGCATGTCCCATGTTTCCTTTGAGAACCTAGATATTCTGCCCTATGCGTCGACCTTGGTCTTTGGCAAATGCCAGTTGTTTGAAGCCTGATTCCGTCGACAAAGCTAAAATTGGAGGATCCGATCCATGGAAGACATACTTCTTCTGGGCTTCCACCTTCGGCGTTGAAGCACAGAGGGTAAAAGATAGGAGCATAGACCCAAAAAAAAGCCCACTGATTTCTTGAAGGGCCGGATTGCAGAAATTTGAAGCCGCAAGTGGCCCATACTGGACTCCACCAGGTGTGACAGAACCTGAGTTGCGGTGAGTGGAAGCAAACGCCATTCTGCACAAAGATGAAACGCCAGCTTCAGTATCCCATCATCCAAGGGCAACAACACATATATAGCACGATTATTTGATCGAGGAAAAACACGACATATGAAGTGTGGAGTGGACAGAGGAAGAAGTCCCACCGGACGTGCCAAAATCTGTTTAAGCCGAAAGACCGGACCAGACGTTGGGACGTCTAGCCTGAATTTAAGGGTGGACATATCCATCCACTTCTCCGAAAATACCAAATTGATTTATGGCACTGTATATCGGAGGTTTGGATAGATACTACCGATGTGGCAGAGTTTATCAGATTCTGCCTCATTTGTGAGGGGGTTTTAATTGTGGGGACGCTCTTCCATGTAAGCGCTAGTCTTTTATGGCGCTGAGCGTCTGACGCTCACGTGTGTTTCACGTGAGGCGTTGCACTAGTGCTAAGCACTAAGCTTTTCTGTTTTCTGGCGCTCACGTGTGTTTCACGTGAGGCGCTTACGTATATTTCACGTGAGGCACTAAGTTATTAGCTTCTTTTGAGCGCTCACGTGTGTTTCATGTGAGGCGCTAAGTTTTTTGGAGATATAATCTCTGTTGATGTTGTTCAGAGAAATTAAATCTCTGTTGATGGTATTTTGACCATTAACGATCACCAAGAACACTATTTTGAAGATATGAGATCAGGTTCTTTAAGAACTAAGTTCTTGATTTGAAGGAACTAAGTTCCTGAAGTATTATAAACTTCATCTTCTCCATGTTCTTTTATCCATGTTCTCTTGTTCATGTTTTCAGAGAGGTTAAACCTCTATTAATAGTATTTTGACCATTAACGATCACCAAGATCGCTATTTTGAGGATCTTGAATCGGGTTCTTAAAGAACCAAGTTCTTGATTTGAAAAAACTAAGTTTCTGGAGTGTTATAAACTCCTTCTTCTTTCTTTTCAACTTTGTTCTTCTCTGAATCTTTAATTTTCAAGAACAAGATCTTTCCGATGAGAATTAAATTCTCAACTTGTGGAAGACTTGTCTTGTAGATCTCAGATCCAGATAAAGAACTAAGTTCTTTTAAAAGGGTTAAACCCTTAAATATGATAGGTAAAAGAGATATTTTAATCTCTTCTTTTTCTCTTTACTTAGGGTTTTGAGAAGGAAGATATTCTTCTTCATTGAGAATTAAATTCTCTGTTATTTTGTGGAAGGTTGGAGAGCCTTCTGTATATTTTTATAGATGCTTATGGGACGGTCTCCTCTTTTTTTTATATCCAGTCCTTCTTAGATTTAATCTCTTTGCTCATATTTATATAAGAAGAGAAAAATCAATCCATTGGAGGAAATCACTCATTAAGAGATCATGATTGATTTCATAATCAATCGAAATTGATCTTAAAGATCAACCGGTGAATTTTATTCACCGTTGGATTTTTAATCCAATGGCTCTCTGTTTAACAAAGAAGAAATCTTGTTTGTTTTAATAAGATTAGGAAAATATTTTCCTGAGATAGAATTTTATTCTATCATATGGTTTAATTGGTGATTTTATAATCACCGTTGGATGTTTGATCCAAGGGTCCTCTGTTTAACAGAGAGGATCTTTCTAGTTTGAGAAAGATCAGGAAAATATTTCCCCCAAATAGAATTTAATTCTAATATCGGATCTTTGATCCAACAGAGAATATTTTCCTTATTTAAAAAGATTAGAATATGTTTTCCCCTAATAGAATTTTTGTTCTTGATGATTTTTAATCACCATTGGATTATTGATCCAACAACTCTCTATTTGATCAGGGAGATATTTTTTCCCTAATAGAATTTAATTCTATTATTTGATAATTTATTATCACCATTGGATTTTTTATCCAACGATCTGTTTAACAGAAAATATCCCAGATTTTATGGAAATATTTCCTATGTAGAATTTAATTCTACCTGGTTTAGTTTGGGCGTTGACGCTCACATGCTATGCACGCCGGCGCTCACGTGTGTGTTCCACGTAAAGCGCCACTATAGTATTTAATCATATAAGATGCCGACGCCAGCGCTCACGTGGGAAACACGTGAGGACCCAATATAGGATTTAATCCTATTTGAGACGGTACCTACATACTTTGCATATGGGTACACATGTTTAACACGTGGGGGTTTCCCTTTAATTTTATAAAAGAACAACCTCCGACCAAAATAATTTTGGCGAGAACACCCATGTAAGCCCACTAAATTCCTAAGGGCTACGGAGCTGAAAAGGTATGATGCATTAGGGACATTCCTCGGTGCCTCGCCTCCAAGTTTGCACCCGACCTTTTGGAGGACCTCCCCGGAGTACATTCCTTCTTTCGGCTGACCGCCAGCCAATAGCATGTCTTCGAGCTATCCTATAGCCGAGCTTCCTCAACCTCCTCGCTCGTCTCCGATCTATCTTATGGCCGAGCTTTCTCAGCCTTCTCGCTCGTCTCTGAGCTGTTATAGAGCTAAGCTTCCTTAGCCTCCCCGTTCGGCCGGGAGCATGGAACCCGAGCGTCTCGTAACGGCTCCGTGTATCTCGCCATGACGAGATCTCCGCTGCTCAACGTCCCGCATCCCACACTAGCGTATCTCGCCGTTAATGAGCGTATCCCTTCATTAATGGGTGTATCCCTCCATCAACGCGAACGTGACGCAGGGACGTAACAAACGGCGAGAATCTCGCATCGGCTCGCTCCATGCGAGCGCCATATAAACCCCTCTTCCAAACATCTCGGGTATGTCGAACTCATTTTCAATACACCGCTACTCTGCTCAATTACTTCTCGGTACTTGATTGTCGGAGGGTCCTACGGTGGTTTCCGACTCCGGGACTTCCCTTGCATGTGGCTCGGTGTCAACGACAACCAACAACCTGTTGAGACCCACAAGCTCAATCCTCACATCAAATCTCATCCGTTCAGCCCTGCTGACTGCAAGATCGACGGAGGACAACATCTAAGAAAGATCCTGACTTTCATCAGTTGACGCCGTCTGTGGGAACGAGAGACTTTCCCACCATGGAGACCCGGCTTATTGAATCAAGTGTTGATTTAATAATTTGATATATATTTATATATATGATATATATATATATATATATATATATATTAATTAATATCAAGCTCACTTAAGATTTTCTTCTCTTTATATAAATATATATATATATATATATTGTATCATAGTTAATGATACATAGAATTAGGATGTATGAGAATCACACAAAGAGTTAAAAATGAGAAGATAATGATTTATATTTAAAAGAATAAGAAAAAGAAAAGAAGAATGAGTCGTGGCTTTGGATGGTTGGAGAAGCATTAAGAAACCATGGCTCATCTTCAATTCTTGTTTTATTCTTAGATATTTATCATTCCCATTCTCATCTCATCTTATCCTAATGGTTCACAAACACTTCTAATTTCATCTTCATCTTCATCTCCTCACTAGCTTTCTAGGGTTGAGAAAAAGAAAAAGAGAAAGAAATATTTTAGTGAGCAAAATTCCTACTTCATCAATCTATACTACTCTAGCCCATTAGTATAGGTTGTTATCTTCACTAATACCTTGATTAGTGAAGTGTGAACTTGAGTGTGAGTTGCCTCAAGATGGATCATCTTCGACGACGAAAACTACGACAAGCTCGTTCCATTCTTCAACTGGAGTCAAAGATGAGTTCTTGGGACTACTACCTAGAGGTTTAAAAGTGAAGGACAAGACTACAAAGGATGTAGACACTCTTCACTTAGATTAGAACTTGTTTGCCTAACTTTGAAGCCATAATTCTCTAGTTCAATTCTTGTTTAGTGTATTTAAACCTCTAGATTTTTTTAATTGCATACTTGATGCTCATTGAAACCTAGTAGAGGTGCTGAGACATACTTTCACCAAAAGCCCTCGTCATGAAGCAGGAGAGTAGCTTCCTGCTCGGCCCATACACAGCGGGTAGCTTCCTCCCCGACGATGTTGTGGATGCAAACGAGTAGTTTCCTACACGGCCTACCAACAGCGGGTAGCTTCCTGCCCGACGACGCTGTGAAGGCAGACGAGTAGCTTCCTGCTCGGCCAATCCACAGCGGGTAGCTTCCTGCCGGACGACGTTGTAGATCCAAAGCCTTCGTCATGAGACAGACGAGTAACTTCCCGCTCGGCCCATCTGCATCGGGTAGCTTCGTGCCCGACAACGTTGTAAATCCAAAGTTCTCATCATGAGACGACCGAGTAGTTTCATACTCGGTTCATTCTCCATGGACAGTTTCCTGCCCAACGAAAACATGGATCCGAAGCCCTCTTTATATGGAAACGAGCTCGTATATCAAAAATCTCGTCCAGGCGATTCAACATCGAGGGCGCATCGCGAGTATTTTCGATGCGCACCTTGGGGGCCCACTTTGCTACCCGACGACGAAGAACAAGGACGTCGCTCCCCCTTGGGGGCGAACCCGACACGAAAGAAGAAGACAGAGGAAGAACTTCCTCAGCTATCGGAAACCGAGGTGGAAGAAACCTCATCGCCGGACTCGACCCTAACTACATCAATGGAAATTTCGGAGGAAGACGTCTAACCTGATTCAAGAAAAGATTGGCTGAAGAAGGATTTTGGGCTGAAGATCTGACCTAAGCGATGGTGCGTCGGGCAACCTTCAGATGACAGGAGGCAACTAAAGCAGAAATGTCTGCCAAGAAATGGCCTCCCCTATTTATACACTCGGCAAAAACCATCCAACGGCCCAAATTCGTTCCCGCCGAAACGAACATCACACACCACAGCCACGAGGACACCATGTGGCAACCAACCATTGGACGTTTCGTCCGTCACACGGATCCAATCGACAGAAACGACGTCTCGCAGTTCGCCACTCCGTTGCGGCCACGTGGCTCGAAGATCAACAGCCTGAGCAAGCAGAGCGACGTCCCATTTATGGCGCTACCGTTTCGCCGATCCGCTGACGTCGTCAAGGATACGCGCAGAAATTAAAGCGCTTCGTAAACCGCCACGTGGACCCAGAAATCAAAGAGACAAAGCCGCCAAACGTAACGCCGTTTCCAGACAACTCATTGAGCGGGTTCCTCGACACCAAGCTGAATTATTGAAGACCGGGCATACCGCTCTCGACCCGACCAATAAATAGGTCAGGACAAAAGTGGGGGGCTAATGATGGTGCTCGTAAAAAGAAATTCTCCATATCACGACACACGGCAGATGACGGGTCACCCACGTAAGCCCACTAGATTCCTGAGGGCTACGGAACTGGAACAAGTATGATGCATTAAGGACATTCCTCGGCACCTCGCCTCCAAGTTTGCATCCGGTCTTTTGGAGGACCTTCCCGGAATACGTTCAGCCTTTCGGCTGACCGCCAGCCAACGGCTCGTCTTCGAGTTATCCTATGGCCGAGCTTCCTCAGCCTCCTCGCTCGTCTCCGAGCAATCTTATGGCCGAGCTTCCTCAGCCTCCTTGCTCGTCTCCGAGCTGTTACAAAGCTGAGCTTCCTCAGCCTCCCCGTCTGGCAAAAGCATTGAACCTGAGCGTCCCGCAACGGCTCCTTGTATTTTACCGCGACGAGATCTCCGCCGCTCCACATCCCGCATCCTACACTAGCGTATCTCGCCATTAATGAGCGTATCCCTCCATTAATTGACGTATCCCGCTATCAACGCGAACATGACGTAAAGGCGTAACGAATAGCGAGAATCTCGCATCGGCTCGCTCCATGCGACCGCTATGTAAACCCCTCTTCCAGACAACTCAGCTACGTCGAACTTATTTTCAATATGCCGCTACTCTGCCCAATTACTCCTCGGTACTTACTTGATCGTCGGAGGGTCTTACGGTAGTTTCCTATCCCGGGACTTCCCTTGCAGGTGGCTCGGTGTCAATGACAACCGACAACCCGTTGAGACCCACATGCTCAATTCTCACATCAAATCTCAACCGTTCGGTCCCGCTGACAGCAAAATCGACGAAGAACATCTAAGGAAAATCCCGACTTCCATCACCATGGCATTCTCAAATGCCAATTATTTTTTCAATCTAAGATTGTCGCTTAGGTCATATCCGCAATAAAATTTGCCGTTGTAATTTGTTGTTAAAACCCCCCAGATTTTCCCCCATTTTTTGGCCAAAGAAAAGGGGAGAGATAGGGGCAGGCCCAGACCGTGTAGTTGTGACCACATGGGCGCACATGCGTGGGGCCCACGCTCCTGCACGAGTGCGCGTGAGCGGCGCCACGTGGCGAGATCTAGGGGATCACGTGTTGGATAAGTGGGTTTAGATGCAGGTTTGATGCATTATTCGACCCGCTAGGTGTTTGCCTATATATACACAGCTGCGATCTTTAGCTCTTTTGGCCACCGAAAAATATCCCAGAAATTCTCAAAAATATTAGACCTTTGGATCTAGCTCGGGTAGAAATTTCAGAGCAAGGGGAGCTTCGGGTTGGAAGTTATTGGCTCCGCAAATAGAAGGTTGCCAATACCAATATTTGTTTCCAAGATAAGTTGCCCTAACCCTTGCAAGTTCTCTATCCCATGAGTTCTTCATCATGTTTCATGTTACTGTGACCCCACTAATGTAAGTTGACATGTTAGATATCCCCCCAAGCGATTAATCATAATTCTAATGAAAGTTAATAGTACATATCGGTAAAATGTCAAAAATAGGGTAAGTTTCCCTTTTCCTCCGGCTTTCCTCTCCCGAAAGACTACCATGTTTACACCATGCCTATGTATGTCCACTGCATGTTCTAATTATGATTTTGTCCAAATGCTCAATGGATATTTTTATCAGATTTTTATAAGTTATTGTCAGTAAAATATTGATATACCATAAGTTTCTTCTTTTTCCATATCTTTCAATTCCCGCAGCCCTTGTTATGTTTTTGTGATGATGTTATAGGCCCACTGCATGTTGTTATCATAGGATATCCTCCAAGGGATCATTTGTTACTTTTAACGGAAATTATTTGCAAATATCGGTGTTCTCTCGATGACAGCTTTATATGTCGATCTCTTTCAGTTAATCTATATTCCAGGACCCCCTATCATGTTTCCTAATGACATGGCATGCATACTGCAAGTTCTAATCATCTAAGTTTATATAAATGACGATTTTACATTTTTATCGGTTCATAACTTAATATCGGTATAATGTCGGTATAGCATAAATCATCCCGATTCCTCGCAACTTTTGATCCCGAAAAGTCCTTACCATGTTTGCATTTGGAAAATACATGCCCACTGAAATTTCTATCACATTGGATCTTTCCAAAATGATTATTTATTATTTTATGACCATTTACAGGTTAATATCAGTTTGCTTTCCACATGAAAAATAATTGATACATGAAAGATGGTTTGAATTGAATGTTTATAAAACCCTGGCCATCCGGATTACTGTTACTGGACCCATGCGGGTAACCGATTGGATTATATGACTGGCCCCCTGAGCAGACGATAGATACTATCGTATGCGGAACTAAGTGCCACGCAAAACAAAGTGTCACGCGGAACAAAATACCGCGCAACGACGGTGGGGAACCTCTTGAATCTGTGGGGGCCGCCTCTAGAATCTACAAATCGATTTTTCCATGGAGACGTCTGTGGATATGACTTGACAAGTGATGACATGACATGAAGACATTCTTACATGACCACTGGCTAGTAGATATATAATTTTTGATTCAAAATATTTCTTGGTAAAAGCTTGATATCTTCTAAACCTGTATGAAACATTTTCCTGAAGTAATATTTGTTTCACCTCATGTTTTTATGATGAGGTATTTTGATATAATTATTAAACTTAAGAGACTTACCCGAGCGACAGCCCGCTGACGGATATTTCGTTTTGTTTGAAATATTCCGTCAGATTTAGATTCGGTTAAGGACGAGGCTACGCCTTACTAAGTGAACCCGGCAGCCGAAGATCTATCGCACCTTCAAAACCTATCAAAATACTATAAATCTTCATGTTTCCGTTTTCTTTAGAATTCTCATTATCTTTTTCTACGTGTTATGTACTCAGTTAAATGCCTTGTGTTTAAAGAAATATTCCTCCTTTCTGTATTCTTTCAGACTAGAAGTATATCTTCGTTAAAAGCTTTGTTATCTTGCTATAATAATGTTGATGGATTCTGTGTGATAAAAATTCTTGTAATACAGTTACTTGAATAGCTAGAACCTAGACACTTAGCGTGTCTATATCGAGAAGGTGTGCTTCTCGGTATAGATACGTCGTTGGTCTCATCACGTTCCCGTCTTGGTTTTATGGGAAGCGGCGTGTGACACTTCCAATTTCAATTAGAATCTTCTAATCAATCGATTGTTAACAAAACTTATTCATATATATTCAAATTAATCTATTAGCTAGTGTAGGCAATACTTGTATCAGGAATAGGAACAAAATATATTTAACTAAAACCCAGGTAACTTTTCTAATGACCGCAATGCATTACCCTTCTCCATTTTCTGAATATTACTTCTTAAGTAGCCATAGAACCATAAACTTTCACTTGGCTGAAATGGTCTGATAAAATTATATGCATTTATATTGAGATCAAGTTTATACCTTTCCATATTACCAAGGATACGATTACGATCGACACATAGAACATGAAGAAAGAGGAGATAAGCTCTCAAATCCAGCTACAATTGGAAGTTCTTTAGAGTTCAAAACAACAGAATGATTTCAATCAACCAATAGGCATATTCAGATACAATGGATTTGCCATAGAGTTCAATTTCAGCAAATCAGGAACAATAACATTGAAACGGGAAAAATACCTCAACCAGCTCTTATTCAATGGAAACGCTGATACAACAATCGAAGATCTGAGCAGCAAACACAAGTCCATGGAATTAAAGGTGGATCCAAACAACAAGAATGCACCCATCGCTCCTGACATATATGGCAGCATACAAGGAGATCTTCGGGGTCACGATTGTTACACTGATAACAAACTGAACCTGAAGGCTTTAAAACCGTAAGGAAAAATATTATTTTATGTTACTCTGTAACATTAAATAGAAAATAAATTGAAGAATATTATTATTTTTATCAATGTTTACCCAGGTATCATGATAATCGATTCTGCTAGTTGAATGCTGATAAATGTCTCTGCTTGATGAATTGCATGGAATGGTTTGCGAGTAAATCTTTTGATCATCACATGAAGTCACCTCAAATTTTGTGATGTGAAAGAAGCTAATTTTACAAAGAGGGCAGGTTGAGATTCGGCCTTTGGAGGCCTGGAAGCAGACGATAAATAAAATTAGATTATAAATTATTATTTCTCAAGGAAAAGAAACCACTCAGGTACTATTAAACTGTAAAGATGATAGGCTTTAATTCCAGTATCCACAAATGACACTACATGGCTTCAAAGAAAAACATGCTTAACCAATTCTTCCTTCGCACCTCTTTCTTAGTTTCGCTGTGCTGGGTGTTGGCAGAAAAATCAGCTAATAATAGACCTAGACCTTGCTTTTTTGGCTTTTGTTATGGTATGATTGATTCTAGTATTGTTTCTAGACTTGAACATTGAACCAAGACCTTTTTCTTCCTGAGGAATATGGATAAGGTCAATAGTGACCTTAGCCGACATTTAACCATAACACTTGACATTCTTATTAGCAAATACAGATCAAATAATATAATTTCTTCCAAAAAGGTATAATGATGCCAACTTTCAAATATTTACATTTATCATGATGCAATGAATTTAAAGTTCCTACATTGAGGGGATAAAAAAAACTTGACTTGCTGAAGAATTCTGACAAATATAGATGCTCAAGAACTCAAGAACTTAGTGGGAAAGTTAGAAGATGCTACGTACCAGAGAATCAGCCCATCCTTGGATGCACGGAAAACAAAACCGATGTCCACATGGTAAAACTCCCCTTGTGGAAGAGAAACATGTCCAGCAAATTACACAAGACAATCCTGTTTCCGAATCCAGAAGAGCTGCTTCACCTAATTCATCACTTTTGTTTCTTTCTTCATTTTGAATGTCTCCCTCAACACAAAGGTCAATCTTTTCTTGAGTACATTCACAATGCTCATTCTGTGAAGCCCTTGAACCAGATATTGCACGATTCCTTGAACTATTTGATTCTATTGCAATATGAACATTGTTTCTCTCTTCTGTGTCTTCGTTTGGTGTAGAAGTCGCTATGCTACTTTCCTCAAAAACCACAGATGCGCTTTCTGACATCAGTTCTTGGGTTGATGGTACAATCATACTGCTCAAATTTTCTAAATCAACAAATTCAGGAATCGTATCTTTAAGAGTGCTGTGGCTTTCTGTTAACTGGGAGTCGCGCGTGTCAAAATCTGAAGAATTATTGTGCATACTCTTTTTTGCAAGGTGGTGACTTCGTGAAGCTGGTTCACAGGAAAC
Organism: Agapanthus africanus; assembly: GCA_030015575.1. Lineage (NCBI taxonomy): Eukaryota > Viridiplantae > Streptophyta > Magnoliopsida > Asparagales > Amaryllidaceae > Agapanthus > Agapanthus africanus. Next base: position 48,063,108 of record JASDDO010000026.1, on the reverse strand, counting down.
CACAGTACCAGAAAGATCGCAAAATTTTCTCTTGACGCTTTTTGAGCTTATTGGCAATAATGAGCTCGAGTTCCCAGGCTGTGTACATAACAGGAGCTATTAGATAGCTAGGTGACTGGATTGATCATTTTGGTAATCTGCCATGAATCTGAAGAAATGGATTTCTACATCGGCTAAAAGTAGGACTGGGAACTTTTTGGTCTCGGTTGGTATGATACGAAGCTATCAAAGAGATGAAAATTGCTTTTCTTTTTAAAAGGTAGATATCCAATCAACAAGAAAAACAAAAAATAACTAATAACAGAATTTGACGGACTGACTGGATTAATCTCTGTATCTCAAAAAAAAGGGAGAAAAAATAACTCTTATCTTATGTTTGAACTGACCGATCATAATAAATAGCAAGATATATGGGTTAACCTTTCTCTCTGAATAAAATGTTGTTACTATTGGGTTTAATTCTAAAACTTGGTTCAAATGGAATTATTCAATTATACGGATCTAGTACACCCTAAGCCTAAGCGTCTAGAGGAAAGTCTGACCACATATAAACTGGTTAATTAGAATTACAAGGAAACATGATTACATCAAAAGGTTAACAAAATGACAAATATGATCATGATAAGTACACATACAATAGAAAGTATTACTTCACGATAAGAGTGAAAATATTACCAAATTGGCAGGAAAATTAGCATGTGGCTTGGGATGGCGAATGCTCTCAGAAATCTGCTCCAACATCAAAAGTCTTTTGGACCTTCCAACCTTCTTTGAAGCCTTTGTCTTAGTAGGAAAATTAGGGAAAGAAGTCCGCATTAGAGAATCAATAATGTAGACATATAAATAAAGTAATCTGCCACCTTATTGTTACAGTCGTAGATCAAGTATAGGGTCTACCTCATTTAACGGTGGAGAATTGGACCCATTTGAGCATGGAAGATCTATACAACTTGCACTACCATCTACCTCATTGCAATTTACATTGGAAAGGTCAGATAACACAATCCGTTCCATTTCCAACAGGGATTTTTCCTTGCCACGTGTATCCAAAACAGCAGGCAGCTCCCATGATATTGGTCCTGTTTCTTGTCCACTGCAACGACCAAAGATACATAAGCAAGATTATGTAAGGAACTGATCATAGGTGGGACAACTACCTTATACGTTCTCTTGTATATGATTCAAGCAGCAATGACAAATCTTAACTACTGCTGCTATGTTAATGCTACTTCATAGTCTAAATGTGATTCGCTTAAATGGCTATGGTACATAATCTAAATGTGACTCGCTAAAGATAGGAAATTTCCGGATTGAACGTGAACACGAACTCAAATTAAAATAATAGCATGTATCAATATACTGAAAGCAGATCCCTTGAGTATGGTAACATGATAGGATCTCCTTGAAGCTGCATGTAAGCACATGTGGATGCATGAGTGTTTAACATAAAAAAAAATTATAAGAAAGACTTTTATCTGCTTCATATGCACATTCTTATGAGAAGCACCTTTAATTGCCCGCCACAAGTTAGTTTTAAGATTTGGCACACAGAAACATAGCATTCGAAAATGTAGACAATGATTCTTGCATATCCTAGGATAGCTATCCAAAGACATGAATAATCGACAATTACATGATAGCTTCTAGCAAATAGAACACAACCCAAATATGTCGCAAGCCGTAGTTTTCTAATGGAACTTACAATTTTAAAAATATTATCGTACTCAAACAGTGTACAAACATTTAGATAATAGAAATACCTTAGCATGGTATAAGGGCCCTCTGGAAGGCGCTTCCCTTTCTTTAGACAATCCTCAAACCAGCGATGACTGATTATGTGTGTTCCTAGATGCTTTGCCAGATCAAATTTCTTTCCATCAAACCTCCAACACACCTGGATTGATATTAAAACATAGAATTATGGCACATAACGCATACCAATCATAAATCCCTAAACCATCAAAACAGTACAAACCATAAATCATAAAATTAAGGGGACACACCAAATGGGTTGTGAATCTATCCATAGATCCCACATAATTAGCGCCAGTTTGAGCAATAAGCTTGATGAGTTTAAACCTCTCGGTGCCATGGTAACCACTGACCGTGGATATAACTGATTCCATGCCTCGAATTGAATGAACCTCATGACCTAAATTGATCATAATGAGAGCAATTCATATCCAAGTAAATTCGAAAGGGGGAAAAGAGTATGTAGTGGATCTCAGCAAGAATTTTCGCAGATTCTTTTTCATTTCTCGAAATAACTGAAGGATTTGATATCAAGATCAAAACTTGCAGATATATGAAGGTTAAATAAACAAAAATTAAGGTGTTATTGCTGAAATCGATCATTCTTTTTGGTATAATAACTAAATAAAAAAATTTGATGGGAGTAATGGATCGCGAATTCGAGATCAAAGCATGGGACTATGAAATTGAATTTCTCTTGAAGAATGACAAATAGAAAAAGGAAGAAAGGATCGAACCTGCGTCGTCTTTCTCTGCCATGATGAGATCCATGGAAGCTCGAGCTAGGGTTAGGATTTTGCCGCCAACTGCGAAAGTTTTGAAAGAGAAAGAGGGCGAGATGTAATGATCGAGAAATTAAAAGGAAACAGTTCTGATGTTCCGCGGACCAGAATACCGCCAGTCAGATCCGCATGCCCTTTGTTTTTTGCACATGAGACCCTAGCAAATTTATTTTGGCATACTGGGACAGAATAAAGTCTTATCATTATTAGAAATTTAAAGGTGGCAAGAATAATCAGCAATCCGTTTGACCCATGTCCCGACCTGTAAAACACCATGACATGTTCAAATATAACCCAAATGCAACCCTTCCATTCAAAAGTATCTGCCCAAGGGTCTTGAGCAAAAGGCCAACCAGGATTAATTTAATGTGAAGTTGTTCAACTAGAAATTCTTTTTTGTTGTTTGTGTTTTTATTTTCAGATTTAGGCGTATTTTCATTTATCATTTATTTATGTAACGATTATAATATATTAAATTTGCTTGTACTTTAATTATTTTTCAATTATGCATAATATAATTTGCCCGCTAAACTGCTCATAGATCACCTGATTATCCATGCACGAGTCATACGCACATTCACCCACTGTAGACAGGTCGAGTGATGAGTACAAATTTAAACACTTGTTTAGCTCGAAGTAATTTTACCTCTAGTTGTTTTACCCACAAGCAGCAGTAACCGCCCATTGGTGTGTTGGATATTTATGTCCTAAAGATCATTATTGTATAGTACATAATTGTATATTATATATGGATACTTGGGATATATATATGTACAGGACAGTCTTGCTCGATATGACTGTATGTTATCTAGTTTGTCTTTACCTCAACATGTGTATATGTTTTATTTATATTACGTATCTCTGATACATGTTGGTAAAACCCGTAGGATTTTTGCTTGACTACTAGAGTTGTGATGACGATCATGCTCATGGGGTTTAGCTAGTCTATAAGCACATCCTTAAACTGTTCCTAGTCGTTGGAGTTTCGAAACATGGCATCAATACTCCTAAGTAGAATAGTGTATACGTTTGTTATTCCCGTGAAGGAAGATGGCCCATCCCACAGCCATTGTTGTCCGGCACCAAAGATTGTATACATGTGCTGATTAGGTTATGAATTACACTGGACGGACTCATCGAGAACTTCTAGATAGTAATATACATATCGTCGGATAGCAGTTCTCTAGTGATATAGGTACATTTTAGTCTTTAGATCTGACATCGTCATTTGTCTCGAGTGTGTTCCCACTATACTTAGATTACTGCCCTGCCACGGTTTTAAAGAGTCACGCAAACATGTTTTAGTTGGGTATAGTCCCGAAACACTTGAGGGCAGTGAGTGATAGAAGAGATTCGTCTCTCCCGGTATAGAGAGTCGATGTCACGATGTGTTCGATCGGTCATCACCAGAATACCTTGGCCAAGACAGATGAGATTTACTAATAGTGAGATCAGTAGTTTCTCGGGATGGTTTTGAACCACATCGACGTGACTTATCCGGTTATTAGGGATCTGACATTTTGCACTCCCGAGACCCGATATACGATACTCTTAGATGAAGAGACCGAACTTTACGGAAATTGTCACTTTCAGGTATGGTAGAGATACGGACGAGGTTGCTGGTCGACCTTCCTTTCGATCATTACCTGGGCAGCCGTTACATACAGCTAGTGCCGCTGACGTGCTTATAGTTAAACCCACTGTCAGCGTATTGTCGGGTCTTAAAATCCCACACAGAAGGTTTCGCAGCTCAGGCGAAACAACATAGTGTACGTATTTTGATATGTATGGAGGTTCTATTAAATACCTGTTTTTGTACACGTACTTTTAATTGGATATTTTGTTAATACTAGTCACATTTGGATAAAATGTGAGCTGGTATTATATATCTCTTTTTGGTATCTTTCTTTTTTATATTTGTATTTTGACGAAATACGGTATTTATATGAATACGGGTATATATTTGTATAAATATGGGTATTTGTATTTTAATACAAACACAAGTGTTCGTATTTTGATACGAATACGAGTGTATGTATTTGTAGCATATATTTGTATTAGTGTGTGTGTGTGTGTGTGTGTGTTTATAGATGTATTTGTGTATGTGTGTGTACATATGACATGGCTTATTCTTTTCTTCTCATTCTTTCTTGCATTAAAGGAAAGTGTGTGGACATGTGACTCATACTAGTGAGTCAAAATTCTACCAACTTCACACTTAAAGGAAGGAAAGAGAAAAGAAAACGATAAGGATTTTATTTTTAGCCATGCTTGCTCCTTGTGATCACCATTATGCTTAACTTCTTCTTCCTCTTCTTTTGAGATTTTCTAAGTTGAGAAAGGAAAAAAAAAAAAGAAGAGAAAACTTAAAGATTAGCCACTACTACATCACTTGTAATCAATTCCTAACAAGTCATGTTCACAAGTTGCTTCGCTTTGTTATTGTTCTCCGCTAAAAGAAGCGACCGGGACGTTGGGACGTCTGGCCTGAATTGGGGGGGGGGGGGAGGCGGCGGATGCTATTTGGTTTTATCCGTGCACCTTTCCGAAAATGCCAAGTTGATTTATGACACCGTGCATCGGAGGTTTGGACAGATGCGGCCGTTGTATCAGACTTCGTCAGATTCCCCCTCGCTTGCGAAGGGTTTTTGATTGTGGGGACGCTCTTCCCTGCAGTTAATTACGTTATCGGGTTACGATAACCACTTTCTCCTTCTCCAAAAGGTCACTTCGTGTCGTGTGTATTTGTTTTATTTTTGGTTGCCCATGGATTGTATACGGAGACTAATTTGTGTTGTCGCCCGTAGGGTATGGATTAGTCCAAATCCGTATTTTCTTAGATTTGGGTTTGGGTTGGGTTTAAGGATCGTTAATCTCATTTGAGACTAAGATCAATTTAAACGTTTGTTAAGGATACGTTAGTCTAATTTTAGACTAAGATCTACTCAACAAGATCATTTAGATCCAACAAAAGAGCAGTTGGGCACTATTGTTTTAGTTTAAGGACGTTGCGGTTCATAAGTTTAAGGACATCATAGTCCGTGACAGTTTAAAGACGTCATAGTCTGTAAAGTTTAAAGACATTATAGTCTATGAGTTTAAGGACTTCACAGTCCATAAAATTTAAGGACATCATAGTCCATGAGTTTAAGGACCCCACAGTCCGTAAAGTTTAAGGACATCATAGTCTAGTTTAAAAACGTCATAGTCTGTATGGTTTTGGTTCAACCGTTTGGGGATGCACCAAAAGTTATTGGTTATTGGGACCCTCCATCTCTCTGAAGACATTGAAGAATTACAACGACATATATCAGAGGTATGAAGAGATGTACCCTTGAACCAATGTTGGTTGGGAGATCTGTAGTCAAGTTTGGGGCTAAGATCAATTAAAAAGATTTATGAGCATATAGGCTCAATCGATCCAAATGAGGGATCTGTGGCCAACCTGGGCTCGGCCCACTCACTTAAAATGTTGGACATTTAATTAAGCTCGGTCCTTTTTTATTTAACAATACTGAGCATTGGTTTGGGTTCTGACAATCTTTTTGCCTTTTATTGAGTGCTGAGCACTCATTATGGCTCTGGGGCTTTATTTAAAGAACAGTTTATGTTCCCTCAGCGCACACGTGAGGAGCACGCGGCGCGCTTGGCGCTGAACGCCAGATTTAGAGCGCTAATGCGCTTCCTGTGAAAGAGCGCACACATGAGGAGCACATGGTGCGCTTGGCGCTGAGCGCCAGTAAATGAGTGCAGAGCGCTCCTTGTGAAATAGCGTACACATGAGGAGCACGTGGTGTGCTTGGCGCTGAGCGCCAACAAATGAGTGCAGAGCGCTCCTTGTGAAATAGCGCACACGTGAGGAGCACGTAGTGCGGTTGGCGTTAAGCATTGAGCGCTTCTTTTAAAATAGCGCTTGGAGCGCTGTGACGTTGTGCGCCAGTCTTGGAGCGCTTAGGCACTTCTTTAAATTGGAGCGCTAAGAGTGTTGCGGCGCTATGCGCTAGATTTGGAGCCCTGAGCCGCTTATTTTTAATTTAGAGCGCCAAGGCTCTTTTTAGGCAACTTTGATCGGTTCTGCGCTCTGAGAATTAAATTCTCATTTATAAAAGACCTTGTCTCGTAGGTCTAAGAACAACGTTCTTATTTTTATAGGAGATGTTACAATCTCTTATTTTTTGTGAAAGGCTTGCCTTTATAGATTTGTGATCTTAAGATAATTGAATTCTTCTTCTCCCCCTTTTTATGATGAGATATTATGATCTCTTTTGTAAAAAACGTATGTCTCATAGATCTATGATCTAGAAAAAGAAACTAAGTTCCTCTTCATTTGATGAGATGCTTTGATCTCTCTATTTTATTTACCTTGAAGAAATTCCTCTTCTTCCGAGAGCTTGCTCTTCTCTCTGAAATTTCTCAAAGTTTGGGGGGGTTCCTCTATGCAAGACTTGAAATCTTCGGTCCTTTATATAGGGGAGGCTGATTTGTTGAATCAGTTAAGAAAATCTTTCCTCTGATTGACTTGGGAATGTTTCCCACCGTTGGATCTTTGATCCAAAGGCTTCTGTTTTACAGAAGGCAATCTTCTTGTTTTTAACAAGATTGGGAAAATATTTTCCCATACAGAATTTATTCTGTATCTTGATAATTTTTAATCACCATTGGATCTTTGATCCAACGGTGCTCTAATTTTCAGAGGTAATCTGATGATTTTTAGTCATCTTTGTTGGATCTTTGATCCAAGGGTGGGGAATATTAGTTCCAGCGCTAGCGCTCCGTACTTTGCACGCGAGCGCTGCATCAGAGTCTTTGACTCTTGGTGCTAGCGCACTTAGCGCTGGCACTCTCGCGCTTTGCACGTGAGCACTGCATCAGAGTCTTTGACTCTTAGCGCCGGTGTTGGCGCTGTCAGCGCTAGCGCTCTCGTGTTTTGCACGTGAACGCTGCACCAGAGTCTTTGACTCTTAGCGCTAGCGCTTTTATGAAGCGCTGCTTCATTTCAAATTTTAAAATTTAAACAGAGCTTTACTCTGATTGGGGGAAACAAATGCCCCCCCACCGTTGCGCTCACGTGGCTTACACGTGAGTGTAACGGTGGCAGCATCTGCGCCATCAGATCAACTTAGAAGTTGAAACGGCTCTTAGTGCCTATAAATAGGGCCTTTGGCCCTTGAGACGGCCTCTGCTCATTTTCTTTCTTGTTTTTATAAGAATTAATTCTCTTTCAGAGCATAGCACTTTGTCTTAAGAACTCTCTTAGAGACAGAACCTTGTCGAAAATTTTAGGTAAAGATTAAATCTTTGAAGGGATTACTTCATAATCTAGGGTTTCACCCATTAACAGAGCCTTGATCTTTTCAGATCATAGATCTAAAGAAAATTTTAGGGTTTTCTTAACAGAGCTTTGCTCTCTTGAAATCATAGATCTAAAGAGATCTTTCTCAGGGTCTCTTAACCCATTAAAGAAGAACTCTTAGAGTTCATCATGTAGAACTTAAATGTCTCAGAGTTTTTAACTTAATAAAAGCTTTTGCTTTTAGGGTTTTTGATGGATTATTCCATCTTCTTTGTAGAGCATTGCTCTTTAGAATTTTTCTTGGGGGGGATTTTATTCCCTTCATCATTAATTATGACAGATGTCATATCTGTTATAGAGCGCTGCTCTCAAGGAGTCTAACTCCTTGACCAGAGGAGTCCCTGATTGGAGTGAAAAAAGTGTGTGTAGTAACCACAATCAATAACGGTGTCGCGCGTAGCTAGACCGAGGTGAGTATGGGTCGTCCTCAGGGAAACTTTGAATATTTTATTCTTACCTTAGGCGTGTTGAGAAAGAAAGGAGGAAGAATAAAGAATGGTTGTAGGTTCTGGATCTACGTTAAACACAGATGAAAAATATAGATCTAGATTAACTACGGATGTAAGTTTAATATTAAAAGGGGGCTTGTAGGGTTCACTAGATTTAGTAGTTATGGATGATTAATTAAAGATTACTCTTTTTATCCTTTAATAGATTTAAAACTAGAACGACAGTGATGCATGTAGATCAGGGTTTCTGGAGGGAAAAGGGTTCCTACTCTTAACCCCTATCTCGACTTGGAACTCCGTTCATGTCTAGCCTTTACCAAAACAATCATTAATCTAATCTCTAATCGTGGTCGAGACTAACAATAAATTGGTAACGCGCCCGATTAGGATGTTAATGATTCTTTTGGTAAAGTTTATAAACTTTATAGGACGTAAAAAGTGTTTAAGGATCTTCATCATCCATTAATATACCCTGATCCTACGAACCCTAACAAGCGGAGAATTACTCGTGCATGTTGGTAGAAGAAGAGATGGAGAAGGAAATTATATTAAAACTATAAAAAGATAGAATAAGAAAAACAACTACCTTTATTAATCAACAAAATTCATTTACACTTTGTTCCCTTAGAAAATGATTACAAAATGCTAGTTTGCTTCTCGATCTCTTCTAAGGAGATAGATGAACTGTTGATGATCAGCTTGGATGCTTGAGCCTGTCGTGGACTTCGTGATCTCTTCAGCCTGATAAATTTTCCAAGAGGCTCTCGATCCTTATTTATAGTCCCAAAGTCAGAACCCTAGTTTCCTAATATGGAAACCAGTGGTTAAGATCCCAACAGAAAAGATCTCATGTCCTAACTACCCTAGTTTCCTAATATGGAAACCAGTGGTTAAGATCCCAACAGAAAAAATCTCATGCCCTGACTACCCTAGTTTCCTAATATGGAAACCAGTGGTTAAGATCCCTGGTTCGTTGTTCCGGGGCTTCATCTTGATGACACGTGTTGATCTTTTGAATATCTGAAAACTGAAAATCTTTTCTACGTTACTGCCAGAATTGATTTCTTTAGTTTACTTTCTTATTTAGGCAGGTTTGTTTCGCCAACTTTGATTTCCTTGATTTCAGTCCTGAAAATTCTGCACAATAACTCAATAAATAATATTATTAGAATTTATTTTAATTGAGCTATTAACTTAACCATTTGTCATGATATTATAGTTTTAAGATTTGGTCAAAGGTATTTAATAAGGTAAGCATATTTAAATGGGCCAAATGTTACATGGATATTATATGCTTAATTTTTCCTACATAATGATAATTATAATATATAAACACATGAAAATAGTATTTCTGCAAATAAACCTTCATATGTGTCATATTTATAATAAACACCTTTTACTATATAGAAATAGTAGGAAAAATGTTATATTAAATGCGCAGTTTTATCAACTGAACAGTCTCTCATTAAATGAGAGTCCTTTTAGGATCCCCCTTAATTGCACAAATTTGAATCTGTTGGGTGTTTTAGTCAGCACTTTTTTTCTTCATGCGGATATCAAGAGTTGTCTGAATCCCCGTGTTTTGATCAGTCTGTCCGCTAAACTCTAACTGATTTTCATTTTCTGGTGCTATGGCCGCTCAGCTGTACGGCCTTAATGAAATCATTTCTTATGAGGACATTCGCGTACAAGGCTGTCGTCAAAACCAGGAGTTCACAAACGCCCAATGTGCCGAAATCATGAATCGTTTCAATGCACACATCGGTCGACTACTCCCTCGTCGCTCCGCTCTCTTGAAGATTGTTGTAATGGGAGCAATTTGGGAAACGCTTCCTGGATTTTATGAAGCCATGCCTCTTAATGCACTGGATGACGCTGAAGATAAGGTGCCCTCAGTGTATCTGACGGTCCTGATCTCGAAGAAACGGCGAGATAATCTCATTGATATTCTGCATCAAGTTTTCCAGCAAAAGACGATAATCGTTGTTTATCAGAGGGTGGAGGACATCGGCGAAGATCCTGACGCTTGCAAGCGTGAGAGGAAGAATATAAGAATGATTAGAGAGGCCAGAAACATTTTAGACGGCCTCACTTTCGAATTTCTTAATCCGTGTCGTGGATTCAATGTTTTGCCATTGTAAATATTTTAATGATATTTTTGTTTACTGTTTTCATCAATGTAAGAATTTTCTGAAGTATGAATGGCTAATTTTTCGTTTCCGTTCTTTTATTTTCTATATTAAACCTTTTCGTATATACATGGATGGGTGCGCTCCGAATGCTTAACTGAATGTGAATCGAATGTTCTCTTTATTGTCTTTGCATGGTATGTGGTTGATGCCCGTAAGTTATGCCTTTTGTTTTGACTTGGCGCAAAGCAGTTTACGCATTTTTTTGTAGCACCTCCATTTCTCTAGCATGTAATTTCGGCAAAAGTGGTATGTAGATGATAGATAATAGTTTATCTTGAACTCTTTGCAGGGTAGAGATGGCTTAAGAAACAGGTTCAGGTCTATCATCTAAGACTTTTCAACTTTATGAGCCGTGAGGGTCTCATAAAGACTTCTCCCTACGAGTCGAGAGGATCTCGTAGGTGTATTTTCTTCTTAGGAATTGTGAGGATTCCTAAGTGTGTATTTTCTCTTAAGAGTCGTAAGGATCTCACAAGAGAATTTTCTCCCTTACAAGTCGAGAGGACTCGTAAGTGGTTGATGAGTTGACTTGTTCCCGAGTCGAAGCGTTGCTTCGACGGGGAGGTTGAGGGTTGACTTTCTCCGTTTTCTACAGTGTCGGCATCAACTTTCTCCGTTTTCTACGGTGTCGGGATCGACTTTCTCTGTTTTCTACGGTATCGGGGATCGACTTTCTCCGTTTCGGGATCGACTTTCTCCGCTTTCTACGGTGTCGGGGATCGACTTTCTCCGTTTTCTATAGTGTCGGGATCGACTTTCTCCGTTTTCTACGGTGTCGGGATCGACTTTCTCCGTTTTCTACGGTGTCGGGGATCGACTTTCTCCGTTCTCTACGGTGTCGGGGATCGACTTTCTCTGTTTTCTACGGTGTCGGGAGTCGACTTTCTCCGTTTTCTACGGTGTCGGAGATCGATTTTCTCCGTTTTCTACAGTGTCGGGATCGACTTTCTCCGTTTTCTACGGTGTCGGGATCGACTTTCGGTTGTCTGTGAACCGCAGAGTCTTGGAACTGGGGACTTTGTCGTGGCTCCGATTGGTAATATCATGTCCGTATTCTGCTGGAATGAGGAGGAACGTCGTTGTGAGTCTCCAGGCTGTAGATATCGCCGTTGAGATTTGACTCTCCATTTGAAAGAGCCTGGTGGGGAAATGTAGTTTGTTCCCCTCCGAAGGACGCGACGAAGACGCGATATACGTCTTTGCCTGAAATTCGGGGCAGATGCTAATTGGTGCTATCCGTCCACCTCTCCGAAGATGCCAAGTTGATTTATGGCACCGTATATCGAAGGTTTAAACGGATGTGGCCGATGTAGCAGACTTCGTCAGATTCCCCCTCGCTTGAGGGGTTTTTAATTGCGGGGATGCTCTTCCCTGCAGGAGCAAGCCCCTGCAGTTAATTACGCTACCGCATCGCGGTAATAACTTTCTCCTTCTCCAGATGGTCACTTCGTTTCGTGGGTGTTTGTTTTGTTTTTGGTTGCCCGTGGATTGTATACGGAAACTAATTTAGGTCGTCGCCCGTAGGACGTGGATTAGTTCAAATCCGTATTTTCTTAGATTTGGGTTTAGGGGTTTGGGTTTAAGGATACGCTAGCCTTGTTTGAGGTTAAGATCAACTTAAACGTTTGTTAAGGATCCGTTAGTCTCATTTCAGACTAAGATCAACTTAACGGGATCGTTTAGATCCAACAAAAGAGCATTTGGACTCTATTGTTTAGTTTAGAGACATTGCGGTCGATTACCAGTTTAAGGACATAGTGGTCCATCATAGTCCGTTGAATATATGGCTGTAGGGACCCATCACCTTTCTGAAGACGTTGAGGGATTACAGCGACAAATATCATAGGAGTTCAGAGATGTACCCTTGAACCAATATTGGTTGGGAGATCTATAGTCCAATTTGGGACTAGAGTCTGTTTGAAGGTTTATGAGCATATGGGCTCAGTTGAACATTTTATTGTTCTGGCTATTGAGCCTTTATTTGGGCTCTGCCCTTTTAATAATGCATAGCATTTATTAGGAGCAAAATGGTGGTCTGATAGTGCGCCACGTAGCGCATCAGGCGCTTTGCACCAATCAAAGTGCGCAATGCGCTAGCGCATGCGAAGGTGACACGTGTCACGCTCTGCGCTAAGTGCAAGTCTGTTAGCGCACTGCGCTTTCTAAGTGCGCTGCGCCAGTGAATGACACGTGGCGCGCTCTAGCGCAGTGCGCCAGTCCAAGAGCGCAGTGCGCTATATTTAGAAGCGCAAAGCGCAAGCTGTTCTGTGGTTGACACATGGCGTGTTCTGGCGTAGTGCACCAATCCAAAGAGCGCAAAGCCACATTTCAAAAGTGCAAGGCACTGCCCAATAGCGCAGAGCGCATCTTGATTGTTCCCCTCCGAATACAGAGACGCGACCGCGCAGGTTTGTCTTGCCTGAGATTCGGGGCAGATGCTATTTGGTTTTATCCGTCCACATCTCCAAAGATGCCAAGTTGATTTATGGCACCGTGTATCGGAGGTTTAGACAGATGCGGCCGATGTAGCAGACTTCGTCAGATTCCCCCTCACTTGAGGGGTTTTTGATTGTGGGGACGCTCTTCCCTGCAGGCGCAAGCCCCCGCATTTAATTACGCTACCGCATCGCGGTAACAACTTTCTCCTTCTCCAAATTTTCACTTCGTGTCGTGTGTGTTTGTTTTGTTTGTGGTTGCTCGTTGATTGTATACGGAGACTAAGTTATGTCGTCGCCCGTAGGACGTGGTTTAGTCTAAATCCGTATTTACTTAGATTTGGGTTTGGGGTTTTAGTTTAAGGATACGTTAGCCATATTTGAGGCTAAGATCAACTTAAACGTTCGTTAAGGATACGTTAGTCCCATTTGAGACTAAGATCAACTTAACGGGATCATTTCGATCCGACAAGAGAGCATTCGGGGGCTCTATTGTTCCGGTTTAGGGACATAGTAGTCCATTGCATGTATGGCCGTCGGGACCCGTCACTTCTCTGACGACGTTGAAGGATTACAACGACATATATCAGAGGAGTTCAGAGATGTATCCTTGAACCAAAGTTGATTGGGGGATCTATAGTCCAATTTGGGACTAAAGTCTGTTTGAAGGTTTAAGGATACGTTAACCATATTTGAGGCTAAGATCAACTTAAACGGGATCGTTTAGATCCGACAAAAGAGCATTTGGGGACTCTATTGTTCCAGTTTAGGGACATAGTGGTCCATTGCCAGTTTAGGGACATGGTGGTCCAACATTCCCATTTTGGGGAGGGATATTAGTTTAAGGACGCATTAGTCCATGAGTTTAAGGACCCCACATTCCGTATTGTTGGTTTAAGGACGCATTAGTCCATGAGTTTAAGGACCCCACAGTCCGTATTGTCAGTTTAGGGACATGGTGGTCCAACATTCCCATTTTGGGGAGGGATATTAGTTTAAGGACGCATTAATCCATGAGTTTAAGGACCCCACAGTCCGTATTGTTGGTTTAAGGACGCATTAGTCCATGAGTTTAAGGAACCCACAGTCCGTATTGTCAGTTTAGAGACATGGTGGTCCAACATTCCCATTTTGGGGAGGGATATTAGTTTAAGGACGCATTAGTCCATGAGTTTAAGGACCCCACAGTCCGTATCGATGTGTGGTTGTCGGGACCCGTCACCTCTCTGACGACGTTGAAGGATTACAACGACAAATATCAGAGGAGTTCGGAGATGTACCCTTGAACCGGGTGTAAATTGATTTGAGAGAGCAGTCGTGCTCAGTCAATTTAATTTGAGGACTTACGGCCAGAATTGGGCTAAGTCCAGTTGAAAATGTTCAACATTTTATTTGCGTTTGGCCAGTTAGGCCTTTACTAGGGTTCTGCCCCTGTTTAATAATGCATGGCATTTTTTGTTTGGTTTATCAGACCTTTATTTGGGCTCTGCCCTTTTTAATAATGCATTGCATTTTATTAGGCCTGTTAGGCCCTTTTAATTGGGCTCGGCCCTTCTTTTTAATAATGCACTGTATTAATTAGTCTGACAGAGCGCCACGTGGCTTGTCAGGCGCTTTGCGCCAATTGAGGAGCGCAAGGCGCAAACTCATGTGGGGGCGACACGTGTCACGCTCTGGTGAGCGCAAGTCTGTTAGCGCAGTGCGCCGTGCTAGTGCGCTGCTGACACGTGGCGCGCTCTGGTGACTTGCGCCAAACCAAGAGAGCAGTGCTCTGTTTTTAGAAGCACAAGGTGCAGCTATTCTGTGATTGACACGTGGCGCTCCCTGGTGGCTTGCGCCAATCCGAGGAGCGCAACAGTGCAAACTTCAAAAGTGCAAGGCACTGTTTAATATTTGGATCAAAGAAAACAAGTTTTTTCTTTTTCCAGAGAGCTTCTACCTCAAATTTTAAGAACCAGTGGTTCATCAAAAGGCAATGTCTTTATATAGATCAAAAAGATTTAATGAAGAAGTAAATTACTTCTTTTTATTATTATTATATTTTTTATTGAAGATCTTTGATCTTGTTCTTAGATCATCGATCTTTTTTAGAAGACATTCTTTTTTTATTCAAAATGTTTACCTTTTCTTTCTCTGAGCTCTTCTCAAAATTTTTTTAGAGGAGTTCTGTGTGTTTTAGACTTGGAGTCTAGGGGCTTTTATATAGTGCCAATTGATTTGTTAAATTAGTTAAAGAGATCTTTCTCTGAGTGATTTAGGGATTTTCCCCACTGTTGGATCTTTGATCCTAGGGCTTCTGTTTTACAGAAGAGAATCTTATTGTTTTAATAAGATTAGAAAGATCTTTCCAAAATTTTTCTGTTTTAAATGCTGGCACAGCTGGCGTAAGCGCACCTGCGCTTGACACGTGTCGCGCAGCGCAGAGCGCGGCGCAACTGCGCTGACACGTGTCGCGCAGCGCAGAGCGCAAGTGGACTGAAGCGTTGCTTCCTTTATTAAAATTTGAATTTTAAACAGAGCCTTGCTCTGATTGGGTGCACTGCCTCGGGCGCTGCGCTGGCGTGTCTGATTTTGACACGTGGCGCTTTGCGTGCAGCGCAAAGGATCTGAAGCGTTGCTTCACCTTTTGAATTTGAAATTCAAACAAAGCTTTTCTCTGATTGGGGGAAACAAATGCCCCCCCACCATTGCGCTCACGTGGCGCACACGCGAGTGCAGCGGTGGCAAGATCCCAACTGTCGGATCAACTCAGGAGTTGAAGGGGCGCCAAGCGCCTATAAATAGGACCCTTGGTCCTCAACAGATGATTATCATCTTCAAGATTTCTAATTTTCAGAACTTCAGAGCCTTGCTCTTGCTTTCAAGAACTCCAGAGCCTTGCTCTCATTTCCAAAGTTAGAACTTTTAGAAAAACTTTAGGTAAAATTAATCTTAAATTAAATTAATTTAAATCAATCTTAACCAACAGAGCCTTGCTCTCATAGATCTTCTGATCTAAAGAAAACCCTTTTGGGGTTTCACATACAGAGCCTTGCTCTTAAGGATCCATAGATCTAGAGAGATCTTGTTTCAGGGTTTCTTAACCCATGAACAGAGCTTTGCTCATGGACAAAAAATAAAGATCTTTTGATCCAAAGATGATGAACTCTTAAGAGTTTTCTTGGATCTTCATGATCCCAAATTTTTTCAATTTTTAGGAGTCAATTTTTTCTTTTGATGGATTTTTCCATCATTATTACAGAGCTAGGCTCTTTTAAGGAATTTTATCCCTTTGAGACCAGAGTTTGACAAGTGTCACTCTGTGACAGAGCTTTGCTCTGAAAAAGGAGATTTTCTCCTTGTCTCTAGGGATTTCTCATTAATGAGAATATTCTTTTGGGGATCTCCTCATTAATTGACAGTCTCATCCAATGATGGAGCTGTCTTATTAACTGATGCATTGTCATCTAGATTTTGTGGGTCGCCTTTTGGTCCCCCCTACACTGCATTGCAGTGTAGTATTAAGCGTCAGGCTTTTAAAATTAAATTGTGACACTGACGGCTGAATCTCATTTTTATTTGTAGGCAATCATGTCTGTTGATCTATCTTTCCCATTTGTTCGCTCAGAGGAAGGATTTCCCGAGGCGCCGATGGACCGAGAGGTGCTCGCTCTCATTAAGGATCATGACCTCGAGCACAAGAACCTTCACCTGTGGGGTAGGTGGTATAATAAAATCATCAAGGGTCGCCGAAGCTTCGGTTCCGCGACGCCGTCTGAGCCCATCTCATCGATCCCCTATGCGGATGAACCCCCGGTGAAGTATGCCGTGGAGGTTGTGAACTAGAATTCGGAGGATCTTCTCCAGCCTTCGATCACTGCCATTCCCGTGCAGCCGCCGCCGGCCGTGGACATTCTGGGGCGACACATATGTCAGGGTGAGGCGCGCCCTTGGGGACAGGCTTATAATATTGGATTGACCCCGCGACAACCGGCCGGGTATTTGCAGTGGGCCAGGTACATCCTATCGGCGAAGAGGACGCATCTGATGAAGATTGGTCTGTACTCTGCAATCTATGTCTCGCTTTTTGAGTACCCTGCTCCTCCGACGTGGTGGGTCAAGGCATTCATAAAACAGTGGAACATCCCCACCCACACTTTTCTTCTGATGGACAGGGAAGTCTCCATCTCCCTGGAAGAGTTCGCTGAGATCTCGGGTTTGCCGGTGAGGGAGGAGCATTACGAGGAGTTGCTTCCTCCTGACGAATATGTCTTCGCTACCAAGCCACTAGTAATGGGCCTGACACCAGAGAATGCTATTCAGCACCAGTTTTCGGGCTTGGTGAAGGTGCTGAATATATATGAAGGACTCTATTTGGAATCAGGAGTCCGGGGAGTTACTTTTGCAGACTTTATCGCCCGCTTCCTTCGCCCGGAGATTTTATCGCAGTGGAGTGAAAAGTTCGCCAAGCTCGACGACCCTTTCGGCTTCGGCTTAGATCGTCGACCAGTATCGGAAGACGATCAAAAGGATTTCTATCTCCCTGATGCCGCCATCATGCCCTTATCAGAAATCGCCGCCCTGGGCATTGATGAGGAGACCTTCATTTTAGGGTTTTTGGGATTGTGGCTGTGCTGTTTCGCGCTCCCTATGCACCCGCGCTACATGAGGTCGTCCGTCTTCTACCCAGCGCACCGGATGATGGCTGGCCTACAGTTGTCGATCGGAATCGCTGGGTTGGCCCACCTATATAATGGACTCAGCGTGGCGACTGACGCAAACAAACCTAGGGTGCAACCTGCCAATTTCCCGATGCACTACTTCACTTCGTGGATGGAAATGCATGTGCTCGGGGTATTCGGCATTCATAAGAGCCCCTCGTTTTTCGAGAAGTGCAGACTCCCAAGAGTCATGCGGCTGATCGGCACCTCGATTGTGAATGCGCCTCCGCGGGAGGCTAGGGGGTTGCTCCTTCGTCCGCACCTGGTCAGAGCGAGGATTTCTTTTATGGATAAAGTCATGACTATCGGCTCAGAAACCTGCAAGGCGGTGTTGGCGCTGCGTGATGGCTTCAAGGAAGGGGCCTCCGTACTGAAAGCCCGAGAGATTCTTCACCTATACTCCATCCGGCCGGGCTTCCTGGTGTTCAGGCAGAACGACATGGCACTCTTCATGAGGTACAACCCCCACCGGTTCGCCCAACAATCAAGCTACAACCAGGGGGTCCCACTGGAGGCGTTTTTAGAAGAGCCCGCGGCCACCATGGAGGGGATACGGAGCGCGATGCATCATTTCATGCGGCTGAACACGGGCTCCTACTTCTTTATCAGCGAGCCGAGCTGCGTCCCCCGGGTCCTCCACGCGTACGTGGCTTGGTATGCGCATGCAATGGGTGCAGTCATCCGTGAAGAGAAGCGCATGTTGGTTGACCGCAAGGGTGCGCCTCCCGGCAGCGACCGCAAGGCTCCCCTGAAGCCAAGGATCCCCGTCGTTGCTCCGTTGAAAGATGCTGGAGCTGGACCATCGCGCGTGTTGAGCCTTCCGCACGGATTACCTCGTGCTACCGCGGATGTGCCACCAACGCCCCATGCTCCAGTAGAGACGGTGAATATGGTCTCGCCGGAGTCCGGCGTGGGCGAGGACATCGGGACCCGCCGCCCTAAGGTGCCTGCAAAGCGCAAGTTGATCTTGGGTGCACCCGGGGCTCGCGTGTAGAAAAGGAAGAAGAAGTCGCTCTTCTCTCTCGATGCTATCCTCGGCTTAGAGCCTCAGGCCCCTCTCACCGAAGGCTTAAGCGAGTACGGAAGCAATAAGGGCTTCTCGGTAGATCCAGCAGACACCGATCTGGCGGCCGCCATCGCGGCTTCTGAGCGATCAGCCAGACTCGAAGCGTGGTTGGCTAAACTCGCTCAATCAGGTAATAATTAGTCTCACTCTTCGTCATTTCATCGTATTTTATCATTATCTTTGACTAATGCTTTTCCCCCTTTTTTAACAGGCATCACCACTGAAGAAGCTATCGCCGCTTCCCTCAAAACTTTCGAGGAGGAGGAAAGGAAACGTGCTCTGTCGGGCGTTGGTATGTCTCAGCTCGCTGAGTCTTTGTTCTCTCCTTTTTTTATAGCCAATCTAATCTTCTCTTTGTCTCTTTGCAGGGGCTGTGCAAACCGATGCGGGGACTCTCCCCGGGCCAACTACCGATGTCCCGGTCTCTTCGGGGGTGCCGCGAGAGACCCGACTCAAAAAGCCGATGAGGGATGCCTTGAAGGATCTGGAGGCAACTCTAAATGCGGAAGACTGACGCCTTATTGGAAGCTTCCAAGAGGTCCGTCGTGACGGCCCGGGAAGAGAGGAAGCACTTGAGGTGCGAGGCGAAGGAGCACAAAACTGCTTTGGCTGTAGGAGCAGGCCCAAGCACCATTATTCCCACTGCTTCTCCTTCCGAGGAGCCTCCGGTCGCCTTGTCTACCGCTCATAGACAGGCGGCGTGTGCAGTTCAGGAGGCCAACGATCGATCCACCTCAGGTAATGTGTCGTTCGAGACTTTGTTGTAAGAATTGTAAACCTATCGGTTCTTATATATCTTATCCTGCAGGGCCATGTCCAACCGAAGGGGTGGCGGAAACCGTCGAGCCTGAGGGGACGGTGGAAAAGGTACTAGCTGAACCTGAGCCGACGGTGGGCGACGTAGCCGGGGTTGCTGGACCTGAGTTAGTAGCTGATGAGGCAGTCACACCTGCTATGCTCGAGAAGGTTGCCGATGCCGAGCGCGAGGTGGCGGCAAATGAGACGGCTGCTATAACCGAGCCTGGGGCAGCAGCGGATGGAGCGCCTGAGACCGACGACCCTATGGCAATGGTGGTTGAGACGGCCACGACCGCTGAGCCCGAGGGAGTAGAGGGTGAGACATGCATGATTCTTGAGGACGAGCCGACCGCTCTTTCTCAAGAGTCCGGCAATGCTCCGATCATTGCTCTCCCCGCCTACGGTCCTCCACCGTCTCCTGGCCTCGTGAGCACGACGACGGCTCCCGTAGTGTCTGGCGATGAGGCGTCGGGAGGTGGTCTCATGTCAATGGAGGGAGACGCCGCCGTTTCAGCTGGATCATCATCAGGTAAATTTCGGGTTACCGTACTTCTTTTTATCTTGCAATACTTCCTGACAGGTTTACCTTTGTTTTTAACGCAGGTGCGGCCAGTGCTGATGCCCCATTGCTCGAAGGAGCGCCGTCAGCCACTGCCTTGACAGTGGCTACCTCTCTACCTTCTCTCGCGCCGTCGCAAATGTTGGAAGGTATGGATTTGTAACCCACTAGTCTTATCTTTCGACCGTATAATTGATGTACTGATGTTGCATTATTGCGTCTTTGCAGGAGTGCTTTCTGATCATCTTTACCAGGTGCTGCACCCACACTTCTCCTTCCCGTCGGAGCGTGCTTCCTCCGGTGGCGCTAGTGAGTATAGTTTTCAATTAATGCTCTCCTTTTTTTCCGATAATGAACTTGTTTCTAATTCTTCCTTGTCCCGATTGCAGTGCTACAGACCAAAGGAGGAAATGCGGGATCAGTCGCGCCACCGGTCCTCCCGGCTTTGCCACCTGTTGCAGCCGGTATGGTAGACTTTACTGCTTACGGGTCTCCTGTATTTTCAATTTTGTCATCTGATTGTGACTTGTTTTGCAGCTATCGTTCCGGTCCCGGCCCCCTTCGAGCCTCACATCATAATGCCGGCAGGCCCCTTCTTGAGACGTCCATCTTCTAAGGGTGCTGCGATGAGTTTGGGAATGCTGAGCGACTACGTCGAAGAGCTTGATGCGGACGTTCCCCCATCCGCCGCAGATTTCGCTGCGGAGGTTAATCCAATGCTGGTGACTCTTGTAAATTTTCATAATGAAGGCGTCGTCGAGTCTTGGGTTAATCACTGCAGGGAGATCGAGGCCCGCCTGCATCAGCTGGAGTCGATGCGTCCTGCCCCCGAGATCTTGGCCGTGAGCACTCAACGGGCGACATGGATCGAGCAAAGCGCTTCTTACTTCTGCCATTTGGAACAAGAAGCAGCTTTAAGGCTGAGGGAATGCCAAGAGTCCTCAAGCGAGACTGCTCGCCTGCGTGCTGAAGTCGGTGCGAACGCTGCCCAGGTGAAGGCTATCTTCAAGGGCCTTCTGCAAAGTATTTCTGATGGGCTAGCACTGAAGCAGAAGCTCGATGCCGCTGAGCGTGATGCCCAAGGTCGCAACGCAGCTCAGCAAGCAGTTGAGGAGCAGCTTTCATCCTTCCTGCAGCAGCCGGCTCAAGTGGAAGCAGAACTAGCGGTGGCAGCCGATCAGGAGAAAGCATTAAAGGAAGTGCGCGAGCAATTGATGGGGCTATTTAAGATGCTTCCTTCTCAGTAGCTGCTTTTTGTATCAATTATACACTTGTACTTTTGAATAAAATGTATCCATTCTTTATTCTTTTATACGATTCGCCTTGTACTTAATCGAATTCATGAATAAAGATACACACATTTTTTTTTTGCCATGTCTTGTGTCATCTTTGCGCTTTCTTCCCTTTTTTTTATTATTGTTGGGGTAAAATTTTACACCCCCGTTGACCGAGTAAAAGTCAAGGTCAACCCCAAGCCAGGTGGGCCCAAGCCCAGGTCAAGCGGGCCCATGCCCAAGTCGAGCCCGCGGCCAGCCTCCTCCATGCCAACAACAAAAATCATGTAACAAATAATTTTTATGTAATTTTTGTGCATGAATGTATGCAAAATGGGCATAAAGCCAAATTTTTGTAAGCCCATGGCTTATGTGCAAAAACAAATGACACATGAGCCATGGGATAGGCAAAAAGCCATTTTGAAAAGCCCAAGGGGCAATATGTAAATGTGTAAGCCTATATAAGGCAACATGATGATGAATAAAAAAAAGACTTTTTCATTCCCCCCAAAACTAGGGTTCTTTGTGCCTACTGCTCCTTCTCCAAGGTTCCAAAAACCTTCTTCTTCCTCTTGAATTAAATCGAGAGTTTAACTCTTCCTTTTCCCAAAATAAATAGTTTTCCACCACAAAACCCACCAAGGGGAACTTAGATCTCCCACCAGATCTCGAAAAGGAGAGACTTTTAAGTCTTACCCCCTTTTCTCCAAGATCCCGCCGGTCAAGAGCAAGAAGAAGGAGACCCATCTCCAAAAATCTAACTTTGGACAGACCCAAGGCTCAAAAGAAGAGCAATAAATCCCCAGGAGTTTAACTCCTTTCTAAAGTTGCTGGAGTTTAACTCCATAAATTAATTTCTGTTGGAGTTTAACTCCATAAATTTGTTTCTGTTAGGAGTTCAACTCCAAAAATTCCCTTGGGAGTTCAACTCCCCAGCCTAGGGGCTAGGCTTCCCTTTGCGCGGGTTTTTCCCGCGGTCACGTGTGCCTACGTGACCCCAGGGCGCTAAGGCGTCCATCGGTCACGTGTGCGCACGTGACCCCGGGGCGCTAAGGCGCCCATCGGTCACGTGTGCGCACGTGACCCCGGGGCGCCAAAGCGCCCATCGGTCACGTGTGCGCACGTGACCCCTGGGGCGCCAAGACGCCCATCGGTCACGTGTGCCCAAGTGACCCCTGAGGCGCCAAGGCGCCCATCGGTCACGTGTGCCCACGTGAACCCTGGGGCGCCAAGGCGCCCACCGGTCACGTGTGCCCACGTGACCCCTGAGGCGCCAAGGCGCCCATCGGTCACGTGTGCCCACGTGACCCCTGGGGCGCCAAGGCGCCCATCGGTCACGTGTGCCCACGTGACCCCGGGACACCAAGGCGCCCATCGGTCACGTGTGCCCACGTGACCCCGGGGCGCCAAGGCGCCCATCGGTCACGTGCGCGCACGTGACCCCGAGTATTAAGGCGCCCACCTGCCGTGCGAGCATCCTTTAGACGCCATTTTGTTTTCTTTTCCCCTCGTTTTACGTGCACTCCCCAACAAAATCCCTTCTGGAGTTTAAACCTTTTTAAAATATATACATATATATATTCTTTGGAGTTTAACTCCACAATAAAGTTCTATCTTAGGAATTTAATTCCGCATAAAATTCTTTTAGGAGTTTAACTCCATTTAAAATTCTTTGGAGTTTAACTCCACAATAAAATTCCTTTTGAAATTAAGCTCCACTTTTAAAAAAAAAGGGGGAGGAAAACATACACAGACTCCACGACACTGTCTTCCGTTAGAAAAAATTTCTAACGGGGCGCTGCCCCGTACCCTGCAAGGGGGCTGCTAGCCCCCTTGACCCCCAGCCCGCTATCCGGGTAGCGGGACCCCCGTAAAAACTCCGCGGGGCCCCCGATATTTCCAAAACCCCTTCAAAACACGATACTGCACATTGAGTTCGCATGACCAGTTTAACCCGTTAATCGGAGGTTCCTTCGCTCCAAATGCGAGGGGTAATTAACGGCAGCTTAGTCCGCGGTTGCCGGAGATTCGGATCCCCACAATCAATAAACCCCGGCCTACCCTAGGCAGGGGGAATCTGTAATGCGCCTGACAAGCGCGCGCGTATTCCCATCTCAATGGGGTGACGAAAAACACCCTACAGATTCTGGCACGCCCGGTGGGACCATCTCTCCTCCCATATTTCGGATTAAATGTTCATGCGAACTCAATCAATATACATATCGATTGCCTATATTGAAATAATGTTTCTATTTGCAGAGTTAACAATTTCCAATTGCCATATTCGATGCAAGTCGGTATTTGAACGATTTTCCTTGGCCCCAGCTGGGGGCAAGGCCATCAACTCCGACAAATTAATAAGGCATCTCGGGCAAACTCCAGCGGTACCCCCGACAACTGCCCGATCAGGTATCTTCTCTGACCTCCACGTCGTTAAACTGGAAACAGATGACCACTACGTCGTTAAACTGGAAACAGATGACCTCTAAGTCTTTAAACTGGAAACAGATGACCACTACGTCGTTAAACTGGAAACAGTAGACCCCTAAGTCTTTAAACTGGAAACAGAAGACCACCAAGTCTTTAAACTGGGAACAATCGACCACCACGTCATTAAACTGGGAACAATCGACCTCTAAGTCGTTAAACTGGGAATGTAAAAAAAATGTAAATAAAAAAAATGTGTAAATAAAAGAAAAATAAAGAAAAGCCGAAATGATGGGGCAACTCGCAATAAAAATCAGCGAGTAAAATAAAGATGAAATGAAGCCGAAATGATGGGGCAACCGCGAATAAAAGCCGAAATGGTAGGGCAATCGCGACCTTCGCGATAAGTAAAGCTGAAATGATAGAGCAATCGCGGTAAAAAAAAAACAAAATAAAAACGGCGAATGATGAGTCGCTCCTGGTACCATATTCCAGTGCAGCGATGCAGACGCCAACCAAATTCCAAATCCCAATCCCCAACGGCGAATGATGAGTCGCTCCTGGTACTATATTCCAGTGCAGCGATGCAGACGCCAACCAAATTCCAAATCCCAATCCCCAAGTGGCGAATGATGAGTCGCTGCTGGTACTACATTCCAGTACAGCGATGCAGACGCCAACCAAATTCCAACTCCCATACCCCAACGGCGAATGATGAGTCGCTGCTGGTACTACATTCCAGTGCAGCGATGCAGACGCCAACCAAATTCCAACTCCCTTACCCCAAAGGCGAATGATGAGTCGCTCCTGGTACCATATTCTAGTGCAGCGATGCAGACGCCAACCAAATTCTAAATCCCATGCCCCAACGGCGAATGATGAGTCGCTCCTGGTACCATATTCCAGTGTAGCGATGCAGAGCCAACAAAGTCCCAAAATTTTTACGGCCCTACGGTCTGGATCATACATCCTGTAAAACCGTATACAATCCATGGGCGCAAAACGATCCCAATCTCTCCCAAGTCCTACCGGCGAGACCACATTCAAAGTCCCACCGGCAGGGAAGATTCCAAAAAAAAAATGAAAAAAAATGAAAAAAAGAGAAAAAAAGGGAAAAAAAAGAAGAACGGTATGTCCACAAGCAAAATGGGCACGGATGAAAACCCGAAAGGGCTCCGTGAGTAAAAACAGCAGGACTGCCGGCGAGTTTGTGAAAACCCGAAAGTGCGCAAACTCGTAAAAAAAGAAGAAGAAATGAAATGCACTCGCAAAGTCCTCTCGACTTTGTGAGGAGAAAATTCCCGCGTGAGATCTTTATGACTCACAAAGGAGCAATACACTTAGGAGTCCCCATGACTCCTAAGGAGAAAATACACCTACGAGATCCTTTCGACTCGTAGGGAGAAAACGCTTTTATGGGACCCTCACGGCCCATAAAATTGAAAAGTCTTAGGCGACAGGGATCTAAACCTGTCTCGTAAGCCACCAACATCCAAATCCTCTCGGGGCACATGATGAGTTGCTCCTGGCATTATTCCAGTGCAGCAATGCAGATGCCAAACAAAAAAAAAAACCAAATCCAAATCCTCTCGGGGCACATGATGAGTTGCTCCTGGCATTATTCCAGTGCAGCAATGCAGATGCCAAACAAAAAAAAACCAAATCCAAATCCTCCCGGGGCAAATGATGAGTTGCTCCTGGCATTATTCCAGTGCAGCAATGCAGATGCCGACAAAAATACCAATCCCAAAACCCTCTCAAAGACAGATGATGATTCGCTCCTGATACCATATTCTAGTACAGCGATGCTGATGTCAACTCAAATCAAACAAATCAAACCAACCAATTCCAACATCGACCTCTGCGTCAACCAGCGACACTCCGCGCCGGGGAAAAGTCCATCAGCGACACTCCGTGCCGGGGAAAAGTCAACCCGACACTCCGCGCCGGGGAAAAGTCAACCCGACACTCCGCGCCGGGGAAAAGTCCATCAGCGACACTCCGTGCCGGGGAAAAGTCAACCCGACACTCCGCGCCTGGGAAAAGTCCATCAGCGACACTCCATGCCGGGGAAAAGTCAACCACCGACACTCCGCGCCGAGGAAAAGTCGATCAGCGATACTCCGTGCCGGGGAAAAGTCAACCCGACACTCCGCGCCGGGGAAAAGTCGATCAGCGACACTCCGTGCCGGGGAAAAGTCAACCCGACACTCCGCGCCGGGGAAAAGTCAACCCACGACACTTCGCGCCGGGGAAAAGTCCATCAGCGACACTCCGTGCCGGGGAAAAGTCAAGCCGACACTCCGCGCCGGGAAAAAGTCGATCACCGACACTCCGTGCCGGGGACACGTCAACCGGCGACACTCTGCATCGGGGAAACGTCCAACACAGACACTCCGCATCAGGGAAACGTCAACTAGCTGATACTCCGCCTCGGGGAAACGTCAAGTAGACACTCCACTCCGTGCCGGGGGCACATCGACAACAGACACTCCACCTCGGGGAAACGTCGACCAGCGACACTCCGTGCCTGGGACACGTCTACCAAATCGCTCCGGATCAGAGTGTCGACCGTCTATGTCGCAAAAAGGGCAGTGCAGGCTCCCGCAAATTGGGAACCCAAATCGCTTCGTAACAGAGCGTCGACCGTCTATGTCGCAAAAAGGGCAGTGCAGGCTCCCGCAAATTGGGAACCCAAATCGCTTCGGATCAGAGCGTCGACCGTCTATGTCACAAAAAGGGCAGTGCAGGCTCCCGCAAATTGGGAACCCAAATCGCTTCGTAACAGAGCGTCGACCGTCTATGTCGCAAAAAGGGCAGTGCAGGTTCCCGCAAATTGGGAACCCAAATCGCTTCGTAACAGAGCGTCGACCGTCTATGTCGCAAAAAGGGCAGTGCAGGCTCCCGTAAATTGGGAACCCAAATCGCTTCGTAACAGAGCGTCGACCGTCTATGTCGCAAAAAGGGCAGTGCAGGCTCCCGCAAATTGGGAACCCAAATCGCTTCGTAACAGAGCGTCGACCGTCTATGTCGCAAAAAGGGCAGTGCAGGCTCCCGCAAATTGGGAACCCAAATCGCTCCGGATCAGAGCGTCGACCGTCTATGTCGCAAAAAGGGCAGTGCAGGCTCCCGCAAATTGGGAACCCAAATCGCTTCGTAACAGAGCGTCGACCGTCTATGTCGCAAAAAGGGCAGTGCAGGCTCCCGCAAATTGGGAACCCAAATCGCTCCGGATCAGAGCGTCGACCGTCTATGTCGCAAAAAGGGCAGTGCAGGCTCCCGCAAATTGGGAACCCAAATCGCTCCGGATCAGAGCGTCGACCGTCTATGTCGCAAAAAGGGCAGTGCAGGCTCCCGCAAACTGGGAACCCAAATCGCTTCGTAACAGAGCGTCGACCGTCTATGTCGCAAAAAGGGCAGTGCAGGCTCCCGCAAATTGGGAACCCAAATCGCTTCGTAACAGAGCGTCGACCGTCTATGTCGCAAAAAGGGCAGTGCAGGCTCCCGCAAATTGGGAACCCAAATCGCTTCGTAACAGAGCGTCGACCGTCTATGTCGCAAAAAGGGCAGTGCAGGCTCCCGCAAATTGGGAACCCAAATCGCTTCGTAACAGAGCGTCGACCGTCTATGTCGCAAAAAGGGCAGTGCAGGCTCCCGCAAATTGGGAACCCAAATCGCTTCGTAACAGAGCGTCGACCGTCCATGTCGCAAAAAGGGCAGTGCAGGCTTCCTACAAAGCAGGAACCGGATCGCTCCGGGCAAGGGAAACGTCTACCACGAACACTCTGTCTCGGAAACGCGTCAAGCGTCGACCGTCTATGTCGTAAAAAGGGCAGTGCATCCCAAAAAGTGGGAACCAAAGCAAGTCGCCTCCACGTGAAAGAAGATCCATCAATTTAATGCACACGACCCATATATGCTGTGTGCATTTATTGATGGGGGGCACTTTGTTGGGGTAAAATTTTACACCCCCGTTGACCGAGTCAAAGTCAAGGTCAACCCCAAGCCAGGTGGGCCCAAGCCCAGGTCAAGCGGGCCCATGCCCAAGTCGAGCCCGCGGCCAGCCTCCTCCATGCCAACAACAAAAATCATGTAACAAATAATTTTTATGTAATTTTTGTGCATGAATGTATGCAAAATGGGCATAAAGCCAAATTTTTGTAAGCCCATGGCTTATGTGCAAAATCAAATGACACATGAGCCATGGGATAGGCAAAAAGCCATTTTGAAAAGCCCAAGGGGCTATATGTAAATGTGTAAGCCTATATAAGGCAACATATTGATGAATAAAAAAAAAGACTTTTTCATTCCCCCAAAAACTAGGGTTCTTTGTGCCTACTGCTCCTTCTCCAAGGTTCCAAAAACCTTCTTCTTCCTCTTGAATTAAATCGAGAGTTTAACTCTTCCTTTTCCCAAAATAAATAGTTTTCCACCACAAAACCCACCAAGGGGAACTTAGATCTCCCACCAGATCTCGAAAAGGGGAGACTTTTAAGTCTTACCCCATTTTTCTCCAAGATCCCGCCGGTCAAGAGCAAGAAGAAGGAGACCCATCTCCAAAAATCTAACTTTGGACAGACCCAAGGCTCAAAAGAAGAGCAATAAATCCCCAGGAGTTTAACTCCTTTCTAAAGTTGCTGGAGTTTAACTCCATAAATTAATTTCTGTTGGAGTTTAACTCCATAAATTTGTTTCTGTTAGGAGTTCAACTCCAAAAATTCCCTTGGGAGTTCAACTCCCCAGCCTAGGGGCTAGGCTTCCCTTTGCGTGGGTTTTTCCCGCGGTCACGTGTGCCCACGTGACCCCAGGGCGCTAAGGCGTCCATCGGTCACGTGTGCGCACGTGACCCCGGGGCACCAAGGCGCCCATCGGTCACGTGTGCGCACGTGACCCCGGGGTGCCAAAGCGCCCATCGGTCACGTGTGCGCACGTGACCCCTGGGGCGCCAAGACGCCCATCGGTCACGTGTGCCCACGTGACCCCTGAGGCGCCAAGGCGCCCATCGGTCACGTGTGCCCACGTGACCCCTGGGGCGCCAAGGCGCCCATCGGTCACGTGTGCCCACGTGACCCCGGGGTGCCAAGGCGCCCATCGGTCACGTGCGCGCACGTGACCCCGGGCATTAAGGCGCCCACCTGCCGTGCGAGCGTCCTTTAGACGCCATTTTGTTTTCTTTTCCCCTCGTTTTACGTGCACTCCCCAACAAAATCCCTTCTGGAGTTTAAACCTTTTTAAATATATACATATATATTCTTTGGAGTTTAACTCCACAATAAAGTTCTATCTTAGGAATTTAATTCCGCATAAAATTCTTTTAGGGGTTTAACTCCATTTAAAATTCTTTGGAGTTTAACTCCACAATAAAATTCCTTTTGAAATTAAGCTCCACTTTTAAAAAAAAATGGGGAGGAAAACATACACAGACTCCACGACACTGTCTTCCGTTAGAAAAAATTTCTAACGGGGCGCTGCCCCGCACCCTGCAAGGGGGCTGCTAGCCCCCTTGACCCCCAGCCCGCTATCCGGGTAGCGGGACCCCCGTAAAAACTCTGCGGGGCCCCCGATATTTCCAAAACCCCTTCAAAACACGATAATGCACATTGAGTTCGCATGACCAGTTTAACCCGTTAATCGGAGGTTCCTTCGCTCCAAATGCGAGGGGTAATTAACGGCAGCTTAGTCCGCAGTTGCCGGAGATTCGGATCCCCACAATCAATAAACCCCGGCCTACCCTAGGCAGGGGGAATCTGTAATGCGCCTGACAAGCGCGCGCGTATTCCCATCTCAATGGGGTGACGAAAAACACCCTACAATTATCAGTATGCTGCCTTAGTAAACATGGTTGACAGATAATAGAGCGAGCATCCTGTCTTAGTTTCTTCAAAAGGTAGCGATGGCTTAGGCCACAGGTTCAGACCTGCTGCCTAAGACTTTTCAACTTTATGAGCCGTGAGGGTCTCATAAAGACTTTTCTCCCTACGGATCGAAAGGATCTCGTAGGTGTATTTTCTCCTTAGGAATCGTGAGGATTCCTAAGTGCGTTTTCTCTTGAGAGTCGTAAGGATATCACAAGAGAATTTACTCCCTTACGAGTCGTGAGGACTCGCAAGTGATGGGTGAAGTTGCCCTTATCCGCCTTTCATGGAGTTAGGGGTTTGACTCTCAGTCATTGATGTACTGTCGAGTCATAGAACTGGGAAATTTGCCACGACTCTGCTTTACTGGGGTCGTATATTCCTGCAGAGACACTTGATTTCTCTGCGAATCGGCGCGAATTGAGATGCTCTCGTCAAGGACACTGATTTCCCTGAACCGAGGAGGTTGCCAAGGACGCCGATTTCCCTAGGGTTGAGACGAGTCGAGGTATTCCTGCAAATACGCTGATTTCTCTGCGGGTCAACGCGAATCGAGGTGCTCTCGTCAAGGACACTGATTTCCCTGAATCGAGGAGGTTGCCAAGGACACTGATTTCCCTGGGGTTGAGACGAGTTGAGGTATTCCTGCAAAGACACTAATTTTTCTGCGGGTCGACGCGAATCGAGGTGCTATCGTCAAGGACACTGTTTTCCCTGAATCGAGGTATTGCCAAGGACACTGATTTCCTCGGAGTTGAAACGAATCGAGGTATTCCTGCAAAGACACTGATTTCTCTGCGGGTCGACGCGAATCAGGATGCTCTCGTCAAGGACGCTGATTTCCCTGAGTCGAGGTATTTGCCAAGGACACTGATTTCCTCGGAGTTAAAATGAATTGAGGTATTCCTGCAAAGACACTGATTTCTCTGCGGGTCGACGCGAATCAAGATGTTCTCGTCAAGGACTCTGATTTCCCTGAGTCGAGGTATTTTCTAAGGTCACTGATTTCCTCGGAGTTGAAACGAGTCGAGGTATTCCTGCAAAGACACTGATTTCTCTGCGGGTCGACGCGAATCAAGATACTCTCGTCAAGGACACTGATTTCCCTGAATCGAGGTTTTGCCAGGACACTGATTTCCCTGGGGTTTAGATGATCTCTGGTGGTCTTTCAGGCTTTATATGAGTTACCGTCAAGACCTTGAAGCTAGGAATTTGGCCTTCGCTTCGCTTGCAGTGGTGTGTCCGAATCCTGTTGGAGGAGGGACGCTGTAGTAACATTTCGTCTGCTGTGTAGAGACGAATCGTCGAAGTGGTGATCACTCCACACTGGGGTGAGATGATCTCCGATTGTCTTTCGGGCTTTACATGAGTTGCCGTCAAGACTTGGCTCCGTTTTCTAATGGAGCATGGGGAGGGAAGATATGTTTCCTTCTGTGTTTGCGCCCCTGGATCGTATACAGGATTGCTGTGATATCGCCTGTAGGGCATAAATTTCATTATATATATATTTTTTATCTCTTTCCGCGATGCTCTATCATTTCAGCTTTTATATCGCGAAGGTCGCGATTGGCCAATCATTTCGGCTATTTTTTGCGGTGCCCAATCATTTCGACTATTTATTTTACTTTTACTCGCTGCTTTTTATTATGAGTTGCCCAATCATTTCGGCTATTTTACACGCACACATTTTTTACTTGCTGATTTTATTGCAAGTTGCCCCATCATTTCGGCTATTTCGTATGCATGTGTGGCTTGCTGGATTTTCGCTGTAAGCCTGGAATTAGACACCGATTTCGGCATCAGCACCGCTACGACTGGGATGTTTCCAGGAGCAAATCATCATTTGCCTCTGTCGATGTCGAACAAACGGGGCTTAGCAAACAGGGTTAGGGTCCTGTCGACTAAGGCTTTTGACTTTATGAGCCGTAAGGGTCTCACAAAGGTATTTCTCCTTACAAGTCGTGAGGATCTCGTAGGTGTGTTTTCTTCTTAGGAATCGTGAGGATTCCTAAGTGCATGTTCTTCTGTAAGTCATAAGGATCTTACAAAAAGGTTTTCTCCTTGTAAGTCGAGAGGACTTACAAGGGTTGTTCACCATATGGACATATCCCTAGTCACGGGTGTGACTTTGTTAGGGAAATGTTTATTCGCGCCCGTGGATTGTATACAAGGGTCAGTACTGAGCCACTTGTAG
Source organism: Agapanthus africanus (assembly GCA_030015575.1). Classification (NCBI taxonomy): domain Eukaryota; kingdom Viridiplantae; phylum Streptophyta; class Magnoliopsida; order Asparagales; family Amaryllidaceae; genus Agapanthus; species Agapanthus africanus. The sequence goes on along the minus strand of JASDDO010000026.1, from coordinate 48,031,272 downwards.
GGCCATATCGAAGGTTGTGGGGGTTGCTTAAGCACAGGTTTATGTCTCTGTAACTTAAGACTTTCAAATCTTATGAGCCGTGAGGGTCCCATAAGAGAGTTCTCCTTACGAGTCATGAGGATCTCGTAAGTGTAATTTCTCCTTAGGGATCGTGAGGATCCCTAAGTGTGTTGCTCCCTTGTGAGTCGTAAGGATCTCACTCGGGTGGTTTCTCCTTACAAGGTCGAGAGGACCCTGTAAGTGTCCTTTAACGAGGTTGCGCCCTTTCGGGTTTTCACAAACACTCGCCGGTAGTCCTGCTGTTTTTACTCACGGAGTCCTTTCGGGTTTTCATTCGTGCCCCCTTTGCTTATGGACATACCGTTTTTATTTATTTGTTTGTTTATTTTATTTTTTTTTGTATCAGCTTTGAGATGTTGCAATCCGCCGTAGTTTATCGACATCTCGGTCAACAACTAGTTTTAGGACACAGTGGTCCGCCATTAGTTTAAAGACATTTCGGTCCGTTGTTGAAGAAGGCCGGCTACTACTTATAGAGTTTGGGCTTAGGAAGATAGCGAGCGGACATAGTCGTCGTCATCTATCATTGACCTAGGCTGTGACTTATTAAGTGTAGTATTTCTTTAGGAAGCGGCCATTTATTGGCCTGAAAGGCCTTTCGCCGTGCATATCCATGAGTAAATAGGCTCCACCCTGGTAAACCTTGTTTATGATATATGGGCTTTCATAGTTCGGCTCGAATTTTCCCCGCTTGGCGCGATTAGGGATCATAGGTCTTCTGACCACTAGCACGAGTTCGCCTTGGCGGAATGTTCTCGGCCTGGTCAATCTTTCATATGAGCGCGTCATCTTTGCTTTATAAGCCTCCAGATTTTGTTGCGCTATGAGCCGGATTTCATCAAGGGCATCAAGCTCCTCAAGCCGAAGGTGAGCATTTTCTTCGTCCGTCAGCTCGTAATGGACTACCACTCGTAGAGAAGGTAATTCTATCTCAAGGGGGAGTACTGCTTCTGTACCGAATACCAACGCGTATGGCGTTGTGTTCGTGGCCGTCTTGAACGTAGTTTGATACGCCCAGAGAGCTTCTTACAGTCTCTCGTGCCAGTCCTTCTTGTTTCGGGACACCGTCTTCTTCACGATCTTTGTCAAGGTCTTGTTGAAAGCTTCAGCCAGACAGTTAGCTCGGGGATTATAGACCATGAATATCTCCAGTCTATGTTGTGTTGTTGCGCAAAGCGGCTGATCTTGTGGCTTCTGTAGGCTGGCCCGTTATCGGAGATGATCCGTCGCGGAGTTCCAAAACGATAAATGATGTGCGTCTTGAAGAAATGGAGGATATTCTCCATCTTCACTTCCCTCAACGGTACTGCTTCTGCCTATTTGGAGAAGTAATCAGTCGTCGCCAGATGAAACGATGTCCCCTGGACGATGCTGGTTCGATAGGGCCGACTATGTCAGTTCCCCACATTTCAAACGGCCAGCTAGCCACTGTTGGATGTAGTGGGTTTGGATGCCGGTGGATGAAGTCCCCATGGATTTGGCATGAGTGACATTGCTTCGCATATTCGAGGCAGTCCCGGATCATCATGGGCCAGTAGTAACCCATTCGTTTAATCTTCAACTTCATCTTAGGGCCAGCTTGATGAGAACCACTGAGTCCGTCGTGAACTTCCTGAACGACTCTTTTCGCCTCTTCAGGTCCCAGGCATCTCAGCCACAGAGAATCAAATGACCTCTTGTACAGAGTATCATTGACGAAGGTGAGAGACAGAGCTCATTTTATAAGCTGATGTCTTGAGGACGCATCTTCGGGCGTTCGACGGGATTTGAAGTAGTCTATAAAGGCTTCTCTCCAATCCTCAGCCTTTTCCTGGTCTTTTATTTGCATAGCCATTTGCTCAGTCGCTCCCTTTTCTTCGGATGATTCCAGAGATATTTCTGCTGGGGCAAGTACCCGACGGCTTTGTACCACGGTTCTTACGTCATCGAGGTTCTCGTCGGCCAGTTCTTTAGCGAGCTTTGCTAGTGCATCCGCTTTGCTATTTTCTGCACGCGGTATACTTTCCAAGATGTAGGAAGGTATTTGGGTCAACAGTTGCTACACCTTTTCGCCGTACTTCACCAACTCTGGCTTGCACGTTTGGTAGTCGCCGTTTACTTGACTAACGACCAATTGGGAGTCTCCATATATGAGGAGGTTTTCAATTCCCATGTTGATGGCGATCTCGAGGCCTGCTATCAAAGCTTCGTATTCGGCTTCATTGTTCGTCCTCGGCTCTGTTAAGGAGAAGGCAAAGCGCATTATCCCTCCTTGTGGAGTTACGAAGATGAGGCCTACCCCTGATTTGATTATGGGGGTGCTTTGTTTACGCTTCTTCATGGAAGACGCTCCATCGAAATAGAGTTCCCATCGGGTATCACTACCGTCGATCGCATCAAATGCGTGTTCGTCTGGCAGCTCGCAATTCAGAGGAGAATCGGCAGGTATCGGACGCTCAGTGAAGAAGCCGGCGATGGCCTGGCCTTTCACTGCCTTAAGAGGTTGATAGGTTATCGAGAACTCCATCAAGAGCAGGGCCCATTTAGCGAGCCTCCCTGTCAATATGGCCTTCGACATTAAATATTTAAGCGGGCCCACCTTCGAAATGAGACGGACTTCATGCGCCAACGCATAGTGCCTGAGCTTTGTTATCGCGAAGATCAACGCCAGACAGTGCTTTTCGATGGGGGACTAGTTGCTTTCTGCCCCCAGTAGAACTCGACTTAAGTAATAAAGAGCTCTTTCTTTCCCTTGGTCATTCTATTGTGCCCATAATGCGCCTAAGGAACCTTCGAGGGCGGTTGTATAAAGAATGAGGGGCTTTCCCTTGACTGGAGCAGCCAACACAGGCGGATTCTGCAGGTATTGCTTGATTTCGTCCAGCGCGCTCTGGCATTTGTGATCCCAAACGAAATGGGTTCCCTTCTTCATCAGGTGACTGTAAGGGCGGCACTTTCCTGAAAGGTTGGCTATAAATCGCCGTAAGTATGCGAGCTTCCCTTGGAGAGACCACAATTGCTTGAGAGTCCTTGGCGGAGGCATTTCCATGATCACCTTGATCTTTGACGGATATATCTCGATACCTCGGTATCGGACGATGAATCCTAGGAATTTGCCCGAGGAAACTCCGAATGCGCACTTGAAAGGGTTCATCTTCAAGTTGTATTGTCGTAGGCGTTGAAATACAGTCTTCAGATGCTCTAAATGCTTTTCGTATGATTTGCTCTTAACCACGAGGTCGTCGATATAGCATTCGACGATTTCATGTATAAGATCATCGAAGATCTTTGTCATGGCCCTTTGATAGGTGGCACCGGCATTCTTTAGACCGAAGGGCATTACCTTGTAGCAGAATATACCCAAAGGGGTCCGGAAAGCGGTGTGCTTCTGGTCTTCGGGATGCATCTTTATCTGGTTATATCCTGATGAGCCGTCCATGAAGGAGAAAATTTCGTGAGTGGACGTATTGTCTATCATCAGTTCAGTGACCGGTACTGGGAAGTCGTCCTTCGGGCAAGCTTTATTGAGATCCCGGAAATCCACGCATATGCGCACTGTCCCATTTTTCTTCATTACCGGGACGATGTTGGCAATCCAATCGGGGTACTGAACCTCTTGGATGAAGCCAGAGTCGATTAGCTTCTTGACTTCGGCGTTGATGCTCATCTCAAGCTCGAGCCGCATTCTTCTCGGCGCCTGTTTGACTGGCTTGACGTCCGGGGATATGGCCAGTTTGTGGACAACAATTTCTGGATCTAGTCCTAGCATTTCGGAATAGTTCCATGCGAAGCAATCTTTATACTGCATAAGCACGCCTTTTAGTGCAGCCACCCTCTCTTCGGATAGTAGCTCGCTGACGAATGTTGGTCGCGGGTCGTCTACCGTCCCCAACTCAATTTTCTTGAGGTTATCTGCAGTAGTATGTATTCCATCCTCCAGCTCTTTCGGTGCTGGTGGAAATTCTGAGATCACCTCGTCATTGCTGTTTTCGAAGCACCAGGGAAGGTCATCCATATTCTCGGGCTCTTCTTTTGATATTGTTATCATATGACAAGTACGAACTCGCTTCGAAGACCGATGTGGATCTGGTTCTGCTCTCGTGGCTTTGGGTTCATGCTTCTGTGGCGGCGTTACCATCCAGCTGTCAGATATAGCGAACTTGCCGAGCTGATACTGATCTTCGACCTAATTCTTGAAGGTGAAGCAATCTTCGAGAGGTTGTCCTATTACCCTGTGATAAGAGCAATAGTTCGGGTGAGAGACTTCGCCTGCTTGCTCGGGGTGTTTGGACTCCGGAAGCGTAATCATTTGGTATTTTATAGCTCGGTCAAGTATCTTCTTTGTCTTATCTTGAGGAAAAGAGTATGCTCGACTCATTTTCTTCATAAAGTACAAATCTGGACCGCTCGATTCCCGCTTGCGTGGCTTCTTAGTCCCGCTTTATCGTTGTTGAATGCCTTTTTTCGCTTTTTGACTTGTTTCTGCCTCTACGTCGGGCCTTTTTCGCAACAGGTTGACAGGGGGCGGCATTTTCATCTTTCGCGGCCTGTTGGAGGAGGCATTGCGTTTTGGATTTCTCGTAGATGGCCATTTCGCGGTTATGGTCGTCTCGGACTTTTTGATCAGCTTCCCTTATAAGCTTGTCCATTTGTTCTTCGAACGACGGACTGGTCACTTTTGCATCAGGACCTTTTTCTGGTTCAGTATTAGCGTCTTCCCATTGAGCATCCCCTTCTTCATTGAAGTCATGTACGACGTAACAGTCGTGGAGTAGCTCTCATTTCTTGGACCGAATGTATCCAAGCCCGATTGTATCCTAGCCTTTCCTCAAAGGATACGCGTGGACGCATATTGTTTTGACGGACAACCGGCTTCAAGTTGCTCGGCTGTTGTTGGGCATTGGAGGCGACGATCGCTTTTCCTTTCCCCTTCTCATTTCGAGAGTCCGGCTTCGGAGGGGACGGTCTATGGCCCATCTGGTCCATTTGGGCTAATTTGTCGATCAGGGCCTGGAACGTGGTTGGCTTAAAGAACATCATGAACTGTGAAATAGTTGCATGAGGATCTAGAGTGCCTACGAACATACCCACCGCTGGCGCTTCTTCAATGCGTTGTTCGCATTTTGACCACAAGTTCCGCCATCGGATTGCGTATTGGACCCACGTCTCGCCTGGCTTCACCCTGGAATTAATCAATGCTGTTATCGGGGTGCATTCGATGGCACTTGCGAATCTTTGTGTAAATAGCAGCTCCATCTCCGCAAATGTTTTGACAGAGTCGTTCGGGAGTTCAGAATACCATTCGAACGCCGTCTCTGACAAGCTGCCGATGAACTGGCGAAGCAACAGTTTGTCGTCGCCTCCAGTGTTGCCGCATAAGGCCCTGAACTGGGCAACATGTTGATGGGGATTGCCTGTCCCCTTGTAGACATGAAATTTTGGGATGGTGTAGCCCGGCGGGTACTTTATCTGATCGTACTAGCTACGATATGGTCGCCCCGTTTTGACAACTTGACCGGCTGCCTCACTTGCTTGGTGAACTCGTATTTGCTGAGCTATATATTCATCTAGGGCAGCTTTAGAAATTGTCTCCTCCCTGGCTGTTGACAGAGCCGGCGGTGGATTCGACGTTTCTCCTCTGTCATCTTCAAGGACGATCGGAGGATCTTCAGCAGGAGGATCCTGCTGGATCATCATACCCACCATGTCCTGGAATAGAAGGGCCATTCGTTTCATATTGGCTGCTTATTCCGCAGCCTCTCCGTCTTTCTTTTCAAGCATCCTGCGAAGGAATTCGGCATCGATTTCTTGCTCGTGTCGCTGATCCGAGGATGTTTCTGGGCTTTCTTTTGGCCCGGTGAGTGCAGCCATCGCAGTCATCATTTCTTGGAGCTTCTGCTGCTCCTCCTGAGCTTTAGTCACCGACCGCGTAAGCGGTCTATGACCTGTAGATGTATGGCTATCCTCTTTCCCGGACGCCATGTAGACGGTATGGACCACAATGCCCCTGGACTTAGGGCATTTGGTCTCACCGCCTTTAACATTTGTCGCAGGTGTGGGGTCTTTCTCCGGCCTTCTTCTCTTATGGGCCGTCAAAGTTGAGGGGGCCGTTGCAGCGGGCACCCATGTAGTTGTCGTCCTTTGCTGTTTGACAGGATGGTTCTTTTCTTCCTGAACTTTCACCCTCTTCTGCCGGCGAGAGTGATCTCGATCGATTACTGAGTCCTGAACCCGTCGCCAGACCTTGTAAACTTTGGAGGACAGCCGTTGAGGGGGCTGGTCCGGCTTTGCTTCTGTAACATTCTCCGCGGGTGGAGGAGATCTTTTCAGCGTGGCAGTCAGAGAGTTCTTACGTACCCTCCTTAGCGGTTCAAAGTTGTTCCCAGTCGGACCAACAGCATTGACTTCCACCGTTGGAGCTGGTGGAGTTAACCCAGAGGGAGAGTTGCCCCCGGCCTTCCTTACTCGGTGCCAGTGGCGACGTCGAGCGTGTCGAGCTGTTGGGGTTGGTTCGGCGATAGGGATGGTTTTGTCTTGCCCCCTGTCTAGATGAGGCGCCGCTGGTGCCAGCCTCTTGAAGACTGATGTCTTTTGAGTAGCGGTGTCCAATCTGTCAAAGACAGACCTTCGAGCAGGAACGAGAGCCGGAATAGTCAGCCTTGTAAAGACCGACTCTTTAGCGGGAGAAGCCGTCTTGACGACTTCAGGAGTAGGGATGGCTGTCTTCCTTGGGATGGCCACGTCAGAGGTCATGGGCTTCTTGGCAGGCCCATTGGAGCTCTGGTTCAGCCTGGTAAAGACCGATGCTGCCGACTTGATATTGGACCACCCGTTGAGAGGGGCCGTGGTAGTAGTGAGCCGATCGAAGACCGACTTCTTTTGCGCTTCCTGCGGCAGCGGGACATTAATGTTCACTGGCGGGAGCATGGTCCCGAAGAACAGACCGGTGGTAGCCTGGGTCACTTGTTCCACAGGCATAGTGAACAGGGAAGCAGCCTGCGGTCCATAGGCTACACCTCCAGGTGAGGCGGAGCGTCGGTTGCATTTGCATTTGGAGTAGTTCAAGCATTTGAAAGCCATTGATGCTTGATTTCTGCGCCAGGCAAAAGACCAAATCTTAGTAACTTGAAACCCGAGGGCAACCATTGACAAGCCGCGATTGGTTCATGAAAGACGACACATGAAGTATGGAGTGGAAAGAGGAAAATGTCCCACCGGGCGTGCCAGAATCTGTTTCCCTCCGAATACAGAGACGCGACCGCGCAGGTTCGTCTTTCCTAAGATTCGGGGAAGATGCTATTTGGTTTTATCCGTCCACCTCTCCGAAGATGCCAAGTTGATTTATGGCACCGTGTATCGGAGGTTTAGACGGATGCGACCGATGTAGCAGACTTCGTCATATTCCCCTTCACTTGAGGGTTTTTTGATTGTGGGGACGCTCTTCCCTACAGGCGCAAGCCCCTGCAGTTAATTACGCTACCGCATCGCGGTAACAACTTTCTCCTTCTCCATAATTTCACTTCGTGTCGTGTGTGTTTGTTTTGTTTATGGTTGCCCGTGGATTGTATACGAATACTAAGTTATGCCGTCGCCCGTAGGACGTGGTTTAGTCCAAATCCGTATTTACTTAGATTTGGGTTTGGGGTTTTAGTTTAAGGATACGTTAGCCATATTTGACACTAAGATCAACTTAAACGTTCGTTAATGATACGTTAGTCCTATTTGAGACTAAGATCAACTTAATGGGATCATTTCGATCCGACAAGAGAGCATTCGGGGGCTCTATTGTTCAAGTTTAGGGACATAGTGGTCCATTGCATGTATGGCCGTCGGGACCCGTCACCTCTCTGACGACGTTGAAGGATTACAACGACAGATATCAGAGGAGTTCAGAGATGTACCCTTGAACCAAAGTTGATTGGGGGATCTATAGTCCAATTTGGGACTAAAGTCTGTTTGAAGGTTTAAGGATACGTTAGCCATATTTGAGGCTAAGATCAACTTAAACGGGATCGTTTAGATCCGACAAAAGAGCATTTGGGGGATCTATTGTTCCAGTTTAGGGACATAGTGGTCCATTGCCAGTTTAGGGACATGGTGGTCCAACATTCCCATTTTGGGGAGGGATATTAGTTTAAGGACGCATTAGTCCATGAGTTTAAGGACCCCACAGTCCGTATTGTTGGTTTAAGGACGCATTAGTCCATGAGTTTAAGGACCCCGCAGTCCGTATTGTCAGTTTAGGGACATGGCGGTCCAACATTCCTATTTTGGGGAGGGATATTAGTTTAAGGACGCATTAGTCCATGAGTTTAAAGCCCCCACAGTCCGTATTGTTGGTTTAAGGACGCATTAGTCCATGAGTTTAAGGACCCCACAACCCGTATTGTCAGTTTAGGGACATGGTGGTCCAACATTCCCATTTTGGGGAGGGATATTAGTTTAAGGACGCATTAGTCCATGAGTTTAAGGACCCCACAGTCCGTATAGATGTGTGGTTGTCGGGACTCGTCAGCTGTCTGACGATGTTGAAGGATTACAACGACAAATATCAGAGGAGTTTGGAGATGTACTCTTGAACCGGGTGTAAATTGATTTGTGAGAGCAGTCGTGCTCAGTCAATTTAATTTGAGGACTTACGGCCAGAATTGGGCTAAGTCCAGTTGAAAATGTTCAACATTTTATTTGCATTTGGCCTGTTAGGCCTTTACTAGGGTTCTGCCCCTGTTTAATAATGCATGGCATTTTCTGTTTGGTCTATTAGACCTTTATTTGGGCTCTGCCCTTTTTTAATAATGCATTGCATTTTATTAGGCCTGTTAGGCCCTTTTAATTGGGCTCGGCCCTTCTTTTTAATAATGCACTGCATTAATTAGTCAAACAGAGCGCCACGTGGCTTGTCAGGCGTTTTGCGCCAATTGAGGAGCGCAAGGCGCAAACTCATGTGGGGGTGACACGTGTCACGCTCTGGTGAGCGCAAGTCTGTTAGCGCAGTGTGCTGCGCCAGTGCGCTGCGCTAGTGCGCTGCTGACACGTGGCACGCTCTGGTGACTTGCACCAAACCAAGAGAGCAGTGCTCTGGTTTTAGAAGCGCAAGGCGCAGCTATTCTGTGATTGACACGTGGTGCTCCCTGGTGGCTTACGCCAATCCAAGGAGCGCAACAGTACAAACTTCAAAAGTGCAAGGCACTGTTTAATATTTGGATCAAAGAAAACAAGTTTTTTCTTTTTCCAGAGAGGTTCTACCTCAAATTTCAAGAACCAGTGGTTCATCAAAAGGCAATGCCTTTATATAGATTAGAAAGATCTAATGAAGAAGTAAATTACTTCTTTTTATTATTATTATATGTTTTATTGAAGATCTTTGATCTTGTTCTTAGATCATTGATCTTTTTTAGAAGAAATTCTTCTTGTATTCAAAAGGTTTACCTTTTCTTTCTCTGAGCTATTCTCAAAATTTTTTTAGAGGAGTTCTGTGTGTTTTAGACTTGGAGTCTAGGGGCTTTTATATAGTGCCAATTGATTTGTTAAATCAGTTAAAAAGATCTTTCTCTGAGTGATTTAGGGATTTTTCCCCACCGTTGGATCTTTGATCCTAGGGCTTCTGTTTTACAGAAGAGAATCTTATTGTTTTAATAAGATTAGAAAGATCTTTCCAGAATTTTTCTGTTTTAAATGCTGGCACAGCTGGCGCAAGCGCACCTGCGCTTGACACGTGTCGCGCAGCGCAACTGCGTTGGCACGTGTCGCGCAGCGCAAAGCGCAAGTGGCCTGAAGAGTTGCTTCCTTTATTAAAATTTGAATTTTAAACAGAGCCTTGCTCTGATTGGGTGCGCTGCCTCGGCCGCTGCGCTGGCGTGTCTGATTTTGACACGGGGCACTCTGCGCGCAGCGCAAGGGATCTGAAGCGTTGCTTCACCTTTTGAATTTGAAATTCAAACAGAGCTTTGCTCTGATTGGGGGAAACATTGATCAAATTAAGATCAAAGAACAAGTTCTTTGTTTGTTCAAGGGAGGCACTGCCTCAAGATCAAAGAACCAAGGTTCTTATTCTCATCAAAGGGCTGCGCCTTTATAGATCAAAAGATATAAGAATGAAGTAAATTACTTCTTTTTTTAATCTTTTATAATTAGATCTTTCTTTAATCTTTTTTCTTTTTTTTATTGAAGATCTTGATCTTGTTCTTAGATCTTTGATATTTTTAGAAGAGAATTCTTCTTTTTGTGAGATGTTTTCATCTCTGTTCTTCAAGAATTAAATTCTTTATCTTTAAAGATGAAAAAGATGATCTTCTTTCTTCAAAGGCTTGCATTTCTTTCTTTTTGAGTTTTTCTCAAAGTTTTTAGAGGATTCCCTCTTTTTTGTATGTCTATCTCTCTGAGACTTGGAGTCTAGAGGCCTTTATATAGGGCCAATTAATTTGTCAAGTTAGTTACAGAGATCTTTCTCTGATTGATCTGGGGATATTTCCCCACCGTTGGATCTTTGATCCTAAGGCCTCTGTTTTACAGAAGACAATCTTCTTATTTTAATAAGATTGGAAAGATCTTTCTAGAATTTTAATTCTAATTAATTAATAATTTATTATTTAAATTCCAGTGCTGACGCAATTGGCGCTAGCGTGCCTGCGTTTGACACGTGGCGCGCAGCACAACCGCGCCAGCGCGCCAGCGTTTGACACGTGGCGCGCAGCGCAGAGCGCAAGTGATCTGAAGCGTTACTTCATTTTAAAATTTTGAAATTCAAACAGAGCTTTGCTCTGATTGGGGGTGCGCTGCCTTGGGCGCAGTGCTCTTGGCGCTGGCGTGTTTGCTTTTGACACGTGGTGCGTAGCGCGCAGCACAAGGAATCTGAAGCGTTGCTTCAATTTTTGAATTTTGAAATTCAAACAGAGCTTTGCTCTGATTGGGGGAAACTTGGTTTCCTTTTTGTTTATGCCCATGGATTGTATACAGGGGTCGGTATGGACTCGCCTGTAGGGCAAAAGTTTTATTTCATATATTTTTTTTGTTTTCTTTCCGTGATGCTCTATCATTTCAGTTTTTTGTATCGTGAAAGTTGCGATTGCCCAATCATTTCGGCTATTTTTCATGGTGCCCAATCATTCGGCTGTTTTTTTTCTTTTTACTCGCTGCTTTTTATTGCGAGTTACCCAATCATTTCAGCTATTTTTGTATGCATATATTTTACTTGCTGATTTTGTTACAAGTTGCCCCATCATTTCGGCTATTTTACATGCATTTTTTTTCGAGTACGGAACTCAAGATCTAATACCAATATTAGCATCAATATCGTCCGACTGGAATATTGCCAGGAGCGAATCATCATTTGCCATGAAAGGACTTGGAACTTGATACCGGTGTAGGCATCAGCATCGCTACAACTGAGACATTTCCAGAAGCGAATCATCATTTGCCTTTGTCGATTTAAACAAAGGTGGCTTAGCAAACAGGGTTAGAATTCTGTCGACTAAGGCTTTTGACTTCATGAGCCATAAAGGTCTCATAAAGGTGTTTCTCCCTACGAGTCGTGTGGATCTCGTAGGTGCATTTTCTCCTTAGGAATTGTAAGGATTCCTAAGTGTGTGTTCTCTTATAAGTCGTAAGGATCTTATAAGAGTGTTTTCTCCTTATAAGTCGAGAGGACTTACAAGTGTTTGTTCATCAAATGAGGGCATTCCTTGTCGTTGGTGGGACTCGGAAAGGAAATGATTATTTGTGCCCGTGGATTGTATACAAGGGTCAATATTAAACTGCTTGTAGGGCAGTCTGGGAAAGGTGATGGCTTAAGAACAGGTTCATATCCCTGTAGCTTAAGGCTTTTGAATCTTATGAGCCGTGAGGGTCTCATAAGAGGGCTTCTCTTTACGAGTCGTGGGGATATCATAAGTGTAACTTCTCCTTAGAAATCGTAGGGATCCCTAAGTGTGTTACTCCCTTGTGAGTCATAAGGATCTCACGGAGGTATTTTCTCCTTACAAGGTCGAGAGGACCTTGCAAGTGTGATTGCACCCTTTCGGGTTTTCATAACTCGCCAGTAGCCCTGCTGTTTTTACTCACAGAGCCCTTTTGGGTTTTCATTCGTGCCCATTTTGCTTATGGACGCATCGGTTTTTTTTGTTTTTTTTGCGTCTACCTTAGGATGCTGCGGTTCATAGTAGTTTACAGACGTTTCGGTCAGGCGTAGTATTTTTTCAAGAACCGACCGTTTATTGGCCTAAAGGGTCTTTCGCCATGCATATTCATGAGCAAGTAAGCCCCGCCTTGGTAGACTTTGTATATAATGTACGGGCCCTCATAGTTTGGCTCGAATTTCCCCCGTTTGGCACGATTAGGGATCATAGGTCTTTTTATGACTAGCACGAGTTCGCCTTGGCGGAATATTCTCGGCCTAGTCAATCTTTCGTAAGAGCGCGTCATCCTTGCTTTGTAAGCTTCCAAGTTTTGCTGCGCCATGAGCCGGGTTTCATCAAGGGCGTCGAGCTCCTCCAGGAGAAGATGAGCATTCTCTTCGTCCGTTAGCTCATAATGAACTGCCACTCGTAGAGAGGGTAGCTCTATCTCCAAAAGGAGTACTGCTTCAGCGCCGAATACCAATGCATACGGCTCTGTGTTTGTGGCTGTTTTGAACGTAGTTCGATACACCCAGAGAGCTTCATGCGATCTCTTGTGCCAGTCCTTTTTGTTTTTGGACACCGTCTTCTTTATGATCTTCGTCAAGGTCTTGTTGAAAGACTCAGCTAGACCATTAGCTCGGGGATTATAGACTGAAGAGTATCTCCAGTCTATATTATGTTGCTGCACGAAGCAGCTGATTCTGTGATTTCTGTAGGCTGGCCCGTTATCGGAGATAATCCGTCGCGGAGTGACGAACCGATAGATGACGTATGCCTTGAAGAAATGGAGGATATTCTCCGTCTTCACTTCTCTCAGTGGTACTGCTTCTGCCCACTTAGAGAAGTAATCGGTTGTTGCCAATATGAACCGATGTCCTCTAGATGATGCTGGTTCGATGGGCCCGATTATGTCAGTTCCCCACATTTCGAACGGCCAGCTAGCCACTGTTGGGTGTAGCGGATTCGGATGCTGGTGGATGAAATCCCCATGAATCTGGCACGAGTGGCACTACTTTGCGTATTCGAGACAGTCTTGAATCATTATGGGCAAATAGTAGCCCATCCTTTTGATCTCGGCCCGGCTTGATGAGAACCGCAGAGTCCGTCGTGAGTTTCTTGGACGACTTTCTTTGCATCTTCCGGTCCTAGGCATCTTAGCCATAGAGAGTTAAACGTCCTCTTATACAGCGTATCATTGACGAAGGTGAAAGACAGAGCTCGTTTCATGAGCTGATGTCTTGAGGACGCATCTTCAGGTGTCCGACGGGATTTGAAGTAGTCTATAAAGATTTCCTTCCAATCCTTAGCCTTTTCCTGGTCTTTTATTTGTAAGTCCATTTGCTTGGTCGCTTCCTTTTCTTCGAACGACTCCGGAGATATTTCTGCCGGTGCAAGAACCCGACGGCTTTGTACCACGATCCTTACGTCATCGAGGTTTTCGTCAGCCATTTCTTTAGCGAGTTTGGCTAACGCATCTCCTTTGCTATTCTCCGCTCGCGGTAGGATTTCCAGGGCGTAGGAAGGGATTTTAGCTAGTGATTGTTGCACTCTCTCACCGTACTTTACCAACTCTGGTTTGCACGTTTGATAGTCGCTATTTACTTGACTAACGACCAACTGAGAGTCTCCGTATATGAGGAGGTTTTTGATTCCCATGTCGACAGCGATCTTAAGACTTGCTATCAAAGCTTCATATTCGGCTTCATTGTTCGTCCTCGGCTCTGTTAAGGAGAAGGCAAAGCGCATTATCCCTCCTTGTGGAGTCATGAAGATGAGGCCTACCCCTGATTTGATTATAGAGGAGTTGTGCTTTCGCTTATTCATGAAAGAAGCTCCGTCGAAATAGAGTTTCCATCGGGTATCATTCTCCCTTCTCCCCCCGTCGATCGTGTCAAATGCATGCTCATCTGGCAGTTCGCAATTTAAGGGTGAATCGGCAGGTTTCGGATGCTCAGTGAGGAAGTCGGCGATGGTCTGGCCTTTCACTGCCTTGAGGGGACGATAAGTTATCGAGAACTCCATTAAGAGGAGGGCTCATTTAGCGAGCCACCTTATTAGTATGGCTCTTGACATCAAATATTTGAGAGGATCCACTTTTGATATGAGGTGGACATCATATGCCAACGCATAGTGTCTGAACTTCGTTATCGCGAAGATTAACGCCAGGCAGTGTTTTTCGATGGGAGAGTAGTTGTTTTCTGCCCCCAGGAGAACTCGACTTAAATAGTAAAGGGCTCTCTCTTTCCCTTGGTCATTCTCCCGTGTCCATAGCGCGCCTAAAGAACCTTCAAGGGCCGTTGTGTATAGGATGAGAGGTTTTCCCTTGACCAGAGCGGTCAGCATGGGCGGATTCTACAGGTATTGCTTGATTTCGTCGAGTGCACTCTGGAATTTATGATCCCAGACGAACGGGTTCCCTATTTTCATTAGGTGACTGTAGGGGAGACATTTGTCGGAGAGGTTAGCTATGAACCGTCGGATATACGCGAGCTTTCCTTGGAGAGACCGCAGTTGTTTTGGAGTCCTTGGCGGAGGCATTTCCATAATCGCCTTGATCTTTGACGGGTCTATTTCGATACCCCGATGTCGTACGATGAATCCTATGAATTTGTTGGAAGAAACTCCGAACGCGCATTTAAGAGGGTTCATCTTCAGATTGTATTTCCGAAGACGTTGGAACACTATCTTCAGATGCTCCCAATGCTCCTCGTGCGATTTTCTTTTTACCACGTGGTCGTCAATATAACATTCGACAATCTCGTGTATACGGTCATCAAAAATCTTCGTCATGGCCCTCTGATAGGTGGTGTCGGCGTTCTTCAGACTGAAAGGCATAACTTTGTAGCAGAATATACCCAACGGGGTCCGGAAAGCGGTGTTTTTCTGGTCTTCGGGATCCATCTTTATTTGATTGTACCCTGATGATCCGTCCATGAAGGAGAAGACTTCGTGAGTGGACGTGTTGTCTATCATCAACTCGGTAACTGGTACGAGAAAATCGTCTTTCGGTCAGGCTTTGTAAAGGTCCCGAAAGTCCACGCACATGTGCACCGTCCCATTTTTCTTCATTACTGGGACAATGTTGGCGATCCAGTCAGGGTACTGAACCTCTTGGATGAAGCCGGAATCGATTAGCTTCTTGACCTCGGCGTCGATGCCCATTTCAAGTTCAAGCCGCATTCTTCTCGGCGCTTGTTTGAATGGCTTGATGTCCGGAGATATTGCCAATTTGTGGACGGCTATTTCTGGATCTAATTCTGGCATCTCGGAATAGTTCCATGCGAAGCAATCTTTATACTGCATGAGCACATCCTTGAGCGTAGCCACCTTTTCTTCAGACAACAGCTCACTGACGAACGTCGGTCGTGGGTCGTTTGCCGTCCCAAAGTCAATTTTTCTGAGGTTAGCTGTAGAAGTATGTATCCCATCTTCTAGCTCTTTTGGCGCCGGTGGAAATTCTGAGATCAACTCATCTTCATGCTTATTTTTGAAGCACCAGGAGAGGTCATCCATGTCTTTGGGCACTCCTTATTCCAACATCGTTATCACGTGACATGTGTGAGATCGCTTCCAAGACCGATGTTGATCCGGTTCTACTCTCGCTGTATACGTGGCTTTCGGTACATACTTCTGTGGTGGGGTTACCCTCCAACTGCTGGATAGAGTAAACCTGCCAAGTTGATACAGGGCATTGACCCAGTTTTTGAAGGTGAAGCAGTCTTCAAGAGAATGTCCTATCGCTCGGTGATAGGAGCAATAGTCTGGGTGAGAGACCTCGTCTGCTTGCTCAGGGTGTTTGGACTCTGAGAGCGTAATCATTTGATGTTTCATGACAATATCGAACATCTTCCTTGTCTTGTCTTGGGGAAAAGAATATTCCCGATCCATCTTCTTCATCAGCGATGGATTCCGGCTTGCTTTTTCTCGATAGCGAGGCTTCTTGGACCCATTTCGCCATGGTCGAACGTTTTCTCCGTTCTTTGACTTGTTTTTGTGTTCGCGTCGGGCCTTTTTCTTATCTTGGGAATGCATGGCGGGCTGACGGTGAAGGACATCATCATCCTTCGTGGCCTGCTGAAGGAGGCGTTACATACTGGCTTTCTCGTAGATGGCCATTTCGCGGCTATGGTCATCCCGGACCTTTTGACTCGCTTCCCTTATTAGCTTGTCCATCTGTTCTTCGAACGACGGACTTGGCATTTTCATGGCGGGACCTCGTTTTGGTTCAGGGTTAGCGTGTTCTAACAGAGCATCACCTTCTTCATCAAAGTCATGTATAACGTAGCAGCCATGGAATCACTCCCGTTTCTTGGGTTGAACATATCCAAGCCCGATCGTTTCCATTCTCCCGTTGGGCAATTTTCGCTGAGTTCCAGGGACGTTCCAGATCCTGTTGTAGAACTAAGCTTATTGCGCGGTCTGCTTAAAGGATACGCCTTGGCGCCTTAACAGCCTTTCTAATCCTTCTGTGTCGTGTCCGGGCAGACGGATGGGCTGGAGTCTGTCAAGTGCAAAATCGGCACCATGCTAGATTTCTTTCTCCACTTTGGTTTCCGCGAATCGATAGAAGAGAATCGCCTTTTCATCTTTTTTCCTAGGAGGGACGTAGAACGTCTGCAGTTCTTTCACACTATAGATATCAAGTGGGTCGAGCTCTTTGTAATGCTGTTGCGGAACTATGGAGATTTGCAAACTCCGTTCATCGCCAGTGAAGGCTCGTATTGATGGCCGGACAGAGAACACTGCATTGACTTCGTTCTCAGAGTCACTGCCAAAGACCAGAATAGGGGTAGATAGTCCGGGCTTGTTGTATTGGAGTGGCCCTGAATAGACCATCTCCTCCTCCTCCTCGGTATCGCTCCCAAAGACCGGAATGGTAGTGATAGTTTTGTTCTTCGGTTTATGGTATCTTTCCGTGTCTTCGAACTCTGGTAAGAAGTATTTTGTATCTTCGTACTTTCGGACTTCATTTACGGAGAATGGGTTTAGCTCCCCTATCACGGTATACTCGAGACCATCCTTGAAATACTTCATACACTGATGTTGTGTAGAAGGGATGATGTTGTACTCGTGTAACCAAGGCCTGCCGAGCAAAGCGTTGTAGCATGTCTTGGCGTCAATGACATGAAATTTGATGTCAGTGACGAGCAGCCCAAAGCGTAACGTCAGTATCACAGACCCGAGCGTCCGTGATGACTGGGAGTCGAATCCGGAGATAGTGATTTTATCCCGAGCGAGGTGTTGAACGCTCATGCAGAATTCTTTTAACACCCTCACATTTAGGAGGTTGACAGATGACCCGTTATCAACTAGGATCTTCCCTATCTTGATGTCATGGCAGTATCTGGTGACGTACACAGGACGGTTATGCTCGCATGTTCCGAGGAGAAGATCTTCGTCGCTGAAAATGACGTCAGCAGTGTGCACTTCTTCCAGCTCGTCTTTCATCTTTTCTTCGGCAAGGAAAGCTTGGAACTGATCGGGCTCTTGCAATGCCTTGATCAAAGAGTCTATCGCCTATTTAGATAGCAGAAGGGCATCGAGAATGCTTAGCTGCGAGGGTATCTTCCTCAGGTGTGCCAGAACGTTGTAATCCACCTTGTTCTTCTTTGGCGGGTCCTTGGCTGTCAGCTCTTTGACGACTTGATCATCGAGGGCGATATCTTCAGGGACTTTTTCCTTCCCTTTATCTTTTTTACTCAACCCCTTGTTTGTAGGTCCGAGATTCTTCTCGGGTAACGTGTGATTACGCAGCTGAATGTTCTCGCAGGTCTTCGTCTCACCTACTTCAGAGATGGATTCCTTGAAGAGAGGGCCGAGGGCTATTTCTTCATCGGAATCGCTCCCAAAGGTGAGAACTTGTGATTCCTTTCTATCAACCATGTGAAAGTTGCCGGCAGTTCTTTTATGCTCATCAGTCGTGCTTCTTTGCTCCCGACGAGTCTTACGCTTCAATCGCCTGACGTGTTGTCGGTGGGAAACATATCCTTGCCACCGTTTTTAAAGGCATTGCACTCTTCAGTAGGGTGCGTAGTCCTCCGATGGTACAAGCAGTAATTTGGATATCTATCCATTTCGTCAAGGTGTATCCCGCCAGGAGTGTTTTCTTTGGAGGATAGCAGCTTCATTCCCATTGACATGGCTTTAGCGAATCATTTCCTCGTTTTAAACCTGCTTCTGTCTGCCGCGGGCATACTTTGATCTGGTTGGAGTGTTTCATGACCCATGACTTCTTTAAATTGACGCTGACTCCTGGCCTTTTCGAATATGGCCATTTCGGTTTCTTGATCATCCTTGCTCTTCTGACGGGCTTCGTTCAGCAGCAGGTCGATCATATCGTCAGACGGTTCCAAGGGTTTTGGTTTCGACCCTGCCCCAGCTCCTTTATGTTGTCTTCTAACGCCAAGTGGGCTTCTTCATTAGTTAACGCCGAATGAGAGATCATGTGGCAACTTGCCACATAATCCTCAGACTCTTCTGACGAGTCATCTCCGTCGTCATTGTCGTTATCTTCGCTCTCAAGGATATTTTTGAGAAATTCTTGGAGTGACCGGGGTTCGCGCCTTTGGTTGTATTCCTCCAGTGCGTCAATATGTTTTTTCAGGTCCGTGCGCTTGTCATCAGGCTTCACGGGCTTTCTGGTCTTCTTCTTCTTCTTTGAAGACCTTGACGGCTGGGCATGGGCGTTTTGACTATCGCTACCAATTCTTGGCGTCGGGCGCGACTTTAGTGTTCCTTCAATGACCTCGGGTTCCAGCGGACTTTTCCACCTGATCGCCGGGTATGTTTGGAGATCCTTTAGCATTTTTTTCGTTTTGGCTGAAAGAGCGACCTCCCATGGAGCTTTTTCTACAAAAGAGCACGATACCCCTGGTGTGTCCACCTTTTTAAGAGCGTGCGACTGGGGCGAGCTTACTTTCCAATTCTCGGACAGTGCGAATTTGTCCTGTTGGTATTGGTCCTCAATCCAGCCTTTGAAGACGAAGCAATCTTCGATTGGATGGCCTACTACTCTGTGATAGGGGCAGTAATTGGGATTGTTGACATCACCGGGCTGCAGTGGGCGTTTTGGATCCGGCAAGGTGATGAGCCTGTTGCGCACCGCTAGCTCGAACAGTCTCCTCGTTTTATCTTAGGAAAACGAATAAGGGCGCTTCAGCTTCTTGTTAAAGAATCGCTGTCTATCGTCTTGGCGATCAGTGGGTTTTGGACTACTGGGCTGCTGCTGAGCATTGGCGATGAAGGTCGCTTTCCCTTTCCCCTTTTCGTTTCGAGGTTCCATCTTCGAAGGAGATGGTCTATGACCCATTTGATCCATTTGGGCCAGCTTGTCAATAAAGGTCTGAAAGGTACTCGGCTTGAAAAACATTATGAACTAGGATATGGTCGCCTGCGGATCAAGAGTACCCACGAACATGCCTACCGCAGGAGCTTCTTCGATGCGTTGTTCGCATTTTGACTATAGGTTCCGCCACCGGATTGCATACTGAACCCATGTTCTCCCGGCTTCACCCTGGCATTGATCAATGCCGTGATTGGGGTGCGTTCGCTAGCGCTTCCGAACCTTTGTGTAAAGAGTAGCTCCATTTCTGCAAATGTCTTAACGGATCCAACAAACTGTCGAAGCAGCAGTTTGTCGTCACCCCCAATGTTGCCGCACAGAGCCCTAAATTGAGCAATTTGCTAGTGTGGATTCCCCGTCCCCTTATATACATGGAATCTAAGGATCATATATCCCGGTGGGTACTTTATTTGGTCGTACCAACCCGGATAGGGTCGTCCAGTCTTAACAATTTGGCCGGCCGCTTTGCTCGCCTGATGAGCTCGTATCTGTTGAGCGATATAGTCATCCAGGGCGGCTTTGGAGATGGTCTCCTTTTTGGCTGTTGATAGAGCCGGAAGAGGGTTCGATGTCTTCCCTCTGTCGTCTTCAAGGATGATTGGGGGGTCTTCAGCTGGAGGATCCGACTGTATCATCATCCCGACCATATTTTGGAATAAAAGCGCTATTTTTTTTTATGTTGGCCGCTTGTTCCGCGGCATCTTTGTCTTTCCTTTCGAGCATTCTTCGGAGGAATTCAGCATCAGTTTCCTGTTCTTGACGGTGTTCTGACGATGTTTCCGGGTTTGCTTTTGGCCCGGTGAGTGCAGCCACAGTTGTCAGCATCTCCTGAAGCTTTTGCTGTTGTTTCTCCTGAGCCTTTGTCACTAATCTGATGAGAGGTCGATGGCCCGTGGAGATACGGCTATCCTCTTTCCCGTATGCCATATAAACAGTGTGCACCACCTTGCCTCTAGACTTGGGGTGTTTAGGTTCAGTGCCCTTTAGATTCGTCGCAGACACGGGGATTTTCTCCGGCCTTCTTCTTTTATGAGCGGTCGAAGTTGAGGGGGCCGTTGCAGCGGGCACCCAAGTAGACGACACCTTCTGTGGTACGATAGGGCAGTCCTTCTCTTGCCGAACTTTCATCTTCTTCGGTCGGCGGGAGTAGTCTTGGTTGATCACCAAGTCTTGGACCTGTCGCCAAACCTTGTGAATTTTAGAGGACAGCCGCTGAGGGGACTGCTCCAGCTTTGTCTTTGTAGCATTCTCCACAGGTGGAGGGGATCTTTTCAGCACGGCAGTCGGAGAGTTCTTGCGGACCCTCCTGAGTGGTTCAAAACTGTTCCCAGTTGGAACAGCAGCGTCGACTTCCACCGTTGGAGCCGGCGGGGTAAGTCCAGATGGGGAATTGCCCCTAGCTTTCCTCACTCGGCGCTAGTGGCGACGTCGAGCATGCCTTGCGGACGGGAACACCTCTGCTGTTGGATGAGCTTCTTTATGCCCCCCCAGCTCTGATGAGGGGTTGCTGTTGGTGCCAGCCTATCGAAGACTGACTTCCGCTGAAAGGGAATGATCAATCTTGAAAAGACAGACCTTTTGGCAGAGGAAGCAGCCTTGGTTACTTCGCCTGAAGCGGGAGCTGGAACGGCCAGTCTTGCGAAGACCGACCACTTAGCAGGAGAAGCCGCTTTGGTGACTTCAGGAGCAGGAATGGATATTCGTTTTGGGATAACCCCCTCAGGTATCGCCGGCTTTTTCACGGGCCCATTGGAGTTTTGGCCCAGTCTGTTAAAGACCGAGGCATTGGATTTGGGCGACCCGTTGAGAGGGGTCGCAGTAGTCGTAAGCCGATCAAAGACCGACTTCTTTGGAGCTTCTTGCGACGGCAGTGGGGCGTTGAAGCTCATAGGTGAGAGCATGGTCCCAAAGAACAACCCAGTGGTGGCTTGCGTCACCTGTTCCACTGGCATCTTGAAAACGGAGGCCGCTTGAGGCCCATAAGTCACTCCTCCAGCAGGGAGGGAGTGGGACTTGTTGCAGTTGATGCAGTTGAAATCCATTGATCTTCTTTTTCTGCACGGAGCAAAACACCAAATCTTAATACCTCGACTCCATGGGCAACCATAACAAACCGCGATTCATTCGTGAAACACGACACACGAAATGTGGAGTGGAAAGAGGAAAAGGTCCCACCGGGCGTGCCAGAATCTGTTCTCTACCGAAAGACGCGACCGGGGAGTTGGGACATCTGGCCTGAATTTTGGGCGGCAGATGCTATTTGGTTTTATCCGTCCACCTCTTCGAAGATGCCAAGTTGATTTATGGCACCGTGTATCGGAGGTTTGGACAGATGTGGCCGTTGTAGCAGACTTCGTCAGAGTTTTGATTGTGGGGACACTCTTTCCTGCAGGCGCAAGCCCCTGCAGTTAATTACGTTATCGGGTTATGATAACCACTTTCTCCTTCTCCAGAAGGTCACTTCGTGTCGTGTGTGTTTGTTTTATTTTTGGTTGCCCGTGGATTGTATACGGAGACTAATTTGTGTTGTCGCCCGTAGGGCGTGGATTAGTCCAAATCCGTATTTTCTTAGATTTGAGTTTGGGTTGGGTTTAAGGATCGTTAATCTCATTTGAGACTAAGATCAACTTAAACGTTTCTTGAGGATACGTTAGTCTAATTTTAGACTAAGATCTACTCAACAGGATCATTTAGATCCAACAAAAGAGCAGTTGGGCTCTATTGTTTTAGTTTAGGGACGTTGCGGTCCATAAGTTTAAGGACATCATAGTCCATGACAGTTTAAAGACGTCATAGTATGTAAAGTTTAAATACATTATAGTCTATGAGTTTAAGGACCTCACAGTCCATAAAGTTTAAGGACATCACAGTCTATGAGTTTAAGGACCCCACAGTCCGTAAAGTTTAAGGACATCATAGTCCAGTTTAAAGACGTCATAGTCTGTGTGGTTTTGGTTCAACCGTTTGGGGATGCACCAAAAGTTATTGGTTATTGGGACCCTCCATCTCTCTGAAGACGTTGAAGAATTACAACGACATATATCACAGGTATGAAGAGATGTACCCTTAAACCAATGTTGGTTGGGAGATCTGTAGTCAAGTTTGGGACTAAAATCAGTTAAAAAGATTTATAAGCATATAGGCTCAATTAATTTAAATGAGCGATCTATGGCCAGCTTGGGCTCGGCCCACTCAGTTAAAATATTAGACATTTAATTAAGCTCAGTCCTTTTTCAATTAACAATGATGAGCATTGGTTTTGGTTCTGACAATCTTTTTGCCTTTTATTGAGTGCTGAGCACTCATTATGGCTCTGGGGTTTTATTTAAAGAACGGTTTATGTTCCCTCAGCGTACACGTGGGGAGCACGTAGCGCGCTTGGTGCCGAGCGCCAGATTTAGAGCGCTAAGGCGCTTCCTGTGAAAGAGCGCACACGTGAGGAGCACGTAGTGCGCTTGGCGCTGAGCGCCAGTAAATAAGTGCAGAGCGCTCCTTGTGAAATAGCGAACACATGAGGAGCACGCGGTGCGCTTGGCGCTGAGTGCCAACAAATGAGTGCAGAGCGCTTCTTTTGAAATAGCGCACACGTGAGGAGCACGTGGTGCGCTTGGCGCTGAGCGCCAACCTTGAAGCCTTGGGCGCTTCTTTTAACATAGCGCTTGGAGCACTGTGGCGCTGTGCGCCAGTCTTGGAGCGCTGAGGTGCTTCTTTAAATTGGAGCGCTAAGAGCGCTGCGGCGCTGTGCGCCAGATTTGGAGCACTGAGGCGCTTCTTTTTAATTTGGAGCGCTAAGACTCTTTTTAGGCAACTTTGATCAGTTCTGCGCTCTGAGAATTAAATTCTCATTTATAAGAGACCTTGTCTCGTGCGTCCAAAAACAAAGTTCTTATTTTTATAGGAGATGTTACAATCTCTTATTTTTTGTGAAAGGCTTTGCCTTTATAGATTTTTGATCTTAAGAGAATTGAATTCTTCTTCCCCCTTTTTATGATGAGATGTTATGATCTCTTTTGTGAAAGACGTTTGTCTCATAGATCTATGATTTAGAAAAAGAAACTATGTTCCTCTTCATTTGATGAGATACTTTGATCTCTCTATTTCATTTACCTTGAAAAAATTCATCTTCTTCCGAGAGCTTGCTCTTCTCTTTGAAATTTCTCAAAGTTTGTGTGTGTGTGTGGGGGGAGGGGGTTCCTCTATGCAAGACTTGAAGTCTTCGGTCATTTATCTAGGGGAGGCTGATTTGTTGAATCAATTAAGCAAATCTTTTCTCTGATTGATTTGGGGATGCACCAAAAGTTATTGGTTATTGGGACCCTCCATCTCTCTGAAGACGTTGAAGAATTACAACGACATATATCACAGGTATGAAGAGATGTACCCTTAAACCAATGTTGGTTGGGAGATCTGTAGTCAAGTTTGGGACTAAAATCAGTTAAAAAGATTTATAAGCATATAGGCTCAATTAATTTAAATGAGCGATCTGTGGCCAGCTTGGTCTCGGCCCACTCAGTTAAAATGTTGGACATTTAATTAAGCTCGGTCCTTTTTCATTTAACAATGATGAGCATTGGTTTTGGTTCTGACAATCTTTTTGCCTTTTATTGAGTGCTGAGCACTTATTATGGCTCTGGGGTTTTATTTAAAGAACGGTTTATGTTCCCTCAGCGTACACGTGAGGAGCACGTGGCGCGCTTGGTGCCGAGCGCCAGATTTAGAGCGCTAAGGCGCTTCCTGTGAAAGAGCGCATACGTGAGGAGCACGTAGTGCGCTTGGCGCCAGTAAATAAGTGCAGAGCGCTCCTTGTGAAATAGCGAACACATGAGGAGCACGCGGTGCGCTTGGCGCTGAGCGCCAATAAATGAGTGCAGAGCGCTCCTTGTGAAATAGCGTACACGTGAGGAGCACGTGGTGCGCTTGGCGCTGAGCGCCAACCTTGAAGCGTTGGGCGCTTCTTTTAACATAGCGCTTGGAGCACTGTGGCGCTGTGCGCCAGTCTTGGAGTGTTGAGGCGCTTCTTTAAATTGGAGCGCTGAGGCGCTTCTTTAAATTGGAGTGCTAAGAGCGCTACGGCGCTGTGCGCCAGATTTGGAGCGCTGAGGCGCTTCTTTTTAATTTGGAGCGCTAAGACTCTTTTTAGGCAACTTTGATCAGTTCTGCGCTCTGAGAATTAAATTCTTATTTATAAGAGACCTTGTCTCGTGGGTCCAAGAACAAAGTTCTTATTTTTATAGGAGATGTTACAATCTCTTATTTTTTGTGAAAGGCTTTGCCTTTATAGATCTTTGATCTTAAGAGAATTGAATTCTTCTTCCCCCTTTTTATGATGAGATGTTATGATCTCTTTTGTGAAGGACGTTTGTCTCATAGATCTATGATTTAGAAAAAGAAACTATGTTCCTCTTCATTTGATGAGATACTTTGATCTCTCTATTTCATTTACCTTGAAAAAATTCTTTTTCTTCCGAGAGCTTGCTCTTCTCTTTGAAATTTCTCAAAGTTTGTGGGAGGGGGGGTTCCTCTATGCAAGACTTGAAGTCTTCGGTCCTTTATATAGGGGAGGCTGATTTGTTGAATCAGTTAAGCAAATCTTTTCTCTGATTGATTTGGGATGTTTCCCACCGCTGGATCTTTGATCCAAGGGCTTCTGTTTTACAGAAGGCAATATTCTTGTTTTTAACAAGATTGAGAAAATATTTTCCCATACAGAATTTATTCTGTATCTTGGTAATTTTTAATCACCATTGGATCTTTGATCCAATGGTGCTCTAATTTTCAGAGGTAATATGATGATTTTTAGTCATCTTTGTTGGATCTTTGATCCAAGGGTGGGGAACATTTAGTTCCAGCGCTAGCGCTCTCGTGCTTTGCACGTGAGCGCTGCATCAGAGTCTTTGACTCTTGGTGCTAGCGCACTTAGGGCCAGCGCTCTCGCGCTTTGCATGTGAACGTTGCATCAGAGTTTTTGACTCTTAGCGCTGGCGCTGTTAGCGGTTGCACTGCTAGCGTTAGCGCTCTCGTGCTTTGCACGTGAGCGCTGCATCAGAGTCTTTGACTCTTAGCACTGGCGCATTAAGCGTGAGTGCTTTTATGAAGCGCTGCTTCATTTAAAATTTCAAAATTTGAACAGAGCTTTGCTCTAATTGGTGGAATTTGTTATCTAGTGTGAAGTTAGAGTTTAGGTTAGGGTTCCTTCGGGTGGATCAACTTCGACAAAAGAAGACCGACTCCCAAGCTTGTTCGTGGTGGACAAAGAAGCTTAAGAAGTGAAAAAGAAGACGAAGGACACGGCTACAAAGGTAGTGAACACTAACCAAGTAGTTAAACTCCTTCATGTTTGCTAGTTTAGTGTTTGGAATCGATTCTAGGTCGTAATAGTTCGTGCTCTTGTTCTTAAAATTTTCGTTTTGCATTCCGCTTTGGCCGCAAGTTAGCTGCATGAGCACAAGCGTCAACTCATATGGTAACAAAGTCACCCAAACACTTAAATTAGTAATAGACGATATTTACATTTCGAATCAAAAAAATTCCGTATTTTTAAAATCCAAATCCCAGTCTCTGTCAATTTTCTGAAACCAACTTTGAAAAATTTTTAAGTGTAAAAATAGAGTTGTGTTGGTATGTATATGGCACAATATGAAGACCCATTCAGAGATTTCTTGGTCGCCGAAAATATAGTTTTGGCCGTAATTTGTGGTCTGTTTGACTCCAATTGGTCTCGTCTTCCTACAGTGTCTTGGTTTCTTGGAATTGGGATTTTTGGTAAACTTCTTTTTTGCCCAAATTTTATTTAATGTTATCTTTTCATACGGGCAACACGGAAAGTTTTAAACTCGAAACTTTAGCATCGTTGATTATCTTTTGGTTTGTATATGTGTTTGTAAATGTCGCCTGATTACTATAGGTCGATTGGATGGGGTTGCAAATACTTTCTTGTGCTGTTGAGATGTGTATCTTGTGATAGTTTAGCTGAATTGTCGTGGTGGATAACCTCTCATCGTAGTATTGATGTATATATGTTATTCGGGACGAGCGGCCAGATTGTGGCCGTCGTTACCGCTCGATGTATATTGTTTATTGGAACATGCCCGGGTTGAGGTCGATATTATCATTTTATATTCATTCATTCTTGTAT
Source organism: Agapanthus africanus (assembly GCA_030015575.1). Classification (NCBI taxonomy): domain Eukaryota; kingdom Viridiplantae; phylum Streptophyta; class Magnoliopsida; order Asparagales; family Amaryllidaceae; genus Agapanthus; species Agapanthus africanus. The sequence goes on along the minus strand of JASDDO010000026.1, from coordinate 48,004,640 downwards.
TAGCATAACCCACATAGTAGTGCTCAAGTAGCCAGATTCTAGAGTGTGTTAGGTGATCATCTCATGGGGATGAGTTTGAACCGCCTTGCTCCAGAATTGGCAGGCTATTCGCCACACTTGTAGGGGTTTAGGATCGACCCACGGTAGAGTGCTCAAGTTACCGGATTCCTTGAAGTGCCGGGTGGCCCACTCATGCCATTAAGTGATGGTTGCCTCACTTCTAGAATTGACGGGTATCTTGTCGCGCCCGTATGGGTCTTTGTTTTAGGTGATGTTCGAGCTATCCACACGACCAGAGAACGTTAGTTTTTGTTTGCGGCTCAAACGAAACACGAGGCTCCTACTTTATCCGCTATTCCATATTGATTATCACATGCCTGTAATGTTTATTACCTGCCTGTGATGATGATATATATAAATACTGTATATGTTTTGCACCCTCGCTAGCCCTACCTATGCAATGCCATAATTTAAGTAACCTTACGGTGAAGTCCCCGCACTCCGTGATGAATACGGGTGACATATATGTACATTCTATTTTGATTGTTTCTTTGATACATATGAACTTAATTTATGGGACCGTATTAATTCTAATTAATGTAAGAAAATAAACCTAAAAGATATTGTTGGAATCAAATTTCAAAAAACACCCGTTTCTTTTCAAAACTACTTGGTTTTCTACAAAAACAAATGTTTTTAAAATTGAGCTTGAACCGCTCATTACGAAATCACTAGATTCTTTCAACGATATCAAGTTCATTACGTTAAAGATTTTTCGCCAAAAACCAGCTGTAGCCCTCCGTCATTTCAGATTAGTAATGCTTAGTATTCGTGCTGCGTATTTTGATCCTTGGTCAAGGCATAGTGTATGATAGCTAAGTAATGTTTTTATGTTGCTAGGTTATCCAATTGGTTAGGACATTCGTATGATCATTTTGATCTTTAATTAAGACTCGTACGAGTAGGTCAAATGCAATCAAGATATAATGAGTAGAACTTGATTAGGACCCTTTGACATTTTGATCTTTAGTCAAGGTCACTAGGGTCCTAGGGGTAAAAAATTTACATCAGGAGTTTCAAATATAAGGAAAACTTGCAAAGTGAGTGCATACCTTCTGGAGCGTGTGATGGGTTGCTAGACATCTTTAGTAGGGTTTAAAGCGTGGTGGAAACGGTAATTTTAAAAATCTAAACAGCATTAGCAAACCCAACCCTAGAATCAAACCACAATACTAAACTTGTAACTAATCTATTAAGCTAAAACAAAGAGTTTGGCGGGTTACAACTTTTGTAGTGCGTTATCCATCTCTCCTTGACTCCAGCTAGTCTCCACGAAACCCGAAACAAGCTTGCTCGATGATCTTCTCGCCGAAGATGATCCACCCTGAGATAACTCCAACACAAGCATTAGTTTTAAATTGATCTCATCAAAATGAAGCAACCCACTAATTAAACTTTCTAAGAATGATTAGTAGGAGATGTAGAATAATTAGCTCATTTAATTTTTCTCTTTTCTTTTTTTTCTTCACTTGAAGAAAATCAAAAGGAAAAAGAAGAACCTTGGAGGTGATGAGATAGTATGAAGAAGATATAAGGTTCAATAAATTGAACTAAAAACAAAATTGAGTCATGAAAATAAATACCTCATCAATTCTACAACCATCTTAAATCCATGACTCGTTCTCATCCTTCCATATAATTCCCATGCACTCATTTCATATGTATCAATATACACGTCACAATATTTATATCAAATATAAATATTATTAAAGAAAAGAAAATAATAAAGTGAGTATGGTATTAGTTAATATATAAATATATCAATATATATATAATTATTAAAGCAACACTTGATTTAATAATCCGGCTATATCATATATATACCGGCTAATATCAATAAACACCCGATTGAAATACGCGTGTTAAATACACGTGTTTAATCGAATTCCTGCACGTATGCCTATACGTGCTCTACATCGTTTCGCATATGTTAGAAAACTTCTGTGTGGGACTATAAAGACTTGACAATACGCTGGCAGTAGGTTAGGATCATATCTATAGCCCATAAGCACATCAACGGTACTAGCTGCACGTAACGGCTACTCAGATATTGATTGAAAGAAAGTCAACGAGCAAGATTATCTGAACCCTGCAGAGTCTATCGGTGACATTACCGTATAGTCCGGTCTCTTCGTCTAAGAGTATCGCATATCGGGTCTAGGGTTTGGATTGTCAGACCCCAATAACTCAATAACTCGATAAGTCGTGCGACAGAGAACTCATAACCAATTGAAGATACAACTGATAACAGTTATCAGTTTATCTCCACTGCGATAGCGATTGACTTGTACTTGTAGACATGTCCAGCACAATGTGACATCAATTCCTTCTATCGGGAAAGACGAATCCTTTCGACCGCTCACTGCTTCCACATGCTTCGGGACTATACCCAACAAAAACATGTCTGCCTGACTCCTTTAAGCCGTGGTAGAGTAGAAGTCTAAGTATAGTGAGAACACATATGAGAGACTATGGCGATCTCAAGTCCTAGGGACTATCTGTATCCATGTCACAAGAGAACTACTGCCTGACGTTGGTATATTACCAACTAGGAGTTCTCGGTGAGTCCGTCCGGTATAACCCATCCAATGAACATATGTATACAATCCTCAATGTCAAACAACAATACCTGCAGGATCAGCTATCGCCCTCCAACCGGGTCAGGAAACATACACATTAGTCTAAATTGGAGTACCGATGCCCAGTCTCGATACTCCTACGACTAAGGATATTTAAAGATGTGCTTATCGACTATCCAGACCCTACTAGTATGATCTCCATCATCATCCTGGTAGTCAAGCAAAATACTAGTGCTTTATCTCATGTCTAAACGATACGCGATATTGAATAAAACGCATCACATTAAAGATAAAGACAAACCAGATAGCATACTATCATCTCGAGAAAGATTGTTCTCTCGTATATGTCCTCCTTTAATTACAATAATTGTCTTGAGTGCACTTATATCCAACAATCTCCCACTTGCACTCAAGGCCAATTATTGCTGTATTTCATACCCAACTTTTGTACTAACAGTTTCGCAAACTGTGTTCGAGAACTAGCCTCAATGAGTAGACTTGGCACAACGCATCTCTCTGTTTCTCCCTGAATCACAACTTCGTGGAGATCAAATATCTCCTGAACTGAGCGATACCCGCCTTACCATTTTCCTGGACTGACGACGGGATCATATTCATAAATGAACAATTATATCCAACAAATTCTAGGGCGGTATCCTTTACTGATTCACAATCAGCATATAGCGCTACGACTATCTCAGTATCCCACTTGGAACTCTTTCCAATATACTCCTTCTCAAAAAAGGGTAAACTGTACAACTCGCGACAGACACTCTGTCACCCATGTTTTTTGGGAAGCTAGAATTGGTAACCGCCTCTTTCAGGAGGCTGCTGATTACCAAACACCAAGAATATCGAATGCTTTTCACTGCTACCTGATTAGTCTAAATTATTTCATATTTGTATGAACATTTTTCCTACTATTGTTAAGTGTCAAAAGGTGTTTATTCTAAATGTACAACATATGTAAGTTTATTTGTAAAAGTTTATTATCATATGTTTCTACATTTTTAATTAATATAATTAGGGAAAATATATGCATGTAATATTTAAATGAAATATCAGTCATTAAAATATGCATATCATATCAAATCAATATTCTTAAGATATTATATCATATAAATGGTTGGAATAATAATCTCAAAAATACCAAATTCTACTAATACTTTGATTTAAGATATTTTGTAGGTATTAGCTCAGGTCTGGAATCCAAGTAAGAGATCCAAGTCAAATCGGGATATTGAAACCGAATCTGCCAAATTTTGGAAGCAAATCGAGGAATTTAGTAATGGCAGAGAATCAGATCAATATTTTCAGAATCTATACATCAAAAGGATCTTCAAATATCAACATAAAAAGCCAGGAAAAAAAATCCGAAAACCCAATTCTGCCAAGAAGCGGCAGATCCGCGAGCAAACGTGGCAATATGTGGTGGAACCGCGGCTCTTTGATAGCCGTTAGATGTAGGATTTTGGATCATGATCTTAACTGCATCTATTCACATATGGCATTTAGGGTTTATGGTTTTAGGGACTATATAAATGATCGAGAGCTGTGCATTCAAGATTCATCCAAGTGATCACATAATTATCTACTCATCTACCTCCTTAAAGAGAGAAATCTAGAGCAAATTAGGATTTTTGTAATCTACTTTTTAAGAAGAAAAGTTGTAATGCAATAGTTGATTAACAAAGGTAGTTTTTATTTTAATTATTTTTGCATTTACTTTTCCGCATTTACTTTTTACGCTTTACTTTTCTGCATCTTAATTATTATTTCATTCTTTTTGTACCATTCTTCTAAATCACCACTAACCATGAGCGGGTACTTCCTTAATTGCTAGAGTTTGTAGGATAGAATAGGATAATGGATGGAAAATCTGTTAATTTCTTTTCATATTTTAATATTTATAAACTTTAGCAAAATAAATGTTAACCTCCTTATCGGGCGCTCTATCAATTTATTGATAGTCACGACCACGATTTGAGATTGGTTAAACACTTATTTTGTTAAGGGCTTGACATGAATAGAGATCAATGGATGGCCAAAGGTCGGTAGTGGAAAACCCTAGTTTCCTCCAAGAAGCCTAATTCACATTTATCACTATTGCTCTAGTTTTAAACTATTAAAAAATAAAAGAGTCATTTTTAAATATTCATCCATTAACTGCTAAGTCCTATGAACCCTACAAGTCTTTTTATTATAATTTTTATATCCATCTTAAAATAAAACGACAATCAAACCATCTCATATTTTATCAACTCGTCTAAAGCAAGAAAAAAGTTCACGTTTCCCTGCGGATGACCCGTATTCATCACGGCTAGCTATTAGCGACACCGTTTTGATTGCGGTTATTTACAAAACACTTTTTCATGATCAATCAAATGGCGTCGTTGCCGAGGAGACGATCGTAATTTTTACCTTGTTATTCGGGTTGATTTCTTATAAAATCCAGCAACATAAAATTAAAAGAGAACCAAAAATAGCATCTTGTGTTTTTAACGATTATTGTGCGAGTTTTGCAAGGGAATATGGAGTAACTGGAGTAAGAAAATAGGGATTCAAAGACATTCAACTTGGACCAGAGGAGCATAGGGGTGCTCTGAAGAAAATTTAGCAAAAGATCCTTCCACATGGCGGGGGAACCGCGGCTATTTGTTGCCTTTGGCGGCGAAACCGTGGCTTGTTTAAAGAGTTGGGCCCCCAATCTTCTGTGGTATTTTCCTTCAGCCTTTCTGTCTCCTCTAAAGCTCCAATAATCTGATTTTACCTGCAGGATTCTTTGCAAATATCACCGCTCAAAAATCTTTTTGCGTGTTTTGATTTCGGTTTGTTTTTGCATATCTAAACCTGACTTTAAGGGGCAATAAACCCAAATCCAGATTAGGTGGGGATTTCATCACCCTTTCTAGGCCCCACAAATCACAAACGAGTATATTATCACCCTACATTAATAAAAAAATATCTAGACCAAGCCCTAGGAACTGCCGTGCTCAATCAGGACAGAGGAAGGTCGTGGGTAATCTATTGCTTATCTGCATTTCTCTTGTGGTGTCTAGGAAAGTGTGACTAAGGAAAGTGGTTACTTAATTTGGCCCGCTATTTCGGTGATTCGTATAGAGGATACCTCCTACTTACTTGGCACTTATCTGGCTGCAAGATTGATAAGGAGGTAGTAGAGTATTAATCCTACAACTTGTCCTTTGGATGTCTTGGAGCGGTCCAGTAACTTGACCTAGGTGACCCTAACTTTAGGAATTGATTGTGTATTTTGTGATTTGTTGAGTCAAGCATCACGTCCGACAAACAAACCTTCTTAAAATCGTTCTCACACATATCACACGCTGCCACGTGTACTAAACCCGCTTAGCGCATGATCGGCTGGACACGGGATTTTAGTGCCCGTCTGGTCCGCGTTTTTGCTGTCGACTCCGAAGTCGATACTTCTTCATCTTCTATTTCTCCTCCACCTACCATATTTCTCGAGATAGACGGATCTCCATCGGGTTTTAACAACACCACCCTGCCACCACCCGTAGGTACGCAAAATCCACCACGCATCTCTCTTTAAGAAAGATGCTACCCCGTACGCAGACCCCTTCCTACATGTATGTCTCTTCCACCAGCCAATGTGGATAATTTCGAAATTAAACCTCACTTCATCAACTTGTTACCCAAATTTTATGGGCTTGAATCCGAAGACGCATACGTTTTTATAACCAAATTCGAAAATGTATGTGCTATGATGAGTACCACGCAACTTTCAAGGGATGCTCTGCGATTATGTCTTCTCCCTTTTACCTTGTGCAATCTCGCAGAAAAGTGGCTTTATAGCACCGCTGTACATTCTATCGCTAAATGGGATGAATTCTCCAGAGCATATCTTAAAAAATTCTATCCCCATCACAAAACCTCTCATATTCGAAGGGAGATTAACCAGTTTACCCAACATCCCAACGAACCTTTTTAGAAATGCTTTGAACGGTTTAAAGATCTTCTTGTCTAATATGTTAGTTATATGTATGCCCTAGAGGCCATTACTGTACATATGATGTATATTGTAGTGGATGCTGGGACATATATAGGGAGGACTTTCTTGCTCGACATGATAGTATGCTATCTGGTTGCTCTTTATCTTAACGTGTATACTGATTGTCTCTCTGTTACATGTTGGTAAAGCCCTTAGGATGTGTACTTGACTACCTGGACTATGATGCGGATCATACTAGTGGGGACATGGTAGTCCACAAGTACATCCTTCAAGGTCCCTAGTCGTGGGTGTATCGAGATGGGGCATCGATATACCAGAGTAGACTAGCGTATACCTTCTCGACCTATACAGATGGGCGATGGATGATCCCATATCCATTGGTGTTTGATATCAGAGATGATATACGGGTGCTCAGTAGAGACTGGGTACACTGGACGGACTCGCCGAGAACTCCCAGATGGTATTATACCTTACGTCAGATGGCAGTTCTCTGGTGACACTGGTACAGAGTAGTCTGTTTACCCGAGATCGTCATAGAGTCTTGTGTGATTCCCACCATGCTTTGATTTCCACCTTACCACGTCCAAAAGGGCATGCAAAACGGTGGTTTTTGGGTACAGTCCCGAGTCATATGGAGGCAATGAGCGATAGGAGGGGATTCGTCTCTCCCGGTATAGGGAGTTGATGTTGCGCTGTGTTCGATTGGCTATAACCGAAAATCCCTAGCCAGGATTGCTGAGATGTACTGGTAAGAGTTATCAGTAGTTTCTCGAACTGTTATAAACCTCATATCGACACGACTTATCGAGATATTGGGGTCTGACGTTTACCACCCCTAAGCGAGATATGCGACATATCAGACGACGAGACCGGACTGTACGGTAAGTGTTATTGGTTGGATTCACAGGAGTGTGAGCGGGCTTGCTCGTCGATCTTCTGATCGCTCAATACCCGGGTGGCCGTTACGTTTAGCAGACCGCTTGCGGCTTATGGGTGTTTGATATGATCATCACCTGCTGCCGGCGTATTGACGAGTCTTCAGAGTCCTACACAGAGGTTTCCTGGCTCAAGCGAAACGAAATAGGAGAACATATGAGATATGTGCGGGACCGAGAATAATGCGTGTATGTGATACCGTATTCTATTCTCGCGATGGATGTATCGATTGGTTGTATGTGATATAACCTAGTTATCGAATCGAGGATTGATTCGATAAGTCGATACATTGGATATTAGTCGGTCATATGTGATATGACCGGATCATTAAATCAAGCGTTGATTTAATGATTTAATGCATAATTATATATTTGATATATTACTTTGCATTAACTAGTATTGGTTCACTTAAAAAGGATTTTCTCACTTGATGTGCACATTGTATATGTGATATACTTTTGTGCATTTGATTGTATCATGTTTGATGATACATGATAGTTTGTGTGTTTGGTTTAAACCATGGTTGGTCAATGGTTTGGGTTTCATTTACTTATTCATTTATTTATTCATTTTGTAAAGAAATAAAATGGTGGCTAATTTTGGATTATCTTTGAAGCTTCATGAAGCTTTGAAATGGTTGACCATTTTGTTTCTTTCCTTAACCCTAACCATTCACCTAACCTTGGTTCATTCTCTACACCTAACTATGGTTGCAAATATGATAAGTATCATATTATTTCCTATTTTTAAAAGACAAATGATATTCTTTTTCATCTTCTTCTTCTTCTTCAAGAAGAAGAAAACTTGCAACCATCAATGGTGACTTGATGAAAAGAGTGAGAAATCCAATTCTAAAGTGAACCCACTTCCTATTTCTTTATCCTCTACCATTTGCCAAGTAGTATAGGGTGTTTTCTTCACAAGTTTCATGGCTTGGTGAAGTTGGAGCTTGATCTTGTGTTGCCTCGACGTAGATCGTCTTCGGCATCGAAGTCGATGACCTAGCCCGCCCATTTCTCCGATGAAGCCGACGCTAGAGCCCGGGATCCGATGATCGCAGCGAGGAGACATCATCATGGAGCTATGGAGGTGGAGGACCGGATCTACAAAGGTTGTATTTTCCGTTCACTCTTAGTTAAGTTGTTAACTAGTTATCGTTTTCGCTTAAACTCTAGTCAACGATCCGTATTAGGGTTTCTCGGCACTTGTAATTTTTAAAATTGGCATGGTTGATGCCTTGTGAGACCTCATTAGTGTGCCTAGGAACCCTACAGTGGTATCAGAGCCTAGCTAGAGCCTTAGGTGATGCGTAGACGGAGTTAGAAGTCCGATCGAACCGAAACCCTAATGCGAAATTGCTCTCTGTACATTTTTTGAAATCAGGGATTTTTCCAAATTAAAAATATGCAGAAAAATCAGCAGGGTTTTATAAGGGTTACTGTGCAAAACGAGCGCGTGAATCGACTAAACCACCGCGGAACCGCGGCATAAGCATGGCTTATGCGGCGGTTCCGCGGCCAAACAGTGGGAATATTCAAAAATTGTTGCACAGTAACTCCTATATTTTAGTGCTGTATTTTGTGGGATATTTTAACTTCTGCTCAAGAGTTGAGTTTTCTGGGTTGTATTGGGAGTTCGTAGATTCGATCGGATTGTCTAATTTTGTCCGTGTGTTTTTCCGGATAATTTTTGAATATGTTAAAAAGTTCGACCGGATATAAATACCCACTTTTTCCCCTGCCGGGAAATTTCCAAGTGTTGGATTTTTCCGTAGTTTAAAAACGTTCTAAGTAGTGCAAGTAACTCGATGGACCCTCTAGAAGACAACAAACCTTAACTCGATTATGTGACCGTCTTGAACTGCCTTTTGAACCTTAGGGTTTGGGGCAGTACGTCGTGCCACATGTGAGGCGTTGGCTTGACCCTTTTATGGCTGGACCGTTGGTACTGAGGCATGAAGTGAATGTTTTTAAACTTGTTTCATGTGTTGAGCTGTTTCGGGAAAACTTGGGTGTTCGATTGTTCGATCGGAAAGTTTAACATTTTCTGTTTATCTGGAATGTGATACAATAATTGGAATTCACAAGTAGTTATGAGATAACTGATTTGAATGTTATAAACATAGCACTTTAGTCTCACTTGATCGGTTGCCACGGAATTTTGATGTGATCAAAAGTCCGTCGCAATCACGTAGCGTACGCGGATATTCGCCGGTAAACTTAATAGACAGCTACACTCCATAGCCCCGACCAAGTGACTGTAGGAGAACCCCGTCGCCGAAAGCATCCGTTCGGGTGCTCGCGGCAGCGGTGTTCCGCCTTGGTGCACTTCGTCGACGGTATCGGGAGTGCGGCCGTCTACTGAAGTTTGCGATGAGCATTCGATCAAAATTATCGGGAATCATGTTGAATTGCCCGACTTGATATTGAAAAGTGTTTTCGATAGTGAGACTAAAATACGGGGTTTATAATTGTTAGGCATGCGATGTCTAAGTAATTCATTTGATTAGGCATGCGATGTCTATGGAGGTTGCGGATTCCAACTGTTGTAGTTTTACACTTTCTTTTCTGTGACCGTAAGTGTAATATGTGACATCGCCGGTTTCGTTGCTATATGTCAACGACAATTGGGATACGCATGTTTACTTACGTTGATGACATGTGATGTTATGTGTTGCTGGATATGTTATATTGGATCGTCGTGTTTGAATAGCCGGGGGTTTTTATGTGAGATGAGTGTTTTTCATTTTCATTCATGTAAAAACTTGTATGTAATATTCTTTTATTGGGACACTTCCAGTTGCGGAAGTTGTCACCGTTGATGTATATTATTTACTTTTCCGCACTAGAATAGACCCAAGGAGGAGGGCACAAGTAACCGGGTTCTGGAGTCCAGTGGGAGACCAACTCGAGGAGTCGAGTCCGGGTCTCCTAACTCTAGAATTGGTAGGGTTGCTTGCCGCTCTCGTAAGGGTCCAGGGGTGTGGGTTTCGCTATTCATCGCGACCGTGGAATCCGTGTTTTATACTGGCTCGTATTGAAAACACGGACGTCCTAGTATATCCAATATTTCATATGATTCTTCTGCTGCGATATCTGTGATGTGATCATGTGATGTTCTGTGATAGATACAGTATATAGTATATATATATATATTATATAGGCGTTACTTATGTTTTACACCCGCGCTAGCCCTGCCCTGCTCTGCCGTTAGTTACCTAACCTAACGGTGCACGAGGGGATATCGAGGGTCGTATTTATCTGTGATGTTTAGGTGCTTAAATGATGGGACTTCATTAATATGATTAATGAAAGAAAAGAAACCTAAATATGTTGTGGAATCGAATTTCAAAATAAAACAGGTAGCTACAGTTCTTGCTTTGCATCGCGGTGTTCCTTGTAGAACATCCTGCACCTTATTCGATAAGGAAAGGACCGAGATCCCTTCACCGGGAGTGACTCCTTTAGCAATAACTGGCAGATGCTACAACTCTCGGTTTGTCTTTTGATTGCTTCTATAGTTTCTGCTTTGCACAGTGATATATATGATATATCCCGCACCTCATTCGACGAGGAAAGGGCCGACGATCCCTTCACCGGGAGTGACCCCTTTAGCAAAACTAGAAAAGCCTCAAAAGCACTCCATTTCAAAATCATTCGATCCTACAACGATATCAAGTTCATTACGCAATAGGTTTTCAGAAAAACTGTCGTAGCCCTCCGTCATTTCAGTTAAGTGGTGGTTAGTATTCGTGCTGCGTTTGTTGGCCTGCGTCAAGGCGTGGTGTGCGGTAGCTAACTAGTATTTATCTGCTTATGCATATGATGCAGATTGGATTAGGGTAGTCGTGCGACTTTGTTGGCCTGCGTCAAGGGTTGTGCGGGTGGGTTTAATTCAATCAGGAAATGACGGGTTGAACTTGACTAGCGCACTATGGTTTGTTGGCCTGCGTCAAGGTCATAGGACGCTAGGGGCAAAATTATCGGGAATTTCAAGTGTTGAAATTTGCAATGAGATTGCATACCTTCTATGAGATAGTTGGATCCCGATACCCACTGCGAGTAATTGTTACTCCTGGGAGAGTTTTACACATTACAATTAGCCGATCAAGTAGGTGTCTAGAAAGGTGTTAACGAGGTTACGCCTCTGGGAAAACGAGGTTTACATTAATTAGGTTCGTGTGAAAGCACGGGGGACCTCCCTCAAAGTACCGACACTGGCCTGGCTGAAAGATTGGCGAACTTGTAGTGTGTAATTAATCCCGGCTAGTCTTTCCTTTTAGGGTTTGAAGGAAGATTTGATAAAAACAGTGGGAGCCATCCTGATTAGATAAAATAATAACCATTCTAATCTTGTAAGAGCATACGCTGAGTGTTTTCTTCTCTCTCTCCAGAGGTAGCGACCATATCACGCCTTAATCAAGATAATAATACGGATAATTGACCGAACCCGCTTGTTATACTGAGCTGGGGAACGTTGGTCCCGCTCCAACTTATAATTGTTATAAGACAGAGCAGGAAATTGGGGATTACCAGAATTCCCGTGCCGCCCAAACGAAGAAAGTGCATACCGATGCATCATCTTCGGGTGTGTTCGTTACAAAGAACCGTTTCTCTGTATTCTCTTCGTCCTGGGTATTTGATACCAAATCAGGATCCCAGATATGTAATCTGTTACATAGGGCTACAGAAAGGTAGAGAACTGAGAATGGGTGATAAGTTTCATGAGGCAGAAAACGGGGCAAGTGTTGCAGCCAAGTCTGTTGGTCACTGTCACCCTGTATTACAAATACATTGATTCTGAACGAATGTTATTAGATACCGAACCTGATATACAAAATCCTATCAGTCTCTTTATTAGTAAAGAAACGATAAAATTTTGTATTGTTGGATAATGTTTTGAACATTTCCTATATCAAAAGTTGATCGGTTCAGGCACGTTATCTAAAAGCATTGATGTTCTAAATCAAACTGCGGTTCTTAGTATATAGAACACACACAAGAGGAAGAGTTCAGAAATGAACGAATCCTTCTTGAGGTATTGTAGACTAGGTCAGACCAATGTGACCCGACTAGCTTGTAACACCCGAGCCCAATGCTCCTAATTTCAGTTACTGTTTGAGCCTAATGTAGTACTCATTTCTTTTAGCTTACTTGTTTGTTGGTTACTGTAAAATTTTACCCGGTAAAGTCATTTCTGCATATAACAAATTTTGGCATCTAAAATAAAATTAAAAATATCCATCTTGGCCTACTCGACACCCCTAGCCCTGTGGTAGCGTCCGTGTATTGTGTTCTCGTCCCGTTCAGTGAAACGGGCTATTTGGACGGCTACGCGCGCGTACATGTGTCCGTCTTGTGGGTATGCTTTTTAATCATAAAACATTTCATTTTAAAATTTGGAACCCGCTTAAAATCCTATTATTTCAATTTCAAATTTTTGGACCCGACCCGGGGGCGATTTGGAAATGTTTTATTTGGCGCAAAAATCCTAAATTTTAATATTTTAAAATCATCGAATATTTTCCTATAACCTATAAGATTTTCACTGTTCAAGTATTTAAATCTTTAATATTTATTCCTTAACAACCTCAACCAATCAACGCCCCTGTTGCGTGGGCCCGTCTTTCTTTCTCCTCTCTCTCTCCAATCCCCATTCCCAGATCTCTCTCTTTCTCTCTCCTCTCTCTCTCCAATCCCCATTCCCAGATCTCTCTCTTTCTCTCCCCTCTCTCTCTCTACCCCTCATATATCTCTCTATCTCTCCCTTATATTTTTAAAGTATTTTTTCCCTCCTCCATATTTTTTTTCTTTCTCACGTGAACCCATCCGAGCCTCGTCGTCGCGCTGCCCTAGCTTCGTCCCTTCACCACCGCAGTCCCACGCCGGCACCACCGTCGCATGCGCCCTCACCTCCTCGCCTCACCAAGCCCTCTTCCTCCTTTCCCCGCGTTCCCAGCCACCTGCTCACCCCGCTGCGACCACCTGCACCCGTTCCTGTGTCTCGCCGTCGACAATCACCTCGTCGTCGCCCCCGCCATCGTCCTCGTCATTCTCTCACCATCCTCGCCCTCTCTCTCATCGATTCCCGAGCGCTCACACCCCCGACCAGCGCCACAGCCGCCTGCACATCCCCTGCACACCGTCGGACCGCCGTCTGTCGGCGACGACGACCCTGTTCCTGTGTCCCCGGCCTCGCAGGCACACCCCTCGGTGAGATGACTTCCCTCCTCTCTTCCCTTCCTTTTCCATTCTCGGCTAATGCATTCTTGAATCTATAGACCTCTTATCGCGGTTACTGTCGGCTGGCCGCCGGAGCTCCGTCGACGAGGTCGACCGTCACCACACGTCCCACGGATCATCCAAGGTACCCCGACCCGCGTGGTTCCTTGGTTCGTTGTTTGGGTTCAATCCGTGAACCGTGCGTCCGTCGCGTGTTTCCCGCCGACGTTACGTTCCGTTTTTCCCGGTTCGCGACCCGTCGAGGCAAGTATCACTTGCTACATGCTATACTATACAATTATATATGTTTGACTCATTAAACCTGCAAAACTTAACTCGGTATAGTTATTTTCTCATTTGGTTGTAATATGACATATATCATTTTACAGTTAACATAGAAATTACAATTTGCCACTTTTAACCTAAGAACCAAGTTTACCTGTTAATCACATTTTACCGTTTAATAGATTGTAGCACTTTCCCATGTAGTTCTATTACTTTCGGATATTCGTATTCAAAGGCTTGATATAACTGTATTGCATCATCATTTAAACTGTTGCACCGCTAAGGGTGCTCAAAACCAGTTAATATAATAAAACGGCTGCACTGTATTATTGCACTCTTGTGATTGAATGAAACTGCTTATTGTTATTTAGCTCATTACTCATTCCATGATATACAATACCCTGTTCGATTATATATCTGTTTGTGAGCACATCCACGATATTGTTACATCTTGATTTGACTTTGTCACACATGATATATATTGATACACCTGACATGGTACCGTTTACTGTTGACTTGACCTGATGTACCATGACCTGACCAGTTACCTGATCTCGTGCCTAATGCCAACAAACCTGACATGTAGTCCTCATGGACCGTTCCTGTTGTCTATCCAGACAAACCTGTTTACCTGATCCTGTGTTGGCATTAGTTTCTTGATTACTGAATACCTGACCTGACACATATAACTTGGGGGTATGGGGAAATCAAAAGTGTAAACTAAAGTGTAACTTAAAAGGGTATTACTTGATCCGTGGTCCCGGGGGGTAACGGGACAGAGCCATTCGTGACTCTTACATTTTCCTGATCCGTGTTCCCGGGGGGTAACGGGACAGAACCACTATTGGTTCACATATTCCTGATCTGTGGTCCCGGGGGGTAACGGGACATATCCTTTAAGTTACATAGAGGATTACTCAAATTGATTTCAAAGACTTTAGAATAGAAAACCCGATAGAACAGTTTAGTTACCCGCTGCACACTATCCTGCACTGCTTGTTTCACATTATTGCTTTATTCATGTTTATTTTGCATTGCCTGTTACATTGTTCATATTATATTACTTGATGACACAACGCGCTGACGTCTGGGTTTTGCATGGCCCAGATTCCGTACCGCTGTTGCAGTCCGAGCAGGAGTACTTCAGCCGGCAGGCTGAGCTGTGAGTTCAGTAGTAGTTAGTTTTATTTCCTGCATTTATTTCCTGATGTGAGCCCGTATTATGGGACATACTTTTCAGTTATTTGTATTGGATCATTTGTTTCCGTATTTATTTATTATTGACTCATGTTATTCTGGATTATGGACATGTTTTAGATAGTTTTATCTTGTTCTTGATATCTCTACAGCCGTAATGTGACTGTGGATGGATACTTCCTACCCACAGGTAGCATGGTTGGCTATGTCACGTGCCCAATCTAGCGTACTCTGGGAAGCGGGGCGTGACATAGCTAAAGTTACATTTAGATGCATATTTAAATCAGTTTAAATTTACATCTTATGAAACTTGCCAGTCATGTCACAGAGATAAGATGACCATAGCTCCGTTTACTGGAAACAGAGAAAGAGTTAGTGAACTCTTGGGATAATACATGTTGATGTATATAGGTCCCCTGTTTACACATGCCAAGACCGGTTCTTTGTACTTCATTACATTCTCTGATGATCTCTCAAGATTCAGACATATGTTCCTATTGAAACACAAGTCCGAACCTTTTGAGATATTCGCAGAATATGATTTAGAAGTAGAGAACCAAAATGAGGGTATAAGTATTATGTCCTATGATGAGATCAGGGAGGAGAATACTTGAGCACAGAATTCCTGGATTATTCTAAAGGAGAATGAGATTCTCTCTCAGCATTACTCCTCCATATACACCATAGCACGATGGTATATCGGGGCGGAGCAATCACACCCTATATGATATGGTGCGCTCTATGATGAGTACTACTGAGTTTCCTATTTCCTTTTGGGAGTTATGCACTTATGAAGTTGCATACCTATTGAATAGGGTTCCGATCAAATCTGTTGCCTACCACTTCATATGTGATATGGAAAGGGAAGAGCCCATATCTTAAATTGGTTAAGATTTGGGGTTGTCCGGCCTATGTCTAAAAAGCAAAATCCGGACAAGCTCGAGGTAAGGTCTGTTATGTAGAACTGGAAAGGTTCCAGCTATACAAACTGCGGCTGCTAATTTGGTAGAACCAAAGGATTCAATAGTTACCAACGAACCTCAGCCTCTCCGCCGATCTAGTAGGGATCCTCACCCACCTGAGAGTTACTTCGGTTTCTCTATGACAGTGGGAGCGAGGATTGCATCATGAGATGATGACCCAACTAGTTTCGAGCTGGCCATCAGGAGTGAGACTCTGTAAGAATGGCTGGATGTTTATCGATCTGAGATGGAATCCTTATACACCAACAAAGTATGGACTTTGGTTGCTTTATCTGAAGGGTTAAATCCCCATCAGGAGCAAGTATATCTTGAGAAGATTACTTAGAGTAGATGGAAAAGTTGAGACTTTCAAAGCTAGGCTTGTTAAAGGTTTTCATCATCGACCAGGCGTGGAAAATGATGAAACCTTTTCCAGTAGCTATGTTTAAGTCCATCCAGATCCTACTTGCCACGGCTACATACCATGACTACGATATCTGGTGGTTGGGTGCCATGACTGCTTTTCTAAATATTGATTTAGAAGAGTGCGTCTATAAGTACACAGCCAGAGGGCTTCGTAGACAGTGGGAGCAGCGAAAACGTGTGTAAGATGTTTTATATGATAAAGCAGGCATCGCGGAGTTGGAACATCTGTTTTGATGAGTTAGTCAAAGAGTTTGACATCATCAAAATGGTAGATGAACCTTGTATATACAAAAAGGTAGTAGGGAGTATAGTGGTGATCCTCGTAGAGTACGTGGATGACATACTCTTGATAGGGAAGGAGTTTCCTATGCTACGCTCGGTCAATCTCTGCTTATCACAAGGATTCTCCATATAGGATCAAAGTGATACCTCCTAAATCCTGGATTTTGGATCTATGAGATAGATCTAATTGGATGTTAGGAGACTCACTAGTTGCAGTGAGATGGTATCAATTGATCCTGGGGAGAATCACTGGAAAGGTTCCAGGGTGATAAGGATGACTGAATGTCAGTCACATGCATTGTTTTTACCCTCAGTGGAGGGACGGTATGTTGGAAGAGTTCCAAGCTAGATACCGTGGCATACTAGACGATAAAGGCTGGATACATCGCTACTTAAGATGCTACCAAAGAGGCAGTCTGGATGTATATTGGTTCATGAGATGAACTTCTTTCCTCCCATTGTGTGACAATGGAGCTGTGGCTTATGCCAAGGAACGTCCGTCCCATCAGTGATCCAGACATATTCTAAGGCAGTATCACCTGATCATGGAGATGGCTGATCTCCAGGGGATCGAGGTAAGGAGAGCAGACTCAGAGGACAACACGGCGGATCCACTCACGAAGGCCTATTCCCAGAGAGAGACTTTTATGGGATGGTTGAGTATGAGATACTACAACCACTGTTACAGATGGCCCTAGTGCAAGTGGAAGATTGTTAGTTATATGTATGTCCTAGAGGCCATTACTGTACATAGGATGTATATTGTAGTGGATGCTGGGACATATATAGAGAGGACTTTCTTGCTCGACATGATAGTATGCTATCTGGTTGCTCTTTATCTTAACGTGTATACTGATTGTCTCTCTGTTACATGTTGGTAAAGCCCTTAGGATGTGTACTTGACTACCTGGACTATGATGCGGATCATACTAGTGGGGACATGGTAGTCCACAAGTACATCCTTCAAGGTCCCTAGTCGTGGGTGTATCGAGACGGTGCATCGATATACCAGAGTAGACAAGCGTATACCTTCTCGACCCATACAGATGGGCGTTGGATGATCCCATATCCATTGGTGTTTGACATCAGAGATGATATACGGGTGCTCAGTAGAGACTGGGTACACTGGGCAGACTCGCCGAGAACTCCCAGATGGTATTATACCTTACGTCAGATGGCAGTTCTCTGGTGACACTGGTACAGAGTAGTCTGTTGACCCGAGATCGTCATAGAGTCTTGTGTGATTCCCACCGTGCTTTGATTTCCACCTTACTACGTTCAAGAGGGCGTGCAAAACGGTGGTTTTTGGGTACAGTCCCGAGTCACATGGAGGCAATGAGCGATAGGAGGGGATTCATCTCTCCCGGTATAGGGAGTTGATGTTGCGCTGTGTTCGATTGGCTATAACCGGAAATCCCTGTCCAGGGTTGCTGAGATGTACTGGTAAGAGTTATCAGTAGTTTCTTGAACTGTTATAGATCTCATATCGATACGACTTATCGAGCTATTGGGGTCTGACGTTTACCACCCCTAGGCGAGATATGCGACATATCAGACGATGAGACCGGACTGTACGGTAAGTGTTACTGGTTGGATTCACAGGAGTGTGAGCGGGCTTGCTCGTCGATCTTATGATCGCTCAATACCCGGGTGGCCGTTACGTTTAGCAGACCGCTTGCGGCTTGTGGGTGTTTGATATGATCATCACCTGCTGCCGGCGTATTGACGAGTCTTCAGAGTCCTACACAGAGGTTTCTTGCCTCAAGCGAAACGAAATAGGAGCACATATGAGATATGTGCGGGACCGAGAATAATGCGTGTATGTGATACCGTATTCTATTCTCGCGATAGATGTATCGATTGGTTGTATGCGATATAACCTAGTTATCGAATCAAGGATTGATTCGATAAGTCGATACATTGGATATTAGTCGGTCATATGCGATATGACCGGATCGTTAAATCAAGCGTTGATTTAATGATTTAATGCATAATTATATATTTGATATATTCCTTTGCATTAACTAGTATTGGTTCACTTAAAAAGGATTTTCTCACTTGATGTGCACATTGTATATGTGATATACTTTTGTGCATTTGATTGTATCATGTTTGATGATACATGATAGTTTGTGTGTTTGATTTAAACCATGGTTGGTCAATGGTTAGGGTTTCATTTTCTTCATTTACTTATTCATTTTAGAAAGAAATAAAATGGTGGCTAATTTTGGATTATCTTTGAAGCTTCATGAAGCTTTGAAATGGTTGACCATTTTGTTTCTTTCCTTAACCCTAACCATTCACCTAACCTTGGTTCATTCTCTACACCTAACTATGGTTGCAAATATGATAAGTATCATATTATTTCCTATTTTTAAAAGACTAATGATATTCTTTTTCATCTTCTTCTTCTTCTTCAAGAAGAAGAAAACTTGCAACCATCAATGGTGACTTGATGAAAAGAGTGAGAAATCCAATTCTAAAGTGAACCTACTTCCTATTTCTTCATCCTCTACCACTTGCCAAGTAGTATAGGGTGTTTTCTTCACAAGTTTCTTGGCTTGGTGAAGTTGGAGCTTGAACTTGTGTTGCCTCGACGTAGATCATCCTCGGCATCGAAGTCGATGACCTAGCCCGCCCATTTCTCCGATGAAGCCGACGCTAGAGCCCGGGATCCGATGATCGCAGCGAGGAGACATCATCACGGAGCTATGGAGGTGGAGGACCGGATCTACAAAGGTTGAATTTTCCGTTCACTCTTAGTTAAGTTGTTAACTAGTTATCGTTTTCACTTAAACTCTAGTCAACGATCCGTATTAGGGTTTCTCGGTACTTGTAATTTTTGAAATTGGCATGGTTGATGCCTTGTGAGACCTCATTAGTGTGCCTAGGAACCCTACACAATGCCCTCATCACGGAATCAATAGATGGCAGCTTTGCCGAATTATGTATGAGGGTATTAATCCAGCCACAAAACAAATGCTTGAAACCATTTGTCAATGTCATGTCATGTTAAATGACGACGGGGAAGCATGGCAATTCCTGGAAGATCTCACCGAACAAACGTTACAATAGGAGAGCACTAGACCAACATCGTCTTCATCTAGGGCAGGTATCCATCAGCTCGACTCTTCCATCGCAGTGAAAGCCGAAATGGCCGCAATGCAAAAGAAAATTGAAGCTTTGGAAAGAAAATTCTCTTCAGCCTCCCTAAACAAAGTTATGCTCCCCAAAATCGTGTGTGGTTACCGTTTTGACCCATCACATTTAATGGAAGAATGTCCTTTGAATCCTCCATCTCAAGGTCAAGAACAAACCAATACTGTTTTTCAGCAACAATCTAGGAATGACCCTTATTCATCCATATATAATCAGGGATGGAGGCATAATCCTAATTTTGCTTGGAACCAAAACCAATCTCAAAATCAAAATCAGTTTCCAAGACAAAACAACTATCAAAGGTTTCCACCACAGCAACAACTGCCACAACAACAAATTCAGCAACCCTTTCAATCGCAAGCTTTTCAAAATCCGGCCTACAACTTTGCTCCTTATAATAATTCTTTCCAAACCCTGACTAATATTCCAATGGCCGGTACGAAAAAATCTCTGCTCTTGAAAGAAACTTAGAAACGTTTATTAAACAATCCACATAAATGACGGTTAATTTAACGTCTTATATCCAAACGTTAGTGCAACACACTGCTTCCCACGGTGAAAGTATAAAATCGATAGAAGCACAAATTGCACAGTTAAATGCCGCAATGAGTGAGAGGGAGAAAGGGAAACTTCCATCTCAACCTCTACAAAATCACGGCCACTCACAAAGAGTAAATCTCATCCTTCATCAACAAAATCATAATGTGAGTGTCGTAACTATGTTGAGATCCAGAAGAGTGCTGAATAACCAGGTTGATGATATAGATGATACCCCGGCTACTAATTCTACTCCTATTTCGTCTGATCCAATATCTTCTTCCGAGCATATTCTCCGTTCTTGTAACACCCTAGTTCATTTATACCAATTCCAGTTCTCGTATTTCTTTCTGTACGGTATTTTCCTGATTTACTGTATTTTGGATGCAAATATTAGATCTGACATCTATATTAGTATCCGAACCGACCTACTTGCTTGAACCTGTCTTGATTCGTGTTCATGATTTATCCTGACTTGTTACATAGACTTGTGCACATTCATGAATACTGCATACCGGCATTTTATCGGGCATTGCATCTTTTACCATATAACATTTTAAGTCACGTAAAATATTTTAAAAATACATTGCATGGCCTGCATGATACCCCTAACCCCGTGGTAGCATCCGTGCATCATGTTCTCGTCCCGTTCAGTGAAACAGACTTGTTTGGATGGCTACGCGCACGTACGTGCATCCGTTCTTGGGTGTATGCATTTTCGTTACCCGAGCATTCATTTTGAAATTTGGTCGTTGCATATATTTTTCATATTTCGAAACTGAATTTTTAGACCCGACCCGGGCGTGTTTTGGACTAATTTTGTATTAACCAAAATCTCATTTTTTAACTAATATTATATTCTAATACCTATATACAGTTTACATAAAATTTCTAAACTAAAATATATTTTTTATAACTTAAAATCAAAACAGATTCTCAGCTCTCTCTTTCTCTCTGACTTGGGCCCCACACTCCCCCTCTCTCTCTTTCCTCGCTCCTCTCTCCTCTTCCTTCTCTCTCTTCCTTTTCCCCATTAACCGACGAATTTCTTTCTCTTCCCCCCCCTCTCTCCTCTCGCGCAGCTCTCTTTCTCTCTCCTCTCGCACAGCTTCTCTCTCCTCTCGCGGTAAACAAGATCCGGTCACCTCCCTCAAGCTTACACTCACCTCCCTCCTTATTTCTCTTGTCTTCTTCTTATAAACCGAGCACCCTCCTCCTCTTGAACCTATCAAAGTCTTCACTTCCTCCTCAATCCTAACCCTAAAAACATCATCTCCTCATCACAACTCCCCTCAACCGAGCCTCCATCTCTTGTTCTTCCTCCTCGCCATCTCCTTCTTCTTCTTTCTCCTCCTGAGCCCATACCTGCACCCTCGAACCCCAACAAAAAAAAACCCTCACCTCATCAACGACGGTCACCCCGCTTCGCCGTTACCACCACCATCTCCTCCTCTCCCTCTACTCTGCACTTGTCCCTCCTACACTAAATCTCTGCACACCCAACCCCAACCTGCACTTACACCCGAGCTTAACCCAAACACCCAAACCCTAACTCCTCTAAGCCAAACCCTAGCCTCGTCGGAGCTCCGTTCATCTCCTCGTCACCTTCATCTCTCTCCTGACCCCTGTACATCACAACCACAGTAAGCTAATCCCCTCTTCCTTCTTCTTCCCTCTTCTTCTTTCTCCTCTTCTTTCTTTTTCCTTTTTCTTTACTTTCTTGATTTCTGTATTTCCAGCGTTCACCGGAGCCGGGATCGACGCCGACGATCCAGACGACCCAGAGGACGTACCTTGCCTGCGTGATCACCCTCATGCGTTACTTGGCCCCGTTCCGTGTGCCGTGCGTGCGTCGCGATATTTTGCCGACGTCGGACGTACCGAACATATCCATTTGTGATCCGTCTAGGCAAGTTAATCTTGCTACATGCTATAATACTATAATCTATATCTATTTGAATTATAATACTTCAAAATGATTAATTTTTCAATCCACATTATTGTTTTTCAATTTTATTGATTTATTCGACATCCGTATATATCATTTCAGATCTAGTGCATGAAAACCTATCTTGTCACATATTATACTACAGTATATTGCATCTAATTGAATATAACAGATCATATTGTTTAATTGTACATCATGCATTTACCAGTTTATCATTTTACTGTTATATCACGTCCGTGTGCATCCATTACATATCTAGTCGCATGCTAAATCATCTTGCTACATGCTAGGTATAGTTTTACGCATCCATATGAGTAAAATGTTACCCGTTTAATCATACTATACATCCATATGCAAGTTTTACAGTTTTCGGATACCCGTTTGCATCCATATTATATAGTATACATATAGCTGCATCTACATATCACATTAATACATAATACCATTATATTAACACCCCATGTTTAATAAAGTGCATCCTAATTAGTATTGGAACTACAAATGTAACCCTAATCGATAATTGTGCATCGATACCATTTACTTTATACCTATTCGCATACCATGTTACAGTATTTCATTTTATTGTCATATTAATACTCCATACTTATTTTTGTGCACCCATACTTACTACAGTTTGATTATGAACATCCACTTGATACCTGTACACTACTTGGCACGACTTGATACACTATTTGACATGACTTGATACATAAACACTACTTGTCATAACTTGATATACTACTGCTTGATTTGATACTTGATCTTGTTACTAATGCCGACAATCTTGACCTATTGTCCCTACGGACATATCCAGTGTCTATACAGACAAACCTGTACCTGCTTGATCATGTGTTGGCATTAACTCCAGATTTATCAATACCTGACTTGAACACATAACTTGGGGGTATGGGGAAATCAAAATTGTAACTGAACATAACTCAAAGGGCTATTACATCCTTTTACCGTGGTCCTGTGGGGAATGATCGGGACATAGACTCACAGTCTATTATATCATTTTACCGTGGTCCTGTGGGGAATGAACGGGGAATAGACCGATGGGTTACGATGATGATTACATTAATTGATTTCGAATAACTTTAGAGTAGATATCCCTATAGCACAGTTTAGACTACTTACTGCACTTCACCTGTTTATATCATGTTCACTGATCAATATTCATGTTACTGTTACTTGTTACTGATGACTTGTTACTGTTCATATTTCATGCCTGCATATCTCATTACATCCTGCTTGCGTAGAATTATTGATATTGTAACGCACTGACGTCTGGGTTTTACATGGCCTAGATCCCTTATCTTTATCGCAGGCTGTCCAGAAGTATTTTGATCAACAGGCCGAGCAGTGAGGACATGTTATTAATTTAGTTTAGTTTTCCTTTTAGTATTTTTCATTCCTTTTGTGAGCTCGTATTTTGGGACGTACATTCCAGATTATTATTGTATTGGATTTTTTTCTTCCGCATTATTTTGTTTCTTAACTCGTTATTCTAGCTCATGGACATGTATTAGATAGTTGTTTATTATTTCTACTATTATTGATATCTCTACAGCCGTAATGTGACTGTGGAGGGATATTTCCTATCCACGGATAGCATGGTTGGCTCTGTCACGTGCCGATCTTAGCGCACTCTGGGAAGCGGGGCGTGAAATGGTTTGTTTGGTATCAGAGCCATAGGATCTAGGTTAATCGGGTTTGATTCTTTTTGTAGTTGGGTATTGGACCCAATACACGAATCAGAATACTCGTGATTAGGAACATGTCTTGCCACAT
Source organism: Agapanthus africanus (assembly GCA_030015575.1). Taxonomy (NCBI): domain Eukaryota; kingdom Viridiplantae; phylum Streptophyta; class Magnoliopsida; order Asparagales; family Amaryllidaceae; genus Agapanthus; species Agapanthus africanus. Next base: position 47,980,266 of record JASDDO010000026.1, on the reverse strand, counting down.
TGTTATCATGATTCTTGAATCATATCTTTCTCTTGATCCTTTTCCTTGACGATATGCAAACCACTTTGCATCTCGACTTGAAATCTTTTGGTTCCCTATTGTTTCTCCCTGTTCCTTGATTCTGATACTAGGATTTGGGCGAATTGAGTGGAGTTATGTGATTGTAATTATGTACCGCGACATGGTTACAATGCGGTACTCTATTTAAGTAACTTGGAGTTCTAGTCTTGATTCATATCCTTGATTCATGGTCATCATTCATCGCAAGTTTTGAATCTTGTTCATCATACTAATCATCTTTGGTGTATTAGTTGCAGAATCATGGCGGACAGAAGTTTGAAGACGTACCAGAGACGTGTGGATGACGCTGCCTTACTTGGAGTAATTCGTGGCTTGCTAGAGAACCAGAAATGGCAGACTGAGCTGAACCAGCGGCAAGCCGAAGCTTTTCAGGAAGGTTTGCGAACCGTCCAGCAGTCCGTGAATAATGTTGTGGCCAAACCAATAGAGCGTGTGGGTACTGTGGCAGATTTCAGGAGACTTGGTCCGTCCGTTTTCACTGGTCTAGAGGAGCCGTTGCCAGCAGAGCAGTGGCTAGTCGATATGGAAAATCTGCTCGTTGCAGCATAGATTTCAGAGGACAAGAGAGTGGATGTAGTACGCATCCAATTGGTAGACTATGCCCGTGAATGGTGGCTTGTGAAAGAGACTCGCTTTCCCAAGTCGATCAGTTGGGCAGATTTTTCGAAAATTTTCTTGGAGAAGTTCTTCCCGCAGTCTGCACGGGAGGAAATGGAAGAAAAGTTTATCAGTTTGAAGCAGAACGGCGTATCCATGGATGTACATGCGGCTGAGTGGACACGGCTCAGTAGATTCGCTGGACCTTTGGTTGCCAACGATGCTGATAGGGCAATAAGGTTCATGCGCAGTTTGGACGTGGACATCCAGAGGCAAATTATATTTCTGGGTTTGACCACTTTCTCACAAGTACTTAAAGCGGCTCAGAGCAGCAGAGCCTATCAATGAAGACTGGAAGTACGCAGCAGCCGACAGTTGCGGTATGGAAGCCGGCGTTTACGCCGAATCGAGCGCTTATACGCAGAGGTATTCCGGTGGACAGGCGTGGCGTTACACCAATGAAGAAGCCAGTTTTGCCCGAGCAAAAAGGAAGGTGTTCCCCTCCGAAAGACGGCGCGACGGACGTCTAGCCTGAAACTTGGGGCAGATGCTAATTGGTGCTATCCGTCCATGTCTCCGAAGATGCCAAGTTGATTTATGGCACCGTGTATCGGAGGTTTAGACGGATGCGGCCGATTTAGCAGACTTCGTCAGATTCCCTCTCGCTTGAGGGGTTTTTGATTGTGGGGACGCTCTTCCCTGCAGGCGCAAGCCCCTGCAGTTAATTACGGTACCGCATTGCAGTAACAACTTTCTCCTTCTCCAGGTGATCACTTCGTGTCGTGTGTGTTTGTTTTGTGTTTGGTTTCCCATGGATTGTATACGGAGACTGAGTTATGTCGTCGCCCGTAGGGCGTGGACTAGTCCAAATCCGTATTATCTTAGATTTGGGTTTGGGTGTTTGGTTTTAGGGATACGTTAGCCTCATTTGAGACTAAGATCGACTTAAACGTTTGTTAAGGATACGTTATCCTAGTTTTAGACTAAGATCAACTTAACGGGATCGTTTAGATCCGACAAGAGAGCAATTAAGGGGGCGCCTGTTGTTTAGTTTAGTGACATTGCGGTCAATAGGTAGTTTAAGGACATTGCGGTCCAATGTTAGTTTTAAGACGTTGCGGTCAAGGTTAAGGACATCATAGTCCGAGGATTTAAGGACTCCACAGTCCGGCATTAGTTTTAAGACATCTCGGTCAAGGTTAAGGACGTCATAGTCCGTTGTTAGTTTTAAGACATTCCGGTCAAGGTTACGGACATCATAATCCATGGGTTTAAGGACCCCACAGTCCGGCGTTAGTTTTAAGACATCCCGATCAAGGTTAAGGACGTCATAGTCCGTTGTTAGTTTTAAGACATTCCGGTCAAGGTTAAGGACATCATAGTCCATGGGTTTAAGGACCCCACAGTCCGGCATTAGTTTTAAGACATCCCGGTCATGCTTAAGGACGTCATAGTCCGTTGTTAGTTTTAAGACATTCCGGTCAAGGTTAAGGACATCATAGTCCATGGGTTTAAGGACCCCACAATCCGGCGTTAGTTTTAAGACATCCCGGTCAAGGTTAAGGACATCATAGTCCACGAGTTTAAGGACCCTACAGTCCGTATCAATGTGTGGTCATCGGGACCCGTCACCTCTTTGAAGACATTGAGGAGTTACAACGTCAAGTATCAAAGGAGTGAAGAGATGTACCCTTAAACCAAGGTAGATTAAATAGTCTTTGCCCCAATTTGGAACCAAGACCAATTAATTATATTATGAGCCCATTAGCCCAGTTAAGTTTGAATTGAGGACTTATGGCCATCTGGGGCTAAGTCCAATCATGTTTAGAATATTGGCCCTCTGTTGGCTCATTGAAGGAGAGGCTTTGCCTCTAGAAAACTTATCCTATTGGGCTAAATCTAGTGTTAAACACTAGAGATCAACAGTATTGAACAATGGGAATAAGATTAACAAGTTAGTGTTAAACACTAAAAGATAATCAGTGTTAAACACTAGCAACATGACTTTCAAATTAGTGTTAAACACTAAAGCAAATCAGTGTTAAACACTGGCAACAGAGATCTCAAATTAGTGTTAAACACTAAGATAATCAGTGTTAAACACTGGTAACAGAGATTTCAATTTAGTGTTAAACACTAAGAAAATCAGTGTCGAACACTGCAAAAAGAGTTTTTCAATTAGTGTTAAACACTAAGGCAAATCAGTGTTAAACACTGGATACAGAGGTTTCAATTTAGTGTTAAATACTAAGGCAAATCAGTGTTAAACACTGGATACAGAGGTTTCAATTTAGTGTTAAACACTAAGGCAAGAGGGGTCACGTGGTAGCACGTGAGAGCGCCCTGCTTCTCTTTATTTTGTTCTACCAAAAGTACTGAATACTTTGGAGCATCACGTGCTATCACGTGATGGGAATTTACTCGTTTGTCTGTTAGAGCTTCAGCCAAGGGGTTACGTGGGGAACGTGAGGCGTTGCCTCAAAGCTCTTTTCTGTGGATCTTTACATGGGTCACATGGTGACACGCGACTCTGGTTCTTTGCATATTTTAAAGATCTGTTAATCTTTTAAGAATTAAATTCTTCATAGGGTTAAACCCTAACAATAAACTTTAGAGTAATTAAATTTCTATTTCCTTCTGAAGACTTATATTCTTGGATAAGGGTTAAACCCTAATTTCTTTTCTGTAGGAATTAAATTCCCCATATATGTAAAGAATTAAATTCTGACATAGGGTTAAAACCCTAATTTCTTCTTTTTTTAAGGGAATTAAATTCCTGTGATTTTGAGAGAATTAAGTTCTCAATTAGGGTTAAACCCTGGTTCTGTCCATTTTGAAGGAATTAAATTCCTATAACATAGGGTTGAATCCTAATTTTATCTCAAAGGAATTAAATTCCTATAATTCTGTGAGAATTAAATTCTCAAAACTCAATTCCTCCTCCATGTTTTAGATCTGCATGGCAGGATCTCAACCCAATGAGAATTAAATTCTCAATTCATAGGGAGATGTGCACTTTACAGATCCTCAACCAGAGAAAGAACTAAGTTCTTTTCTTTATATAAGAGTTAAACTCTTTTGAGAATTAAATTCTCTTTTGAAGCCTCTCTTTTCTTACCTAGGGTTTTTCTTTTTGCAGAGAATCAAATTCTTCCTTCTGAATTTTCAAGATTCCAAGGCGCTCTCTCTCTGTGTATATGTCTATATGTATAACTATCTCCTTTGGCTCCTATTTATAGGAGAAGGAAAAGAATCAATCTGTTTTAGTGAATCTTTCCTTGAAAGATTTGATTTGTTTATTGAGAGATTTGATTTATTTCCAAGGCACACTTGATACCGACGGACGAGATCAGAGCCCGTCGCTTTCAACAAGGACTGGATACGGAGATTCAGGCTGCTCTAGCCACGGGAAAGTTTCTGACTCATGAGGATGCTCGGGAAGCTGCCCGCAGTTATGAGGCAGTGATAAAAGCAAAGGACAGACCTCAGTCTGCAGGAGTCAAGCGCCCTGCCAATCAGATGGCAGGAGGAGCCTCTTCCAGGCCATTGTTTGAACCCAGGAGAACTGAAGAAATTTGCCATTACTGCCATAGAAAATGACACTTGTGGAAGGACTGTAGGCGCGCAAAAGGCCTGTGTCTAATTTGCAGCCCATCCAACCACGGAATTGGGAACTGTCCTTACAATAGCAACTCAACTCACACACCCACCAACTATCCGCAGCGGCCAACCATCCAGGCTCCTGCAACTCGTCCTGCACTACCTGCTCTACCACATGCACAGCCTACTCGCCAATTCCAACAAGCAATGAAGGACATGCCTAGAGGGCAGAGAAACAGGCCCCAAAGGCAGAATGTGCCTCCAACTAGAAGGAATGTACTACAGCGACAGACATTCACATTAGAAGCCGTAGAAGCCAAGACTGTAGGTCAAGGTAACACCGGTAAGCCTTTTTCACTCTTGTATCACTTTGGCACCAGAATTTCTTTGAAACTGTTACACTTTCCTTTTCAAATTTCGAGGACGAAATTTTTCTAAGGAGGGTAGAATGTAACAACCCTAATTTTCCTATACACTTTTCTATACAATTTTTTTTAAAATTTTAAAAATCCATAAAGGAGTATTTTAACCCGAGCACAATATATAAATATAAGTTATTATTTTATTTTTAAATAACTCCATTTTTAGTGTACAAAAAATTGTTTTAAAATTAAAGTATACTTGGGGTATTTATTGTTGCTGTTACCACTTTAAGTAGTTATTTTCCCACAATAATTACAAGAAGGAGCTTTTAGCTCATTGGTAATACCTTGCACTGCTGAACCAAACCGCCAGAGTTCACATCCCATGCCCCACATTATTTTTATATTTATTTTGTTTTAATTTCTTTTGGAAGTCAACGGTCAAAAGGCCATAACTCCCAAAAAATGTACTGGACAACAAAAAGTAAATATACCAAATTGTACCCCAGGAAAATCCCCGGCCATTGGAACCCTGACTCGGCCCGACTCGGCACCGCCGGCTGGCGAATCGGCCGACTCGGTCCGGCACCGCCAGCCGGACTTGGCCGGACGGCCGAGTCGCCAACAGAGAAAAGTTGGCCCTTGACCCGGTCCACCCTCTTGCATACTCTAAATGCTTGGATCGGTTATCATTTGGCCAATAAATCTCTTTTAATCCTAGGTTTAATGAGTTATAATGATTTATATATATTTTTAAATATTTTTTTATTGAAAAGCCTAACCCTAGCCTAACCCTATATAAACACCCCTACCCTCTACCCTCTCATCCTAAATCTCTAAGTCCACTCTCTCAAAATTCCAAGAGAACTTGGTACGTGAGAAAACGAGCGAAAGGCGAAGCGCTGACGAAATCGACGGTGGAATCCCGGCGATCGTGCTAGGACCTCTCAACAACGATTCGACGCACCGGCAAACCCACTATCTCCATCTCACTCTCTAGCGTTGTCCAAAACCGTAAGTCCCTCTTTTCTACCTTTCTATTCTTTCATAAAAATACGACTTTTCAAACCCGACGGAAATCGGAACAAACCGATTTCCGATTCGGTTTTCTATCAAAACTCACTTATCACTAATTCCATAATGCTTAAACATATTCATGTTGACTACTAATCACTTAAAAATTAATTTGAACAAGTTTTCACACATGAAATGATAGCTTTTGCAATATACCGTATTTTTGCACTTAAATACCACCATGTTTAGTTTATCACATTTAACCCTTTAACATTGCTATACCTTAAAATAGATCACGAGATAATGACCTACCTCCTCACACACTCATATGTAATCATAACACGCTACCTTGAAAATTTAGAATACGACAAAACAAGATTTTACATTAAAATACCAATTCTTATTAAAACCTTTTCTAAAAGTTCTAAGTTATATACAATTTTAAAACAATATCTTTTAAAAGGAAAATACGATATGTCGTGGACATCAATCGTTTATCTAAACCTGACTTTGTGGTGTCTAGGCAAGTGTGTCTAAGGCGAGTGGTTACTTAATTAGGACCACTACTTGTAGTGGAGAGCCTCCCACTCACCTGGCACTTACCTGGCCGCAATTGGCGGTGAAGAGGCGATTTGAGGCTTCTAATGACCTGTCGTTTAGACCATTTAGAAATAGGCTAGTTGGCTTAGGAAACTCTAGAATCTAAAATACGGAAATTTGCACCTTTTACAAATAAATACCTTATCTTTATAAAACCGTTTTCTAAATGATTAGTATTTATAAAATCTTTGCAAAGCGCCACTACAACCCACCTTTGGGGAACTCGTTAGGGATAGTACAGTTTATCGTGCACCCTCGGGCTTAGTAGTGCGAGATTCAGACCTCCGCAAGGAGCATTCGGTCTCGAAAGGTTTAAAATACGACATTTAAGAAAAATGAGATTTTTGAAAAATAAAATATTTATTAAAAATTATTCTTGTATAAACATATGTATATTTATCATTTAAACACCTATTTTATTATAACATAAAGTTTCCACCTTTTCCTAAAAATTACAAGATTAAAAGTTACATTAAAATACCATGAATTTCAAATAAATCAAAATTATAAATTAATACCTTTATTTATGTAATTAGGATATTTTCACTAGAAATAAGACAAAATAAAATCACACTCATTATAATTATAAAGACGAATAATAAATACTTGAGGTGTATCTTGAAAACTATATAAAACTATTTTTACATAAAACCCCTCAAGTTTTATAAATTACAATAATGACCCTAACAAATATAGAAATTCGACTTATATTTCTTTTGGTCTGACTCGGGTTTGAGTCTGATTATTTCTGACTTGAATATGATTCAAGTCAATCTATATTCTTTAATATTCCAACTCAATATGAACACATGAATCCCAGAATCCAGTTAACAATCTATACAACTTGACTGAATCAAACCATGGATATACATCCATTTTCCCGATATTCCATTTACCTGATTATGCAGTTACAACATGTTTACTGATATCATGGTTTTGGTCGGTCATCTAACTTACACAATACAATACAACAATACTATCAAAACACTACGGGGTTTAAAGGGTAGATTGGTACGGAAGGTGTTAAAGGTGGCACGAGGTGGTCGGATTAAGACACCTAACCATATTCCGTTGCTGTTGTACCGTGGCTTAATGGTTCCTTGTACATTCCGTTTGCCCTGGTCTCTAGCATATAGAGACCCCTCTCGTATACACCGGCATCCTTCTGTACCAAGCTACAAACAACAGCGTTAACATAATATTCTATAATATTTTACAACCTCTTTAGGAAATACTCTTATTCTGTCTTTTCTAATTCTTCTTTATCTTTGGGACTTACCGAGCGACCTGTTCGCTGACGACATTCTATTTCTTTCTTCTTTGAATGTCTTCAGGTGCTTTGGACGCAGCAGAGATTGGAGCAGTTTCACGAAGACCCCGAGCTCTAGATATTGTACCTTGTTCTATTCAGTATTTTCATTTCCTGTTATGCCACTGTTTAGGCATCGCTTTTCATTTCAGTTGTATTTACTTTTCATGCATTTACAAAAGAACGTTATTAATAAAGTTGCCGTTATTCTATATCTCTTGTCTCTTGTGATTTACTTTTATATTGCTTAGATACGCTTAGCGTATGTACTTCTGAGTACATACGTAGCGGACCTCGTCGTGTCCCCTTCGCCGTACACTGGGAAGCGGGGCGTGACATCTTGGATCGAAATGCACGTCTCAGGTGCTTTTGCTATGCATCAAAGGCCCGCATTCTATGATGCCTATACTTTTCCCCGCTTATGTGATTGGTGGATGTTTCTGCCGCTGACCCGACTCAATTCGGGGCTATTCGGGCGGTGATTTCTCCTTACGCTGCTGCTGGCGGGTTAGTATTTAATGATCGAGTCTTATCTTCTTCCGCAGGTTCAGCCCAGCCGCTTTGGGACCGGTCAAAAGATAACGCGCCCTCTTTGAAGCCCCGGGAGGCCGCGCGCCTATACGCAATTAGACCGGGTTACCTGGTATTCCGTCAGGATAGCGCGACCCTTTTCATGCGGTTCAATCCGCACCGCTTTGCCCGACAGTTTGGCTATGACCAGGGTGTCCCGTTTGAGGCTTTCATAGTCGCGCCGGTTCCTTCGCTCGAGGTTGTTCAAGATGCCGCCCATCATTTTGTGAGGCTGAACACCGGTTCTCAGTTCATGATCCCTGATGGTGATTACATGCCCCGATGCGTGGGGTCGTTTATGGGTTGGTATGTCCATCGAGTCAACCCGGTTATTATTGAAGAAAGAAGGGCACTTCTTGGTCACGGTGCCCCTACTCAGGTTCCGGCCACAGGAGCTACGCTGCGACCGCGCGCCCCGGTCCACTTTCCTCTAAGGGATACCGGCACCGCGCTTATTCCGGGGGAGTCGGGGGTGGATCTTACTCCAACAGCTGGTATGCCCCTGGGTACTCGGTCGCGGGGTAGACGGGCTCCGGTAACAGCGCCACCACCCGAGGCAGCACCGCCCTCCGTGGCATCGACAATGGCTATGTCATCCCCGGTTGTGGCACTAAGTGAGGGTGACAGGGATGAGGGTGTTGAGGGCGATGTGGGCCGGTGCCGCACTAAGGCTCCGCGGGGAAGGAAGCGGTCGTCCTCGGCGACCGGCTCTGGGTCCAAGCGCCGCAGGAAGGTTGCTACTAACTTGCTCGACTCTTTAATAGAGTCTAAGCCTATTCTTGAGGATGAACCGTTGGCCCTGTAGGAATCAGATGCTGAACTACTTTTCCCGAGTTCGGCCGCCGAGGAGGCCGCACAGTTGGCTGAGGCCATACAACGTTCTAAAGATGAGTCTCAGAATGCAAGGGTTCTCAAGAAAGCTTATCCTGCTGTAATCTTCTACGAAGACCCCTCATGGATCCGGCGGCGGTTCATTAGCCCTTTGGAGGAGTGGGGAGAAAGGGCGCTGAAGCAGGCCGCTTCGGAGGATGCTGCGGATGTGCTTTCTTTATGGACTGGCGGCCACGAGTCCACCCTCGAACCCCGTCGAGCACGCCTCCTTGAAAAGTAGAACCGGCTTGAAGAAGCCATATTTAAGGCTACCCTGCGCATTGGTATGTTTTTTTATACTTCTTTGCGGTTTTTTCCAGATTGTTTATGCTCGTATATATGTATTCTGATTTCTTCTGTGGATTGTGCAGAGTCCTCGGCGATGGGGGAGGTCCCTACGGGCTTGTTGAAGCTAAAGCCCATTGACGTTCCCGATGCAGTCTTGCTCGATGTAGAGGGGGCTGACGAGGCTGTTCCTCTTGCCATAGAGCCTCCAGTGGCGGTTCCTGATCACGGAGCGCTTGCTCCTTTGGAAGAGGCTCCTTTGGGGGTTGCCGTCGCAATTACTCTTCCTGCGGGCGGCCCAGAGGCTGGAGGAGAGGTAGCCGGGACTACCCTCTCTTTGCTGGAGCCGGAGATCATGGCGGAGGCCGTTGAAGCCGCCATCCCCCCGACTCAGAATGGGAGGAGTGTTGAAGGTAACCTTCAACATTTTAAATTAGCAATCTTTCTGTCGTCTAAACTCTTTTGCTTTCCCAGAATTGCGCGGGCTGGCGGTCTCTATCACTGATTTGTCTCCCCGGCAATCGTTTCAGCGTCTATTGGAGATGGCAGCTCCGCAGGAGATCTCCCCTCAGTGCATTGTCTTTTCCTATGGGCAAGGTTAGCGTCGTTCGCCATTTTTTTATATTATAGCATTGTCGCTATTTTGCGAAATGACATTGATGTCTCTTACAGTTTTGGAAACCGACGACGAGGTCGAAGTCGTTGAAGGGCCAGGGGAACCTTCAGCTCCTACTTGCATGACCGTAGGTAAGTGACATTTCATTATAGTCCCACTTGTTCTTTTGCTTAAGAGTTTTACTGACATTTTTCAAATCTGAACAGCCCTGCCAGCCCCCATAGCGCTGGACTCACGCATCGCCGTGCCGCCCAACCCTTATGCTTTGTGAGCCTCAGAGCGCTTGGCCCAGTTAATCCTTGTCTCATTGTCGTCTTTGATCGAGGAGCTTCATGCTGGCAGCGCAATCACAACTGAAGCATTTGCCGCCGAAGCTAACGGTTCTCTTCCTTTTCTTGCCACCTACTATAGCGAAGAGGTGGTGCGAGTCTGGGTGGAGTTCTGTCGGCAGGTGGAGGCTTGCTTGCACGCTCTTGAGTGTTCCCGCTTTTCCTCGGAGGCCGTGGCTGCAAAGGCGGAGTTGCGGGGGATGATAGCACGGTGCGCGGCAAACATGGCATCATGCGAGAAGAGGGTCGGCCGCAAATTCTCGGAAAGGGAGTTGGCCTCTAAGGCATTGAGCGAGCTTCAAACCAGCCTTACAGCCAAAGCCAATAAAGCGTATGAACTCTGGCGGGTACTTCAAGAGTCTATCAGAGAGGTGGTGGCTCTTGATAAAGCTGTCGTGTTCACTCACGAAAGGGTCGAGGCTCACAAGGTCACTGAGAAAGAGCTCGAAAGTCGGCTCGCCTCGTATCAGGCCCAGCAGGCTCAGGCGGAGGCTCGTCTTCTGGCGATCCTGAATCATGAAGCTATGGCCCAGCAAAAGCAGGATGAGCTAGCAAAATTGCTAAATCGCCCGCCGGCTTGAAAACTTGTATCTTTTCCTTTCTTTTTGTACACACTCCTGAATGAGAGTATTTTCTTTTTGTTCTTTCATGAACTGTACTTTGTATTCATTTTGGTTTATGAATAAAGACATATTTTTCTTCTCAATGGTGTGTCTCTTTTTTATTGAATGTGTTCTGCGAACAATTTATCTTGGTCTCCTTGTAGGGCAGCGATGGCTTAGGATTCAGGGTTAAGATATGCCTCCTAAGACTTTTGAGCTTTATGAGCCGTGAGGGTCTCATAAAGAGTTTTCCTCCATACAGGTCGAGAGGATCCCGTAGGTGTAAGTTCTTCTTAAGAATCGTAAGGATTCTTAAGCGGGTTTTCCCTTGGGAGTCGTAAGGATCTCACAAGAGAGTTTTCTTCCTTACAGGTCGTGAGGACCCGCAAGTGCTGGTTGCGGTCGCCCTTATCCGTATTTCACGGGGTCAGGGGTTGCTTTGGGATGTTTTTCAAGGTACCGTTGTTTAAAGACATCGCGGTCAAGGTTAAGGACCTCATAGTCTGTGGGTTTTAGGACTCCACAGTCCAAGGTTAGTTTTAAGACATCACGGTCAAGGTTAAGGACATCATAGTCCGTGGATTTAAGGACTCCACAGTCCGACGTTAGTTTTAAGACATCACGGTCAAGGTTAAGGACATCATAGTCCGTGGATTTAAGGACTCCACAGTCCAATATTAGTTTTAAGACATCACGGTCAAGGTTAAGGACATCATAGTCCGTGGATTTAAGGACTCCACAGTCCAATGTTAGTTTTAAGACATCACGGTCAAGGTTAAGGACATCATAGTCCGTGGATTTAATGACTCCACAGTCCGACGTGTGGTTACCGGGACCCGTCACCTCTTTGAAGACGTTGAGGAATTACAACGACGAATATCAAAGGAGTGAAGAGATGTACCCTTGAACCAAGGTAAATTCAGTCTAGAATCATGGTGGTTGATCGTTAGTTTTAAGACATTACGATCGAGGTTAAGGACATCATAGTCCGTGGATTTTAAGGACTCCACAGTCCGATGTTTGCTCTAGATGCTTCACACGGGTTCACTGCCGTGTTCGGCGAGGACCAGGCTCCGCTCTGGGCGTTTTCCGTGGGGTCAAAGAGTGACGTTATCCGCATTCCACGTGACCAGGAATTTTGCACTAGATGCTTCACACGGGTTCATGGCCATGTTCGGCGAGGACTAGGCTCCGCTCTGGATGCTTCACACGGGTCACTGCCGTGCTCTGTGAGGACCAGGATCCGCTCTGGACGTTTTCCACGGGGTCAAAGAGTGACGTTATCCGCGTTCCACGTAACCAGGAATTTTGCTCTGGATGCTTCCCACGGGTTCACTGCTGTGTTCTGCGAGGACCAGGCTCCGCTCTGGGCGTTTTCCATGGGGTCAAAGAGTGACGTTATCCGCGTTCCACGTGACCAGGAATTTTGCTCTGGATGCTTCCCACGGGTTTACTGCCGTGTTATGCGAGGACCAGGCTCCGCTCAGGACGTTTTCCACGGGGTCAAAGAGTGACATTATCCGCATTCCACGTGACCAGGAATTTTGCTCTAGATGCTTCACACGGGTTCACTGCCGTGCTTGGCGAGGACCAGGCTCCGTTCTGGACGTTTTCCACGGGGTCAGAGAGTGACGTTATCCGCGTTCCACGTGACCAGGAATTTTGCTCTGGATGCTTCCTACGGGTTCATTTCCGTATTCTGCAAGGACCAGGCTCCGCTCTGGACGTTTTCCACGGCGTCAAAGAGTGACGTTATCCGCGTTCCACGTGACCAGGAATTTTGCTCCGGATGCTTTCCACGGGTTCACTGCCGTGTTCTGCGAGGACCAGGCTCCGCTCTGGAAGTTTTCTACGGGGTCAAAGAGTGACGTTATCCGCGTTCCACGTGACCAGGAATTTTGCTCTAGATGCTTCACACGGGTTCACTGCCGTGCTTGGTGAGGACTAGGCTCCGCTCTGGACGTTTTCTATGGGGTCAGAGAGTGACGTTATCCGCGTTCCACGTGACCAGGAATTTTGCTCTGGATGCTTCCCACGGGTTCATTGCCGTGTACTGCGAGGACCAGGCTCCGCTCTGGACGTTTTCCACAGGGTCAAAGAGTGACGTTATCCGCGTTCTACGTGACCAGGAATTTTGCTCTAGATGCTTTACACGGGTTCACTGCCGTGCTTGGCGAGGACTAGGCTCCGATCTGGACGTTTTCCACGGGGTCAAAGAGTGATGTTATCCGCGTTCCACGTGACCAGGAATTTTGTTGATTATATCCGCATTTCACGGAGTTGGGATTTGACTTTCGGTGATCTGTACAGCGCCGAGTCATAGAACTGGGAGTTGCCGCTGTTCCGCTTTGTTTGATGTTGTGTCCGTCGTGACGAGACGAGTGTTGAGACGATCTCTAGGTCACTTGTGGCCCGTCGAAATTTGGCTTCTTCTTTTGATGAAACCTGGGGAGGAGTATGATCCCTTCTTTGTTTACGCCCTTGGATTGTATACAGGGATTGATGTAACATCACCTGTAGGGCATAAATTTAATTTTTATTTTCTCTCTTTTTTCGCGATGCTCTATCATTTCAGCTTTTATATCGCGAAGGTCGCGATTGCCCCATCATTTCGGCTATTTTCCGCGGTGCCCAATCATTTCGGCTATTTATTTTATTTTTTACTCGCTGCTTTTTATTGCGAGTTGCCCAATCATTTCGGCTATTTTTATGCATACATTTTTACTTGCTGCTTTTTATTGCAAGTTGCCCCATCATTTCGGCTATTTCGTATGCATGTGTGGCTTGCTGGCTTTTAGCTGCAAGCTCAGATTTAGACACCAATTTCGGCATCAGCACCGCTACAACTGGGATATTTCCAGGAGCGAATCATCATTTGCCTCTGTCGATGTCGAACAAAGGTGGCTTAGTAGATAGGGTTAAGGGTCCTGTCGACTGAGGCTTTTGACTTCATGAGCCGTAAGGGTCTCACAAAGGTATTTCTCCCTACAAATTGTGAGGATCTTGTAGGTGTGTTTTTCTTTGGGAATCGTGAGGATTCCTAAGTGTATGTTCTCTTGTAAGTCGTAAGGATCTTATAAAAGGGTTTTTCTCCTTATAAGTCGAGAGGACTTACAAGGGTTGTTCACCGTATGGACATATCCCTAGTCACGGGTGGGACTTTTGTTAGGGAAATGTTTATTCGCGCCCGTGGATTTTATACAAGGGTCAGTATTGAGCCGCTTGTAGGGCAATATCGAAGGTTGTGTGTGTGGGGGGGGGGGGTTGCTTAAGAACATGTTCAGGTCTCTGTAACTTAAGACTTTCAAGTCTTATGAGCCATAAGGGTCCCATAAGAGAGTTCTCCTTACGAGTCGTGAGGATCTCGCAAGTGTAATTTCTCCTTAGGAATCGTGAGGATTCCTAAGTGTGTTGCTCCCTTGTGAGTCGTAAGGATCTCACGCGGGTGGTTTCTCCTTACAAAGTCGTGAGGACCCTGCAAGTGTTCTTTAACGAGGTTGCGCCCTTTCGGGTTTTCACAAACACTTGCCGGTAGCCCTGTTGTTTTTACTCACGGAGCCCTTTCGGGTTTTCATCCATGCCCATTTTGCTTATGGACATACCGTTTTTATTTTTATTATATTTATTTTTTATTTTTTATTTTTTTTTATCGGCTTTGAGATGCTGCAATCCACTGTAGTTTATCGACATCTCGGTCAACAGCTAGTTTTAGGACATAGTGGTCCATTGTTAGTTTAAGGACGTTTCGGTCCGTCGTTAGTTTAAGGACATTTCGGTCCGTCGTTGAAGAAGGCCGGTTACTATTTATAGAGTTCGGGCTTAGGAAGATAGCGAGCGAACATGGTCGTCGTCATCTATTATTGACCTAGGCCTTGACCTATTAAGCGTAGTATTTCTTCAGGAAGCGACCGTTTATTGGCCTGAAAGTTCTTTCACCGTGCATATCCATGAGTAGATACGCTCCACCTTGGTAGACCTTGTCTATGATGTACGGGCCTTCATAGTTTGGCTCGAATTTTCCCCGTTTGGCGCGATTGGGAATCATAGGTCTTTTGACCACTAGCACGAGTTCGCCTTGGTGGAATGTCCTTGGCCTGGTCAATCTTTCATATGAGCGCGTCATCTTTGCTTTGTAAGCCTCCAGATTTTGTTGCGCTATGAGACGTATTTCATCAAGGGCATCAATCTCCTCTAGCCGAAGGTGAGCATTTTCTTCGTCCGTCAGCTCGTAATGGACTGCCACTCGTAGAGAGGGTAACTCTATCTCGAGGGGGAGCACTGCTTCTGTACCAAATACCAATGCGTATGGCGTTGTGTTCGTGGCCGTCTTGAACGTAGTTCGATATGCCCATAGAGCTTCTTGTAGTCTCTCGTGCCAGTCCTTTTTGTTTCGGGACACCGTCTTCTTCACGATCTTTGTCAAGGTTTTGTTGAAGGCCTCGGCTAAACCGTTAGCTCGGGGATTATAAACTAAGGAATATCTCCAGTCTATGTTGTGTTGTTGCGCGAAACGGCTGATCTTGTGACTTCTGTAGGCTGGCCCATTATCGGAGATGATCCTTCTTGGCGTTCCAAACCGATAAATGACGTGTGTCTTGAAGAAATGGAGGATATTCTCCGTCTTCACTTCCCTCAATGGTACTGCTTCTGCCCATTTGGAGAAGTAATCAGTGGTCGCTAGGATGAAACGATGTCCCCTGGACGATGCTGGTTCGATAGGGGCGACTATGTCAGTTCCCCACATTTCGAACGGCCAGCTAGCCACCGTTGGATGTAGAGGATTTGGATGCTGGTGGATGAAATCCCCATGGATTTGGCATGAGTGGCATTGCTTCGCATATTCGAGGCAGTCCTGGATTATCGTGGGCCAATAGGAACCCATCCGTTTAATCTTCAACTTCATCTTCGGGCCTGCTCGATGAGAACCGCAGAGTCCGTCGTGAACTTACTGAATGACTCTTTTCGCTTCGTCGGGTCCCAGGCATCTCAACCACAGAGAGTCAAATGACCTCTTGTACAAAGTATCATTGACGAAGGTGAAAGACAGAGCTCGTTTCATAAGCTGATGCTTTGAGGACGCATCTTCAGGCGTTCGACGGTATTTGAAGTAGTCTATAAAGACTTCTCTCCAATTCTCGGCCTTTTCCCGGTCTTTTATTTGCAGGGTCGTCTGCTCAGTCGCTCCCTTTTCTTCGGATGATTCCGGAGATATTTCTGCTGGGGCAAGCACCCGGCGGCTTTGTACCAAGATTTTGACGTCATCAAGGTTCTCATCAGCCAGTTCTTTAGCGAGCTTGGCTAGCGCGTCTGCCTTGCTATTTTCCGCACGTGGTATGCTTTCCAGCATGTAGGAGGGGATTTGAGTCAGCAATCGCTGTACTCTCTCTCCATACTTCACCAGCTCTGGCTTGCATGTCTGGTAGTCGCCGTTTACTTGACTAACGACCAGTTGGGAATCTCCGTATATGAGGAGGTTTTCAATTCCCATGTCGATGGCGATCTCGAGGCCTGCTATCAAAGCTTCGTATTCAGCTTCATTGTTCGTCCTCGGCTCTTTCAAGGAGTAAGCAAAGCGTATTATCTCTCCTTGTGGAGTTACGAAGATAAGGCCTACCCCCGATTTGATTATAGGGGTGCTTTGTTTGCGCTTCTTCATGGAAGATGATCCATCGAAATAAAACTCCCATCGGATATCACTTCCATCGATCGCGTCAAACGCATGTTCGTCTGGCAGATCGCAATTCAGAGGAGAATCAACAGGTATCAGATGTTCAGCGAGGAAGTCGGCGATGGCCTGGCTTTTGACTGCTTTAAGAGGTTGGTAAGTTATCGAGAACTCCATCAAGAGCAAGGCCTATTTAGTGAGTCGACCGGTCAATATGGCCTTCGACATTAAATATTTAAGAGGGTCCACCTTTGATATAAGACGGACTCCATGCGCCAACGCATAATGCCGGAGTTTCGTTATCGCGAAGATAAACGCCAGGTGTTCCCCTCCGAATACAGAGACGAATACCGCGTAGGTTCGTCTTGCCTGAGATTCGGGGCGGATGCTAATTGGTGCTATCCGTCTACCTCTCCGAAGATGCCAAGTTGATTTATGGCACCGTGTATCGGAGGTTTAGACGGATGCGGCCGATATAGCAGACTTCGTCAGATTCCCCCTCGCTTGAGGGGTTTTTGATTGTGGGAACGCTCTTCCCTGCAGGCGCAAGCCCCTGCAGTTAATTACGCCACCGCATCGCGGTAACAACTTTCTCCTTCTCCAGAATTTCACTTCGTGTCGTGTGCGTTTGTTTTGTTTGTGGTTGCCCGTGTATTGTATACGGAGACTGAGTAATGCCGTCGCCCGTAGGACGTGGATTATTCCAAATCCGTATTTACTTAGATTTGGGTTTGGTGTTTTTAGTTTAAGGATACATTAGCCGTATTGAGGCTAAGATCAACTTAAACACTCGTTAAGGATACGCTAGTCCTGTTTGAGACTAAGATCAACTTAACGTGGTGATCCGTTTAATATATGGCCGTCGGGACTCATCACCTCTCTGACGTCGTTGAAGGATTACAACGATAGGTGTCAGAGGAGTTCAGAGATGTACCCTTGAACCAAAATCGATTTGGAGTTTTATAGTCCATTTAAATGTTTAAGGATAGGTTAGCCGTATTTGGGGCTAAGATCAACTTTAAACGGGACCGTTTAGATCCGGCAAAAGAGCATTTGGAGGCTCTATTTTTCCAGTTTAGGGACGTAGTGGTCCATGTTCCAGTTTAAGGACGTGGTGGTCCATCATTAGTTTAAGGACGTTTCGGTCCATATTCCAGTTTAGGGACATAGTGGTCCATCATTAGTTTAAGGACGTTTCGGTCCATATTCCAGATTAGGGACATAGTGGTCCATCATTAGTTTAAGGACGTTTCGGTCCAATATTAGTTTAAAGACGTTTCGGTCCACGAGTTTAAGGACCCCGCAGTACATATTGATGTGTGGTCGTCGGGACCCGTCACCTCTCTGACGTCGTTGAAGGATTACAACGATGGGTGTCAGAGGAGTTCGGAGATGTACCCTCGAACCGGTCGTAAATTGATTTAGGGAGTAGCCGTGCTCAGTCAATTTAATTTGAGGACTTATGGCCATGACTGGGCCAAGTCCAGTTTCAAGATTTTTTTGTCTTTGGCTTATTGGACCTGTGCTAGGCCCTTGCCCGTTTACTGTATTATTTTTCTTTATTTTGCTTGGGCTCTGCCCCCTTTTTAAAAAAAAATTCATAGCATTTTTGATTAGGCCTGTTAGGCCTTTTAATTGGGCTCTGTCCCTTTTCTTAATAATGCAGAGCATTTTTTTTATTAGGCCTGTTAGGCCTTTTAATTGGGCTCTGTCCCTTTTCCTAATAATGCAGAGCATTTTTTTGATTAGGCCTGTTAGGCCTTTTAATTAGGCTCTGTCCCTTTTCTTAATAATGTAGAGCATTAAATACTCTGACAGTGCCCCACGTGGCTTGTCAGGCGTTTTGCGTCAATTAATGAGCGCAAGCGCTCGTGGAGGTGATACGTGTCACGTTCTGGTGAGCGCAAGCGCAACAGCGCAGTGCATGTAGGGTTGCTGGGCACTGCCACAAGGGTCTACGAGGCATCAACCATGCCCGATTAAAATTTTAGCCGTGCCGAACAACCCGAATACGGATCTTTAAACTAGAGATTAGGCGAAAACTAACATGTTAAACACTTTAACACTAAGTGAGAGGGATTACAACCTTTGTAGATCCGGTCCTTCACTTCTTAAGCTCCGTGTTGAGGTCCCTTCGCTGCGATCATCGTGTTCTGGACTCTCGAGAGGCTTCACGAAGAGAATGATGCAACCTTTGCTTCCGATCTTCGATACAAAGATGATCTACCTTGAAGTTTCATTAACACAAGCTATCACTCATGAAATGATGTGAACACCCTCATCTAAATGGAAAGGATAGATGAGGATGATGAAGTAGGATTTTTGCTCTCATTTGTTTTCTATTTCTCACTCATTTTCATCACAAAGATCAAAGCTAGAAAGCTTTGCAAGCAAAGAAGAAGAAGGAAGAAGATGATGAAAAATCAATAATCCTTTTGTGATGAATAATGAAAAGATGATAATGATGATTTATGCAACCATGGTCAAGTAACCTTTGTGGAGATTGAACTAGGGTTAAGGGGTGTGGTTGGGTTAAGAAATATCATGCAAAAATATCTAAACAAATATCTTTGCACAAAACAAAAAAGAAAACCTTCTAGAATCTACTAGAAGACTTAACCCTAATCCAAACCCTAATCATGTTTAAACTCCACAAAACATGTTGCATTAGTTATCATATCATGTTACAATATTATATATCACATATATAATATTTATCGTAACAAAATAAAATAATACAATTAACATATATCGCATATATATCAATGTATTACCCGAGCGAGAAAAAGAATCTTTTAGTGAGAAAATATTAGTTAATGTAATTTAATATATCATATATATTATTATACATTAAATTATCGAATCAACACTTGATCCGACAATTCGGCTATATCGCATATAACCGACTAATATTTATCCGTACCGATTCATCGAATCAACACTTGATCCGATGACGCGGCTGATATCAAATATCGCGAGAATAGAATACGGTATCTCATATCGTAATATTCTCGGTCCTGCACATATCACATTTGTGCTCCTACTCCGTTTTGCCCGAGCCAAGAAACCTTTGTGTAGGACTCTAAAGAATCGTCAATACGCCGGCAGTAGGTGATGATCATATCAAACACCCACAAGCTGCAAGCGGTCAGCTAAACGTAACAGCTACCCAGGTATTGAGCGCTCAGAAGATCAACAAGCAAGCCTGTACATTCTCCTGTGAATCCAATCAGTAACACTCCCGTACAGTCCGGTCTCGTCGTCTGATATGTCGCATATCTCGCCTAGGGGTGGTAAACGTCAGACCCCAGTAGCTTGATAAGTCATGTCGATATAAGGTCTATAACAGTTCGAGAAACTACTGATAACACTTACCAGTAAATCTCAGCAACCCTGGCCAGGGATTTCCGGTTATAGCCAATCGAACACAGCACAACATCAACTCCCTATACCGGGAGAGACGAATCCCCTCCTATCGCTCATTACCTCCATGTGATTCGGGACTGTACCCAAAAGCCACCTTTTTGCACGCCCTCTTGGACGTGGTATGATGGAAATCAAAGCACCGTGGGAATCACACAAGACTCTATGACGATCTCGGGTCAACAGACTGCTCTGTACCAGTGTCACCGGAGAACTGCCATCTGACGTGAGGCATAATACCATCTGGGAGTTCTCGACGAGTCCGTCCAGTGTACCCAGTCTCTACTGAGCACCCGTACACCATCCTTGATGTCAAACACCGATGGATATGGGATCATCCATCGCCCATCATATGGGTCAAGATGCGTATACGCTAGTCTACTCTGGTGCATCGATGCCCTGTCTCGATACACCCTCGACTAGGAACAGTTATAGGATGTACTCGTCGACTACCGTGGCCCCACTAGTATAATCTCATCATAGTCCCAGTAGTCGAGTACATATCCTAAGGGCTTTATCAAAATCTAATATAGAGACAATCAGAGTACATGTTAAGATAAAGTACAACCAGATAGCATATTATCATGTCGAGCAAGAAAGTCCTCCCTATATATGTCCAAGCATCCATTACAATATACATCGTTTGTACAGTAATGGCCTCTAGGGCATACATATAACTAACAATCTCTCACTTGCACTAGGGCCATCTGTTGTAGTATCACATACCCAACAATTAGTTGCGGTTGAAGTATCTCATACTCAACCATCCCATAAAAATCTCTACTGGGAAAAAGGCCTTTGTGAGTGGATCCGCGCTGTTGTCCTCTGTGTCTACTCTCCTAACCTCGATCTCTCTGGAGATCAACCATCTCCATGATCAGGTGATACTGCCTAAGAATTATATCTGGATTTCTGATGGGACGGGGGTTTCTTGGCTAAAGCCACAACTCCATTGTCACACAATGGTAGGAACGAAGTTCATCTCATGAACCTATAATATATCCAGACTGCCTCTTTGGTAGTATCCTTGGTAACGATGTATCTTGCCTTTAATCGTCTAGTATGTTACGGTATCTAACTTGGAACTCTTCCAACATACCGTCCCTCCACTGAGGGTAAAGACAATGCCTGCGACTGACATTCAGTCGTCCTTATCACCCTGGAACCTTTCCAGTGATTCTCCCCAGGATCGATTGATACCATCTCACTACAACTAGTAAGAATCCTAACATCCAATTAGATCTATCTCATAGATCCAAAAACCCAGGATTTAGGAGGTATCACTTTGATCCTATATGGAGAATCGTTGGGATAAGCGGAGATTGACCGAGCGTAGCATAGGAAACTCCTTCCCTATCAAGAGTATGTCATCCACGTACTCTACGAGGATCACCATCATACTCCCTACTACCTTTTTGTATATACAAGGTTCATCTACCATTTTGATGAAGTCAAACTCTTTGACTACCACATCAAAACAGATGTTCCAACTCCGCGATACCTGTTTTATCATATAAAACATCTTGCACACGTTTCCGCTGCTCCCACTGTCTACGAAGCCCTCTGGCTGTGTACTTATAGACGCTCTCTTCTAAAACATCATTTAGAAAAGCAGTCATGACACCCAACCACCAGATATCGTAGTCATGGAATGTAGCAGTGGCAAGTAGGATCTGGATGGACTTAAGTATAGCTTTGAAAGTCTCAACTTTTCCATGTACACCAAGTAATCTTCTCAAGATATACTTGCTCCTGATGGGGATTTAACCCTTCAGATAGAGCAACCAAAGTCCATACTTTGTTGGTGTATAAGGATTCCATCTCAGATCACTAAGCACCCAGCCATTCTTACAGAGTCCCACTCCTGATGGCCAGCTCGAAACTAGTTGGGTCATCATCTTATGATGCAATCCTCGCTCCCACTGTCATAGAGAAACCAAAGTATCTCTCAGGTGGGTGAGGAACCCTACTAGATCGGCGGAGAGGCTGAGGTTCGTTGGAAACTATTGAATCCTTTGGTTCTACCAAATCATCAGCTGCAGTTTGTATAGCTGGAACCTTTCCAGTTCTATATAACAGACCTTGCCTCGAGCTTGTCCGGATTTTGCTTTTAGACATAGTCCGGACAACCCCAAATCTTAACAAACTTAAGATATGGGCTCTTCCCTTTCCATATCACATATGAAGTGGTAGGCAACTGATTTGATTTGAACCCTATTTAATAGGTATGCAGCTTCTCAAGCGCATAACACCAAAAAGGAAATAAGAAACTCAATAGTACTCATCATAGAGCACACCATATCATATAGGGTGCTATTGCTCCGCCCCGATACACCGACGTGCCATGGTGTATACGGAGGAGTAATGCTGAGAGAGAATCTCATTCTCCTTTAGAATAGTCCAGGAATTCCGTGCTCAAGTATTCTCCTCCTTGATCACATCAAAGGACATAATACTTTTACCCGTATTTTTGGTTCTCTACTTCTAACTCATATTCTGTGAATATCTCAAAAGGTTCGGACTTGTGTTTCAACAGGAACATATGTCTGAATCTTGAGAGATCATCATAGAATGTAATGAAGTACAAAGAACCGGTCTTGGCATGTGTAGACAGGGGACCTTCATACATCAGCATGTATCAATCCCAAGAGCTCACTAACTCTTTCTCTGTTTCCAATAAACAGAGCTATGGTCATCGTATCTTTGTGACATGACCGGCAAGTTTTACAAGATGTAAATTCAAACTAATTTAAATATGCATCTATATGTAACTTCAGCCAGTCGGGTCGCATTGATATGACCTAGTCTACAACGCCTCAAGAAGGATTCGTTCATTTCTGAACTCTTACTCTCGTGTGTGTTCTGTATACTAAGAACTGTAGTTTGATTTAGAACGTCAATGCTTTTAGATAACGCGCCTGAACCGATCAACTCTTGATATAGGAAATGTTCAAAACATTATCCAACAATACAAAATTATATCCTTTCTTTACTAATAAAGAGAGTGATATGATGTTGTATATCAGGTTCGGTATCAATAACATTCGTTCAGAATCAATGTATTCTGGTAATACAGGGTGACAGTGACCAACAGACTTGGCTGCAACACTTGCACCGTTTCTATCTCATGAAACTTATCACCCATTCTCAGTTCTCTACCTATCTGTAGCCCATGTAACAGATTACATATGCGGGATCCTGATCCGGTATCTCATACCCAGGACGTAAAGGATACTGAGAAACAACTCTCTGTAATGAACACACCCGAAGATGATGCATCAGCATGCACTTTTTTCGTTTGGGCGGCACGGGAAATCTGGTATTCCCCAATTTCCTGCTCTGTCTTATAACAATTATAAGTTGGAGCGGGACCAACGTTCCCCAGCTCAGTATAACAAGCGGGTTCGGTCAATACATCCGTATTATTATCTTAATTAAGGCGTGATATGGTCGCTACCTGGAGAGAGAGAGAGAGAAGAAAACACTCAGCGTATGCTCTTGCAAGATTAGATTGGTTATCTAATATATCTAATCAGGATGTCTCCCACTGTTTTAATCAAATCTTCCTTCAAACCCTAAAAGGAAAGACTAGCCGGGATTAATTACACGCTACAAGTTCGCCAATCTTTCAGCCAGGCCAGTGCTGGTACTTTGAGGGAGGTCTCCCATGCTTTCGCACGAACCTAATTAAAGTAAACCTCATTTTCCCAGAGGTGTAACCCCGTTAACACCTTTCTAGACACCTACTTGATTGGCTAATTGTAATGTGTAAAACTTTCCCAGGAGTAACTCTTACTCACAGCGGGTATCGGGATCCAACTATCTCATAGAAGGTATGCAATCTCATTGCAAATTTCAACACTTGAAATTCCCAATAATATTTTATCCCTAGCGTCCCATGACCTTGACGCAGGCCAACAAACCACAGTGCGCTAGTCAAGTTCAACCCGTCATTTCTTGATTGAATTAAACCCACCCGCACGACCCTTGACGAAGGCCAACAAAGTCGCACGACTACCCTAATCCAATCTGCATCATATGCATAAACAGATAAATACTAGTTAGCTACCGCACACTACGCCTTGACGCAGGCCAACAAACGTTGCACGAATACTAAGTAGGACTTATCTAAAATGACGGAGGGCTACGACAGGTTTTTATGAAAACCCTTTGCGTAATGAACTTGATATCGTTGTAGAATCGAGTGATTTTAAATGGAGTGTTTTTGAGGCTTTTCTAGTTTTGCTAAAGGGGTCACTCCCGGTGAAGGGATCGTCGGCCCTTTCCTCATCGAATAAGGTGCAGGATATTTCACAAATATCACTATGCAAAGCAAGAACTATAGAAGCAATCAAAAGACAAACCGAGTTTGTAGCATCTGCTAGTTTCACTAAAGAGGTCACTCCCGGTGAAGGGATCTCGGCTCTTTCCTTCTCGAATAAGGTGCTGGATGTTCTACAAGGAACACCGCTATGCAAAGCAAGAACTAGAGCTACCAGTTTTTAAACAAGTTTCTACAACATCTTAGGTTTCTTTTTAGTTTCATTAATCTCATTAATGAAGTCCCAACTTAATTATGCTTCGCAAGCATCACATTTGAAACGAAATCTGCAATATAACATATATCTCATATATATATAGTATAAACATTCGTCTCAGGCAGTAATATGATCTCATCACAGAACATTGCAGCAGAAGAACATATATGAAATATTGGATATACTAGGATGTCCATGTTTTCAATACGAGCCAGTATAAAACACGGATTCCACGGTCGCGATGAATAGCCAAACCCACATCCCTAGACCCCTACGAGAGCGGCAAGTAACACTGCCAATTCTAGGGTTAGGAGACCTGGTCTCGACTCTTCGAGATGGTCTCCCACTGGACCCTAGAACCCAGTTACTTGTGCTCCCCGCCTTGGGTCTACCTAATGCGGAAAAGTAAATAATATACATCAGCGGTGACATCTTCCGCAACCAGGAAGTGCCCCAATAAATGAATATTACATACAAATGAATTTTACATGAATGAAAAATAAAAACTCTCATCTCACATAAAACCCCCGGCTATTCAATCGCGACGATCCAAGATAACATATCACAGCAACACATAATATCTCATATCATCAACGTAAGCAAGTATGCTTATCCCGATTGTCGTTGATGTATAGCAACGAAGCCGGCGATACACCACATACTATGCTTACGGTCACAGAAAAGATAGTGTAAAACTACAACAGTTGGAATCCGCAACCTTCTTAGACATCGCATGCCTAACCAAATGAATTCTTTAGACATCTCATGCCTAACAATTATAAACCCCGCATTTTAGTCTCTTTATCGAAAACTCTTTTCAATATCAAGTCGGGCAATTCAACAAGATTCCCGACATCCTGATTGAATGCTCGTTGCAAACTTTAGTAGACGGCCGCACCCCTGAATGCCGTCGACGAAGTGCACTAAGTCGGAACACCGCTGCCGCGAGCACCCGAATGGATGCTTTTGGCGACGGGGTTCTCCTACAGTCACTTGGTCGGGGCTATGGGGCATGGCTGTCTATTAAGTTTACCCGGCGAGTATCCGCGTATGCTACGTGATTGCGACGGACTTTTGATCACATCAAAATTCCGTGGCAACCGATCATCTGAGACTAAACTGCTATGTTTATAATATTCAAAACAGTTATCTCATAACTTTTTGTGGATTCCAAATATTGTATCACATTCCAGATAAATAGACAATGTTAAACCATGTTAAACACTTTAACACTGTAGGGTTGCTGGGCACTGCCACAAGGGTCTACGAGGTATCAACCATGCCCGATTAAAATTTTAGCCATGCCGAACAACCCGAATACGGATCTTTAAACTAGAGATTAGGCGAAAACTAACATGTTAAACACTTTAACACTAAGTGAGAGGGATTACAACCTTTGTAGATCTGGTCCTTCACTTCTTAAGCTCCGTGTTGAGGTCCCTTCGCTGCGATCATCGTGTTCTGGACTCTCGAGAGGCTTCACGAAGAGAATGATGCAACCTTTGCTTCCGATCTTCGATACAAAGATGATCTACCTTGAAGTTTCATTAACACAAGCTATCACTCATGAAATGATGTGAACACCCTCATCTAAATGGCAAGGATAGATGAGGATGATGAAGTAGGATTTTTGCTCTCATTTGTTTTCTATTTCTCACTCATTTTCATCACAAAGATCAAAGCTAGAAAGCTTTGCAAGCAAAGAAGAAGAAGGAAGAAGATGATGAAAAATCAATAATCCTTTTGTGATGAATAATGAAAAGATGATAATGATGATTTATGCAATCATGGTTAAGTAACCTTTGTAGAGATTGAACTAGGGTCAAGGGGTGTGGTTGGGTTAAGAAATATCATGCAAAAATATCTAAACAAATATCTTTGCACAAAACAAAAAAGAAAACCTTCTAGAATCTACTAGAAGACTTAACCCTAATCCAAACCCTAATCTGTTTAAACTCCACAAAACATGTTGCATTAGTTATCATATCATGTTACAATATTATATATCACACATATAATATTTATCGTAACAAAATAAAATAATACAATTAACATATATCGCATATATATCAATGTATTACCCGAGCGAGAAAAAGAATCTTTTAGTGAGAAAATATTAGTTAATGTAATTTAATATATCATATATATTATTATACATTAAATTATCGAATCAACACTTGATCCGACAATCCGGCTATATCGCATATAACCGACTAATATTTATCCGTACCGATTCATCGAATCAACACTTGATCCGATTACACGGCTGATATCAAATATCGTGAGAATAGAATACGATATCTCATATCGTAATATCCTCGGTCCCGCACATATCACATATGTGCTCCTACTCCGTTTTGCCTGAGCCAAGAAACCTCTGTGTAGGACTCTAAAGAATCGTCAATACGCCGGCAGTAGGTGATGATCATATTAAACACCAACAAGCTGCAAGCGGTCAGCTAAACGTAACAGCTACCCAGGTATTGAGCGCTCAGAAGATCAACACGCAAGCCTGTACATTCTCCTGTGAATCCAATGAGTAACACTCCCTACAGTCCGGTCTCGTCGTCTGATATGTCACATATCTCGCCTAGGGATGGTAAACGTCAGACCCCAGTAGCTTGATAAGTCGTGTCGATATAAGGTCTATAACAGTTCGAGAAACTACTGATAACACTTACCAGTAAATCTCAGCAATCCTGGCCAGGGATTTCTGGTTATAGCCAATCGAACACAGCACAACATCAACTCCCTATACCGGGAGAGACGAATCCCCTCCTATCGCTCATTGCCTCCATGTGATTCGGGACTGTACCCAAAAGCCACCTTTTTGCACGCCCTCTTGGACGTGGTATGATGGAAATCAAAGCACAGTGGGAATCACACAAGACTCTATCCCTATCTCGGGTCAACAGACTACTCTGTACCAGTGTCACCGGAGAACTGCCATCTGACGTGAGGTATAATACCATCTGAGAGTTCTCGGCAAGTCCGTCCAGTGTACCCAGTCTCTACTGAGCACCCATACACCATCCTTGATGTCAAACACCGATAGATATGGGATCATCTATCGCCCATCATATGGGTCAAGATGCGTATACGCTAGTCTACTCTGGTGCATCGATGCCCTGTCTCGATACACCCTCGACTAGGAACAGTTATAGGATGTACTCGTCGACTACCGTGGCCCCACTAGTATGATCTCATCATAGTCCCAGTAGTCGAGTACATATCCTAAGGGCTTTATCAACATGTAATATAGAGACAATCAGAGTATATGTTAAGATAAAGTACAACCAGATAGCATACTATCATGTCGAGCAAGAAAGTCCTTCCTATATATGTCCAAGCATCCATTACAATATACATCGTATGTACAGTAATGGCCTCTAGGGCATACATATAACTAACAGTGCGCTGCGTCAGTGCGCTGTGCAGTTGCACTGCTGACACGTGGCGCTTCTTGATGGCTTGCGCAATAGTGCAGTTTTGGCAAGTGCTGGGCATTGTTCTTATTCTTTTGGATCAATTTTAGATCAAAGAAAACAAGTTTTTTCTTGTTTTTTAAAGAACCAGTGGTTCATAAAATGTGCAAAGCACTGTTATCTTGAGAATTTTTTAGATTCAGAACCAATGGTTCATAAAAAGAAGTGCAAAGCACTGTTTATTATTTATTTTTCTTTTCATTAGAGATCCTTGATCTTGTTCTCAGATCAATGATCTGTTCATAAGAGAATTTTCTCTTTTTCTAAAGGTTTTTTTTACCTTTTTTGTTCTTGAGGAATTCTCTCCAATTCTTCAGAGTTCTCTCTGTTTGATTTCTCACAAAAATGTTGATGCCTTTGAATTGAGATCTAGGGTCCTTTTTATAGTGCCCATAAATTAGTTAAATTTGTTAAAGAGATCTTTCTCTGAGTGATTTGGGGAATTTTCCCCACTGTTGGATCTTTGATCCAAGGGCTTCTGTTTTACAGAAGAAAATCTTCTTGTTTTAACAAGAACAGGAAGATCTTATTAGAATTTTAATTCTGTTTGGCGTAAACGCCCCAGCGCTTGACACGTGTCGCGCAGCGCAGCGCTTGCGCAGTTGTGCTTGCGCAACTGTGCAGACACGTGTCGCGCAGCGCAATGCTTGCGCGACTGTGCTTGCGCGACTGTGCTTGCGTAGCTGTGTCTGCGCAACTGCGCAGACACGCGTCGTGCATTGCTTGTACAGCTGTGCTTGTGCAACTGTGCTTCCGCAACTGCGCAGACACGCGTCGTGCAGCGCAGCTGTGCTTGCGCAACTGCGCAGACACGCGTCGTGCAGCACAGCGCTCGCGCAGCTATGCCTGCGCAACCGCGCAGACACGTGTCGCGCAGCGCAGCGCTTGCGCAAATGAAGCGTTGCTTCCTTTTTAAAGTTTAAATTTTCAAAGCAAAGCTCTGCTCTGATTGGGGGAAGATGAAGCGTTGCTTCCTCTCCCGCTTGGAATTTGAACAGAGTTTTGCTCTGATTGGGGAAACAAATGCCCCCCCACCGTTGTGCTCACGTGGCCCCAAACACGAGCGCAACGGTGGAAGAATTCCAACCGTTGCGGAAACTTTTGGGAGTTGAAAGGGCACTTGATGCTTATAAATAGGACCTTTGGTCCTGCACAGATGATTATCATCTTTAAAATTTTCATTTTCAGAAACTTCAGAGCTTTGCTCTTGCCCTCAAGAACTCCTCGAGTTATATTTTCCTAAACAGAAACTATTTAAGTAAGAATTAGTCTTGAATTAAATCAATCTTAATTAATAGAGCTTTGCTCTCATAGATCTTTGATCTAAAGAAAATCCTTTTGGGGTTTCACCAAATGGAGCCTTGCTCTCAGGAATCTATTTCAGGGTTTCTTAACCCATGAACAGAACCTTGCATCTTTGGCAAAACATAGACCTCTTTGATTTAAAAGAAAGATGAATTCTTAAGAGTTCGAATATGGATAATGAAAATTAAAAATGGAGTTTTGTATTTAATGGATCATATCATCTTTTAATAGCAACGATCTCAAAGTTCTCGGGGGATTTCTTTAAATTCCCCTTATCTGGGTTTTGGTAGTCACTCCTGTTTGCAGAGCATTGCTCTCGAGAAGTTTAACTCTCTGTATATTTTTTTTATCGCTAATCTTCCTGTGATGTTTCCTCCAGGCATAATGGCGGTGCGTCTATACAGTTTGCACGAGTTCATCACCTACGAGAATATCCGCGCACAGGGCCATCATCAGAACCAGGAGTTTACGGATGCACAGTGTGCGGCGGTCATGGGTCGTCTGAACGCACGTCTTGGCTAGTTGCTCCCCCGCCGCTCTGCTCTCTTGAAAGTCGTGTTGGGAGCGATTTGGAGGGCACTCTCGGGGTTCCATGAGGCCTTACCGCTTAATGCGCTGGATGATGCCGAAGACAAGGTGCATTCAGTGTACCTGTCGGGGCTGATCTCGAAGAAACGGCGAGATAGCCTCATTGACATTCTGCATCAAATTTTCCAGCAGACGACGATAGTTGCTGCTTACCGAAGACCGGGTGGACTTGCCGAGAATCTTGACACACAGGAGCGCGAGAGGTTGTGCACGAGAATAATCCGAAAGGCCAGAAGAACTCTGAATGGCCTTACTTTTGAATTCCTCAATCCATGCCCTGGATCTGAGGTTATTCCATTGTAATAATGTTTTTCGTCTATTGCTTTTATGATTGTAAGAACTTTTGGCAATATTAATGGAAAATTTTTATCCCAGCTTGTCTTTATTTTTCGTTCTGAGTCTTTTGCTTATGCATGAATGAGTGTGTCTCGAACGCTTGATCAAATGTAAATCAGATGCTCTTTCTGTTGCTTTCTTCTTTCTCTTATTATCAGCATACTGTCTTGATAAACATAATTGGAAGATAACTTAGTTTTTCCAAAAGATAGCGATGGCTTAGGCCTCAGGTTCGGATCTGCCGCCTAAGACTTTTCAACTCTATGAGCCGTGAGGGTCTCATAGAGACTTTTCTCCCTACGGATCGAGAGGATCTTGTAGGTGGGTTTTCTCCTTAGGAATCATGAGGATTCCTAAGTGTGTTTTCTCTTGTAAGTCATAAGGATCCTATAAAAGAATTTTTCCCTCTTACGAGTCGAGAGGACCCGTAAGCGGTTGTTTCCCTCCCTGTCGAAACTCGACTTTTGAGAGTGAGACCCGTGAATAGTTTGCAAGAGACCGTTTTAGATCAACTTGCAGGGTCCCATTGTTCAGGAAGCAAGTTTTTTTATTCCCTGCTGCTTGAGGCTTCATCTTGCAAGTTGAGACGAATCGGGAATTTTCCCGCGGAGACACTGGTTTCTCTGCGAGCCGACGCGAATCGGGAGGCTCTCGTCAAGAATGTTTGTTTCCCTGAGTTGAGGTATTTGCCAAGGATTATTTGTTTCCCTGGTGTTGAAACGAATCGAGAATTTCCCGCGGAGACACTGGTTCCTTTGCGAGTCGACGCGAATCAGGAGGCTCTCATTAAGGATTGTTTGTTTCCCTGAGTTGAGGTATTTGCCAAGGATTATTTGTTTCCTTGGTGCAAAGGATTATTTGTTTCCTTGGTGCCAAGGATTATTTGTTTCCTTGGTGTTGAAACGAGTCGAGAATTTCCCACGGAGACACTGGTTACTTTGCGAGTCGATGCGGATCTTGAGGCTCTCATTAAGGATTGTTTGTTTCCCTGAGTTGAGGTATTTGCCAAGGATTATTTGTTTCCCTGGTACCAAGGATTATTTTTTTCCTTGGTGTTGAAACGAATCGAGAATTTCCCACGGAGGCACTGGTTGCTCTGCGAGTCGACGCGAATCAGGTGGCTCTCATCAAGGATTGTTTGTTTCCCTGAGTTGAGGTATTTGCCAAGGATTATTTGTTTCCCTGGTGTTGAAACGAATCGAGAATTTCCCACGGAGGCACTGGTTGCTCTGCAAGTCGACGCGGATCAGGAGGCTCTCATCAAGGATTGTTTGTTTCCCTGAGTTGAGGTATTTGCCAAGGATTATTTGTTTCCCTGGTGTTGAAACGAGTCGAGAATTTCCCACGGAGACACTGGTTGCTCTGCGAGTCGACGCGGATCAGGAAGCTCTCATCAAGGATTGTTTGTTTCCCTGAGTTGAGGTATTTGCCAAGGATTATTTGTTTCCCTGGTGTTGAAACGAATCGAGAATTTCCCACGGAGACACTGGTTGCTCTGCGAGTCGATGCGGATCAGGAGGCTCTCATCAAGGATTGTTTGTTTCCCTGAGTTGGTGTATTTACCAAGGATTATTTGTTTCCTTGGTGTTGAAACGAGTCGAGAATTTCCTACGGAGGCACTGGTTGCTCTGCGAGTCGACGCGGATCAGGAGGCTCTCATCAAGGATTGTTTGTTTCCCTGAGTTGAGGTATTTGCCAAGGATTATTAGTTTCCCTGGTGTTGAAACGAATCGAGAATTTCCCACGGAGACACTGGTTGCTCTGCGAGTCGATGCGGATCAGGAGGCTCTCATCAAGGATTGTTTGTTTCCCTGAGTTGAGGTATTTGCCAAGGATTATTTGTTTCCCTTGTGCCAAGGATTATTTGTTTCCCTGGTGTTGAAACGAATCGAGAATTTCCCATGGAGACACTGGTTGCTCTGCGAGTCGATGCGGATCAGGAGGCTCTCATCAAGGATTGTTTGTTTCCCTGAGTTGAGGTATTTGCCAAGGATTATTTTTTTCCCTGGTGCCAAAGATTATTTGTTTCCCTGGTGTTGAAACGAGTCGAGAATTTCCCATGGAGACACTGGTTTCTCTGCGAGTTGACGCCAATCAGGAGGCTCTCATCAAGGATTGTTTGTTTCCCTGAGTTGAGGTATTTGCCGAAGACACTGGTTTCTTCGGAGTTTGGGATGAACTGTTGAGATTTGACTTCGTTTTCTGGTGAAGCCTATTGGGAAAGTATGGTTCCCTCTTTGTTTGCGCCCATGGATTGTATACAGGGATCGATGTGATCTCAACTGTAGGGCCAAAGTTTCATCATTTCTTTTTTTTTTGTTTTATTTCCGCGATGCTCTATCATTTCAGCTTTTATATCGCGAAGGTCGCGATTGCCCAATCATTTCGGCTATTTTTCGCGGTGCCCAATCATTTCGGCTGTTCATTTTATTTTTACTCGCTGCTTTTTATTGCGAGTTGCCCAATCATTTCGGCTGTTCATTTTATTTTTACTCGCTGCTTTTTATTGCGAGTTGCCTAATCATTTCGGCTATTTCGTGTGCATACGTTTTTACTTGCTGCCTTTTATTGCAAGTTGCCCCATTTTTTCGGCTATTTCATATGCATGTGCGGCCTACTGGCTTTTCGCTGTAAACCGATTTCGGCATCAACACCGCTACAACTGGGATATTACCCGGAGCGAATCATCATCTGCCTCTGTCGATGTCGAACAAAGGTGGCTTAGCGACCAGGGTTAGGGTCCTGTCGACTAAGGCTTTTGACTTCATGAGCCGTAAGGGTCTCACAAAGTTATTTCTCCCTACAAGTCGTGAGGATCTTGTAGGTGTATTTTCTCCTTGGGAATCGTGAGGATTCCTAAGTGTTCGTTTCCTCTGTAAGTCGTAAGGATCCTACAGGAGGGTTTTCTCCTCATAAATCGAGAGGATTTACAAGGGTTGTTCACCATGCGAACATATCCCCAGTCACGGATGGGACTTGGTTAGGGAAATGTTTATTCGCGCCCGTGGATTTTATACAAGGGTCAGTATTGAACCACTTGTAGGGCAATATCGGAAGTTGTGGAGATTGCTTAAGCACAGGTTTAGGTCTCTGTAACTTAAGACTTTCAAATCTTATGAGCCGTGAGGGTCCCATAAGAGAGTTCTCCTTGCGAGTCGTGAGGATCTCGCAAGTGTATTTTCTCTTTAGGAATCGTGGGGATCCCTAAGTGTGTTGCTCCCTTGTGAGTCGTAAGGATCTCACGCGGGTGGTTTCTCCTTACAAGGTCGAAAGGACCCTATAAGTGTCTTTTAACGAGGTTGCGCCTTTTCGGGTTTTCACAAACACTCGCCGATAGTCTTGCTGTTTTTACTCACGAAGCCCTTTCGGGTTTTCATCCATGCCCTTTTTGCTTATGGACCTACCCTTTTTTTTTAATTCTTTTTATATATATATATTTTTTTTACGAGGTCGCGCCCTTTCGGGTTTTCACGAACACTCGCCGGTAGCCCTGCTGTTTTTACTCATGGAGCCCTTTTGGGTTTTCATCCGTGCCCTTTTTTCTTATGGACATACCGTTTTTATCATCATTTTTTTTATTATTTTATTTTTCTCTTTTTTTTCTCTTCTTTTTTTTTATTCATCTCGTGCCTAAGGATGCTGCGGTAGTAGTTTAAAGACGTTTCGGTCCGCCATTAAGAAGGCTGGCTACTGCTTGTAAATCTTGAGCTTAGGAAGATAGCGAGTGGACATAGTCGTCGTCATCTATCATTGACCTAGGCTGTTGTTCATTAAGCGTAGTATTTCTTTAGGAAGCGACCGTTTATTGGCCTGAAAGGCCCTTCACCGTGCATGTCCATGAGTAGATAGGCCCCACCCTGGTAAACTTTATCTATGATGTACGGGCCTTCATAGTTTGGCTCGAATTTTCCCCGCTTGGTGCGATTGGGGATCATAGGCCTTTTGACCACTAGCACAAGTTCGCCTTGGCGGAATGTCCTCGGTCGGGTCAATCTTTCATATGAGCGCGTCATCTTTGCTTTATAGGCTTCCAGATTTTAATGCGCTATGAGCCGGGTCTCATCGAGGGATCAAGCTCCTCAAGCCGAAGGTGAGCATTTTCTTCGTCCGTCAGCTCGTAGTAGACTGCCACTCGTAGAGAGGGTAACTCTATCTCGAGGGGGAGTACTGCTTCTGTACCGAATACCAACGCATATGGCGTTGTGTTAGTGGCTGTCTTGAACGTAGTTCGATACGCCTAAAGAGCCTCTTGCAGTCTCTCGTGCCAGTCTCTCTTATTTCGGGACACCGTCTTTTTCATGATTTTCGTCAGGGTCTTGTTGAAGGCTTCAGCTAGACCATTAGCTCGCGGATTGTAAACTGAAGAATATCTCCAGTCTATATTATGTTGCTGTGCGAAACGACTGATCTTGTGGCTTCTGTAGGCTGGCCCGTTATCGGAGATGATCCGTCTTGGCGTTCCAAACCGATATATGACGTGCGTCTTGAAGAAGTGGAGGATATTCTCCGTCTTCACTTCCCTCAGTGGTTTTGCCTCTGCCCATTTGGAGAAGTAGTCAGTTGTCGCCAGGATGAAACGATGTCCTCTGGACAATGCTGGTTCAATGGGGCCGACTATGTCAGTTCCCTACATCTCAAATGGCCAGCTAGCCACCGTTGGGTGTAATGGATTTGGATGCTGGTGGATGAAGTCCCCATGGATTTGGCATGAGTGGCATTGCTTCGCATATTCGAGGCAATCCTGAATCATCGTGGGCCAGTAGTATCCCATCTGTTTGATCTTCAACTTCATCTTCGGACCCGCTTGATGAGAACCACAGAGTCCGTCATGAACTTCCTGAACGACCCTTTTCGCTTCGTCAGGCCCTAGGCACCTCAGCCACAGAGAATTAAATGACCTCTTGTATAGAGTATCATTGACGAAGGCGTAAGACAGGGCTCGTTTCATGAGCTAATGTCTTGTGGACGCTTCTTCAGGCGTTCGGTGGGACTTAAAGTAGTCTATGAAGACTTCCCTCCAATCCTCAGCCTTTTCCCGGTCTTCTATTTGCAAGGTCGTCTGTTCAGTCGCTCCCTTCTCTTCGGATGATCCCGGAGATATTTCTGCTGGGGCAAGCACCCGACGGCTTTGTACCACGATTCTAACGTCATCGAGGTTCTCGTCAGCCAGTTCTTTAGCAAGTTTGGCCAACGCGTCTGTTTTGCTGTTTTCCGCGCACGGTATGCTTTCCAAAGTATAGGAGGGAATTTGGGTCAACAGTTGTTGCACCTTTTCACCATACTTCACCAACTCCGGTTTGTACGTTTGGTAGTCGCCGTTTACTTGACTAACGACCAGTTGAGAATCTCCGTATATGAGGAGGTTTTCATTTCCCATGTCAATGGCGATCTCGAGGCCTGCTATCAAAGCTTCGTATTCGGCTTCGTTATTTTTCCTCGGCTCTGTTAAGGAGAAAGCGAAGCGCATTATCCCTCCTTGTGGAGTCATGAAGATGAGGCCTACCCCCGATTTGATTATAGGGGTACTTTGTTTGCGCTTTTTCATGGAAGATGCTCCATCGAAATAAAGTTCCCATTGGGTATCACCACCATCGATCGCGTCAAACGCATGTTCGTCTGGCAAATCGCAATCCAGAGGAGAATCGGCAGGAATCGGGTGCTCAGCAAGGAAGTCGGCGATGGCCTGGCCTTTCACTGCCTTGAGAGGTTGATACGTTATCGAGAACTCCATCAAGAGCAGAGCCCATTTAGCGAGTCGACCTGTCAATATGGCCTTCGACATCAAATATTTAAGGGGGTCCACCTTTGAAATGAGACGGACCTCATGCGCTAACGCATAGTGCCTGAGCTTTGTTATTGTGAAGATCAACGCCAGACAGTGTTTTTCGATGGGGGAGTAGTTGCTTTCTGCCCCCAGTAGAACTCGACTTAAGTAGTAGAGTGCTCTTTCCTTCCATTGATCGTTCTCTTGTGCCCATAATGCGCCTAAGGAACCTTCGAGGGTGGCTGTATAAAGAATGTGGGGTTTTCCCTTGACCGGAGCAGCCAATACCGGCGGGTTCTGCAGGTATTGCTTGATTTCGTCTAGCGCGCCCTAGCATTTTTGATCCCAGACGAATGGAGTTCCCTTTTTCATTAGGTGGCTGTAAGGACGGCGTTTTCGTGAAAGGTTGGCTATAAATCGCCGTATATATGCGAGCTTCCCTTGGAGAGACCGCAGCTGTTTGAGGGTCCTTGGCGGAGGCATTTCCATGATCGCCTTGATCTTTGACGGATCTATCTCAATGCCTCGATGTCGGACGATGAATCCCAGGAATTTGCCCGAAGAAACTCCGAATGCACACTTGAGAGGGTTCATCTTCAAGTTGTATTGCCGAAGGCGTTGAAATACGGTCTTCAAATGCTTGAGATGTTCCTCGTATGATTTGCTTTTAACCACGAGATCGTCGATATAGCATTCGACGATTTCGTGTATAAGGTCATCGAATATCTTCGTCATGGCCCTTTGGTAGGTGGCACCGGCATTCTTTAAACCGAAGGGCATCACCTGTAGCAGAATATACCCAAAGGAGTCCAGAAGGCGGTGTGCTTCTGGTCTTCGGGATGCATTTTTATCTGATTATATCCTGACGAGCCGTCCATGAAGGAGAAAACCTCGTGAGTGGACGTATTGTCTATCATCAGTTCGGTGACTGGCACTGCGAAATCGTCCTTCGGGCAAGCTTTATTAAGATTCTGGAAGTCTACGCATATGCGCACTGTCCCATTTTTCTTCATGACCGGGACGATGTTGGCTATCCATTTAGGGTATTGAACTTCCTGGATGAAGCCAGAGTCGATCAGCTTCTTGACCTCGGCATTGATACTCATCTCAAGCTCGAGCCGCATTCTTCTCGGCGCCTGTTTAACTGGCTTGACGTCCGGAGATATCGCCAATCTATGCATAGCAATTTCTGGATCTAGTCCCGGCATTTTGGAATAGTTCCATGCGAAGCAATCTCTATGCTGTAGAAGCACGTCCTTTAACGCAGCCACCCTTTCTTCAGATAGCAGCTCGCTGATGAATGTCTGTCGCGGGTCATTTGCCGTTCCCAACTCAATTTTCTTAAGGTTATCTGTAGTGGTATGAATTCCATCTTCCAGCTCTTTTGGCGCTGGTGGAAATTCTGAGATTACCTCATCGTTGCTGTTTTCGAAGCACCAGGAAAGGTCATCCATGTTCTCGGGCTCTTCTTTTGATATCGTTATCACGTGACAAGTACGGATTCGCTTCCAATCCCAATGCGGAACTGGTTCTTCTTTCGTGGCTTGGGTTTGTGCTTCTGTGGCGGCGCTACCCTCCAGTTGTCGGACAGAGTGAATTTGCCAAGCTGATACTGATCTTCAACCCAATTCTTGAAGGTGAAGCAATCTTCAAGAGGATGCCCAATTACTCGATGGTAAGAGCAATAGTTTGGGTCAGAGACTTCGCCTGCTTGTTCGGGGTTTTTGGACTCCGGCAGTGTAAGCATTTGATGTTTGAGAGCAAGATCAAGTATCTTCTTCGTCTTGTCCCGAGGAAACGAGTACGCTCGACCCCTTTTCTTCATAAGGGATAGATCAATAACGCTCGACTCCCATTTGCGTGGCTTCTTAGCCCTGCTTTGTTGTTGTTGAGCGCCTTTTTGGCCTTTCGACTTATTTCTGCCTCTGCGTCGGGCTTTCTTTATAACAGGTTGACAAGGAGCGGCATTTTCATCTTTCACGGCCTGTTGGAGAAGGCGTTGCATTTTGGCTTTCTCGTAGATGACCATTTCGCGGTTATGATTGTCCCGGACTTTTTGACCAGCTTCCCTTATAAGTTTGTCTGTTTGTTCTTCGAACGATGGACTGGGCTCCTTTGCATCTGGAACTTTCACTGGCCCAGGATTAGCGTCCTCCTATTGAGCATCCGCTTCTTCATCGAACTCATACACGACGTAGCAGCTGTTTAGTAGCTCTTGTTTCTTTGACCGGATGTATCCAAGTCCTTTTGTCTCCATTCTCCCATTAGGCAGTTTGCGTTGAGTCCCGGGAACGTTCCAGACTTTGTCATAGAACTTGGCTTTTCGAACGGTCTGCTTGAATGATATCCCATGGCGTTTCAGCAGCTTTTTCAAACCTTCCGTATAATATCTGGGAAGACGGATAGGATGAAGCCTGTCGAGCGTAGGATCCACGCCATGCCAGATTTCTTTCTCCACTTTGGTTTCTTCAGAGCGGTAGAATAGAATTGCTTTTTCGCTTTCTCTCCTGGGAGGGATATAGAACATTTGTAGCTCTTCTACATTGTAAATATCAAGTGCATCCAGTTCTTTACGGTGTTTAAGCGGCACTATGGCGACTTGTAGACTTTGCTCTTCGTCAGCGGACGTTTGTATTGAAGGTCGAGCAGGGAATATAGCATGGACTTCATCTTTCGAGTCGCTACCAAAGATTAACGTAGGAGTAGATGGCCCTGGCTTGTTGTGTTGGGGCGGCCCCGAATAAACTATCTCCTCTTCCTCCTCGGTATCACTGCCGAAGACAGGGATGGTGGCATTATCTTTATTCTTCAGCTTGTGACACCTCTCTGTGTCTTCGAAATCCGATAAGAAGTGTTTGGCATCTTCATATTTGCGGACCTCGTTCACAGAGAACGGGTTCAGTTCTCCCGCCACGGTACACTCGAGACCATCCATAGAATACTTCATACACTGATGTTGTGTAGAAGGGATGATGTTGTACTCGTGTAACCACGGTCGGCCGAGCAGAGCGTTGTAGCATGTCTTGGCGTCTATGACGTGGAACTTAAAGTCCGTGACGAGTAGCCCAAAGGGTAGCATCAGTATCACAAACCCAAGAGTTCTTGATGACTGGGAGTCGAACCCGGAGATGGTGATCTTGTCCCGAGCAAGGTGATGGACGCTCATGCAGATTTCTTTTAAAACCCGCACATTGAGGAGATTAACGGAGGATCCATTGTCGATCAGGATCTTGCCTATCTTTATATCGTGGCAGTATCCTGAGACGTAAAGGGGATGATTGTGTTCGCATGTCCCAAGGAGAAGATCTTCATCACCAAAAGCGACATCGGCCGTGTGCACTTCCTCCAATTCATCCTTCATCTTTTCCTCGGCTAGGAAAGCTTGAAATTGCTCCGGATCCTATAGTGCTTTGATTAACGAATCTCTCGCCTCCTTCGATAGCAAAAGGGTGTTAAGAGCTGCGAGGGTAGTTTCCTCAGATGCGCTAGAACGTTGTAATCCACCTTATTTTTCTTTGGCGGGTCCTTGGCGGCTAGCTCTTCCATGACTTGGTCATCTAGGGTGATATCTTCAGAGACCTTTTCTTTCCCTTTGTCTTTTTTGTTTGAGGGTCCGAGATTCTTTTCAGGCAGCGTCCGATTACGCAGCCGGATATTTTCGCAAACCTTCGGCTCTTCTTCTTTTCCCGAAGTGGACTCTTTAAAGAGAGGGGTAAGTTCCAGCTCCTCATCATAATCGCTCTCGAATGTAGGCACTTGTGACCCGCCGGTGTTAACCATGCGACAATCGCCAGTAGTCCTTTTAAGCCCTTCGGTCGTATTTCTTCGCTCCCGATGGGTTTTGCGCTTTTCCCGCTTAAAGCGTTGTCGATGAGCAACATATCCTTGCCACCATCTATCGAAAGCTTTGCACTCTTGAGTGGGGTGCGAAACCTTCTGATGATATAAGCAATGGGAGGGGTGCATTTCTATTTCACCAGTAATTTTTCCTTTAGAAGGTGGTAGCTTCATGCCCATTGACATGGCCTTAGCAAACCTTTTCCTCGTCTTGAATTTGCTTTTGTCGGTAGTGGAGGTATTTTTTTCCAGCGGGATCGTCTCAGCTCTTTCATCAAGTCGCTGGCGCTTGGCCCTTTCAAATATGACCGCCTCGCGTTCTCGATCAGCTTTACTTTTCAACCGAGCTTCATTAAGAAATGCGTCAATTACTTCATCTGATGGCCCCAGAATTTTTGGTTCAGGATCTGCCCCCAGCGTTTCAATACAAGGAGTTTCCTCATCGTCCATGAACGAATGGGAAATCACATGACAGCTTGCCACGCATTCTTCAGATTCATCAGATGAACTTTCTCCCTCATATTCCTCTTGAAAGACATGATTGAGGAACTCTTGGAGTGTAATGGGAGTCCGTGCCTTCTGGTTGTATTCTTCCAGCGCGTCAATTTGTTTTTGCAAGTCCGAGCGCTTGTCGCCGGGCTTCACGGGCTTCTTTGATTTCTTTTTCTTCTTCTTCGAAGATTTTGACGGCCGGTTGCGAGTGTTTGAGCCATCTCCATCGGTCTTTGGAGTTGGACGTGGCTTCAACATCCCCTCAATGACCTGTGGTTCCAACGGGTTCTTCCACCTAATTGCTGAATATGTCTGAAGATCGTTAAGCATCCTCTTTGTCTTGGCTGATAATACAACCTCCCAAGAAGCTTCTTCAACGACGGAGCATGTTGCCCCCGGCATATTCGTACCCTTAGAGGTGTGGGGCTGCGGGGGATTCACCTTCCATTTGTCAGATAACGCGAATTTGCCCTGTCGGTACTGGTTTTCAAGCCAATTTTTGAAAACGTAGCAATCTTCGATCGGATGGCCTAGTACTCGATGATAAGGACAGTAATTGGGCTCATTGACATCACTTGGTTGCAATGGACGTTTTGGATCCGGCATATTTATGAGTCGGTTGCGCAACGCCAGCTCGAATAACCTTCTCATTTTATCGCGGGGAAAAGAGTAAGAACACCCTAGCCTCTCCTCAAGGGCTACGTACGGACGCATATTATTTTGACGAACAACCGGCTTCGAGTCGCTCGGTTATTGTTGAGCATTAGCGACAACGATCGCTTTTCCCTTTCCTTTGTCATTTCAAGAGTCCGGCTTTAGAAGAGGGGGTTTATGGCCCATCTGATCCATTTGCGCTAGCTTGTCAATCAAGGCTTGGAAGGTAGTCGGCTTGAAAAACATCATAAATTGCGAGATGGTTGCTTGCGGATCAAGGGTTCCCACAAACACACCCACCGCGGGAGCTTCTTCAATGTGCTGCTCGTACTTCGACCATAAGTTCCGCCACCGTATAGCATATTGAACCCACGTCTCACCTGGCTTTACCCCGGCGTTAATCAGTGCCGTCATCGGGGTGCGTTCACTGGCGGTTGCAAAACGCCGAGTAAACAGCAGCTCCATCTATGCGAAGGTCTTGATAGAGTCGTTCGGGAGTTCAGAGTACCACTCGAACGCCGTATCTGATAAACTTCCAACAAACTGGCGAAGCAACAGCTTGTCGTCACCGCCGGTGTTGCCGCAGAGTGCCCTGAACTGGGAAACATGCTGGTGAGGATTGCCCGTCCCCTTGTAGACATGGAATTTAGGAATTGTGTAACCGGGCGAGTACTTGATTTGATCGTACCGACTTGGATATGGCCGCCCTGTTTTTACGACCTGGCCGGCTGCTTCGGTCGCATGATGAACCCGTATTTGTTGGTCTATGTACTCGTCCAAATCAGCTTTGGAGATTGTATCCTCCTTAGCCGTCGACAGAGCTGGCGGAGGATTTGATGTCTCTCCCCTATCGTCTTCAAAGGACGATCAGGGGCTCTTCGGCCGGAAGATCTTGTTGTATCATCATCCCTACCATGTCTTGGAAGAGGAGGCCTGATTATTCCAAAAAATTGTATTTACCGTAATCAGAAACGGCGTCGCTTTGCAGCTAGCCGGTGAATACGGGTCGATCCGCATAGACGTGTAATTTCTGTTTTATGTTTTAATGAGTTGATTCAGATTGTTGTTTGGTTTTTGTCGATTGATTTAAAAACTAATTTATATGATATGAAAGAACTTGTTAGGATTAGGTCGAAGGAAGGGTTGATGAGATTAATTTTGTCGCCTCTTTCAATGCCGTTTGATTAAAGCTTTTTAGAAATCACAACAATTACTAGCAAAGGGGATTAGGATGTTTGGGAAGAAATGAAGTTTCTTCCTCTAGATCCTTGTCCGTCCTTTCCTATTAATCGCTACAATCTTCATGGACGTCATGTATGTCCGGCCTTTTATACTACGGTTCACCGTTACCTCGTAGGTAGGGTGCCGTAGGGGACGGATCATGCATGCGTGCATGAAGTTCTAGTTTTGAAAATGTGTTGGCATTGAAGGAGGTGAGAGATATTCATCTCTCACTCCTTACCTTGTTCCTAACCCTAACAAGCGAGGGTTTTACTCGCTCATTAGGGAATTTTCGAAAAACAACATTTTTGTTGTTATGTTTTAAAATGTTTTGTTCAGATCTTGAATTATTACTTACTGCAAATTAAAAATAACTATACCAGT
This sequence comes from Agapanthus africanus, assembly GCA_030015575.1. NCBI lineage: Eukaryota > Viridiplantae > Streptophyta > Magnoliopsida > Asparagales > Amaryllidaceae > Agapanthus > Agapanthus africanus. The sequence goes on along the minus strand of JASDDO010000026.1, from coordinate 47,937,739 downwards.
TAACTAAGGCAAGTATTAAGATTACTCTACTGCAATAAGTATACTAGCTAGGGCAAGAAAAGAACTAACACTAAGGCATGAAAATAAAGAACACTTACAAAATGATGCTCTTGATCTCTCAACAATTCTGATTTTCTTGATTAAAAAGAAACATCCATTTTACAGATTTGTGAGTACAATTTATAAGCAAACAGTGAAGCTAGGGTTACAGACTCTCGCAGAGGTGCAATTACAGATTTGCCCCCTAAAAATCCCAACACCCGCACCGTCGCACCGACACAAGAAGTCGGTGCCGACACGGGCAACAAACGGCCGCGGAACCGCGGCAATGATGGGCCTTGGGCCGCGGTTCCGCGGCCCTTTGGTGGCTTCATTTCACCATTTTCTCTGGTCTTCATGCTGGGTACTTGGGCTTGTTTGTTCTCCACTATTTTTCTCTATTTGGCTTCTTGGTCTTTTCCAGATCTTCAGTGAAAACTTGTAAAGAGCTTTTGACCGTTCACTTTGACATTTCGGACCGCACTGCTTTATACAATTGTAAGCTGTTCTTCGTGACTCGGATCCATCTTGTTGTTGGTCAAAAGTCTCTCTTTTGTATCATCTTCTGTCTTTTCTCACTGTCTTCTCTCCAAGAGCCTGTATCCTGTATCATGCAACAAACGTGCGTCAAAAGTGCCTGTTTACTTATAAAATGAATAAAAGTGGGGCGTATGAATTGCAATATTATGATATGAACAAATACCCCCAAACTTATCTTTTGCTCATCCTCGAGCAAACTTATTATTTTATTCTAACCTAGCCGCACTTTCGCAGGGAAATGCGATTGCACTGAGCACGTGCAACAAGCCGTTAAACCTCCAGGTGTCCCTAGTAGGAGGAGTGTTGTCTCCTGAGGGTTTTCAGCGGATTACACCCACAAAATCCTATCAATGTGTTTTTTCGACTTTTGCTCTCCAATTAGGTTTTCTAACAAGGAATTCTATTATCGTCGCCCTGCAAATTATCCATCCATATTCTTCACATTTCCTTATTATGTAACTTAAGATTGTACATGTTCTATAAAATTACTTAGAATTCAGCATTTCTTAAGTTTTTCTTCTAGAGTTTCATCTCCACTTAGGAATTTCTATCAACTCTATTAAAGATACAAGTTTTATTCTTCATTCCTTTCTCTTATCTAAACTCTAATCACATATCCCCACGTGTGTGTAATTGTCACCCCTACGCTTGGAAATTCAAATCAAGCAATCGTACTCTTGTCCATTGTTCAAAGCACTTATTAATTTGTGAATTTTTCTTAACTTTCGCTTACACATCCTTCATGCGACCGTTAATACTTCTTGAGGTACCAACAGCCGATTACAAGATGCATTAGCATTTTAAAGCGTATTTCCTAGTTTTTCAATACCCAAGGCTTTTAGCAGTGACTCCCAAACCAGTTGGTCTAAGGCACTAGGTGATGAGGCACCCTCGCTAAATAATTTTCTAGCCCTAAGTAATCACAAAAACCAGTGTCCATTTTTTTATTCACTTTTTTTTTCTTTTTTATTTTCATTGTGCTAAGGACTTTAGACATGAGTAATTCAAGGTCTCTTCTACTAATCCAAGTTTCGAGGTGCGTGATTGTGCATTTGTAGGGTACATGTTTTCAGAATCTAAACTTAAGCTAGGAACTATTTTTCGAACTTATACTCTAATAAGAACATTAATACTCTTCCCTCATTTTGGTTTAGCCCAAGAAGTGAACCCAAAATTTGCCTATTCCTAAATAACCTACAAAAACATATATTCTCTACCGTTAAACTCTAAGGAAGGTTATTTTTAGGGTTTTTAATTTGCTAAGTCTAAGATCTAGTTTTTCCTAGCCAGTTAACCTTTTTATCAAACTCAAGTCAATTAACCAAAATTGAATACAATAATTTTTATAATTTTTGAATTTTTTCAATTTTTATGGGTTTTTCAGTTTTCTCATTTTTTTTATTTTTCAAATTTTCAAATTTTTATGATTTTTTTTTATATAAAGATGCAATGCAGAAATTAAATATGCAAAAGGAAAAGAAAAATATATACAATATGCAATGCAAAAGATAACTATATACATTACCCTCTCCCCCAAACTTGAGCAAAGCAGTGCCCTCACTGCCCGGCCCCACGTCGCGCTCGTGAGCGTGAACGTGATCGTTCCCCTCTAGCCAAAAGTGTTTGGATTCCCCTCTCAATTTCCGTCAACCGACGGTCATGATCTCGTGCAGTCGCCCGAAACTCATCCCTCAAAGAATCGATTCTTCTTACTGTTCTCTGCATCAATCGCGCATGCTCCTGAGGAGTTAGTTCTTCCCCGCTCGAAGTCGAGCTCGAGCTAGGGGTGTGTGCGGGTACATTTTCTGCCGGTTCCGTTCATGTCCAAATATCAGTGAGTCTAGAGTAGGACGACGTGACGCCCTCTACGAGTGGTCGAACCGGAACATCGTCTATCATGTATGAGTCAAATTCCTCGACGGGAAGGAAATAACGGCAGAGTTGGGTAACAAGCATGGGACATGGGTATACAGTACCTCGTTTCCCCGTACCTATGGATTGGAGCAAAACAGTGCACATGTCGAACCTTGGATTTTTCATCATCAGCGTATGTACGACATGTAATGAAGGGGTGAAAAAAGTCGTGTTGTGGGAACTACCAAAGATATTGTTTTGTGCCCACCGGCACACAGTTAAAACGTTCGCGAAAAGGGTCCGTGCTTGGATACCCTTACGCGGCTCTCGTGCACAATCATTCCCCATCAAGGGCATATAATCTTCAAAGTGCAATGGGTGGTCATGTGCGGGTACGCGTGGTATGAGTGTAACCTCGTGGATCATGTCCTTATCGATGTGAATTTCACGATTTCCCCAATTTATTTTAATGTAACCTAAGTTGTCAAGACTATTATCCTCCATTGATTCATAAATAGGGCAACTAGGTTAGGTAGGGCAAACACAGATGAGTGATTATAGAGCAGGAAATTCCAGCCCCTTTGTTCGATTTCATGTGCGAAATATCTACCATATACTTCGTGTGTGAAGACCGGGGAAAAATCCCTTTCAAACTGCATTTTATGTGCCATTTAGATTTTCCAGTAAAAAGATATGCAGGAACAGAGAGGAATTAGACAGAGTTACCTCCCCTGAAATTTTCAGGGGGTGACGACACCAGACGGCGGTGGTTCAGCGGCGGGAGGCGGCAACGGCGGCGGAAGCGCGGCGCTTTGGTGGAGTTGCGGCGAGATTTTTCTGGAGAGGGTAGGGGGCGGCGGCTAGGGTTTTATGAAGAGGAAAAAATTAGGGTAAAAGAACGGGGGGGGCGCTCGGGGGTTATAAATAGGGGATGGGAGGGTTATTTGTAGAAAACACCCTCTACAATGAGGGTTTAAAAATATCAGCTCTTAAATCTGCAAATTTGCAATTAGGTCCAAAAATTATTATTATTTTTTTCTATTAATTTTTTTATTATATTTTTTATGGTATTTTGGAAATATATATACAAATAATATACACACCCCTAAACTTATTTGAAATAATGTTTTGGGAAAAGAAATTTGGGGGTGAAAGTGGAGGAATATCACTCAGTGTAGATCGGCTCCTGCAAGAACAGGAGCTCCTCCGAAGGGTCCGCTGTGAAGAACGGTTTCAGTCGATGCCCATTCACTTTGAATAAGGTACCGTCTTCAGGATTTTCAAGATCAACCGCACCGTGCGGATAAACGGTGCGGACTACAAAAGGTCCTCTCCATCTGGACCGGAGCTTGCCAGGATGAAAATGTAACCGAGTGTCATAAAGTAGAACCTGTTGACCAGGTTCAAAAGTTTTTCGCAAAAGGTGTTTATCGTGGAACACCTTAGCTCGGTTTTTAGCAATTATGGCATTATCATATGCCTCATCCCTCAGCTCCTCCAGTTCATTCAATTGCAGCTTCCGAATGCTGCCCGCATCTCCTAAAGATAGATTCAGCTCTTTGATAGCCCAGAATGCTTTATGCTCAATCTCCACTGGGAGGTGGCAAGCCTTCCCGTAAACAAGACGGTATGGAGACATACCAAGGTCGGTCTTATATGCAGTACGGAAAGCCCATAGTGCATCTATCAGTTTAAGTGACCAATCCTTACGGTTTTTGGAAACCGTTTTCTCCAAGATTTGCTTTATTTGCCGATTTAAAACCTCGGCTTGCCCACATGTTTGAGGGTGATATGGCGTTGACAACTTGTGGGTGATAGAGTATTTGCGCATTAAGGACTCGAAAGTCCTATTGCAGAAGTGAGAACCATTATCACTTATTATCGCCCGAGGGTGCCCAAATCGAGAAAATATGTGTTCTTTAAGAAACCGAACGATAACTTTATTATCGTTCGTTCGGCTGGGCATAGCCTCGACCTACTTTGAAACATAGTCAACCGCCAAAAGAATATACACATTTCTAAAAGAGTTAGGAAATGGTCCCATGAAATCTATACCCCAAACATCAAAAATGTCCACAACCAAAATAGGTTGGAGCGGCATTTCATTTCTCCGCGATATCCGGCCCAAGTGTTGGCACCGGGAGCAAGTTTTGCAGTATTCAAATGCATCCTTGAAGAGTCGTGGCCAATAGAAACCACACCGCAAAACTTTTTCGGCTGTCTTCTTTGGGCCAAAGTGCCCGCCACATGCTTGATCATGGCAAAAGGACAGCACGCTCTTGACCTCATTTTCAGGTATACACCGACGAATGATTTGGTCGGAACAGTATTTAAAAAGATAGGGTTCATCCCAGTAAAAATGCTTTACTTGGGATAAAAATCGAAGTTTATCCTGTTTCGACCAATCATTAGGTATCAGGCCAGTGGCTAAGTAGTTCACAATATCGGCGAACCATGGTTCGCAAGAAATGGTCAAGAGTTGCTCGTCGGGAAAAACATCAGTGATTGAAAGATCGAGCGTGGGCGAAGAAGGAAGTCGTGATAGGTGATCAGCCACTACGTTTTCACATCCTTTTTTGTCCTTAATGACAAGGTCAAACTCTTGTAATAAAAGGATCCAACGTATTAGCCTTGACTTAGCATCTTTCTTCGCAAAAGGTGGCGAAGAGCTGAATGATCAGTATATACAACGACTGGAGAGCCAATTAAATAAGGCCGAAATTTTTCGAGTGCAAACACAACGGCTAAAAACTCTTTCTCTGTTGTTGTGTAGTTGAGTTGGGTCTCATTTAGTGTTCGGCTAGCATAATAAATCACGTGCGGCATCTTATTAATGTGCTGTCCAAGAACAGCGCCAATAGCAAAGTCTGATGCGTCGCACATGATTTCAAAAGGGTGCGTCCAGTCGGGAGATGAGAGGATGGGCGCAGTGATGAGGGAAAGTTTCAAAGACTCGAATGCTTCAATGCAAGTGGAGTCGAAAGCAAAAATTGTGTCCTTGGCCAGTAAGAGAGTCAAGGGTCTAGCGATCTTGCTAAAGTCCTTGATAAACCGTCTGTAAAAACCGGCGTGGCCAAGGAAGGCTCTAATATCTTTGACGCATTTTGGGGGAGGGAGGTTAGAAATCACTTCGATTTTTGCTCTATCCACCTCGATGCCGTTTTGCGAGATGACATGTCCTAAGACAATGCCCTCTCGTACCATGAAATGACACTTCTCCCAATTCAATGTGAGGTTCTTATCCCTGCAGCGGGTAAGAACAGCGTCAATATGCCATAAACACTCGTCGAAGGAGTCTCCAAAGATGGAGAAATCATCCATAAAGATCTCCAAGAACTTTTCAACCATGTCTGAAAAGATTCCCATCATACACCGCTGAAATGTCGCGGGTGCATTGCATAACCCAAAGGGCATGCGACGATAAGCAAAAGTGCCAAAGGGACAAGTGAATGTTGTCTTGTTTTGATCCTCTTTGGCGATGGGGACTTGGTTGTAACCGGAATAGCCATCGAGAAAGCAATAGAACTCGTGCCCTGCCAATCGCTCGAGCATTTGGTCAATGAAAGGTAAAGGAAAGTGGTCTTTTCTTGTTGCGGCATTGAGTTTCCTATAGTCTATGCAGACTCGCCACCCAGTTTGGGTGCGAGTGGGAATCATCTCATTTGCCTCATTGGTAATGACCGTAATGCCCGATTTCTTTGGCACGACGTGGATTGGGCTAACCCATTGGCTATCCGAGATAGGGTAAATGATACCACTATCCAGACACTTGACAATCTCCTTCTTAACAGCCTCTTTCATGATGGGGTTGAGGCGTCTTTGTGGATCCTGTGCCGGCTTGGCATCATCCATTAAGTGTATATGATGTTCGACTATGAGGGGACTAATCCCCTTAATGTCCGCCATAGACTAGCCAAAAGCTTGCCGATTATTATGTAAGACCATCAAAAGAGCCTTCTCTTGTTCAAGAGCTAGAGAGGCTGATATAATGACGGGTAAGGTCTCATTATCACCTAGATAAGCATATTTTAGGTGTGTCGGCAAAAGCTTTAATTCGAGTTTAGGAGGTGAAACAATAGATGGTAACAATGGGGTAGTTGTTTCAAACTCGAAGGATTCCACCAAAGGTTCGAACCGAATGTACGCAACAGTGTCTGATGGTTCAACTAACTCATCCGAAAAAGCAAAAGACTCCAATTCAGGTGATGAGTCTTCAAAGTCGTCAACAAAGGTAAAGCACTCAAAATCGTTATCCGCCGTGAAAGCTGTGTCAGATTCTAGGAGGAACGCACTAGTGGCGTTAACATTGCTGTGATCGAACAAAAAATTCTCGAACTCACAGTCCTCCTCCGCGATCTTATTGATCGAGCAAACATCGAGTACGCTAGCATTAGGCTCAGCAGGCTGACTTCCCAGCTTGAAAATATTGAGCTCAATTGTCATATTGCCGAAAGATAGGTTCATTGAACCATTACGACAATTGATCACGGTGTTGGAAGTTGCCAGAAATGGTCGACCAAGTATTACCGGAATTTGGTTCCGGGGGTTAGCGACAGGTTGTGTATCCATCACAATAAAGTCAACGGGGAAAATGAAATCCCCTACTCTAATTAACACATCCTCCATCTCTCCCCTAGGATGGGTTATTGATCGGTCGGCCATTTGGAGAGTACAGTGAATGGGCTTAAACTCTCCAACGCCCAATTGTTCGTACACAGAATAGGGTAGCAAATTGACACTCGCGCCAAGATCTAATAGTGCTCTATTGATGTTCTTGTCCCCAATTGTTATCGAAATGGTAGGACACCCGGGGTCCTTTTGCTTTGGGGGTAGGGAATTTACAAGAGCATCACTAATAGCACTAGCCACAAAAACTTTCTTTGGCACTTGCGACTTCCTCTTTTTGTTGCATAAGTCCTTTAAAATTTGTAACAACTCCAATTTTTGTATACCAAAATTTGATTTAAAATTGAAGTATACTTGGAGTATTAATGTTGCTGATAACACTTTAAGTATCTATCTCTTTACAATAATTACAAGAAGGAGCTTGTAGCTCATTGGTAATACCTTGCACTGCTGAACTAAGCCACCAGAGATCGAATCCCATACCCCACATTATTTTTATTATTGATTTTTTAAAAAACCTTTAGAATACCAAGAGTTTACACGTGCATATCTCACAAAAACCCTACTACACCCAAAGATGTAACACTTGCAGAGGGTAGATGGACCGTCGGGGGAGATCCAGGTCACCGGACTCGGTCGGGAATGGGCCAACTCGGCCTTGACTCGGCCGACTCAGTGATCCGACCGAGTCACGGCCGAGTCACCCCCTTTTAGGCCGATTCCGGCAAGGGTCACAACATGAAAGTTGTGTCTTTTGGTATTCCCTACTCACCTGCAAAGTTTCAGCCCAATCCCACTTCCAGAGATCTTTAAAACCCCCAATTACTCCACTTTTAATACATTTTTATTACATTTTATCACATTTTTTATTTTTTAACTTTTCATCTACCCTAACCCTAACCCTAGCCTAGCCCTATATAAAGGCCCCTACCCTCTACCTTTTCCCCTCACAACTCTAAGCATACTCTCTAAAACTCTTGAGAACTTGGTGCAAAGAGCGAGAAGCGAAGCGCTGCCGAAACCGACGACGGATTCCGGCGACCGGATCAAGACCGACGTGACGTTTCCAACGAATCGGCAACCACCACACCTTTTAGAACGCTTAGCTTGTCCAAACCCGTAAGTCCCAACCTTCTATCTTTCTTTTCTATAATTGTAAAAATACGACTTTTTTTGGAACCGACGGAAATCGGACAAACCGATTTCCGATTCGGTTTTTTTCTTAAAAATTCCACTTGTCACCTAATACATATTATCAACCCTCTTGCATGTTGACTATTAATCACCCTTAAATCAAATTTAATTGTACTTTTCCACATGAAATGATAAGTTCTTTAGAAAACCGTATTTCTTGCATAAAAATACCATCAAGTTAAATTTTAATGTTCTATTTAGATACCCCACTCCTAATCATGTTTATTTTGATAACAAAACTTGTTTCATTCAATTTGGATGAAATTTCACACATGAAATGATAACGTTTATGGAAACCGTATTCTTGCACTTTAATACCCTTAACTTTAACATAACTCATTTCACCTTGAAACTTCACCAAAACTTAATATAAGTCACGGGGTAATGACCTACCCTTACACACACTCATTATAACCCTAATTGATAAATAACAAAAATACAGAATACGATATTATAGGACTTTTTCACTAAAATACCATAACCTTTATAACTTTTAGTTTAACCCTTAAATTGTAACTTTTCTAAATAAAACTTAGATAAAATGAAAGCACGATTGGTCATGGACATCGATCGTTTATCTAAACTGTCTTGTGGGTCTAGGCAAGTGTGTCTAAGGCTAGTGGTTTTTAATTAGGCCCACGACTGTGGTTCCTTCCCACTTACCTGGCACTTACCTGGCTGCATTCGACGGTGAAGAGGAGATTTGAGGCTTCTAATGACTCATCGTTTGGACCATAGAATATAGGTTAGATGGTCTAGGAAACCCTAACAACTAAAATATGGAGAACTATATACTTTTACAAATAAATACCCTATATTTAGAAAATCTTTTCCCTAAATTAAAAGTATTTATAAAACCTGAGCAAAGTGCCATTACAACCCATTCGTGGGGAACCTGTTAGGGATAGCACGGTTCATCGTGCACCCGCAGGCTAGTAGTGCGAGATTCAGACCTCCGCAAGGAGCATTCGGTCTCGAAAGGTTTAAATACAATATTTAAGGAAAGTAATATTTTTTGTAAATAAAATATTCATTTAAAAATCATTTAAGTGTTTTATTATATATAATTATCATTTAAACACTTATTTTGTTATAATATCAAGTTTCCACTTTTTCCTAAAAATCATAGATTAAAAGTTACATTAAAATACCACGAATTTCAAATAAACAATTAATAATTTTATTAGGATATATTCACTAGAATAACACAAATAAAATTCACATTAATTACAATAATAAAGACGATTATTAAATACTTGAGGTATAATTTGAAAACTATACAAAAGTACTTTTTACATAAAACCCCCTCAAGTTTCACAAATTACAATAAGGCCCCTAGCTAATATTGAACTTCAAATTATCTTTCTTTTAGTCTGACTCGGGTTAGAGTCTGACTAATTCTGACTTGAATATAATTCAAGTCAATCTATATTTCAATCATATTCCAACACAAATTGAAATCATGAATCCCTGAATACAGTTAACAATATATTCATTTTTGACTGAATCAAACCATGGATATTCATTCCATTATCCTGATATTCCATTTACCTGATTATACAGTTGCAACATGTTTACTGATATCATGGTTTTGGTCAGTCACTCAATTTACATATTCCATTACTACAACACTGTTAAGACATTACGGGGTTTAAAGGGGTAGATTGGTACGGAAGAAGTTAAAAGTGGAATGAGGTGGTCAGATTAAGACACCTAACATGAATACTGTTGCTGTTGTACCGTGGCATAACGGTTCCTTGTACTCTCCGTTTGCACTGATCTCTAGCATATAGAAATCCCCCTCGTATACACTGGCATTCTTCTGTACCAAGCTACAAACAACCGCGTTAAACAATATTCCATAATATTCTACAACATAATACTCTAGAAAATACTGTTACTCTGCCATTCTCACTCCACTTTTCTTTGGGACTTACCGAGCGACCTGTTCGCTGACGACATTCTATTTCTTTCTTCTTTGAATGTCGTCAAGTGCGTTGGACCAAGTTGAGACCGAGCCAACAACTGAAGATTTGGAGCAGTTCCAAGAAGATCCAGAGCTCTAGACTTTGTACTTGTTCTTTCCAGTATTTCCTTTTATTATTATGCCACTGTTTAGGCATTGCTTTCTTTTTTCATTCCAGTTGTATTTTCATTTCATGCATTGTATAAAGAATGTTATTAATAAAAGTTGCTGTTATCTCAATCTCATTTGTCTCTTGTGATTATTTTATATTGCTTAGTTACGCTTAGCGTATGTACTTCTGAGTACATACGTAGCGGGCCTCGTCACGACCACTTCGCCGTACATTGGGAAGCGGGGCGTGACAGGTTTTGTTGGTGGCCCATGCAGGTCAGAGCTGTATGAATCCCTATCATGCAGTTCTGGTCTGCGTGAACAACCTAAGCAATGTAACACAAGAAACAGCAACTAAAACATTCTTTACAATTCATGTTATTTGAATCTTACAAGTCTTTATTCCTTGAATCTTATCATTTCATGTATTTGAATCTGTCCTAATCCAAATTTTTCTTCAGGATTATGGATTCCCCAAACAATTCCCCGAACAACACCAGCACCAATGCCAACAACACCCCTTCAGCACTACCTCTCACTCCAGTTGTTCCCGCACCATCCACTGAGCAAACTATGCTTTTCGATGCGATCCGCAGTCTGCTAGAGGGACAGCAACAACTTCTGAGTCGTCCTGAGACAGATGCACCGGGAATCAAACAGTTCAGAGCGTTGCACCCGAAGCAATTCTCGGGAAAAGGGAGCCCTCTCGAAGCAGAAGAATGGGCGCAAAGTATTGAAGATGATCTGGCAGCAGCTCAAGTGCCAGATAATGCCTGGGTCCGTGTAGCGAAGCTACAGCTCATGGATAACGCTCGAAATTGGTGGAAGGCGGAAGAGACCCGTCTAGCCCAGCCGATTGAATGGAAAACATTTCGCGAGAAGTTCGACGCGAAATATTTCCCTGTGACCGCCAGGTTCGCTATGGAACAGCAATTTATTCATCTACAACAAGGATCTATGTGGGAGAAATCTGTAGATGAGTATGATGCTGAGTTTACTATGTTGAGCCGGTAAGATCTGTCACAGTAGTTCAATTTTTTAATATCACCTACTACACAGCTAACACAACCTTTAAACAGATTCGCGGCACACCTGATACCGACGGACGAGATCAGAGCCCGTCGTTTTCAGCAAGGTTTGGACACCGAAATCAAGGCTGCTCTAGCCACCGGGAAGTTTTTGACTCACGAGGAAGCTCTGGAAGCTGCCCGCAGTTACGAGGCAGTGATAAAAGAGAGGGGAAGACCTCACTCTGTAGGAGTCAAGCGTCCTGCCAACCAGATGGCAGGTGGAGCCACGTCCAGACCATCCTTCGTGCCGAGGCGTCCCGGAGTACCAACTCATCACCCTAGCCCAGCCTTTTGCACCTACTGTAAGAGAAAGGGACATATGATGAAGGATTGCCGTCGAGCCAACCGCCTTTGCTTGATCTGCGGTTCAGCCACTCATGATATTGGATCCTGTCCTCAAAGGCAGAACTCAGTTGCTGCAACCCGGCCAGCTAACAACTATCAGCAGCGACCAGCTCTTCCAGCACCTGCTACCAGACTTGCACAAGCTGCACCACCTCCTCGACAGTTCCATCAAGCACAAAGAAATGTTCAGAGGAATGCTCCTCAGGCCAGGAGGAATGTGCCGAAGCGCCAGGCTTTTATGATGTCTGTTGAAGAAGTTGAGGCCACTGGCCAAGTCATTACTGGTAAATTTCCTTCCCAAATTTATCTTCTAGTTTTGGTTACCTACACACTTTCCCTATACCTAAAACCTATCCCATATACCTTAGGTACAATTCTAGTAGCTTCACTACCTGCACTTGCACTGTTTGATACTGGAGCATCCCACTGCTTTATGTCGCAACGGTTTGTTCGAACCCATGCGATTCCAGTCTCACCGCTCGTATCCTGCTGGAACGTCAGTTCCGGAAATGGTGTTCTAAAGGCAACTATGGGATACAGCATGTGTCCGGTCATCGTCTGCAGTCGAGAATTTTACGCTGACTTCAAAGTACTGGACATACCGAACTTTGATGTGGTTCTAGGAATGGACTGGCTTGGAACCTTTTATGCTACCATCGACTGTCGTCAAAGGAGGGTAGTATTTGAGATCCCAGATCATCCGATCTTTTACTTTAAGAGTGGAGACCGTACATTGGAGCCAAGCACTTACAAAGCAAAGCCAAGGGAAGCAATAGTTGCGGCAGCTCATGCAGAAGAAGAAGCAAGACCGGAGGTAGTTCGAGAGTTCGATGACGTATTCCCTGACGATATATCAGGTTTGCCTCCTGATCGAGCTCTTGAATTCAGTATTGACTTAGTACCAGGAGCACAACCAGTAATCAAAGCACCATATAGACTAAGTCCAGAAGGTTTGAAGGAAGTACGAACACAGTTGGACGAATTACTGGCGAAAGGATGGATTCGTCCCAGCACTTCAAGTTGGGGAGCACCTGTGCTACTGGTGAAGAAGAAGGAAGGTTCATATAGGATGTGCATCGACTATAGAGCCTTGAACGAAGTTACTATTAAGAACAAATATCCACTTCCGCGCATCGACGATTTATTCGATCAGCTAAGTGGGTCTTGTGTCTTCTCTAAACTAGATCTTCGTTCAGGATATCATCAAGTGAAGGTCAAGGAAGCTGATATTCACAAAACAGCTTTCAGAACTCGCTATGGACATTACGAATTTCTAGTAATGCCATTTGGAGTGACCAATGCACCAGCAATCTTCATGAACCTTATGAACCAAGTTTTCCGGGAGTATTTAGACAGGTTCGTTGTCATCTTCATCGACGACATCCTGGTATATTCTAAGAACCGGAAAGAGCATGCGGAGCACTTACGAATTGTCCTGGAAACACTTCGACAACATAAGCTTTATGCCAAGTACAGCAAGTGCGAGTTTTGGCTAAAACAAGTTGGTTTTCTTGGACACATCGTATCAGGAGAAGGGATTTCTGTGGATCCAGCAAAAGTTTCAGCAGTCAGCGAATGGCCTACACCAAAATCAGTGAAGGATATTCGGAGTTTCTTGGGTTTAGCTGGATATTACAGAAGATTCATTGAAGGCTTTTCGAAGATAGCAACACCCCTGACCAAGCTCACACGAAAAGATGAAGAATTTGTGTGGTCAGAAGCATGCGAGCAAGCTTTTGTAGAACTCAAGTCGAGGCTGACGTCTGCACCTATTCTTGTATTACCGGATCAATCTGGAGGATTCGAAGTACATTGCGATGCATCCGGTAAAGGATTAGGATGTGTTCTACATCAGCACGGTAAGGTTGTGGCTTATGCTTCAAGACAACTGAAGACTCATGAGCGCAATTACCCGACGCATGATCTAGAGTTGGCAGCCGTTATTTTTGCTCTTAAAATTTGGCGCCACTACTTACTTGGTGAACGAGTGAACATCTACACAGATCATAAAAGTCTGAAGTATGTGTTTACCCAGAAGGAGTTGAATATGCGGCAGAGAAGATGGTTAGAACTTATGGCGGACTTCGACATCAATTTGCAATATCATCCAGGAAAGGTGAACGTAGTACCTGATGCTCTTAGTCGCCAACCATTAGCAATGAATCTCACCGCCCAGTGGAAGCTTCAGCAAGACCTACATCAGATGGAGATCGAACTAGTCATGCCAGGTGATGTTTCAAATTTGATGAATCTACAAGTTCAATCAACCATTGTCAATCAGATCAAAGCAGCTCAAGCCAGCGATGCTAAGTTGCAAAAGATCAGAGAACAAGTGGAGAATGGACTCAGAACAGATTTCATCATCCATGAAGACGGATCTTTGAGATACGGCAGCAGATTGTGTGTACCAAAGGGTCCTGTTCGGGAAGAGTTAATGAAAGAAGCTCACAGCTCTCCCTATTCAGTACATCCTGGAGGTACCAAAATGTACAAAGATCTACGTCAGAATTATTGGTGGCATGGAATGAAGCGTGAAGTAGCCAGGAGTGTCGCAAAATGTTTGGTGTGTCAGCAGGTAAAGGCTGAACATCATAGGACAGCTGGACTACTTCAACCGTTACCAATCCCAGAATGGAAGTGGCAGCACATCACGATGGACTTTGTAACTGCTCTTCCTCGCAGCACAAAAGGTAACGATGCGATTTGGGTCATTGTGGATCGACTCACAAAGTCGGCTCACTTCATCCCATTTCGAGTTGGCCAATCAACTGAGACATTAGCAAAGAAGTACATGGAGGTAATAATCTAATTTAGATTTAAAAACTCTTCACAATGTACTATCTCTGATACCCATGAACTCATACAGGAAATTGTGAGACTGCATGGAGTACCAGTCTGCATTGTCTCCGATCGTGACACCAGGTTCCGATCACAATTTTGGCAAAGTCTGCAAGCTAGCTTGGGAACAAGTCTGAACTTCAGCACGGCTTATCATCCACAAACAGATGGTCAGTCGGAACGAACTATTCAGATCTTGGAGGATATGCTCAGAGCATGTATGCTCGACTTCAAAGGATCGTGGGAAGATCACTTGCATCTTGTGGAGTTCGCGTACAACAACAGCTACCAAGCAAGCATAGGAATGGCACCTTTTGCAGCATTATATGGAAGGAAGTGTCGATCGCCATTAAGTTGGGACGACATCGGAGATAGGGAACTCCTTGGACCAGAGATGATAGTAGCGACCGTTGATGTGGTTCGTACTATCAGAGAAAGAATGCGCATAGCCCAAGATAGACAGAAACATTGGGCTGATGCAAAGAGACGACACTTGGAGTTCCAGCCAGGAGACCATGTATTCTTGAAGATATCTCCGAACCGCGGAGTGATCAGATTTGGAAGACGGGGAAAGTTGAGTCCGAGATACATTGGACCGTTCGACATACTCGAACGAGTCGGTGAAGTGGCATACCGATTAGCGCTTCCACCCTCATTGGAAGGAGTGCATAACGTGTTCCATATATCCCAACTCAGAAAGTATGTGAGTGACCCCAGCCATGTACTTGATCATTCCGAGCTTACGATACAGCCCGATTTGTCTTATGAGCAACAACCTGTGGAGATCCTGGATAGAAAGGTAAAGACACTTCGGAACAAGGAAGTTAATTTGGTCCGGATAATGTGGAGAAAAGACACTCCAGGAGAATCCACGTGGGAAAGGGAAGATGAGATGCGTGCAAAATATCCGCACCTTTTTGTAAATTAGTCCTGAAATAAAAGTTGTAAATTTCGAGGACGAAATTTTTGTAAGGAGGGTAGATTGTAACAACTCCAATTTTTGTATACCAAAATTTGATTTAAAATTGAAGTATACTTGGAGTATTAATGTTGCTGATAACACTTTAAGTATCTATCTCTTTACAATAATTACAAGAAGGAGCTTGTAGCTCATTGGTAATACCTTGCACTGCTGAACTAAGCCACCAGAGATCGAATCCCATACCCCACATTATTTTTATTATTGATTTTTTAAAATACCTTTAGAATACCAAGAGTTTACACGTGCATATCTCACAAAAACCCCACTACACCCAAAGATGTAACACTTGCAGAGGGTAGATGGACCGTCGGGGGAGATCCAGGTCACCGGACTCGGTCGGGAATGGGCCAACTCGGCCTTGACTCGGCCGACTCAGTGATCCGACCGAGTCACGGCCGAGTCACCCCCTTTTAGGCCGATTCCGGCAAGGGTCACAACATGAAAGTTGTGTCTTTTGGTATTCCCTACTCACCTGCAAAGTTTCAGCCCAATCCCAATTCCAGAGATCTTTAAAACCCCCAATTACTCCACTTTTAATACATTTTTATTACATTTTATCACATTTTTTATTTTTTAACTTTTCATCTACCCTAACCCTAACCCTAGCCTAGCCCTATATAAAGGCCCCTACCCTCTACCTTTTCCCCTCACAACTCTAAGCATACTCTCTAAAACTCTTGAGAACTTGGTGCAAAGAGCGAGAAGCGAAGCGCTGCCGAAACCGACGACGGATTCCGGCGACCAGATCAAGACAGACGTGACGTTTCCAACGAATCGGCAACCACCACACCTTTTAGAACGCTTAGCTTGTCCAAACCCGTAAGTCCCAACCTTCTATCTTTCTTTTCTATAATTGTAAAAATACGACTTTTTTTGGAACCGACGGAAATCGGACAAACCGATTTCCGATTCGGTTTTTTTCTTAAAAATTCCACTTGTCACCTAATACATATTATCAACCCTCTTGCATGTTGACTATTAATCACCCTTAAATCAAATTTAATTGTACTTTTCCACATGAAATGATAAGTTCTTTAGAAAACCGTATTTCTTGCATAAAAATACCATCAAGTTAAATTTTAATGTTCTATTTAGATACCCCACTCCTAATCATGTTTATTTTGATAACAAAACTTGTTTCATTCAATTTGGATGAAATTTCACACATGAAATGATAACGTTTATGGAAACCGTATTCTTGCACTTTAATACCCTTAACTTTAACATAACTCATTTCACCTTGAAACTTCACCAAAACTTAATATAAGTCACGGGGTAATGACCTACCCTTACACACACTCATTATAACCCTAATTGATAAATAACAAAAATACAGAATACGATATTATAGGACTTTTTCACTAAAATACCATAACCTTTATAACTTTTAGTTTAACCCTTAAATTGTAACTTTTCTAAATAAAACTTAGATAAAATGAAAGCACGATTGGTCATGGACATCGATCGTTTATCTAAACTGTCTTGTGGGTCTAGGCAAGTGTGTCTAAGGCTAGTGGTTTTTAATTAGGCCCACGACTGTGGTTCCTTCCCACTTACCTGGCACTTACCTGGCTGCATTCGACGGTGAAGAGGCGATTTGAGGCTTCTAATGACTCATCGTTTGGACCATAGAATATAGGTTAGATGGTCTAGGAAACCCTAACAACTAAAATATGGAGAACTATATACTTTTACAAATAAATACCCTATATTTAGAAAATCTTTTCCCTAAATTAAAAGTATTTATAAAACCTGAGCAAAGTGCCATTACAACCCATTCGTGGGGAACCTGTTAGGGATAGCACGGTTCATCGTGCACCCGCAGGCTAGTAGTGCGAGATTCAGACCTCCGCAAGGAGCATTCGGTCTCGAAAGGTTTAAATACAATATTTAAGGAAAGTAATATTTTTTGTAAATAAAATATTCATTTAAAAATCATTTAATTGTTTTATTATATATAATTATCATTTAAACACTTATTTTGTTATAATATCAAGTTTCCACTTTTTCCTAAAAATCATAGATTAAAAGTTACATTAAAATACCACGAATTTCAAATAAACAATTAATACTTTTATTAGGATATATTCAATAGAATAACACAAATAAAATTCACATTAATTACAATAATAAAGACGATTATTAAATACTTGAGGTATAATTTGAAAACTATACAAAAGTACTTTTTACATAAAACCCCCTCAAGTTTCACAAATTACAATAAGGCCCCTAGCTAATATTGAACTTCAAATTATCTTTCTTTTAGTCTGACTCGGGTTAGAGTCTGACTAATTCTGACTTGAATATAATTCAAGTCAATCTATATTTCAATCATATTCCAACACAAATTGAAATCATGAATCCCTGAATACAGTTAACAATATATTCATTTTTGACTGAATCAAACCATGGATATTCATTCCATTATCCTGATATTCCATTTACCTGATTATACAGTTGCAACATGCTTACTGATATCATGGTTTTGGTCAGTCACTCAATTTACATATTCCATTACTACAACACTGTTAAAACATTACGGGGTTTAAAGGGGTAGATTGGTACGGAAGATGTTAAAAGTGGAATGAGGTGGTCAGATTAAGACACCTAACATGAATACTGTTGCTGTTGTACCGTGGCATAACGGTTCCTTGTACTCTCCGTTTGCACTGATCTCTAGCATATAGAAATCCCCCTCGTATACACTGGCATTCTTCTGTACCAAGCTACAAACAACTGCGTTAAACAATATTCCATAATATTCTACAATATAATACTCTAGAAAATACTGTTACTCTGCCATTCTCACTCCACTTTTCTTTGGGACTTACCGAGCGACCTGTTCGCTGACGACATTCTATTTCTTTCTTCTTTGAATGTCGTCAGGTGCGTTGGACCAAGTTGAGACCGAGCCAACAACTGAAGATTTGGAGCAGTTCCAAGAAGATCCAGAGCTCTAGACTTTGTACTTGTTCTTTCCAGTATTTCCTTTTATTATTATGCCACTGTTTAGGCATTGCTTTCATTTTTCATTCCAGTTGTATTTTCATTTCATGCATTGTATAAAGAATGTTATTAATAAAAGTTGCTGTTATCTCAATCTCATTTGTCTCTTGTGATTATTTTATATTGCTTAGTTACGCTTAGCGTATGTACTTCTGAGTACATACGTAGCGGGCCTCGTCACGACCACTTCGCCGTACATTGGGAAGCGGGGCGTGACAAAATTTTTGCATATGAAGGAACTTGCTGGATGGCATCCAAAAGAGGGATATTTATGCTAACAGGTTTGAACAACTCAACAATCTTCTCCATCTGTGGAGTTGGTTTATTGGATCTCAACCGATTAGGAAAAGGAACATTTTGAAAGGTGGTTGAGTCCAATTTTTGTGGATCAGATTGTTGAGTTAGAACGGCACCCCGTGTAGATGTGTTCTTGTTGTGAGAAGAGGGTCCGTTCAAGCTAGAAGAGGTAGAGCCATGTGAAGGGTGGAGAATAGGCTCTAAAGGAGAAGAAGATGGTGGAGAAGATGAAGAGGGGCCACCGGCAGGGGTGTTATTGTTAATACCCACATTGTTTTGCAACACTTTTCCCGATCTCAACGTGGTCACAGCATTTACATTATGATTCTGCTGTTGATATGCAGCATGTGCGTGACCGGGGTTAGGCAGTGGTTGAGACGGGAGTTTTCCTTTTTCGCGCTCGCTCAAAGCTGCATTGAGTTGTGCAATTTGTGCCTTAATAGATTTGATGCTTTGATCGTGTGAGTCACTATTTTGCACTAAAGATTGAATAGAAGTCTCAAGTCTTGCTGTAGACTATATAGATTGCTTAAGGAACGCATCTAGACTTCTTTCGAGCGAGCTAACCTTATCATTATTAGGTTGAACATAATTATTTGGCTGGTAAGCATTGTTAGGCACAAAATTGTTCACCTGATTAGGGTAAGGTTGTTGAAATTGTTGCGGTTGAAATTGAGTTTGTGAAGGTGCTTGTTGTTGTTGTTGTGGAAGAGGAGATCTTTGAAAATTGTTATTTCCTTGGAATTGTTGATTTTGGTTCCAAGCAAAATTTGGGTGACTCCTCCACCCCGGATTGTATGTCGAAGAGTACGGATCGTTTCTTTGTCGTTGCTGAAATGCAGCATTGACTTGATCCTGTCCTTGGGTGGATGCATTATAAGGACACTCTTCGGTTAGGTGCGATGGATCCGCACAACAAGCACAGACAGTTCGTGGAGGCACAACAGGGGCAGGAGAAGGCGATGAGATTTTGGTCTCGATCGCTTCTAGCTTTTTCGTAAGAGCGGCCATCTCGGCCTTCATAGCAATCGACATCTCTACTTGATGTATGCCTGCCCTAGATTGACCACTAGAAGATGATGTGGTCTTGGTACTCTCCCACTGTATTGTTTGCTCACTAAGATCCTCAAGAAACTGCCACGCTTCATCACTAGACTTAGAGAGAAAATGACCTTGACAGACGGTTTCTAGCAACTGTTTCATTGCCGAGTTCAATCCCTCGTATAATATTTGGCAAAGTTGCCAACTTTCGATCCCATGATGAGGGTATTGAACTAGTAGGTCCTTAAATCTATCGAAGCACTTCCAAAATGGTTCGGAAGGAAGTTGTGAGAATTGAATTATTTCATTGCGGATTCTGGCAGTTTTGTGATGAGGATAGAACTTTTTCAGAAAAGCTTTCACAAACTCGTCCCAATTTCTAATAGAATATGATGCGGTGCTGTATACCCACTTCTCGGCTAGGTCACATAAGGTAAAAGGAATGAGCATTAGCCTTATAGCGTCATCACTTAATTGGGTTGTTTTCATCATAGCGCACACATTTTGGAATTTATTGATAAAGATATATGCATCTTCAGATTCCAAACCATGAAATTTTGGTAGCATATTGATGAAATGTGGTTTTATTTCAAAATTTTCCCCATTTGCCGGTGGGGGTGAAAGACAAGTAGGTAAAGAAGTGCGGATGGGGTAAAAGAGATCCTGGAGCGCAACTCGAGCGGGTGCTTCAACAGGCGGCTGATTCGGGTTATTCGCACCTAACGGGGGTGGAATCCTTCCCGTCGGTAAGGTATTGTTGGGGTTAAATCCCGACATGCCTTCGGTGAAAGAATTTGAAGTTGAGGGTAAGAAAGTGGACGGAATGTCGACTTTAGTGTCGAAAGGTTTGTCGGTCGGTACCAACGAAACACGGACTAATCGGGCGTCAGTATCCCTAGTCCAAAGTGACATACACTAAAGGGTAGTGTAGTCAGAAAAAAGAAAAAGACAGAATGTGGAGGTAAGATAACGTCAGTGAGGGAAAGTGGTGGAAGTGAGTTACAAGTTTTCTTAGCGGCAAGTTGCAAGTTTTGAAAAGATTTTTCTTTTTTTTTTATGTGAGAGTTTTGCAAAAAGGTTTTCGGAAAGGGACTCGTGACACAAATCAACCACACATGCACAATCAGGCCTAGATCTAGGGTCATCTAGGTCTGCTAGACAGCTCCTAACTAGGGCTAGAAATAGGACCTCAAACCGCCTCTTCACGGACAAGTACGACCAGGTAAGTAGGAAGGAACCACCACTACAGTGGGCCTAATTAATAACCACTAGCCTAGACACCGCAATGTCAGTTAGGATAAACGGTCGATGCCTATACTAGTCCTTTTCCTATTGAGCTCGATGTCCTTAGGTCTGAGTCTAATATTTTTTTAATTACTTGTGGTCAATGCACTTGCTTTAGGTGTTTTCTGGGGTCCTGGGAAGGGTGATGAAATCCCCACCCAATCTGAGTTTGGTCAATTAGCCCCTTAACGTCCGATTAAATTATGCAAAACAGTAAAATTCACTTGCAATCAACTTTTAGCGCGGCGCAAAGAAACCTGCAGAAAATCTATTATTTAGAAGGGGGAGAAAGAATTCTTAGCGCAAAGAATTCCTGCAGAAAGTTTTTACAGATAGAGATATGGAGGTTGCAGAGGGGAGAAAGAGAGAGCAAACCATGCAATTTTTATGTGCTGACGTGGCAGACACGCGGCGGTTCCGCGGTCTGGGGGCCTCTTTTGCGGCGGAAACGTGGCCAATTGAGCAGATTAGGCTCTGAAAAAAATGTGTTGCTCTATGCTTGCAATTCCTCTCTGTTCTTATGTACCAACTTCTGTTTTGCTCTCTGTAAATTTTCAGATTCACAATCCTTTGCTGTTCCTGCAAGATTCAAAACATAGAACCCTTCAAACAGATAAAAATCGCTAAAATGTTTTTGTATTTTTCTATTTCCTGATTTTTATGATTTTTCAAAATTTATATCAACCCGAAATTACACAAAAGAAAGATTACGCCATCCCCGGCAACGGCGCCATTTGATTATTCCAAAAAATTGTATTTACCGTAATTAGAAAAGGCGTCGCTTTGCAGCTAGCCGGTGAATACGGGTCGATCCGCAGAGATGTGTAATTTCTGTTTTATGTTTTAACGAGTTGATTCAGATTGTTGTTTGGTTTTTGTCGATTGATTTAAAAACTAATTTATATGATATGAAAGAACTTGTTAGGATTAGGTCGAAGGAAGGGTTGATGAGATTAATATTGTCGCCTCTTTCAATGCCGTTTAATTAAAGCTTTTTAGAAATCACAACAATTACTAGCAAAGGGGATTAGGATGTTTGGGAAGAAACGAAGTTTCTTCCTCTAGATCCTTGTCCGTCCTTTCCTATTAATCGCTACAATCTTCATGGACGTCATGTATGTCCGGCCTTTTATACTACGGTTCACCGTTACCTCGTAGGTAGGGTGCCGTAGGGGACGGATCATGCATGCGTGCATGAAGTTCTAGTTTTGAAAATGTGTTGGCATTGAAGGAGGTGAGAGATATTCATCTCTCACTCCTTACCTTGTTCCTAACCCTAACAAGCGAGGGTTTTACTCGCTCATTAAGGAATTTTCGAAAAACGATATTTTTGTTGTTATGTTTTAAAATGTTTTGTTCAGATCTTGAATTATTACTTACTGCAAATTAAAAATAACTATACTAGTTAACTAAGGCAAGTATTAAGATTACTCTACTGCAATATGTATACTAGCTAGGGCAAGAAAAGAACTAACACTAAGGCATGAAAATAAAGAACACTTACAAAATGATGCTCTTGATCTCTCAACAATTCTGATTTTCTTGATTAAAAAGAAACATCCATTTTACAGATTTGTGAGTACAATTTATAAGCAAACAGTGAAGCTAGGGTTACAGACTCTCGCAGAGGTGCAATTATAGATTTGCCCCCTAAAAATCCCAACACCCGCACCGTCGCACCGACACAAGAAGTCGGTGCCGACACGGGCAACAAACGGCCGCGGAACCGCGGCAATGATGGGCCTTGGGCCGCGGTTCCGCGGCCCTTTGGTGGCTTCATTTCACCATTTTCTCTGGTCTTCATGCCGGGTACTTGGGCTTGTTTGTTCTTCACTATTTTTCTCTGTTTGGCTTCTTGGTCTTTTCCAAATCTTCAGTGAAAACTTGTAAAGAGCTTTTGACCGTTCACTTTGACATTTCGGACCGCACTGCTTTATACAATTGTAACCTGTTCTTCGTGACTCGGATCCATCTTCTTGTTGGTCAAAAGTCTCTCTTTTGTATCATCTTCTGTCTTTTCTCACCGTCTTCTCTCCAAGAGCCTGTATCCTGTATCATGCAACAAACGTGCATCAAAAGTACCTGTTTACTTATAAAATGAATAAAAGTGGGGCGTATGAATTGTAATATTATGATATGAACAAGGCTTATACGCTGTATGTTGGCTGCTTGTTCAGCAGCCTCTTTGTCCTTCTTCTCCAATATTCGACGAAGGAATTCGGTTTCGGTTTCTTCCTCTTGGCGTTCATCCGAGGACGTTTCAGGGTTTTCTTTTGGCCCAGTAAGTGCGGCCATAGCGTTCATCATCTCTTGGAGCTTCTGCTGCTGCTCCCGGGCTTTGGTCACTGATCGCGTAAGCGGTCGATGACCCGTAGATATGCGACTATCCTCTTTACCAGACGCCACTTAGACGGTATGAACTACAATGCCCCCTAACTTAGGGCGTTTAGGTTCACCACCTCTGATATTTGTCGCCGGTGCGGGGGTTTTCTCCGGCCTTCTTCTTTTGTGGGCAGTTGAAGTTGAAGGGGCCGTTGCAGTGGGCACCCTAGCGATTGTTGTCCTCTGATGTTTAACGGGATGGTCTTTTTCTTTTTCCACTTTCGCCTTTTTCTGTTGACGAGAGTGATCTGGGTCAATCACGGAGTCTTGAACCCTTCGCCAAACCTTGTATATTTTTGAGGACAGCCGTTGAGGGGGTTGTTCTTGCTTTGTTTCCGGAACTCTCTCTGCGGGCGGAGGAGATCTTTTCAATGTAGCGGTTGGAGAATTCTTACGTACCCTCCTCAGCAGTTCAAAGTTGTTCCCAGTTGGAACAGCAGCGTTGACTTCTACCACTGGAGCCGTGGAGTTAGCCCTGAGGGGGAGTTGCCCCCTGTCTTCCTCACTCGTCGCCAATGGCAACGTCGAGCATGACGAGCCGTTGGGACTGGCTCGGAGATTGAGACAGCTTCTTTTTGCCCCCTGTCTGAATGAGGCGCCACTGGTGTTAACCTCTTAAATACTGAAGTTGTCTTTTGAGGGATGATATTCAACCTGTCGAAGACAGATCCTCGAGCAAGGGCAGGAGCAGGAATCGTCAGTCTTGAAAAGACTGACTCTTTGACAGGGGAAGCCGTCTTGACGACTTCTGGAGCAGCAGTTATTGCCTTCCTTGGGACAGCCAATTTAGAGTTCTGATCCAGCCTGGCGAAAACAGAAGCTGTTGGTTTGGTAGTGGGCGACCCGTTGACAGGGGCCGTCGTAGCAGTGAGCCGATCGAAGACCCACTTCTTGTTCACTTCCAATGCAGGTATTGGCATAGAGAAGCTTGTAGGTGGGATCATGGTCCCGAAAAACAGGCCGGTGGTGGCCTGGGTCACCTGTTCTACCGGCAGAGCGAGGAAAGAAGCCGCTTGGGGCCCATATGCTACACCTCCAGGGGAGGTGGAGCGTCCGTTGCAGTGGCAGTTCGAGCAGTTGGTGCAGTTAGAGGCTACTGATGCTTGAGTTCTGCGCCAGGCAAAAGACCAAATCTTAGTAACTTAAAATCCAAAGGCAACCATTTAACAAACCGCGATTGGTTCGCGAGGACGACACACGAAGTGTGGAGTGGAAAGAGGAAAAGGTCCCACCGGGCGTGCCGGAATCTATTCCCCTCTGAATACAGAGACGAATACCACGTAGGTTCGTCTTGCCTGAGATTCGCGGCAGATGCTAATTGGTGCTATCCGTCTACCTCTCCGAAGATGCCAAGTTGATTTATGGCACCGTGTATCGGAGGTTTAGACGGATGCGGCCGATGTAGCAGATTTCGTCAGATTCTCCCTCGCTTGAGGGATTTTTGATTGTGGGGACGCTCTTCCCTGCAGGCGCAAGCCCCTGCAGTTAATTCCGCTACCGCATCGCGGTAACAACTTTCTCCTTCTCCAGAATTTCACTTCGTGTCGTGTGCGTTTGTTTTGTTTGTGGTTGCCCGTGGATTGTATACGGAGACTGAGTAATGCCGTCGCCCGTAGGACGTGGATTAGTCCAAATCCGTATTTACTTAGATTTGGGTTTGGTGTTTTTAGTTTAAGGATACATTAGCCGTATTGAGGCTAAGATCAACTTAAACACTCGTTAAGGATACGTTAGTCCTATTTGAGACTAAGATCAACTTAACGTGGTGATCCGTTTAATATATGGCCGTCGGGACTCATCACCTCTCTGACGTCGTTGAAGGATTACAACGATAGGTATCAGAGGAGTTCAGAGATGTACCCTTGAACCAAAATCGATTTGGAGTTTTATAGTCTATTTAAATGTTTAAGGATACGTTAGCCGTATTTGGGGCTAAGATCAACTTTAAACGGGACCGTTTAGATCAGGCAAAAGAGCATTTGGAGGCTCTATTGTTCCAGTTTAGGGACGTAGTGGTCCATGTTCCAGTTTAAGGACGTGGTGGTCCATCATTAGTTTAAGGACGTTTCGGTCCATATTCCAGTTTAGGGACATAGTGGTCCATCATTAGTTTAAGGACGTTTCGGTCCAATATTAGTTTAAGGACATTTCGGTCCACGAGTTTAAGGACCCCGCAGTCCGTATTGATGTGTGGTCGTCGGGACCCGTCACCTCTCTGACGTCGTTGAAGGATTACAACGATGGGTGTCAGAGGAGTTCGGAGATGTACCCTCGAACCGGTCGTAAATTGATTTAGAGAGCAGCCGTGCTCAGTCAATTTAATTTGAGGACTTATGGCCATGACTGGGCCAAGTCCAGTTTCAAGATTCTTTTGTCTTTAGCTTATTGGACCTGTGCTAGGCCTTTGCCCGTTTACTTTATTATTTTTCTTTATTTTGGTTGGGCTCTGCCCCCTTTTTTTTAAAAAATGCATAGCATTTTTGATTAGGCCTGTTATGCCTTTTAATTGGGCTCTGTCCCTTTTCTTAATAATGCAGAGCATTTTTTTGATTAGGCATGTTAGGCCTTTTAATTAGGCTCTGTCCCTTTTCCTAATAATGCAGAGCATTTTTTTGATTAGGCCTGTTAGGCCTTTTAATTGGGCTCTGTCCCTTTTCTTAATAATACAGAGCATTAAATACTCTGACAGTGCCCCACGCGGCTTGTCAAGCGTTTTGCGTCAATTAATGAGCGCAAGCGCTCGTGGAGGTGACACGTGTCACGTTCTGGTGAGCGCAAGCTCAACAGCGCAGTGCGCTGCGTCAGTTCGCTGCGCTGTTGCACTGCTGACACGTGGCGCTTCCTGACGGCTTGCGTAATAGTGCAGTTTTGGCAAGTGCTGGGCACTGTTCTTATTCTTTTGGATCAATTTTAGATCAAAGAAACCAAGTTTTTTCTTGTTTTTTAAAGAACCAGTGGTTCATAAAAGGTGCAAGGCACTGTTATCTTGAGAATCTTTTAGATTCAGAACCAATGGTTCATAAAAAGAAGTGCAAAGCACTGTTTATTATTTATTTTTCTTTTCATTAGAGATCCTTGATCTTGTTCTCAGATCAATGATCTGTTCATAAGAGAATTTTCTCTTTTTCTAAAGGTTTTTTTATACCTTTTTTGTTCTTGAGGAATTCTCTCCAATTCTTCAGAGTTCTCTCTGTTTGATTTCTCACAAAAATGTTGATGCCTTTGAATTGAGGTCTAGGGTCCTTTTTATAGTGCCCATAAATTAGTTAAATTTGTTAAAGAGATCTTTCTCTGAGTGATTTGGGGAATTTTCCCCACCGTTGGATCTTTGATCCAAGGGTTTCTGTTTTACAGAAGAAAATCTTCTTGTTTTAACAAGAACAGGAAGATCTTATTAGAATTTTAATTCTGTTTGGCGTAAACGCCCCAGCGCTTGACACGTGTCGCGCAGCGCAGCGCTTGCGCAGTTGTGCTTGCGCAACTGTGCAGACACGTGTCGCGCAGCGCAATGCTTGCGCGACTGTGCTTGCGCAGCTGTGTCTGCGCAACTGCGCAGACACGCGTCGTACAGCGCAGCGCTTGTACAGCTGTGCTTGCGCAACTGCGCAGACACGCGTCGTGCAGCGCAGCGCTTGCGCAACTGTGATTTTGCAACTGCGCAGACACGCGTCGTGCAGCGCAGCGCTTGCGCAGCTATGCCTGCGCAACCGCACAGACATGTGTCGCGCAGCGCAGCGCTTGCGCAACTGAAGCATTGCTTCCTTATTAAAGTTTAAATTTTCAAAGCAAAGCTTTGCTCTGATTGGGGGAAGATGAAGCGTTGCTTCCTCTCCCACCTTGGAATTTGAACAGAGCTTTGCTCTGATTGGGGAAACACCAGGCAGTGCTTTTCGATGGGGGAGTAGTTGCTTTCTTCCCCCAGAAGAACTCGACTTAAATGGTAGAGCGCTCTCTCCTTCCCTTGGTCGTTCTCTTATGCCCATAATGCGCCTAAGGAACCTTCGAGGGCTGTCGTATAAAGAATAAGAGGCTTTCCCTTGACTGGAGCAGCTAACACCGGCGGGTTTTGCTGGTACTGCTTGATCTCGTCCAGTGCGCCTTGGCATTTGTGATCCCAGACGAACGGGGTTCCCTTCTTCATCAGGTGGCTGTAAGGGCGGCACTTGCCTGAAAGGTTGGCTATAAATCGCCGGATGTACGTGAGCTTCCCTTGGAGAGACCGCAATTGTTTGAGAGTCCTTGGCGGTGGCATTTCCATGATCGCCTTGATCTTCGACGGATCTATCTCAATGCCTCGGTGCCGGACAATGAATACTAGGAATTTGCCTGAGGACACCCCGAACGCGCATTTGAAGGGGTTCATCTTCAAGTTGTATTGCCGAAGGCGTTGAAATACAGTCTTCAGATGCTCGAGATGTTCCTCGTATGATTTTCTTTTAACCACGAGGTCGTCGATATAGCATTCGATGATTTCATGTATAAGATCATCGAAGATCTTTGTCATGGCCCTTTGATAGGTGGCACCGGCGTTCTTTAGACCGAAGGGCATAACCTTGTAGCAGAATATTCCCAGAAGGGTCCGGAAAGCGGTGTGCTTCTGGTCTTCGGGATGCATCTTTATCTGATTATACCCTGATGAGCCGTCCATGAAAGAGAAAACCTCGTGAGTGGACGTGTTATCTATCATCAGCTCGGTGACCGGTACTGGGAAGTCGTCCTTCGGGCAAGATTTATCGAGATCTCGGAAGTCCACGCATATGCGCACTGTCCCATTTTTCTTCATTACCGGGACGATGTTGGCGATCTAATCCGGGTACTGAACTTCCTGGATAAACCCATAGTCGATCGGCTTCTTGACTTCGGCGTTGATGCTCATCTCAAGCTCGAGCCGCATTCTTCTCGGCGCCTGTTTGACTGGCTTAACGTCCGGGGATATGGAAAATTTATGGACAACTATTTCTGGATCTAGTCCTGGCATTTCGGAATAGTTCCATGCGAAGCAATCTCTATGCTGCATAAGCACGTCTTTTAACGCAGCCACCTTTTCTTCAGATAGCAGTTCGCTGACGAATGTCGGTCGCGGGTCGTTTGCCGTTCCCAACTCAATCTTCTTGAGGTTATCTGCAGTAGTATGTATGCCATCTTCCAGCTCTTTTGGCGCTGGCGGAAATTCTGAGATTACCTCATCGTCATTGCTGTTTTCAAAGCACCAGGGAAGGTCATTCATGTTCTCGGGCTCTTCTTTTGATACCGTTATCATATGATAGGTACGGTATCGCTTCCAAGACCGATGTGGATCTGGTTCTGCTCTTGTGGCTTTGGGTTCGTGCTTTTGTGGCGGCGTTACCCTCCAGCTGCTGGATAGAGCAAACCCGCCTTGCTGGTACTGGTCTTCGACCCAGTTCTTGAAAGCAGTCTTCGATAGGGTGTCCTATGGCTTGGTGATAAGAGAAATAGCCCGGATGAGAGACCTCGTTAGCTTGCTCAGGGTGCTTAGACTCCGGAAGTGTAATCATTCGATGTTTTAAAGCGAGATCAAGTATCTTCTTCGTCTTGTCTTGAGGAAAAGAATACGCTCGACTCATCTTCTTCATGAGGGACAAATCCGGACCGCGCAATACCCGGTTACATGACTCTTTGATCCTGCGTTGTCGTTGTCGGCCTCCTTTTCCGCTTTTTGACTCACTTCTGCCTCTGCGTCAGGCCTTTTGCGCAACGGGTTGACAGGGAGGAGTATCTTCGTCTTTTGCAGCCTGTTGAAACAGACGTTGCGTCCTGGCTTTCTCGTAGATGGCCATCTCGCGGTTATGGTCGTCTCGAGCTTTTTGACCCGCTTTCCTGATAAGCTTGTCCATTCGTTCTTCAAATGATGGACTCGGCATTTTGACTGCGGGATCTAGCTTTGGTACGGGGTCGGCGTTTTCTGACAAGGCGTCCTCTTCATCATCGAAGTTATATATGGCGTAGCTACCGTGGACTCGTTCCCGTTTCCCGGATCTCACATATCCAAGCCCAAGCGTTTCCATTTTACCGTTGGGCAACTTGCGCTGAATGCCAGGGACATCCCAAATCCTGTTGTAGAACCGAGCTTGTCGAACAGTCTGTTTTAAGGGTACCCCTTGGCGCTTCAATAGCCTTTTTAGTCCGTTTGTGTAATATCTGGGCAAACGGATGGGTTGGAGCCTGTCAAGTGTAGAATCCGCGCCGTGCCAGATTTCTTTCTCTACTCTTGTTTCCGTGGACCGGTAGAATAGGATCACCTTTTCACCTGGGAGGGACATAAAATGTCCGCAGGTCTTGCACATTGTAAGCTTCAAGTGCATCACGGTCTTTGTAGTGCTCCCGCTGAATCATGGTAATTTGCAGACTTTGATCATCGCCAAGGGATGCTTGTATTGAAGGCCGACTGGAGAATACGACATTAACCTCATCTTCCGAGTCACTTCCGAAGATCAATATGGGGGTGGACGGTCCCGGGTTGTTGCGTCGAGATGGCCCAGCGTAAACTATCTCTTCTTCTTCTTCGGTATCGCTCCCGAAAACAGGGATGGCGGCGGCGACTTTGTTTTCCGGTTTGCGACACCTCTCTGTATCCTCGAAATCTGGCAAAAAGTACTTTGCATCTTCGTACTTGCGGACTTCGTTCACGGAGAACGGGTTCAGTTCTCCCATCACGGTGTACTCGAGACCATCCTTGAAATACTTCATACACTGATGTTGCGTAGAAGGGATGATGTTGTACTCGTGTAACCAGGGACGACCGAGCAAAGCATTGTAGTAGGTCTTGGCGTCAATGACGTGAAACTTAATGTCCATGACGAGTAGTCCGAAGCGTAATGTTAGTATTACAGATCCGAGAGTCCGTGATGACTGGGAGTCGAAACCGGAAATGGTAATTTTGTCCCGAGCGAGGTGCTGAACGCTCTTGCAGATTTCCTTTAACACCCGTACATTAAGGAGATTGACGAAGGACCCATTATCCACCAGGATTTTGCCTATCTTGATATCGTGGCAGTATCCAGAGACGTATAGGGGACGGTTGTGGTCGCACGTCCCAAGGAGAAGGTCCTCATCACCGAAAGTGATATCGGCCGTGTGCACTTCTTCCAGTTCATCCTTCATCCTTTCTTCGGTGAGGAAGTCTTGGAATTGCTCGGGCTCTTGTAGCGCCTTGATTAATGAATCTCTCACTTCTTTTGATAATAAGAGGGCGTTGAGAATGCTGAGGTGCGAATGTAGCTTCCTTAGGTGCGCTAGGATGTTGTAGTCCACCCTACCCTTCCCGGGAGGGTCCTTGGCAGTCAGTTCTTTCGTGACTTGGTCATCTAAAGCGATATCCTCAGCGACCTTTTCCTTCCCCTTATCTTTTCTAGTCACGGGTCTGAGATTCTTTTCCGGGAGCGTGCGATTGCGCAGCTGAATGTTTTCGCAGGCCTCAGGTTCTTCCTCTTTCCCCAAGATGGATTCTTTAAAGAGGGGGCCGAGTGCCATTTCTTTGTCAGAGTCACTCCCAAAGGTGAGAACCGGTGATCCTCCGGCGTTGACCGTGTAACAGTTGCCGGTAGTTCTTTTATGCCCTTCGGTCGTACTTCTTTGCTCCCGACGAGTTCTGCGTTTCATTCGCTTCAAATGTTGCCGGTGAGCAACATATCCCTGCCACCATATCTTAAAAGCGTTGCACTCCTCAGTGGGGTGTGAAATCTTCCTATGATATGAGCAGTAATTAGGGCGCCTCTCCGCCCCATTGAGCGTGTTTTCTTCCGAGGGTGGTAGCTTCATTCCCATTGACGTGGCTTTGGCAAACCTTTTCCTCGTCTTAAATATGTTTTTATCCGCATCGGATGTTTTTTGATCTGGCAGAAGTGCTTCGCATCTTTCGTTTAGACACCCGCGTTTGGCTCCTTCCGATGCAGCCATCTCACGCTCCCGATCGGTTTTACTTTTCAAACGAATCTAGTCTAGAAAGGCGTCGATCATTTCGTCTGTCAGCCACACAAGTTTTGGTTCAGGCTGTGCCCCCAGTTTCTCAGTGCCAGGAGTTTTCTCATCGTCCGTAAATGAGTGGGAAATCACATAACAACTCGCCACATATCCCTCGGATTCATCCGACGAGCTTTCTCCATCATCTTCCTCCTGAAAGACGTGGTTGAGGAACTCTTGAAGTGTGACGGGAGTCCGCGCCTTTTGATTGTACTCCTCCAGCGCGTCAATCTGCTTCTACAAGTCCGTGCGCTTGTCTCCAGGCTTCACGGGCTTCTTGGATTTCTTCTTCTTTTTCTTTGAAGATTTTGACGGTTGGGTGTGAGTACTTGGGCCATCACTACCGATCTTTGGAGTTGGGCGCGGCTTCAGCATCCCTTCAATGATCTGGGGTTCCAGCGGGTTCTTCCACCTGATTGCCGAGCATGTCTGGAGCTCATTCATCATTCTCTTTGTTTTGGCTGATAGCACAACCTCCCATGGGGCTTCTTTAACGAAAGAACAAGTTGCCCTCGGTGTGTCCGTCTTCTTAGGAGTATGCGGCTGTGGCGGGTTCACCTTCCACTTCTCGGACAGCGCAAACTTGCCCTGTAGGTATTGATCTTCAATCCATCCTTTGAAGATGAAGCAATCCTCAATCGGATGGCTTACCGTTTGATGGTAAGGGCAGTAATTGGGGTTATTCACCTCACTGGGTTGCGGCGGTCGCCTTGGGTTTGGCAAGTTGATGAGCCTGTTGCGTGCTGCCAGCTCGAATAGCCTCTTTGTCTTATCCCGCAGGAATGAGTAGGGGCGCTTCATTTTCTCATTATAATACCGCCGTCTTTCTTCTAGTTGATCTGCCGGCTTTGGGGCACCGGGTTGCTGCTGAGCGTTCGCAACGAAGGTTGCCTTCCCTTTACCCTTGTCATTCTGAGGTTCCGGCTTCGGGGGTGACGGTCTGTGACCCATCTGGTCCATCTTGGCCAACTTGTCGATCAAAGCCTGGAACGTGGTTGGCTTAAAGAACATCATGAACTGTGAGATAGTTGCATGAGGATCTAGGGTGCCCACGAACATGCCTACCGCGGGCGCTTCCTCAATGCGTTGTTCGCATTTCGACCACAAGTTTCGCCAGCGTATAGCGTACTAGACCCACGTCTTGCCCGGTTTCACCCTGGCATTAATCAACGCCGTTATCGGGGTGCGTTCGCTGGCATTCGCGAATCGCTGCGTAAATAGCAGTTCCATCTCCGCAAATGTTTTGACGGAGTCAATCGGGAGCTCAGAATACCACTCGAACGCCATTTCTGACAAGCTGCCGACAAACTGGCGAAGCAACAATTTATCATCACCACCGGTGTTGCCATAAAGCACCCTGAACTGGCAACATGCAGGTAGGGATTGCCCGTCCCCTTGTAGACGTGAAATTTCGGTATTGTATAGCCCGGCGGGTACTTGATCTGATCATACCAGCTCATATATGGTCTCCCTGTTTTTACGACCTGACCGGCTGCCTCAGTCGCCTGATGAACCCGTATCTGCTGAGCAATATATTCGTCCAAGTCAGCTTTGGAGATTGTCTCCTCCTTGGCTGTTGACAGAGCCGGCGGAGGATTTGACGTTTCTTCTCTGTCGTCTTCAAGGACGATCGGAGGATCTTCAGCAGGAGGATCTTGTTGGATCATCATACCCACCATGTCCTGGAACAGGAGGGCCATTCGCTTTATATTGGCTGCTTGTTCAGCCGCCTCTTTATCCTTCTTTTCCAGTATCCTGCGAAGGAATTCCGCGTCAGTTTCTTGCTCCTGGCGTTGATCAGAGGACGCTTCGGGGCTTTCTTTTGGCCCAGTGAGTGCGGCCATCGCGTTCATCATTTCTTAGAGCTTCTGCTGTTGCTCCTTAGCTTTGGTCACTGACCGTGTAAGCGGTCTATGACCTGTAGATGCACGGCTGTCCTCCTTTCCCGACACCATGTATACAGTATGGACCACGATGCCCCCGGACTTAGGGCGTTTAGGCTCACCGCCTTTGGCATTTGCCGCAG
This sequence comes from Agapanthus africanus, assembly GCA_030015575.1. Taxonomy (NCBI): domain Eukaryota; kingdom Viridiplantae; phylum Streptophyta; class Magnoliopsida; order Asparagales; family Amaryllidaceae; genus Agapanthus; species Agapanthus africanus. The sequence continues at coordinate 47,904,158 of JASDDO010000026.1, read as the reverse complement.
GCGCGGGGATTTTCTCTGGCCTTCTTCTCTTGTGGGCCGTTGAAGTTAAGGGGGCCATTCAGCGGGCACCCTGGCGGTTGTCGTCCTTTGTTGTCTGACAGGATGTTTCTTTTCTTCCCGCACTTTCGCCCTTTTCTGTTGACGAGAGTGATCTTGGTCGATTACGAAATATTGAACCCTCCGCCAGACTTTATAAATTTTGGAGGACAACCGTTGAGGGGGCTATTCCAGCTTCGTTTCTGTAACCCTTTCCGCAGGTGGAGGAGATCTCTTTTGTGTAGCAGTCAGAGAGTTCTTACGTACCCTCCTTAGCGGTTCAAAACTGTTCCTAGTTGGAACGGCAGCGTTAACTTCCACCACTGGAGCAGGCGGAGTTAGTCCTGAAGGGGAGTTGCCCCCGGCTTTCCTTATTCGGCGCCAGTGGCTACATCGAGCATGTCGAGCTGTCGGGACTGGCTCGGCGATAGGGATAATTTCGTTTTGCCCCCTGTCCAGATGAGGCGCTGCTGGTGCCAGCCTCTTAAAGACCGATGTTGTCCTTTGAGTGACAATGTTCAATCTGTCAAAGACAGATCCTTGAGTAGGAGCAGGAGCCGGGATGGTCAACCTTGAAAAGACTGACTCTTTAACAGGAGAAGCCGTCTTGACGACTTCAGGAGCAGAGGTGGCTGTCTTCCTCGGGACGGCCATTTCATGGTTCATAGGCTTCTTGGCGGGCCCATCAGGGTTCTGGTTCAGCCTGGCAAAGACAGAGGCTACCGGTTTGATATTGGACGACCCGTTGAAAGGGGCCGTTGTAGCAGTGAGCCGATCGAAGACCGACTTCTTGTTCGTCTCCGGTGCGGGCACTGGCATGGTGAAGCTTGCGGGCGGGAGCATGGTCCCGAAAAATAGACCGGTGGTGGCCCTGGTCACCAGTTCCACCAGCATGGCAAGGATGGAGGCCGCTTGAGGCCCATAGGCTACACCTCCAGGTGAGGCGGAGCGTTGGTTGCACTTGCATTTTGAGCAGCTCGAGCAGTTGGAGGCCATTGATGCTTGATTTCTGCGTCAGGAAAAAGACCAAATCTTAGTAATTTGAAATCCAAAGGCAACCATTAACAAACCGCGATTCGTTCGCGAAGACGACACACGAAGTGTAGAGTGGAAAGAGGAAAAGGTCCCACCGGGCGTGCCAGAATCTGTTCCCCTCCGAAAGACGGCGCGACGGACGTCTAGCCTGAAATTCGGGGCAGATGCTAATTGGTGCTATCCATCTACCTCTCCGAAGATGCCAAGTTGATTTATGGCACCGTGTATCGGAGGTTTAGACGGATGCGGCCGATTTAGCAGACTTTGTCAGATTCCCCCTCGCTTAAGGGGTTTTTGATTGTGGGGACGCTCTTCCCTGCAGGCGCAAGCCCCTGCAGTTAATTACGCTACCGCATTTCGGTAATAACTTTCTCCTTCTCCAGGTGATCACTTCGTGTCGTGTGTGTTTGTTTTGTGTTTGGTTGCCCGTGGATTGTATACGGAGACTGAGTTATGTCGTCGCCCGTAGGGCGTGGACTAGTCCAAATCCGTATTATCTTAGATTTGGGTTTGGGCGTTTGGTTTTAAGGATACGTTAGCCTCATTTAAGACTAAGATCGACTTAAACGTTTGTTAAGGATACGTTAGTCTAGTTTTAGACTAAGATCAACTTAACGAGATCGTTTAGATCCGACAAGAGAGCAATTAAGGGGGGTTGTTGTTTAGTTTAGTGACATTGCGGTCAATAAGTAGTTTAAGGACATTACGGTCCAATGTTAGTTTTAAGACGTTGCGGTCAAGGTTAAGGACATCATAGTCCGAGGATTTAAGGAATCCACAGTCCGGCGTTAGTTTTAAGACATCCCGGTCAAGGTTAAGGACGTCATAGTCCGTTGTTAGTTTTAAGACATTCCGGTCAAGGTTAAGGACATCATAGTCCATGGGTTTAAGGACCCCACAGTCCGGCGTTAGTTTTAAGACATCCCGGTCAAGGTTAAGGACGTCATAGTCCGTTGTTAGTTTTAAGACATTCCGGTCAAGGTTAAGGACATCATAGTCCATGGGTTTAAGGACCCCACAGTCCGGCATTAGTTTTAAGACATCCCGGTCAAGCTTAAGGACGTCATAGTCCGTTGTTAGTTTTAAGACATTTCGGTCAAGATTAAGGACATCATAGTCCATGGATTTAAGGACCCCACAGTCCGGCGTTAGTTTTAAGACATCCCGGTCAAGGTTAAGGACATCATAGTCCATGATTTTAAGGACCCCACAGTCCGTATCAATTTGTGGTCATCGGGACCCGTCACCTGTTTGAAGACGTTGAGGAATTACAACGTCAAGTATCAAAGGAGTGAAAAGATGTACCCTTAAACCAAGGTATATTAAATATTCTTTGGCCCAATTTGGAACCAAGACCAATTAATTATATTATGAGCCCAGTAGCCCAGTTAAGTTTGAATTGAGGACTTATGGCCATCTGGGGCTAAGTCCAATCATGTTTAGAATATTGGCCCTATGTTGGCTCATTGAAGGAGAGGCTTTGCCTCTAGAAAACTTAGCCAATTGGGCTAAAGCTAGTGTTAAACACTAGAGATCAACAGTGTTGAACACTGGGAATAAGATTAACAAGTTAGTGTTAAACACTAAAAGATAATCAGTGTTAAACACTAGCAACAGGGCTTTCAAATTAGTGTTAAACACTAAAGCAAATCAGTGTTAAACACTGGTAACAAAGATCTCAAATTAGTGTTAAACACTAAGATAATCAGTGTTAAACACAGGTAACAGAGATTTCAATTTAGTGTTAAACACTAAGAAAATCAGTGTTAAACACTGCTAACAGAGATTTTAATTTAGTGTTAAACACTAAGAAAATCAGTGTTAAACACTGCAAATAGAGTTTTTCAATTAGTGTTAAACACTAAGGCAAATCAGTGTTAAACACTGGATACAGAGGTTTCAATTTAGTGTTAAACACTAAGACAAGAGGGGTCACGTGGTAGCACGTGAGAGCGCCCTGCTTCTCTTTATTTTGTTCTACCAAAAGTATTGAATACTTTGGAGCATCACGTGCTGTCACGTGATGGGAATTTACTTGTTTGTCTGTTAGAGCTTCAGCCAAGGGGTTACGTGGGGCACGTGAGGCGTTGCCTCAAAGCTTTTATCTGTGGATCTTTACAGGGGTCACATGGTGACACGTGACTCTGGTTCTTTGCATATTTTAAAGATCTGTTAATCTTTTAAGAATTAAATTCTTCATAGGGTTAAATCCTAGCAATAAAATTTAGAGGAATTAAATTTCTATTTCCTTCTGAAGACTTATATTCTTGGATAAGGGTTAAACCCTAATTTCTTTTCCGTAGGAATTAAATTCCCCATATATGTAAAGAATTAAATTCTGACATAAGGTTAAAACCCTAATTTCTTCTTTTTTAAGGGAATTAAATTCCTGTGATTTTGAGAGAATTAAGTTCTCAATTAGGGTTAAACCCTGGTTCTGTCCATTTTGAAGGAATTAAATTCCTATAACATAGGGTTGAACCCTAATTTTATCTCAAAGGAATTAAATTCCTATTATTCCGTGAGAATTAAATTCTCAAAACTCAATTCCTCCTCCATGTTTTAGATCTGCATGGCAGGATCTCAACCCAATGAGAATTAAATTCTCAATTCATAGGGAGATGTGCACTTTGCAGATCCTCAACCAGAGAAAGAACTAAGTTCTTTTTTTTTATATAAGAGTTAAACTCTTTTGAGAATTAAATTCTCTTTTGAAACCTCTCTTTTCTTACCTAGGGTTTTTCTTTTTGCAGAGAATCAAATTCTTCCTTCTGAATTTTCAACATTCCAAGGCTCTCTCTCTCTCTCTCTGTATATGTCTATATGTATAACTCTCTCCTTTGGCTCCTATTTATAGGAGAAGGAAAAGAATCAATCTGTTTTAGTGAATCTTTCCTTGAAAGATTTAATTTGTTTATTGAGAGATTTGATTTATTTTCATCATTGATCTGGGCCTTTAGATTATTAGGTGAATTTTATTCACCATTGGATTTTAAATCCAAAGATATCTCTTTGTTATTTCGGTTAGATTTAGGGGGAAATCTTTCCAAGTCCAAGATTTTTCCATAAATCGGTGATATTTAATCACCTTCAGATTCTTGATCCAACGGTTTCAAATAATTCTTCTTCATTTTGGAAAGATTTGAAAGATCTTTCCTCAGAATTTAATTCTGTCAAAGAATAAGGCTTCTGACGCTGGTCACGTGTGGCCACGTGACCATTGGTCACGTGTGAGCATGTGACCCTTGGTATGGGCTTCTCTTCTTTTGTACTTTGTTCTCTTGCCGCTGCTTAACCATCACGTGCCAACACGTGACCTCTAGTCACGTGTGAGCACGTGATGCCTCTTCTGAAGCTTCTTCCTGACTTTTAATTTAGGGAACAAAGATGCTCTGTGCCGCTGCTTTAACATCACGTGCCAACACGTGACCACTGGTCACGTGTGAGCACGTGATGCCTCTTCTGAATCTTTTCCTGATTTTTAATCAGGGAACAAATGCCCCCACAGCGTTGCTCTCACGTGTCTGCACGTGAATACAACGCCGTCACTTTTGTGACCGTTGGATCTGCCTTGGGAGTAGGGTAGATGAAACGTTTTCCATCTCATCCTATAAATGCCCATGTCTTTTCAGAAGCGCCTTCACATTGCTCATCTTCCTCCTTGCATACTTTTCTTTCTGAGAATTTAATTCTCCTTTCCAGAGCTCAGTTCTCTGTTCCAAAATTTTTCCAGAGTTTAACTCTGTTGACTGATTCCTTTTCCTCAGGTAATCATCTTGAACGACCGAAGGACTTTCATAAAAATCACCACCGGATTTTAAATCCAGATCAAGGGTTTTTCCCTTTGACAAGAACACATTTCTTTTTAGTTTAAGTTCTTCCTCAAGAACATAAAACCATCTAATTTTCAAACTGTGGATCTCTTAGGGTCTCTTTAACCTTTAGGGAGATGATGGTGTCGGTTGTCCCTTCCATGGAATTTAATTCCATCTCCAAGGAGCTCTGGCTCTGGAACCACATTTTCTGGGAATTTAATTCCCTTTTTCCAAAAAAAAGAAATTTAATTCCTATGAAGAACCAAGTTCTTCCTTAGAGACCTTCATGGGTTTTCTTGCTTTGAGTCATCTTCTTCACAATCCAGAAACAGTTTGCACTGTTGGTCTTTGGGAATTTAATTCCCTTGATTCTGTTTGATTCATCACAGAGTCCAAGATGGATTTGTCTTTTAGGGGAGTGTATAGGGTCACTTGAAACCCACTGCCTATTTAATGAGAATATTCCCTTTGTCTCATTATAATTGCTTGGCCTCATTATTAACGAGCCGTCAACCTGATTCTGTGGGGCCCATGTGTTTTGTAGCCAATGGTCCCATAAAAAGAGTCTGCTGTCGCTTTCTTCAACTGTCTTCATATATATAGTTATGCTCATATATATATTGCTGGCTTCGCTTTTGACAGTTTTCCTTTATTTGATTTTAGGTGCGATGGCTTCTGTTCCGTGTTTTCCCTTCACCCGCTCGGAGGCCGCTTTTCCTCAATCACCATCCGACGAGGAAGCGATGGCGATGATCCGGGCTCATGACCCGAACTGCACCAGTCTACTTCTATGGGGAACTTGGTACAGTTATATCATCCGGGGTCGCCGGAGTTTCCTCTGTGAAGTGCCGACAGAGCCCACTTTCCCGTTCTTGCCGATGGACCCTCCGAGGACGGTTTTCGCTGTGGAAATGCCAAATTGGACTCCAACGGGACGGCTCGAGCCCTCAACAACCGGTATCCCGAATCATCCGGTCCCCGCTATAGATATCCTGGGACGACGCATTTGTCAGGGTGAGGCCCACCCATGGGGACAGATTTATAAGATAGGGCTCACTCCTCGATACCCCACGGGCTACCTCCTCTGGGCTCGCTATATCCTTGCCACCCATCGTGCGTGGCTGCAGAAGGTCGGACTCTACCAGGCGATATATGCGTCACTCTTCCATTATCAATCCCCGCATGTCTGGTAGGTAAAGGCGTTCTTGAATCAATGGAATCTCCCCACCAACACTTTTCTTCTGGGGGACAGAGAGGTTTCGATCTCTTTGGGGGAGTTTTATGAGATCTCGGGGCTACCCATTCGAGGGACACTTTATGAGGAGTTGCTGCCTTATGATGAATATGTCTTTGAACCCGAGCCCGCACCGCTTGACGGCTTGTCTGCTGAGAATGCCGTCCGCCACAAACGTCCCAGCTTGATCAAGGTGCTAAGTATCTTTGATCGATTGTTCACCGAATCTGAGGAGCAGGACGTTACTTTTAAGAGTTTCATTGCCTGTTTCCTTCGCGAGGGCATCTTGTCGAAGACAGCTCCGAAGTTTGCAAACATCAAATACCCCTTTGGGTTTGGTCCGAAGAAGCTGTCGACCAATGAATCGGATCTACCGCAATACTACATCCCCATAATGTCGCCGATGTTTTTCGAATCCATCGCAGCTCCCGTCATGGATGAGGAGATGTTCTTCGTTGGGTTTATCAGTGTCTGGCTCAGCTGGTTTGTCATCCCTATGCATCGCCGCTTTATGAGAGCTTCGGTCATCTATCCGGCTCACCGTATAGCTAAGGGAACGCGGTTGGCCATTGGCATCCCAGCATTGGCGCATCTCTATCACGGGCTGGGCGTTGCAGCTAACACTTCCACCCCTGGCGTAGATGTGGTAAACTTTTCGCTTCACTACTTTACGTCTTGGATCGAAATGCACGTCTCATGTGCTTTTTCTATGCATCAAAGGCCCGCATTCTACGATGCCTATACTTTCCCCCGGCTTATGCGATTGGTGGATGCTTCTGCCGCTGACCTGACTCAATTCGGGGCTATTCGGGCGTTGATTTCTCCTTACGCTACTGCTGGCGGGTTAGTATTTAATGATTGGGTCTTATCTTCTTCCGCGGGTTCAGCCCAGCCGCTTTGGGACCGGTCAAAAGATAACGCGCCCTCTTTGAAGCCCCGGGAGGCCGCGCGCCTATACGCAATTAGACCGGGTTACCTGGTATTCCGTCAGGATAGCGCGGCCCTTTTCATGCGGTACAATCCGCACTGCTTTGCCCGGCAGTTTGGCTATGACCAGGGTGTCCCGTTTGAGGCTTTCATAGTCGCGCCGGTTCCTTCGCTCGAGGCTGTTCGAGATGCCGCCCATCATTTTGTGAGGCTGAACACTGGTTCTCAGTTCATGATCCCTGATGGTGATTACATGCCCCGATGCGTGGGGTCGTTCACGGGCTGGTATCTCCATCGAGTCAACTCGGTTATTATTGAAGAAAGAAGGGTACTTCTTGGTCACGGTGCCCCTACTCAGGTTCCGGCCACGGGAGCTACGCTGCGACCGCGCGCCCCGGTCCGCTTTCCTCTGAGGGATACCGGCACCGCGCTTATTCCGGGGGAGTCGGGGGTGGATCTTACTCCAACAGCTGGTATGCCCATGGGTACTCGGTCGCGGGGTAGACGGGCTCCGGTAACAGCGCCACTACCCGAGGCAGCACCGCCCTCCGTTGCATCGACAATGGCAGTGTCATCCCCGGTTGTGGCACCAAGTGAGGGTGACAGGGATGAGGGTGTTGAGGGCGATGTGGGCCGGCGCCGCACTAAGGCTCCGCGGGGAAGGAAGTGGTCGTCCTTGGCGACCGGATCTGGGTCCAAGCGTCGCAGGAAGGTTGCTACTAACTTGCTCGACTCTTTAATAGAGTCTGAGTCTATTCTTGAGGATGAACCGTTGGCCCTGCAGGAATCAGACGCTGGACTACTTTTCCCGAGTTCGGCCGCCAAGGAGGCCGCACAGTTGGCTGAGGCCATACGGCGTTCTAAAGATGAGTCTCAGAATGCAAGGGTTCCCAAGAAAGCTTATCCTGCTGTGATCTTCTACGAAGACCCCTCATGGATCTGGCGGCGGTTCATTGGCCCTTTGAAGGAGTGGGGAGAAAGGGCGCTGAAGCAGGCCGCTTCGGAGGATGCTGCGGACGTGCTTTCCTTATGGACTGGCGGCCATGAGTCCACCCTCGAACCCCGGCGAGCACGCCTCCTTGAAAAGGAGAACCGGCTTGAAGAAGCCATATTGAAGGCTTCCCTGCGCATTGGTATGTTTTTTTTATACTTCTTTGCGGTTTTTTCCAAATTGTTTATGCTCGTATATATGTATTCTGATTTCTTCTGTGGATTGTGCAGAGTCCTCGGCGATGGTTGGAGCTGATGGCTGACTACGATCTTGATCTTAAGTACCATCCGGGGAAAGTTAATGTAGTGTCGGATGCGCTTAGTCGGTTGCTAGCAATTCGGATGTTGACTGCACAGAAGGAGCTTATCGAAGACTTTCGAAGATTCGAGATGGAGATCGTGCTACCGCATTCTTCGGGACAATTGATGCAGCTGCAAGTACAGTCGTCATTGATCGAGAGTATTAAAGCAGCACAGTTGCAGGACCCAAGATTGCAGAAGTTTCGAGAACAGGTTGAAGCTGGACTTCAAACGGACTTGTTGATTCATAAAGATGGTTCGTTGCGATATGGTAGCCGTTTGTATGTGCCAAAATGAGATATTCGCGAAAAAGTTATGAAGGAGGCACACAGTTCCGCATATTCCGTATATCCAGGAGGCACGAAGATGTACCGCGATCTAAGACAGCATTTCTGGTGGGAAGGCATGAAAAAGGAGATTGCTCGCTTTGTAGCGAAGTGCTTGGTGTGTCAGCAAGTTAGTGCTGAACATCAAAGGGTTGATGGTTTATTGCAACCACTTCCGATTCCTCAATGGAAGTGGGAACATATAACCATGGATTTCGTGACAGCTTTACCGCGGAATCCAAAGGGCAATAGTGCAGTTTGGGTGATTTTTCATCGACTGACCAAGGCAGCTCATTCCATACCATTTCGAGTTGGTCAATCAATAGAAGCGTTAGCGGAACGGTACATGCATGAGATTGTAAGATTGCATGAAGTACCTGTAAGCATCATTTCCGATAGTGATACCTAATTTTTATCACACTTCTGGAGGAGTTTACAGGAAAGTTTAGGGACTCGACTGAAGTTTAGCACTGCTTATCATCCCCAGACAGATGGCCAGTTGAAGAGAACGATCCAAACTCTTGAAGACATGTTGAGATCTTGCATGTTAGACTTCAAGGGTTCATGGGAGGATCATCTACACTTGGTGGAGTTCTCGTACAACAACAGCTTTCAGGCGACTATTCAGATGGTTCCATTCGAAGCGTTGTATGGTCGCAAGTGTCGTTCACCTATTTGTTGGGACGATATTGGAGAGTGAGGATTGTTGGGATCGGATTTGATCGTGCAAACTGTAGAAAAGGTTAATACTATCCGGAATCACATGAAGGCAGCACAAGTTCGGCAGAAGAGTTGGGCCGATACATCAAGAAGACTTCTAGAGTTCGCTGTTGGTAATCTGGTATTCTTGAAGATATCACCGATTAGAGGAGTGATTCATTTTGGGAGTCAAGGCAAGCTTAGATCTAGATTCGTTGGGCCTTTCGAGATTATTGGGCGTGTTGGAGAAGTGGCATATTGATTGGCTTTACCACTATCTTTGGCAAGTGTTTATGACGTGTTTCATGTATCTCAACTCCGTAAGTATGTTTGAGATGAAACACACGTGCTGGATCATTCAGAGCTGACTATACTAGAGAAATTAACTTTTGAGGAATGACCGATGTCGATTGTTGATCAAACATAAAAGACCCTTAAGAACAAGGTTATCCCTCTCTTACTTGTTTCTTGGGGAAATCGCTCGCATGGAGAATCAACTTGGGAACGAGAAGATGAAATTCGACAGAAGTTTCTACACTTATTGTTGTAGTTCTTGATTGTTTATCTTTCCCTGTTCTTGGGAATTTCGAGGACGAAATTCTTTTTGTAGTTGGGTATAATGTAACACCCTAATTCATTTATACCAATTCTAGTTCTCGTATTTCTTTTTGTATGGTATATTCCTGATTTACTGTATTTTGGGTGCAAATATTACATCTGACATCTATATTAGTATCCGACCCGACCCGCCTGCTTGAACCTTTCTTGATTCATGTTCATGATTTATCCTGACTTGTTACATAGACTTGTGCACATTCATGAATACTGCATACAGACATTTTATCGGGCATTGCATCTTTTACCATATAACATTTTAAGTCACGTAAAATATTTTAAAAATATATTACATGGCTTGAATGATACCCCTAACCCCGTGGTAGCATCCGCGCATCTTGTTCTCGTCCCGTTCAGTGAAACGGACTTATTTGGATGGCTACGCGCACGTACGTGCATCCGTTCTTGGGGGTATGTATTTTCGTTACCCGAGCATTCATTTTGAAATCTGGTCGTTGCATATATTTTTCATATTTCGAAACTGAATTTTTAGACCCGACGCGGACGTGTTTTGGACTAATTTTGTATTAACCAAAATCTCATTTTTTTAACTAATATTATATTTTAATACCTATATACAGTATACATAAAATTTCTAAACTAAAATATATTTTTTATAACTTAAAATCAAAACAGATTCTCAGCTCTCTCTTTCTCTCTGACTTGGGCCCTACACCCCCCTCTCTCTTTCCTCTCTCCTCTTCCTTCCCTCTCTTCCTCTTCCCCACTAACTGACGAATTTCTTTCTCCTCCCTCTCTCTCTCCCCTCTCGCGCAGCTCTCTCTCCTCTCGCGCAGCTTCTCTCTCCTCTCGTGGTAAACAAGATCCCGTCACCTCCCTCAAGCTTACACTCACCTCCCTCCTTATTTCTCTCGTCTTCTTCTTATAAACCGAGCACCCTCCTCCTCTTGAACCCATCAAAGTCTTCACTTCCTCCTCAACCCTAACCCTAAAAACTTCATTTCCTAATCACAACTCCCCTCAACCAAGCCTCCATCTCCTTTTCTTCCTCCTCGTCATCTCCTTCTTCTTCTTTCTCCTTCCCGAGCCCATACCTGCACCCTCAAACCCTAACAAAAAAAACCCTCACCTCATCGCCGACGATCACCTCGCTTCGCCGTCACCACCACCATCTCATCCTTTCCCTCTACTCTGCACTTCTCCCTCCTACACCAAATCCCTGCACACCCAACCCCAACCTGCACTTACACCCGAGCCTAACCCTAACACCCAAGCCCTAACTCTTCTAAGACAAACCCTAGCCTCGCCGGAGCTCCGTTCATCTCCTCATCACCTTCATCTCTCTCCTGACCCCTGTACATCACAACCACGGTAAGCCAATCCCCTCTTCTTTCTTCTTCCCTCTTCTTCTTTCTCCTATTCTTTCTTTTTCCTTTTTCTTTACTTTCTTGATTTCTGTATTTCCAGCGTTCGCCGGAGCCGGGATCGACGCCAACGATTCAGACGACCCATGGGACGTACCTTGCCTGCGTGATCACCCTCGTGCATTACTTGGACCTGTTCTGTGTGCCGTGCGTGAGTCGCGACATTTTGCCGACGTCGGACGTACCGAACATATCCGTTCCGTGATCCGTCTAGGCAAGTTAATCTTGCTACATGCTATAATACTATAATATATATCTATTTGAATTATAATACTTCAAAATGATTAATTTTCCAATCCACATTATTGTTTTTCAGTTTTACCAATTTATTCGACATCCGTATATATCATTTCAGATCTAATGCATGAAAACCTATCTTGTCACATATTATACTACAGTATACTGCATCTAATTGAATATAACAGATTATATTGTTTAATTGTACATCATGCATTTACCAGTTTATCATTTTACTGTTATATCACGTCCGTGTGCATCCATTACATATCTAGTCGCATGCTAAATCATCTTGCTACATGCTAGGTATAGTTTTACGCATCCATTTGAGTAAAATGTTACCCGTTTATCATATTATACATCCATATGCAAGTTTTACAGTTTTCGGATACCCGTTTGCATCCATATTATATAGTATACATATAGCTGCATCTACAGATCACATTAATACATAATACTGTTATATTAACACCCCATGTTTAATAAAGTGTATCCTAATTAGTATTGGAACTACAAATGTAACCCTAATCGATAATTGTGCATCCATACCATTTACTTTATACCTATTAGCATACCATGTTACAATATTTCATTTTATTGTCATATTAATACTCCATCCTTGTCTTTGTGCACCCATACTTACTACAGTTTGATTATGAACATCCACTTGATACCTGTACACTACTTGGCATGACTTGATACACTATTTGACATGACTTGGTACATAAACACTACCTGACATAATTTGATATACTACGGCTTGACTTGATACCTGATTTTGTTACTATTGCCGATAATCTTGACCTGTTGTCCCTACGGACATATCCTGTTGTCTTTACAGACAAATCTGTACCTGCTTGATCCTGTGTTGGCATTAACTCCAGATTTATCAATACCTGACTTGAACACATAACTTGGGGGTATGGGGAAATAAAAAATGTAACTGAACGTAACTCAAAGGGCTATTACATCCTTTTACCGTGGTCCCGTAGGGAATGAACGGGACATAGACTCACAGTCTATTATATCATTTTACCGTGGTCCCGTAGGGAATGAACGGGGCATAGACCGATGGGTTACGATGAGAATTACATTAATTGATTTCGAATAGCTTTAGAGTAGATAACCATATGGCACAGTTTAGACTACTCACTGCACTTCACCTGTTTATATCCTGTTCACTGATCTATATTTATGTTACCGTTGCTTGTTACTGATGACTTGTTACTGTTCATACTTCATGCCTGCATATTTCATTACATCCTGCTTGCTTAGAATTATTGATATTGTGACACACTGACGTCTGGGTTTTGCATGGCCCAGATCCCTTATCTTTATCGCAGGCTGTCCAGGAGTATTTTGATCAACAGACCGAGCAGTGAGGACCTGTTATTAGTTTAATTTAGTTTTCCTTTCAATATTTTTCATTCCTGTTGTGAGCCCGTATTTTGGGACGTACATTCCAGATTATTATTGTATTGGATCTTTTGCTTCCGCATTATTTTATTTCTTAACTCGTTATTCTGGCTCATGGACATGTATTAGATAGTTGTTTATTATTTCTACAGTTCTTGATATCTTTACGGCCGTAATGTGACTGTAGAGGGATATTTCTTATCCACGGGTAGCATGGTTGACTTTGTCACGTGCTGATCTTAGTACACTCTGGGAAGCGGGGCGTGACAGTTCTTCACTAGGCTCGAACCCTCAGCTCACTTCCCTGAATGAATTACCATCTACGATCATACCAAATCCAATATTGGGATCCATTCCGCCCCCACAAACTTCTCCACAAGAGTTAGACCCAACCCTTGTTAATAAAGCTCCTTTTTCCAAACCGATTGAGGCCAAACAAACCAAGTCCATACATGGAGAAGATTGTGGAAATTTTTAAGCAAGTTAACATAACCATCAAGATACCAAAAAGGCAAGTTTTACAATAATATACCATGAACTTGCCAAGCTAAGTAATTATCACTAAAATACCTGATACTTAAAACCCACACTCATGAAAACCCAAAGTAATACTAATCACCTTCGAGGTTTACTTTTAAACTATATTAAAATATTTTTTCATAAAACCCCCTCAAGATATATAAAAAAAACTTAAGGACTTTAGTAAATATAGGTTTAAGCGGGATCAATTCTCTTGAGCCCCAGGGAGCCGGAGAAAGTGAGTGCTTACCTATTTAAGATAGAAAACTTAATGGGATTATCAATGTTAATTGTCTTGAAAAAATACACAAATCCCGCCGTCCATGTGTAGCAGTTACCGATGACTCCCGAATCTAATTCAAGAGCTAAATTAGTTTACAAGTGTCTGACTCAGTCTGAGTCCAATTCAAATCCGAATCCAATATCAAACATGAATAGTTGATCATAAACATGAATACTCAAAATCAAATATCAATATCAAACATGTATACTTGACTTGGCATGACCGAACCATGGTTATAACTTGACTTGCCTACTTGAATACTTGATTACATCCTGAACATGAATACTTGAACAACTTGTATCCATGGTTTTGGCAAGTCTGATAATTATAATCCATACAACACATTACGCGACAATAAAGGGGTAGATTAGTACGGAACATATATCGTGGCACGAGAGGTCACTTAAAAGACACCTACATAAATTCTCGTGCCGTTGTCCCGTGGGTTATGGCGGAGCCTTGTACTACATGTTACCATAGTCCACTGGGTAAGTTGGACTCCTCTCTTATACACGAATACCTGCTATATCAAGCTACAAACAACTACGTTATAATAACTATCATTTACCGGCAATCAAACATACACAACTTACATGATCATTTCACGTTACTTGTTATATTCTCTTTCTTCTTTTGGTACTTACCGAGCGCTGGTTCGCTGACGACATTCCTGTTTATTTCTTTCTTTGGAATATTCGTCGGGAGGACATGACTCTCAGGAGATCGAGCCTAATCAGGAGGATATAGACCAGCTTGCGGCACAACCTGACTTCTAGTTCCTTGTACTTTCATTTCCTGTATGTCATTGATTAGGCACAGCTTATTATCATTGTATCTTTCCATAGTAATTTAATTGAGAATTTGATTCTCTCTCGGATTACTCATCCTTGGGTACTGTTCCCCTCCGAATGGCGGCCAAGACATGGGCGTCTTGCCTGAGATTCGGGGCAGATGCTAATTGGTGCTATCCGTCCACCTCTCCGAAGATGCCAAGTTGATTTATGGTACCGTGTATCGGAGTTTTAGACGGATGCGTCCGATATAGCAGACTTTGTCAGATTCCCCCTCGTTTGAGGGGGTTTTTGATTGTGGGGACGCTCTTCCCTGCTGGCGCAAGCCCCTGCAGTTAATTACGCTACCGCATTGCGGTAACAACTTTCTCCTTCTCCAGATGGTCACTTCGTGTCGTGTGTGTTTGTTTTGTTTTTGGTTGCCCGCGGATTGTATACGGAGACTGAGTTATGTCGTCGCCAGTAGGGCGTGGACTAGTCCAAATCCGTATTATCTTAGATTTGGGTTTGGGGGTTTAGTTTGAGGATACGTTAGCCATATTTGAGGCTAAGATCAACTCAAACGTTTGTTAAGGATACATTAGTCTAATTTGAGACTAAGATTAACTTAACGGGATCGTTTAGATCCGACAGAAGAGCATTTGGGCTCTATTATTCCAGTTTAGGGACATAGTGGTCCGTTGAATGTATGGTCGTCGGGACCCATCACCTCTCTGACGACGTTGAAGGATTACAACGACAGATGTCAAAGGAGTTTAGAGATATACCCTTGAACCAAAGTTGGTTGGGAGATCTATAGTCCAATTTGGGACTAAAGTCTGCTTTGAAAGTTTTGGTTTAAGGATGCGTTAGCCATATTTGAGGCTAAGATCAACTTAAACGGGATCGTTTAGATCCGACAAAAGAGCATTTGGGGGCTCTATTGTTCCAGTTTAGGGACATAGTGGTCCATTGTCAGTTTAGGGATATGGTGGTCCATGTTCCAGTTTAGGGACATAGTGGTCCATTGGTAGTTTAAGGACATTACGGTCCATTGGTAGTTTAAGGACGCATAAGTCCATGGATTTAAGGACCCCACAGTCTATATGGGTGTGTTTAAGGACGCATTAGTCCGTTAGTTTAAGGACGCATAAGTCCGTTAGTTTAAGGACGCATAAGTCCGCGGGTTTAAGGACCCCACAGTCCGTATCTTGGTTTTAGGACGCATAAGTCCATGAGTTTAAGGACCCCACAGTCCGTGTTGATGTGTGGTTGTCGGGACCCTTCACCTCTCTGAAGACGTTGAAGGATTACAACGATAAATATCAGAGGAGTTCAGAGATGTACCCTTGAACCAATGAGTTGGTTGAGGAATCTATAGTCCAATTTGGGACTAAAGTCTGTTTGAAGGTTTAAGGATACGTTAGCCATATTTGAGACTAAGATCAACTTAAACGGGATCATTTAGATCCGACAAAAGAGCATTTTGGGCTCTATTATTCTAGTTTAGGGACATAGTGGTCCATTGCCAGTTTAGGGACATGGTGGTCCATCTCCAGTTTAGGGACATGGTGGACCATCTCCAGTTTAGGGACATAGTGGTTCATCATTTCCGTTTTGGGGACAAATGTTAGTTTAAGGACGCATTAGTCCATGAGTTTAAGGACGCCACATTCCGTATTAATGTGTGGTTGTCGGGACCCGTCACCTCTCTGAAGACATTGAAGGATTACAACGACAAATATCAGAGGAGTTCAGAGATGCACCCTTGAACCAATGAGTTGGTTGAAAGAGTAGATGTGCTCAGTTCAAGATGATTTGAGGATTTATGGCCAGTTTGGGCTAAGTCCAATTATGTTTGAAATATTGGCCCTTTGGGCCATCAGACATTTGTCTGGGTTCAGCCCCTCATCATTCAGCAGTGCTAAACAGAGGTTTGGGGGTTCTGACAACATTTTGTCTTTTATTAGGCACCGACCGTTCATCATGGCTCTGGAGTTTACTTTGAATGTCATGAAAAATGATCAAGTTTGGAAAACAAGGGTATATTTGGAGTTCAATCAAAGGGGAATCTTGCCTCTGGAAAAACTTAGCCATTTTGGGCTAGGTTGGTTTTGAAATAGTGTTAACACTAGAAGGTATTTGACGATCACGTGTTCCCACGTGATGCGCTTTAAAAATAGTGTTAAACACTAAAAAGGGGTGGTCACGTGGGGTCACGTGAGGTGCCTGAGATTGGGCCGAAACTCCTTTCTTCGTTCTGCCATTAAGTGTTAAACACTTTCATTTTTATTTTAGAGCATCACGTGTTAGCACGTGATAGGGATCTGTGCGCCAATTGTTAAAGCATTTGCTGAGGGGTCACGTGATAACACGTGAGAGCGTCCAAAGCTTTCATTTCCTTTGCCTTTTCTTTCTGTGTTTTGGGAGTCACATGGGAGCACGTGAGGCATTGCCTCAAAGCTTCTTCTTTTTTATTTTTGGGGATCTTTTTAGGGGTCACGTGGGGACACGTGACCCTAGTTCTTTTCATGAACAGAGATCTTTTAAGAATTGAATTCTCTGTAGGGTTAAACCCTAATTTTGTTTTGGAGGAATTAAATTCCTATTGTGAAAGAATTAAATTCTTATTTAGGGCAAAACCCTAATTTCTTTTCAAAGGAATTAAATTCCCAGATATGTAAAAGAATTAAATTCTTGATTAGGGTTAAACCCTAGTTTCATTTTAGGAGGAATTAAATTCCTGTGAGTTTGGGAGAATTAAATTCTCAAAACTCAATTCCCGTTCAAAGTTTAGGATCTGCATGGCAGGATCTCGACCCGATGAGAATTAAATTCTAATCCTATGGGGAGATGTGCTCTGTACAGATCTTCAACCAGAAGAAGAACTAAGTTCTTTATTTGCAGAAGAGTTAAACTCTTAAATTTTGAGAATTAAATTCTCTTTTTGAATTTGATCTTTTTCCATTTTCTCACCTAGGGTTTTCTTTGTTGAGAATTAGATTCTCCTTTCTTTTCTTCCCTCTTGAGAATTAAATTCTCCCCTCTCTGTTTTTCTCTCTCTAAAAAAGGGTCTCTTCTCTTCTTTTCTTGGCTCCTATTTATAGGAGAAGGAAAAGAATCAATTTGTTCAGCAAATCTCTCAATGAAAGATTTGATTTGTTTTCGTATTTAATATAAGCCTTTAGATCATTCAGTGAATTTTATTCACCGTTGGATTTTAAATCCAAAAGATATTATGTTTGTTATTTCGGTGAGATTTGGGGAGATTTTTCCTTATTTAAGATTTTTCCATAAATTGGTGGTTTTTAATCACCATTGGATTTTTAATCCAACGGTCCCTATAATCCATTTCCATTTGGAAAGATTTAGAGAAATTTAGAATTTTAATTCTATCAAATTGGTTCCTTTAACAGCCGCTTGTTTATGTTGTTGTTTTAACCATCACGTGTCAACACGTGACCATTGGTCACGTGTGAGCACGTGATAGCTCGTTGAGGTATTTCCTGATTTTTAATCAGGGAACGGATTTTAGAATTTAATTCTATCCATTATTTTAGAGGCCTTAAAAGCCCATCGCGTGTCTGCACGTGACCCATGGTCACGTGTGAGCACGTTATGCCCCATTGGGGTCTTTTCTGAGTTTTTATTATATCTTTTAACTCCTCCAGCGGGTTCTTAAAGATCAATCACGTGTGGACACGTGATGTCTCATAACTTTTGATCCCGGATGAATTATGAAGCCCATAATATATCAAATCGAAGGGTTTTTCGAGATGCTTCCAATACCATCAGAATTTAATAGTTCCTCCTTCGGGAACTTATCAAAATACAGGCCGGAAGATATTGGTTCGCATTTCCTTAAGCTTATCGCTTCCATTTGATACCTTGGACTCTTCTGCGCAGAAATTTTCGGCTGGAACAAATGCCCCCCACTACTTTGCTACGTAAGTATATACGTGGGTGAAGTAGTGCAAAGTAACGCATAGCGTATGACCAATTTTGGGTTGGTATATTACTTTCAGAATCTTGATCTGAGAAGATAACGAGCGGACACAAGCGTCGTCATTTATCATTGAGTCAAATCTCGACTCTTAAGAGATATAGTTCGAAACCCTCATCCCTATGAGCCATACCCTTCCATTTTTTATGTCTTACTCTGGCGTGAAGTAGTTTATATGCTCATGAGTAGCTTCTCCATTTCAGTGGCATGTAGCTTTGGCAAGTGTGGCTCATAAATGGTCCATCTTGACTTCTTTGCAGGGCGGTGATGGCTTAGAGACATGGTTAGGATCTGCCACCTAAGACTTTTCAATTTTATAAGCCGTGAGGGTCTCATAAAGACTTTTTTCCCTACGAGTCGAGAGGATCCCGCAGGTGTATTTTCTCCTTAGGGGTCGTGAGGACTCCTAAGTGTGTTTTCTCTTGAAAGTCGTAAGGATCTCACAAAAGAATTTTCCCGCTTATAATTCGAGAGGACTCATAAGTGGTTGTTTCCCTCCTTATTGAGATTCGAATTTGGAGAGTGTGACCCATAGATAGTATGCAAGAGACCGTTTTGGGCCGACTTGCAGGGTCCCAGTGCTTAGGAAACAGGTTTTTTAATCCCTACTGCCTAAGGCTTTATCTCACGAGTCGAGACGAATTGAGAAGTTCTCGCAAAGACATCAATTTCCTCACGAGTCGAAATGAATCGAGCAGATCTCGCAAGAATATCCTAACGTCACAGTTAACCTCTGCTCTTTACGACAGAAGTCCGTTAGGGTCTGTGGTACTTAGGGTTTTGGCCGTCGTACCGTCGCATGAGCTGATATATTTCTCGATAGGCAATCGTGCTGTTCGAGTAGCCCTGCAACTGCCGTGTCTCTGATCCCTTCAGGGGCTGGACAAGACGTCTTCAAGCAATTCTCCTTGGCAGTTTGACCGTCGGAAGAGCAAGCGTTAGGAATTTGCCATGCCGCTTTTTACGTGAGGTTAGGCTCATTTTGGAGAGCCCCGATGAGTCATAACCACTCCGCGCTGGTGTGGGATGATCTCCGATAGTCTTTCAGGCTTTATATGACTTGCCGTTAAGACCCTGAAGCTAGGAATTTGGCCTTTGCTTCGTTTGCTAGCATCGCGTCCTCTGTATCGAGACGATGTCATGGTTGTCTCTAGGTTGCTGGTGAACCGTCGAGGTTTGGAACTAGGGATTTTGCCGTGGCTCCTTTTGGTGATGTTGCGTCTGCTGTATCGAGACGAACGTCGAGTTGGTGACCACTCCGCACTGGTGCAAGATAATCTCCGATTGTCTTTCAGGCTTTATATGACTTGCCGTTAAGACCCTGAAGCTAGGAATTTGGCCTTCGCTTCGTTTGCTGGCATTGCGTCCGCTGTATCGAGACGAATGTTATGGTTGTCTCTAGGTTGCTGGTGAACCGTCGAGGTTTGGAACTAGGGATTTTGCCGTGGCTCCTTTTGGTGATGTTGCGTCTGCTGTATCGAGACGAACGTCGAGGTGGTGACCACTCCGCACTGGTGCGAGATAATCTCCGATTGTCTTTCAGGCTTTATATGACTTGCCGTTAAAACCCTGAAGCTAGGAATTTGGCCTTCGCTTCGTTTGCTTGGTGTGTCCTAATCCTGTTGGAGGAAGAACGTTGTTGTTGACATCTTGTCTGCTGTATCGAGACGAATGTCGTGGTGGTGACCACTCCATGTGGGATGATCTCTGATTGTCTTTTCGATTTTATATGAGTTACCGTCAAGACGTTGAAGCTAGAATTTGGCCTTCGTTTCGTTTGCTTTGGCGCGTCCGAATCCTGCTGGAGGAAGAACGCTGGGGTGACATTTCATCTGCTATATCGAGATGATCGTCGAGGTGGTGACCACTCCGCGCTGGTGCGAGATGATCTCCGATTGTCTTTCAGGCTTTATATGACTTGCCATCAAGACCATGAAGCTAGGAATTTGGCCTTCGCTTCGTTTGCTTTGGCGCGTCCGAATCCTGCTGGGGGAAGAACGCTGGGGTGACATTTCATCTGTTGTATCGAGACGATCGTCGAGGTGGTGACCACTCCGCGCTGGTGCGAGATAATCTCCGATTGTCTTTCAGGCTTTATATGACTTGCCGTTAAGACGCATGAAGCTAGGAATTTGGCCTTCGCTTCGTTTGCTTTGGCGCGTTCGAATCCTGCTGGGAGAAGAACGCTGGGGTGACATTTCATCTGCTGTATCGAGACGATCGTCGAGGTGGTGACCACTCCGCGCTGGTGCGAGATGATCTCCGATTGTCTTTCCGGTTTTATATGAGTTACCGTTAAGACGTTGAAGCTAGGAATGTGGCATTCGCTTCGTTTGCTTTGACTGTGTCTGCTGTATCGAGACGAATGCTGAGGTGGAGCTGTGATTTTGCCGTCACTCCGTTTTGTTTCGACCATGAGGTCTTTTGTTGATGTTGCTTCTGCATCCTGTTGGACTGTGAAGGAACGCCATTGTTGACATCTCGTCTACTGTATCGAGACGAATGTTGAGGTGGAGCTGGGATTTTTCCGTCGCTCCGCTTTGCTTCGACCGTGAGGTCTTTTGTTGACGTTGCATCTTCATCCTGCTGGACTGCGGAGGAACGCCATTGTTGACATCTCGTCTGCTGTATTGAGACGAATGTTGAGGTGGAGCTGGGATTTTGCCGTCGCTCCGTTTGATGGTGTAACATCTGTGTCATGCTGGAATGAGGAGGCCCACCGTTGTTGGTCTTCGGGCTGCAGATGTGGCCATTGAGATTTGGAACTAGGGACTTTGCCATGGTTCCGTTTCGTTGCGACTCTGAGGTCGTGTCACGACCCGAAAAGTACGGAACGCGACCGGCACTTAAGTTACGAAACGTCTCAAGGCGTCCGTAAAATAAGTAAGCCGAAGCCCAGAATACAAAACCCAATTAAGATTTTTAGAATGAAGGAAAACCAATTAATTTAAGCTTTTACCTCATTACCTAATCAATTTGCCCTTATTCTAAATTCCCAGCAGAATATAAAAGAAATCAGTACATGAGGAATAAGATGTCGACTCAAGTGAGCTCGACCCAGATACATCATAAATAAATCCTCAAGTCTTACAACCTCACATCTAGGTCAATATACAGTCATCCGAAATAAAACAGGTACAACTGAAATAATAGTAGCAGTAATGGCAACAGTAGTAGCAACAACAGTAGTCGTAGATATGGTAGTGACAGTAGAGCTGTAGATGGAGTACTCTAGATACAATGAACATATATAAGGTGGTACAAACTGATAATAACCCACCTATGAGCAAAAGCCTCTAGTCCAGGCAAGAAGTACAAATGAAGCAAAGGTATCCGCCGCTACAGTGCTGACGGAATGGACCTGCAGAGAAGCTGTGGCACAACGGGGGTGAGTTGCCAGCTCGTGAGTAATAGATAACATTTACTAAGGCTATCGTATGCATGCACACAAGTATCCTGACATCCCTAAAACAGGTATAGCTACATGTACTAGCAGGTGTGTATGCATCAACAGTATACTAGCAAGTATATATGTCACATGGAGGTGATAACAGGTATGTATGCCACATGAAAATACAATCAAGTGTGTATGAGAATTATTCTTAGTTTGTTTTGAAACTCCCCTTTTTAAACATCAATAATAATATCCAGGAAAAACAGTAAAATCCGTGTCTAGCAACGACACCTCGAAACTGACCAAATCTCATATATCCATGTCCAGTATCTCTGGCCTCAGCTATCCGGCTGATCCATATCAAAATCCATATCTCAATCCAACAGTCACGGTCGGTATCCTCTGGATATCCGCCGTGCCAAATGAAATCACCGGTAGGTAATCCGTCCCCTGCCAGGCTCAACGCCATCATCTGCGATCTTCTTGCCCCGAGGTACCATACCGGGCCCACCATGTACCCGAGACGGTTCATCCACCTCCTCGAAACGGGTCTCAAAACCACAGCAAACTCATGGTGGACGACACTTTACATCACTAGAAAACCGCAGTTTTTATATTTAACAAATATCAGTTGAAAATCTTGCGGCTTTCCCCCGAAATCCAGAAATATCATAAATCTCACAAAATTATCATAAATGCATATGCCGATGGTTATGAATGCTTATGGTATCAATTTAAATACTTATTTCAATGTCACATTTCTAGGCAGTTAACATTTTCCAGATTTAAAGTTATTTAGTGTCGTGACATGGCAATTACCAGGGTGTGTGTGTCCACATGAATAGTGCTTGTGCAACATATAAAACCTGGTAAGGGTGCATGTGTCCTATAATGAATCTGCGTATATGGAACATCATATAGGTACTGACTACAGCAATTATCATGCAAGTTTTATCATTTTTACTTCAATGTCTCCAGTAATACCAAGTCTACTAAATCTATCGGGCGACTTGCGCCATCCAAACGATTGTCCCCCGTAGATGTTAAATCTACTCACCAGTGGTCCTGTGCTAAGTGTGTCCGACCACCTGTTTTCCCTTTTCAGCTGCGCTTGAAGTTCCTGCCGGCGAACCTAGAATTTACAAGAGTCACCATATAAGGAAAAGTCATGCAAAACGCAATATATCGACAAAAGAGATACGCGTGCGTGAAACCAAACGCGTGTGCACACGACGCGATGCGACGCGACGCGACGCGCACAAACCTACCTGAATCAGAACTGACACGCTGTGTCGCGCAGGGCGCCACAGAACCACGCGTATCACGCGCGTATCGCACGAGTCTTAAAACATCGAAAACACGTAACTAGTTCCAGATTTTGCCTCAGGGCCAAACTTGAGAAGTTAGAGATACCAAAAACCCTAGCTACCAAGACCAAGCCCACACCCCAAAAACCAACACCCTACCCCCTGCTCTGGCCGCAATTTGCGGCCAGAATGAAGAAAAAAGCGGCCAAGTTGGGGAGGTGGGTCCTCGTGCTTTGGGTGTGTGTTCCTACTCCTCTCACCATGCTGAATTATTCTCTAGAATTTTTCTGAAGTGATCGGGTCAACAGCAGATTTCAAAAAGGCTAAAAATCACTAAATCTGCTAAAATACGCCAAGTCGGGTAAATCGGGTTTCTACGAGAAATCTGGGGGATTTCTCTGGTTGGCTGGCCTCACTAGGACCTAAGAAGTTTATTATAACTAACGTAACTCTCACTTTTCTCAAAATCTCCATAAAACACTCAATATCACTTTTACGCATGATACGGACATCGATTAAACTAGATTATCGAGATTTTAGCAAATTAGGCTAATCATCCAATTTTAATGATACTACTGGGCTTCAACAGGTTAGTTAACACTAAAGATGGCTCATTAACCTACAAACACTCCAAAATCTCTAAACCTAGCATCATGGCACAATTCTAGCATGAAAATTCTATTTGTCGCAATATCTAGCTAAACAAGCATCTAATCTACGTAATATACGAAAAGTTTAGGAGATATACCCTCTAGGAACCTTGCAACAAGAGAGAAGGAGAAGAAGAAGAAGGTAGGTGCTGCTGTAGTGAGCTGGAGCTGCTGGAATCCGAGCTGGTGCACTGATGCTGATGCTGAAAAAAATGTGTTGCTGTTGCTGTTGCTGATTGTTGTTGTTGTTGTTGTTGTTGTAGTGGTGTGAGGTGTTGTGTGGTGTGGTATGGTGATGATATGGTGTGGTATGGAGTTGATATGGTGTATGGTATGAGGCTGGTGCTGGGGCAGCAAGGGCTGATGCTGATGGTGTTATGAAAATGGGCTGATGCAATTTCAGAGCTGATGTTGTTGCTCTGGTTCTGGGGTTTTTGTGTTATTTGTGTTGCTGTTTGAAGTAGTAGCAGCAGGTGGAGAAGATGTTGAAGTATTTGTGATGGAGTGGGGTGTTGTGTGTTAAACTATGGGCTGAAGTAACAGCTGGGGTGCTGTTTTTGGAGCAGCCTAAATGGACTTCTGATGCTAAAGGCTGATTTGGTGCTGCTGAATTTCAAAATTGGGTGGCTGATTGGTTGAAATTTGGCTGATGTGATGGATTATGTGCTGCTATAGGATGGGGGGGGCTGATGCTACGAGATCTGCTTGCTGAATTTAAGCAGGGGATTGTGTTGTGATAATGATGGGAGCTGTTGGTGCTGATTTTGGCTGCTGAAATCAGCTGAAAATTGCTGGTGTATGTGTATACAAGATGAGTTTTTGAGAGGCAAACGTGATTTTGAAAAGAAGGAAGTGTGAAACAATCAAGGCCCATCATAACCTCCTCTTAAGACAACCCCAATCTTAAACCAAATTAAAACTACAACCCCTCAATCAACACCAAACAAAACAAGGAAGTTTAGACCACCATGGTTAACTTAGCACAACAACTCACGAACTCAAGATACGGCATATCCTAATCTTATCCCTTGCTATCGTGCACAAGTGTGGGTGGTTGAGATAAAATTCCACAAAATAACCACAAAACCAGATAGTTTTTTTAAGAACCCTATTTTTGGTAAACTTTTTGCCAAAATCCCACATTAACACTTAATCACTTACTAAACCTGACCTCAGGTGTTACAGGTCGATTGTTGACGTCATGTCTGTATCTGGTTGGAGTGAGGAGAAATGCCGTTGGTGATCTCTAAGTTGTCGATGTTGACGTCGAGACCCTGAAGCTCGGGATCTTCGTTTGCTTCATTTGTTGACATCGTGTCTGTAATATTGCGACAAATGTCGAGATTGTCTCTAGATTGTCTATGAACCGTCGAGATTTGGCTTCGCTTTCTGATGGAGCCTGTTGGGAAGGTATGGTTCCCTCTTTATCTGTGCCCCTGGATTGTATACAGGGATCGATGTGATTTCACCTATAGGGCAAAAAGGTTCATTCTTTCATTTTTTTTATTCTTTCCGCGATGCTCTATCATTTCAGCTTTTTATATCGCGAAAATCGCGATTGCCCAATCATTCGGCTGTTTTTCTTTTTACTCGCTGCTTTTTATTGCGAGTTGCCCAATCATTTCGGCTATTTTGCATGCATATATTTTTACTTGCTGATTTTGTTTGCAAGTTGCCCCATCATTTCGGCTATTTCGTATGTATTTTTTTTGGCTCGCTGATTTTTTTTCGCGAGTAGGGGATTTGGGATCTGATACCAATCTTGGCATCAGCATCGCTGCGACTGGAATATTGCCAGGAGCGAATCATCATTTGCCGTAAAAGGACTTAGAATTTGATACCGGTTTAGGCATCAGTATCGCTACAACTGGGATATTGCCAGGAGCGAATCATCATTTGCCTCTGTCGATGTTGAACAAAGGTGGCTTAGTAAACAGGGTTAGGATTCCATCGACTAAGGCTTTTGACTACATGAGTCGTAAAGGTCCCACAAAGGTATTTCTCCCTACAAGTCGTGAGGATCTCATAGGTGCGTTTTCTCCTTAGGAGTCGTGAGGATTCCTAAGTGCATGGTCTCTTATAAGTCGTAAGGATCTTACAAGAGTATTTTCTCCTTGCAAGTCGAGAGGACTTACAAGGGCTGTTCACCTTGTAAACATATCCCTAGTCACGGATAGGACTTTGTTAGGGAAATGTTCATTCGTGCCCGTGGATTGTATATAAGGGTCAATATTGAACCGTTTGTATAGCAATATCGAAGGTTGTGTGTGTGGGGGGGGAGGGGGTTGCTTAAGAACAGGTTCAGGTCTCTGTAACTTAAGACTTTCAAATCTTATGAGCCGTAAGAGTCCCATAAGAGAATTCTCCTTACGAGTCGTGAGGATCTCGCAAGTGTAATTTCTCCTTAGGAATCGTAGGGATCCCTAAGTGTGTTGCTCCCTTATGAGTCGTAAGGATCTCACGCGGGTGGTTTCTCCTTATAAGGTCGAGAGGACCCTGTAAGTGTCTTTCAACGAGCTTGCGCCCATTCGGGTTTTCACAAACACTCGCCGGTAGCCCTGCTGTTTTAACTCACGGAACCCTTTCGGGTTTTCATCCGTGCCCATTTTGCTTATGGACATACCGTTTTTGTTTTTTTTTTTAAATTCTAACGAGCTTGCGCCCTTTCGGGTTTTCACAAGACTCGCCGGTAGCCCTGCTGTTTTTACTCACGGAGCCCTTTCGGGTTTTCATCCGTGCCCATTTTGCTTATGGACATACCTTTTTTTTTGTTTTTTTTGCTTTTTTTTAACCGCGCCAGCCTGAGGATGCCGCTGGTTGATAGTAGTTTAACGACGTTTCGGTCATTTGCAAGTTTTAGGACATTGCGGTCCGTCGTTAGTTTAGGGACGTTTCGGTCCGACACCAGTTTTAGGACATAGTGGTCCACCGTAGCCGTATTTGAGGCGAATCTCTAGTTTACTGACTTTTCGGTCTATGGGGCTTTCTCTATGAAAGAGCACGATGCACCCGGCATGTCCATCTTTTTCGGAGCATGTGGTTGTGGCGGGCTCACCTTCCAGTTGTCAGACAACGCGAATTTGCCCTGTTGGTATTCATCCTCAATCCAGCCTTTGAAGACATAGCAATTTTCGAGTGGGTGACCCATTACTCTGTGGTAGGGACAATAGTTAGGATTGTCAACGTCACCTGGCTGCAACGGACGTTTTGGATCCGGCAGAGTGATGAGCCCGCTGCGCACCGCTAGCTCGAACAGTCTCTTTGTTTTATCTATGGGAAACGAGTAAAGACGTTTCAACTTCTCATTGAGGTATCGCGGCTTGTTGTTTTGACAACCAAACGGTTTCGGGTCACTCGGCTGTTGTTGAGCATTGGCGACGGAGGTCGCTTTCCATTCCCCTTATCCTTTTTGTTCGATCCCTTGTTTGCGGGTCAGAGATTTTTTCCGGGTAGCGTGCGATTGCGCAGCTGAATGTTCTCGCAATTCCTCAATTCTTTCGTTTCAGAGATGGATTCCTTGAAGAGAGGACCGTGGGCTATTTTTTTGTCGGAGTCGCTCCCGAAGGTGAGAACTCGCGATCCCCCGGGATCAACCCTATGACAATTGCCGGCAATTCTTTTACGCTCATCTGTCGTATTTTTCCGCTGTCTACGAGCTTCACGCTTTGTCCTATTGAAGTGTTGCCTGTGAGCGACATACCCTTGCCACCAACACTTAAAGGAGTTGCAGTCTTCAGTAGGATGTGCAATCTTCTGATGATATAATCAGAAGTTAGGATGTACGTCCGCTTCATCAAGATGTATACCGCCAGGAGAATTTTCTCAAAAAGAGGGCAGTTTGATCCCCATCGATATGGCTTCGGCGAATCGTTTCCTTGTCTTGATCCTGCTTTCATTTGCGCCGGGTGTACTTTGATCCGGTGGGAGTGTTTCGACACTCTCATCTATTCGCCGGCGTTTGGCTTTCTCGAATATGGCCATCTCGTGCTCTCGATCAGCTTTGCTTTTAAGACGGGCTTCGTTCAGGAATGCATCAATCATTTCGTCTGATGGTCTTAGAAGTTCTGGCTCAGGATCTGCCCCCATCTTCTCTGTGTAAGGAGCTTCTTCGTCATTTATTGACGAGTGAGAGATCACATGGTATCTTGCTACATAATCTTCAGATTCATCCGACGAGTCTTCTCTATTGTTATCATCTCCGTCCTCAAGGACGTGGATGAGAAATTCTTAAAGAGTGACTGGGGTCCGCGCCTTCTGATTATATTCTTCCAACGCATCAATCTGTTTTTATAAGTCCGTGCGCTTGTCACCAGGCTTCACGAGCTTTTTGGTCTTCTTTTTCTTCTTCGAAGATTTTGACGGCTGGGTGTGAGCGCTTTGACTATCACCACCCGTTTTTGGAATTGGGCGCGGTTTCAGCATTCCCTCGATGATCTCGGGTTCCAGTGGATTTTTCTACCTGATCGCCGGGTATGTTTGGAGATCCTTCAGCATTCTTTTCATCTCGGTTGAAAGAGCGACCTCCCACGGGGCTTCCCTTATGAATGAGCACGATGCCCCCGGCACGTCCACTTTTTTAGGGGCGTGAGGTTGTGGCGGGTTCGCTTTCCAGTTTTTGGATAATATGAACTTTCCTTGTTGGTACCGATCCTCGATCCATCCCTTAAAGACGAAGAAATCTTCGATTGGATGGCTTACCGCTTGGTGGTAAGGGCAGTAATTTGGATCGTTGACATCGCCTGGCTGCAACGGACGTTTCGGACTCGGCAGGTTGATGAGTCCGTTGCGCGTGGCCAGCTCGAACAGTTTCCTCGTTTTATTCTGAGGAAACGAGTAAGTACGTCCCAGTCTCTCCTCGAGGGATGGGCGTGGACGCACGTTGTTTTGGCGAGCAATCGGCTTTGATTTGCTCGGCTGTTATTGAGTAATTGCAACAACGATCACTTTTCCTTTCTTCTCATTTCGAGAGTCCAGTTTTGGAGGAGACGGTCCATGGCCCATCTGGTCCATTTGGGCTAATTTGTCGATCAAGGCCTGGAAGGTGGTCGGCCTGAAGAACATCATGAATTGCGAGATGGTCGCTTGCGGATCAAGAGTACCCACGAACATGCCTACCGCAGGTGCTTCTTCGATGCGTTGTTCACATTTCGACCATAGGTTCCACCATCGTGTTGCATATTGGACCTACGTTTCGCCTGGCCTTCTCCTGGCGTTGATCAGCGCTGTTATCGGGATGCGTTCACTAGCACTCGTGAATCGCTGAGTAAACAACAACTCCATTTCAGCGAAGGTCTTGACGGAGTCATTTGGGAGTTCGGAGTACCACTCATGTCGTCTCCGATAAGCTACCGACGAACTGGCGAAGCAACAATTTATCATCACCGCCGGTATTGCCACAAAGAGCCCTGAACTGGGCAACATGTTGATGTGGATTCCCCGTCCCTTTATATACATGGAACTTAGGGATCGTATATCCCGGCGGGTAACTGATTTGGTCATACCAACTCGGATAGGGTCGTCTGGTTTTGACGATTTGCCCGGCTGCTTCACTCGCCTGATGAGCTCGTATTTGCTGAGCTATATATCCGTCCAAGTCAGCTTTGGAGATTGTCTCCTCCTTTGCTGTTGACAGAGCCGGTGGAGGATTTGACGTTTCTCCCCTGTCGTCTTCAAGGACGATCGGAGGATCTTCAGTAGGAGGATCTTGTCGGATCATCATACCCACCATGTCCTGGAACAGAAGGGCCATTCGTTTTATATTGGCTGCTTGTTCCGCAGCCTCTTTGTCCTTCTTTTCCAGTATTCTCCAAAGGAACTCAGCGTCGGTTTCTTGCTCCTGTCGCTGATCCGAGGACGCTTCGGGGCTTTCTTTTGGCTCGGTAAGTGCGGCCATTGTAGTCAGCATCTCTTGAAGCTTCTGTTGCTGCTCCTGGGTTTTCGTCACGGATCGGGTGAGCGGTCGGTGACCCGTCGAAGCACGGCTTTCCTCCTTTCCAGAAGCCATATAAACAGTGTGCACCACCACGCCCCCAGACTTGGGGTGTTTTTGCTCAGCGCGTTTACGGTTCGCCATGTTCACAGGGGATTTTTGCGGCCTCCTTTTCTTTTGAGTGGTTGAAGTTGAGGGAGCCGTCGCAGTGGGCACCCGAGTAGTTGTTGCTTTTTCTGACCTGACGGAGTAATCCTTCTTCTGCCGAATCTTCATCTTTTTCTGTCGGCGGAGATAGTCTTGATCAATCACCGACTCCTGGACCTGTTGCCAAACCTTGTAAATCTTGGAGGACAGCCGTTGAGGGGGATGCTCCGGCTTTATTCCCGCAGCACTCTCCGCAGGTGGAGGAGATCTTTTCAGCATAGCAGTCAGAGAGTTCTTGCGTACCCTCCTTAGCGGTTCAAAGTTGTTCCCAGTCGGAACAGCAGCATTGATTTCCACCGTTAGAGCTGGTAGGGTTAGCCCAGAGGAGGAGTTGCCCCCGGCCTTCCTTACTCGACGCCAGTGGCGACGTCGAGCGTGTCGAGCTGTTGGGGTTGGTCCGGTGATGGGGATGGTTTCGTCTTGGCCCCTGCCTAGATGAGGTGTCGCCAGTGCCAGCCTCTTGAATACTGATGGCTTTTGAGTGGCGGTGTCCAATCTGTCAAAGACAGACCCTCGAGCAAGAACGGGAGCCAGAATAGTCAGCCTTGAAAAGACCGACTCTTTAGCAGGGGAAGCCATCTTGACGACTTCAGGAATGGAGATGGCTGTCTTCTTCGCGATGGCCATGTCAGGGGTCATGAGCTTCTTGGCAGGCCCATCAGAGTTCAGGTTCAGCCTGGTAAAGACCGAGGCTGCCGGCCTAGCATTGGACGACCAATTGAGAGGGGCCGTGGAAGTAGTGAGCCGATCGAAGACCGACTTCTTTTGCACTCCCGGTACGGGCACTGGAATGGTGAAGCCTGCTGGCGGGAGCATGGTCCCGAAGAACAGACCGGTAATAGCTTGATTCACTTGCTCCACCGGCATAGCAAGGATGGAGGCCGCTTGAGGCCCATAGGCTACACCTCCAGGTGAGGCGGAGCGTCTGTTGCACTTGCATTTCGAGCAGCTCGAGCAGTTGGATGCCATTGATGCTTGATTTCTGCGATAGGCAAAAGTCCAAATCTTAGTAACTTGAAACTCAAAGGCAACCATTTAACAAACCGCGATTCATTCGCGAAGACAATACACGAAGTGTGGAGTGGAAAGAGGAAAAGGTCCCACCGGGCATGCCAGAATCTGTTCCCCTCCGAATGGCGGCCAAGACATGGGCGTCTTGCCTGAGATTCGGGGCAGATGCTAATTGGTGCTATCCGTCCACCTCTCCGAAGATGCCAAGTTGATTTAAGGCACCGTGTATCGGAGGTTTAGACGGATGCGTCCGATGTAGCAGACTTCGTCAGATTCCCTCTCGTTTGAGGGGTTTTTGATTGTGGGGACGCTCTTCCCTGCAGGCGCAAGCCCCTGCAGTTAATTACGCTACCGCATTGCGGTAACAATTTTCTCCTTCTCCAGATGGTCACTTCGTGTTGTGTGTGTTAGTTTTGTTTTTGGTTGCCCGTGGATTGTATACGGAGACTGAGTTATGTCGTCGCCCGTAGGGCGTGGACTAGTCCAAATCCGTATTATCTTAGATTTGGGTTTGGGGGTTTGGTTTGAGGATACGTTAGCCATATTTGAGGCTAAGATCAATTCAAACGTTTGTTAAGGATACATTAGTCTAATTTGAGACTAAGATCAACTTAACGGGATCGTTTAGATCCGACAAAAGAGCATTTGGGCTCTATTATTCCAGTTTAGGGACATAGTGGTCCGTTGAATGTATGGCCGTCGGGACCCATCACCTCTCTGAGGACGTTGAAGGATTACAACGACAGTGTTGGGGTAAAAATTTACACCCCCGTTGACCGAGTCAAAGTCAAGGTCAACCCCAAGCCAGGTGGGCCCAAGCCCAGGTCAAGCGGGCCCATGCCCAAGTCGAGCCCGCGGCCAGCCTCCTCCATGCCAACAACAAAAATCATGTAACAAATAATTTTTATGTAATTTTTGTGCATGAATGTAAACAAAATGGGCACAAAGCCAATATTTTGTAAGCCCATGGCTTATGTGCAAAAATGAAATGGCACATGAGCCATGGGATGGCTAAAATGCCATTTTTGTAAAGCCCAAGGGGCTATATGTAAATATGTAAGCCTATATAAGGCAACATGATGATGAATAAAAAAAGACTTTTTCATTCCCTCAAAAAAAAACTAGGGCTTGTGCCTCCTGCTCCTTCTCCAAGGTTCCCAAAACCTTCTTCTTTCTTTTGAATTAAATCAAGAGTTTAACTCTTCCTTTTCCCAAAATAAATAGTTTTCCACCACAAAACCCACAAAGAGGAACTTAGATCTCCCACCAGATCTCGAAAAGGGGAGACTTTTAAGTCTTACCCCCTTTTCTCCAAGATCCCGCCGGTCAAGAGCAAGAAGAAGGAGACCCATCTCCAAAAATCTAACTTTGGATAGACCCAAGGCTCAAAAGAAGAGCAATAAGTCCCCAGGAGTTTAACTCCTTTCTAAATCTGTTGGAGTTTAACTCCATAATTTAATTTCTGTTGGAGTTTAACTCCATAAATTTGTTTCTGTTGGAGTTTAACTCCATAAATTTGTTTCTGTTAGGAGTTCAACTCCGAAAATTCCCTTGGGAGTTCAACTCCCCAGCCTAGGGGCTAGGCTTCCCTTTCCGCGGGTCTTTCCCGCGGTCACGTGTGCCCACGTGACCCCGGGGCGCCAAGGCGCCCATCGTTCACGTGTGCCCACGTGACCCCGGGGCGCCAAGGCGCCCATCGGTCACGTGTGCCCACGTGACTCCGGAGGGCGCCAAAGTGCCCAATGGTCCGTGTGCGCCACGTGACCCCGGGCACCATGCGCCCACATGCTGTCCACGCGTCTTTAAGACGCTTTCCCCTCCTTTTTTTTATGCACTCCACACTAAATATGCCTCCCTCGTTAGAAAAAAATTCTAACGGGGCGCTGTCCCGCACCCCGCAAGGGGGCTGCTAGCCCCCTTGACCCCCAGCCCGCTATCCGGGTAGCGGGACCCCCGTAAAAACTCTGCGTGGCTCCCGATATTTCCAAAACCCCTTCAAAACACGATACTGTACATTGAGTTCGCATCACCAGCTTAACCCGTTAATCGGAGGTTCCTTCGCTCCAAATGCGAGGGGTAATTAACGGCAGCTTAGTCCGCGATTGCCGGAGATTCGGATCCCCACAATCAATAAACCCCGGCCTACCCTCGGCCGGGGGAATCTGTAATGCTCCTGATCAGCGCGCGCGTATTCCCATCTCAATGGGGTGACGAAAAACACCCTACAGATTCTGGCACGCCCGGTGGGACCAATCTCTCCTCCCATATTTCGGGTTAAACGTTCATGCGAACTCAATCAATATACATGTCTATATTTATACTAAAATAATGCTCTTTCATGCAGATTTTCAAGCAATCACCTTTCGACGATGTCTTCGATGATGAACTCAGCTCCTGTCTCCTACACGATGAAGATAGACTCCAGGACGGTCCTTCCGGCTAGTCTCGGGCGACAATGGGAGGAGCCGCTGCTACCATTCGGCTCTATTGTGTTCATGCCAGTTGGCACCATCCTAGCTCCTCAAGCCCCGGTGGCGGACAAACCGGTCTCGAGAGACAGGAGACCAAATGCGGTGGTCGCGAGGGCACCTCAGCCCAAGCACAAATCCGTTTCCAAACGACCCTCCATCGCTCTAGCTGGGGGCATGGCCATCAACGTCAACGAAGCAACTGGGCATCTCGGGCAAGCTCCAGCGGTACCCCCGACAACTGCTCGATCGGGTGTCTTCTCTAAGCTCCCCGCTAATCAACTCACAATGGCTTCCCAAAGAGCAGAAGCCTGCCAAGCGCTTAAGGCAAAGAAGTTGAGGCACAAGCGGCTCAGATATAGAACCAACAAAAGGGCTAGGGCTCTAGCCATGTTAAAATTTATGAATTTCCAAAGCCCGGACCGCTCCGCGAAACCAGCTGCCAGTGATGAAAGAATGGCTGAATGTGTTATCCACATTGTCTACATGGCCGGACATGAGGAAACGAACCCTCTTCTTTTTCACAGCCATGGTGATGATACGGTTGACGCTACCCAGCATCGGCTCGATCTAAATGATGAAGAGCCCGCTCAGGCTGATAAGCCAGAGGATCCCGTGGTTCCTATGGAATGGAGCTCAGGCAATAAAGATTACCCGGTTGTCATAGCCGGAACTACAGAACAGGCATTATTCCAATAGCTTCAAAGGCAATTTCAGGACAGGGATGAGAAGATGGCCGAGGTCTATTCCAAAGTCGACGAGCTGGCAAATGTCGTGGCAGATCTCGCGACCCAAGTCGCCCGATTGCAATCACAGCAGAATCAAATTTTGGCTCATGAGCCAGGGATTGGTACCCGGGAGCAGCCAACTGATATCCCTTTAAATCTAAAAGCGGAGCGCCTTCGCGAAAAACGGCCGCAATTAGCCTCCAGTCCCTCCGATACATACGCCGGGGGGGAATCGCCTCTGAAAAAGAATCTGGAAAAGGTCTATTCCTTCAAGAGGGAAAATGTCCACAAGATATTCAGGGACGCCCTAAGAAACGGTCTACAACTGCCAGAATCAAAGAGACCGCAAGAAGAGAATATGATCGACGACCCAAAATATTGCCCCTATCATAGGGTGATAGGTCATTCCATTGAGGACTGCTTCGTCTTCAAAGATTGGGTCGAAAAGCAATACAAGACGGGAGAGATAGAACTGTCTAAAGGCGTGTTAGCAAACAGTTAAGCTACGACCGCCGATTTCATGCAAATGGAGACCGAAACCTTTCGGGAACCTAACCCTCCCAGACATGTGCAGGGCGAACCAAAGATTGATCGGCCTCAGGGACCGGCGTCAGTGAGGGCACCTACTCTGATGGAGAGAAGGAAGAAGGTGTACTCCTTTAGGAGGGATGAGGTCCGCGATATATTCAAGGAAGCCTTGAACAATGGCCTGCAACTGCCTATTCCGAAGAGGCCACATGAAATGAATATGATTGGCAATCCCATATACTGCCCATAGCATAGAGTGCTGAGTCATACCATTGAAGACTGCTGTGTTTTCAAAGATTGGGCAGAGGACCAATATAAGCTTGGAAAAACCTCTCAATCCTCGGACGTATCGGCAAGCCACGGAGCTAGGCCATCAGCACAGCTCCGCCAAGATCAATGTTCAAGGAGCTGGGATAAGCAAAGAGGACCACCACGTCGTTAAACTGGAAACAGTCGACCTCTAAGTCGTTAAACTGGGAATGTAAAAAAAAGTGTAAATAAAAAAAATGTGTAAATAAAAGAAAAATAAAGAAAAGCCGAAATGATGGGGCAACTCGCAATAAAAATCAGCGAGTAAAAATGAAAATGAAAATAAAGCCGAAATGATGGGGCAACCGCGAATAAATAGCCGAAATGATAGGGCGATCGCGACCTTCGCGATAAGAAAAGCTGAAATGATGGAGCAATCGCGGTAAAACAAAACAAAAAAAAAGCGGCGAATGATGAGTCGCTCCTGGTACCATATTCCAGTGTAGCGATGCAGACGCCAATCAAAATCCAATTTTCCAAAATTCTTCCGGCCCTACGGCTAGTCCCCAAATTGACTGCCGTATACAATCCACGGGCTCAAATAATTCTCAGCATACCCATTCCCCACCGCAACCACCAGTTACGCGGCAGGTCTCCGCCTTCGGAATTATGCTCCATTAAGAAGACCCACTCATGTGTCCTTACGATGCATGAGGAGAACAAACCTTCGTGGGATCCTTACGACTCACGAAGGAAAAACACACTTAGGAGTCCCCACGACTCCTAAGGAGAACATACACCTGTGGGATCCTTACGACTCGCAGGGAGAAAATACCTTTATGGGACCCTCACGGCCCATAAAATTAAAAAGTCTTAGGTGGTAGGGATCTAAACCTGTCTCCTAAGCCATCGCTCCCCAATCCCCAAGTGGCAAATGATGAGTCGCTCCTGGTACCATATTCCAGTGCAGCGATGCAGACGCCAACCAAATTCCAAACTCAAATTCCCAAGCGGCGAATGATGAATCGCTCCTGGTACCATATTCCAGTACAGCGATGCAGACGCCAACCGAATTCCAAACCCCATACCCCAAAAGGCGAATGATGAGTCGCTCCTGGTATCATATTCCAGTGCAGCGATGCAGACGCCAACCAAATTCCAACTCCCATACCCCAACGGCGAATGATGAGTCGCTCCTGGTACCATATTCCGGTGTAGCGATGCAGACGCCAACAAAGTCCTGAAATGTTTCTGGCCCTACGGTCTGGATCATACATCCTGCAAAACCGTATACAATCCACGGGCGTAAAACAATCCCGATCTCTCCAAAAAAAAGAAAAAAAGAAGAACGGTGTGTCCACAAGCAAAACGGGCACGGATGAAAACCCGAAAGGGCTCCGTGAGTAAAAACAGCAGGACTGCCGGCGAGTTTGTGAAAACCCGAAAGGACACAAACTCGTAAAAAAAAAAGAAATGAAATACACTCGCAAAGTCCTCTCGACTTTGTGAGGAGAAAATTCCCGCGTGAGATCCCTACGACTCACAAAGGAGCAACACACTTAGGAGTCCCCACGACTCCTAAGGAGAAAATACACCTACGAGATCTTTTCGACTCGTAGGGAGAAAATGCTTTTATGGGACCCTCACGGCCCATAAAATTGAAAAGCCTTAGGTGACAGGGATCTAAACCTGTCTCGTAAGCCAGCAATTCCCAAATCCTCTCGGGACACATGATGAGTTGCTCCTGGCATTATTCCAGTGCAGCAATGCAGATGCCAAACAAACCAAATCCAAATCCTCTCGGGGCACATGATGAGTTGCTCCTGGCATTATTCCAGTGCAGCAATGCAGATGCCAAACAAAAAAAAAACAAATCCAAATCCTCGCGGGGCAAATTATGAGTTGCTCCTGGTATTATTCCAGTGCAGCGATGCAGATGCCAAAAAAAAAAACCAATTCCCAAATCCTTCCGGGGCAAATGATGAGTTGCTCCTGGCATTATTCCAGTGTAGCAATGCAGATGCCAAACGACAAAAATACCAATCCCAAAATTCTCTCATGACAAATGATGATTCGATCCTGGTACCATATTCCAGTATAGCGATGCTGATGTCAACTCAAGTCAAACAAATCAAACCATCCAATTCCAATATCGACCTTTGCGTCAAACAGCGACACTCCGTGCCGGGGGCACGTCTACCAAATCGCTCCGTAACAGAGCGTCGACCGTCTATGTCGCAAAAAGGGCAGTGCAGGCTCCCGCAAATTGGGAACCCAAATCGCTCCGGATCAGAGCGTCGACCGTCTATGTCGCAAAAAGGGCAGTGCAGGCTCCCGCAAATTGGGAACCCAAATCGCTTCGGATCAGAGCGTCGACCGTCTATGTCGTAAAAAGGGCAGTGCAGGTTCCCGCAAATTGGGAACCCAAATCGCTTCGTAACAGAGCGTCGACCGTCTATGTCGCAAAAAGGGCAGTGCAGGCTCCCGCAAATTGGGAACCCAAATCGCTTCGTAACAGAGCGTCGACCGTCTATGTCGCAAAAAGGGCAGTGCAGGCTCCCGCAAATTGGGAACCCAAATCACTCCGGATCAGAGTGACCGTCTATGTCGCAAAAAGGGCAGTGCAGGCTCCCGCACATTGGGAACCCAAATCGCTTCGGATCAGAGCGTCGACCGTCTATGTCGCAAAAAGGGCAGTGCAGGCTCCCGCAAATTGGGAACCCAAATCGCTTCGTAACAGAGCGTCGACCGTCTATGTCGTAAAAAGGGCAGTGCAGGCTCCCGCAAATTGGGAACCCAAATCGCTCCGGATCAGAGCGTCGACCGTCTATGTCGCAAAAAGGGCAGTGCAGGCTCCCGCAAATTGGGAACCCAAATCGCTCCGGATCAGAGCGTCGACCGTCTATGTCGCAAAAAGGGCAGTGCAGGCTCCCACAAATTGGGAACCCAAATCGCTTCGTAACAGAGCGTCGACCGTCTATGTCGTAAAAAGGGCAGTGCAGGCTCCCGCAAATTGGGAACCCAAATCGCTCCGGATCAGAGCGTCGACCGTCTATGTCGCAAAAAGGGCAGTGCAGGCTCCCGCAAATTGGGAACCCAAATCGCTCCGGATCAGAGCGTTGACCGTCTATGTCGCAAAAAGGGCAGTGCAGGCTCCCGCAAATTGGGAACCCAAATCGCTTCGTAACAGAGCGTCGACCGTCTATGTCGCAAAAAGGGCAGTGCAGGCTCTCGCAAATTGGGAACCCAAATCGCTTCGGAACAGAGCGTCGACCGTCTATGTCGCAAAAAGGGCAGTGCAGGCTCCCGCAAATTGGGAACCCAAATCGCTTCGGATCAGAGCGTCGACCGTCTATGTCGCAAAAAGGGCAGTGCAGGCTCCCGCAAATTGGGAACCCAAATCGCTCCGTAACAGAGCGTCGACCGTCTATGTCGCAAAAAGGGCAGTGTAGGCTCCCGCAAATTGGGAACCCAAATTGCTTCGGATCAGAGCGTCGACCGTCTATGTCGCAAAAAGGGCAGTGCAGGCTCCCGCAAACTGGGAACCCAAATCGCTCCGGATCAGAGCGTCGACCGTCTATGTCGCAAAAAGGGCAGTGCAGGCTCCCGCAAACTGGGAACCCAAATCGCTTCGTAACAGAGCGTCGACCGTCTATGTCGCAAAAAGGGTAGTGCAGGCTCCCGCAAACTGGGAACCCAAATCGCTTCGTAACAGAGCGTCGACCGTCTATGTCGCAAAAAGGGCAGTTCAGGCTCCCACAAATTGGGAACCCAAATCGCTTCGTAACAGAGCGTCGACCGTCTATGTCGCAAAAAGGGCAGTGCAGGCTCCCGCATATTGGGAACCCAAATCGCTCCGGATCAGAGCGTCGACCGTCTATATCGCAAAAAGGGCAGTGCAGGCTCCCGCAAATTGGGAACCCAAATCGCTTCGTAACAGAGCGTCGACCGTCTATGTCGCAAAAAGGGCAGTGCAGGCTCCCGCAAATTGGGAACTCCAAATCGCTCCGGATCAGAGCGTCGACCGTCCATGTCTCAAAAAGGGCAGTGCAAGCTTCCTAAAAAGCAGGAACCGGATCACTCCGGGCAAGGGAAACGTCTACCACGAACACTCTGTCTCGGAGGCGCGTCAAGCGTCGACCGTCCATGTCGTAAAAAGGGCAGTGCATCCCAAAAAGTGGGAACCAAAGCAAGTCGCCTCCATGTGAAAGAAGATCCATCAGTTTCATGCACACAACCCACATGTGCGGTGTGCATTTATTGATGGGGGGCACTTTGTTGGGGTAAAAATTTACACCCCCGTTGACCGAGTCAAAGTCAAGGTCAACCCCAAGCCAGGTGGGCCCAAGCCCAGGTCAAGCGGGCCCATGCCCAAGTCGAGCCCGCGGCCAGCCTCCTCCATGCCAACAACAAAAATCATGTAACAAATAATTTTTATGTAATTTTTGTGCATGAATGTAAACAAAATGGGCACAAAGCCAATATTTTGTAAGCCCATGGCTTATGTGCAAA
This sequence comes from Agapanthus africanus, assembly GCA_030015575.1. Lineage (NCBI taxonomy): Eukaryota > Viridiplantae > Streptophyta > Magnoliopsida > Asparagales > Amaryllidaceae > Agapanthus > Agapanthus africanus. The sequence goes on along the minus strand of JASDDO010000026.1, from coordinate 47,864,585 downwards.
AATGAAATGGCACATGAGCCATGGGATGGCTAAAATGCCATTTTTGTAAAGCCCAAGGGGCTATATGTAAATATGTAAGCCTTTATAAGGCAACATGATGATGAATAAAAAAAGACTTTTTCATTCCCTCAAAAAAAAAACTAGGGCTTGTGCCTCCTGCTCCTTCTCCAAGGTTCCCAAAACCTTCTTCTTTCTTTTGAATTAAATCAAGAGTTTAACTCTTCCTTTTCCCAAAATAAATAGTTTTCCACCACAAAACCCACAAAGGGGAACTTAGATCTCCCACCAGATCTCGAAAAGGGGAGACTTTTAAGTCTTACCCCCTTTTCTCCAAGATCCCGCCGGTCAAGAGCAAGAAGAAGGAGACCCATCTCCAAAAATCTAACTTTGGACAGACCCAAGGCTCAAAAGAAGAGCAATAAGTCCCCAGGAGTTTAACTCCTTTCTAAATTTGTTGGAGTTTAACTCCATAATTTAATTTCTGTTGGAGTTTAACTCCATAAATTTGTTTCTGTTGGAGTTTAACTCCATAAATTTGTTTCTGTTAGGCGTTCAACTCCGAAAATTCCCTTGGGAGTTCAACTCCCCAGCCTAGGGGCTAGGTTTCCCTTTCCGCGGGTCTTTCCCGCGGTCACGTGTGCCCATGTGACCCCGGGGCGCCAAGGCGCCCATCGGTCACGTGTGCGCACGTGACCCCGGGGCGCCAAGACGCCCATCGCCCACGTGACCCCGGGGCGCCAAGGCGCCCATCGGTCATGTGTGCCCACGTGACTCCGGAAGGCGCCAAAGTGCCCAATGGTCACGTGTGCGCCACGTGACCCCGGGCACCATGCGCCCACATGCTGTGCACGCGTCTTTAAGACGCTTTCCCCTCCTTTTTTTATGCACTCCACACTAAATATGCCTCCCTCGTTAGAAAAAATTTCTAACGGGGCGCTGCCCCGCACCCCGCAAGGGGGCTGCTAGCCCCCTTGACCCCCAGCCCGCTATCCGGGTAGCGGGACCCCCGTAAAAACTCTGCGTGGCTCCCGATATTTCCAAAACCCCTTCAAAACACGATACTGCACATTGAGTTCGCATCACCAGTTTAACCCGTTAATCGGAGGTTCCTTCGCTCCAAATGCGAGGGGTAATTAACGGCAGCTTAGTCCGCGGTTGCCGGAGATTCGGATCCCCACAATCAATAAACCCCGGCCTACCCTAGGCCGGGGGAATCTGTAATGCGCCTGATCAGCGCGCGCGTATTCCCATCTCAATGGGGTGACGAAAAACACCCTACAGACAGATGTCAGAGGAGTTTAGAGATGTATCCTTGAACCAAAGTTGGTTGGGAGATCTATAGTCCAATTTGGGACTAAAGTCTGTTTTGAAAGTTTTGGTTTAAGGATGTGTTAGCCATATTGGAGGCTAAGATCAACTTAAACAGGATCGTTTAGATCCGACAAAAGAGCATTTGGTGGCTCTATTGTTCCAGTTTAGAGACATAGTGGTCCATTGCCAGTTTAGGGACATGGTGATCCATCTCCAGTTTAGGGACATGGTGGTCCATATTCCAGTTTAGGGACATAGTGGTCCATTGGTAGTTTAAGTACATTGCGGTCCATTGGTAGTTTAAGGATGCATAAGTCCATGGGTTTAAGGACCCCACAGTCCATATGGGTGTGTTTAAGGACGCATTAGTCCGTTAGTTTAAGGACGCATAAGTCCGCGGGTTTAAGGACCCCACAGTCCGTATCTTGGTTTAAGGACGTATAAGTCCATAAGTTTAAGGACCCCACAGTCCGTGTTGATGTGTGGTTGTCGGGACCCGTCACCTCTCTGAAGACGTTGAAGGATTACAACGACAAATATCAGAGGAGTTCAGAGATGTACCCTTGAACCAATGAGTTGGTTGAGGAATCTATAGTCCAATTTGAGACTAAAGTCTGTTTGAAGGTTTAAGGATACGTTAGCCATATTTGAGGCTAAGATCAACTTAAACGGGATCGTTTAGATCCGACAAAAGAGCATTTGGGGCTCTATTATTCTATTTTAGGGACATAGAGGTCCATTGCCAGTTTAGGGACATGATGGTCCATCTCCAGTTTAGGGACATGGTGGTCCATCATTCCCGTTTTGGGGACAAATGTTAGTTTAAGGACGCATTAGTCCATGAGTTTAAGGACCCCACGGTCCGTATTAATGTGTGGTTGTCGGGACCCGTCACCTCTCTGAAGACGTTGAAGGATTACAATGACAAATATCAGAGGAGTTCAGAGATGCACCCTTGAACCAATGAGTTGGTTGAAAGAGCAGATGTGCTCAGTTCAAGATGATTTGAGGACTTATGGCCAGTTTGGGCTAAGTCCAATTATGTTTGAAATATTGGCCCTTTGGGCCATTAGGCATTTATCTGGGTTCAGCCCCTCATCATTCAGCAGTGCTAAACAGAGGTTTGGGTGTTCTGACAACATTTTGTCTTTTATTAGGCACTGACCTTTCATCATGGCTCTGGAGTTTACTTTGAATGTCATGTAAAATGATCAAGTTTGGAAAACAAGGGTATATTTGGAGTTCAATCAAAGGGGAATCCTGCCTCTGGAAAAACTTAGCCATTTTGGGCTAGGTTGGTTTTGAAATAGTGTTAACACTAGAAGGTATTTGACGATCACGTGTTCCCACGTGATGCGCTTTAAAAATAGTGTTAAACACTAAAAAGGGGTGGTCACGTGAGGTGCCTGAGATTGGGCCGAAACTCCTTTCTTCGTTCTGCCATTAAGTGTTAAACACTTTCATTTTTATTTTAGAGCATCACGTGTTGGCACGTGATGGGGATCTGTGCGCCAATTGTTAAAGCATTTGCTGAGGGATCACGTGATAACACGTAAGAGCGCCTAAAGCTTTCATTTCCTTTGCTTTTTCTTTCTGTGTTTTGGGAGTCACGTGGGAGCACGTGAGGCATTGCCTCAAACCTTCTTCCTTTTTATTTTTGGGGATCTTTTTAGGGGTCACGTGGGGACACGTGACCCTAGTTCTTTTCATGAACAGAGATCTTTTAAGAATTGAATTCTCTGTAGGGTTAAACCCTAATTTTGTTTTGGAGAAATTAAATTCCTATTGTGAAAGAATTAAATTCTTATTTATGGCAAAACCCTAATTTCTTTTCAAAGGAATTAAACTCCTAGATATGTAAAAGAATTAAATTCCTAGATATGTAAAAGAATTAAATTCTTGATTAGGGTTAAACCCTAGTTTCATTTTAGGAGGAATTAAATTCCTATGAGTTTGGGAGAATTAAATTCTCAAAACTCAATTCCCGTTCTAAGTTTATGATCTGCATGGCAGGATCTCGACCCGATGAGAATTAAATTCTCATCCTATGGGGAGATGTGCTCTGTACAGATCTTCAACCAGAAGAAGAACTAAGTTCTTTATTTGCAGAAGAGTTAAACTCTTAAATTTTGAGAATTAAATTCTCTTTTTAAAGTTGATCTTTTTCCATTTTCTCACCTAGGGTTTTCTTTGTTGAGAATTAGATTCTCCTTTCTTTTCTTCTCTCTTGAGAATCAAATTCTCCTTTCTCTGTTTTTCTCTCTAAAAAAACGGTCCCTTCTTTTCTTTTCTTTGCTCCTATTTATAGGAGAAGGAAAAGAATCAATTTGTTCAGCAAATCTCTCAATGAAAGATTTGATTTGTTTTCGTATTTAATATAATCCTTTAGATCATTATATGAATTTTATTCACCGTTGAATTTTAAATCCAAAAGATATTTTGTTTGTTATTTCGGTGAGATTTGGGGAGATCTTTCCTTATTTAAGATTTTTCCATAAATTGGTGGTTTTTAATCACCATTGGATTTTTAATCCAACGGTCCCCATAATCCTTTTCCATTTTGAAAGATTTAGAGAAATTTAGAATTTTAATTCTATTAAACTGTAAGGCTTTCAAAGCCTGTCACGTGCTGGCACGTGACCCTTGGTCACGTGTGAGCACATGACTCCCAAATTGGTTCCTTTAACAGCCGCTTGTTTATGTTGTTGTTTTAACCATCACATGTCAACACGTGACCATTGGTCACGTGTGAGCACGTGATAGCTCGTTGAGGTATTTCCTGATTTTTAATCAGGGAACAGATTTTAGAATTTAATTCTATTCATTATTTTAGAGGCCTTAAAATCCCATCACGTGACCCATGGTCACGTGTGAGCACGTGATGCCCCATTGGGGTCTTTTCTGAGTTTTTATTATATCTTTTAACTCCTCCAGCGGGTTCTTAAAGGTCAATCATGTGTGGACACGTGATGCCTCATAACTTTTGATCCCGGATGAATTATGAGGCCCACAATATATCAAATCGAAGGGTTTTTCGAGATGCTTCCAATACCATTAGAATTTAATAGTTTCTCTTTCGGGAACTTATCAAAATACAGGCCAGAAGATATTGGTTCGCATTTCCTTAAGCGTATCGCTTCCATTTGATACCTTGGACTCTTCTGCGCAGAAATTTTTGGCGGGAACAGGTACGCTCCTTAATGACTAATACTAAATCGCCTTTTTCAATTAAGGGATGCACTAGAAATTGATGCATATCAATTGATACTGGTTCCACCTAAATCAGTGCCTCAAATTCTATATGTGATATAGAATGGGTTATCATCTTAAGATTGTTAAGATATTAAGTTGTCCGGCTTATACTTAAAACCAGAATTCGGATAAACTCAAGGCACGTTTTAGTAATGGCAGTTTGTGAGTTATTCCGGGTATTGACGAAGGATTAACTTTCTACCATTTTCGGGATCAAAATTTATTTTGCTCTCGATACGCCACGTTTTTTTGAAAAGGAATTTCTTTCAAGAAAAATTAGTGGGAGTGTGGTAGAACTGGAAGTAATTCCAGAACCACAAACGGTTACTGGAGATTTAGTTGAATCTGAAGATTCAATTGACCCTGACAAACCTTAGCCTACTCCGCAAATTTGGTAGGTAACCTCAGCCACCTGAGAGGTACTACGGTTTCCTCGTTGATGGTGATTAGGGTGCTTGCATCATGTAATGATGACCCTACTAGTTATCAGCAGGCCATGAGAAGTGGTGATTTCCGACTGATGGTTAGATGCCGAATTATCCTAGTTGGACTCCATGCACTGCAACAAAGTGTAAGGGGTAAAACCCATTAGAAGCAAGTAGATCTTATGAGATAAGTGCAAATAGAAAAGTACTAGTCTAATAAGGCTAGACTTGTAGTAAAAAGTTTTCATCAAATACCCATTGTGGGTTGTAATGAAACTATTACTGCAGTGTCTGTGTTAAAGTCCATACGGATAAAACTTGCCAATGTTGTCTTTCATGACTATGATATCTGGCATGTGGATGACTATAATGTCCTTTTGAATTGGATTTAGAAATGTACGTGTATATGACTCTGCCAGAGGGTTATCTTATTCAGTGGAAGCAGCGATAAGTGTGCAAGTTGCTTAAGTCTATCTCTAGACTAAAGCAGACATAGCGGAAATGGATCATCTGTTTTGATGATACAGTTAAAGTGTGTGACTTCATTAAAATGAGAGATAGACCTGATGTTTGTAAGAAAATAATAGGGAGTGTTGTAATATTCTTCATATGGTATGTAGATGACATACTCATGATAGGGAGTGGTGTCCCTATACTGAAAATCGGTAAAACGATGGTGGTCACATGCATTTCTCCATATAGGATATGGACACCGGTCTAATCCTGGAGAAACATGGGGTAGTGATTGATCGTGAAAAAGTGTTTTGTAAATAACCGCAATCAAAACGGTGTCGCTAATAGCTAGCCGCGTGAGTATGGGTCGTCCGCAGAGAAACATGAACTCTTTTCTTAGTTTAGACGAGTTGATAAAAAATGGGATGGTTTGATTGTCGTTCTATTTTAAGATGGATATAAAATTTATAATAAAAAGGCTTATAGGGTTCATAGGACTTAGCAGTTAATCGATGAATATTTAAAAATGACTCTTTTATCTTTTAATAGTTTAAAACTAGAGCGATAGTGATGAATGTGGATTAGGATTCTTAGAGGAAACTAGGGTTTCCCACTATCGACCCTTGGCTATCCATTGATCTCTATTCATGTCAAGCCCTTAACAAAACAAGAGTTTAACCAATCTCAAATCGTGGTCGTGACTATCAATAAATTGATAGCGCGCCCAATAAGGAGCTTAACATTTATATCGCTAAAGTTTATAAACATTAAAATGTTACAAGAAGTTAAAAGATTTTTCATTCATTATCCTATCCTATTCTACAAACCCTAACAAGTAAGGAATTACTCGCTCATGGTTATTGGTGATTTAGAAGAAAGGTAGAAGAATAATGAAATCATAATTAAGATGCAGAAAAGTAAAGTGTAAAAAGTAAATGCGGAAAGAATTAAAACAAAAACTACCTTTATTAATCAACTATTGCATTACAACTTTTCTCCTTAGAAAGTAGATTACAAGAATCCTAGTTTGCTCTAGATCTTTCTTTTTAAGAAGGTAGATGAATAGATGATTATGCGATCACTTAGATGAATCTTGAATGCACAGCTCTCGGTCCTTTATATAGTCCCTGAAACCAGAAGCTCTTGATACCATATTGTTACATTTCAAAAATATAAAATAATATTTTTGAAATTTAAATAATAAAACAATAAATTTCACGAAAACTATTCGAGTATGAATTTGGAGTTTTCGTAAAATGGTATAATTATATACCAATATTTGAAAAATATTTGGAGAATAATATGTATTTTTAATTATAAAGGCGTTTATTGAATTTGGATATTTTATAAATAATTATGCAATTAATTATATGCAAGTTTATATTAAACTTTATTAGTGCACTACTAATCATGCCTTAAACCAAATCCAAGTTCTTAATAAGCATGGCTAGTGCACCATGACATATTGCATTTGCTGCATGCTGGCTTCATAGTATTTGTGGTTACTTTGTTTTTTTTAAAGAGAAGGAAAAGAAAAAGGAAAGGAAAGGAAAGGAAAAGAAAAAGAAAAGATATTTATGAGAGGGGACATTGAGGCATGGACAAGAGAGAGGGGAAGGTCATATCTTCCACTATGGCACCATTCTTCATTTCATTTCCTTCCCTTCATCATCCTCCATCTTCATCTCCTCCTCCTCCACTACCTCCTCCAAAACACCTCAAAATTCACCTCAAAACCTCATCTCACCTTCACAAAAATTGTGCACCACCTCATCCTACACGCTATGGTGAGCTCAAGTTTGGATTTTGAGCATTTTGAGCCATCTTAGAAATTTCTTCAGTTTCTCTAAAAGGTAAATCTTTTACTTTTCTTCTTATTATCAAGTTTCTTCATCTCTTATTTATGTTTAGAGTTCGATTAAGCTAGATTAGTGATCTTGGAAATTTCTAGGATATTTTTAGTGGATGATTTGAGTAGTAGAGATGCAATTGATGTTTAATTAGTGACCCCAAACCCTTAGTGATAATATTCTGGATAAACTTGAGACTAGAACCCCAAAACACGAACTTAGAATTTTCCCGACATCGATTTTTGACGAATTGTGATGACTCTGTAGAATCTGCTATGACCCGAGAGATTTATAAAATAAGTTGCTATAAAAGTGAGATGTGCAAGCCACCTAAAATTTATCCCTGAAACTTGAGACCCTACCTCCTCACTATGGCCGCAGATTTAATCAGAATGGCCGCAATTTGCGGCCTGACCAGGGATTCTTAGTGTGGATTTTGGTTTATAGCTCCAGTATCCGATATCTAGACCTACCCTATATGCAAAATCTCCTAATTTCATCTAGGGTAGAATCTGGAAGTGTTTCTCCATGTTGCTGATTTCGGGTTTCCGATTTCTGAAAAATTGGTTTTGGTATTTGAGTTTTGGCACGGGCGTTGGACGTTCGTACGTCAACGCTGATGGTTGTTTGGTTGTTCTTGAATGCGTGGGCTATAAGTTCTAATTTATGAGCACTTCGCGTGCCGTATCGGTTTCGGATTTGGTTTTGATATCGTTACGATGTGCATTGATTTGTAGGTACCTTCGTGTGGACTTTCGAGACGACGAAGGAGAACAATAAGTTCATCGACTTCGGCTAAAGCAAGGATTAACAGGTGAGTAGATATATATCTACGGGGAAAGTCGGGTGGATGACGTATAGCACCCCTGCAACCATAGTAATGGAGAATCGATATATAGAATATATTTTGGAGAAATCTATCTTATGAACTTACGGATATGATCAAAAAATTTAGTATGAGATGACATGATAAAATGAGAATATGATAAATTCAAGATGACTTGAATTGAGATGTTGATATGATAAAATGAGAATATGATGAAACAAGATGATTTAGATTGATATGTTGATATGATGAAATGAGAATATGATGAAACAAGATGACTTTGATTGATATATTGATATACATATGCTAGGAGATATATACACACATATACTTATGCCGAGATATATATATGAGAATAAGAGATGATATTATGTGTATGACGATTGATTCTTATTATGTTTGATAACACTGTACGATAGATTACCGTACGTGATATGATGTACCGATGATTGATCCGTACTCGTGACTTGAGGATGATGTTCAATGATAGCGCCTGTCACGACCCGCAGGGTACGGAACGTGACTGGAACTTAAGTTTACGAAACGTCTCAAGACGTCCGTAAAATAAGTAAGCCAAAGCCCAGAAACCAAAACCAAATAAGCAAAAGAGTGAAGAAAACCCAATCAATTGAAAGCGAGTTTATCAAATAAGTCATATAAAACCTTTTTAAAAACAATATCAATTTTTCCGAAAATTTCGGCAGAGTCTCCTTTGTAAATACTGGCCCCCAAAATGGGTACAACAAGAATATATATAAATCCAACAAATAAGGCTTCCCCAAGCGGGAGCTAGCTCTTCGCCACAAGGCGGTCATAAATCCCACGCAATATAAAACAACAACATGCAAAATAATCATAAAGAAGCATAAAAAAAACCGCATGTCGACTCAAGTGAGCTCGACCCCAAAATACAGCATAAAAAGTCCACAAATCTCACAGTCTCATCTCTAGGTCAATATACAACAATACTGGTAGATACAGTAGATGGAGTACTCTAGATACAAAGAATATACAAGATGGTACAAAAATAATAATACAACCCACCTACGAGCAAAAACCTCGAGTCCTGGCAGGAGAGGCAAAAGAAGCGGTGCGCCCGCCGCTACTGCGCTGACGGAGCGGACCTGCAAAAGACTGTGGCACAACGGGGGTGAGTTGCCAACTCGTGAGTAATAAATAACATCTATAGAGGCTATCGCAAGTATGCACACAAGCATCCTAACATCTATAATACATGTATGTATTCAATATGAATATACTAGCAGGTATGAATGCAATGTGAATCAACTCATGATTTGAATGTGTAAGTATAAGAATCATGTCTTTCCTTTAGGAATCTCTTTTGAAATACCAGCACAATACCACTAGAATCAACAAGAACCTGTGTCCAGCAACGACACCTCAAAACTATCACAAATCTCATATATCCACGTCATAGTATCTCTGGCCTCAGCCATCCGGCTGACCCATCTCAATATCACTATCTCAACATCTCGTGGCCACGATCGGTATCCTCTGGATATCCGCCATCCCAAACAGTCACTGGTAGGTAATCCGTCCCCTGCCAGGCTCATCGTCAGCAACACGAGCTTCTTGCCCTGGGGTACCTTACCGGGCCCACCATGTACCCGAGACGGTTCATCCAACTCCTCGAAACGGGTCTCGAAAACCACAGCAAACTCATGGTGGACGACACTTACATCACTAGAAAACCGCAATTTACATATTTTAAAAATATAATAAGTTTAGAAATTTTGCGGCTTTCCCCCGAAATCCAGAAATATCACGAAATCTCAAGAAATCCTCATAAATGCATATGCCAATGATAATGAATGCACATGGTATCAATAATCAAGTTGCGATGTATGATTGATAGACTGGGCATGAACAAATAACATGATGAGGTACATGCACATGATTAGCAATCTTATGATTTCATTTTAAGGAATTAAAGGCAATAGCACAGGTCAAAATATCAATTATAGTAAAAGGTTTCAAATTATAGGTTATCTAGTGTGGTGGCATGGCAATTACCAGGGCGTGTGTGTAAGCATGAATAGTGCTCGTGCTGCATATAAAAGCCCTGGCAATGGTGCAGGTGTCCTATAGAATGGGTTCGCATATGTATGTCAATATAAGGCATGGATGTAGTTACTAATATTACTAGAAATCTTAACTACTTAAACTATCGGGTGACTTGCGCCATCCAAACGATAGTCCCATGTAGATGTTACATCTACTCACCGGAATCCCTAGCTAGCCACGTCCAATCACCGCTTTCCCCTTTCGTGCCGCGTCTGACGTCTCCGCGACCGAACCTGGTATTTACATCAATACCAAACATAGGTTACATATCAAGAACGAAGCAAATCCCAAACGAAAATACTAACGTTCACAAGCTAGGTACAACGTGCACAAGGTGCGCGGAACACACGCGAAAATCGCAAAAACTAACTAAAATCGTCGATTTGGTCGCCCGGCAAAGCTAAAACCCGCTCACTCAAAAAAAACCGCACTCACACATCCTAAATGTCATAGGATAAGCCAATACAATCATCAAGATATCAAAAATAATTCATCACATAATTTTATAACAAAACTAGTAAGCACAAACATTCCAAAAATCAGCGCAACATCGCCGTTTTGCGATAAAAAGGACTACAACCTAGCATAATCGCCCAAGTCACACCATTAGATAGCCACTACATAAAATTTCAACACATTAACTATGCTTCAAAACCTATATTCCACAACCAACCCTTTCTTGATTTTTATCAATAGCAATTGCAATTAAAAAACCATACTAGAAAAACTTAAACTAACACTAATTTGAAACCCAATAGCAAGTTCACCTCTTAGATTTAGGTTAGCAAAACACAAGATAGCAAAATAAATTAATTAACCTAATAATGGTTTTCTAAACCCTAATTAAAATTTAAGCCATGAACTAAAAAAACTAGATTAGAAATTAGCACTAAAATTAACACTTTCAAGTTCTAATTAACACACTTTAAACTACAAATTAGCCAAGGATACAAATTATACCTCAACTAGAGATCTAGCAAGAACAATATGCCTCTAAAGATGCCATCTTTCTCCAAGATTTGAACCAATTAGGTTAGAGAAGAGAGAGAATAAGGTTTTGCTTTGAAATTGTGAAAGAAATTGTGGATTTATAAGGATTTTGAGGTGGAATTTGATGAAATTTGATGATGAAAAGAGATAGACAAGAAAAGGGAGGGGGCTGCTGTAGAATGCAAGAATTCTCAGCTGAAATGGAGGAGTGGGGATGGTGTGGGTGTTGTGGGGAAAAGCCCAAGTCAACCCACTCAAATCAAAGCACACATAATTCCAAATTTACCCCTTTAAAACCCTTATCATATCATTTTGTTCAAATGAGATGGGGAAATTTTTTTGTGGGCTTGCTGCTGAGGTGGGGCCGGCCAAGAGGTGAGGGAAGAGTGAATGGGGTTTTACAAAAAAAATTTAATGCAAAAAGACCCCCTACAAATCCAAAATTGCAAGTTTTAGCTTAAATTCAACAAATTTCGTTTTCCATAATAAAAAATTAGTTAAAAGTTAAAATAAAATACTAAAAATTTTATGTTACAACTAGATTTTAATTAACATGATTTTAAAGCTTAAATTTAGCCCATTTAAATTTGTATTTATCGCTAATTTAATGTATTTTCTTACCGGCTTAAAATAATATTAAAAAATTGAAAAATAGGGAAAAATTTTTAAATGACCAAAAATTAATAAGTAACTCATTAGCTACTAAAAACTAGCAATCACCTATCCAAATTAGGTATAATTAGTCCTAAACTGCAAATAACAAAAAAAGACGGTTTACGGAAAAATACCGAATTTTCACCGATTTTCAGGAAAACACCAAAACGACTTTTCAAGGCATTACAATCTTCCCCCCTTAAAGAAATTCGGTCCACGAATTTAAAAATATGACTACACGTACCTTCAAAGAGATGGGGATATTTCTTCCTCATCTCGCCCTCGGTCTCCCAGGTGACCTCCTCACTGCTCGGGCCACGCCAAAGGACCTTGACGGTCGGTATAACTTTCGATCTTAACTTCTTCACCTGCCGATCAAGGATGGCCACCGGCTGCTCTGCAAAAGAAAGGTCGCGCTCTAGCTGGACTGTCGGGTGCTGAATCGCATGCGAAGGGTCGTGAAGGTACTTGCGGAGCATCGAAACATAGAAGACGGGATGAACATCGGGAAAGCTGGGTGGAAGAGCCAAACGATATCCAACAGCGCCGACACGATCGAGGATCTCGAAGGGACCTACGAATCTAGGGCTAAGCTTCCCCTTTCGCCCAAAACGCATCACGCCCTTCATCGGAGAGACTCTCAGAAAAACACGGTCGCCAACTGCGAACTCTAATCTGCGACGGCGCCTGTCCGCATAAGATTTTTGCCTTCTCTGAGCCGCTCTCATCCGGTCTCGGATCAACTGTATCTTCGCTGTCGTCTCCTCAACAAGCTGCGGCCCCAGTATACTGCTCTCGCTGAGATTTGTCCAACAAACGGGCGATCTGCATCTCCTCCCATACAATGCCTCGAAAGGTGCCATCTGAATAGTATCCTGGAAGCTGTTGTTGTAGGAGAACTCCACTAACGGTAAATGACGATCTCAGCTACCGCCGAAGTCTAAAACGCACGCTCTGAGCATGTCCTCGAGAGTCTGAATAGTCCGCTCTAACTGGCCGTCGGTCTGCGGATGAAACGCTGTGCTAAAACTCAAACGGGTGCCCAATGCCTCCTGAAGTATCTGCCAAAGTCGGCTGGTAAACTTGGTGCCTCTGTCGGACACGATACAAGTCGGTACGCCATGTGTAATACCCAACACCTTTTTGTACGTCTATACCCGTATTTTTCTTTTTACCTATAAAATTTATTTATAGTTATTTATTTAATTTCAAAATCCTATTAAACCCAGATCTTATCTTTCTTTTCCTCTGGCTCAGCCGTTCTCCTTTTTATTGAATTTAAACCCAAAACAAATGTTATGAATATTTCTCCGTCTAAAGTCAGCCCTGGACCCAAATCTTAGTCCTAGTTATGTATCCTAAACCATAAACCCAAATCCATGATTTAATTACATTTTTCTTTAATCCAAAATTCCCCAACCCATTACCAATTTTCCAAACTCATTTCCTCAGTTTAAACTCCCTCGGCTCACACAAAAAATTAAAATTTATTTAATTGGAATTTGTTAAGTGCAGCCCATCCCCTTTCTCATTTTTATTCTTTGATTTTCTATTCATAGCCCGGCCCGTTTCTATTTTTTCCTAATTAATTTCTATTTCCTTTTCCCTTATTTTTGGCCCGTTCCCCAGCAGCCCACACACGCATTTTAAATAAATTCCTAATTTATTTTTCCCTAGCCCACGGCCCGGCCCGGCCTCCCTCTCCCCAGCCCGCTTTAGCACTCACCCGACCCGCTTCCACAGTACTCGTCCCCTTCCTCCAACGGCTACTTCCTTCATTCCCGCGCGCGCTCGACCCAACTCCGTCTCCTCCGCCCACGCTCGCGCCCCGTCGCTTGCGTGCGTTACCGCCCTCGACGCGCAACCCCGTCTCCACTACTTCTCCCCTCTACACACCTACACCTCCTTTTTCCTCATCTCGTTTCCTTTCTCCCTCGTTCTCCTTCCTCCTCGACCTCTCCTGCACCCTACTCCGCCGTCGACGACGACGACTTCGACCCCATTCATCTTCTCTCGCTCTCCACTCCACCACCGACACCGACTCCTCTCGTCACCGGCCACCCTGCACCCATCTAGACGACCACCTACACACCCAACCCACAACCTCCATCGACCGAGCACCTCCTCACCATCTCCCCCGCTTCAACTCCCTCGCCCGACCTCCATCCCTCTCTGTGTTCTCTCCCTCTCAATCTCCCTGCATCAATCTCTCTCTCTCGTTCCCTCTGAGCCCTCTCTTTCTCCCTGCACTCTCTCCCCTCCTCTGTTTTCTTATCTCTAACTCTCTCTCTCTCACTGTTTCTCTCTCATTACTCCCTTTCTCACCCTCTCTCTCCCTCTCTCCCTCTCTGCTACTCTCTCTGTTCCTCTCTCTCAATCTCTCTCACTCACCTCGCTCTAACTCTCTCCCCCACTGCCTCTCTCTTCCCCAACTTCTCTCTCTCATTCCTCTCTCTCTCTTTCTCAGTATTCTTTCTCTCTCTCTCTGAGTGTCTAACATTCCCTCTTCCGGCCACCACCACACAAACAGCCCCACCATCAAGAGCTGCGGCCACCGCAGACACCCCGACGACGCCCCAAGCCCCACTGGCCGAGAGCAGACCCGAGCTCACCCGGAGCCGTTACCGTCGCGGTGCTAGCTCGTCGCGCGCCTGTACTGTACCTCACTGCCGTGTGCTTCCAGGCAAGTTCTCTACTTGCTTCATGCTATTCTATTTATGTTACAAATCCAAATCATATAAATTATTGTGTTACCATTCCTGAAAACGTACACTTTTTACCTGTTCGACGTGTGTTCCCAATGGGAAACCTTTCCCAATTTGGCGGAAATAAATAGTATTGTTTGGCCCGTATGGCTGTGAACCTAGTGCATGAATTTCGTTGGATAATTTGATCGTTAATGATTAAAACAACTACCCCCAAGTTTAATCGTAAAACTGTAATTTTATTGTACCTGAAAACCGTTAAATTCACCATAAATCATATACATACTGGAATGGTGCATTCGAGGGCTCAAATCGAAGCCGACTCAACGAACTTTAACCCTATACTGTTTTCCTGCTATTCCTGTACTTAAATTGTGATGATATTTGGATCGGAATGCGACTCTGGACTGCAGTCCAGAGCGACTCCAGTTGTTGGTTGCTGTTCCGTAATGGGTACTGCTTGGTTTACTTAACTCGTAGGTTGCGGAACTCTGCTGTTTATTGTAGGTGAACCTGTTATCTAGACAACACAAGTGGTTTCATTCTGTTTCGTTATCGTTTGTTATTTGATCTGCAATTTAAAAGATCGGGACGCATAACAGCCCCAACAGATTCAGAACTGACATATTAGTGTTAAACGGTGTATAACTCCTGACGTACAGATGCGATTGATGATCCGTCTGTTGTGTTGAAAACCCTATTGAAAACCCTAGATTTCATCTAACTGTAGCTTCGCTAAAATCTGACCTCAACTGGGATTAAAATGTGTTGCGAAACGGACTTCTGATTCTGAAACCGGATTTCCAGCCGCGAGCGCTTAAAATGAAATGGTTATAATTAATGATCCTGGAACCCGATTGACTTGAAACTAAATTCGATGGATAGATAACTCAACATACTAATTACTACCTGTTTATCGTTTCGCTAAATTATATACGTACGTTTCATGATAAATCGTGCAAGTGATAGAATACTGTTTTTATGACACCTTAATCGTGCTTCATATACTGTTTACGTATCATATCATAACCATATCATTGCAGTGATAACCTAGTGACATCGTGCATTTACCCAGTGTCAGATTTTAGTGATGATTGTGGCAAGTGCGTCAGTGTTCATGTATCCGTGATTAAGTGAAAGTGATACGTACTTGTACACAATCAGTGACCCTATTATTCTATTGCATTGTCGACGTCTGTGGGATGCGTGTACGTGTGACTATAAGTGGTATGGGACACTTATGGAAGCGCTTGCACGGGTGTCACAGATAAGACATCAGACTCTGCCATTTATCTTAGGTATTAGTCGGGACGTGCTTGATGAAGGTCCTGCCTCCAGTTCTCGCGCAGACTTGTCACGGATCGATTAGTATTTAGGGTTATGGTTAGCGTTTGATGTAGACCACGGGGTGTGGGGTAGTTTAAGTGTGAGTTCAACAGAATCTCGGGAGTCCCATGCCGGCTTATATATTTAGGGATATATATGGAGATTTACAGGGTATGTGATATACACCGTGATATACATGTTACATGCTGGGCCCGTGGTCCCTTGCCCTTGGGTTCTACCCTTGGGTGGAGGACACTCACGAGTGGTTGACTCTCACACTTGGACTGACGATAGGCTTAGTGACCTGTACAGTGAGACTTAGAGACTGATAGGGATACTGACATTTATACCTTATATACTGTGTTGACATACGTGGCATATCGTTCTACTGCTTTTACTGTTCCGCTGCATTGATTACTGCCTGTTCATACCTACATCATTCTGATTTACTGCTACATATATCTGTTATCACTGTTAGAATTGTTATATGATTTTATGTATAATATTGCTATTGTGTCGCTCTGACGACCTGAGTATGCATGCTCAGTGTGAGGAGAAGATTTAGCCTGGACCAGAACTAGACGTGCATCACAGACTTCTTGACTTGCCATTCCGAGTTACATTCGTTTGTTTTCCATCAGGTCAGTTTATATTATTGTTTCTATCAGTTACTGCATTTCTCATTACCTGTGCATCATTTACTGTTTACCATGAAAAACTAGAAGCCGAAGTGTGACTACGGCAGGACATTTCCTTGACCGTAGGAGCATGGCTGGCCTTGTCTACCCCTCGTATTCCGTATTTTGGGAAGCGGGGCGTGACACCATGCAACCGCACGATCTCGTCGATGTAAAGCTGGGCATACTGAGCGAAGCTGAAAGTGGTCTTCACTGGAAGGAAGTGATCCGCTTTCGTCAATCGATCCACGATCACCCAGATGGAGTCGTACCCTCGACTGGTCCTGGGTAGACCCACAACGAAATCCATCGAAATCTGCTCCCATTTCCACTCCGGAATGGGTAATGGCTGTAGCTCTCCTGCGGGCCTCTGGTGCTCGGTCTTGACTTGCTGACAAGTCAGGCATCTCGATACAAACTCCGCAATGTCCCTCTTCATCCCGTCCCACCAATAGGTCTCTCTCATATCATGGTACATCTTGGTGGAACCGGGGTGGACACTATACACTGATCGGCGTGCCTCCTCAAAAATGCCGCGCCGCAATCCATCAGCATCTGGTACGCACAGTCTAGATCCATATCGTAAAATCCCCTGATCATCAATCACGAACTCGGAAAATCTTCCCTGTCCCATCTGTGCCATGATCTCTGAGCAACGGTCGTCTCTGCGCTGTGCCTAATATATACGGTCAAGCAACTGTGGGCATGCATGAACATGCGCGAGCTGTCCCCCAGTCTGAGTGAACTCGAACTCAACTCGGCTGTCGCATAAAATCTGCCAATCTGCTGACGACTGCCTCTGCACCGCGCGCAAATAGGATAGACTACCCCCGGGCCTCCTGCTCAAAGCATCTGCCACTACATTCGCCTTGCCTGGGTGATATAAGATCTCGCAGTCGTAGTCTTTCACCAACTCCATCCAACGACGCTGTCTGAGGTTCAGGTCTCGCTGCTGAAATATGTATTTTAAGCTCTTGTGGTCTGTGAATATTTGGCACGACTCGCCATATAGGTAATGTCGCCAAATCTTCAGTGCAAAGACCACTGCAGCCATCTCCAAATCATGAGTGGGGTAGTTCTGTTTATGTTTCTTCAACTGCCGCGAAGCATACGCGATCACCCTATCATGATGCATCAATACGCATCCTAACCCCACTCGCAAAGCATCACAGTAGACCACAAATCCGCCTGATCCCGAAGGCAAAGATAGTACCGGCGCCGTAGTCAAACAAGTCCGTAGGTGCTGAAAACTGCGCTCGCACTCCTCTGTCCAAACGAAAGGAACTCCCTTCCGGGTCAAACCGGTCAAAGGTGCAGCTATACGGGAGAAGCCCTGAACAAAACACCTGTAGTAGCCCGCCAGGCCTAGAAAACTACGGATCTCAGTAACCGAAGCAGGTCGGGGCCACTGCTGAACAGCCTCAATCTTCTTCGGGTCCACACATATGTCGTCTCTCGTAATCACGTGACCCAAGAGTCCGACGCTGTTCAGCCAGAATGCACACTTGGAGAACTTTGCATACAGCGGGTGCTCCCTCAGAGTCTGTAACGTAATCCGCAAGTGCTGCTCATGCTCCTCTCTGCTCCGGGAGTACATCAAGATATCGTCGATAAACACGATGATGAACAAGTCAAGATACGGCCTGAATGTACGGTTCATCAAATCCATGAATGCTGCTGGGGCGTTGGTGAATCCGAACGACATCACCAAAAACTAATAGTGGCCGTAGCGCGTGCGGAAAGCTGTCCTCGGTATATCCGCCTGTCGAACTCGCAGCTGATGGTACCCTGATCGTAAGTCGATCCTAGAAAAATACCCCGCACCCTGAAGCTGGTCGAACAAATCATCAATGTGTGGCAACGGATATCTGTTCCGAACGGTAACTTTGTTCAGCTGGCGGTAGTCGATACATAAGCGCAAACTTCCATCCTTCTTCTTGACAAACAGGACCGGAGCACCCCACGGAGAGACACTAGGTCGAATAAGCCCCTTATCTAACAAATCCTGCAACTGATCCTTCAGCTCTCGAAGCTCTGCCGGGGCCATCCGATAAGGCGGTTGTCACGACCCGAAAGGTACGGAACGTGACTGGCACTTAAATTACGAAACGTCTCAAGGCGTCCGTGAAATAAGTAAGCCAAAGCCTAGAAATCAAAACCAAATAAGCAGAAGAATGAAGGAAAACCAATCAATTGAAAGCGAGTATATCAAATGAGTCATATCAAGCCTTTTTTAAAAACAATATCAATTTTTCCGAAAATTTCGGCAGAGTCTCCTTTGTAAATACTGGCCCCAAAAATGGGTACAACAAGAATAAATATGAATACAACAAATAAGGCATCCCCAAGCGGGAGCTAGCTCTTCGCCACAAGGCGGTCACAAATCCCACGCAATATAAATCTGCAATATGAAAAATAAGCATAAAAAAGGCATAAGTAAAAAGCAACATGTCGGCTCAAGTGAGCTCGACCCCAAAATACAGCATGAAAAGTCCACAAATCTCACAGTCTCGT
Organism: Agapanthus africanus; assembly: GCA_030015575.1. Taxonomy (NCBI): domain Eukaryota; kingdom Viridiplantae; phylum Streptophyta; class Magnoliopsida; order Asparagales; family Amaryllidaceae; genus Agapanthus; species Agapanthus africanus. The sequence goes on along the minus strand of JASDDO010000026.1, from coordinate 47,845,517 downwards.
CTCTAGGTCAATATACAACAATACTGGTAGATACAGTAGATGGAGTACTCTAGATACAAAGAATATACAAGATGGTACAAAAATAATAACACAACCCACCTACGAGCAAAACCTCGAGTCCTGGCAAAAGAGGCAAAAGAAGCGGTGCGCCCGCCGACTGTGCAGACGGAGCGGACCTGCAAAAGACTGTGGCACAACGGGGGTGAGTTTCCAACTCGTGAGTAGTAAATAACATCTATAGAGGCTATCGCAAGTATGCACACAAGCATCCTAGCATCTACAATACAGGTATGGCAGGATATAATAGCAGGTATGTATGCAATATGAATATACTAACAGGTATGTATGCAATATGAATATACTCGTGATCTGCATGTGTAAATATAAGAAATCATCTTTTTCCTTTAGGCATCTCTTTTGAAATATCAGCACAATACCAATAGAATCAACCAGAATCCGTGTCCAGCAACGACACCTCAAAACTGTCTCAAATCTCATATCAATGTATCTCTGGCCTCAGCCGTCCGGCTGACCCATCTCAAATATCAATATCTCATCATCTCGCGGCCACGGTCGGTATCCTTTCGATATCCGCCGTGCCAAAACAGTCACCGGTAGGTAGTCCATCTCCTGCCAGGCTCAACGTCAACAACACATTCCTCTTGCCCCGGGGTACCTTACCGGGCCCACCATATACCCGTGACGGTTCCTCCACTCCTCGACACGGATCTCGAAAACCACAGCAAACTCATGGTGGACGACACTTTACATCACTAGAAAACCGCAATTTTGCATATTTTAAAAAGGGTAATAAGTTTTAGAAATTTTGCGGCTTTCCCCCGAAATACAGAAATATCATAAATCTCAAGAAATCATCATGAATGCATACGTCAATGATAATGAATGCATATGGTATTAATGTTCAAGTTACAATGTATGATTAATAGACTAGGCATGAGCAAATGATATAATGATATACATGCACATGAATAGCAATTCTACGATGTTATTTTAAGGATTTATTGCAATAGTACAGGTTTAGATATCAAATAGGGTGACAATATTCTACATTATAAGTTATCTAGTGTCGTGGCATGGCAATTACCAGGGCGTGTGTGTACGCATGAATAGTGCTCGTGCTGCATATAAAAACCCTGGCAATGGTGCAGGTGTCCTATAGAATGGGTTCGCATATGTATGTCAAATAAAGCATGGATGTAGTTACTAATATTACTAGAAATCTTTAACTACTTAAATTATCGGGCGACTTGCGCCATCCAAACGATAGTCCCCCATAGATGTTACATCTACTCACCGGAATCCCTAGCTAGCTACACCCAATCGCCGCTTTCCCTTTTCGTGCCGCGTCCGACGTCTCCGCGACCGAACCTGGAATTTGCACCAATACAAAACATAAGGTTACATATCATGAAATGACGCAAATCCCAAATGAAAATATCAACGCTCACGAGTTAGGCACAACGTGCACAAGGTGCGCGGAACACACACGAAAACCGCAAAAACTAACTAGAATCGTCGATTTGGTCGCCCGGGAAAGCTAAAACCGATCACTCAAAAATCCGCACTCACACATCCTAAAAGTCGTACGAGAAGCCATTACAATCATCAAGATATCAAAAATAATTCATCACATAATTTTATAACAAAACTAGTAAGCATTTGCATTCCAAAATCGGTGCAAATATCGCCGATTTGCGACAAAAAGGACTACAACCTAGCATAACATCCAACCGCATAACTAGTTAACCACAATCACTTTGATTAAAACACATTACAAAGCTTCAAATCCTATGTTTCCATAAACAACCCTTTCTTGATTTTTCAAACTTAGCAAAATCCAACCCAAATCATACATGATACACTAAATTAACTCTAATTTAAAGTCCAAAAGGCAAGTTAACCACTTAGATTAGGCTAACAAAATAACTAGATAACAAAATAGATTTAATTAACCTACTAATGATTTCTAAAACCCTAGTTTAAATTCAAACCATGAACTAAAAAAAACTAGATTAGAAATTATCTATAATTTTAACACTAAAACAATTTTCAAGTTCTAATTAGCACACTTTAACTACAAATTAGCCAAGGATTTAAATTATACCTCACAAGCCCAAACCCTATGTTGCTATAGTCTCCCAAGATACCATCTTTCTCCAAGATTTAAACCATTTTGGGCTTGAGAAGAGATAGAATAAGGTTTTGTGTTGAAATTGTGAAGGAAATTGTTGATTTTTGGAGCAAATTTTGGATTAACTTTGATGAAGAAAAGAGATGAGGCAAAGAGGGGAGGGGCTGCTGCAAAACTGCAGGAATTCTGTGGAGAGAGAGGGGGATGGGGGATGTGAGGGGATAGTGTAAAAAGTCTTAGTCAAAACCCCCCAAAAATACCATAATACCCCCACCTATATACTATATTTAAATCCTACTCAAAACAATTCATTCACAAGACTTAAGGTCAAAAAAGAGAGGGATGGGGGCTGCTGTAGCAGTGGTGGGACCGGCCTAGGGGAGTGGGGGTGAGTGGGAGTGGATACAAAAAGGTTTTATACAAAAAGACCCCCCACAAGTTCATATTTGCAAGTTTTAGTTCAAAAAAAATATATTTTTGTTTTCCATCATAAAATCTAGTTAAAACTTGAAATAAAATACTAAAAATTTATATTACAACTAGATTTTAATTAACATGATTTTAAAGCTTAAATTTAGCCCATTTAAATTTGTATTTATTGCTAATTTAATGTATTTTCTTACCGACTTAAAATAATATTAAAAATTTGAAAAATCAGGAAAAAATTTTAAATGACCATAAATTTAAAAGTAACTCATTAGCTACTAAAAACAAGCAATTATCCATCCAAATTAGGTATAATTAGGCCTAAACTGCAAAATAACAAAAAAGACGATTTACGGAAAAATACCAAATTTTCACTGATTTTCAGGAAAACATTAAAACGACTTTTCAAGGCGTTACAATCTTCCCCCCTTAAAGAAATTCGGTCCCCGAATTTAAAAATATAACTACGCGTACCTTCAAAGAGATGGGGATATTTCTTCCTCATCTCGTCCTCGGTCTCCCAGGTAACCTCCTCGCTGCTCGGGCTACACCAAAGGACCTAGACGGCGGGTATAACTTTCGATCTCAAATTATTCACCTGCCGATCCAGGATGGCCACCGGCTGCTCTGAGCTGCTCTCATCATGTCTCGAATCAACTGCACCTTCTCGGTCGTCTCCTGCACAATCTGCGGCCCGAAAATACTGCTCTCGCTCAACTCGGTCCAACAAACGGGCGATCTACATCTCCTCCCATACAACGCCTCGAAAGGTGCCATCTGAATAGTATCCTGAAAGCTGTTGTTGTAGGAGAACTCCACTAAAATTAAATGACGATCCCAGCTACCACCAAAGTCCAAAACGCACGCTCGAAGCATGTCCTCGAGAGTCTGAATAGTCCGATCTGACTGGCCGTCTGTCTGCGGATGAAATGCTGTGCTGAAACTCAAACGGGTGCCCAATGCCTCCTGAAGTCGCTGCCATAGTCGGCTGGTAAACTGGGTGCCTCTGTCGGACAAGATACACGTCGGGACTCTATGCAGTCGTACGATCTCGTCGATGTATACCTGGGCATACTGAGCAAAACCGAAAGTCGTCTTCACTGGCAGGAAGTGAGCCGCTTTCGTCAATCGATCCACGATCACCCAAATGGAGTCGTACCCTCGACTGGTCCTGGGTAAACCCATAATGAAGTCCATAGAAATCTGCTCCCATTTCCACTCCGGAATGGGCAAAGGCTGCAACTCTCCCGCGGGCCTCTGGTGCTCGGCCTTGACTTGCTGACAAGTCAGGCATCTCAATACGAAGTCTGTAACGTCCCTCTTCATCCTGTCCCACCAAAACACATCTCTCAAATCGCGGTACATCTTGGTGGAACCCGGATGAACGTTGTATGTCGATCTATACGCCTCCTCAAGAATCTCACGTCGTAGTCCCTCAGAATCTGGTACACACAGTCGAGTCCTAAATCACAGTACTCCCTGATCATGGATCACGATCTCGGAATCTCTGCCCTGCCTAATCTGCTCCATGATCTCTGAAAGACGGTCATCGCTGGGCTGTGCCTCTCGAATACGGTCAAGTAACTGCGGACGTGCACGAACATGCGCAAGCTGCCTCCCTGTTGGAGTGAACCCGAACTCAACTCGGCTGTCGCATAAAATCTGCCAATCTGCCGACGACTACCTCTGTACTGTGTGCAAACAAGATAGACTACCCCCGGGCCTCCTGCTCAAAGCAACCGCCACTATATTAGCCTTGCCCGGGTGATACAAAATCTCGCAATCGTAGTCCTTTACTAGTTTCATCCAACGGCGCTGTCTCAGATTCAGGTCTCGCTGCTGAAATATATACTTTAAGCTCTTGTGATCAGTGAATATCTGCCACGACTCGCCGCATAGGTAATGTCGCCAGATCTTAAGTGCAAAAACCACTGCAGCCATCTCCAAATCGTGAGTGGGGTAGTTCTGTTCATGTTTCTTCAACTGCCGTGAAGCATACGTGATCACCCTGTCATACTGCATCAATACGCACCCTAGCCCCACTCGTGAAGCGTCACAATAAACCACGAATCGGCCTGATCCTGAAGGCAAAGATAATACCGGCGCCGTAGTCAAACAAGTCCGTAGCTGCTGAAAACTGTGATCGCACTCCTCCGTCCAAACGAAAGGAACTCCCTTCCGGGTCAATCCGGTCATAGGTGCAGCAATACGGGAGAAATTCTGAACGAATCGCCTGTAGTAGCCAGCTAGGCCTAAGAAACTGTGGATCTCCGTAACTGATGTCGGTCTGGGCTACTGCTGAACGGCATCAATCTTCTTCGGGTCCACACATATGCCATCTCTCGTAATCACATGACCCAAGAATCCGACGCTATCCAACCAGAATGCACACTTGGAAAATTTTGCGAAAAGCTGGAGCTCCCTCAAAGTCTGCAACGTAATCCGCAAGTGCTGCTCATGCTCCTCTCTGCTCCGGCAATACACCAAAATATCGTCGATAAACACGATGATGAACAAGTCAAGATACGGCCTGAATGTACGGTTCATCAAATCCATGAATGCTGCTGGAGCGTTGGTGAGTCCGAACGACATCACCAAAAACTCATAGTGGACAAAACACATACGGAAAGCTGTCTTTGGTATATCCTCCTGTCGAACTCGCAGCTGGTGGTACCCTGATCGCATGTCGATCTTCGAAAAATACCCCGCACCCTGAAGCTGGTCGAACAAATCATCAATGCATGGCAACGGATATCTATTCCGCACGGTAACCTTGTTCAGCTGGCGGTAGTTGATACCTAAGCGCAAACTTCCGTCCTTCTTCTTGACAAACAGGACCGGAGCACCCCATGGAGAAACACTCGGTCGAATAAGCCCTTTATCTAACAAATCCTGCAACTGATCCTTCAGCTCTCTAAGCTCTTGTCATGCCCCGCTTCCCAGAGTACGCAAGATAGGGCACGTGACATAGCCAACCATGCTACCTGTGGGTAGGACGTATCCATCCACAGTCACATTACGGTTGTAGAGATATCAAGAACAATATAAATAACTAAACTATCACATGTCCAAATCCATAATAACAAGAGTCAATAAACAATAGTGCGGAAGCAAATGATCCAATACAATAAATAAACAGTATGTCCCATAATGCGGGCTCACATCTGGAATGAAATGACATAAATAAACTAATCACTAAGGACTCACATTTCAGCCTGCTGGCTGAAGGACTCCTGCTCGGTCGTCGACAGTGGTAAGGAATCTGGGCCATGCAAAACCCAGACGTCAGCGCGTCATGTCAACCAAACAATATAATATAAACGTGGTAATAAGCAATGCAGGTATGAACATGAAATAAGCAATACTATGAAACAACAGTGCAGGGTAATGTGCAATGGGTAACTAAACTGTTCTATTAGGTTTCTACTCTAAAGTCTTTGAAATCAATTGATGAATCGTCGATGTAACTCAATAGTATCCCGTGCGTGCCCGGAACCACGGTCAAGGTTCTCAGGGCTGAATCCGAGACGTGCCGCTAGGCAGTAAAGTAGGTAGTAGGATGGACGAGTGATGTCAGCATCATCACTCCCGGACTGGCCAAGCCCGTAAGACTGATCAGAACAGGTATCGAACTGTTGAGTTACAAGTCGGTTTCACCTTTGATTTCCCCATACCCCCAAGTTATGTATGTCAGGTCAGGTATTCAGCAATCAAGGACTAATGTCAACACAGAATCAGGTAACAGGTCAGGTTTGTCTGGATAGACAACAGGAATAGTCCATGAGGACCCCAAGTCAGGTTTATTGGCATGAGATCATGTAATAAGTCAGGTTGTAGTCCAATAGGTTGAGTCAGTATGTATAGGGTGTCATGTCCTGGTATCAGTACATGTGTCAGGTGTATCAAGATCGGTCAATATGTAATGCAATCAAATGTATGCTGATAACAGGTATAGTAACGAATAAGGAACAACAGCAGGAACAGCAAATAACAATATTATTCCATGTAAACACAGTGATGCTTTGTATTCTCTTATTAACAGGTTCAAGCACCCTTGGGGTGCAATAATCACAGTGTAGCGCAATATTAATAACAGCAGGCAATAAAGATATAAGTGTGCGACTATTATCCTCTAAATAGTAAAATGATTAGCAGGTAGTTGTTATTAAGGTTACGGTGGCAAAGTACGATTTAGGTGGCAGTATTATAATGTACATCATATTTCGTCCAATGAGACAAATAGCAATACTTAGTTAATATAGCAAGTTTGTGAGTCAAACATTTAATTAGTTTAACGTAGCATGTAGCAAGAAATCTTGCCTCGACGGTTTCGCAAACCGGAAAGCACGGATGCAATGTCGGCGGAAAACACGAGACGGATGCACGGGCCACGGATCGAGTCCCAACAGCGAACAGCGGGACCACACGGACCAGGGTACTTCGCTGGAACGTCGGGTCCAAACGACGGCACGGTCGGATTCGGGCAAAAATCATCGGCAACGAAGTTAGCAACATGATATACGTGACAAAGATCAGCGGGGGAGGATCTAGCACAAAAGGAAAGATAAGGGATGCTTACAGGGAGACACCAGGGGGCAACCACGGCGGGCTCGGCGGCGCTGGGACGCCGGCGAGGCAGCGACGGCGGCTGCGAAGGCTGGAAAGTTTCTAGGTTCGCTAGAAAGGGTGGTGCCGTGCAACGAGGGGAGGTAAAGGTCTGGTCTGGGTTGCAGGAGGGAGAGGAGGTGGTCGGCGGTGCGCTGGCGACTACAACGATGATCGACGGCAAGTTTCCCGGCGACCCGGGGGTTGGTGCTAGGGTCGGGCTCGGGTTCTGGTGGTCCGGCGAGGGGAGGAGGAAGACGACGACGGGGTCGGGACGAGGGTGAAGAGAGGGAGTCCCTGGCGTCGTCGGCGATGGGAGGCGGCGGCGACGGCGAGATCTGCGGCCGGTGTTTCGTCGGGGGTTGGGTGCAGGCGCGGAAAGAGAACGAAGGAAGGAGGTAGGAGCGTGGTGAGGTTGTGGAGGCGAGGACGGCGACGGCGAGATCGCGGGGAGGTCGACGGCGAGGGCGCGACGAGGCTAGGGTTAGGGTTCGGTGAGGTTCTCGTGGGGTTTAGGTTGAGGACGAGGGAGCGTATGCAAATATAAAGGGAGAAAGAGAGATTTGATGAAGAGAGAGAGAGAGATTTGATGAAGAGAGAGAGAGACTGAGAGATTGTTAGAGATAGAGAGAGATTGAGAATTTAGAGGGAGATAGAGAGAGGCGGAGAGAGAGAGAGATGGGATCGGGGGCCCACGAGGGAATTAACTCCCTCGTGATTGGCTGAAGGTTTTAAAGGAAACAGTTTAAAAGATTTTAAAACGTTAGAATAGTAACGGAAATTATATATTATAGTTTTAAATATATTTAATCAAACGGGCATCTTTGGCGCTAAATGAAACATTTCCAAATCGCGCCCGGGTTGCGCCCAAATGTTCCAAATTCAAATTATAGGATTTTAAGCGGGTTCCAAATTTTGAAAAGAGGTGTTTAATGATAAAATTGCATGCCCCCAAGTCGGACACTTGCACGCGCGCGTAACCGTCCAAACTTGCCCGTTTAGCCGAACGGGATGAAATCTCGACCCGCGGACGCTACCACGCGACTAGTGGCGACGAGTAGGCCAACATGGATATTTTTAATTTCATTTTAGGTGTTAAAATTTGTTTTATGCCAAAATGACTTAACCGGTTAAAATTTAGCAATACGTACCAAACCATCAGGATAATCGAAATGAGCAATGTATAACACTCAACTAGTACCAGAAATAGTATTATGGGCTCGGGTGTTACATCATACCCAACTACAAAAGGATTTCGTCCTCGAAATTCCAAGAATACAAGATAGCTAACTATGGGAAAAGGTGAGGAAATTTCTGCCGGATCTCGTCTTCTCGCTCCCAAGTGGATTCTCCATGCGATCGATTACCCCAAGAAACTAGCACAAGAGGGATAACCTTGTTCTTAAGAACCTTTTCTCTTCAATCCTTGATTTCAACTGGTCGCTCCTCAAAAGTTAGGTCCTCCCGTACAGTCAACTCCGAATGATCCAGGACGTGAGTCTCATCTCGGACATACCTCCGTAGTTGAGATACATGAAACACATCGTGCACTCCTGCCAAGGACTGTGGTAACGCCAAACGGTACGCTACCTCTCCAACACGCTCCAAAATCTCGAAGGGTCCAACGAATCGAGGACTAAGCTTTCCCCGACTCCCAAAGCGAATCACTCCTCTAGTCGGTGATATCTTCAGGAATACCAAATCACCCACGGCGAACTCTAGAGGTCTTCTTGACGTGTCAGCCCAACTTTTCTGTCTGTCTTAAGCTGCCTTCATGTGCTTCCTGATTGTATTCACCTTCTCGACTGTCTGTACCACCAAATCTGGTCCTAGTAACCTCCGTTCACCAACATCATCCCAACAAACAGGTGAACGGCACTTACGACCATACAACGCTTCAAACGGAGCCATCTGAATAGTCGCTTGGAAGCTATTGTTGTACGAAAACTCCACCAGGTGTAGATGATCCTCCCAAGAACCTTTGAAGTCCAACATGCAAGCCCTCAACATATCTTCAAGGGTTTGGATCGTTCTTTCCGATTGTCCATCAGTCTGAGGATGATAAGCTGTGCTAAACTTCAATCGAGTCCCCAAACTTTCTTGTAAACTCCTCCAAAAGTGCGACAAGAACCGAGTGTCCCGATCGGACACGATGCTTACCGGCACTCCATGCAATCTTACAATCTCCTGCATGTACCGCTCTGCCAAAGTCTCTGTCGATTAACCAATCCGAAAAGGAATAAAGTGAGCTGCCTTGGTCAACCGATCGACAATCACCCATACTGCATTGTTGCCCTTTGGACTCCGCGGTAAAGCCGTCACGAAATCCATGGTTATATGTTCCCACTTCCACTGAGGAATCGGAAGTGGTTGCAACAAACCAGCAACCCTTTGGTGTTCCACCTTGACTTGCTGACACACCAAGCACTTAGCCACGAAACGAGTAATTTCCCGTTTCATACCTTCCCACCAGAAGTGCTGTCGAATATCTCGGTACATCTTTGTCCCTCCTGGATGTACAGAGTAAGCTGAACTGTGTGCCTCCTTCATAAGCTCTTCACGCACATCTCCTTTTGGCACACACACACGGCGACCATATCTCAACGAACCATCTTCGTGGATCAGTAAATCAGTCCGTAGTCCGGCTTCAACCTGCTCTCGAAACTTTTGCAGTCTAGGATCCTGCGATTATGCCGCTTTAATCTTCTCAACTAAGGACGATTGTACTTGCAACTGCATCAACTGTCCCGTAGCATGTGGTAGCACAACCTCCAAATCAAATCTCCGAAAATCCGCAATGATCTCCCTTTGTGCGGTCAATACCTGAATTGCTGGTAACCGACTTAGTGCATCTGGCACGACGTTAACTTTTCCCGGATGGTACTTAAGATCAAGGTCGTAGTCGGCCATCAGCTCCAACCATCTGTGTTGCCTCATGTTCAACTCCTTCTGAGTGAACACATACTTCAAACTCTTGTGATCTGTAAAGACTTCGACTCTCTCGCCCAAAAGGTAGTGTCTCCAAATCTTCAGGGCGAAGATCACGGCTGCAAGCTCCAAGTCATGAGTCGGATAATTCTTCTCGTGAGTCTTCAGTTGTCTCGATGCGTAAGCGACGACCTTCCCATTCTGCATCAAAACACAACCCAATCCTTTTCCAGATGCGTCGCTGTGAATCACCAGTCCTCCTGAATTATCCGGTACGGTTAGGATAGGGGCGGTTATCAACTTCTGCTTCAACGTCTCGAAGGCCAATGCACATCCATCCGTCCAAACAAACGGTACCTCCTTACGCGTAAGCTTGGTTAACGGCTCAGCTAAACGAGCGAAGTTCTCCACAAATCTTCTGTAGTATCCGGCGAGTCCAAGAAAACTTCTTATCTCCGCAACATTCTGTGGAATAGGCCAATCTCGAACGGCTGCAATCTTCTCGGGATCAACGGCGATTCCATTGCCCGACACAACATGCCCCAGAAACTTCACTTCTTCCAGCCAGAATTCGCACTTACTCATCTTCGCGAATAATTTCTCTTGTCTCAGCGTCTGCAGTGCGATCCTTAAATGCTCAGCATGCTCCTCCGGACTCTTCGAGTATACCAGAATATCGTCAATGAATACCACAATAAACTGGTCTAAGAACGGTGAAAAGACCCGGTTCATCAAATCCATGAATATTACCGGCGCATTAGTCACTCCGAAGGGCATTACCAAATACTCGAAATGTCCATATCGAGTTCGAAACGCCGTTTTCCAAATGTCTTCTGCTTTTACTCGGACCTGATGATATCCTGATCGCAAATCCAATTTTGAGAATACCCTCGCGCCACTAAGCTGCTCAAAAAGTTCTCCAATGCGAGGGATCGGGTACTTGTTCTTAATAGTCACCCGGTTCAATTCTCGATAATCAATGCACATCCTTCTCGTGCCATCCTTCTTCTTTACTAAAAGAACTGGAGCTCCCCAAGGTGAGTTGCTGCTTCGAATCCATCCCTTCTTGAGTAATTCACCAACTTGTTTCTTAACTTCTTCCAATTCCACCGGTGCCATCGGATAATAAGATTTTGATACTGGCGCTGCACCAGGAATAAGGTCAATCGCAAACTCCACATCTCGCTTCGGCGGTAAGCCTGATATATCTTCAAACACATCCATAAAGTCACGAACAACTGCCGGCTCTTCATTACTATCCGCTTCCATTGTCGCAAGAACACTGTTTGTCGGCCTAGCCCTAAACTTGACTGGCCCGACAGAGCTGCTTCCTCCAATGAAAGTAAACTCAGGGTATCCGGGAATCTGGAAAATTACTTTCCTTGCCCTACAATCAATGTGTGCGTGGAAAGTGCCAAGAAAATCCATTCCCAAGACTATTTCATAACTGCCCGTATCTATCACCAAGAAATCTGCAAAAAGCTCCCGTCCGCAAACAACAACTGTACAATCTTTACATTCCTTACTAGCTATGATTTTCCCATTCCCAGTGTGTATGTCCCAGAAACTAGATAGGGTCGTGCAGGTAATCGAGTGTGTAGTTATAAATTTGGATGACATAAAACAGTGGGATGCTCCGGAATCAAATAATGCCAATGCGGGAAAACCATGAACGAGTAAAGTACCTGAAACCACTTCTCCCGATGCCTTAGCTTCCTCAGCTGTCAACGTGAACGCTCGAGCCTGATTTGGTCCTTGAGTCAGCTGTTTCTGCCCTTGGAACGGTCTCTGCGGAGGCTTCTGTATATCATCTCTCGTGCGAAGCTTCGACGGACAGGCACCAACTGCGTGATCGGCTGCCCCACAAACCAGACAAAGTCCCAGTCTTCTTCTACACTCCTTATGCACGTGCCCAGGTAAGTGGCAGTAGGCACAGGTCACGCTCTTCCTTCGGTCAACGATCACAGGCTTCTTCATGGGTGCTACGCCTCGACGGTCCACTGGAATACCTCTGCGCTCATGATCTCGGTTAGGTACAAATGCGGGCTTTCTGGCCGCAACTGATGTCTGCTGTAGGTTCCCTTTCATTCCCGACAAACTCTGCTGCTCTCTGGCTACCGTAAGAACCTGCGAGAAAGTGGTCGAACCCAGGGAGACAATCTGCCTCTGGATGTCCACATCCAAACTGCGCAAGAACCTTCGCGCCCTGTCTGCCTCTTTGGCGACTATGGGTCCAGCGAAGCGGCTGAGTCTCTGTTCCCCTCCGAACGGCGGCCTGCGACGTTAGGACGTCACGAGCCTGAGGTTCGGGGCAGATGCTATTTGGTTTTTATCCGTCTATCTCTCCGAAGATACCAAGTTGATTTATAGCACCTTGTATCGGAGGTTTAGACGGATGCGGCCGATGTAGCAGACTTCGTCAAATTCCCCCTCAGGGTGAGGGGTTTTTGATTATGGGGACGCTCTTCCCTGCAGGCGCAAGCCCCTGCAGTTAATTACGCTACCGCATAGCGGTAACAACTTTCTCCTACTCCAGAATTTCACTTCGTGTCGTGTGTGTTTGTTTTGTTTGTGATTGCCCGTGGATTGTATACGGAGACTGAGTGATGTCGTCACCCGTAGGACGTAGATTAGTCCAAATCCGTATTTACTTAGATTTGGGTTTGGTGTTTTTAGTTTAAGGATGCATTAGTCGCGTTGCGTCTAAGATCGACTTAAACATTTGTTAAGGATACGTTAGTCCTGTTTTAGACTAAGATCAACTTAACATCATGATTGATTTAATTATCCGGCCGTCGGGACTCGTCACCTCTCTGACGTCGTTGAGGGATTACAACGACAGGCGTCAGAGGAGTTCAGAGATGTACCCTTGAACCAAAGTTAATTTGGAGTTTTATTGTTTATTTAAATGTCTAAGGACACGTTAACCGTATTTGGGGTTAAGATCAACTTAGGCGGGACCGTTTAGATCCGACAAAAGAGCGTTTGGGCCCTATTGCACCAGTTTAGGGACGTGGTGGTCCGTCGCCAGTTTAGGGACGTGGTGGTCCATTATTAGTTTAGGGACATTTCGGTCCGTCGCCAGTTTAAGGACGTAGTGGTCCATATTCCAGTTTAGGGACGTGGTGGTCCGTCGCCAGTTTAGGGACGTAGTGGTCCATTATTAGTTTAGGGACGTTTCGGTCCGAAATTAGTTTAGGGACGTTTCGGTCCGATATTAGTTTAGGGACGTAGTGGTCCATTATTAGTTTAGGGACGTTTCGGTCCGATATTAGTTTAGGGACGTTTCGGTCCGATATTAGTTTAGGGACGTTTCGGTCCGTCGCCAGTTTAAGGACGTAGTGGTCCATCTTTAGTTTAGGGACGTTTCGGTCCGATATTAGTTTAGGGACGTTTCGGTCCGATATTCTCATTTTGGAGTGAATATTAGTTTAAGGACGTTTCGGTCCAATATTAAATGAATGGTCGTTGGGACTCATCACCTCTTTGACGTCGTTGAAGAATTACAACGACAGATGTCAAAGGAGTTCGGAGATGTACCCTCGAACCGGTCATGACTTAGTTCATGAAAGGCGTTTAATTTAAGGACTTACAGCCAGGATTGGGTTAAGTCCAATTTTTATTTTAGGCTCTGCCCGATCAAAAGAATCAATCTAAACAGGGCTCTGCCTCTTTTTATTCTTGCAGTTTGATTTGGGCCAAGCCCTCAAGAATTTTCCAAATAGGGCTCTGCCCTTTCCTGATTTGATTTGGGCCAGGCCCTCAAGAATTTTCAAATAGGGCTCTGCCCTTTTATTTTTGTGATCTGATTTGGGTCAGGCCCTCAAGAATTTTTCCAAATAGGGCTCTGCCCTTTCATGATTTGATTTGGGCTAGGCCCTCAAGAATTTTTCCAAATAGGGCTCTGCCCTTTCATGATTTGATTTGGGCTAGGCCCTCAAGAATTTTTCAAATAGGGCTCTGCCCTTTCATCTCTGATTTGGGCCAGGCCCTTTTAAATAATGAGTTGCAGGAACTCAAGAATCTTCTGACTTAAGAACAAAAGTGCATAGCACTTTTGATCTACATTTAGATCAAAAGAAAACAAGTTTTTCTTCTTGTTTTCTTTTCACAGAACCAAGGGTTCATATCAAGTGCAAGGCACTATTTATTATTCTTTTTTCCTTTCTAGAACCAGGGGTTCATATCAAGTGCAAGGCACTATTTATATTTTTTTTTTATTTTTCTGTTCTTCAGAAATTTTACCTTTCTTTTTTTTTGTTCTTGATTAATCTTCAAGAGCTCTCTCTTTTTCCAGAAGTTTTTTCCTTCTCTTGATGATGATTGATGATCTGATTATCTGATTGATGCCCCTTGAATGAGGCTTGGGGTCTTATTTATAGTGCCCACAAATTTGTTGGATTTGTTAACAAAATCTTTCCTGAATAATTTTGGGAATTTTCCCACCATTGGATCTTTGATCCAAGGGTTCCTGTTTTACAGGAGAACAGAAAAGATTTATCTAAATCTTCATTCAGTTGCTGCGCAACTCACCAGCAAATGACACGTGTCGCGCATCGAGCGTTTGCGCAGTTGCGATTACGCAACTGCGCAGACACGTGTCGCGTATCTGTGCGTTTGCGCAGCTGCGACTGCGCGACTGCGCAGACACGTGTCCCGCATCTGTGCGCTTGCGCAGACACGTGTCGCGCATCGGTGCGTTTGCGCAGCTGCGACTGCGCAACTGCGCAGACACGTGTCACGCATCTGTGCGCTTGCGCAGACACGTGTCGCGCATCCTTGCGTTTGCGCAGTTGCGACTGCGCAACTGCGCAGACACGTGTCGTGCATCCATGCGCTTGTGCAGACACGTGTCGCGCATCCGTGCGTTTGCGCAGTTAAGTCTTTAATTACGTTTTCTGAAGAGCCTTGCTCTGATGGGACGCACTGTCTCGGGCGTTACGCTGCCCATTCAGCTTCTGCCACGTGGCAAATTGCGCGCTGCGCACGGAAACCGAAGCGTTGCTTCGAATTTTGAATTTTCAAAATTCAACAGAGCCTTGCTCTGATTGGGGGAAACAGATGCCCCCCCACCGTTGCGCTCACGTGGCGCGCGCGTGGGTGCAACAGTGGCAAGATCCTGACCGTCGGATCGACGAGTCAGGTGAACAGGCGCAGGCGCCTATAAATAGGACCCTTGGTCCTTGGTAATTTTTTACCATTCTCAAGAAATTAGATTTCAGAGCCTTGCTCTTACTTGAGAACTTCCAGAGCCTTGCTCTTGCGATTTTTAAGAACTTCCAAGTTTTATCCTTAGAACCATTCTAGGTAAATTAAATTAATTTAATTTAAATCAAATTTAAATAATCAGAGCCTTGCTCTTATAGATCTTTGATCTAAAAGAATCTCCTTTGGGGTTTCTACAACAGAGCCTTGCTCTTATAGATCTTTGATCTAGAGGGAACCTCTTTGGGGTTTTTATCCACAGAGCCTTGCTCTCAAGAATTTGTAGAGATTCTGTTCTTAGGTTTTAACCCATGAACAGAGGGGCTCACAGATTAATTAGAAAACTTTCTAAAGGTTTCCATGGATCTTTAAGATCCCACAATTTTAATTCTTAGGAATTATAAGTTTTTTATTACTGCTACAGAGCTAGGCTCTCTTTTTTTTTAAGAAGCTTTATTCTTTTGAAACAAGGGTTTGACAAATGTCACTCTGTGACAGAGCTTTGCTCTGAAAAGAGGAGATCTTCTCCTTGTCTTTAAGGGTCCCCCCCAATGAGGATATTCTCTTGGGGGTCTCTTTTATTGATTGATAGTCCCATTCAATGGTGGGATTGTCTCATCAAATGATGCGCCGTCATCTTGATTTTATGGGTCCCCCTTTGGTCCCCTACCCGCTGCATCACAGCGTGGAGCCAGATTTTTATTTATTATTATTATTTTTATTATTATATTTTTTTTATATATTATTTTTATTGAATGTTAAGTGTCAAGCCACTAATGATATATATATATTTTATGCAGGAAGGATGTCTGACGACTTGTCTTTTCCCTTCGTTCGCTCGGAAGGAGGGTTCCCACACGCACCAGTGGACCGGGTAGTGTTTGCCTTGATTAAAGATCGTGATCCTGAGTGCAAACATCTCCACCTATGGGGAAGGTGGTATAGCCAAATCATCCAGGGTCGTCGCAGTTTTAGTTCCGCTTCGCCCTCCGAACCCATAGTTACGATCCCCTACGCAGATAAACCCCCGGTGGAGTATGCCGTGGAGGTTAAAAATTGGAATTCGGACGACCTTCTTCAGCCTGCAATCGGCGCTATTCCGGTACAGCCGCCGCCGGCCATAGATATCTTAGGAAGGCGAATCTGTCAGGGTGAAGCACGCCCTTGGGGACAGGCCTACAATATTGGATTAAATCCACGACCGCTTGCTGGATACCTGCCATGGGCCCGGTACATCTTAGCGGCGAAAAGAGCTCATCTGACGAAGATCGGTTTATACTCCGCCGTCTATGTCTCGCTTTTCGAATATCCTACTCCTCCAACGTGGTGGACAAGGGCTTTCATTGAACAATGGAATATCCCCACGCATACTTTCCTGACGGCGGATAGGGAAGTTTCCATTTCTCTAGAGGAGTTCGTTGAGCTTTCGGGTTTACCGGCGAGGGGGGAGCATTATGAGGAGCTGCTTCCTCCTGATGAGTACGTCTTTGCCACCAAGCAGGTGGTACTCGACTTAACTCCGGAAAATGCCATCCAGCATCAGCATCCGGGCCTGGTGAGGGTGTTGGAGATTTACGAGGAGCTTCATTTGGAATTGGGCGACCGAGGTGTTAGTTTCGCGGACTTCATTGCTCGCTTTATTCGCCCGGAATTTTTATCAGAGCGAGGTGATAAATTCGCCCAACTTGCTGACCCTTTTGGTTTCGGCCTGGACCGCCGGCCTTCATCAGAAATTGATCAGCGGAGTTTCTACCTTCCCGGCACTGCTATCGTCCCTTTCTCAGAGATCGCCGTCCCTGGCATGGATGAGGAGACCTTCTTCATAGGGTTCTTAGGTCTGTGGCTGTGCAGCATCGCGCTTCCCATGCACCCACGCCTCATGCGGTCTTCTGTATTTTACCCGGCGCATCGAATGGTGGCCGGTCTGCAGTTATCAGTGGGGATCGCCGGGTTGGCTTACCTTTACAACGGACTTAGCATAGCGGCGGACGCTAATGAACCTGGGGTACAGCCTGCTAACTTCCCGATGCACTACTTCACTTCTTGGATGGAGCTGCATGTTCGGGGAGTGTTTGGTGCCCATAAAACTCCTCAGTTCTTTGAGAGATTCAAACTTCCAAGAATCATGCGATTGGTCGGGGCTTCCATCGTGTTTGCACCTCCGCGGGAGTCCAGGGGACTGCTTCTGCGTTCGCATTTAGTCGGGGCGAAGACCTCTTTTGTGGATAAGGTCATCACCATGGGTTCCGAGACCACTAAGTCAGTGGTGTCGCTGCGTGATGACTTTAAAGGCGGTGTTTCCGTGTTGAAGGCTCGGGAAATTCTTCACCTTTATTCCATTCGGCCGGGCTACTTGGTATTTAGGCAGAATGACACGGCCCTCTTCATGAGGTATAACCCGCATCGATTTGCCCGGCAATCGAGTTATAACCAAGGGGTCCCATTGGAAGCCTTCTTGGGAACACCTGCAGTCGGTCCAGAGGGGGTACGGAATGCGATGCATCACTTCATCCGGCTAAATACAGGCTCTTACTTTTTCATCAGTGAGCCCAGCTGTACCCCCAAGATACTCAATTCGTATGTGGCCTGGTACGCGCACGCGATGGGACCAATCATCTTGATGGAGAAACGTCTATTGGTCGATCGTAGGGCTGCGCCTCCCGGCGGCAATCGCAAGGCTCCATTGCAGCCCAGGGTTCAGGTTATCCCTCCGACGAAAGAGGCTGGAGCCGATCGACCACGCGTGTTGGCCCCTCCGCGTGGACTGCCACTGCCCACTGCGGTGGATGCCCCAACGGTACCCCGTGCTCCGACAAAGACGTCTAAAGCGGCCTCGCCGGAGTCGGGTGTAGGAGCGGACATCGGGACTCGCCGCCCGAAAGTGACTGCCAAAACTGGCAAGCGCAAAGATGCTCCGAGTGGATCCAAGGCTGGTGAAAAGAAGAAGAAGAAGTCCACCTTGTCCCTAGACGCAATTCTTAACTTAGAGCCCGCGGCTCATCCTGTCGAGACTATATGTGAGTATGGCAGCAACGAGGGTTTCGTGGTGGACCCTGAGGACACCAATCTAGCCGCTGCCATTGCAGCTTCGGAGCGATCAGCGAGGCTCGAAGCAATGTTAAGCAGGCTCGCCGAGTCAGGTAATCATCAGCCTCCTTATTTGTCATTTTATCCCACTTTTTATTACTGTCTTTAGCTAATATTTGCCTCATTTTCTGCAGGTGAATCTACTGAAAAGGCCATCGATGCCTCTCTGAAGACCTTCCAGGCGGAGGAGAAGAAGCGTGCCCTAGAAAGCGTCGGTATGTTTTACCCCGTTCTTTTTTTTTTATAAGGAAAGTTTGTTGTCTTTTTATGATAGTCGACCTGACCTTCTCTTGTTTCTTTACAGGGGTTGTATTAATCGGTGCAAGGACCCTTCCCAAGCCCGTCATCGAAGTCCCAGCTCCGTCGAAGCTGGCGCAAGAGCCTCGGCTCGATGCAACGACGAGGGATGCTCTGAAACATCTGGAGGCATCCCTCTACACGGATGAGGAGGCTTCACTCAAGGAAGCTCTGATGGCATCTGCCTCATCGGCTCAAGAGGAGCGGAAGCGGTCTAGACGCGAAGCTAAAGCGCGCAGGGCTGCTCTGGCCGCAGGAGCGGGCCCTAGCACTGTTCCTCACGCTAGTACTCCTTCTGAAGAGCCCCCTGTGGCCCTGTCTACTGCTCGTCGGCAAGTGGCGCGCGCGGTTCGGAGCGCCAATGATAAATCTGCTTCAGGTAGTACTTCTTTCAGAGCCTTGTTGTATGACTTGTAAAACTATTGGCTTATACATATCTCATCTCGTAGGGTCAAGTCCGACTGAGGGGGAGGGGGAAACGACCGTCGAACCCAAGGGAGCGGAGGACGCGGTACTCGCCGAACCCGAACCGACGGTGGACAACTTTGTCGGGGTCATGGGGCCTGGAGCCGAGATTGAGGAACCTACCGCGGAGCAGGTCATTGATGCCGTACCCGAAGTGGCGGCAGATGAGATGATTGTCTCAACCGAGCCGAAGGCGGTAGAGGGCGAGGTACTTGAGGCTGGGGACCTCGTGGTGCCGATGGACGGGACGGCTGTAATCGCTGATCCTGAGGGAACGGCAGGTGAGGCGGCCATGATTCCTGAAGACGAGCTAGGCGCTCCTTCTCAGGAATCGGGCAATGTTCCTATCTTGGCCCTCCCTGCCTATGGTTCCCCGCCGCCTGCAGAGCTTGAGAGCGTAACAACGGTTCCCCTTGAGTCGGGTGACGAAGCTACAGGCGGTGGTCTTCCGTTAGTGGAGGAAGGGACTACCTCAGTTTCTGCTGGCAGCTCGTCAGGTAAATTTTTGAGTCACCAGCGTTTCCATTTTTTTTGTATATATCTTGTGATCTCTTCTAACAAGCTTGTTCTTGCAGGTGTGGCCAGTACTGATGCTCCATTGCTCGAGGGGGCACCATCAACTACTGCTTTGGCAGTAGTTACCTCCCCGTCTTCCCTTATACCGTCATGGATGTTGGAAGGTATGGATTCATGACTCATGCATTAATCTTTCAAAATTACGGCTTTTGTACTAATATTACACTATTGTGCCTTTGTAGGAGTGCTTTTTGACCACTTATATCAAGTGTTGCTCCCGCACTTCTCTTTCCCATCCGACCTCACTTCTCCCTCCAGTGGCGCCGGTGAGTATACTTTCACCATAATGTCTTTACTTACCCCCCCCCTTTTTTTTAGCAGTGGGATAATTTCTGATCTTTCCTTTTCTTTATTGCAGTGCCACAAATCGAAGGAGGGGATGCAAGACCTGCCGCGCTACCGGCCCTTCCGGCTCCGCCGTCCGTTGCTGCTGGTATAGTAGATTCCCTTTTTGGTAACCCTTTAACATCTTTTGAACCATCGTTTAACCTGTTTTGTTTCGCAGCTATTGTTCCGGCTCCAATTCCCTTCGAGGCTCGCGTCTCTTCACCGGCAGGCCCCTTTTTGAGACGTCCGTCTTCAAAGGGTGCCGTGATGAGTCTAGGCATGCTGAGCGGGTACATCGAAGAACTCAGCATGGACGCTCTCCCTTCCGCTGCAGATTTCGCTGTGGATGTTAACCCTATGTTAGCGGCGCTCGTAACTTTTCACAGCGCGGGCGTCGTTGAATCTTGGGTTAATCACTGCAGGGAGATCGAGGCCTGCTTGTACCAGCTGGAGTTGACGCGCCCTGCTCCCGAAGTTTTAGCTCTGAGCGCCCAACGCACAACTTGGCTCGAGCAAAGCACTTCGCACTCCCACCACTTGGAGTAAGAAGCAGCTCAAAGACTAAGGGAATGCCAAAAGACCTCAAACGAAACGGCCCATCTGCGCGCTGAGGTTGAGGCAAACGCTGCCGAAGTGAAGACTATCTTTGAGGGTCTCCTGGAGCGCATCTCTCATGGGCTAGACTTAAAGAGGAAGCTTGACGTGGTTGAGCGCCATATCCCAAGTCGGGAGGCCGCTTATCAAGACGTGAGGGAGCAGCTTGCCTTGGTCTTGCGGCAACGAGCCCAAGTGGAGTCAGAGCTGACGGCGGTAGCCGAGTAGGAGAAGGCGTGGAAGGAGATATGCGAGCGGTTGCTACATCTGTGCAAGACGCTTCCTTCCCCATAATTCCCCTTGTATCATTTGTCTTTGTAAATTATATGTATATGTTTTTTTTTTATCCTTTAGCACAATGTATCATGTACTCAACCAATTTTTATGAATAAAAGATACACATTTTGTAATGCCTTGTGTCATTTCTCTGTCTTTCTTTTCTTTTATAATCAGTACGCTACCTTAATAACCGTAATTGACGGACGATTGGGACGAGTATCCCGACCTTCTTAAGAAATAACGATGGCTTAGGCCGCAGGTTCAAATCTGCTGCCTAAGACTTTTCAACTCTATAAGCCGTGAGGGTCTCATAGAGACTCTTCTCCCTACGGATCGAGAGGATCTCGCAGGTGAATTTTCTCCTTAGGAATCGTGAGGATTCCCAAGTGTGGTTTCCTCTCATAAGTCGGAAGGATCCTATAAGAGAATTTCTCCCTCTTACGAGTCGAGAGGGCTCGTAAGCGGTTGTTTCCCTCTTTGTCGAGAATCGACTTCAGAGAGTGAGACCCGTGGATAGTATGCAAGAGACCATTTAGGATTGACTTGCAGGGTCCCATTGCCCCTCTTACGAGTCGAAAAGGCTCGTAAGCGGTTGTTTCCCTCTTTGTCGAGAATCGACTTCAGAGAGTGAGACCCGTGGATAGTATGCAAGAGACCATTTAGGATTGACTTGCAGGGTCCCATTGTTCAAGGAGTAAGTTTTGAATCCTTACTGCCCAAGATGTGAGTCATAGAAGCTCTGGTCACGGAGTGTTTGTATCCGTGAGTTGAGAAGTTTGCCGGGATTATTTGTTTCCCGAGCGCCAAGGATTATTTGTGTCCTTGGGGTTTGAAACGAGTCGAGGGTTCCTATGGAGGCACTGGTGGCTCTGCGGGTCGACGCGGATCAGGAGGCTCTCGTCAAGGAGTGTTTGTATCCGTGAGTTGAGAAGTTTGCCGGGATTATTTGTTTCCCAAGCGCCAAGGATTATTTGTGTCCTTGGGGTTTGAAACGAGTCGAGGGTTCCTACGGAGGCACTGGTGGCTCTGCGGGTCGACGCGGATCAGGAGGCTCTCGTCAAGGAGTGTTTGTATCCGTGAGTTGAGAAGTTTGCCGGGATTATTTGTTTCCCAAGCGCCAAGGATTATTTGTGTCCTTGGGGTTTGAAACGAGTCGAGGGTTCCTACGGAGGCACTGGTGGCTCTGCGGGTCGACGCGGATCAGGAGGCTCTCGTCAAGGAGTGTTTGTATCCGTGAGTCGAGGAGTTTGCCGGGATTATTTGTTTCCCAAGCGCCAAGGATTATTTGTGTCCTTGGGGTTTGAAACGAGTCGAGGGTTCCTACGGAGGCACTGGTGGCTCTGCGGGTCGACGCGGATCAGGAGGCTCTCGTCAAGGAGTGTTTGTATCCGTGAGTCGAGGAATTTTCGTTGAAGTCACTGGCTTCTTCGGTTGAAATGAACCGTTGAGGTTTGGTTTCGTCGTTTGACGGAATCCGCTGGGGAGGTATGGTTTCTTCTTTGTTTACGCCCTTGGATTGTATACAGGGATCGATGTGATCTTAACTGTAGGGCCAAAATTTTATCATTTCTTATTATTATTTTTTTTATTTTATTTTATTTCCGCGATGCTCTATCATTTCAGCTTTTATATCGCGAAGGTTGCGATTGCCCAAACATTTCGGCTATTTCTCGCGGTGCCCCATCATTTCAGCTTTTCATTATTTTGTTTTTTACTCGTTGCTCTTTATTACGAGTTGCCCGATCATTTTGGCTATTTTGCATGCATACATTTTACTTGCTGCTTTTTATTGCAAGTTGCCCTATCATTTCGGCTATTTCGTATGCATGAGTGGTTTACCGGCTTTCGCCGTCAGCCTGAACTTGGACACCGATTTCGGCATCAGCACCGCTGCAACTGGGATATTACCAGGAGCGAATCATCATTTGCCTCTATCGTTGTTGAACAAAGGAGGCTTAGCGACCGGGGTTAGGATCCCGTCGGCTAAGGCTTTTGACTTCATGAGCCGTAAGGGTCTCGTGAAGGTATTTCTCCCTACAATTCGTGGGGATCTTGTAAGTGTATTTTCTCCTTAGGAACCGTGAGGGTTCCTAAGTGTTTTGTTCTCCTGTAAGTCGTAAGGATCCTACAGGAAGGTTTTCTCCTCATAAATCGAGGGGATTTATAAGGGTTGTTTACCATACGAACGTATTCCCAGTCATGGATGGACCTTGGTTAGGGAAACGTTTATTCGCGCCCGTGGATTGTATACAAGGGTCAGTATTGAACCACTTGTAGGGCAATATTGGAAGTTTGTGGGGGTTTGCTTAAGCACAGGTTTAGGTCTCTGTGACTTAAGACTTTCAAATCCTATGAGCCGTGAGGGTCCCATAAGAGAGTTCTCCTTACGAGTCGTGAGGATCTCGTAAGCGTATTTTCTCCTTAGGAATCGTGGGGATTCCTAAGTGTGCTGCTCCTTTGTGAGTCGTAAGGATCTCACGCAGGTGGTTTCTCCTTACAAGGTCGAGAAGACCCTATAAGTGTTCTTAACGAGGTTGCGCCCTTTCAGGTTTTCACAAACACTCGCCGGTAGTCCTGCTGTTTTTACTCACGGAGCCCTTTCGGGTTTTCATCCGCGCCCCTTTTACTTATGGACATACCGTTTTTCTTTATTTTTATTTTTATTTTTTTTTATTTATTTTTATTCATCTCGTCAGCCCAAGGATGCTGCAGTATTAGTTTAAAGACGTTTCGGTCTGATATTAGTTTAAGGACATTTCGGTCCACCGTTGAGAGGGTTGGCTACTACTTATAAAGCTTGAGCTTAGGAAGATAGCGAGCGGACATAGTCGTCGCCATCTACCATTGACCTAGGCTGTGGCTCATTAAGCGTAGTATTTCTTTAGGAAGCGTCCGTTTATTGGCCTGAAAGGCCTTTCACCGTGCATGTCCATGAGTAGATAGGCCCCACCTTGGTAGACCTTATCAATGATGTACGGTCCTTCATAGTTTGGCTCAAACTTTCCTCGCTTGGCGCGATTGGGGATCATAGGCCTTTTGACCACTAACACGAGTTCACCTTGGCGGAATGTCCTCGGTCGGGTCAATCTTTCGTATGAGCGCGTCATCTTTGCTTTATAGGCTTCCAAATTTTGTTGTGCTAGAAGCCGGATTTCATCAAGGGCGTCAAGCTCTTCAAACCGAAGGTGAGCATTTTCTTCGTCTGTTAGCTCGTAGTGGACTGCCACTCGTAGAGAGGGTAATTCTATCTCGAGAGGGAGTACTGCTTCCGTCCCAAATACCAATGCGTATGGCGTTGTGTTTGTGGCCGTTTTAAACGTAGTTCGATACGCCCAAAGAGCCTCTTGCAATCTTTCGTGCCAATCTCTCTTATTTCGTGACACTGTTTTCTTCATGATCTTCGTCAAGGTCTTGTTGAAGGCTTCAGCTAGACCGTTAGCTCGCGGGTTATAAACTGAGGAATATCTCCAGTCTATATTGTGCTGCTGTGCGAAGCGGCTAATTTTATGACTTCGGTAGGCTGGCCCGTTATCGGAGATGATCCGTCGCAGAGTTCCAAACCGGTATATGACATGCGTTTTGAAGAAATGGAGGATGTTCTCCGTCTTCACTTCCCTCAACGGTACCGCCTCTGCCCATTTGGAGAAGTAATCAGTCGTCGCCAAGATGAAACGATGTCCCTTTGACGACGCTGGTTCGATGGGACCGACTATGTCAGTTCCCCACATTTCGAATGGCCAACTAGCCATTGTCGGATGCAGTGGATTGGGGTGCTGATGGATGAAGTCCCCATGAATTTGGCATGGATGACATTGCCTCGCATATTCCAGGCAATCCTGCATCATCGTGGGCCAGTAGTAGCCCATCCGCTTTATCTTCAATTTCATCTTAGGGCCTGCTTGGTGGGAACCGCAGAGTCCGTCGTGAACTTCTTGGACGACCTTTCTCGCTTCGTCAGGTCCTAAGCATCTCAGCCACAGAGAGTCGAATGACCTCTTGTATAGAGTATCATTGACGAAGGCGAAAGACAGAGCTCGTTTCGTGAGCTGATGTCTTGTGGACGCCTCTTCAGGTATTCGGTGGAACTTGAAGTAATCTATGAAAACTTCTCTCCAGTCTTCGGTCTTCTCATGGTCTTTTATTTGTAGGGTCGCCTGCTCAGTTGCTCCCTTTTCTTTATATGATTCTGGAGGTATTTCTGCTGGGGAGAGTACTCGACGGCTTTGTACCACGATTCTAACGTCATCGAGGTTCTCGTCAGCCAATTCTTTAGCAAGTTTGGCCAGTGCGTCTGCTTTGCTGTTTTCCGCACGCGGTATACTTTCCAACGTGTAGGAGGGAATTTGGGTTAGCAGTTGCTGCACTTTTTCACCGTATTTCACCAATTCCGGCTTGCACGTTTGGTAATCGCCGTTCACTTGGCTGACGACCAGTTGGGAGTCCCCATATATGAGGAGGCTTTCAATTCCCATATCAATGGCGATCTCGAGGCCTGCAATCAAAGCTTCATATTCAGCTTCATTATTCGTCCTCGGCTCTGTTAAAGAGAAGGCGAAGCGCATTATTCCTCCTTGTGGAGTCACAAAGATGAGTCCTACCCCCGATTTGATCGTTGGCATACTTTGTTTGTGCTTTTTCATAAAAGATGCTCCATCGAAATAGAGCTCCCAACGGCTATCACCACTGTCGATTGCGTCAAACGCATGTCTGTCTGGCAAATCGCAATTTAAAGGAGAATCGGCAGGTATGGGATGCTCAGCCAGGAAGTCGCCGATGGCCTGGCCTTTTACTGCCCTGAGAGGTTGATATGTTATCGAAAATTCCATCAAGAGCAGGGCCCATTTAGCGAGTCGTCCTGTCAATATGGCTTTTGACATTAGATATTTGAGAGGGTCCACTTTTGAAATCAGACGGACCTCGTGCGCCAACGCATAGTGCCTAAGCTTTGTTATTGCGAAGATCAACGCCAGGCAGTGTTTTTCAATAGGAGAGTAGTTGCTTTCTGCCCCCAGCAGAACTCGACTTAAGTAGTAGAGTGCTCTTTCTTTCCCTTGATCGTTCTCTTGTGCCCATAATGCGCCTAAGGAACCTTCGAGGGCGGTTGTATAAAGAATGAGAGGTTTTCCCTTGACCGGAGCGGCCAACACCGGCGGGTTCTGCAGGTATTGCTTGATCTCGTCTAGTGCGCTTTGGCATTTTTGATCCCAGACGAACGGGGTTCCCTTCTTCATTAGGTGAATGTAAGGACGGCACTTTCCTGAAAGGTTGGCTATAAATCGCCGTATGTATGCGAGTTTCCCTTGGAGATACCGCAGCTGTTTGAGAGTCCTCGGCGGAGGCATTTCCATGATCGCTTTGATTTTTGACGGATCTATTTCAATACCTCGGTGTCGAACGACGAATCCCAGGAATTTGCCTAAGGAAACCCCGAACGCACATTTAAGAGGATTCATCTTCAAGTTGTATTGCCGAAGGCGTTGAAATACAGTCTTCAGATGCTCGAGATGTTCCTCATATGATTTGCTCTTGACCACGAGATCGTCGATATAGCATTCGTCGATTTCGTGTATAAGGTCGTCGAAGATCTTCGTCATGGCCCTCTGATAAGTAGCACCGGCGTTCTTCAAACCGAAGGGCATCACTTTATAACAAAATATACCAAGAGGAGTCCTGAAGGCTGTGTGCTTCTGATCTTCCGGGTGCATTTTTATTTGATTATACCCCGATGAGCCGTCCATGAAGGAGAAAACCTCATGAGTGGATGTGTTGTCTATCATCAGCTCGGTGACTGGCACCGGAAAATCATCTTTTGGGCAGGCTTTATTGAGATCCCGGAAGTCTACGCATATGCGCACTGTCCCATTTTTCTTCATCACTGGGACAATGTTGGCGATCCATTCAGGGTATTGGACTTCTTGGATGAAGCCTGAATCTATCAGCTTTTTGACTTCGGCGTTGATGCTCATCTCAAGCTCGAGTCGCATTCTTCTCGGCGCTTGTTTGACTGGCTTAATGTCTGGGGATATCTCTAACTTGTGTACAGCAATTTCTGGATCTAGTCCCGGCATTTCGGAATAGTTCCACGCTAAGCAATCTTTGTGCTGCAGAAGCACGTCCTTTAATGCAGCCACCCTTTCTTCAGATAGCAGCTCGCTGATGAATGTCGGTCGCGGGTCATTTTCCGTCCCCAACTCAATTTTCTTGAGATTATCTGCAGTGGTATGTATTCCGTCCTCCAGTTCTTTCGGAGCTGGGGGAAATTCTGAGATTACCTCATCGCTGCCGCTTTCAAAGCACCAAGGGAGATTGTTCATGTCTTCGGCCCCTTCTTTTAATATTGTTATCACATGGCAGGTGTGAATTTTTTGCCAATCCCAATGCGGAGTTGGTTTTATTCTTGTGTTTTCGGGTTCGTGCTTTTGCGGCGGCGCTACCCTCCAACTGTCAGACAACGCGAATTTGCCAAGCTGATATTGGTCCTCAACCCAATTCTTAAAGGTGAAGCAATCTTCAAGCGAATGCCCTACTACTCGATGGTAAAAGCAATACTTTGGGTTGGAGACTTCGCCTGTTTGTTCAGGGTGTTTAGACTCTGGCAACGTAAGCATTTGATGTTTTAGAGCGAGATCGAATATTTTCCTTGTTTTGTTCCGAGGAAAAGAGTATGCTCGAGCCATTTTCTTCCCGAGGGCTAAGTCAATAACGCTCGATTCTCGGATGCGCGGCTTCTTAGCTCTGCTTTGTAGTTGTCGAGCGCCTCTCTTGCCTTTCGACTTGTTTTTGTTCTCGCGTCGAACCTTTTTGTAGCAGGTTGACAAGGAGCGGCATCTTCGCCCTCTACTGCCTGTTGGAGGAGGCACTGTGTCTTAGCTTTCTCATAGATTGTCATTTCACGATCGTGATCATCTCGGGCTTTTTGACTCGAATCCCTTATAAGTTTGCTCATCTGGTCTTCGGACGATGGACTGGGCGGTTTTGTATCAGGACCTTTTGCTGGTTCAAGATTAGCGTCCTCCCATTGAGCGTCCGCCTCTTCATCGAAATCATACATGGCATAACAGCTGTTTACTAGCTCCCGCTTCTTTGGCCGGATGTACCCAAGCCCTTTGGTTTCTACTTTCCCGTTAGGCAGTTTGCATTGGGTCCCGGGAATGTTCCAGACCTTGTCATAGAATTTGGCTTTTCTAACGGTCTGTGTGAAGGACATCCCCTGGCGTTTTAGCAGTTTCTTCAAACCTTCTGTATAGTACCGGGGAAGACGGATAGGCTGAAGCCTGTCGAGCGTGGGATCCGCGCCATGCCAAACTTCTTTTTCTACTTTGTTCTCTTCAGAACGGTAGAATAAGATTGCCTTCTCGCCCCTTCGTCCGGGAGGGATATAGAATGTCTGCAATTCTTCTACGCTGTTGGTGTTGAGTGTATCCAGTTCTTTGTAATGTTCAAGCGGCACCATGGTTATCTGCAAACTTCGCTCTTCATCAGCGGAGATCCGTATCGAAGGCCGAGCAGGGAATACAGCATGAACTTCATCCTCTGAATCACTACCGAAGATCAACGAAGGAACGGATGGTCCTGGCCTGGTAGATTGGGATGGACCTAAATAAATTATATCTTCCTCCTCGGTGTCACTGCCGAAGACAGGGATGGTGGCATTAGTTTTGTTCTCCGGTTTGTGACACCTTTCCGTGTCTTCGAAGCTCGGCAAGAAATATTTGGCATCTTCATACTTGCGAACTTCGTTCACGGAAAACGGATTCAACTCTCCGGCCACAGTGTACTCGAGGCCATCCCTGGAATACTTCATGCACTGATGCTGTGTAGAAGGGACGATATTGTACTCGTGTAGCCATGGTCGGCCGAGCAGAGCATTATAGCACGTCTTGGCATCTATAACATGGAATTTGATGTCTGTGACGAGCAACCCGAAGCGTAGCGTCAATATCACAGATCCAAGAGTCTTTGAGGATTGAGAGTCGAAACCGGAGATAGTGATCTTGTCTCGGGCGAGGTGTTGGACACTCATGCAAATCTCCTTTAACACTCGTACATTGAGTAAATTGACGGACGATCCGTTATCGACCAAGATTTTACCTATCTTTATGTCATGGCAGTATCCTGAGACATAAAGAGGGCGATTATGTTCACACGTCCCGAGGAGAAGGTCTTCATCACCAAAAGCAACGTCGGCTGTGTGCACTTCTTCCAATTCGTCTTTCATCTTTTCTTCGGCCAAGAAGGCATGGAACTGGTCTGGATCTTGTAGCGCCTTAATCAAAGAGTCTCTTGCCTCCTTTGATAGTAACAAGGCATCGAGGATGCTGAGTTGTGAGGGTAGCTTCCTCAGATGCGCTAAGACATTGTAATCCACCTTACTCCTCTTTGGCGGATTTTTGGCGGTTAACTCTTCCGCGACTTGGTCATCTAAAGTGATGTCTTCAGAGACCTTCTCTTTCCCTTTATCTTTTCTATTCGAGGGTCCGAGGTTCTTTTCAGGCAGTGTCCGGTTCCTCAGCTGTATATTTTCGCAAGACTTCGGTTCTTCTTCTTTTCCCGAAGTTGATTCTTTGAAGAGAGGGGCAATCTCTAGTTCCTCATCAGAGTCGCTCCCAAATGTGGGCACTTGTGACCTGGTAGTGTTAACCATGTGACAGTTGCCGGCAGTTCTTTCAAGCACTTTGGTCGTGTTTCTTTGCTCCCGACGAACCTTGCGCTTTTCCCGTTTAAAGCGTTGTTGATTAGCGACGTATCCTTGCCACCATTTATCGAACGCTTTGCACTCTTGGGTAGAATGTGAGACCTTCTGATGATATAAGCAATAAGAGGGATGCATTTCTACCACGCTAGTAACTCTTTCTTCTGAGTGTGGTTTCCTCTCATAAGTCGGAAGGATCCTATAAGAGAATTTCTCCCTCTTACGAGTCGAGAGGGCTCGTAAGCGGTTGTTTCCCTCTTTGTCGAGAATCGACTTCAGAGAGTGAGACCCGTGGATAGTATGCAAGAGACCATTTAGGATTGACTTGCAGGGTCCCATTGCCCCTCTTACGAGTCGAAAAGGCTCGTAAGCGGTTGTTTCCCTCTTTGTCGAGAATCGACTTCAGAGAGTGAGACCCGTGGATAGTATGCAAGAGACCATTTAGGATTGACTTGCAGGGTCCCATTGTTCAAGGAGTAAGTTTTGAATCCTTACTGCCCAAGATGTGAGTCATAGAAGCTCTGGTCACGGAGTGTTTGTATCCGTGAGTTGAGAAGTTTGCCGGGATTATTTGTTTCCCGAGCGCCAAGGATTATTTGTGTCCTTGGGGTTTGAAACGAGTCGAGGGTTCCTATGGAGGCACTGGTGGCTCTGCGGGTCGACGCGGATCAGGAGGCTCTCGTCAAGGAGTGTTTGTATCCGTGAGTTGAGAAGTTTGCCGGGATTATTTGTTTCCCAAGCGCCAAGGATTATTTGTGTCCTTGGGGTTTGAAACGAGTCGAGGGTTCCTACGGAGGCACTGGTGGCTCTGCGGGTCGACGCGGATCAGGAGGCTCTCGTCAAGGAGTGTTTGTATCCGTGAGTTGAGAAGTTTGCCGGGATTATTTGTTTCCCAAGCGCCAAGGATTATTTGTGTCCTTGGGGTTTGAAACGAGTCGAGGGTTCCTACGGAGGCACTGGTGGCTCTGCGGGTCGACGCGGATCAGGAGGCTCTCGTCAAGGAGTGTTTGTATCCGTGAGTCGAGGAGTTTGCCGGGATTATTTGTTTCCCAAGCGCCAAGGATTATTTGTGTCCTTGGGGTTTGAAACGAGTCGAGGGTTCCTACGGAGGCACTGGTGGCTCTGCGGGTCGACGCGGATCAGGAGGCTCTCGTCAAGGAGTGTTTGTATCCGTGAGTCGAGGAATTTTCGTTGAAGTCACTGGCTTCTTCGGTTGAAATGAACCGTTGAGGTTTGGTTTCGTCGTTTGACGGAATCCGCTGGGGAGGTATGGTTTCTTCTTTGTTTACGCCCTTGGATTGTATACAGGGATCGATGTGATCTTAACTGTAGGGCCAAAATTTTATCATTTCTTATTATTATTTTTTTTATTTTATTTTATTTCCGCGATGCTCTATCATTTCAGCTTTTATATCGCGAAGGTTGCGATTGCCCAAACATTTCGGCTATTTCTCGCGGTGCCCCATCATTTCAGCTTTTCATTATTTTGTTTTTTACTCGTTGCTCTTTATTACGAGTTGCCCGATCATTTTGGCTATTTTGCATGCATACATTTTACTTGCTGCTTTTTATTGCAAGTTGCCCTATCATTTCGGCTATTTCGTATGCATGAGTGGTTTACCGGCTTTCGCCGTCAGCCTGAACTTGGACACCGATTTCGGCATCAGCACCGCTGCAACTGGGATATTACCAGGAGCGAATCATCATTTGCCTCTATCGTTGTTGAACAAAGGAGGCTTAGCGACCGGGGTTAGGATCCCGTCGGCTAAGGCTTTTGACTTCATGAGCCGTAAGGGTCTCGTGAAGGTATTTCTCCCTACAATTCGTGGGGATCTTGTAAGTGTATTTTCTCCTTAGGAACCGTGAGGGTTCCTAAGTGTTTTGTTCTCCTGTAAGTCGTAAGGATCCTACAGGAAGGTTTTCTCCTCATAAATCGAGGGGATTTATAAGGGTTGTTTACCATACGAACGTATTCCCAGTCATGGATGGACCTTGGTTAGGGAAACGTTTATTCGCGCCCGTGGATTGTATACAAGGGTCAGTATTGAACCACTTGTAGGGCAATATTGGAAGTTTGTGGGGGTTTGCTTAAGCACAGGTTTAGGTCTCTGTGACTTAAGACTTTCAAATCCTATGAGCCGTGAGGGTCCCATAAGAGAGTTCTCCTTACGAGTCGTGAGGATCTCGTAAGCGTATTTTCTCCTTAGGAATCGTGGGGATTCCTAAGTGTGCTGCTCCTTTGTGAGTCGTAAGGATCTCACGCAGGTGGTTTCTCCTTACAAGGTCGAGAAGACCCTATAAGTGTTCTTAACGAGGTTGCGCCCTTTCAGGTTTTCACAAACACTCGCCGGTAGTCCTGCTGTTTTTACTCACGGAGCCCTTTCGGGTTTTCATCCGCGCCCCTTTTACTTATGGACATACCGTTTTTCTTTATTTTTATTTTTATTTTTTTTTATTTATTTTTATTCATCTCGTCAGCCCAAGGATGCTGCAGTATTAGTTTAAAGACGTTTCGGTCTGATATTAGTTTAAGGACATTTCGGTCCACCGTTGAGAGGGTTGGCTACTACTTATAAAGCTTGAGCTTAGGAAGATAGCGAGCGGACATAGTCGTCGCCATCTACCATTGACCTAGGCTGTGGCTCATTAAGCGTAGTATTTCTTTAGGAAGCGTCCGTTTATTGGCCTGAAAGGCCTTTCACCGTGCATGTCCATGAGTAGATAGGCCCCACCTTGGTAGACCTTATCAATGATGTACGGTCCTTCATAGTTTGGCTCAAACTTTCCTCGCTTGGCGCGATTGGGGATCATAGGCCTTTTGACCACTAACACGAGTTCACCTTGGCGGAATGTCCTCGGTCGGGTCAATCTTTCGTATGAGCGCGTCATCTTTGCTTTATAGGCTTCCAAATTTTGTTGTGCTAGAAGCCGGATTTCATCAAGGGCGTCAAGCTCTTCAAACCGAAGGTGAGCATTTTCTTCGTCTGTTAGCTCGTAGTGGACTGCCACTCGTAGAGAGGGTAATTCTATCTCGAGAGGGAGTACTGCTTCCGTCCCAAATACCAATGCGTATGGCGTTGTGTTTGTGGCCGTTTTAAACGTAGTTCGATACGCCCAAAGAGCCTCTTGCAATCTTTCGTGCCAATCTCTCTTATTTCGTGACACTGTTTTCTTCATGATCTTCGTCAAGGTCTTGTTGAAGGCTTCAGCTAGACCGTTAGCTCGCGGGTTATAAACTGAGGAATATCTCCAGTCTATATTGTGCTGCTGTGCGAAGCGGCTAATTTTATGACTTCGGTAGGCTGGCCCGTTATCGGAGATGATCCGTCGCAGAGTTCCAAACCGGTATATGACATGCGTTTTGAAGAAATGGAGGATGTTCTCCGTCTTCACTTCCCTCAACGGTACCGCCTCTGCCCATTTGGAGAAGTAATCAGTCGTCGCCAAGATGAAACGATGTCCCTTTGACGACGCTGGTTCGATGGGACCGACTATGTCAGTTCCCCACATTTCGAATGGCCAACTAGCCATTGTCGGATGCAGTGGATTGGGGTGCTGATGGATGAAGTCCCCATGAATTTGGCATGGATGACATTGCCTCGCATATTCCAGGCAATCCTGCATCATCGTGGGCCAGTAGTAGCCCATCCGCTTTATCTTCAATTTCATCTTAGGGCCTGCTTGGTGGGAACCGCAGAGTCCGTCGTGAACTTCTTGGACGACCTTTCTCGCTTCGTCAGGTCCTAAGCATCTCAGCCACAGAGAGTCGAATGACCTCTTGTATAGAGTATCATTGACGAAGGCGAAAGACAGAGCTCGTTTCGTGAGCTGATGTCTTGTGGACGCCTCTTCAGGTATTCGGTGGAACTTGAAGTAATCTATGAAAACTTCTCTCCAGTCTTCGGTCTTCTCATGGTCTTTTATTTGTAGGGTCGCCTGCTCAGTTGCTCCCTTTTCTTTATATGATTCTGGAGGTATTTCTGCTGGGGAGAGTACTCGACGGCTTTGTACCACGATTCTAACGTCATCGAGGTTCTCGTCAGCCAATTCTTTAGCAAGTTTGGCCAGTGCGTCTGCTTTGCTGTTTTCCGCACGCGGTATACTTTCCAACGTGTAGGAGGGAATTTGGGTTAGCAGTTGCTGCACTTTTTCACCGTATTTCACCAATTCCGGCTTGCACGTTTGGTAATCGCCGTTCACTTGGCTGACGACCAGTTGGGAGTCCCCATATATGAGGAGGCTTTCAATTCCCATATCAATGGCGATCTCGAGGCCTGCAATCAAAGCTTCATATTCAGCTTCATTATTCGTCCTCGGCTCTGTTAAAGAGAAGGCGAAGCGCATTATTCCTCCTTGTGGAGTCACAAAGATGAGTCCTACCCCCGATTTGATCGTTGGCATACTTTGTTTGTGCTTTTTCATAAAAGATGCTCCATCGAAATAGAGCTCCCAACGGCTATCACCACTGTCGATTGCGTCAAACGCATGTCTGTCTGGCAAATCGCAATTTAAAGGAGAATCGGCAGGTATGGGATGCTCAGCCAGGAAGTCGCCGATGGCCTGGCCTTTTACTGCCCTGAGAGGTTGATATGTTATCGAAAATTCCATCAAGAGCAGGGCCCATTTAGCGAGTCGTCCTGTCAATATGGCTTTTGACATTAGATATTTGAGAGGGTCCACTTTTGAAATCAGACGGACCTCGTGCGCCAACGCATAGTGCCTAAGCTTTGTTATTGCGAAGATCAACGCCAGGCAGTGTTTTTCAATAGGAGAGTAGTTGCTTTCTGCCCCCAGCAGAACTCGACTTAAGTAGTAGAGTGCTCTTTCTTTCCCTTGATCGTTCTCTTGTGCCCATAATGCGCCTAAGGAACCTTCGAGGGCGGTTGTATAAAGAATGAGAGGTTTTCCCTTGACCGGAGCGGCCAACACCGGCGGGTTCTGCAGGTATTGCTTGATCTCGTCTAGTGCGCTTTGGCATTTTTGATCCCAGACGAACGGGGTTCCCTTCTTCATTAGGTGAATGTAAGGACGGCACTTTCCTGAAAGGTTGGCTATAAATCGCCGTATGTATGCGAGTTTCCCTTGGAGATACCGCAGCTGTTTGAGAGTCCTCGGCGGAGGCATTTCCATGATCGCTTTGATTTTTGACGGATCTATTTCAATACCTCGGTGTCGAACGACGAATCCCAGGAATTTGCCTAAGGAAACCCCGAACGCACATTTAAGAGGATTCATCTTCAAGTTGTATTGCCGAAGGCGTTGAAATACAGTCTTCAGATGCTCGAGATGTTCCTCATATGATTTGCTCTTGACCACGAGATCGTCGATATAGCATTCGTCGATTTCGTGTATAAGGTCGTCGAAGATCTTCGTCATGGCCCTCTGATAAGTAGCACCGGCGTTCTTCAAACCGAAGGGCATCACTTTATAACAAAATATACCAAGAGGAGTCCTGAAGGCTGTGTGCTTCTGATCTTCCGGGTGCATTTTTATTTGATTATACCCCGATGAGCCGTCCATGAAGGAGAAAACCTCATGAGTGGATGTGTTGTCTATCATCAGCTCGGTGACTGGCACCGGAAAATCATCTTTTGGGCAGGCTTTATTGAGATCCCGGAAGTCTACGCATATGCGCACTGTCCCATTTTTCTTCATCACTGGGACAATGTTGGCGATCCATTCAGGGTATTGGACTTCTTGGATGAAGCCTGAATCTATCAGCTTTTTGACTTCGGCGTTGATGCTCATCTCAAGCTCGAGTCGCATTCTTCTCGGCGCTTGTTTGACTGGCTTAATGTCTGGGGATATCTCTAACTTGTGTACAGCAATTTCTGGATCTAGTCCCGGCATTTCGGAATAGTTCCACGCTAAGCAATCTTTGTGCTGCAGAAGCACGTCCTTTAATGCAGCCACCCTTTCTTCAGATAGCAGCTCGCTGATGAATGTCGGTCGCGGGTCATTTTCCGTCCCCAACTCAATTTTCTTGAGATTATCTGCAGTGGTATGTATTCCGTCCTCCAGTTCTTTCGGAGCTGGGGGAAATTCTGAGATTACCTCATCGCTGCCGCTTTCAAAGCACCAAGGGAGATTGTTCATGTCTTCGGCCCCTTCTTTTAATATTGTTATCACATGGCAGGTGTGAATTTTTTGCCAATCCCAATGCGGAGTTGGTTTTATTCTTGTGTTTTCGGGTTCGTGCTTTTGCGGCGGCGCTACCCTCCAACTGTCAGACAACGCGAATTTGCCAAGCTGATATTGGTCCTCAACCCAATTCTTAAAGGTGAAGCAATCTTCAAGCGAATGCCCTACTACTCGATGGTAAAAGCAATACTTTGGGTTGGAGACTTCGCCTGTTTGTTCAGGGTGTTTAGACTCTGGCAACGTAAGCATTTGATGTTTTAGAGCGAGATCGAATATTTTCCTTGTTTTGTTCCGAGGAAAAGAGTATGCTCGAGCCATTTTCTTCCCGAGGGCTAAGTCAATAACGCTCGATTCTCGGATGCGCGGCTTCTTAGCTCTGCTTTGTAGTTGTCGAGCGCCTCTCTTGCCTTTCGACTTGTTTTTGTTCTCGCGTCGAACCTTTTTGTAGCAGGTTGACAAGGAGCGGCATCTTCGCCCTCTACTGCCTGTTGGAGGAGGCACTGTGTCTTAGCTTTCTCATAGATTGTCATTTCACGATCGTGATCATCTCGGGCTTTTTGACTCGAATCCCTTATAAGTTTGCTCATCTGGTCTTCGGACGATGGACTGGGCGGTTTTGTATCAGGACCTTTTGCTGGTTCAAGATTAGCGTCCTCCCATTGAGCGTCCGCCTCTTCATCGAAATCATACATGGCATAACAGCTGTTTACTAGCTCCCGCTTCTTTGGCCGGATGTACCCAAGCCCTTTGGTTTCTACTTTCCCGTTAGGCAGTTTGCATTGGGTCCCGGGAATGTTCCAGACCTTGTCATAGAATTTGGCTTTTCTAACGGTCTGTGTGAAGGACATCCCCTGGCGTTTTAGCAGTTTCTTCAAACCTTCTGTATAGTACCGGGGAAGACGGATAGGCTGAAGCCTGTCGAGCGTGGGATCCGCGCCATGCCAAACTTCTTTTTCTACTTTGTTCTCTTCAGAACGGTAGAATAAGATTGCCTTCTCGCCCCTTCGTCCGGGAGGGATATAGAATGTCTGCAATTCTTCTACGCTGTTGGTGTTGAGTGTATCCAGTTCTTTGTAATGTTCAAGCGGCACCATGGTTATCTGCAAACTTCGCTCTTCATCAGCGGAGATCCGTATCGAAGGCCGAGCAGGGAATACAGCATGAACTTCATCCTCTGAATCACTACCGAAGATCAACGAAGGAACGGATGGTCCTGGCCTGGTAGATTGGGATGGACCTAAATAAATTATATCTTCCTCCTCGGTGTCACTGCCGAAGACAGGGATGGTGGCATTAGTTTTGTTCTCCGGTTTGTGACACCTTTCCGTGTCTTCGAAGCTCGGCAAGAAATATTTGGCATCTTCATACTTGCGAACTTCGTTCACGGAAAACGGATTCAACTCTCCGGCCACAGTGTACTCGAGGCCATCCCTGGAATACTTCATGCACTGATGCTGTGTAGAAGGGACGATATTGTACTCGTGTAGCCATGGTCGGCCGAGCAGAGCATTATAGCACGTCTTGGCATCTATAACATGGAATTTGATGTCTGTGACGAGCAACCCGAAGCGTAGCGTCAATATCACAGATCCAAGAGTCTTTGAGGATTGAGAGTCGAAACCGGAGATAGTGATCTTGTCTCGGGCGAGGTGTTGGACACTCATGCAAATCTCCTTTAACACTCGTACATTGAGTAAATTGACGGACGATCCGTTATCGACCAAGATTTTACCTATCTTTATGTCATGGCAGTATCCTGAGACATAAAGAGGGCGATTATGTTCACACGTCCCGAGGAGAAGGTCTTCATCACCAAAAGCAACGTCGGCTGTGTGCACTTCTTCCAATTCGTCTTTCATCTTTTCTTCGGCCAAGAAGGCATGGAACTGGTCTGGATCTTGTAGCGCCTTAATCAAAGAGTCTCTTGCCTCCTTTGATAGTAACAAGGCATCGAGGATGCTGAGTTGTGAGGGTAGCTTCCTCAGATGCGCTAAGACATTGTAATCCACCTTACTCCTCTTTGGCGGATTTTTGGCGGTTAACTCTTCCGCGACTTGGTCATCTAAAGTGATGTCTTCAGAGACCTTCTCTTTCCCTTTATCTTTTCTATTCGAGGGTCCGAGGTTCTTTTCAGGCAGTGTCCGGTTCCTCAGCTGTATATTTTCGCAAGACTTCGGTTCTTCTTCTTTTCCCGAAGTTGATTCTTTGAAGAGAGGGGCAATCTCTAGTTCCTCATCAGAGTCGCTCCCAAATGTGGGCACTTGTGACCTGGTAGTGTTAACCATGTGACAGTTGCCGGCAGTTCTTTCAAGCACTTTGGTCGTGTTTCTTTGCTCCCGACGAACCTTGCGCTTTTCCCGTTTAAAGCGTTGTTGATTAGCGACGTATCCTTGCCACCATTTATCGAACGCTTTGCACTCTTGGGTAGAATGTGAGACCTTCTGATGATATAAGCAATAAGAGGGATGCATTTCTACCACGCTAGTAACTCTTTCTTCTGAGGGTGGTAGCTTCATGCCCATCGATATGGCCTTGGCGAACTTCTTTTTTATCTTAAATTGGCTTTTGTCAGCGGTGGAGGCATTTTGCTCCAGTGGGATCATCTCGGCTCTTTCCTCAAGTCGCTGGCGCTTGGCCCTTTCGAATATAGCCGTCTCGCGTTCTCGATCAGCTTTGCTTTTCAATCGAGCTTCATTAAGAAACGCGCCAATCATTTCAACTGATAACCCTGGGGCTCTTGATTCGGCATTTGCCCCCAGTGTTTCAGTGTCAGAAGTCCCTTCATCGTTCGAGGTCGAGTGAGAGATCATATGACAGCTTGCCACATCTCCGTCGGATTCATCCGATGAAGCTTCTTCCTCATCTTTTTTTTGAAAGACGTGATCAAGAAAATCTTGGAGCGTAATGGGAGTCCGCGCCTTTTGGTTATACTCGTCCAGTGCGCCAATCTGCTTCTGTAAGTCCGTCCGCTGGTCGCTGGGCTTCACGGGCTTCTTAGATTTCTTCTTCTTCTTTTTCGAAGATTTTGACGGCTGGTTATGAACGCTTGAACTACCACCATCGGCCTTCGGAGTCGGATGTGGTTTCAACATCCCCTCAATAACCTGCGGCTCCAAGGGGTTCTTCCACTTGACCGCTGGACAGGTCTGCAGATCATTTAGCATTCTCCTCGTTTTGGCTGATAATACAACCTCCCAGAGAGCTTCTTCAATGACAGAGCATGTTGCCCCCGGCGTATTCGTTCCCTTATAGGTGTGGGGCTGCGGAGGATTCACCTTCCATTTGTCAAATAGCGCAAACTTGCCCTGACGGTACTGGTTTTCGAGCCAATTTTTGAACACGTAACAGTCTTCGATTGGATGTCCTAACACTCGATGGTAAGGGCAATAATTAGGCTCGTTAACGTCACTTAGTTGTGACGGACGTTTTGGATCCGGCAGATTTATAAGCCTATTGCGCAATGCCAGCTCAAATAACCTCCTTGTTTTATCACGGGGGAAGGAGTAAGCACGTCCCATCCTGTCCTCAAGGGGTACGTATGGGCGCGTGTTATTTGGACGAGCAACCGGCTTCGAGTCGTTCGGTTGTTGTTGGGCATTAGCGACGATGATCGCTTTTCCCTTTCCTTTATCGTTTCGAGAGTCCGGCTTCGGGAGAGGGGGTTTATGGCCCATCTGGTCCATCTGCGCCAATTTGTCGATCAAAGCCTGGAAAGAAGTTGGCTTGAAGAACATCATAAACTGCGAAATGGTTGCTTGTGGATCAAGGGTTCCGACAAACATTCCCACCGTAGGGGCTTCTTCTATACGCTGTTCACATTTAGACCATAAATTACGCCACCGTATAGCGTACTGGACCCATGTCTCGCCGGGCTTTACCCTGGCATTAATCAGCGCCGTCATCGGAGTACGTTCGCTGGTGCTTGCAAAGCGTTGGGTGAAGAGCAGCTCCATCTCTGCGAAGGTTTTAATGGAGTCGTTGGGGAGCTCGGAATACCACTCGAAAGCCGTATCTGATAAACTTCCAACAAACTGGCGCAGCAAGAGCTTGTCGTCGCCTCCAGTGTTACCACAAAGCGCCCTGAATTGGGCAACATGTTGATGGGGATTG
The DNA here is from genome assembly GCA_030015575.1 of Agapanthus africanus. Taxonomy (NCBI): domain Eukaryota; kingdom Viridiplantae; phylum Streptophyta; class Magnoliopsida; order Asparagales; family Amaryllidaceae; genus Agapanthus; species Agapanthus africanus. Next base: position 47,805,633 of record JASDDO010000026.1, on the reverse strand, counting down.
CCGGTCCCCTTGTAGACATGAAACTTCGGAATTGTGTAACCTGGCGGGTACTTGATTTGGTCATACCAGCCCGGATATGGCCGCCCCGTTTTTACAACGTGGCCGGCTGCTTCGGCCGCGTGATGAACTTTTATCTGCTGGGCTATATATTCGTCCAGATCTGTTTTAGAGATTGTGTCTTCTTTAGCCGTCGATAGAACGGGCTGAGGGTTTGATGTTTCTCCCCTATCATCCCCAAGGACGATCGGGGGTTCTTCAGTCGGGGATTCTGGTTGTATCATCATCCCTATCATATCCTGGAAGAGAAGGCCCATGCGCTGTATATTGGCTGCTTGTTCAGCAGCCTCTTGGTCTCTCTTTTCGAGCATTCGGCGAAGGAACTCGGCGTCGGTCTCTTCTTCTTGACGTTCATCTAAGGACGTCTCAGGATTCTCTTTTGGCCCCGTGAGTGCAGCCATTGTAGTCATCATCTCCTGGAGCTTTTGTTGATGCTCCTGAGACTTGGTCACTGACCGGGTAAGCGGTCGGTGACCCATAGAAGTACGACTTTCTTCTTTCCCCGAAGCCATATAGACCGTATGAACTGTGATGCCCCCTGACTTGGGGCGTTTAGGTTCACCGTTCTTAGACTTTGTCAGCGTCATGGGAGCTTTTTCTGGCCTCTTCCTTTTATGGGCTTTTGAGGTTGAAGGAGCCGTTGAAACGGGCATCTTAGCATTTTTTGCCCCCTGCCGTTTAGCGGGGCGGTTTTTGTCTTTTTCCACCCTTGCCCTGTTCTGGCGACGGAAGTGGTCTGAGTCAATCACGGAGTCTTGAACCCTCCGCCAGACTTTATAAACTTTCGCTGACAGCCGTTGAGGGGGCTGTTCCTGTTTCATCTCCAGAGCTTTTTCCATGGGTGGAGGGGACCTTTTCAACGTAGCCACCGGGGAGTTCTTTCTTACCTTCCTCAGCATTTCGAAGCTGTTCCCAGTTGGAACAGCAGCATCGACCTCCACCGTCGGAGCAGGTGGGGTTAGCCCTGAGGGGGAGTTGCCCCCTGCTTTCCTTACTCACTGCCAATGGCGACGTCGCGCACGACGAGCCGCCGGGATTGACTCGGAGATTGAGATGGTTTCTTGTTGCCCCCTGTTTGAGCGTGGGGTAACTGTTGATGTCAGCCTATCGAAGACTGATGCCTTCTGACCGGCTGGGGGAAGAGTAGGAACCGTCAATCTTGTGAAGACTGACTCTCTGATAGGAGAAGCCGCTTTAACGACTTCCAAAGCAGCGGCCGTTGCCCTCTTTGGGACAGCCACCTTATAATTCTGACCCAGCCTGGTGAAAACGGAGGCTGTTGGTCCAGTAGCAGGCGACCCGCTGACAGGGGTCGCGGCAGCAGTGAGCCGGTCGAACACCGACTTCTTATTCGCTTCCGGTGTGGGTATCGGCGCCGAGAAGCTCGTAGGTGGGACCATGGTCCCGAAGAACAAGCCGGTGGTGGCCTGAGTCAACTGGCCTACCGGCAGGGTCAGGAAGGAAGCCGCCTGGGGCCCATATGCTACACCTCTAGGTGAGGTGGAGCGTCCGTTGCAGTTGCACTTCGAGCAGTTGGTGCAGTTGGTGGCCATTGAATGCTTGAGTTCTGTACCAAACAAAAGACCAAATCTTAGCAACTTGAAATCCGAAGGCAATCATTTAACAAACCGCGATTGGTTCGCGAAGACGACACACGAAGTGTGGAGTGGAAAGAGGAAGAGGTCCCACCGGGCGTGCCAGAATCTGTTCCCCTCCGAACGGCGGCCTGCGACGTTAGGACGTCACGAGCCTGAGGTTCGGGGCAGATGCTATTTGGTTTTTATCCGTCTATCTCTCCGAAGATACCAAGTTGATTTATAGCACCTTGTATCGGAGGTTTAGACGGATGCGGCCGATGTAGCAGACTTCGTCAGATTCCCCCTCAGGGTGAGGGGTTTTTGATTGTGGGGACGCTCTTCCCTGCAGGCGCAAGCCCCTGCAGTTAATTACGCTACCGCATAGCGGTAACAACTTTCTCCTACTCCAGAATTTCACTTCGTGTCGTGTGTGTTTGTTTTGTTTGTGATTGCCCGTGGATTGTATACGGAGACTGAGTGATGTCGTCACCCGTAGGACGTAGATTAGTCCAAATCCGTATTTACTTAGATTTGGGTTTGGTGTTTTTAGTTTAAGGATGCATTAGTCGCGTTGCGTCTAAGATCGACTTAAACATTTGTTAAGGATACGTTAGTCCTGTTTTAGACTAAGATCAACTTAACATCATGATTGATTTAATTATCCGGCCGTCGGGACTCGTCACCTCTCTGACGTCGTTGAGGGATTACAACGACAGGCGTCAGAGGAGTTCAGAGATGTACCCTTGAACCAAAGTTAATTTGGAGTTTTATTGTTTATTTAAATGTCTAAGGACACGTTAACCATATTTGGGGTTAAGATCAACTTAGGCGGGACCGTTTAGATCCGACAAAAGAGCGTTTGGGCCCTATTGCACCAGTTTAGGGACGTGGTGGTCCGTCGCCAGTTTAGGGACGTGGTGGTCCATTATTAGTTTAGGGACATTTCGGTCCGTCGCCAGTTTAAGGACGTAGTGGTCCATATTCCAGTTTAGGGACGTGGTGGTCCGTCGCCAGTTTAGGGACGTAGTTGTCCATTATTAGTTTAGGGACGTTTCGGTCCGATATTAGTTTAGGGACGTAGTGGTCCATTATTAGTTTAGGGACGTTTCGGTCCGATATTAGTTTAGGGACGTTTCGGTCCGAAATTAGTTTAGGGACGTTTCGGTCCGATATTAGTTTAGGGACGTTTCGGTCCGTCGCCAGTTTAAGGACGTAGTGGTCCATCTTTAGTTTAGGGACGTTTCGGTCCGATATTCTCATTTTGGAGTGAATATTAGTTTAAGGACGTTTCGGTCCAATATTAAATGAATGGTCGTTGGGACTCGTCACCTCTTTGACGTCGTTGAAGAATTACAACGACAGATGTCAAAGGAGTTCGGAGATGTACCCTCGAACCGGTCATGACTTAGTTCATGAAAGGCGTTTAATTTAAGGACTTACAGCCAGGATTGGGTTAAGTCCAATTTTTATTTTAGGCTCTGCCCGATCAAAAGAATCAATCTAAACAGGGCTCTGCCTCTTTTTATTCTTGCAGTTTGATTTGGGCCAAGCCCTCAAGAATTTTCCAAATAGGGCTCTGCCCTTTCCTGATTTGATTTGGGCCAGGCCCTCAAGAATTTTCAAATAGGGCTCTGCCCTTTTATTTTTGTGATCTGATTTGGGTCAGGCCCTCAAGAATTTTTCCAAATAGGGCTCTGCCCTTTCATGATTTGATTTGGGCTAGGCCTTCAAGAATTTTTCCAAATAGGGCTCTGCCCTTTCATGATTTGATTTGGGCTAGGCCCTCAAGAATTTTTCCAAATAGGGCTCTGCCCTTTCATGATTTGATTTGGGCTAGGCCCTCAAGAATTTTTCAAATAGGGCTCTGCCCTTTCATCTCTGATTTGGGCCAGGCCCTTTTAAATAATGAGTTGCAGGAACTCAAGAATCTTCTGACTGAAGAACAAAAGTGCATAGCACTTTTGATCTACATTTAGATCAAAAGAAAACAAGTTTTTCTTCTTGTTTTCTTTTCACAGAACCAAGGGTTCATATCAAGTGCAAGGCACTATTTATTATTCTTTTTTCCTTTCTAGAACCAGGGGTTCATATCAAGTGCAAGGCACTATTTATATTTTTTTTTTATTTTTCTGTTCTTCAGAAATTTTACCTTCCTTTTTTTTGTTCTTGATTAATCTTCAAGAGCTCTCTCTTTTTCCAGAAGTTTTTTCCTTCTCTTGATGATGATTGATGATCTGATTATCTGATTGATGCCCCTTGAATGAGGCTTGGAGTCTTATTTATAGTGCCCACAAATTTGTTGGATTTGTTAACAAAATCTTTCCTGAATAATTTTGGGAATTTTCCCACCATTGGATCTTTGATCCAAGGGTTCCTGTTTTACAGGAGAACAGAAAAGATTTATTTAAATCTTCATTCAGTTGCTGCGCAACTCACCAGCAAATGACACGTGTCGCGCATCGAGCGCTTGCGCAGTTGCGATTGCGCAACTGCGCAGACACGTGTCGCGCATCTGTGCGTTTGCGCAGCTGCGACTGCGCAACTGCGCAAACACGTGTCGCGCATCCGTGCGCTTGCGCAGCTGCGACTGCGCAACTGCGCAGACACGTGTCCCGCATCCGTGCGCTTGCGCAGACACGTGCCGCGCATCGGTGCGTTTGCGCAGCTGCGACTGCGCAACTGCGCAGACACGTGTCACGCATCTGTGCGCTTGCGCAGACACGTGTCGCGCATCCTTGCGTTTGCGCAGTTGCGACTGCGCAACTGCGCAGACACGTGTCGTGCATCCATGCGCTTGCGCAGACACGTGTCGCGCATCCGTGCGTTTGCGCAGTTAAGTCTTTAATTACGTTTTCTGAAGAGCCTTGCTCTGATGGGACGCACTGTCTCGGGCGTTACGCTGCCCATTCAGCTTCTGCCACGTGGCAAATTGCGCGCTGCGTACGGAAACCGAAGCGTTGCTTCGAATTTTGAATTTTCAAAATTCAACAGAGCCTTGCTCTGATTGGGGGAAACAGTCTCGTCCATTCCGCTGCATGTACATCCACAGCTGCTCCATTTTGTCTCAGCCCAATAAATTTCTCTTCCATTTCCTCCCGTGCAGTCCGCGGGAAGAACTTCTCCAAGAAACTTTTAGAGAAATCCGCCCAACTGATTGGCTTGGACAAGCGGGTCTCCTCCACAAGCCACCACTCTCGGGCGTAATCCACCAGCTGAATGCGCACCACATCAACTCTCTTGTCTTCTGGGATCTGTGCCGCAATCAGTAAATTCTCCGTGTCTACTAGCCACTGCTCGGCTGGTAACGGCTCCTCCAGACCAGTGAAAGTAGTAGGACCCAAACGTCTGAAATCTGCCACGGTCCCTACTCGGTCAACTGGCTTCGCTACAGCGGTGTTTACAGACTGCTGAATAGCCTGCAAATCCTCCTGAAATGAATCTGCTTGCTGCTGGATCGGCTCAGTTTGCCTCTTCTGATTTTCCAACATCCCACGTATCACTCCTAACATGGCGGCTTCATCCACACGCCTCTGATACGTCTTGAAATTCTTATCTGCCATGGTCCTGAAATCAAAACAAATAACATTAGCATGATGATAGATTCAATATATAAATCAAGGCTAGAACTCCAAGATACTTAAATAGAGTATCGCGTTGTAGCTATGCCGCGGTATCATAGCCGCAATTACTTAACTCCACCCAAGTCGCCTAAGTCCTAGAGATAATAAGAAATTAGGTTTTCGAGTTGACAATGCAAAGTAAGTTTGCATGTCGACATGATCCGGAAGAATGATTCAAGGATGGTAAAACGGTCAAGGTGGCAGGACATGCTTCCTAATCACGGGTATTCTGATTCGTGCATCGGGTACAATACCCAACTACAAAAGAATCAACCCAACTAACCTATGGCTCTGATACCAAAAGAACCATGTCACGCCCCGCTTCCCAGAGTACGCAAGATAGGGCACGTGACATAGCCAACCATGCTACCTGTGGATAGGACGTATCCATCCACAGTCACATTACGGTTGTAGAGATATCAAGAACAATATAAATAACTAAACTATCACATGTCCAAATCCATAATAACAAGAGTCAATAAACAATAGTGCGGAAGCAAATGATCCAATACAATAAATAAACAGTATGTCCCATAATGCGGGCTCACATCTGGAATGAAATGACATAAATAAACTAATCACTAAGGACTCACATTTCAGCCTGCTGGCTGAAGGACTCCTGCTCGGTCGTCGACAGTGGTAAGGAATCTGGGCCATGCAAAACCCAGACGTCAGCGCGTCATGTCAACCAAACAATATAATATAAACGTGGTAATAAGCAATGCAGGTATGAACATGAAATAAGCAATACTATGAAACAACAGTGCAGGGTAATTTGCAATGGGTAACTAAACTGTTCTATCAGGTTTCTACTCTAAAGTCTTTGAAATCAATTGATGAATCGTCGATGTAACTCAATAGTATCCCGTGCGTGCCCGGGACCACGGTCAAGGTTCTCAGGGCTGAATCCGAGACGTGCCACTAGGCAGTAAAGTAGGTAGTAGGATGGACGAGTGATGTCAGCATCATCACTCCCGGACTGGCCAAGCCCGTAAGACTGATCAGAACAGGTATCGAACTGTTGAGTTACAAGTCGGTTTCACCTTTGATTTCCCCATACCCCCAAGTTATGTATGTCAGGTCAGGTATTCAGCAATCAAGGACTAATGTCAACACAGAATCAGGTAACAGGTCAGCTTTGTCTGGATAGACAACAGGAATAGTCCATGAGGACCCCAAGTCAGGTTTATTGGCATGAGATCATGTAATAAGTCAGGTTGTAGTCCAATAGGTTGAGTCAGTATGTATAGGGTGTCATGTCCTGGTATCAGTACATGTGTCAGGTGTATCAAGATCGGTCAATATGTAATGCAATCAAATGTATGCTGATAACAGGTATAGTAACGAATAAGGAACAACAGCAGGAACAGCAAATAACAATATTATTCCATGTAAACACAGTGATGCTTTGTATTCTCTTATTAACAGGTTCAAGCACCCTTGGGGTGCAATAATCACAGTGTAGCGCAATATTAATAACAGCAGGCAATAAAGATATAAGTGTGCGACTATTATCCTCTAAATAGTAAAATGATTAGCAGGTAGTTGTTATTAAGGTTACGGTGGCAAAGTACGATTTAGGTGGCAGTATTATAATGTACATCATATTTCGTCCAATGAGACAAATAGCAATACTTAGTTAATATAGCAAGTTTGTGAGTCAAACATTTAATTAGTTTAACGTAGCATGTAGCAAAAAATCTTGCCTCGACGGTTTCGCAAACCGGAAAGCACGGATGCAATGTCGGCGGAAAACACGAGACGGGTGCACGGGCCACGGATCGAGTCCCAACAGCGAACAGCAGGACCACACGGACCAGGGTACTTCGCTGGAACGTCGGGTCCAAACGACGGCACGGTCGGATTCCGGCAAAAATCATCGGCAACGAAGTTAGCAACATGATATACGTGACAAAGATCAGCGGGGGGGGATCTAGCACAAAAGGAAAGATAAGGGATGCTTACAGGGAGACACCAGGGGGCAACCACGGCGGGCTCGGCGGCGCTGGAACGCCGGCGAGGCAGCGACGGCGGCTGCGAAGGCTGGAAAGTTTCTGGGTTCGCTGGAAAGGGTGGTGCCGTGCAACGAGGGGAGGTAAAGGTCTGGTCTGGGTTGCAGGAGGGAGAGGAGGTGGTCGGCGGTGCGCTGGCGACGACGACGATGATCGACGGCAAGTTTCCCGGCGACCCGGGGGTTGGTGCTAGGGTCGGGCTCGGGTTCTGGTGGTCCGGCGAGGGGAGGAGGAAGACGACGACGGGGTCGGGACGAGGGTGAAGAGAGGGAGTCCCTGGCGTCGTCGGCGATGGGAGGCGGCGGCGACGGCGAGATCTGCGGCCGGTGTGGCGTCGGGGGTTGGGTGCAGGCGCGGAAAGAGAACGGAGGAAGGAGGTAGGAGCGCGGTGAGGTTGTGGAGGCGAGGACGGCGACGGCGAGATCGCGGGGAGGTCGACGGCGAGGGCGCGACGAGGCTAGGGTTAGGGTTCGGTGAGGTTCTCGTGGGGTTTAGGTTGAGGACGAGGGAGCGTATGCAAATATAAAGGGAGAGAGAGAGATTTGATGAAGAGAGAGAGAGAGATTTGATGAAGAGAGAGAGAGACTGAGAGATTGTTAGAGATAGAGAGAGATTGAGAATTTAGAGGGAGATAGAGAGAGGCAGAGAGAGAGAGAGATGGGATCGGGGGCCCACGAGGGAATTAACTCCCTCGTGATTGGCTGAAGGTTTTAAAGGAAACAGTTTAAAAGATTTTAAAACGTTAGAATAGTAACGGAAATTATATATTATAGTTTTAAATATATTTAATCAAACGGGCATCTTTGGCGCTAAATGAAACATTTCCAAATCGCGCCCGGATTGCGCCCAAATGTTCCAAATTCAAATTATAGGATTTTAAGCGGGTTCCAAATTTTGAAAAGAGGTGTTTAATGATAAAATTGCATGCCCCCAAGTCGGACACTTGCACGCGCGCGCAGCCGTCCAAACTTGCCCGTTTAGCCGAACGGGATGAAACCTCGACCCGCGGACGCTACCACGCGACTAGTGGCGACGAGTAGGCCAACATGGATATTTTTAATTTCATTTTAGGTGTTAAAATTTGTTATGTGCCAAAATGACTTAACCGGTTAAAATTTAGCAATACGCACCAAACCATCAGGATAATCGAAATGAGCAATGTATAACACTCAACTAGTACCAGAAATAGTATTATGGGCTCGGGTGTTACAGCTCTGCTGGGGCCATCCGATAAGGCGGCATAGAAATAGGCCCCGAGCCGGGAATCAAATCGATGCAGAACTCAACATCGCGCTCAGGTGGTAGCCCAGGCAGCTCATCAGGGAAAACATCAGGGAACTCACAAACAATCTGGACCCAGTCCAACGGAACCTCTGCAGCTCGAGTATCACAAATATACGCTAAGAATCCCTGACATCCCTTCCGCAAGAGCTGACCAGCGCGAAGAGACGAAAACAAGCTGGGAAGGGTGACGCTGCGGTCTCCCTGAATAACAAGGATTGGCTCTCCCGGAAAGCTAAATCTGACAGCTTTCTCACGGCAGTCCACAGAAGCATAACAAGTGGCTAGCCAATCCATGCCCAGAAGCACATCAAAGTCCAACATATCGAGGAGAATCAAATCAACCGATGAATCCCTCTCCCCGATACGAACGGAACACAATCGAAACACAAAACGAGCGACAAACGACTCGCCTACCAGGGTAATAACAACAAGTGGTTGATCTAACGACGACGACTCACGGCCCAACATCGGTACAAAGTGTGTAGATACGTACGAATGTGTGGAACCTGGGTCGAATAATACCCGTGCGTCGAAAGAACAAACTGGAAAGGTACCTGTCGCAACAGCGTTGGATGCCTGCGCATCCTGCGGTGTCAAAGCGAACACTCGGGCCTGTCCTCCACCGATAGTGGGCTGTCCTCGGCCTCGGCCTCTGCCTCCTCGTCCCCTCTGGATAGGACCGCCGCATCCACGGCCTCTGGATGCACCTATCTGACGTGGAGCATCTCCGGTGGTAGGAAGTAAAGCTCTCTGAGGAGGGGGTGGTGATGGTGGTAAGGTAACATGTGGCACTGTCGCCGCTCCCTGTCGTCTCACCGGACAGTCTCTGATACGATGATGTAGGCTACCACACCAAAAACATCCTAACCATGGCTGCTGACCATATGGGTGAAGGCGATACAACTGACCCCTAAAGAATCCGCCACGGCCTCTGCGAACACGCCTAGGTGCTAATATATCAGTGCGAATCCGACTCAGTCTCGAAACGACCGTAGGGGGAGTAGTATCCGATCTCTGCGCTCGATTGACCTCTACTAAGGATCCCACCATCTGTCGTAGCTCCTGCACGCCTCCCATCATCTGTCGCAGCTCCTCCATACCAGACTCAAGCCTATCCATACGGCCTAGGGAAGGCGGATTAGTCTGTCCCTGCGGCGTAGGCATGCCACCCTGCTCAGTCCTCGTCTCGGACGAGCCTGCTCGGATCTCATCTCGGGTGGCAGCCCTCTGCGCTATCGTGGCCTTCGGCGGCATAGTGGCTGGTACAGGAAAAAGGATAATAAGAACAGTGCAATAGAATCAAAGGATACACGGAATTGAAGAAGGAATTTCAAGCAAGTATATCTTAAAGTCACTTAGGCGGAGTACTGTATCGCAAGTATGCCGTGGACATACACACGCTACGTTACCCTGCTTAAGTCACTTACTCCATCTACCAGGGGTCATCCTACACTCAAAAAGGTAAAACCTATCACTCTGATACCAACTTTGTCACGACCCGAAAGGTACGGAACGTGACTGGCACTTAAATTACGAAACGTCTCAAGACGTCCGTAAAATAAGTAAGCCAAAGCCCAGAAATCAAAACCAAATGAGCAGAAGAATGAAGGAAAACCAATCAATTGAAAGCGAGTATATCAAATGAGTCATATCAAGCCTTTTTTAAAAACAATATCAATTTTTCCGAAAATTTCGGCAGAGTCTCCTTTGTAAATACTGGCCCCAAAAATGGGTACAACAAGAATAAATATGAATACAACAAATAAGGCATCCCCAAGCGGGAGCTAGCTCTTCGCCACAAGGCGGTCACAAATCCCACGCAATATAAATCAGCAATATGCAAAATAAGCATAAAAAAGGCATAAGTAAAAAGCAACATGTCGGCTCAAGTGAGCTCGACCCCAAAATACAGCATGAAAAGTCCACAAATCTCACAGTCTCGTCTCTAGGTCAATATACAACAATACTGGTAGATACAGTAGATGGAGTACTCTAGATACAAAGAATATACAAGATGGTACAAAAATAATAACACAACCCACCTACGAGCAAAACCTCGAGTCCTGGCAAAAGAGGCAAAAGAAGCGGTGCGCCCGCCGCTACTGTGCTGACGGAGCGGACCTGCAAAAGACTGTGGCACAACGGGGGTGAGTTTCCAACTCGTGAGTAGTAAATAACATCTATAGAGGCTATCGCAAGTATGCACACAAGCATCCTAGCATCTACAATACAGGTATGGCAGGATATAATAGCAGGTATGTATGCAATATGAATATACTAACAGGTATGTATGCAATATGAATATACTCGTGATCTGCATGTGTAAATATAAGAAATCATCTTTTTCCTTTAGGCATCTCTTTTGTAATATCAGCACAATACCAATAGAATCAACCAGAATCCGTGTCCAGCAACGACACCTCAAAACTGTCTCAAATCTCATATCAATGTATCTCTGGCCTCAGCCGTCCGGCTGACCCATCTCAAATATCAATATCTCATCATCTCGCGGCCACGGTCGGTATCCTTTCGATATCCGCCGTGCCAAAACAGTCACCGGTAGGTAGTCCATCCCCTGCCAGGCTCAACGTCAACAACACATTCCTCTTGCCCCGAGGTACCTTACCGGGCCCACCATGTACCAGTGACGGTTCCTCCACTCCTCGACACGGATCTCGAAAACCACAGCAAACTCATGGTGGACGATAATTTACATCACTAGAAAACCGCAATTTTGCATATTTTAAAAAGGGTAATAAGTTTTAGAAATTTTGCGGCTTTCCCCCGAAATACAGAAATATCATAAATCTCAAGAAATCATCATGAATGCATACGTCAATGATAATGAATGCATATGGTATTAATGTTCAAGTTACAATGTATGATTAATAGACTAGGCAAGAGCAAATGATATAATGATATACATGCACATGAATAGCAATTCTATGATGTTACTTTAAGGATTTATTGCAATAGTACAGGTTTAGATATCAAATAGGGTGACAATATTCTACATTATAAGTTATCTAGTGTCGTGGCATGGCAATTACCAGGGCGTGTGTGTACGCATGAATAGTGCTCGTGCTGCATATAAAAACCCTGGCAATGGTGCAGGTGACCTATAGAATGGGTTCGCATATGTATGTCAAATAAAGCATGGATGTAGTTACTAATATTACTAGAAATCTTTAACTACTTAAACTATCGGGCGACTTGCGCCATCCAAACGATAGTCCCCCGTAGATGTTACATCTACTCACCGGAATCCCTAGCTAGCTACGCCCAATCGCCGCTTTCCCTTTTCGTGCCGCGTCCGACGTCTCCGCGACCGAACCTGGAATTTGCACCAATACAAAACATAAGGTTACATATCATGAAACGACGCAAATCCCAAATGAAAATATCAACGCTCACGAGTTAGGCACAACGTGCACAAGGTGCGCGGAACACACACGAAAACCGCAAAAACTAACTAGAATCGTCGATTTGGTCGCCCGGGAAAGCTAAAAACCGATCACTCAAAAATCCGCACTCACACATCCTAAAAGTCGTACGAGAAGCCATTACAATCATCAAGATATCAAAAATAATTCATCACATAATTTTATAACAAAACTAGTAAGCATTTGCATTCCAAAATCGGTGCAAATATCGCCGATTTGCGACAAAAAGGACTACAACCTAGCATAACATCCAACCGCATAACTAGTTAACCACAATCACTTTGATTAAAACACATTACAAAGCTTCAAATCCTATGTTTCCATAAACAACCCTTTCTTGATTTTTCAAACTTAGCAAAATCCAACCCAAATCATACATGATACACTAAATTAACTCTAATTTAAAGTCCAAAAGGCAAGTTAACCACTTAGATTAGGCTAACAAAATAACTAGATAACAAAATAGATTTAATTATCCTACTAATGATTTCTAAAACCCTAGTTTAAATTCAAACCATGAACTAAAAAAAACTAGATTAGAAATTATCTATAATTTTAACACTAAAACAATTTTCAAGTTCTAATTAGCACACTTTAACTACAAATTAGCCAAGGATTTAAATTATACCTCACAAGCCCAAACTCTATGTTGCTATAGCCTCCCAAGATACCATCTTTCTCCAATATTTAAACCATTTTGGGCTTGAGAAGAGATAGAATAAGGTTTTGTGTTGAAATTGTGAAGGAAATTGTTGATTTTTGGAGTAAATTTTGGATTAACTTTGATGAAGAAAAGAGATGAGGCAAAGAGGGAAGGGGCTATTGCAAAACTGCAGGAATTCGGTGGAGAGAGAGGGGGATGGGGGATGTGAGAGGATAGTGTAAAAAGTCTTAGTCAAAACATCCCAAAAATACCATAATACCCCCACCTATATACTATATTTAAATCCTACTCAAAACAATTCATTCACAAGACTTAAGGTCAAAAAAGAGAGGGATGGGGGCTGCTGCAGCAGTGGTGGGACCGGCCTAGGGGAGTGGGGGTGAGTGGGAGTGGATACAAAAAGGTTTTATGCAAAAAGACCCCCCACAAGTTCATATTTGCAAGTTTTAGTTCAAAAAAAAAATATTTTTGTTTTCCATCATAAAATCTAGTTAAAACTTGAAATAAAATACTAAAAATTTATATTACAACTAGATTTTAATTAACATGATTTTAAAGCTTAAATTTAGCCCATTTAAATTTGTATTTATTGCTAATTTAATGTATTTTCTTACCGACTTAAAATAATATTAAAAATTTGAAAAATTAGGGAATATTTTTAAATGACCAGAAATTTAAAAGTAACTCATTAGTTACTAAAAAAAAGCAATTATCCATCCAAATTAGGTATAATTAGGCCTAAACTGCAAAATAACAAAAAAGACGATTTACGGAAAAATACCAAATTTTCACCGATTTTCTGGAAAACACCAAAACGACTTTTCAAGGCGTTACAGCGGTATAGAAATAGGCCCCGAGCTGGGAATCAAATCGATGCAGAACTCAACGTCGCGCTCAGGTGGTAGCCAAGGGAGCTCATCAGGGAAAACATCAGAGAACTCACAAACAACCGGGACCCGGTCTAACGGAACCTCTGCAGCTCGAGTATCATAAATAAATGCTAAGAATCCCTGACATCTCTTCCGCAAGAGCTGACCAGCGCAAAGAGACGAAATCAAGCTGGGAAGGGTGACGCTGCGGTCTCCCTGAATAACAAGGACTGGCTCTCCCGGAAAGCTAAATCTGACTGCCTTCTCACGGCAGTCCACCGAAGCATAACAAGTGGCTAGCCAATCCATGCCCAGAAGCACATCAAAGTCCAACATATCGAGGAGAATCAAATCAACCGATGAATCCCTCTCCCCGATACGAACGGAACACAATCGAAACACAAAACGAGCGACAAACGGCTCGACTACCGGGGTAATAACAACAAGCGGATGATCTAACGACGACGACTCACGGCCCAACATCGGTGCAAAGTGTGTAGATACGTACGAATGTGTGGAACCTGGGTCGAATAATACCCGTGCGTCAAAAGAGCAAACTGGCAAGGTACCTGTCACAACGGCATTGGATGCATGCGCATCCTGCGGTGTCAAAGAAAAAACTCGGGCCTGTCCTCCACTGATAGCGGGCTGACCTCGACCTCGGCCTCTGCCTCCTCGTCCTCTCTGAACAGGATCGCCGTGTCCACGGCCTCTGGGTGCACCTAACTGGCGTGGAGCATCGCCTATGGTAGGAAGAAGGGCTCTCTGGGGAGGGGTGATGATGGTGGAAGGGTCACATGCGGAACGGTCGCCGCTCCCTGTCGTCTCGCCGGACAGTCTCTGACAAGATGGTGCGGACTCCCGCACCCAAAACACCCTGGCGACGGCTGCTGTCCCTGGGGATATGAACCATATAACTGACCCCGTCCAAATCCTCTGCCAGGCCCATACCTCGGAAATAATCTGGCACGCTGCCTCTGAGACGGCACCTCGGTGCGAATCCTCTTCGGCCCAGAAACGGCCGAAGTCTGTGATATGCGTGCCTCCATCCGTAATGCCGTATCCATAGCAGCTGAATAAGTGTCGTAGTGCTGGGCGCCAATGGCAAGATATAGCTGGGCATTAAGTCCCTGTATGAACCTCTTCACTATCTTCTCTTCGGTATCCACCAAATACGGAGCATGTCGGGACAACTGTGTAAACTGGATGTCATACTCAGACACCGTCATCCCAGGTGTCTTGACCAAGGCTTCGAAGCTACGAGCTCTGGCGTCACGAACGCTCTCTGGGAGGAAACGAGCTAGAAAGACCGCTGTAAACTCGGCCCAAGTCATAGGCGGTAGACCTGCAGCTCGACCTCTCAAGACTGACTCCCACCATATCTGCGCGAGACCCTCTAGACGGAAACTCGCAAGCTCCACCCATCGATCATTCGAACATCTCAGCGAACGGCAGATCCTGGCTAAACTGTCAAGGAACGTCTGTGGGTCCTCCGCTGTCTCGGTGCCGGTGAATACTGGAGGTCTCAGCCTCATGAAATCCTGTAGTGAAACCGGGATGGTCACGGCGGTAATAGTAGGAGCAGGTATCATAGTAGTCTGGGATGTAGTAGGTGCGTCATCCGGCCTCGGTGTACGACTGGCTGCAACTAGGGATCCTACTATCTGACGTAGCTCCTGCATACTCCCCATCATCTGTCGCAACTCCTCCATACCGGTCTCAAGCCTATCCATACGGCCTGGGGAAGGTGGATCGGTCTGCCCCTACGGCGTAGGCATACCACCCTGCTCGGTCCTGGTCTCGGACGAGCCAGCTCGAATCTCGTCTCGGGCGGCAGCCCTCTATGCCCTCGTAGCCTTCGGCGGCATAGTGGCTGGTACAGGAAAAAGGATAAATAAGAACAATGTAATAGAATCATAGGATACACGGAATTGAAGAAGGAATTTCAAGCAAGTATATCCTAAAGTCACTTAGGCGGAGTACCGTATCGCAAGTATGCCGCGGACATACACACGCTACGTTACCCTACTTAAGTCACTTACTCCATCTACCAAGGGTCATCCTACACTCAAAAAGGTAAAACCTATCGCTCTGATACCAACTTTGTCACGACGCGCAGGGTACGGAACGTGACTGGCACTTAAGTTCACGAAACGTCTCAAGACGTCCGTAAAATAAGTAAGCCAAAACCCAGAAACCAAAACCAAATAAGCAAAAGAGTGAAGAAAACCCAATCAATTGAAAGCGAGTTTATCAAATAAGTCATATAAAACCTTTTTTAAAAACAATATCAATTTTTCCGAAAATTTCGGCAGAGTCTTCTTTGTAAATACTGGCCCCCAAAATGGGTACAACAAGAATATATATAAATCCAACAAATAAGGCTTCCCCAAGCGGGAGCTAGCTCTTCGCCACAAGGCAGTCACAAATTCCACGCAATATAAAACAACAACATGCAAAATAATCATAAAGAAGCATAAGAAAAACCGCATGTCGACTCAAGTGAGCTCGACCCCAAAATATAGCATAAAAAGTCCACAAATCTCACAGTCTCATCTCTAAGTCAATATACAACAATACTGGTAGATACAGTAGATGGAGTACTCTAGATACAAAGAATATACAAGATGGTACAAAAATAATAATACAACCCACCTACGAGCAAAAACCTTGAGTCCTGGCAGGAGAGGCAAAAGAAGCGGTGCGCCCGCCGCTACTGCGCTGACGGAGCGGACTTGCAAAAGACTGTGGCACAACGGGGGTGAGTTGCCAACTCATGAGTAATAAATAACATCTATAGAGGCAATCGCAAGTATGCACACAAGCATCCTAGCATCTATAATACATGTATGTATGCAATATGAATATACTAGCAGGTATGAATGCAATGTGAATCAACTCATGATCTGAATGTGTAAGTATAAGAATCATGTCTTTCCTTTAGGAATCTCTTTTGAAATACCAGCACAATACCACTAGAATCAACAAGAACCTGTGTCCAGCAACGACACCTCAAAACTATCACAAATCTCATATATCCATGTCATAGTATCTCTGGCCTCAGCCATCCGGCTGATCCATCTCAATATCACTATCTCAACATCTCGTGGCCACGGTCGGTATCCTCTGGATATTCGCCGTCCCAAACAGTCACCGATAGGTAATCCGTCCCCTGCCAGGCTCATCGTCAGCAACACGAGCTTCTTGCCCCGGGGTACCTTACCGGGCCCACCATGTACCCGAGACGGTTCATCCAACTCCTCGAAATGGGTCTCGAAAACCACAGCAAACTCATGGTGGACGACACTTACATCACTAGAAAACCGTAATTTACATATTTTAAAAATATAATAAGTTTAGAAATTTTGCGGCTTTCCCCCGAAATCCAGAAATATCACAAAATCTCAAGAAATCCGCATAAATGCATATGCCAATGATAATGAATGCATATGGTATCAATAATCAAGTTGCGATGTATGATTGATAGACTGGGTATGAACAAATAACATGATGAGGTACATGCACATGATTAGCAATCTTATGATTTCATTTTAAGGAATTAAAGGCAATAGCACAGGTCAAAGCATCAATTATAGTAAAAGGTTTCAAATTATAGGTTATCTAGTGTGGTGGCATGGCAATTACCAAGGCGTGTGTGTAAGCATGAATAGTGCTCGTGCTGCATATAAAAACCCTGGCAATGGTGCAGGTGTCCTATAGAATGGGTTCGCATATGTATGTCAATATAAGGCATGGATGTAGTTACTAATATTACTAGAAATCTTAACTACTTAAACTATCGGATGACTTGCGCCATCCAAACGATAGTCCCCCGTAGATATTACATCTACTCACCGGAATCCCTAGCTAGCCACGTCCAATCACCGCTTTCCCCTTTCGTGCCGCGTCTGACGTCTCCGCAACCGAACCTGGAATTTACATCAATACCAAACACAGGTTACATATCAAGAATGACGCAAATCCCAAACGAAAATACTAATGTTCACAAACTAGGTACAACGTGCACAAGGTGCGCGGAACACACGCGAAAATCGCAAAAACTAACTAAAATCGTCGATTTGGTCGCCCGGCAAAGCTAAAACCCGCTCACTCAAAAAAAACCGCACTCACACATCCTAAATTTCATAGGATAAGCCAATACAATCATCAAGATATCAAAAATAATTCATCACATAATTTTATAACAAAACTAGTAAGCACAAACATTCCAAAAATCGGCGCAACATCGTCGTTTTGCGATAAAAAGGACTACAACCTAGCATAATCACCCAAGTCACACCATTAGATAGCCACTACATAAAATTTCAACACATTAACTATGCTTCAAAACCTATATTCCACAACCAACCCTTTCTTGATTTTTATCAATAGCAATTGCAATTAAAAAACCATACTAGAAAAACTTAAACTAACACTAATTTGAAACCCAATAGCAAGTTCACCTCTTAGATTTAGGTTAGCAAAACACAAGATAGCAAAATAAATTAATTAACCTAATAATGGTTTTCTAAACCCTAATTAAAATTTAAGCCATGAACTAAAAAAACTAGATTAGAAATTAACACTAAAATTAACACTTTCAAGTTCTAATTAACACACTTTAAACTACAAATTAGCCAAGGATACAAATTATACCTCAACTAGAGATCTAGCAAGAACAATATGCCTCTAAAGATGCCATCTTTCTCCAAGATTTGAACCAATTAGGTTAGAGAAGAGAGGGAATAAGGTTTTGCTTTGAAATTGTGAAGGAAATTGTGGATTTATAATGATTTTGAGGTGGAATTTGATGAAATTTGATGATGAAAAGAGATAGACAAGAAGAGGGAGGGGGCTGCTGTAGAATGCAGGAATTCTCAGCTGAAATGGAGGAGTGGGGATGGTGTGGGTGTTGTGGGGAAAAGCCCAAGTCAACCCACTCAAATCAAAGCACACATAATTCCAAATTTACCCCTTTAAAACCCTTATCATATCATTTTGTTCAAATGAGATGGGGAAATTTTTTTGTGGGCTTGCTGCTGAGGTGGGGCCGGCCAAGAGGTGAGGGAAGAGTGAATGGGGTTTTACAAAAAAAAATTTATGCAAAAAGACCCCCTACAAGTCCAAAATTGCAAGTTTTAGCTTAAATTCAACAAATTTCGTTTTCCATAATAAAAAATTAGTTAAAAGTTAAAATAAAATACTAAAAATTTATGTTACAACTAGATTTTAATTAACATGATTTTAAAGCTTAAATTTAGCCCATTTAAATTTGTATTTATCGCTAATTTAATATATTTTCTTACCGGCTTAAAATAATATTAAAAAATTGAAAATAGGGAAAAAATTTAAATGACCAAAAATTAATAAGTAACTCATTAGCTACTAAAAACTAGCAATCATCTATCTAAATTAGGTATAATTAGTCCTAAACTGCAAATAACAAAAAAAGACGGTTTACGGAAAAATACCGAATTTTTACCGATTTTCAGGAAAACACCAAAACGACTTTTCAAGGCGTTACAACGCCACATCTGATACTATGAGGCGGGATCGCCGAATTTTGGATTGTCTTGATTCGGAGAATCATTGATTTCTAAACATCTTAGTAGATAATGGTTTATATTAATGAATCTAGGTGTAGCTGTGTACCTTATACCGTTCATACTTAGATTGTATCTTTTCCTTGTGACATACGTACCATGTTCCCAACACTTACCTGTATATGGCTTTGTCTGCTATTACGCCTGCACTATTACCGATGATGCGCATGTTACACTTACACAGATTTGCCGGCTCACACATTCATCATCGATAATTGCCATGCCATTTACATAGTAGAACTTCCATATCACTGTATTGCTCTTGACTGAAAAGTACAAGCATTGTTCAGTAATTATCACATGACATGCTTACATGATAATACTTGAGATGCTTACAGTATTGTTCTATGCTTGCATATACTGCACTTTATGGTTACATGCATTGATATGCTGTTTTCATGAGATCTCTGAATTTGAGAACCGCGGTTATATTTCAAAGGAAAATATGATTTGTTTTAAAAACGCGGTTTCTCGTGATATTATTTGTAGCGTCCACCATGAGTTTTCTCGGTTCTGAGCTATGTGATACCCGATTCGAGGAGTGAGGAGGCACCGTCTGCTGGTATATGGTAGACCCGGTACAGTACCCCGGGGCAAGAAGATCGTATAGATAGACGATGAGCCTGGCAGGGGATGCAGTACCTACTAGTGACAATTTGGGCTCGGCGGTTATCCGGAGGATACCAACCAGAGTCGTGAGATCAGAAGGATATGAAGCCGATCCGAGGATGCGGCGCCTGAGACATGAGGATTTACGTGTCGATACTGAACACGGGTTTTATGATATTTTCGAGTGTCAATGTTGGACACTTAGGTTTCATGAGGATTGATGTGTCGTTGATGGACACACGTTGGATGACACACATGTATACATGCATATATTTCATATGACTGGATATTACATACTGATTACAGGCACGACATTGTTGTTGATACATATGCATATACGATCACCTTAGATACTGCATAGTATTACCTTCATGTTACAATATGACCTAGGGATCGTTGTTCATTCGATTTTCTACCTGCTGATATTTTCTACTCACGAGTTGGTAACTCACCCCCGTTGTGCCACAGTTTTCTTGCAGGTTCGACCGCTCGGATCAGTAGCGGCTCGCTGGTACACAGCTGTCTTCAGGGTGTTTTGTTTTGGTAAGTGGGATACACTTTTGGATCTTGACAACCCTTGTACCTATTATTTCTATTGTATCTAGTTAAAGCTCCATGAACCAGAAACCAGACTATGTATATTTGGTAGACCTAGACACATACTTGTGTATTCTCGACACTTAGAGTGAGATGGGTGTATTTTCTTTTATTTGAGCTGATGATGTCTTGGTCTGCTTTACTTTCATTATGTGATTGATCTTCATCGCAGGGCATCGTATACATATTCTATTGTGCGTGGTTGTGATTCCGTCAATTGGCGAAGAGCTAGCTCCCGCTTGGAGATAACTATATTATTGCTTGTATATGATTTTGGATCAAAATATACAAGGAAGCTGCTGCCCAAATTTTCAAGGACGAAAATGTTTTCGAAGATAGTATGTAAAGTGTTGCATTTTCATATGATATTGCTTATACTTTTAAAGAAAGGCTTGAATTTATTATGCCGATATTTCAAAACTGCACCTCCACTATTTTCCGCAAAAAGGTTTAGATTTTTGGTCTTCGGCTTGCTTGAATTGCGGTGGGGTCCTGTAGACTTCACGTAATTCTCGTGCCGGCCACGTGCCAATTCCGGATTGTGACACATATGTGAGTAGATGCAGTTAAGATCATGATCCCAAATTCCCACATCTAACAGCTATCAAAGAGCCACGGTTTCGCCTCATATTGGCACGTTTGGCCGCGGATCCGCCGCTTTTTGGTGGAATTGGGTTTTTGGATTTTTTCTGGCCTTTTGTGTTGATATTTGGAGATCCTTTTGATATATAGATTCTGAAATTATTGCTCCGAGTCTCTGTCGTTGCTAGATTTCTCGATTTGCCTCTAAAATTTGGTAGATTCGGTTTCGATATCCCGATTTGATTTTGATCTCTTACTTGGATTCCAGACCTGAGTTAATATCTGCACAATATCTCAAATCAAAGTATTGGTAGCATTTGGTATTTTTGAGATTATTATTCCAACCATTTATATGATATAATATCTTAAGAATATTTGATATGATATGCATATTTTAATTACTAATATTTCATTTAAATATTACATGCATATATTTTTCCCTAATTATATTAATTAAAAATGTAGAAACGTATGATAATAAACTTTTACAAATAAACCCACATATATTCTATATTTATAATAAATACTTTTTAGCACTTAACAATAGTAGGAAAAATGTTCATACAAATGTGCAATATTTTAGACTAATCAAATACCCAAAAACTTATCTTTGATCGTCCTGAGCAAACTATTTATTAAAGAGAAAAAGAAAAATCTAAGTAGCTCACTTTCGTAGGCAACATGATTGCACTTAGCACATCCAACAAGAACCTCTAGGTGTCCCTAGTAGAAGGAGTGTTGTCTCTTAAGGATTTTCAGCGGATTACACCCACAAAATCCCATAATAAAATAAAGAAGATGAAAGTTACATACAAATATAAGGAACATATACAAGAAAGAACTTGAAAATAAGAGTGTCAAACTACACTAGATTTTTAGTTGTCATGAGTCCTATCTTAATGGTCTTGAAAAAATGTCAGAAATCACATCACCTCTCAATAAAATATCGTCTTTAGTCTTCCTCCCTACTTTTCATCGAAATATCGATCATATACCTCTACGTGTGTGTAAAAGACATCTCTACACTTAAAGAATTCAATTCAAGCTATCATACCGTTGTCCATCTTCCTTAGTATTTTTTAGTCGGTGAATGTTTTATATGGATTTGCTCACACATTCTTCATGCGACCGTTAATATTTCTTGAGGTACTAACCAACCGATCACCAAATGCGCTCACTTTTTTAGGCATAATTAGCAATATCCTAGTCTTGTAACACCTGAGCTTAGTAATGACTCCCAAACCAGTTGGTCTAAGGCACTAGATGATAAGGCAACATTGCTATATTTTTTTATGCTGTCTTAAGTAATTAAAAAACCAGTGTTCATTTTTCTTCACCTTTTATTTTTTATTTATATATTTTTTTCTTCATACTAAGGCTTTTAGACAAGAGCATTTCAAGGTATTTTCTACTATCCCAAGCGTAACAACTCTAACTTTCTGTACAAATTTTTCAAAAATACAGAAAGGGATACTTGAGCCTGAGCACAAGTTATAATAATTTGCTTTTGAACAGCAAGAAAGAGCTTGTAGCTTATTGGTAAGACCTTGCACTACTGAACCAAAGTAACAGAGTTCAAATCCCATCAGCCACGTATTCTTTTTTATTTTAATTTTTTTTAATATTTTAGAAGCCCAAAAGTCTATACGTGCACAACATGTAAAACCAAGAATCACAGCCTAATCAAACATGTGCACGAAGGTATACCAAACGTCAGGAACGCGTAGGGAAAATCCGAGCCCTCCTCACCGGGATCGGGCCGGCGAGATCATGACTTGGGCCGGCGCCGCCGGTCTGGTGAAGGCCAAATGCAATTTTTTTTTATTTGCCCTAGACCCTTGGACTCCCCCTGTTAACCCTTGACTGTTTGTTTTCCTGCATTTTCCAGAGAATTAAAACTTTGCATTACTCCATGTTTTAATGCATTTTAATTCTCAAAATTTATCATACCCTAACCCTAATTTTCCCTATAAATACCCACTCTATTTTTACACCCCTTCACACTGAAATTTCCTACAAAAGCTCTCAAGAAAATTCCAAGATTCTTTTGTGTACAAGTGGAGTTAGCAAAGGGCGAAGCTCCGACGAACTTCCGGCGACAACTCAAGGAGTTTCCGATGGCGAAACGACGCACCGGCAACTCCTACCTCTTCCTCTTTCTATCCTCTAGCCAATCATCCAGTAAGTCCTTACTTCTTCTTCTTTTCTCTATTCTAAAAACATTCAAAACTAAAACCCGACGGAAGCGGAGTTAATCCGACTTCCGATTCGATTTTTCCTCAAAAAGTTATATTTTTCTTAAACACAATAATACCAAACTCTTATGTCAAGATCATTAAACATTAACAAAGGCAATGGAATAAGTTTGACATCAAAAATAACCGTATCAAGTTTTATTCTACTTTTACATTAAAATACCTTCATGTTTCATTTCGACATGGTTGAACTTTTATAACCGTATTACCTTAGAAAACATATGAGGTAATGGCCTATCTCCTCACAACACACATATCTGACATAGCACGATGGAATTTGAGAACATAGATTTGGGAAAATACGACTTTACATATAATTACCTTCAACTTATAAAACATTTTTCTATAAGAAGTGTATTTAACAAATCTTTGCAATTGCGCATCTACAGCCCAATTTGGGAAACCCATTCGGTATGGTACGGATTATCGCACATTCTCAGGCCTAGTAGAGTGAGATGCAGACATCCGTAAGGAGCATACGACCTCGAAAGATTTTTAAAACATTTTTCTTTAGAAAATGTGATTTCTATTATAAATAAAACTTATATTTTTTAATAAATAAATATATATGTAATTAATATCAAAATATCTATTTTTAATATTTATAATATTCCACATTTCCAAAATTCAAGAAAAACATTCCATTTACAAATAAATACCATACAATTCCAATAATTCAAATAAATACCTTATATTTTAAAAACTATGTCATATTCACTAGAAATTTCATATTGAATAAAAGAAATATCTATGAAAAATATAAAGCCGATAATTAAATACTTGAGGTATATTTTGAAAGTATAATAAAACTATTTTATATAAAGCCCCCTAAAGTTATACTAAATTACAATAAGGATCCTAGTAAACATAGGTTTAAGCGGGACCGGTCTCTTGAGCCTCAGGGAGTCGGAGATATGGGTGCTTGCCTATTTAAGGTAGACAACAAATGGTGTTTCAACACGGTAATTGTCTTTGAAAAAAACACAAATCCTGTCGTCCATGTGCAGCAGTTACCGATAGCACCAAAACATAATTCAGGACTTCAATTTCTTTTTTAATTGTCTGACTCAGACTGAGTCTCAATATAATCAATCTGACTTGAATATGATTCAAGTATCAAACTACAATTCAACATGAATCCATGAATCTATATATCTGTTCAATATAATCAATCTGACTTGAATATGATTCAAGTATCAAACTACAATTCAACATGAATCCATGAATCTATATATCTGTTCAATCTAATCAATCTATATTGACTGAACCGAACCATGGATATATTCCATTTACATGATCATCCATTATATTCGTTCCATTACTGATATCATGGTTTCGGAAAGTCATCCATCCATTTACAATTTACAATACAAGACAAGACAATACAATCAATACAAACAATACAAACAATACAATAATACACTACGAGGTTATAAAGGGGTAGACTGGTACAGAATATGTTAAAGGTGGTACGAGGTGGTCACGTAAGACGTACTTACATCCATGTCGTTGTTCCGTGGTATTATCGACAGAGCCTTATACTACGGGTTACCAAAGTCCACGGTGTAAGTTGTACTCCTCTCGTATACACTGGTATTTTCTGTACCAAGCTATAAACAACTGCGCTAACATACTCTCTCTGTCTATTCTACTTCTTTCTCATCTTTGGGACTTACCGAGCGATTGTTCGCTGACGACAATCATATTTCTCTTCTTCTTTGGAATGTTGTCAGGGGAACCCGACGCTGAGGAGTACGAGACCAGTCAGGAGAATTTGGACCCGACGCTATAATAAGCGTGATATTATATATATATATATATATATATATATATATATATATATATATATATATATTTGTTAAGTGATATAAATGTTTAGTGAGTGCTACAAATATTTGTTAAGTGCTATATATAGTGTATAAGTGCTACATATAGCAATTAAGAGCTACAAATATTTGCTAAGAGCTTGTAGAGTGTTTTTCGTCATCCTGTTGAGATAGGAATGTGCTCACTTATCAGGCGGATCCAGATCTCTCTGCTTAGGGTAGACTGGGATTTATTGATCGTGATGATCTAAATCTCCGGCAGCCACGAACAAAATTGTCATTAATTATCTTTTATTTTTGGAGCGAGAGAACCTCCGATTAACGGGTCAAACAGATCATACGAACTCAATGTGCAATGTGCGTGTTGCGCTTTGAAAACAATGCGAATGGCCATGTTCATTTCATTTTTTTTTTTCCGTGGATATTTACAAGAAAAACTTTAAAAGAAAATTTTAGTAAGCATTTTTTATTTCTTTTATTTTCTTTTCCTTTTTTTAAAAAAAGTTTTGTGAAAGTGGGGAGTGGCTGCACGCGGCGGGCATGTACACGCGCAAAGGTGCATTTTCCCAGGTTTTGGGGCCTATGCTCGGCTTTGGAGGGGTTTTTTTCCTCCTCTTTTGGCCAAGAGAGGCTTTCTTGAATCTTCAAAATTTTGAATCTTGGATCTTGAAGGGATCAAAAAGGCCATTTTCCTCTTTTTTCGAGCCTTGGAACTTGTCATAAATGAGGTTTTGGAGATGGGTTCTCCTTCTCCTTCCTCTTCTCTTTTGAATCTTGAAGAAGGGGACAGAGGAAATTAAAAACCTTCCCTTTTTACGATTTGATGAAGCATCCTCTTTTCTTTCAATGGGATTTGTGGTGTAAATCTATTTATTTTTTAGAAAAGGGGGATTTTTTCCTTGATTTAATTGAAAAGGAGAAGAAGAAGAACTTGAAGAGAGAGAAGAGAGAGACACAAATCATAAAAATATTGAGGGGAATCAATTCTCTTTTTTATTTCTTCATAATGTTTGTCTTACACAGGCCTTACATTTTACACATAGCCCCTTAGGCATTACAAAATGACATTTTACTTCTCCCATGCCTATGTGCCCGTTTCTTTTTGCCCATTCATTTCTTTTTGCATATGAGCTTTGGGTTTTACATAATTTGGTTTTATGCCTATTCTTTTACATTTATTTTCCAATCCTTTGTATATTACATTTATTTATTGCATTTTGTTTCTTTTGACATAGGGCCGGCCCTTTCATGCTTGAGCTCGACTTAAGCACGGGCCCATCTGGCCTGGGCTTGGGCCCGCTTGCTTGGGCCGAACTTGGCTTAGTTTCAGACTTGGGCCCACCTGTTCACGATTTGATTTTGAGTTTGACGTTTGTGTTAGATTTCTTAGCATCCTAGCCACCACAACCGTGGCTTATGCGAAATGAAAAACAAAAATCTAGACCCGCTAGAAACTCGAAACCCTATAATCTAAACCAAACACATGAACTAGAAAACCTACAAGAAGCTTTTAACTACTATGGAAGAGGGTTATACCAAGAGATCGAATCCTTCGGTCTTCATCTCCTCTTCCTTGACTCCTTGGGGTCTTCTTGATCGAGCTTGACCGCCTGTCTTCCTCTGTCGAAAATGATCCACCCGAGAGATATGGTTCATGGCTCTAACTCCACACTGAAAATAAGTGGAGCAACTAAAGATCTTAGGTTGCTAGTCTAGAGTGCTTAGAGATGTAGTAGCATTGTTCTAGTATTATCTCATTTCAACTCTTGATTTTCAACTCATGAAAGTGTAAGATTGAAGGAGGAGGAGGAGCTCAAGAAAAGTGCTAATGAGGAGAGAGAAGCAAATGGTGAGAATGAACTAAACTTATGAGAGAGAAAACAACCATGGTTTTATATAAATTAATTTTACAAATAAAAATATAGCAACCATGCTTGAATAGTTTGCATAAATGAATATGCAATTTATTTGTCAATACTATTCAAGTATGGTTCTCACCATTCTCACCTTATTACCTTTACACCTCATTTTCCATTTAAATGAATTACTGGATAAACAAAAAATAAGGTGTCCACCTTCTAGAATATTTTCCGTATAAATACGGAATACACTCTACCATATATACATACCCGTATTTGTATCAAAATACGAATACCTAAAAAGATAAAATAACACAAAGAACATAATACTAGAATATACATATCGAAATATATATATATATATGTAAATTATTAAATCAATACCTGATTTAATAATCCGGCTCAATCCTAAGCCGGCTGATATTATCAACCGTCCGATCAAAAGTCCGGGTAGCTGGTACACTCATTTGATCGGAACCATGCACATATCAAAATACGGCTACTATATTATTTCGCCTGAACCATAGAAACCCTATGTGTGGGATTCTAAAGATTCGACGGTACGCCGGCTGTGAGTTACTGGATAAATCAATAACCATAAGCACGTCAGTGGCACTAGCTGTACGTAACGGCTATCCGAGTACCTGTCGAAAAGGAAGGCCAACGAGCAAGCTCAACCGAACTCCTGTTGAGCCTATCTGTGACAATCTCCGTACAATCCGGCATCTTCATCTAAAAGTATCACATACCGGGTCTAGGGGGTAGTAAACGTCAGACCCTAATAATCTGATAATTCGTGCCGATATGGCTCAAGACCAATCCGGGAAACTAGTGATCTAACTATCAGTAAATGCCAACTGTCTTGTCCAAGGTCTTATGGTGCTGGCCAACCGAAAACGGTACGATATCGACTCTTTATACCGGGAGAGACGAATCCCCAACAATCGCTCACTGCCTTCATGCTGCTGGGAACTGTACCCAACTAAAACTTGTTTGCATGACTAGAGCCATGGTAGGGTAGTAATCTAAGTACAGTGAGAACTCACACGAGACAAATGACAATCTCAGGTTTGAAGACTAATTTGTGCTCATGTCATCTGAGAACTGCCATCTAACGATAGGTATAGTACCATCTAAAAATTCTCGGCGTGTCCGTCCTGTGTACTCATTCCCAGTGAGCACTTATATACGATCTTAGATGCCAAAGACCAATGGCTGTGGGACCAACCATCGCCCCTCGTCGGGGTCTAGAAATGTATACACCAGTCTACTCCGGAATATCGATACTCAGTCTCGATACTCCCGCGACTAGGGACATTTAAGGATGTGCTTATGGACTACCCAGCCCCAACATGTATGATCGCCATCATAACGCTGGTAGGCAAGCAATAATCCTACGGACTTTATCAATATATATTAACGATATGTAATAACAAGTAAAACATATACACATGTTAAGATAAAGACAAACCGAATAGCATACTATTATATCGAGCAAGATTGTCCTGTACATACATATGTCCAAACATCCACTACCACACACAATGATGGCCTCTGGGACATACATATCCAATATTTTGATCAATGGGGTGTAATTTTTTACCCCAATAAAGCTACACATACCTCTTAAACGTTACAATATTTATTAAATGATAGATATAACCGTTTCTAACTAATTTTTGACCAATATATATATCAAACTTAAAAAAAATGAAGGATATTAAAATTTGATCCACGTGTCTTAAAATAACCAACTCCAAGAAGCTCATGCCTTCCATTAGGTATTTCATCAAACACTTTATGTTTCATGTTTCAAAATATAATCCTCACAAAAAAATTTAAATATATTATTACTCTTCTCAGCCTTCACAATATAACTCATAGACGAGGGTTTGATGGTTTTCTATTTAAATCTTGGTTCTTGTTCTTGAATATACGTTACGTTTTAACGGATTGAAAATAGAGTTTGTATGATACTTTGATGAAAATTCGATATGTGTTGGAGGGTTGGAGAACTTATCGGAGTTGGGACCCAAATCGTAACCCACGGCATTTTAGAGAGGAAGTCGATGAAAAACATGTAAGGTTTGAGAATCTCATAAACGATAGAAATGACAATGGTGACGAAGGAGGAGGAGATAGAGATTAAGATGGAAATAGAAATAAAAATGGAGATGGAGTGGAATGCGGAGGAAAAGAAGAAGAAAGAAAGAGAAGAAGCTATATAGTAAGCATTAGAAAAATATTCTTATACCAAATTTCATTAAAAAAAAAGCTTATTTACCAAAAATCCTAGTGGATTTGGACCAAAATCACAAAACTACCAATACATTTAAAATTATCAAGAAACTACCAAACTTAATAGTGTCACGTCAGCACCATCTGTACCACATCACTGCCACGTTATTTAAGTTGCCACATCAGCAATTTTTTTTAAAAACCTAAAATACCCTTATTCTAACCCTAAACCTTAATTTCAAAAAATAAAAAAATAAAAATAAAAAACAAAACTCTAATCCTCATCCTCCTCCATCCTCCACCATCTCCGACGACGGCGACGACCCCACCACTGACCTCGAGCCCCGCCCCCTACAACCACCACCATCTTCATCATCATCAACCGTTATCATCACCTTTTTCATCACCACCTTCATGACCATCATCTTCTTCATCTTCTCCTTCACCATTACCTCCTCTTTCTTTGTCACAACTTTCATCATCATCGCCGCTGCCGGCGGACCCTGACCCTGATCTGACCTTGATCCCAACCCCGATCTGACCTTGACCCTAACCTTTGATCCCTACTTGACCTCGACCGCATCCCCTTGAACCCGACCTCCCCATCCGCCCCCCTGCCTCCTTCCCCGATCTCCCCTTCAGCCCCCTCAGCCCCATCCCTTCCCCTCCCCAGACCTCCATCATCATCATCAACTCCATCATCATTTTCATCATCAGCCCATCATCTTCCTCCTCCTCTTTCCTTTCCTTCTGCCCTCTCGCCGCCGGCGACGTCCCATTCCGGCTCTGGCTCCTCCCTCAACTCTCTTCTTCTAAAATAAATTAATTATTTAATTAATATTTAATGATTATTTTAAGTATTTAAATGCAATTTATAATTAATTAATTATATTATGAAAGAGATAGCTTTGTTAAAATGGCCTAAAAAATAAGCCTAAAATTCTTAGAAGTTTTTAGTAAATAAGCCTAAAAAATTATTATAAGGAGTCGCATACATGAACCTTGGGTATTAGGGAGGTTTCAACAACTTTTTTTTGCCAAGAGATCTAGCTCTATTTTTTCGCACTGGCCCGTAAACCCAAACTTAAGAACACAACACATACACCGCATACAAACAAACAACACACTCACACACATCTAGAGGACCCACGAATTTGCCTTGAAAACATTAATTTGTGGCCACTTCCTCTCTCTATGGTTCTTAGGTTTGAACCCCGCACTCTCTCGCAGAAGGATCTAGTCCTATTGGGTTTTGGTCATAGAGAGTTTGATCCATTCTCCTTAATTTTTTTTGGGTTGAAGAACCTAGCAACTTCCAAAAGAGATTTAAAATATTTTGTAGCACACCGATAGACTTCATGGAAATATAAAGGGTGTTTTTCAACTTGGATTATCATGTATGAGTTAGACAGTTTTTGGATTTGGTTTTGGACACAGACTTGCAACTTAGATTTGGATTTGGACTCGGACCTTCGTGTTGGATTTGGAGTTGGACTCAGACTTGTACATTGAATTTGGACTCAGACCATCATGTTAGATTTGGATTTGAACTCAGATCTTCGTGTATAACTTGGATTTGAATTTAAACTTTTGGCATGGGCTTATTATTCGAGTTCTTGCACAATTGGTACTAGTATTTCGCACGTGTGATGCACGTCTTTATTAAAAATGTATGCATGATATGTATATTTTCATTCAATGTGGATATTTTTTTTCAAAGTATAAGAATTTTAAAAACATTTTTTACTCATTTGTTATTTCAAGGATTGATGTGGATAGTTTTGCTGTTTTTAACTAAAAGTTTTCAAAGTATCTATTATCCTAACTAAAAGTCACTAAAAATCTTTTTAAATCTTAGATGTTTAATGCTAATACGTATTAAGATGCGTCACACGTGCAAAAATAGATGATGTGGACCATCTAAGAATAAATAATTAATTTAAAATAAAGGTGAGAGTGCTACGTGACGCCCTTCTTCTTTGCATTATAATAGTCGAGATCATGACTTTTATTTCTACGAGACTTATTTTGGCATAACTATTTTATTATTTAATCTTATAAATATGTAAAGCTGATCAAAATTAATTAACTGTTATTTTAATAAAAGAATTATATAAAAATTTATTGATTCCAAACAACAAGCCAATTATTATCAATAAATACATACTAACACAAAAATTTTAATGCGAAAATTATACGATGTTAAATTTTAATCCTGTTTTTCCTAATAATTTCTTGCTATATAATTTTGTTATCAAAGCAAAAGAAATAAAAATATAATGTTCATTCCAAAACATATTTTTAGGGTTTTATGAAGAAGTTATGTAATATAATTTAATTAATTAAATCATAAATAAAAATAGAACGATCTAGAAAAACAAAAGCCATTATAGGATTTTCAAAAAATTTGCAATATATAATCCTATAAATAATAATGAGATGAATTCAAGGAAAATAACACAATTTAGGATTCCATGAATAAGTTGCAAAATACAATATAATCAATAAACTATAAATAAAAATAAGATTGAGATGTCTTAAAATCCAGGCACAAAAAACAGCCTCCACATTTTTTCCTTGGATTTTCTTCTTTTCCAACCTTGATAAATCACTTATTTTTTTAACTCTTCAACAGAAGAATCATACGGCCCATTGTAGACTTCACTGCGATACTACCACCCATAAACTTGGGCAACTAAAGAACAAAATTAAAGCTTGCACATCAATCAAATTTCAGAGATCTTTCCACATATCAATCAAACGCCGCATGATTCGTTTCTTGCTTTTCTTGCAAAGCAAGAAACATGTTTGACAATTGAAAAGTGCAAGTAAACAATAAAAGTGATATACAGTTTCAATGAAAGCATAATAGACATACTGTGCGCATGTAATGAGCTCTCTGCCAGTAAGAATGGTAGAGAGGAAAACCACAAGTCGAAATGAACACAGGTACCCCCAGATAACAAATCATATACCCTTGCAATCAAGAGGCAAGCCACTTGGCTAAGGCTCGCGACAACCATTAAAGAAATTAGAGAGAAAAAATTTAATAACGGTATTGGCACTCAGTTCATCAGGAAGTCCATGAACAAGTCAACAGAACAAAATAAAGTTCACTCTGTAGAAACAGGATCGGACTCATTAAGCTCTTTCTTGGCCGCTGCAGAATCAGTTTCTGCTCCCAACTCAGCTTTGAGGTCATTGATGCTCTTTTCCAGATCATCGATCTTGCATCCCATTTCGTCTAGTAAACTTCAGTTAAGGTTACCCATCAACTTTCATGTTTTTTACGATTGTTACCATGAACTTTAATAATTCGAGATAAGCACCATGAACTAATTTTTTTACATAACTACCATACGATGTTAACTATTGTGTCTTATTGGACCGTTATACCCCTCGAAAGTTTAGTGGTTGATTGAGAACAGAAGTGTAAAATGGAGATAACAAGCCAAATATTGATGACGTGACAGTTAAATATAATGCTTACAGACGGAAGAAAAGCTGATGGTATTTAGTTGCAATCGGAAGTGATAGTTCATGGTACTCGTTTGTAATTAAATCAGTTCATGGTATCAATAGCAAAAAACGTGAAAGTTGTTGGGTACATTTGTACAGTGCAGCCTAAGGTTTATATTACACAAGAAAATTGGCAAAACAACACAAGAATAAAAGAAGAGAAAATGGTGGAAAAGGATATTCTTCGAAACAATGCTGTCAGACATTTTCTGAAACCTGTCTTGCTGCAAAACAATTACTTTTCAGTACCGGCAAAAAATGTGCCCGCTGTGTTGCAGTTTTAACTTGAGAGCCTTTCGAAGTACAAACATTGACTTACCATCTGCGCTAAAAGATTTTGAACCTGAAAGAGAAAAGGAGATAAACAGGAGGCGATATATAATTTCATTAAATTCTAAGAAGAAAGATATAAACAAATTAAAACCAACAACAACCGTACCCCACTCTTGGGGGACTGCAAAAACAATATATGCCAGGAGGAATAATACACATGGCAATGTTTTTAATATATCAAGCCAAATTATATAAAAAGAACACTTGATGTTATCTTTAAGATGAGAGAAATTACAAGTAAAACGAGAAACCTTTCCATAACTGGATGCCAACAAGACAGACTTTGAATTACAGAACAAAATTATCACAAAAATTAATATAAGAAGGGAAAAAAGCCACATGATTTTCGTTGCGTGAAAAATATATGGAGCTAAGTAGCAAAACTCACAAATGCAGTCATATCAGCCGTGCTTTGTAAATCTTCTGATTCGTGTTGAGCCTGTCATAGATAATAACAAATTGTATCATGTAAAGAACAAAGCAACTCAGTAAACACAGCGGGGCATGGCTATAATTTTTGTGAAAAGGAACACTACTGAAAATTGTCTTGTGAAGCTTTAAAATTCCAAGATCAATAACCGGAAACAATTCAGCAGTAAATATTACTAGGAAAGAGCTGAGAACCGGGGGAAAATTATGAAAAAAAGCAAGACAACTGATGAAATCTATATCGACGATTAAAGGAAGTAATATATTGGCGAATCAATTTCAGGGGTCTTATTATTCCAAACCAAAATTAACTGGTACCACTTGTATCAAGAATTACAAACTACCGCCAAAGGGTTTCATGGTTCACCCAGTAATCACCCCAAAAGGCAGAATAGAAACATACGTGGCAAAGTAGAAGGGATGCTTATACCCAAAATACTCACCGAAGTTCATACTCTTCAGCTGATTCAACTTCATTCTTAAGGAAACTATAACCGATTCTAATCAATTCACATAACCAGCAAAACTCAACCTCTTCAACAATCCAACTACTGAATGCTTTGGTATGTCCTCACCTCCATCATAGTTCATCACCATCCATAGATAACCAAAGAAGCATAGATTCCATGGTACACCATTGCTAGTCCAAATGTGAGAGTTCACTGGTTTGATTTAGAGAGAGATCCAGTGACTATGACTTGCATGTAGAATTGTGTGATTATACGAAATACTAGGGTAATAACCCCACACGATGCGTGGGGCTATACATTATTTTTTCCCTATAAAGTCCAAAATTCAGTTCCATTCCATATTTTTTCCATTTAATTTTTATAACAGTATATTAGAACAATCACTATAAAAAATGGTCTACGATATCAAATGGAGAGGCTAAATATTCATGATAGTTAGGTTAAAGTACCAAGTTTATGGTATCTTTCATTTTAACTATGTTTAAAGTTTATATTACTTATTTTATGAATTCAAAATGGTTCAATATTATATATACTTTAATGTTTCATAATAGTAATATAAATATTATAAGTTGTTTCACATGGGATAAAAGTGAGGACAATGTTTCTTTCCCATTAATCATGGCCTCACTTCTCCTTTTCTCATTACAGCCCAATGCAAAAGATTTTGAATCCTCTCTGGTGCTGATACTCAATATTTATGGGAGAACCAGTATTTCTAATCCAGCTATATATACTAGAAATTTGCACGTGCGATGCACATATGTGCAAAATTTTAATGATTTTTTAATTTTTCATCAAAAACTATAATATAGCCCATGTAGTTTTAAATGATGGAGTTAGTTTTTAATGAGTGATGAGGTTAGTAACGGTTATTAATCTTGCTTATATTTTTCTTGAAGAATGGAAAAGCCACATCAACAATCAATTTCAAAATAAAAAGACTCCCTTCCTTTTGCAATATATATATATATGATAATGGAGGAAAAATGCCATATGAGGAAATTTACTCCTATGGCGTCGAAAAAATACACCCTTTATGATTTTTTTCAACGATCAGCACCCATCACCATCATTTTTACCATGTAAGATGTGGATACACCAAATTTCATGTGATCCCATCACTTTTTCACCGTTGATTTAGTGGGTGCAAAATTAACGGTTTACCGACAATAGAACTTTTTACATTGATAATTCAACGGTGAAAAAATGGTGGAATCATATGAAATTTGGTGTATACACATCTTACATGATAAAGATGATGATAGGTGCCGATCGCCGAAAACAATCATGGAGGATATAGATTTTTGACGTCACCGAAGGAAAAAGGCTCCTAGGATCTCTTTTCTTCATTATTCTCATATATATACCGAGGAGTGATCCATTGCAAACCGGTCCGCATTTTTTAAAAACGGGAACTCCCAATTTACGACATTTTAACGATCCGATCCGTTCAAGTTGATCACCCTATTCTCAAATATATGTGAATGAAAAATCAAAGGATTTAAAGACCTCTAGCCTTGTGCATTGGATCACGTTTATGTTGTATTATCGAAAAACGTTCATTTTTGCACCCATCGATGCATTGGCTAGAGGTTTTTAAATCCCTTCATTTTTCATGCACATATATTTGAGTGTAGGGTGATCAACTTGAACGGATCGGATTGTTAAAATATCGTAGATCAGGAGTTCCCGTTTTTAAAAAACACGGACCGGTTTGCAATGGATCACTTTTACATATATATATATATATATATATATATATATATAGAAAGAAAGAATAATGAAGAGGCCCTAGAAAGATTTTTCGTTAGGTGGCGCCGCCTTCCAACATTTTATTCAATGATCGACACCCATCAATCATCATCATCTATGATGTGGATACACCAAATTTCATGTGATCCTATTACATCCACCGTTAAATTAGCAATGTAAAAAGTTCTATTGTCGGTAAACCGTTAAATTTGCACCCACTGAATCAACAGTGAAAAAATTGATAGATTTGGTATATCCACATCTTAGATGATAAATATGAAGATGATAAATGCCGATCGTCGAAAAAAATCGTGAAGGGTGTATTTTTCAGACGACATAGGAGGAAATTCCTTCCTATAGCACCTTTCCTCCATTATTCTCTCTCTCATATATATATATATATATATATTCACTAGAGGGTTGACTCTCATTAACCTAATTGGCCACAAATTACTTCCTCCCAATTCCAAGTAAATCTGAACCCATTCAATATCTTTGATTTCATAAGAAAAGTTCATACCGTGCCTCTAATTTCATATTATTTTTGACTTATAATGAATCATCCAAAACAAATATGAACAACCTATCTCCTCTTTCTAATCCCCTTTTTAAGTATATGTCAAGGCCATTCCATGCTTCTAATAGAAAATAAAAATTGCTTCTATTCTCACATTATTTTCCGAACAAATAGTAACCAATCACAATGAGAAAATTGGTTGCAGATTTCGATAAAATTCAAGATCTTTACAATGTATTGATCAAAACTTTTACAGCCAACTTCTCTCATCTTATGCACCAAAATCAAGTGTCATGGTGATAAATGCACCCATATAATGGGACTTCTTATCTTCTAAAACTTGGGATCTTATGGTTTTAAAATTTCCAAACATATGATAAAAATCTGAAAGAGAGAGACAGAATAAAGAATAATTGCATAAGAAAAAAGTTTGCAGAGATAATTAGAAAGTGTAGAGTTGAAAGAGACAACATAGACTTGGAATAAATGCAAATCTTTCATATCTTTTCTTTATACTTCTCTTCTGCAATATCTACAAGCCTACAACATTTCTTAATTATAATCAAACATGAATAAAGGCACTCAAAATTTCTAGCATGTGAGCCACAAATCCAGTTAAGTTAATTTCTTCCTCTCTTTCTTTCCTTTTTTTTTTCTTTTGATGGTGGATGGTACCAGCTGATTTCAGTCAACAGGCACCGAGGTCAGCTAGTACTAGAATAATACCGGCTAATATAGGCTGATAGCAGGTTTTATTAAGTGTTCTCGGACCAGATCCTTCCAATACCGGTCCTATACGGCCGAAACCCTGGGGTTTCGCCCGACACCTCGAACCATGATTGCCAACCTTTCACCTTTCAAATTATGTTGCTTATCCTAAACATTCAACAGTTGATATGTCTCAAAATCATTTGCTTTGCTGCAATTCATATGTTTATTTGTCTCTCTGTCCGTCCGTCAATATATCTATACAATAATGACACTAAAGTGTGTGTGCACATATACATACATGTGCAAGCATGCACATCCAATAGCTCACACATACATCTATAATATAACATCATATAATATTAGATATAGAGGTTAATGTGACAGTGAAGTTCACAACCAAAGTTGGCTGTGAAGTTCACTCACATTTTACCGTTTTGGGTCCCGTCCCAGCTTAAAAAGCGGGACCCATCCAAACAGGGAAATGTGAGTGAAGTTTAGAGCCAACTTTAGTTGTGAACTTCACAGCAACATGTTTGCCTACTAGATAATATCATAAATTTTTATAACTTAGCATAAGAAACCGATCTAATCGTTGTTGTTTTATGATTGTTGGGGTTGAAATTTACATCCTATTGACCAAAGGTCATATTCAAAGTCAAAGTCAAACCGCGGACGAGTAGGCCCAAACCAAAGCAAATGAACCCTACCGCCCGAACCCAAGCCGGGCCCATGCCCGAACCCAAGTCGGGTCCACGCTTGAACCAAAGTCCAAGTAGGTGGGCCCAAGCCCAGACCGGCCCCATGCTAAGAAAGTACAACAAATAAATGTAATATTTAAATAAATGGGTAAAATGTAAAATAAATGGGCAAAAAGGCAAAATTTTGTAAACCCAATAGCTTATATGCAAAAAGAAATAAGCACATGAGGCATGAGAAGGCACAAGTGACATTTGAAAAAGCCCAAGAAGCTATATGTAAAGTGTGTAGCCTATAAAAGGCAAACACGAAAAGAAAATCAACAACTTTCATTCTCTCAAATTTTCTAGAGTTTTGTGCCTCGTTTTCCTTCCTCAAGGTTTTAAACCCTCCTTTCTTTTTTGAATTAAATCAAAAGTTTAACTCTTCCTTTCGCAGAAAGAAATAGTTTTTCACCACAAAACCCTTGAAGGAGAGTTCGAATCTTCTATAAAATCTCTAAAAGGAGAGATTTTTAAATCTCACAACTTTTCTTCTCCAAGATCGAAAAAAGGAGAAAGGATACTCATCTCAAAAGAACCCATTTTAGGGAAGTCCAAGGCCTGAAGAAGAAGAAAAATGACCTCTTTTCACCATTCAAGATCTAAATCTTTTGGGAGTTTAACTCCAAATCAATTTTTGAGAAGCTCAACTCCAAGATCCAAGTCCTCAAAGGAGTTTAACCCTAAATCCAGATTTTTTAGGAGTTTAATTCCTGATCCATATCCAATTTATGTTAGGAGATCAGCTCTTAGTCTTGGGGCTAAGCCTCTCTTCTGGTGGCACCCAGCACCCACATGCCGGGCGCATGGACTGCTGGCGCCTAGCGCCCACGCACGTGACCCGCTGGCACCAGCGGCTACGTGCCATCTCACGCATCCTTAGGTCGCTCCCCACCCCTCTTTTCCCACACATTTCACACTCGAAACACTTCCCCGTTAGTTCTACGGGGCTCCCGATACGTCCAAAACACCTTCAAAACACAACACACTGTATATTGAGTTCGCATGACCAGTTTTACCCGTCAATCGGAGGTTGCTTAGTCTGCGGCTGCCGAAGATTCGGATCCCCCAATCAATAAACCCCAGCATATCCTAAACAGGGTGAATCTGTATATGCCTGACAAGAGCGCGTATTCCTATCTTAATAGAATGACGAAAAACACTCTACAGATTCCGGCACGTCCGGTTGGACCTTTCTCTCCTTCCATGTTTCGGGTTAAGTTTCATGCGAACTCAATTAATATATATTGATCGTTTGTACCGAAATCATGTTTCCTTGTGCAGATTAACTCTCGATCTCAATCTTCGGGCGTAACAAAGATGTCTCCAAGGACAAGCTCAGCTCTCAACACAACTCTCATCTCTTATATGAAGAAGATGGATGCCAGGATGAACCCTCCGGCCAATCTCGGGCAACAGTGAGAGGAGCCGCTGCTACCATTTGATTCTATTCCGTTCGTGCTAGTCAACGCCACCCCGGCTCCTCGGTCCCCGATAACAGATAAGCCGGCCTCGAAAAGTAGGAGGCCAAATGTGGTGATCTCGAGGGTGCTCCAACCCAAACGCAAGTCGATGTTCGAACGGCATTCCTTGGCGCCAACTGAGGGCAAAGCCGTC
The DNA here is from genome assembly GCA_030015575.1 of Agapanthus africanus. Classification (NCBI taxonomy): domain Eukaryota; kingdom Viridiplantae; phylum Streptophyta; class Magnoliopsida; order Asparagales; family Amaryllidaceae; genus Agapanthus; species Agapanthus africanus. The sequence goes on along the minus strand of JASDDO010000026.1, from coordinate 47,766,450 downwards.
GGAACAAAAGAAGTCGCCAAATGTCGCGAGCAAGCTCAGGCGAAGCCTTCGGCGCGTGCACGAGCGGGTGTCTTTTCAAGGCTCTTTACCAGCCGACCCACGGCGGCTTCCCGAAGAGCAGAAGCCCACCAAGCCCTCAAAATCGAGAAGTTAAGACAGAAAAGGCTCAAATACAGAGCCAACAAAAGGGCTAGGGCTTCTGCTAGGCTGAACTTCATGAGGTTCCAAAAATAAGATCACCCCGCAACAACAGCTGAATCGACTGTAAAGCTCGGTAACTCTAACCGCTAAAATTGGTTCAGGAGAATGTCATGACCGCAAGAGTCAAGAAAATTGCGATCCGAACTACGCTACCCAAGGGCCCAGCTAGGCCAACCGTTTTTAGCCGCCCGTCCTTTCCCGAAGAGGAAGGGCCACGATGACTGTCCGAAAAATCATCCGCTAAAAATAAAGAGATGACTGGATATGTGATCCACACTGTCTACATGGCGAACACACGCAGCAAGAGCAAGGACGATACCACCACAACTCAAATCCAATCTGGTTTGAATGTAGCTGCCACCTCCCAAGACCAGCCTTCTCTGGAAGATAATGCAAACCTTTCCAGTGAGGCTGATAAGCAGAGAGACCACTCGGTTTATGAGGAGTCGGGCTCGAAAAGCGAAGATGAGTCAATCTTCCGTCCCAAGACCGCAAAGCAGCAACTTCTCCAAGAGCTCCAGAAACAGCTCAAAAACAAAGACAAGGAGACAACCAAGCTCTACTCAAAAATTGACGACTTGACATACGCCGTCTTACAGCTTATGGCCCAAGTTGCCTTCAGCCACCCAATCAAGCGCAGGGCTCGGGTCATGAACGGGGAAACGGTGTCCCGAGACAGCCGACGCCTATTCCCTCAAATCCAAATGTGGGTAAGCCGCATGAAAGTCGGCCATATTCTGCCTCAAGAGACGTCTTGACTACCGATGACAGCCGTCCGCTACGTGCCATCTCACGCATCCTTAGGTCGCTCCTCACCCTTCTTTTCCCACACGTTTCACACTCGAAACACTTCCCCGTTAGTTCTACGAGGCTCCCGATACGTCCAAAACACCTTCAAAACACAACACACTGTATATTGAGTTCGCATGACCAGTTTTACCCGTCAATCGGAGGTTGCTTAGTCTGCGGCTGCCGAAGATTCGGATCCCCCAATCAATAAACCCCAGCATATCCTAAACCGGGTGAATCTATATATGCTTGACAAGAGCGCGTATTCCTATCTTAATAGAGTGACGAAAAACACTCTACAGATTCTGGCACGTCCGGTTGGACCTTTCTCTCCTTCCATGTTTCGGGTTAAGTTTCATGCGAACTCAATTAGTATATATTGATCGTTTGTACCGAAATCATGTTTCCTTGTGCAGATTAACTCTCGATCTCAATCTTCGGGCGTAACAAAGATGTCTCCAAGGACAAGCTCAACTCTCAACACAACTCTCATCTCTTATATGAAGAAGATGGATGCCAGGACGAACCCTCCGGCCAGTCTCGGGCAACAGTGAGAGGAGCCGCTGCTACCATTTGATTCTATTCCGTTCGTGCTAGTCAACGCCACCCCAGCTCCTCAGTCCCCGGTAACAGATAAGCCGGCCTCGAAAAATAGGAGGCCAAATGTGGTGATCTCGAGGGTGCTCCAACCCAAACGCAAGTCGATGTTCGAACGGCATTCCTTGGCCCCAACTGAGGGCAAAGCCGTTGGAACAAAAGAAGTCGCCAAATGTCGCGAGCAAGCTCAGGCGAAGCCTTCGGCGAGTGCACGAGCGGGTGTCTTTTCAAGGCTCTTTACCAGCCGACCCACGGCGGCTTCCCGAAGAGCAGAAGCCCGCCAAGCCCTCAAAATCGAGAAGTTAAGACAGAAAAGGCTCAAATACAGAGCCAACAAAAGGGCTAGGGCTTCTGCTAGGCTGAACTTCATGAGGTTCCAAAAATAAGATCACCCCGCAACAACAGCTGAATCGACTGTAAAGCTCGGTAACTCTAACCGCTAAAATTGGTTCAGGAGAATGTCATGACCGCAAGAGTCAAGAAAATTGCGATCCGAACTACGCTACCCAAGGGCCCAGCTAGGCCAACCGTTTTTAGTCGCCCGTCCTTTCCCGAAGAGGAAGGGCCACGATGACTGTCCGAAAAATCATCCGCTAAAAATAAAGAGATGACTGGATATGTGATCCACACTGTCTACATGGCGAGCACACGCAGCAAGAGCAAGGACGATACCACCACATCTCAAATCCAATCTGGTTTGAATGTAGCTGCCACTTCCCAAGACCATCCTTCTCTGGAAGATAATGCAAACCTTTCCAGTGAGGCTGATAAGCAGAGAGACCACTCGGTTCATGAGCAGTCGGGCTCGAAAAGCGAAGAGGAGTCAATCTTCCGTCTCAAGACCGCAGAGCAGCAACTTCTCCAAGAGCTCCGAAAACAGCTCAAAAACAAAGACAAGGAGACAACCAAGCTCTACTCAAAAATTGACGACTCGACAAACGCCGTCTTACAGCTTACGGCCCAAGTTGCCTTCAGCCACCCAATCAAGCGTAGGGCTCGGGTCATGAACGGGGAAACGGTGTCCCGAGACAGCCGACGCCTATTCCCTCAAATCCAAATGTGGGTAAGCCGCATGAAAGTCGGCCATATTCTGCCTCAAGAGACGTCTTGACTACCGATGACAGCCGTCCGCCAGCGCAGGATTAGATCATGGATTTGATCACCAAAAAAGTCAAAACATTGGTGACCGAGACCGAGACGCAGAAAGTGGTCGGCAGCAGTGGGAGATCATACCCTGCACAATATGATCTTGTGGAGTTTCCCAGTGGCTATGTCGTTCTAAAGTTCGAAAGGTTCGACGGGACGGGAATGCGAACTGGCACATTACCCAATTTAAAACATCATGCGCGAATACTGGGGGCAATGATGCGCTCTTTCTCTGTCAGTTTGTCAATAGCTTGACTGATGTTGCTTTCGATTGGTATGCAAGTATACTGGATGAGTCGATTACGACGTTCGCTCAAATAGAATCCCTGTTAAAGCAAAGGTTCATAAGTGTCAGCGATACAATCACTATTGTCGATCTTGTAAGGACCGAGTCAAAGAACAACAAAAGCAACATGGATTTTATAATCCGATGGCGCAATCTCTCTGTCAAATATGAACCGTTGTTGGAACAAGACCAGTCCGTCAGTCTTCTTATGGAAAATCTGAACTGGATGAAACCTTTCTTGTGCACCGCGGTCCTCAAAACATTCCAAAAGCTGACCAAGAAGGTCCAAATATTGGAACGATCAAAACCCGAGTCCACTCAGGATCTCCAATTTACAAGCAGACCGACATCAGAAGGACGACAACCGGAAAGACGAAAATTCCAACATCGATTCTCTCAACAAGCAGAGAGCGGGCGGAGCGAAGACTAACAAACCCCAAGAGCCAACTTTGGAGGAAAGAAGAAATAAGATCTACTCTTTCAGAAGAGACAAGGTTCACAAAATATTCAAAGATATTCTAAAGAATGGCCTGCGGCTATCAGAACCAAAAAGGCTAAGTGAAACGAACAAGGTTGATCATCCCAATTTTGCCCATGCAATCGTGTGTAGGGACACACTATTAACTATTTGCATTTTCAAGGATTGGGTCGAGAAACAATACAAGACGGGAGAAATCTCATTGTTCTCTGGCATGTTGATAAACGATCAAGCCGTGACCGCCCATTTTATACAAACAAAGACCGAGGTATTTCGGGAACTGACCACTCTCAATTGTTCACCCTTCCCTGATGGGTAAACCATAGCGACAATTCAAAGGTCCAGCGAGTAACGTTGCCAATGAAGAGGCAATGGACAGATACACGATCCATACGGTCGGACCTAAAAAAACGAACCCTCCTACGCTTCATAGCCATAGTGACGATATGGTTGACGCCACCCAATACTGGCTTGGTTCAGATAATGATGAGACCCTGCTCAAGCTGCTAAGCAAAAAGAGCCCATGGTTCTTGGCAGGAGATGAGGATATCTCAGTCATCATCCCTAAAACTACAGAACAAGCGTTATTCCAATGGTTTCAAGAGCAATTTCAGGACCGTGATAGGGAACTAGCTAAGATCCGTTCCAAAGTCGACGATCTGATGAATATTGTGGCAAATCTCGCAACCCGAGTCGTTCAAGTGCAATCACAACAAAATCAAAATTTGGTCCATGAATCAAGGGATTGATGTCCCAAAGCAGCCAACAGCTATTCCCTCCGATCTAAGAGCGGAATACCTTCATGAAAGTCGGCAACTAGCCCCCAGGAAAGTCCAGACGCACACTCCGACCAGTTGACACGAGACAGAATCAAGGGAAAATCGTCAGCGCATCCCGAAACTCTCCAGAACTTACTTAAAAGAGTCTAGATATTGGAACATACGGGTCCCGATTCTCTTCCAAATTACCAATATAACAAGTCCAGACATCCGGAGAACAACAGCAAAGATGGGCTCCCAAGGACATCGAATCCTTTAATGCCTCTGCCGACCAAAGTAGGCAAGGAACATGCAGGTCCGAAGTCAACCACCCTCGAAAACCAGTGTTGGGAGGGGGAGGGGGATGGGAATCGCCTCTGGAAAAGAATTTGAATAAGGTCTATTCTTTTAGAAGGGACAGAGTCCGTAAAATATTCAAGAACACCCTGAGAAACGGTTTGCAATTGTCTAAATCAAAAAGACCACATGAAGCAAACATGAATGACGATCCCTTGTACTGCCAGTATCACAGAATGGTGAGTCATACCATTGAAGACTGCTTTATTTTCAAAAATTGGGTTGAAAAACAATACAATGAGAGAGTGGTCTCATTGGCCAAAAACGCGTTAGTAGAAAACCAAGCTACGATCGTTCGCTCCATTCGAACGAAGACCAAAACCCTCTGAGGGCAGACGGCTCGATCGCCAGCTCCAGAAAATGACCCGGTCCACCGCAGTTTCTACGGGGCACACGTACACGTCTTTCCAAAAAGACAGAGAGTATTGAAGCACCGTGAGATCAAAATCCAAGGATTTTGAATAAGTACACATCTATGACCTCTAAGTAGCTAAACTGGGAATAAACGAAAAATAAATGTAAATAAAAAAACAAAAAACAAAAAATAATGGAATGTCCACAAGCAAAACGGGTACGGATGAAAACCCGAAAGGGCTCCGTAAATAAAGATAGCGGGACTGCCGGCGAGTTTGTGAAAATGCTGAAAGGGATGCACTCGCGAAAAAAGAGACGAAAATGCACTTGCAAAGTCCTCCTGACCTTGTGAGGAGAACATTCCCGCGTGAGATCCTTACGACCCACAAAGGAGCAATACACTTAGGAATCGTCAAATACACACCTGTGAGATCCTCTAGACTCGTAAGGAGAAAATACTTTTATGCGACCCTTACGGCTCATAGGGTCTCATAAAATTGAAAAGCCTTAGGTGATAAACCCGTCTCCTAAGTTATCGCTTCCCAACGGGCAACGGCAAATGATGAGTTGCTTCTGGCACTACGCTTCAGTGTTAGCGGTGCTGATACCGACCCAAAACTCAAACCCCAGTTTTCCTAAAGGCAAGTGATGATTCGCTCCTGGTGCTACGCTCCAGTGTTAACGGTGATGATACCGACCCAAATCCTATACTCGCAAACTCCTCTCGACCTTGTAGAAGAATATTCCCACGTGAGTTACGACTCACAAAGGATCCACACTTAGGGGTCTTCATGACTCGTAAGAAGAAAATACACCTACGAGATCCTTTCGACTCGTAGAGAGAAAATGCTTTTATGAGACCTCTACGGCTTGTAAAATTGAAAAGCTTTAGGTGACATGGGCCTAAACCTGTCTCCTAAGACATCGTTTCCCAACGGGCATGGCAAATGATGATTCACTCTCGGTACGATATTCCAGTGTAGCGATACTGATGCCAAACAAAAATACAAATTCCAAATCCCACATTCGCAAAGTCCTCTTGACCTGTGAGGAGAATATTCCCGCGTGAGATCCTTACGACTCATAAAGGAGCAACACACTTAGGGGTCCTCACGACTCCTAAGGAGAAAATACACCTACGAGATCCTCTCGACTCGTAAGGAGAAAATGCTTTTATGAGACCCTAATGGCTCGTAAAATTGAAAAACCTTGGGTGACAGAGGCCTAAATATATCTCCTGAGCCATCGTTCCCCAACGGGCATGGCAAATGATGATTCGCTCCTGGTACTATATTCCAGCGTAGCGATACTAATGCCAAACAAAAATCCAAATTCCAAATCCCACGCTGCAATGTCTCAAATTCAAAGGTCCCGCCAAACAAGGCAGGAATCGGACAAATCAAACTAAGTCCCACCCGGAAGCGCTTCCAAGCTCAAAAGTCCCGTCGGACAGATTGAAACCTCCCTAAAATAAATCAAACCAACCAATTCCAACAACGACCTCTACGTCAAAAACAGTGACACTCTGTTTCCGGAACATGTCAGACATGACACTCCGTCTCGGGAACATGTCAGACATGACACTCCGTCTCGGGAAAACGTCAAACAGACACTCCGTCTCAGGGACACGTCAAACATGGCACTCCGTCTCAGGGAAACGTCAAACAGACATTCCGTCTCGGGGAAACGTCCAACATCGACACTCCGTCTTGGAGAAACGTCAACCACAGACACTCCGTCTCGGGAAAATGTCAAACAAACACAGTCTCGGAAAAACGTCAACCAGCGACACTCCGCATTGAGGAAACGTCAACCAGCGACACTCCGTCTTGGAGATACGTTACACAGAGACTCCGTTTCGGAGAAGCGTCAAACAACGGCACCCCGTCTCGAGGATGCGTCGCATACACACCCCGCCTCGGGAAAACGTGAACCACAGACACTCCGTCTCGAGAATACGTCAAACAGACACTCCGTCTCTGGGAAACGTCAACCAGCGACGGTCCGTATCGGGGACACGTCAACCAGCAACACTCCGTCTTGGGGATACGTAACAGACAAATACTCTGTTTTAGGAAAATGTCAGACGACACTCTCTCGGGGATACGTCACATACATACACCCCGTCTCGAGGGTACGTTATATACAGACACTCCACTTCGGGGATACGTCATGCACCTACACTCCGTGTCGGGGATACGTCAACCAACGATACTCCGTCTCTCGGAGATACGTCAACCAGCGACACTCCGTCTCGGGGATACGTCAAGCAGCAAACATTTCGTCTCGAAGATATGTCAATTATCGACCGTCCATGTCGTAAAAAGAGCAGTGTCGGCCTCCCAAAAGAGAAAACCAAATAAAGTCAACCTCCATGCAAAAGAAGACCCATCAATTTCATGCGCACGAACCATACATGTAGCATGCATTCATTCATGGTGGCACTTTGTTGGGGTTAAAATTTACACCCTATTGACTAAAGATCAAGATCAAAGTCAAACCGCAGACGAGTAAGCCCAAACCAAAGCAAACGGACCCCACGCCCGAACCCACGTCGGGCCCACACCCGAACCTAAGTCCAAGCAAGTGTGCCCAAGCCTACACCGGCCCCATGCCAAGAAAGTACAACAAATAAATGTAATATTTAAATAAATATGCAAAATGTAAAATAAATGGGCAAAAAGCCAAAATTTTGTTAATTTCATGGCTTACGTGCAAAAAGAAATAAGCACATGAGGCATGAGAAGCCACAAGTGCCATTTGGAAAAGCCTAAGCGGCTATATGTAAAATGTGTAGCCTATAAAAAGCAAACACGATGAGAAAATCCACAACTTTCATTCTCTCAAATTTTCAATGGTTCTATACCTCGTTCTCCTTCTTCAAGGTTTTAATTCTTTATTTTTTAAATTAAATCAAGAGTTTAACTCTTTCTTTCCCAGAAAGAAATAGTTTTTCACCGTAAAACTCTTGAAGGAGGGTTCGAATCTCCCATTACATCTCTAAATGGTAAGATTTTTAAATCTCACTACCTTTCTTCTCCAGAATCCTAAAAAAAGAGGAAGGATACTCATCTCAAAAGAACCAATTTTAGAGAAGTCCAAGCTTTGAAGAAGAAAAGGATCTATTTTCACCATCCAAGATCTAAATTTTTTGGCAGTTTAACTCCAAATCAATTTTTCCGGAGCTCAACTCCAAGATCCAAATCCTCAAAAGGGTTTAACCCTAAATCCAGATCTTTTAGGAGTTTAACTCCAAATCCATATCCAATTTCTGTTCAGGAGTTCTACTCACAGTCTAAGAGCTAAGCCCCTCTTCTCGCCAGCGCCTACGCGCCACGCACGTGGACTGCTGGCGCCAAGCTACCACGTGCCATCTCACACGTCCTTAGGACGCTCCTCATCATGTTTCACACTTGATGCAGGACCCCTGTAAACTTTGCAAGGCCCCCGATACGTCTAAAACACCTTCAAAATACAACGCACGCACACTACACATTGAGTTCGCATAACCAGTTTTACCCGTCAATCGAAGGTTCTCTTGCTCCAAGGGCAAAGGATAATTAACAGCAGTTTAATCCATGGCTGCCGGAGATTTGGATTCCCACAATCAATAAACTCCATCCTACCCTAGACAGGGGAAATCTGTATACGCCTCACAAACGCTTGTATTCCTATCTGAATAGGATGACGAAAAAAACTCTACAATGACTTCACTTAAGGAATACCTATTGTGTCTCACATCTTTTTATCAAAGAATAGCTAAACCTCTGAGTTATATGCAAACTGCTTCCAATAAAGTATGTATAGTATGAATTAAATAATTGTTTTGATAAGTACCGAGAAATTTTTGAGAAATTTGTCCCATGTGTCAATTGTCAAAAAGGTATCCTAAATAAAAATATCTTATAAAATCAAAGTCAGTTCACTATGAGAAGTGTCCAACGGGCGTCCTAGTGTGACCAAGAAGTGTTGCTATCCAACACGTGATTGACATGAGCGGAGCGGAGTCACTAATAGAAGAGTATATGAAGATAGGTTATTAAGCACACCATGGAGTGGTTGTTTGAGAGAACATGAATTGTTATGCAGCTACTTGAGTTTGAGCATTGCACTCCTGTTGGCATATAAGTTAGTACAGACAATCACAATTAAAAAAGATTCAGAGTCTTCCCCGTAGCTCCACACAAATTGAGCTTTTAGTTCATTAAGGAGCATTCGAATTTTTAATGCACAAGGGTCCATAATGAATAGTTGCCTCTAATTGGTTCAATTTTTATGCAACTGTACAGCTCAAGGTGATATCTATCATTATACTTTCCATTTTTGTGGAAGCAAGGATTTCTATGTTTCTACTGATCTGAGTGGAAAAATAAACATGGATGATGTGAGCAGGTTGATTCTACACGGTTTCCGAACCAACTCATTTCACAGATCTATGTGAGATCAGTCATATCCAGAATTAGAGGTACATATAACCCCGTACACTAAGTTAGATTAGAAATCTTATCAAAGAGAGGGCAAAAAATATCACAGACTGAAGACGGAAGATCAAATGACTAGATGAGTAATTTGGGTAAATGGCTACGAAAGTACAATATAGTTTCCATTTTCTTAGTGAAATCTGTAGTATGAAGCCCAAATAGAAATAGCCAGCAACATTCTCTCTTTTTATTCATGTTTCTTCTTCAATTTACTTATTTTGTTGTTATTTCGATTCCCTCGAATGAATCTATACAATCAATAAAATATTTCCTGCATTCGCTAAATGAAAATGATGTAAAACTTTGCATTATTCCCTCTACAAGTCCATTTGTAACGACTGCACATGCCTGCATCAAGTATGAAGGGCAGCTCCATACACATAACCGAGGAATTATCACCCCATGTTGACATCCGAGGGGGTTAGCGTTCAAATGCATCACATTTAGAAGTGAAAATTCTTTCATCCAATGCTAACATATGAGCGATCCTACACAAACTTCCAACAAGTTGCAAAGAAATCAGCTTCCATAATAAAGATCTCTAATTATTACTAATTATTAAAGAAGTCTAACCCTAGATATAAAACTATCAAGATCAAGAATCCATAATCGTTCTTCTAATTTAACCATCAAAAGCCACAAGAAGTCCTACAAGATCAAATATCAGTGCATTAAACACCAATAGGAAAATGCCGGATAATTCTAAATGGCTCGGAAATTACAGGATCGATTCGAACAAGATCAATGGATGAAGGCTCAATGTTGAAATTAGGGCTAGGGTTTTTTATTAGAGAACTGACCTTGCGTGCCGCAGAGGTAGGAGCAGACGCCATGAGAGAGAGAGAGAGAAGAAACCCTAGCTTTCGTTGAGAAATGAAGCGATTCGACTCGAGTTCTTACCCTTTGCGGCTTGCCCCAAAAGAGTACTACGGTAACAGTAAGAGTTTTCTTTTTTTTTTAAACTCCAAGACCCTCTAATTTTTACTACCATTGGTATTTTGCAAATGCGCCCGCGCCTGTGTGCATAATTATTTTTATAATTACTTTTATCCTCTGCTACATGAAAAATTCTAAAGACATGTAGTTTTTAAGATTGCATTGTTGTCCCATCTTATTTATTTTTAAATAAATGTTTTTTCTCAATCGGTTGCTTTGTTGTTACTTTCATGGTTAATTGGTTGGGCTAGTAACGCGATTATTGAACATGGTTTATTAATGAAACAAAAAAGGTTAAATAAGATAAAGAACTCTTCAGAAAAAAGGCAAAGCTGTTGTGCAACCAAATATCAACTGATAATTAACTCTCAATAAATCTTATAAAGTTTGATTAGTTTATATTATAATTAGAAGCATCCTTGAGTTTTATTGGCCTACTTTCCATAAAACTCTACCATGTACTTTCTGAACTGAGTGGGTTAGGTGAGGATCCTTCACTAGATTAAGTTAATTAATCAGCCTTATTTTACTGACTTACATATAATTTAAGAACAAATATTCTGTTATGGTTTTCCCTCATGCAAATCCTCTTCATTGGATGAGTTAGCTAGTCATATTCTTGTACTTAATGAACCTACAACAACTAAAGCAACTTCATGATTAAGATTCTAAAAACCTCGATTAAAACAAGAAATTCTGTTGATTAGAGACTAACCTAATATGTAAAGTCTGAAAGAAAAAAATTTCCGTGTAAAGGACACCTGATGATGCTTAATATTGGCGATCTCCAAGATCATGACACGTGACAGATGACGTGTCCCAGAACTCAGAAGAAAGGCCCCACAGGGGCCGACCAGGCCATCCATGTACCCGACCTACAAGCACAAGCTGACCCTCCTCAAGACCCCTTACAAATTGGCCTCCTCGGCCCCTCAGCTCATCCCGAACTGCCACAAGACCAAGACTCCTCGGCCATCTCGCTCGTCCTCGAGCTCCCCAGCCGAGGCCGTCTCCCTCGGTCCTCCGACCAACTCCACCGCTCACAGGCGTAGCCGCCGCTCCGCAAATCTTGCCATACGCAGATTCTCCGCCAGCAACATCCCACGTTCCGCGCCATCACGATCCCCATTAATGGGCGATCCGCTCTCTACGTGGGCGTGACGTCGGAAGCGTAACTGCCGGCGAGATTCTCGCGTCTGCTGCTGCGTGCCGCCACCGCTATATAAACCCCCATCACAGAGAGGTCAAGTAAGTCATTTTTTACTCCACTTAGCCGTTACGCTGCTCGGATCTAGTACTAACTTGATCGTCGGAGGGTCCTCGGTGGTACCAAACCACCCGGGACTTCTTTGTAGGTACTCGGCGTTAAACTCTTCAAATCACCAATCTCCTCAAAACCCATTGAGACCCACACGCAACGGAAGATCACCTCCAAATCCACCGGGAGATCGACGGAAGACAACATCTGAAGGAGACCCGAAAAGGACCTCCATCAACGCCCCAAAAAGTGTTTTGCGTGAAGAATATATAAGCTTTTGTTGGGGTTAGGAGGTATCTTAGTTTGAAAACAGCTTCATTACATATTAATTATAATTAGATTATATATGCTTTTAGAGAACCAAAACCTGGAACAATCTTATCATTGTGCATTAATTAAAAGGAAACATTCAAAGAGACACTAGAAGTTACTATCTTTTGACAAGCTCTACCTATTACCTAGTTTTTCATTGCGCGTATTTTGCTGAAAAAGGTTATTATAAACTTAATTATACACTAAGAACTTCCATAGAGATTTCTTGGTGTTGTATGCGACAATTTAATCATTTTTTTCCGTTGACGAAGATGATTAATTGGTTGATTTAACTTACAGTCGGTACATAGGCATTTATTTTTCCATTTTTAATCAACTCTTGAGGTGCATCTTCTATGATGAGCAATTAGTGTAAGCTTTTATGCATCATTCTCTAATCAGCAATCATATAATTACTGTTCCACAGATATCATGGTGAAGATTTGATGTAGTTGAGAGTAATGTGAAAAGGATATTTAGCCAGAGGTTTCAACAAATTTAATTCATAATTATAAGGCTTGATTCCCAAAAACTACTAAAAACTTAAGAGCTATAATTAACAAGTAACTACCAAATTCTTTAAAAAATACCGAAAACTATCAAACTTTACGAGTATCCTTACACTTTCTCAAACTAGTTTGGTAATTTATTGAAAATTTAGTAAACAATTTTGGCAGTTTATTGAATATTTACTAAACAAGTATGATAGTTTATTGAACATTTGCTAAACAAGTTTAGTAGTTTATTATTTATTAATTTTACAAGTTTACATACACCTGGCAGTCCTGTAATTTTCAAAGAATCTGGTAGTTATTTGTCATAGCCCCTAAGTTTTTGGCAGTATATGCCGCAATTAAGCCTAATTATAATTGCTCAGGGTTCCTGCTAATTAAACCTATGAATTAGTCTTGATCCAAAAATTTTATAAAAAAAAATGGTAGCACTAAAACTATCAAAGCTTAGACCTTGAGATGCAAATTGTCAAAATGACCAACTCAAATTGATGGACCAAGATGGTCTCAAGGCATCCTTGTGTTCCCTAACCTACTACCTAACAAAATATCAGTGCTCTATAAAGTTCAAGGTGAAAGAAACTTAGGGTATAATATTTCTGAAACAGACCAGCCTTGGTCATGTCCAAGAGAATCAAACTCTATACCAAGAGTATTTTTTAACCCTAATTAGTATCTCCACCACCCTTTTTGCCAAACATCAAATCTTCCAATCTTGACCATCCAAACAGTTGGAATCAAGCTTAACTCCTCTACTTACTTCCCCTATATATTCAACTCGACTTCCGACTTACTTCTTCAAACATACAAGTTAAGAGTAGTAAACATACAAGGAGGAAAAGAAGTTGAAATGGGAGGCTGCCATTCTTCCTTCTGCATGTTTTCTAAGTCTAGTAATTATAGAGACGACGAGGGTGATTGGGAGCGGGGGTACACGAGAAAGATAAGGCCTAGTGATGAGGATCGAGGGCGTTGGGTTGGCGAGCCCGATGTGGATCGGAAAGCTTCAGATTTCATCGCCAAGTTCCATGAAGCAAGGTTTAGTGATGTAGAGCGGCAAGCGATCATGCACGGTGTAGATTGCTGTACTTAGTAATTTGTTGGTTGAATTTGTGGATTTTTCGGTTTCATGTTTATGTTTTAGTAGAAGTAAATAAGTATGAGAGGGATTAATTATCTCTCTATCTGTTGGGCATTGTTTAGGTTTCTTGTGTATGTATGATACTAAGATCTCTTCTCTGATTTAAAATCTGAAGTTCTTTATTTTTCATCTGAATATTTTTGTTGGAATTTTTTGTGGATTCTCATATCAACTAATTGGTAACATAATTTTGTTAAATTTTGCTTTGTGAATGTGTTGGAGAATAAAAAAGAGACACAGAGATTTCGAGAGCTTGCGCTGAGAAATGCGAAGTTTTTCTCCTTGGTTGCATATATATGCTAATATCTCATGAGCAATGTGACTGCAGGCATAGGATATTTGTATCTGGAAAGAAATTTGCATTAGATCGACGGTTTGATTACACGTTCGCAAAATCTTTTGTCGGTTCTTATATATGCCATAATCGACTGCTCTATTTCGACAGGGAGAAGAAAACTTAATTTGATGACAATCGTATAATTGCCAGGCTGTTTGTTATATTTTTGTCGCATATATAAGACTCTTACGCTCCATGCTATTTATTGGCCGAATTGGTTATCTGGCAATGTGATACAATGATCTTCATTATGACAAATTGTGTTTAAATATAACATATCTTCTAACTATAACAAATATATGGCATATAGTACTAAACCCAAATAAACTCTGAATCAATTATCAGTGAAGAACCAAGATCACAGCCATATAATTCCTTGCATTTTACCGAAACATATTGTTGGGTACCCCCTTCAACCAAAGTCAAAAAGTCAAAATCAAAAGTCAAAATCAATCCGTAGGTCGAGCCGAGTCCAAGTTAAGTGGGTCCGAACCCAAGTAAAATGGAGCTGAGCCAGGCCCAAACCGGGTCCAAGCTCAAGCATGGAAGCTAGCCCCATGCTAAGAAAAACATAAAAAAATAAAAATGTAATGAATAGATTTAATATATAATAAATAAGAAGTTAACGATAAAAGGAATAGGCAAAAGGCCAATTTTTGTAAAGCCCAAGCGCTATAGTGCAAAAGAAGCGCACATATGTAAAAGAACGGGCAAAAAACCAAATTTGTAAAGCTCAAGGGACTATGTGTAAACTGAAAAGTATATAAAAGTGAAGCATATATAGAAATAACAACATTTATTCTCTCTCAATCTTTTTAGGTTTTTGAGCCTCCGCCAAAAAAGGCAGGTTTCTTTCTCTTCATCTTAATTTATCTTCATCAAGAGAGATCTAAATGAAAAAGGAGTTTCTTTTGGATCTCTCTCGTCTTCTTTGTCATTTTCTTCCTAAATATAATCCATTGAAAGATAACTCATCCCTTGAAGAAGAAAGTTCATCTTAAGAGTCCAAAATTCAAGATCAAAATCAAGAAAAGAATCAAACTTTCTTCATGAAGAATAAGAGATCACAAGGGTTTTCGAGGTTAAAGCATATGGCTTTCATCCTGAACAAGCATAATTTTCGAATAGTGAACCCGATAAAAGTCATCGACTTTCATCACCGCATTCCCGCGGAGACCCCCGTGAAGGGGACTTTCCATCTTCGGAAATCCCCGCAAAGAGGATCTTCCACCTTTGGATGGCCACGCAAAGGGGTTTCTATCTCGGATATCCCTGCAAAGGGGAATATTTGCTAAGGATATCCCGCAAGGAAATGCCCGCATCGAGCATCCTCTAAGGAAATAATGCACACGGGCATATCCGAAAAAGACACCCACGGCGGGCATCCCCTAAGGAGATAGCAGCTTGCGGGCATCCCCCAAGGAGATACCCACGGCAGGGATCCCAAGAAGATATTCGTCTTTCATATCTTTCTCTTTGCTTTTCCTTGGAGATCTCTCACACACTCAAAACACTTTACCGATGCTTGTGGGACCCCCGTGAACTCTGTGAAGTTCCTGATATGCCCAAACCATCCTCAAAATTATTTTCAAAACACAACACACGCATATCGCACGCTGAGTTTGCATGACCTATATGTCTCATTAATCGAAGGCCCACTCGTCTCAAAACGAGAGATAATTAACGACAGCTTTGTTCGCGGCTTTCAGAGATTAGAATCTCCACAATCAATAAACCACCGTCTACCCTGACAAGTGGAATCTGTACACGTCTGACAAGCAAGCGCTTCCAACCTCAATGGGGCGACGAAAAACACTCCACACATAATTCAGTAAAACATATCTAAAACCAACTACCCACTAAAATTAAAAAGACATGATAAATATATAACCATCAACCTTTACAATTTCTAAATATGTTTCCAATATTTTGCATTTTCTAATTTATGCGATGCATGATGCTAGTAAACTTTTTACCCTTCTTCATTTAACTCATGACCAAAATCAGAATTTCCTCATGAATTTGTCGTTTTCCTTTTTCTTGTGTTTTACCTTTTGTTTTTCTTTTTATAAAACTTGATGTGGTTTTGTTAAACTTTTTTTTTAATGAAACACGGGGTTATTTAGCTTTCGTTTTAATAAAATAATCGAAATTTCCTTAGAAAAAAACAGACCCTTGGCAGCAGGAACCAATGTTTCGGAGAAAAGCGAGTGATCACATATGAGGTAACTCAGCTCCTGGGCATCAATGCACTTATGATTTAATGATGGGATATGATTAAAAGCACAAGTTGTTGTGCGAATTAAGAATCTTATGCTTATTGCTTAGCTATAATTATCAGTTTTACCTGATGATACACTCTCCCATAAGAATGATCTCTCTTGTTTGGACCCAACAAATCTAAGCAAACTTAAAAGTGATTGAGGTTG
Source organism: Agapanthus africanus (assembly GCA_030015575.1). Lineage (NCBI taxonomy): Eukaryota > Viridiplantae > Streptophyta > Magnoliopsida > Asparagales > Amaryllidaceae > Agapanthus > Agapanthus africanus. The sequence goes on along the minus strand of JASDDO010000026.1, from coordinate 47,750,078 downwards.
ACTTTGTCTCCTCAATATCTTGTGATACTCTATAGCAGCAGAACCTATAGCGAAAAGAATTTTATTTTTTCCTGTGGTTCATAAGTTGGCACCTTGAAATATGGAAAGGGTCACCCCTTTCTCCATTCTTTCTCACTTTGAGGTCCCAATTGAAAGAAATTATCCGGATGCAATACATACATATAGTATATAAAAAAAAAATACTCTCTTCGTTTCACAATTTTCTTATATAAAAAACCAGTACATACCTTGAAACTTGAATGAGCATTAAAAATCCTAGCTCTATTATCAAAAAAAGAAAATCCTAGGTCATAGAGCAGATAGAGGTTTAGTTAGACACTTAAACGGAAAATGCTTGATTGAGCCTCATTTGATGAATCGACAGTATGATTCTGATTTTGTTGGTGGGATTAATTACAATCATATGTTAATGGCAAGTTTTCATCCATTCTTTTTAAGGACAAACAATTCCACCGACACAAAGCAACATAATTCTTCCACCCAATATGTCCTGCATAATCCCCTTTGATCTTTCTAGTCTCTCTCTCTCTCTCGCGGAGTTCTATTCAAGATGCGATCAGGGTTGGCACTACACAAGAATTGTGGCAAAAGGGTCACAGGTTCAAGGCTTTCTGACAAATTTCGTCTACTTGGATAAGTTGGTAGGAAGTCCAAACTTATATAATCAAGAAAGAAAGGAATTTTTTTTGGCAAGATACTGATTGATGGATCGGATTTGCATCATTAACTAGAAGACAACAAAAATAAAAATAAAAATAAAAATAAAAATAAAAACAAAACAGGGGTTATCATAATTTTCTCAAGGTAACATATTCATACCAGATGTGAAAAAATATCAGTATGAAATCAGACTTGGGAATATAAAATTGAAGATGATCAAGATAGATAAAAGCAAACAAATGATGTGCACATCCCTAGTAGAAAATAATATGATTTCACCAATAAGAGCATGTATCAACCATGTAATCAGACTTAGGAATATTAATATGAGTTCGGCCCCTCAGGGGGCTGCTCTATGAGGGCGTTTGGTGATTTGCGGTAACATGAGAGAGGCCTCGTCACGTACATTATTCGTTCGGAAACCCTCGGCACTGTAATAATTAGAGACTAGCTAGGATGAGGTGGAAAGGAAAACTGTCTGAAAACAATGTCGTCGATGTGCTACTAACTAATAATTTTATTTTATTTAAAGAAAGATCAATCCAAGATTAAGAAAGGAAGAACTTACCTTTAGGATGAAAAGCTTTCATAGTTGGAGACGAAGAGAATCGAAGAAGAAAACTGATGGGGAAATTTTTGTGCAGAAAATCAGAAGAGAAAGAATCTCTATATATAGAGAGCTATGAGAAAGTTATGAATTTAAACAAATAACCGAAAATTATTTTATTTAAACAAATAACCGAAAATTAAATACACGAAAAACAGCTGCACTTAAATTCTAGCTCATGTTTCATTTTGAAATATAAGGTGGTTATTTAATACAACCCCAAAACCTAGTCGGATTTTGTGAAATTTTAACCTTTAAAATAAGGCTTATTTATAAACGCAGCCTCTATAGAAAGGCCAGGCCCATAAACAAAGCCCAGACCCAATTCAAAACTCAAAATCAGTACGTTTACTATGGTCATGTTTGGAAAATAATTTTGTCAATAATCACTTATTTTTTCCATCACTTTGGGTCCCGCATCAATAAGTTTGTTTGTATGCATTCTTAAGATAAGTGATTATTGTCTTGAATTATATGTTTCCATTTTAAAATGACATCTTTGCCCACTTAAAAATAAGCTGGAATTCCTAGCTTATTTGATAAGTGATTTTGGAATAGTGAAGTTTACCAATTAATATACCATATTACCCCTTATTTTTTTTATCTCAATTTTAAAATGACATTAATGATAAGTCCTTTTGGTCATTTTACACTCAATAATCACTTATATATTATTTTTCATATAAAATCATCCAAACACCAAACAACTTATTTGTTATAACCACTTATAAGTGACCATTTCACCTTTTCCAAAAAATAATCACTTATAAGTGATTATAGCAAATGATCAATAGACGCTATGTTTCTAGATCAAATTTCTAGGGTTTTCTTCAATTCAATTCTTTTGGAAATTTCAGGTGAAGCACGTTCAATCTTTTTCCAATTAATTGCCTTTGACTTTTAAATTACATGAAATAATTAGGGTTTTCTGATTTAATTTTTCTTTAACAAACATATATGTCTAGGGTTTTGGATTAGCCATAGCAATTCATTGAGGCTTAAGCTCACAAAAAAACAAATTTTGTATGTTTCTTTTGGTTGATATTTTGGAAGTATAAGGCAATTGCTAAGTGTAATTTTGTAGGGATTAATCTATATTCACATTCAAATCGAATAAGGCAAGCAATTAAATCAATTTAGCCATGCTCAGAAATTTTGATTGAAATATCTTCTTGAATTATTCTTGCTTAGATATTTGCTTCTTGCTGTGAAATGTGCATCTACATAATTTGCACAGGAAAATTTGCCATAAAAATCATTTGCTTTTTTAATGTAGGATATTGATGTTTACCGATAATGATGCGAGGTATAGTTTCATCGAAGGATATTAAGACAGTGGGTTTGACTTATGTGCTAAAAATTGAACCCTAGACATATCTTAGATGAAAATCAGCAACATTAAAGATATTTCATATCTTGGTAATGATAGATTTATCGGGTTATTTTGCCCATTCTCAGAGAAGAAAATGGTTCTGAAAAGTTCCGGGGACATTTTGCTCTTAAAGATGTGAAGTATCTTGGTAATAGTACATTTTAATAACATATATCATTTACATGTAAACCTTGTTCAATAAATTATGAAACCAGATGGAAAGCATTCATGTTACCCCCCTCATTATCACTCCCATTTGAATCTAATTTTGTTGGAATGCTTGAACTCATAAGACAAGGCCAAGCTCCCATCCATTCTTGTAAGCACAAACTTTTCTAGCAACACGTAGCATCCAAACTTGCTCCACCCACTCTCTCCTTCATAATTAAAAACCCTTTCGATTCTCTCAACTTCGTCACCACCAACAAAGCCTCCTCTTGCTTGCTCCCATCTCATCCTCTCCCATATAGGCAAACTCAATCCCAATCCATTCCCAATAGAATTCCCATTCTTAAACCAAACCACCCCCTCAACATTCTCAACGTTTTCATTTACCCCCTCCCTTCCATTCAAGAACGCCATCTCTTTTCTAATACTGACACCTACGCTCACCTTGTTCGTATCCCCATACAAATTCTCACAACTATAAATCTCTTCCCAGTATTGCTCGAGACTCATCTCATAGAACATGGACCTTTTCATCTGATCTTTCAATGTTAACCCTTCTTCCTTTATGAAAATATACGGGCAGTACCATTTGCCCACGACGGCCGGTCGGCTGAATCTTGTTGAACTTGGAAAATCCAGACCGGGCAGTTGCATTCGAAGAGCCGTGTTGATGCCGAGAGCTTCGGTTAGAGAGTAGTGGCTTGGCTTTGAAGTGTAGGCTATCCAACCTTTTCTTTTCAAGAAACTTTGAGGGATTCCATCAGAAGCTACGGACACGGCGCGGAAATTGCGTCTGTGGGTAGTAATTTGGACCTGTTGATAAAGGTTTCTTGGATCAAAAATTGTTGGCTTGACGTCGTTAACGAATGTGCAAAGACAGAATGTGGTCATATCTTCTTCCTTTGAGCACTCACATGTTTTTCTGCGGAGCTATATAATTGACAGGTATGAGATTACTGCATTCATGTTTTCTATTTTAAACATTTTTTTTTATGGATTTGTTAGAGCAAAACATTATAGCCAAACTACACAGAAAATGAAAAACAGAGAATATAAAGGAGTTTGTCACGATCATAATCTAATCCTTTCAATGACCGGTTGGCATCCTCCGCCGTCTACATAGGAGTCTAAAACGAGGAGAAACGATAATATGTATATATATGCATGAAAGGAGCCGGTGCTTACCCTTTATGTTTTCCATCGGCTCTGATAACATAGTACCGATTCGCTGACAAGGGCTGACCAATAACCGGAATAAAATAGGCGTCGTCGCGGTATGTATGTTGATTCTCTCCAACTCCGGTACTGTACCGGACTTTGATCATCTTGTTCTGAGGGAAGGGCGTGTCGTACAGTCTCGTGGTCCAAACCAGACCCCCGCAGCATGTTGCTTGCTGCTCCGCTTCCTTGTCCTCGATCACCAGAATGCCCAAGTTTGGCCCTTCGGGCGGCGGCTCAGTTATGGCATTGGGAGAGTTGTAGTATAGAGAAAGGGGCCTTGTCACGTACATTTTTGTCTAGCTTTTAAGGTAGAGAGGTTTTTGTGAGTAGGTGTATACATATAGGACCAGAGATATGTTGCTTGGAGATGAAGTTTCATGTTGAAGAAGTAAAATTTACGAAGATTCCTCAAAAGAAAAGTCTTCCATCGACTTGGTTAGAGTCAATCCCATGATGGGATTAGCTTAATTTACCATTGACCAGAGACATGTTGAAGAAGTAAAATTTACAAGATTCCTCAAAAGAAAGGTCTTCCATTGACTTGGTTAGAGTCAATTCCATGATAGGATTAGATTAATTAATCATACACTTGATTTGGATTAGGTTTGAGACGAGAGTTCAGAAGTAATTTATGCTGAAAGTCTTCGGAGATGAGGTTCCAGGAAAGTCTCATATCTTGCTTAGAATTATAAGTTATACTCAAGAAAGTCTTCGGACATAGTTAATTTTTATTTCTGAAGTAAGAGCAGGAACCATAAAGAGCTCCCATTTGTAAGACAAGATGAATATAATTGATAAATATTGTTTAGAATTATAAGCTTAAAATTTTTTTAAGTCGTGTTTATATCGAAGTCGCCGTTCGACCGGTCAATAGTTTTACACATGGATATATTGCTTATTTCTCAACTAGTGGCATATAGCCAAAGTACTCGGATCAAGCACATGGACATGATAGACTTTTCCTGGACGACGAGCACGTCCTTGTCTTTTTCTATATGTAGCGTAGGCAATGGACCTGTGGTATACCACATGCCCAATTATGCTCGTAAACATACATCTTTGTTTGGCGGTCAACTATTTTCCTTGGGTATTTTTAGATTAAAAATTTGATTCTTATGCTTAACGATAAAAACCGCTCAAAAATTAATATGTTTTGTGTATATATTTATTTGAGGCAATTCATATCAAAGTTTATTTTTGATAGACATCACTACATCTATGAATCACTTAATCATTCATAATTTAGCTAGGCCATATAATCATCTTATTGTTTAGAAGCTTAATGCCCATATATGCAACAAAACAAGTGAATTAGTAACACAAAAAAATTTCTTCAATACTATATAAAAAAAAACTTTCATTACATTTAAGTGCCTCACATAACTCCACATAAGTTTCAGAACTGGAAGTCCAATTTCGTGAGCAGTTTACTAGGGTTTGTGTTCAGATTCAGGTGTTTCTCCGGTTGAATAAAATCTAATTCTATCTGTTAGGTTTCCAACACATCAAACGGATTATCAATAGACTTTCTGTACTAAGAGTTAGGTCCTGTATAGTGTGAAGGTGTAAGAAAATGTTACCACAGAAACTGCAGAATACATCGACGTTCTAAAATACAAACTAAATATCAAACGACTGTGAAACTGCACAGGACCAGATTCATGTGTTAGCTAACTAAATTATCTACGCGACTATATGGGGCTCCATGCATTTTCAGTTTTATGTAGGGATGTGCAGGTATTTAAATTCAGGTATCCTCGAGAAATGCTGTCCCGGACTGCAGTCCAGTGCCGCATTCGCAGTCAAATCTCATTACATTAATCTATAAATGTCGAGAAATAAACTATGGACGGTTCTAGATTATCGAGTCGGCTTCGATATGAGCCATAGAACATCACATTCCAAACTGTATTGAATTTACAATGATTTTAACAAGGTAACATGCGCGGTAAAATTCAGATTTAATGTTGCAACTAATTGAATTATATATATATAGGCACATACCTCTGATAATCACGACGACGATAACGATACGTCCCGACAGTGATGACGGCGAGGGGCAGCAACGGTGACGGCGGAGGCTCGCACATGGACATGGCACGGCACAAGCAGCGACGACGGCAGCGAGCTCGGTTGGGTTCGGATAGCAGCGACTCTGCGAGGTCGGCGGTGCGGATGGCCGTTGAGGGTGGAAGGCGGTGATGCTTAGGCAGCTCTGGGGCAATTCTCGGCTAGAGGTAGAGATGGCGAGACGGTGATGGGTTCGTGTCGTTAGTGGGTTCGAGCTGAAGGAGGAGGAGCTTGTCGGCTGTGAAGAAGGAGCTCCGGAGATGGAGTTGGGTCGGCTTGGGAGCTCGAAGGCGTCGGTGGTCGTCTGAGGTGGTCGTCGGCGATGTAGAGCTCGGAACTTGGAGCTGGGGATGGTGGAGTTGAGTTGGGGAGTGTTGATGGTGACGATGGGTGGAAGTCGACGGTGATGACGGAGGCTGTAGGGGAGCTTGAAGTCGGCGATGGTTGAGTCGTGCAGAGATGATGTTGGCGGCGAGGAGGTGCAAGTTTTTGGGTGGCAGTGGGTAGAGAGAGATGGGGTTGCATATGGGGAAAGAAGGGAGCGAGAGGGAAGAGATAGGGCGGGAGACGTTGAGGGGAGAGAGAGCCGGCGTTGATATCTCGGGGAGTCGTTGGGGAAGAGCTCGGTCGTGGGTTGAGCGAGTCTCGTGGCGAGGACGAGAAAGGAGAGGAAGTCGTTGGAGAGAGAGGATATGGTGGAGCAGATTGCGGAGGAGTCGTTGGCAGGGTGGCGCGGTCGTCGTGGAGGGGGCGTGAGAAGGGGGAAAGAAAGTTGGAAAAGAGCGGGAAAAATGGAAAGGAGCGAGGAAGAAGAAGAGGAGAAAGTGGGTGAGTCGGGCCAGGTCGGATGAGTACGGGTCGGGTAGGGTTAGGAAAAAAACTTGGGTCGGGTCGGGTAGGTAGGTTAAGATGGGTTTAGAGTTTAGAAAAAATAAAAAAAAATATAATAAAATATATATAAAATGAAAAAATCTGAAAAAATACGGAAATATATATATACGGAAATCGGGATTTACATTTAAGTACCTCACGTGACCACATAATTTCATACAAAAGAATCATGAATCCCTCACACTCAAATTACCAAATTTAAACACTTATTCCCATTTGACCCTTACTTTGTTTGTGTGCTTAAACTCATAAGCAAAAACAATGCTTCCATTCATTCTCTTGACCACAAATCTCTCTACCAACACATAACAACCAAATTTTTTCCACCCAATTTCTCCAATATAAATATTTTCAATCCTCTCCACTCTCTCTTCACCAACAAACCCCCCTCTTTTTTGCTTCCATCTCATCCTCTCCCATAAAAGTAAGCTCAATCCGAATCCATTTTCTGAATAATCAACATCCTTAAACCAAATCAAACCATCTTTAATCTCATAATAACCCCCACTTGCTGTTCCTGTCGTAGTCAAAAATGGCATCTCTCTTATAACATCGACACCGACGCCAACCTTCGGACCTTTTCCTTCCCCGTCGCTATTTTCGCAACTATAAACCTCTTCCCATTTTTGCTCTAGGCTCATTTCATAGAACATGGACTTCCTCATTTGCTCCTTGATCAATTGGGTACCTTCCTTTATGAAAATAAAAGGGCAATACCATTTGCCCACAATTAATGAAGGGGAGTATTTAGTCGATATTGGATAGTCTGTGTCGGGCATTTGTGCACGAAGATGCGCGTTGATGCCTTGCGCTTCGCATAAAGTGAAGTTGAACGGCTCTGAAGCGTAGGCGTGCCATAGTCTCCTCAAGAAATGAGGAGGAATGCCGTCGGACGCTAGAGCTTTTGCATAGAACTTGTTTCTGCGGTTGATGATTTCGACTTGCTGATAAACGTTTTGTGGATCGAATCGTTGAGGACCAATATCATTTGCAATTGTGCAGAAACAGGATTCGGTTGCGTCCTCCTCTTTTGAACATGTGCAGGTTTTCCTGCAAATGTGATCGAAAAGTTAATAACTAGTTTTTATATTTTCATCGACGATTAATATAGAAAACAAAAGGTTTGACAGACAAAATCTTGAACAATTTTAAATTTATGAGCATGGAGTTTTGTTAAAAGTCGTGACCATTTTGTTTTCTGCTATAGTGCAATTTATCCAACTTTATAAAAATCATATGAAGAACAAGCTTAGACAATTACCCTTTGTCCTTTCCATGAGCTCTGATAACATAGTAGCGATTCGATGACAGGGGCTGATCAAGGACCGGAACAAAGAAGACGTCATCGCTGTATGTTTGCTGAAGGTACCCGAGTCTGAACTTGTATCGAACTTGGATTATTTTATTCTGAGGAAACGGCAACTTCGACACCCTAGAGGTCTTAAACAAACCAAAGCAGCATCTGTCTTGAGCTTCTGCCTCCGCGTCTTCGACTACAAGGATGCCAGAGTTTGGCCCTTCGGGCGTCGGCTCGGTTACGGAATTTGGGGAGTTTCTATAGAGGGAGAGAGGCCTAGTCACATACATTTTCCTCTTTATTTTCCTTTTTGGTTGTTTCAAATTTTTGGGATGAGATTATATAGCTTCTTGTGAGCTGACGTTTTCATGAAAGAAGTAGACGAGTTCAGCGGGAGAAGGAAACCAAAGCGATTTGACTTGGTCTGAGTCAAGTTTGGAGCATGAAGAGATTTGGTGGACACAGGATATTATTCAAGGAGGTGGTTCTGGGAAAGCCACAGGTTGTGCTTGTTCTGTTTTGGCACCAGCTCAGCTCAATTGTTATCGCACTTTCCTCCAAAGTCCAATGATCCCCGGTGAGTAAATGACCATAATTTAACGCATTCGGATCAAACTTGTGGGTCTTCTGGGTGTGCGCGCGCTCCTGTGTTGTGTACGTCGGTTAGATTTACTGGCTAATTCTCAAAAGGAAAAGAAGGAAAAAGAAAAGGAGAGAAAATCGTTCTAAGAAGGAATTGATGCAATTAAATAACTATATTATGTTTATCTTTATATATAATGCAAATAGCTTTTGCTTAGAAGACCCTTTCTTCTTTTTTTGAGAAAAAAAAAGAAAGAAGAAAAATGCTACATTTTCAAGTCTCCACATCATCAAAGAGACCTCCACATAATCTAGAAACATCCACATCTCTCTCTCTCCTCCCAAAAAAATTAATTTTTTGATTATCATCAAAGAAACCTCCACATAATCTAGAAACCTCCACGTCTCTCTCTCTTCTCCAAAAAATCAATTTTTTTAATTAACACGTGCAACACACGTGCACAAATCTAATTATTATAATGCAAACTCTGAGGTTGTAGCTAAGGTCATCAATTGATGACCTCTCCTTTTTAATAATGATAAAAATTAATAAATGAGAAAAATCTTTGGATTAATTGCTAAATAATACCCCAATGTTTCACATACTTTGCAATTATATACCTTATTGTTTTTCGTTCCATTTAGATACCTTACAATACAAACCATATGGACTTTTTTTAAAATAGTGGTGGATTTGGTGGTCAATTGAGGGAAGCAAAGTATTAACGTCTTGTACTTTAGGGTATATAAGCGAAGCAAAAAAATCAATGAGATATACAAGTGCAAAATAGATAAAACATTGAGGTATTGTATTGCTATTAACCCAAAATCTTTTAATTGATTTATCATGTAAAGTTATCTACAACATTAACATATTTAAATATGAATATAATGTTTGACTCAATTAAATTCAAATTTTAAATACCCTCCCTTTCTCTCCCCCCTTTCCATAATACTTCCGGACACTAATAAATAAGCCATTTCAAAAGGTATCTCTGTAACTTTACTTTATGATTATAACTTGATATTTAAATCTCATAATATTTATTTAGACCATTTAATATCTACTGCACATTCACGTGCATCCACATGCATGGCACATGAAAAATACCCCCTTTCCGACAACAAAGAAAATAAAAATAATCCTTGTCATATAGTTTTGTTGCATTGGATCCAATGTTGTTAGCCATTGAGCAGAAAAGTCTGTGATACATTTGACAAAATTCTATGATCGGATGATGCTAAATTTATCTTATTAGTATCTAGTAACTATTTTGACATATTATGGCTATATATATAATTATGGGATATCTATACAGCAATTTTTGTTAAGCTAAATGTGTAGAAGAAAGAGAAAGAAATTAGAAACAATCGGGGCAAGCATCTCAATAAAGTATGTCTAACATATTTTTAAAATAGATTTACATATGAGATCGGACTCAAATAAAAGAAACAAAATACATTTCACAAACTTATATTTGTTTATCATTGAAGTACTCTTGCCTCCTCCAGTATCGATCATCGCTTGGTAGTGTTAGCTATGTAGACATTTGTACAAGAAGCGGATAATTCGGGTGATGGATTCTGCAAGAAGTTTGAAGGAAGCGATGCTTGAAGAAAAAAAGATGCGCATGCGTAATAGCACCCCCGAAAGAGTTTCTACACCAACGCATTGCAAAATTTATAATGATACACTATACATTTTAACGCGTTTCTGCAAATTGTTTATCCTTTGAGAAGGCTTTGAGTCAATAACTAGTCGGCCATAGATTATCCAGAATTATACGATAGTTTCTTCTTCTGATGTAGCTCAGGATGAAGAGACCAAGAATGCTTTTTTATTCCTTCGTAATAACACCCCTGAAAGAGTTTCTTCAGCTTTTGTTTTTTGGGCAGGTTGTCAAAAAATAACCAAGGAGATTTTTCCATGGACATAAAAACCCTTACCCGTCAAAATCCCCTAGAAAATTTACATGCAGTATCTATCTGTACAATTCGCATGCTATATCTAAATAGGTCATGCATATCGCAGACAACTAATTAGATATAGTAGGCAACCGTACAAATACTGCAGGCAGAGGTTTTTTTGACAACTGAATTTTTTTCAAGGTTTTTGAATACATGCAGGCAGAGGTTCCCCTAGAAAATTTACATGCAGTATCTATCTGTACAATTCGCATGCTATATCTAAATAGGTCATGCATATAGCAGACAACTAATTAGATATAGTAGGCAACCGTACAAATACTGCAAGCAGAGGTTTTTTTGACAACTGAATTTTTTTCAAGGTTTTTGAATAGCGCTTCGAGACAGGGTATTTTTATCAGCTTGAAAACCCTGCTTGGTTTTTTTTTGACAATTTACCCTTCTCTCTCTTATATATTAAGTTGCTTGTTTTCTCAAATTAAATATAGAATTACATATAATTTCTTTCACACAAATAATAAGGTTCATTCACTTTATAATGAATTCAAAATTTTAGGTTTTTTCTTTCAAGCTTTTTAAAGATAAATAATATCTTTTTATTCATATATTTTAGGGTAAATTGAAAAAAAAAACAAAACCAAACAGGTTTACCCGCTGATAAAAAACCTGGCCTCGAATTGGTTGTCAAAAACCCCATGAAAAAAATTCATGCAGTATCTGTATAGTTACCTGCTATATCTAAATAGGTTATACATATCGCAGGCAACTGCAGAGATAGTACATAATAATTAGACATAACATGCAACTATACAGATACCGTACATAGTGGATTTTTTGACAACTAAAAACCTTTTCAGGGGTTTTTGACAAGTGTTTCGAGGCCAGGCTAGATGATTTTTTTCCAGGTGGATTAATTTGCTTGGGGTTATATTTTAATTTTAATGACAAGAGTCCCCAAAAAGCCATAGGTCGTCAATTCAAGCAGCAAAATAAAATAAAAATATAGCAACACTACAGGTTCATATAAATCTGCTAGAAGAACATTCAGTCACACACACGCAAAAAAAGTCTATAAAAGACCTGCAGTGCTACTACAGGCCTATAATTATGCGTTCTCTGATATTTGTCGAAGAATCATGCCCAGACATCTGGCTCATATTGCAGCCGTCCGGCTCTTCCTCTTCAGACGTCTGCCTTTGTCTGTTGTTTTGGTAGTTCTCTGGTAGACGTCTCAAGCTTCTTTTTCAGACGTCTATTGTTTTTGGCCCGTGTCGCTAATAATTATAACCTTGCCCCCTCTGTTAGTTGTATGGCCTTTTTAATTTCCGGAACTAATGATGTTTAGCATTTTCTCTTCTTCTTGAGTTTGCCTTCTTACATAAATTTCCAAATGCGTTCTTTGTTTGTATGGTGTAAAATGGTGATGTAATGATGGCTATTGCAGTGACATCTAGCTAGCAGCTGAATCCTGGTTTGATGCCACAAAACTATACACTGATGGACTTCTTTGCTATACACTGATGCCACAAAACTACACACTGATGCCACAAAACTACACACTGCTGGATAGGCCTGCACTCTTGGGCATGTATTTAAAGCTGGGATAGGGCAAATTAAAGCTAGATGAACTGCAACTTAGTAAAATCTGGGATGCACAAAACTATACACTGATGGACTTCTTTGCTAATGAGATAGTTTGGAGTTCTCACTCTGCTTCTTCTTTCTTTCCTCATTCTTTTTATTCATCCTTTCTATATGTTCTTTCTCTGGTCTTTTATTCTGAATGTTGGAGTGTGCATGCATGCACAGAGTAGAGAGATTATGGGGATGTTGTAACCCTATATACTGTTATTTTGTAACTTTATCTACCGTCATGCTTTTGTTTTTTGAGTTTTAATAGTATTTCATGGTACGGACTCCTCAGAGTTATGCTCTTACGGTCAAAAGAAGAAAAGAAAAGAAAAGAAAAACATATCATATTGATGGAGATCCTTTTCGGGTCTCCGTCAGATGTTGTCTTCCGTCGATCTCCCGGTGGATTTTGGAGGTGACCTCCTGTTGCGTGTGGGTCTCAATGGGTTTTGAGATGATTGGTGGTTTCGAGAAGCTCCGAGCCAAGTACCTGCAAAGAAGTCTCAGGATGGTTTGGTACAACCGAGGACCCTTCGACGATCAAGTTAGCACTAGATCCGAGCAGAATAACGGTTAAGTGGAGTCAAAAAATGGCTTACTTGACCCCTTTGTGATGGGGGTTTATATAGTGGCGGCAGCACGCAGTAGCAGGCGTGAGAATCCCGCCGGTAGTTACGCTCCTGACGTTACGCCCGCGTAATAAGCGGATCGCCCGTTAACGGGGATTGTGATGGCGTGGAACGTGGAATGTTGCCGGCGGAGAATCCACGCATGGCGAGATTTACGGAGAAGCGGTTATGCCTGTGAGTGGTGGAGTTGGTCGGTCGGAGGGACCGAAGAAGATGGCCTCGGCGGGAGAGCTCGGGAACGAGCGGGAGGGCCGAAGTATCTTGGTCCTGTTGTAGCTCGGGGGCGAGCCGAGGAGACCAATCTGCAGGGGCTCTGAGGTGAGCCAGCTCGTGCCTGCAGGTCGGGTACAGGGGCAGCCTGGCCGGCCCCTGTGGGCCCTTTCTTCTGAGTTCTGGGACACTTCATCTGCCACGTGTCCTGATCTGAGGCGTTGCCAATATAGGGCATCATCATTAGCCTCCCACTCTTGTCCCGACCAGCTGGCAGGTCGGGTCAAGAGTGGACTGCCGGGCCTCCCAGGGTGAGCTCCCTCCTAAGATTTCGTCGGGACGCGTCCTTGGGCTGTCAAGCCTTTTCTCAAAAGGAGGCATCTCCGTGGCCCCAAAGTCGAGGGGGGATCACTCAGACTTGGATAAACCTGATATCTCTTGTTGAGGATTCGGATCCGGTGCATGTGACGGGCTCAGTGGCCTCGTTACAAGGGCTACAAACCCGCAGCGTCTGTTGAGGAGGAGGATGCCTGTTGGGGATGACCGAGCAGTGAAGCTTCTCGGTTGATCTTGGCGAGGGCCTTGATCTCTGGCGTTGCGAGTAGGGAAGCTACCGGCCAGGGATGGCCGAGTCTGGGAGGGCTTTCTGATTCCTGGCGTTGCGGTAGGGAAGATACCGGCCGGAGATAGCCGAGCAGGGAAGCCGCTCGGCTGCCTTTAAGGAGGACTTTGACCTTAGCGTTGGAAGGGCCGCAGGAGGCATGCCAAGGATAACCGGGTAGTGAAGCTGCGCGGTTGTCCCCTGGCGAGGGTTTTGATCTCTGGCATCGTGGGTAGGCAACCGCCAGCCAGGGATGACCGAGCGGGGTAGCCGCTCAGGTGCCTCTTGCGAGGGCTTTGATCCCTGGCGTTGCGGGTAGGGAAGCTACCGGCCAGGGATAGCCGAGCAGGGAAGCCGCTCGGCTGCCTCTTAGGGGGGACTTTGATCCTTGTCTTTGCTGGGTAGGAAGCTACCTGCCGGGATGCGCCGAGTAGGAAGGGGCTCGGCGGCCTCGCGAAGAGGGCTTCAGATCCTCAGTGTCTGATGGGCAGGAGGACTCCGACTGGGGATGCGCTGAGCAGGAAGGAACTCGGCGGCCTCGCGATGAGGGCTTCAGACCATCAGCGTCTGATGGGTAAGAGGATGCCCGCTGGGGATGCACCGAGCAGGAAGGAACTCGGCGGCCTCACGATGAGGGCTTGAGATCCTCAGCATCTGATGGGCAGGAGGATGCCCACTGGGGATGCGCCGAGCAGGAAGGAACTCGGCGGCCTCGCGATGAGGGCTTCAGACCATCAGCATCTGATGGGAAGGAGGATGCCCGCTGGGGATGCGCCGAGCAGGATGGAACTCGGCGGCCTCGCGATGAGGGATTCAGACCATCAGTGTCTGATGGGCGGGAGGATATCCGTTGGGGATGCGTCGAGCAGGAAGGAACTCGACGGCCTCATGATGAGGGCTTGAGATCCTCAGCATCTGATGGGCAGGAGGATGCCCGCTGGGGATGCACCGAGCAGGGAGGAACTCAGCGGCCTCACGATGAGGGCTTCAGTCCATCAGCGTCTGATGGGCAGGAGGATGCTTGCTGGGGATGCGCCGAGCAGGAAGGAACTCGACGGGCTCGTGATGAGGGCTTCAGACCATCAGCGTCTGATGGGCAGGGGTGCCTGCTTAGGATGCGCCGAGCAGGAAGGAACTCGACGGCCTCACGATGAAGGCTTGAGATCCTCAGCGTCTGATGGACAGGAGGATGCCCGCTGGGGATGCGCCGAGCAGGAAGGAACTCGGCGGCCTCACGATGAGGGCTTCAGACCATCAGCGTCTGATGGGAAGGGGACGCCCGCTGGGGATGCGCCGAGCAGGAAGGAACCCGACGGCCTCGCGATGAGGGCTTCAGACCATCAGCGTCTGATGGGCAGGGGGCGCCCGCTGGGGATGCGCCGAGCAGGAAGGAACTCGGCGGCCTCACGATGAGGGCTTGAGATCCTCAGCGCCTGATGGGCAGGAGGATGCCCGTTGGGGATGCGCCGAGCAGGAAGGAACTCGGCGGCCTCGCGATGAGGGCTTCAGACCATCAACGTCTGATGGGCAGGGGACGCCCGCTGGGGATGCGCCGAGCAGGAAGGAACTCGGCGGCCTAACGATGAGGGTTTGAGACCCTCAGCATCTGATGGGCAGGAGGATGCCCGCTGAGGATGCGCCAAGCAGGAAGGAACTCGGCGGCCTCACCATGAGGGCTTTGATCCTTGACGCTGGAGGGGCCGTGAGAGGCCTGCGAAGGATGGCCGAGCAGGGTAGTTGCTCGGTGCCTCTTGGCGAGGGCTTTGATCCTTGACGCTGGAGGGGCCGTGAGAGGCCTGCGAAGGATGGCCGAGCAGGGTAGCTGCTCGGTGCCTCTTGGCGAGGGCTTTGATCCTTGACGCTGGAGGGGCCGTGAGAGGCCTGCGAAGGATGGCCGAGCAGGGTAGCTGCTCGGCGCCTCTTGGCGAGGGCTTTCTACCCTGCTCGGCGCCTCTTGGCGAGGGTTTTCTGATCCCTGGCGTTGCGGTAGGGAAGCTACCCGCCAGGGATAGCCGAGCGAGGGATCCTCAGGCTCGACTGCCTCTGGGAGGACTTTTGATCCTTCAGGACGGGGACCGAGCAGGGTTACTACCCAGTGCCTCTTGGCGAGGACTTTGATCCCTGTCGGTTTTGGTAGAAAGCTACCAACCGGGGATAGCCGAGCAAGGACTCGACTGCCTCTGGGAGGACTTTGGTTCTTGGCGCGGGAAGAGCTATAGGGCTGTAAGAAGCCTACCAAGGACCCTCGGCCGGATAGGGTTACTGCCCGGTGCCTCTTGGCGAGGGCTTTTGTCCTTAAGGATAGCCGAGCGAGGGATCCTCGGGCTCGACTGCCTCTGGGAGGGCTTTTTGATCCCTGGCGTTGCGGTAGGGAAGCTACCCGCCAGGGATAGCTGAGCGAGGGATCCTCGGGCTCGACTGCCTCTGCGAGGACTTTCTGATCCCTGGCGTTGCGGTAGGGAAGCTACCCGCCAGGGATAGCCGAGCGAGGGATCCTCAGGCTCGGCTGCCTCTGGGAGGACTTTCTGATCCCTGGCGTCGCGGTAGGGAAGCTACCCGCCAAGGATAGCCGAGCGAGGGATCCTCGGGCTCGACTTCCTCTGGGAGGACTTTCTGATCCTTGGCATTGCGGTAGGGAAGCTACTCGCCAGGGATAGCCGAGCGAGGGATCCTCTGGCTCGATTGCCTCTGGGAGGACTTTCTGATCCCTGGCGCAGGGATAGCCGAGCGAGGGATCCTCGGGCTCGACTGCCTCCGAGAGGACTTTCTAATCCCTGGCGTTGCGGTAGGGAAGCTACCTGCCAAGAATAGCCGAGCGAGGGATCCTCAGGCTCGACTGCCTCTGGGAGGACTTTCTGATCCTTGGCGTTGCGGTAGGAAAGCTACCAGCCAGGGACAGCCGAGCAGAGTAGCTGCTGGGCTACCTCTTAGTGAGGGCTTAGATCATTGGGCGAGGTGGCCCTCGAGCCGCCGTGGCTAGCCCCTTCTGTGCGACCCCGTCAAGGGAGGGGGTGTCGGTCTATTCGGTCGGCGAGGGCGTTGATGACGGTCGCCGGAGGAGGTTCACCCGTGCCTCCGGTGAGGGGGAGGCGGCGGCTAGTATCTGGATCTTCAGGGTGATCGCTTGCCATGGGGATGGAGATCGGAAGGCCAACTTTGTTTTTTGTGGAGTTTCTTTTCCCACAGACGGCGCCAACTGATGGAGATCTTTTTCGGGTCTCCGTCAGATGTTGTCTTCCGTCGATCTCCCGGTGGATTTCGGAGGTGATCTCCTGTTGCGTGTGGGTCTCAATAGGTTTTGAGGAGATTGGTGGTTTCGAGGAGCTCAGCGCCAAGTACCTGCAAAGAAGTCCCGGGATAGTTTGGTGCCATCAAGGACCCTCCGACGATCAAGTTAGCACTAGATCCGAGCAGAGTAACGGCTAAGTGGAGTAAAAAAATGGCTTACTTGACCCCTCTGTGATGGGGGTTTATATAGTGGCGGCAGCACGCAGTAGCAGGTGCGAGAATCTCGCCGGCAGTTACGCTCCCGACGTCACGCCCGCGTAATAAGCGGATCGCCCGTTAACGGGGATCGTGATGGGGTGGAACGTGGGATGTTGCCGGCGGAGAATCCGCGCATAGCGAGATTTGCGGAGCGGCGGTTACGCCTGTGAGTGGTGGAGTTGGTCGGTCGGAGGGACCGAGGAAGATGGCCTCGGCGGGAGAGCTCGGGAACGAGCGGGAGGGCCGAAGTATCTTGGTCCTGTGGTAGCTCGGGGGTGAGCTGAGAGGCCGAGGAGACCAATTTGCAGGGGCTCTGAGGTGAGCCAGCTTGTGCTTGCAGGTCGGGTACAAGGGTGGCCTGGCCGGCCCATGTGGGCCCTTTCTTCTGAGTTATGGGACGCTTCATCTGCCACGTGTCCTGATCTGAGGCGTTGCCAATATAGAGCATCATCACATATTAAAATGAAATAAATAAGAGCTCGGGAAAAATCGTGATTGCATCCATTTTATTGTTCCTTATAGTGAAAATTTAAAATTATGAGCAAGATTAGCTATATTAAGTGTTGAGAACGTTGGTTAACGTAATCCCATGTCGAGAAAATTGTGGGATACATATGGATATAAAACAATGTTTAAAATAGCCCATTACGTGGTTCGCTATTTTGCGCTATGTAGCGTACACTGCAGGAATAATTCGACGAATAATATCCGTTGAATTAGGTCTATTTCGACGAGAACTTCTAAATTGAGACGGAAGACCGCTGTCACTTTCGATTTCGCCATTGTAAATCTAATTCGACACGTATTTACCGTCGAATTAAACTTTTTTTTCGACACCAACTACCTGTTGAATTAGCATTTATTTCGACGAGCATCTCGAGTCGAATTAGACATGATTTTATAAGAATAGAATATTATTAAATAATATAATAATAGTTTTTAAAATCTAATTCGACGGGTATTACCTATCGAATTCGACTTTATTTCGATAAGTAAAACCCGTTGAATTAGGTATAAACAGTAAGAAAAAAATAAATTTCAAAACAGAGAATCTACAAATTTCAATCCAATCTAACATTTCAATATTACTTCAATTCGATTTTAAATTCCAATTCAAATCCAAACACATTCCAATATTAATTCCAATCCAAATCCAAATATGTTCCAATATCAATTCCAATACAATCCAAACCGATCTAAAAATTATTTGACAATCGAATCAAACAACCAATATATATATATATATATATATATATATATATATATGAAAGTTATAAATGAAATTATATATATATATATATATATACGAAAGTAAAATGTTTAGACGATACTAAACTATGAGGAGGTCGATCACAGGGAGGACGAAAGTCGATCACGGGGAGGGAGGATGTCACGATCCGAAAAGGGCACATGACCGGCACAAGAATTAAATGAAATTAAGTGGGCCCCATCGTAACCAAGTAAGCCAAAACCAGGTGTAACGACTGTGTTTTTAATACCTAATAAAAGGTCTTTTATTTAGTTTTCTAGTACCAAGTATTTATTGGCGTATTTCGTTGATGAAAATTATTTTAATGATTTTTAAAAATAATTTTAGTAATTTTTAAAGCATTTAAATATAATTAATGGAATTTTCTAAAAGCTATTTATATTTTTCCGGGCTTAAAATGTTTTAATGAAATTTTATAATTTCTTAAAATAATTCATATATATTTTTATTATTAATTAAAATAAATATTTCTCAATTAAAATAATTATTTTTAAGTTAAGATAAATTTAAATAAATATAGTACCAAACAAATATTTTAGGATATGAGTAAATAAATTTGTTTTAACCAAAAAATATTTTTATACCGAAAACAATAAAATATACTTTCTGGAATTTTTCTCATATTCTTCCCGTATTTTATAATATTTTAAACAAAATTTTCAAAACAAATTCGATTTTATAAAAACAGTTTTAGATTTTAAATTTAAAAGAAAAAAAAATATATAAAGGGAGATTAACCTGGACCGTTGGATGAGAGTTCCAACGGCCCAGGACAACAAACGGTGCCCACGTGATGGGGCTACGCGAAAACGCGTGGTCACCGCACCTGTGACGAGGCCGGGGCCGACGTGAATGTGAGCCGTTGGATACGAATCCAACAGCCACGAATCTCTGGCGGCGACAATCATTGCGAGATCTAATCGCAATGACTGGTGGCTGATGCGACAGTTTTGGGGGTGCGGATTTTGTTGTTTCTAATGGATTTTTTGGGATTTATTTGTTACACCCTAAACCTTATATATACAGCCCTTTCCCAATAACTTTTCTCACATCACATAACTCCTAAAAATTAAAGAAAAATATCTGGTTCTTCAACTCGACGACGCCGACGTTGTGATTTCACCCGATCATCGAGAAAAAATACGAGCGCAGAGTTATTAATGTTTTAGTAAAAAGCTATGCTTTTGAACTATCGATCAACATCTCAAATCAAAGATAGGATCCGCCTCACACTACTTGATCCATCACCTTCTTCAATTAGGATTTTTTAGATATAACAATAATCTTGCAACACATTCTAATACGAGGTTAAAATCTTCATGCATTTTATGTTACGATATTATTTTAATGGAAGAATGTAGACTTGATATTGATATCACGGGGCAACGACCTATCTCTCATGCTCACACACATACCGACAATCATAAAATTTATGATGTTTATTAGTTGCTAAGTTGGCATATCACACACACCTTATAATATCATGTCGATTATTATTTTGCTAAGATTGCATATCACACGTATTTTATGATATCAAGAGCTATTGCTTCCACAACATACTCTCATATTGTGAAAAGTTTATGTTTAAAGTCATATCCTAATTAGGTAAGTATTTTAAAGGGGTTTAAAAATAATATTTTTATTGATATTATAAATTATTTCCTAATCTCAATAAAATAGCCTAATCTTTGAAAAGTCATAAATATTCATTAGATATACCCTAAAATTTCAAAACAACCTATGTTCGCATAAATATCATATTTTTAAAAATTACATAAGCTAATTATAATATAGTTTTTACATCAATACCCTTTCACTTAAAAGGAATATTTTTATATTAATACTTTTAGCCTATAACTATTAAGGTTTAATATAATACTCTAATTTAAATAGGATAATGTTTTACGTAAATAGCTCGTGGTTGATAGGCAGTGGTCCATGAAAAGGACACAAATCCTGCCTCCCATATGCAGCGGTTGCCAATACGGGCGTAATTCTAAATTATTATCTCCAAATAAACACAACAACATTATAAATTATTATTTACAATAAAATACTTTAATCCAGCCTAAAAGGATATAATTTCATTCAAATATCCTAACCTTTAATAAAAGACATTTTTCCGTAAAATACCATAAAATATTATAATGTGATTTTCTTTTCATAAAAATATTATGAATTCTTGTTATAAGATAATTTTTGTTATTAAACTAATGTATCCTTTTTATAAAAATGATATTTTTTGTTAAAATACCCTAATCTTTCATTAAAAGATATTTTCACCTAAATACCACGGATTCACATAAATTATATTTTTATTAAAATATCATAGATTTCCCAATTTATGTTTATTTTAAAATACAATGATTTTCTTATAAACAACAACCACAATAAAATACTATGGTCTTTATTAAGTAAGGTTTTTATAAATTACTATGATCCACCTTACAAATTTTAAGAAGGCGACAAAATAAAATGATTGTTTGTGGAAGGCCATGTTAAATGAGATATAATTCATCTTATGACACATGACATGACATGACATATGATAAGATTAAAATTAGAATGCGCGAATCTAGGTATATAGTACTTTGTAAGTGAAGATCCTTACAGGCAGGGTGAACAGTCCAATATATGGGCGGCCACTAACCTGATATTCGGACGAATATTACTACTAATCCGATATTTGGACGAATACTAACCCGATATACGGACGAATACTAACCCTACATTAAGGATGAATAATCCAATATGTGGATGCCATACAATGTGAAAATTCCATACTTAGATGATATACGCACCAACTCTAATTCGTCAAAACTTTTACACTGAACAATGTGGATAGATAGTTTGATTAGATAAGGATATACGGAACTCGGATTCTCCTACTACTCGATCATGATCCTGAAAAGTGAAACCGTACATTTCACTTCCCCAGTTGTTCCGTGTGCACAACGGAATAATCGTAAGCATCCGGATCCTTATTTAACAAATTAATGCGAATATTTACGTAGTAGATACCTCATACAATATACCCTTATTTACATATACCTCATACCTGGTGGGTTTTTCATCGGCGATTATGTGCCGGCATGGGATGGGTTAACGTGACTCCAAGGATGAGAGCGAGGCTTGAGAAGAACTTTAGAGAATTTGATGGGTTTTCTCATAAGGTTATTGGTGAACATAAGGATCGGAAACATGAACAAAAGGGAGAGGACACCTTGGATTCTATGCTAAGCATACAGAAGAAAGCTACTAATATAACCGATGGACATATCAAGGGTCTACTCTTGGTAAGCAGGCGTGCGCGTGTGCACATATATATAGAGGGAGAGAGTAATGGAAGAAAAATGCCTTAGGAAACTTTTTTGTCAGGCAGCGTCAAAAACTACACCTCCCACCATTTTATTCGACGATCGGCACCCCTCATCTTCATATTTATCATTTAAGATGTGGATACACCGAAATTCATGCGACTTTATCACTATTGAATTACCAATGTAAAAAATTCTATTGTCGGTAAACCGTTAATTTTGCACCTACTAATTCAATGGTGAAAAAGTCGTAACTTCACATGAAATTCGGTGTACCCATATTTTAGATGATAAAGATGAAGATGATGGGTGCTGATCGTCGAATAAAACGGTGGAGAGTGTAGTTTTTTGACGCCGCCTGACGAAAAAACCTTCCGGGTCTCTTTCCTTCATTATATATATATATATATATATATATATATATATATGAGAATAATGGAGGAAAGATGCCATAGGAAGGAATTTTCTCCTATGGCGTCAAAAAAATACACCTTTCCTTATTTTTTCCGCCGATCGGCACACACCATCTTCATCATTATCATCTAAGATGTGGGTACACCAAATTTAATGTGATTCTACAACATTTTCACCGTTGATTTAGCAATGTAAAAGGTTTTATTGTCGGTAAACCGTTAATTTTGAACCCACTAAATCAACGGTGAAAAAATTGTAGAATCACATGAAATTTGATGTGCCTACATCTTAAATGATAACGATAAAGATGGTGGTGCCGATCGTCGGAAAAAATGAGGAAGGTGTATATTTTCGACGCCATAGGAGGAAATTCCCTCCTATAGCATCTTTCCTCCATTAAACTCCCCTCTCGGAAAGATGCTTAGGGAGGGAATTTCTCCTAGATCGACGGAAAAAATGAGGGGTGTGTATTTTTTCAACGCTATATAAGGAAATTCACTCCTATGGCATCTTTCCTCCATTATAACACACACTCTCTCTCTCTATATTTCCCGCACTCTCGATTATAGCTATTCTTGATAATTTGTAACCACAATGATAAACGCCATCAACTATAAAAACTTGAACTAATTAGGTCATTTGATTCCAAATTTTCAACCTAATTAAATTTCGAAGTTTATTTCCAGGATATATTTCTCGGTGGAAGTGACACTTCCTCATCAACTGTAGAATGGAGGATGACAGAGCTCATTAAAAGCCCTGAAGTGCTAAAGAAAGCCCAAAAAGAAGTAAGAGAACTGATCGGAAACAAATGAAAAATAGAAGAAAGCGACCTTCCTCAACTCCACTTCATGAAGTGCATCCTCAAAGAATCGATGCGTCTCCATCCTCCTGTCCCTCTACTTAACAGAGAAACCATACGTCATTGTAAAATCAACGGCTTCGACGTTCCAGCAAAAAGCAGAGTGATAACCAATGTTTATGCAATCGGAAGAGATCTAGGAGAGATCTTGGGATGACCCTGAGAGTTCAAGCCAGAGAGATTTATGGAGAGCGATATCGATGTGAAGGGCCATAATTTTCAACTCATTCCCTTTGGAGCAGGACGGAGAAACAGTCCAGGGATGCATGTTGGGATGACGGTGGTACAATGCATCTTCAAGTAGGGCTTCGTCTTGTGGCTACAACGTATAGAGGATGAAGTGCAAGGGTCTTTGTATTTCACCAAAGTATGGGATTGGGTAGTGTTGGTGCCTGCTTAAGAAGTATCATGGCTGAATTGTCTGAGAAAATAATCTTAAAATAAAATTTTCCACATGCTTCATGTTTCAATCAGAACCATTGTTATTTGTTAAGGTATTTTGTTTAAAAGTAGCTACAATTTCTTAACCCCGATAAGAGTTCGATTTTTTTTCCAACTAAAAATCTGTTGAAATTTCCCCTACGATTGTACTAAAATAGCTCTCAATAAAGCAAAGCAAAGCAAACAACAGATAACAAGGCACAACACAAGAACACATACGAACATCATACAGTTTCGTAACCTCGCAGTACATAATAAAAGTACAACTAATTAATCTGGGATACAAAATGCATACACTACTACAAACACTGCCCTACGGATATATCCGTAGGGGCAAGAAATTATCCTGTAGGTGCAAACGCCGTAGGTGCAAGTCTTAACCTTGAACATGCCCCTACGGTCAAAAACTTGCCCCTACGGCGTAATATATAGGTCCAGTTGTCCCTACGGATTAGGCTGTAGGGACAAAAAACTTATTTAATTTATCGGTTTATAAAATAAAATAGGTGTCCCTACGGAGTTATCCGTAGGGCCAAATAGTTGCCCCTGCGGATACTTGCGCAGGTCCGGATGTGTAGGGGTATTTGTTTGCCCCTACGGACAACTCCGTAGGGACAAGTATAACCCCTATTACTGAGATCATAGGGACGAAGTATCAGGTATCCTGATATTTTGCCCCTACGGATAAATCAGTAGGGGCAAAGTAGGTCCCTACGGATTAATCCGCAGGTACATATTATCAGGGTATTTTAAAAAAAGGGCTGTCTATTTTTTTCTCGCCTTGTGCACAATAATATATACATCATATATAAAATTAATCAACATACAGAAGATGTATCGCAGTATTCATAATCACATCTCACGCATAATATACAAAAGAAATCAACAAGAAGAATATGATATCAATATAAACACGCAAACACCACCAATATCAATATCGTCCAAAATATATACAATATGTATCATATAAATAAATACATGTTTAAAATATAAGAATCAAAAAGCTATCCTAGCTCGGTCCAGCTCCACCTCTGATAAACGCCGTAATCTGGCGCGTCTGCTCCTTGGATATACCCTGAGTCAATAAATCATGCAATGCGGAGTGTGCGGGAGTCTTAGCGGGCTGTGGAGCTGTAGGAGTGGTCTGCGCAACCGCCGCCGAGGTAGTGGCTTGCGGAGCCGCAGCTGCGGGAGTCTGAGCGGGCAGTGGAGCTATAGGAGTTGTCTGCGGAACCGCAGCCGAGGTAGTGGCTTGCGGAGACGCAGCCGAAGGAGATGCATGTGGAGGTTCGGTCGATGTACCCTGTCGCGTCTGGACCTACGTGTGTAATAAACGAGTAAGAACTGTGTATTAGTCGAATTCGTATCATTATCAAGTTATTGTGAAACCCCAATCTATGTATACTTAGGGACTTGGGCCTCGTTTGGATATCTAGTTTGGAAAACCGTAGTTTATTTTAATTAGATATGTATGTATGATTAATCAAAGCTAAGTCTACAACCAAATAAGCTCAGACTACATACTAATATTGGATATGTTGATATCTATAATATGATATAATATTTTACTATTAAGTAGTATACATACCAACATCTCCTTCAACTCCTGAACGGTGGCCTTCAAGCTGTCCAGTTCTTGCTGGAAACGTCGCTCACTGGAGACGGAGGAAGTAACCGTCGGAATGGAGTCCAACCTCATATGGGTCCTGCTAGGACCCAGTCCCCGGCCTCTCTCCCAACCTCCGTGGTGCTCTCCGTGTGCGGCGTCCAGAACTGGGGTCAGCAGTATCGGATCGTTCTGTCCTGTAAAATCGATCCTCGATGCCTCGGCCTGCTCAACCACCCGCTCCTACACCCACATTAACCAGTAAAATATAAGTATATCATTTAAATTTGAGCCTTTCAAAACAAAAATTTCAAATAGGGGTTGAATAAATATTAACACTTACGCAATACTTCTGGGTAGCGACGTCGGGGTATCGAAGCTCGTCCGTGGCGGGATCTGTCGAGGTGCCATGGACGGCAAGATACGCGGACAGCACGCTCGGTGTACCACCCTACGCCAGGGTCTGAGCTCTCTGCAATATTAGAAAATAACTATTAATATTAGATATATTAGAAAATAACTCTTAATATTACATTATATCACAAAAGCCGGTCTATTTTAATTTACCGATAACTCTATGGCACGAGTAATATTCCTCGAGCCACCTGTATAAGTGGGGCGACCCCTCTTCGCCGACTTCCTATTCTCTTTATTTTGATCGACATGTTTTTGCACAACACATTCACATTTAGTTTTCTAATTAAGCAACAAAAAAAAATTATATACTAAACAATGAATTACATTTAAAATACATATCTGTTTGCGATGAGAGTTAAAATATCGGCACAATAGAGGCCATGTATCTACGTCGACTCTCGCAAAGGCCGGAATAGATAGGAGGGCCGCTCTCTTTGCCTCGGGGGTCGCCATCCACAGGGAATAGCAGTCGGTCTTTAGCTCATTCCTGTTGTATCGGACCTTCGTCTGCATGTTCTTCATCAGGCCATTGTATAGAGCGTAAAGATCGAGCACTCTCTCAGGGTGATCAGGGTCGGGTACAGGCTGAAAATCGTAATCCAACTTAAAATACAAAAAAAAACATTGTTATTAGATTGCAAGTGTTAATAATAAATATATTGGATAAATCAAATGAAAATATATATTAATACCCGAGCCTGATCCCAGAAGAGGGCGAATGAGCGCCGGTGCTGGTCGCCCCACTCAACGTGAAGTGGATAGTTCTTCACGAGCTGGCTCTCATCTCCCATATACCGGCCGAACCTCTCGGCATGATCGCCGGTATAGCGATAATCAGCGGTAAAAATGAGAGGGAATGCTGCCTCCCCCCTAACTCTGTCCGGCCTCAGTCTATGGGACTGATTCGGACCTCGAGTCCCCCTCTCGGGATGGGGAGGCCCTGCGTCTGCAAGAAATATCAAGACAATCAATATTAAGATAAAGTTGTATTAAGAAATCAAGGTTTAACGAAAAATTGAAGTGTGATATATACCTCCGGTGACTAAAGCACGAGCATGGGCCCAGGCAGCAGCACGAGCGGGACGATAGTTCCTCCGGTGAGGAACAACCGGTGACCCGGACGTGGTCGCATCTCCAACTAGAAAATAAATATCGATAAAATTACATGAAGTTCATGTTTATTCTTAAAGGATATGTAAAATGAATAAATATTTTATATTTATTCATACAAACCTGCAGACTGAGCGGAGGGTATGGAAGTGACGGGAGTGGCCCCTGCACCAGACGGGGACACACCACCTATAATTAGACAATCAAGTATCAGCTATATAAGTAATTGCCAAAAGATGGCGTATATCAATAATATAACATTCTAAATCAACATGTATACACTATAGGATATATAAACATACCCGCAGGTATATGATATATAAACATACCTGGAGATGTGGGAGTGGCCTCTGTCCCTGATGTAAGTATGTAAGAGCAAAAAGAATGTATGTATATATATGATATAGCATTCTAAATCAATATACATGCACTATATGATATATAAACATACCTGAAGGTGCGGGAGTGGCCTCTGTCCCTGATGTGGACGCATCACCAACAGCTAGACAATCAAACATTGACAATATAAGTAATTTTGACATGAACATGCATGTATATCTATAATATTACATTCAAAATGAATATGCGTGCAATATACCTGGAGGTGTGGCAAAGTCCACACGGAAGGAGGCATCCGAAGGGGTCTCCGATCGGGGTGCAAGACCGGCCCTCTGAAGCTCCCTACGCAGCTCTCCGGGTGGCAGAACCGCTCTGCCTCTGCCTCTGCCGGTGCCGCGGCTGAAGCTCCTTCCGCCCCTCGCTGCTCCCGTCATCGTCATCAAATCTAGATAAACGGTTCGTGGACGCATTAGACAATCATTACAAGTATTGACTATATATGTATAGATCGTAAAATGTGAAGTAATAATATAACATTACTGATAACCTTTTTCATTTCGTGGGCGCATTAGACATATCTACTTGGATTTCATCATCGATATCATTTCTAACCCACGTAACTTCATGATCAGCCGAAGACACCCCGTCTTTCGAAACAGACGGTCGGAGCACTCTAAGTCTTCTCTCTTCTTCATCCTCATCGCTGTCCTCGAATTCTGGGACATCGTAGACATCCCTGGGTTTCCAACGGCATACGACACTCCATCCCGGATGCTTCAAACACTGTGAGTAGTAAACTTGGAACGCTTGGTTCGGAAAGATAAACGGATCTTTCTGACCGTAAAATCGAAGTTTGTTCACATTGGTCAATCCATATTCATCTTTCCAAGTCCCAAGATTGCTTCTCCACTTATCCGTATCGGTTCGCGTATCGTACCAAGTACACTGAAATATATAAAGGGTTCTGATCGTCCGGGATAGTGGAAGCCGAGTATACAATTTAAGTATCCATAATAAATCACACCATCCGATCCTACCGTCGCAATCCCACTATTCTGAGTGGTTCTAGATGTTTCTATGTCCTTAACTTCGAATTTGTATCCAAGAACACCGAATCCTTTATAATATGCAACCTCCATACTAAGAAATTGAGCTAAACATCTTGAATCACTCTCAAATGATGCAGACAAGTTCGGATCGTGGATCTAACAAAACAAATTTTACGAAAAATACATAACGATATAAGTTTAGATTAAAACTGATAGCAATAACATGTTATTCGAATAACTTACATGATCTGCAACCCAATCGCAAAAATTATACTGATGATATTTTTCCAATCGTTCATCGTTCCAATCAGGACGCCCCTCACGTACCTCATTAAAATGAATTTTGTTTTCGACAATAAATTATGACATTAATATTATATCATTTCATACATACACAAACACAAATATAACAATTAATCCAAAAAAACTTACTCTCTAATTTTTTCAAGACATGCGCAATTAAGCAAGATAAACCGGTATATCTTGTTGATAAATATAGTGTCTACCCTCTTATAATCGGCTTTACCATATAGCCCGTCTTGAATTCTTCGAGGCCGGTTAAGACTCGTCTCAATGTTCTCGTCCAGATAGAGAGAACAAAATATGGTTGCTTCATCAAGAAGATAACCTTGTATGATAGAACCCTCTGGTCGATTTCTATTGCGTATATACTTTTTAAGAGTGTAGAGGTACCTAA
This sequence comes from Agapanthus africanus, assembly GCA_030015575.1. Taxonomy (NCBI): domain Eukaryota; kingdom Viridiplantae; phylum Streptophyta; class Magnoliopsida; order Asparagales; family Amaryllidaceae; genus Agapanthus; species Agapanthus africanus. The sequence goes on along the minus strand of JASDDO010000026.1, from coordinate 47,721,183 downwards.
AGAAAATATGTTGAATAAATAAATACGGGCATACGGGACAACAATAATTTTAAAAATTACGCGAAACGAAAAATTTCACGTACCTCTCGACGGGATACATCCATCGATATTGTACCGGTCCGGCTAACTTAATCTCAGTTGCAAGATGAACCGTCAAGTGTATTATGATATCGAAGAATGACGGTGGGAAAATACGCTCAAACTTGCAAAGTATCAACGCAATAGAATTTTCTAGTTTATCCATCGTCACAACATCTAGTGTTTTAGCACATAACTCTCTGAAAAAACAACATACGTCGTTGATTACTAGACCAACCGATTCGGGGAGAGAAGTCTTGAGGGCTAATGGAAGAAGGTGCTCCACGATAATATGGTGATCATGACTTTTCAGCCCATCGATCTTGCCTTTCACAATTTTTATCTTTTTGCTGAATGATCCTGAGAAACCCATGGGAACTTTCAAATCATGTAACACCTGCAGGAATTTTTCTTCTCCGGTTGTGACATATGATAAGCGGCATTGGGAAGTACAAACTTGCCCGGTTTACCCGCTACCGGTTTAGGATGCAATTCACTTCTTATTTCCCAGTCCTGTAGATCCATCCGAGCATTCAGGTTGTCTTTCGATTTCCCGTCTTTACAAAGAAGCAGGTTGAGTATGTGCTCTGATACTCCCTTCTCTATATGCATGACATCCAGACAATGACGCACTAAATTTGTTGACCAGTACGGAAGCTCGAAGAAAATGCTTAACTTGTTCCAGAATGGTAGTTTGACCTGTTTTGTCGGATCCATCCCGATGGTCACATTATTGTAACCATCCCACTGAGCAGTCACGTCCTCTCTGGACAATAGGGTTGGAGGTCCAAGAAACTCCTGATGACCATCAAAGTGAACAACGTCTAACCTGTAGGGGTGGTCTCGAGGCAGAAAACGTCGATGGCCGCAATAACAAACCTTCCTGCTAAAATTCAAGAATTTCGATGTTGTGTGTTGATGGCAATGAGGACATGCTTTGTGACCATGTACGGACCAACCTGATAGCATTCCATATGCAGGAAAGTCATTAATTGTCCACATTAAAGTCGTACGCAGTATGAAGGTTGTATTTGTGTTTGCATCGTAAGTCTCTACACCATCAATGAACAAAGATTTTAACTCCTCGATCAGAGGCCGGAGATAGACGTCGATATTGTTTCCCGGTGAGTTTGGTCCGTCGATAAGAAGAGGCATCATAAAGTATGATTGGTCCATAGCCAACTGTTCCCGCCAAAAATTTCTGCGCAGAAGAGTCCAAGGTATCAAATGACAGCGATACGCTTAAGGAAATGCGAACCAATATCTTCCGGCCTGTATTTTGATTAGTTCCCGAAGGAGAAACTATTAAATTCTGATGGTATTGGAAGCATCTAGAAAAACCATTCGATTTGATATATTATGGGCCCCATAATTCATCCGGGATCAAAAGTTATGAGGCATTACGTGTCCACATGTGATGGACCTTTAAGAACCCACTGGAGGAGTTAAAAGATATAATAAAAACTCAGAAAAGACCCCAATGGGGCATCACGTGCTCACACGTGACCATGGGTCACGTGCAGACACGTGATGGACTTTTAAAGCCTCTAAAATAATGAATAGAATTTAATTCTAAAAGTCAGAAAATACCTCAACGAGGTATCACGTGCTTACACGTGACCAATGGTCACGTGTTGACACGTGATGGTTAAAACAACAACATAAACAAGCGGCTGTTAAAGGAACCAATTTGGGGGTCACGTGCTCACACGTGATCAAGGGTCACGTGCCAGCACGTGATAGGCTTGAAAGCCTTACAGTTTAATAGAGTTAAAATTCTAAACTTCTCTAAAATCTTTCGAAATAGAATTAAAATTCTAAACTTCTCTAAATCTTTCCAAATGGAAAAGGATTATGGGGACCGTTGGATTAAAGATCCAAGGGTGATTAAAAATCACCAATTTATGGAAAAATCTCAAATAAAGAAAGATCTCCCCAAATCTCACCGAAATAACAAACAGAATATCTTTGGATTTAAAATCCAACGGTGAATAAAATTCACTGTGTGATCTAAAGGATCATATTAATCATGAAATCAAATCTTTCAATGAGAGATTTGCTAAACAAATTGAATCTCTTCCTTCTCCTATAAATAGGAGCCAAGAAAAGAAGAGAGGGGATCTACTTTTTTTTGAGAGAAAAACAGAGGGAGGAGAATTTAATTCTCAAGAGAAAAAAGAAAAGAGGGGAGAATTTAATTCTCTGCAAAAGAAAAACCCTAGGTAAGAAAAGAGAGGCTTCAAAAGAGAATTTAATTCTCAAAAGAGTTTAACTCTTATTTAAAGAAAAGAACTTAGTTCTTTCTCTGGTTGAGGATCTGCAAAGTGCACATCTCCCCATGAATTGAGAATTTAATTCTCATTGGGTTGAGATCCTGCCATGCAGATCTAAAACACAGAGGAAGAATTGAGTTTTGAGAATTTAATTCTCCCAAACTCACAGGAATTTAATTCCTCCTAAAATGAAACTAAGGTTTAACCCTAATCAAGAATTTAATTCTTTTACATATCTGAGAATTTAATTCCTTTGAAAAGAAATCAGGGTTTTATCCTAAATAAGAATTTAATTCTTTCACGATAGGAATTTAATTCCTCCAAAATCATAATTAGGGTTTAACCCTACAGAGAATTCAATTCTTAAAAGATCTCTGTTCATGAAAAGAACTAGGGTCACGTGCCCCCACGTGACCCTTGAAAAGATCCCTTGCAAAGAACTTTGAAGCATCACCTCACGTGCTCCCACGTGACTCCCAAAACGCAGAGAGAAAAAGCAAAGGAAATGAAAGCTTTGGGCGCTCACACGTGTTATCACGTGACCCCTCAGCAAATGCTTTAACAATTGACGCACAGATCCCCATCACGTGCCAGCACGTGATGCTCTAAAATAAAAATGAAAGTGTTTAACACTTAATGGCAAAACAAAAGAAAAGAAGCTTTGGGCGCTCTCACGTGTCCCCACGTGACCCCTCAGCAAGTGCTGTAATTATCAATGCATAAATCCCCATCACGTGCCAACACGTGATGCTCTAAAATAAAAACAAAAGTGTTTAACACTTATTCGCAGATTTGAGGATAAAACAAAGGAGAGCTGGCTCCACATTTAGGGCGCCCTCACCTGTCCCCACGTGACCCCTAACAAATCCCTTTAATATCCAATGGATAAATGCCTATCACGTGTCCACACGTGATGGCCAGGAAATGAAAAGTGTTTAACACTTAACCGCAGAACAAAATAAAAGGGATCTGGTCCCTCCTTAGGGCGCCCTCACGTGTCACCACGTGACCCCTAATGAGCATTCTAACAGACCAGGACGAGGGCCTCCATCACGTGTTCACACGTGATGGCCGTCAGAATTAAAAGAGTTAAACACTGATCCGCAGAATAAAATAAGGGAAATCAGGGCGCTCTCACGTGTCCACACGTGACCCCTCTTACCTCAGTGTTTAACACTAAATTGGAACCCCTGAGCCCAGTGTTAAACACTGTTTTGCCTTAGTGTTCAACACTAATTAAAGAGCTTTCTTGCAGTGTTTAACACTGAATTTCTTAGTGTTTAACACTAAATTAAATCTCTGTTGACAGAGTTTAACATTAATTTTCTTAGTGTTTAACACTAATTTGAGATCTCTGTTGCCAGTGTTTGACACTGATTTGCTCTAGTGTTTAGCACTAATTTGAACCCCCTGTTGCTGGTGTTTAACACCAACTGTCTTTTAGTGTTAAAACACTAACTTGATCCCAGTGTTCAACACTGCTGAATTAACGTTAGCCCAATTGGCTAAATGGCCAGAGGCAAAACCTCTCCTTCAATGGACCAACAGGAAGCCAATATTCCAAACATGATTGGACTTAGCCCAAGATGGCCATAAGTCCTCAATTCAGATTTAACTGGGCTAATGGGCTCATAATATAATTAATTGGTCTTGATCCCAAATTGGGCAAAAGAATATTTAATCCACCCCGGTTCAAGGGTACATCTCTTCACTCCTTTGATACTTGGCGTTATAATTCCTCAACGTCTTCAAAGAGGCGACGGGTCCCGATGACCACACATCAACACGGACTGTGGGGTCCTTAAACTCATGGACTTATGCGTCCTTAAACCAAGATACGGACTGTGGGGTCCTTAAACCCGCGGACTTATGCGTCCTTAAACTAACGGACTAATGCGTCCTTAAACACACCCATATGGACTGTGGGGTCCTTAAACCCATGGACTTATGCGTCCTTAAACTAAAATACGGACTGTGGGGTCCTTAAACCCATGGACCGCAATGTCCTTAAACTACCCATGGACCGCAACGTCCTTAAATTACCGATGGACCACCATGTCCCTAAACTGGAAATGGACCACCATGTCCCTAAACTGGAACAATAGAGCCAAATGCTCTTTTGTCGGATCTAAACGATCCCGTTAAGTTGATCTTAGTCTCAAACTGGACTAACATATCTTTAACAAACGTTTAAGTTGATCTTAGCCTCAAATACGGCTAACGTATCCTTAAACCCTCAAACAGACTTTAGTCCCAAATTGGACTACAGGTCTCCCAACCAACTTTGGTTCAAGGGACATCTCTGAACTCCTCTGATATCTGTCGTTGTAATCCTTCAACGTTGTCAGAGAGGTGACGGGTCCCGACGGCCATACATTCATGGACCACTATGTCCTTAAACTTGTATTGGACCACTATGTCCCTAAACTGGTATTGGACCACTATGTCCTTAAACTGGTATTGGACCACCATGTCCCTAAACTAGAGTTGGACCACTATAGCCTTAAACTGGATTGGACCACCATGTCCCTAAACTGGAGATGGACCACCACGTCCCTAAACTGGAAATGGACCACCATGTCCCTAAACTGGAACAATAGAGCCCCTAAATGCTCTTTTGTCGGATCTAAACGATCCCGTTAAGTTGATCTTAGTCTCAAACTGGACTAACGTATCCTTAACAAACGTTTAAGTTGATCTTAGTCTCAAATATGGCTAACGTATACTTAAACCTTCAAACAGACTTTAGTCCCAAATTGGACTATAGATCTCTCAACCAACTTTGGTTCAAGGGTACATCTATGAACTCCTCTGATATCTGTCGTTGTAATCCTTCAACGTCGTCAGAGAGGTGACGGGTCCCGATGGCCATGCATGCAATGTTGGATCTAAATGACCCCGTTAAGTTGATCTTAGTCTCAAACTAGACTAACGTATCCTTAACAAACGTTTAAGTTGATCTTAGCCTCAAAAATGGCTAACGTATCCTTAAACCAAAACCCCAAACCCAAATCTAAGAAAATACGGATTTGGACTAATCCACGTCCTACGGGCGACGAAATAAATAGTCTCCGTATACAATCCACGGGCAACCACAAACAAAACAAACACCCACGACACGAAGTGACCAGCTGGAGAAGGAGAAAGTTGTTACCGCGATGCGGTAGGAAGAGCGTCCCCACAATAAAAAACCCCTCAAATAAGGGGGAATCTGACGAAGTCTGCTACATCGGCCGCATCCGTTTAAACCTTTGATACACGGTGCCATAAATCAACTTGGCATCTTCGGAGAGGTGGACGGATAGCACCTATTAGCATCTGCCCCGAATCTCAGGCTAGACAGCCCATGTCTTGGCCACCATTCGGAGGGGAACACCAACCAAGGCGACATCTTATAAATTATCATTACAACGGGCCATGTGCTGTGACTTCCAGCCATATAGTTGAATGGGAAGAAGCCATCACTAGCCAATCCGAGCCTGACATTGTGAGGATCGCTACTGAATATTGCGTGCCTCCTATCGAAATCCTTTCATGCCAGTGAATCTCTTGGATGGCTCATTTTTCCATCTTCATTTGGAGGAGCATAGTGATGCCAAATCATTGTCTCGGCTGTTTTCTTGCACATGAATAGCCTCTGCAGCCTCTGTGTTATGGGAAAGTATCGTGCTATCTTGACAGGTATATCGGTCTTCTTATCAGAATCTTTCGGCTTATACATGGCCTCTCCGCATGTTGGACACTCTTTCAAATCTGAATTATCATCGAGTATCATATATTGGTTTTAACTTGAACATCTTGAATCACTCTCTAATGATGCGTTTGTTGTGTATTCTTATTGCATATGTGTGTTTCGGCTGTCAGGGGTAAGGCTTCTATCCCATTAAGAATGTATAGAGCGAACACCCATTCGCTTGTGCTTTCAACCGTTTCGAGTAAATTTCGGAAGCACCTCCCCACTGTTATCCAAGTACACTGTAATAGAATAGATAATCATTTCAAAACTGTGAAACAACGTTGAAATGAACATCTAATCTATCTTTGTACACGGAGAACCAGCGGAAAGGTACCAACGAAATATCTCGAAACGGATGAAAACACAAGTGAATGAAGGTGTTTGCTTTATACATTCCTAACTTGTCCACACGGGACAAATCTATCGGTTATCATACGATTGAATCTTCTCGTCACATAGACTACACGACGGTTGTTAGTATCGAGCTATACCGTCCGATATTTAACAACCTTCGTATAGTTCTATATCACGACGAATATCGAACGTATGTTAACCGATAGACGGGGACTAAGTGGCGCTTTGAGTTTCATATATGAGTATCGATGAGAATATGAAAGTTTCATATTATCATCGAATATCATATATTGGTTTTAACTTGAAAAACGTGCCATTGAAACAAATTATTGTTCTCCACCTTGCACTCTCTTAACAATGGTACATGCATTAAACAACATGTAAGAGCTATCTATAACAACTCTAAACTTTCACCTGTTGGGTTCAACAAAAAGGTTTTTGATATAACAAATACAACCTTCCTCAATTTTTTTGGAGACATAAATCAAGGATAAAATAGATTTCAGATGGTGATAAAAATACCAAATTCTTTCATTGTTGGGTTAATGTCAGAATATGTCAAAACAGAATTACAAAGTTGCAAAATGTAGAAGGCATTTGTTTTGAGGAGCATAAACGGATTGTTCATATGTCAGCTTCTCAATTTGAAAAAGCTTTTACTTCACAAAATATAAATGCAGAATTTGATTGCAGACATATCATTTCTAATATGATTTCAAACATATCAGATTTAGGGTTAGAGCCTAGGGTTAATTTGGGTTAATTAGAGGGTAGGCTTAATTTTGGTTAATTATTGATAATTTGAAAGGGTTAGGGTGTTGGTTAGGGTTAATTAGGTTAATTTGGGTAAATTTACTTGAAACGGCGCATTCTGCCTATATGAATGATTAAGTTTGTATAATCTTCACACACGTGTTTTCATGTATGCTTGCCATCTTGAGGGTGCATGTAATATTTTTATTTTCCTCTCAAATTGTAATTTGCATATATCATGAAATCTTGCCCCTGGGAAAATGTTTAGGTTTAGGGTTAGAGTCCAGTATCCACTCCAGTTTATTGCAGAACCAAGCAAAATTGTTGAATCAAGACTTGCACTACACACTCTCCATTTTGACTCTTCCACTCTCACATCTATAGGTACACCTTTTCTTCAACCTAATAATAAGTTAGCAGCCAACACGTCGTCATTCGGTCTAGTTAAAGTTTTCCGATAGCATCTCGCTCCTCGATCCATGGCCAATATTCCTGTCATACATCAATCCATGGCCCACGCCCACAAAAAAAGTGGGGGCACAGAGAAATGATGCTCTATATAGACTTACAAAGGGATTGATATGTACAGGGTCAACATGCATTATGCAAAGCGTTTTCCTAAAGTTGGGAAATATTTTTTCAAATATAAAGAGGTGCCCAAGGCTGTTAATTCTACTCTCGTTTGTCTTATTCCCAAAAAGGCAAACTGTCGCTCTATCATCGATTATAGGCCTATAAACCTTTGTAATTTTCTATACAAAATTTTCATTATCCCCAACCCTAGCCCCAGCCCCAGCCGAACCCCAACCCTAACCCCAATCCCAACCCCAGCCGAACCCCAACCCCAACACCAAACCCCAACCGAACCCTAACCCTAAACCCAACCGATGCCTAACCCTAACCCTTATCGGTACCCAAACCCTGAACTCTAGCCCTAAAACCATCAAAATTATGTTTAATTGGAGATTTACTAACCTGTAGGTAGTGGAGGAGACGACGAAGACACTCGATCGGTGGTCGACAACGCGCGCAATCGGCGACGAGGAAGAACGGGGGTGGTGGCGACGACGAAACGGAGGGCGGCGGCGATGAGAAAACTGCGACGCGGCGGGAACGAGAAATTTGGGAATTTTGGGAACGCGTGAGAGAGATGAGGCGTAGGGCATTTCTGTGCCTTTTTAATTAAATTCCCATTTAGAAGCCCCTACGTATTAGTCCGTAGGTCATTGGTTTGCGGCTCCGTAGGGGCAAACAATAAATTACGATTTAATATTTTTAAATTAAAACGTCGGGCACCGTAGGGACAACCGTCGGGCCCTACGGATTAGTCCGTAGGGCCAAAAAACATATGCCCCTACGGATTCCATTATCCGTAGGGGCAACCCCATATTGTAGTAGTGATAACAGAGATCGAAATCCAACAAAAGCCCTATCCGTGTCCATAGAAGCAAAAGAATCCTCTCGGTTGTCCTCTGTCGTCGCATACCTTTCAGAAGAGTTGGAATTGTATTACTTATATTTCACATAAAAGACATATACCTTTCATATCGGGTTGACCATATACAAATAACCTTATAGAACAAGGTTACTATATCAAAGAGATTAAGCCCTTGCTTCATAACAACCTAGTGGGAGCAAGACAAAGACCGGATTTCATGTGCATAGTCGAGACCGGGGGCCTCCACCATATCGATATGTTCTTTATACACCCATCGGGAAACTTCAATAGCATAATGTGCATGAACTTGTTGTCATGAATCTAATTTAAGTCTATTATTTATTATATCAAATTCAATGTATGAAGTTAAAGAGTTTTGGCTATGTGAAGAGTCATTGTAAAACCTATATAAGTGGGTTATATATAAAGAGCAAGGTGTGTAAAAAAACAAATATCAATATAAAGTTTATCTTTATCCTCTTCCATCCCCCTTCTATAAAATATTATTTTCAAATTTATTTGTTATCAAAATGGTATCAGAGCACGGTTGTGAAGATGAATGCTAATAGTAATTTTTCGTTCGTCGCTCTTCGTTACACGAAGGAAAATTATGAAAATTGGTGTATCCAAATAAATGCGTTGTTAGGATCCATAGATTGTTGGGATATTGTTGTGAGTGGTTATAATAGGCCTCAAGATGAGACCGTTTCGACGACAACCCAAAAAGATTCTCTTCGTGAAATGAGCAAGAAAGATAGTAGATCTCTCTACTTTATTTATCAAGGACTTGATGAATCGGTATTTGAGAAAATTTCCAATACGATGAGTTCGAAACAAGCATAGAAGAAACTTCAAAACTCCTACAAAGGGATGGAGAAGGTGAAGAAGGTTCGGCTTCAAACACTTCAAAAGGAGTTCGAAGATTTAGAGATGGAGAACAATGAAATAGTTTCAGATTATTTCACAAGAGTTTTGGCCGTTGTGAATCAACTTCGAAGAAATGGCGAGAAGATTGAAGATGTTCGTGTCGTGGAGAAGATATTTCAATCACTTTGTTCAAAATTTGATTATATTGTGTATGCTACCGAAGAGTCCAAAAATTTGGACACAATGACAATCAATGAGCTCATGGGTTCCTTAAGTGCCCATGAGAAGAGATTTGGTAAGAGGCAAGAGTCGGTGGAAAAATCTCTTCAAGCAAAACTTAATTTGAAGAATTCTCGAGAAGACACAAAAAAAAGGAGCCATGGTGGTCGATGCTGTAGAGAAGCTCGAGGTCGAGGCAGTGGCCGTGGTGGCTATGGTTGAAGAGATCACAAGAATTTTGAAGAAAAAGATCAAAATCAAACATTCAATGGAGGCCAAGGTCGAGGAAGATTCAATGGCGGCCAAGATAAATCTCAAATTAAATGTTTTTATTGCAACAAGTATGATCATTATACTTCCAATTGTTGAAGTCCTAGCCAAGTTAAGAAAAAAGCAAATTATGCCGAGAAAGAAAATGAGGAAGATAATGCTTTTCTTTTAGCACTTAAAGGAGAAGAAGATATAGAAGATGTGTGGTATTTCGACACTGGAGCTGTCACGACCCGAAATTGGCACGTGATGGCCCTTAAACTACACAATGCCCACAGGAGTAACGCAATTTAAGTAAGCCGAAAACCCAGCAATCTAAACCATCAAAATTTGTAAGAAATAATAGCATTTTCAAAACCTTTAAAATCGCAACCCAAATTCTTTAAAAGTCCAACTTAATTTTCTTTAAATTTTGGCAGCACCTCCTTTGTAAAAACCAGCCCCCAAAATGGTACAACATAAATAAAAGTAAACCATCCTCAAACGGGAGTAAATACATGCCCAAAGGCGGAAAACAACCACCACAACAGATATACGACGCCGCAGCGAAGAAATAAAAGACGATATAAATAAAACTGCATAAAAGACATCCAAGTCACCAAAATAATATACAAAATCGTCCTCACATCAAGTCTCTAAGTCATACAAGATAATGGTAGATGGAGAGTACATGATACACCGAATATACAATACAACATCGAATAACCACTAAACCCACCTAAAGAAAAACTGCACACTGTGAGCCGATGCGGTATCCGCAGCAAAAGATGATAAGATAGATGAATAGCCTGCCTCGACTACTCTGGGGAACAACCTGCAAAACCCTGTGGCACAACGGAGGTGAGTTGCCAACTCGTGAATAGTAAATAACATATGCAGGTAATCGCAAGTATGCACGTACAGCGCGAATCTAACATATGTAAGCTAAGCAATAAATGGTCATATGAATGCAATAGTCATGAAAGATACTCTAGCAGGTACATCTAATACATGAAGCAATAATATGACAATCTGTATGCAACAATCATGTAAAGTACTCTATCAGGTACTACAAATACACGAAGCAATGATATGACAATGTATATATGCAACAATCATGAAAGATACTCTATCGGGTACTACTAATACATGAAGAAATGCATATAAAAGTATGTAAATGCAACAGTCATGAAATGTACTATATCAGGTACAACCAATACATGAAGCAGTGCATAAACAATAAATGTGAGGTATGGAATAAAACATGTCATTTTCACGGAATCCTGACATCGTGGTAGGACCCAAGTCCATCAAGACAATCCAAATCCCAATTTCCTCAAATAAGCCTCCAAATAGGCTCTCATATCATGTAAGTCTCACAAATCCTGAATGTACAATATCGAGTAAATCTCATATATCCTGAATGTACAAAATCAGCAATCTCATATATATCCTGTATCCAATATCAAGTCAACCTCATATATATATCCTGTATCAAATCTCAAATGAATCTGCTATATCCCAAATCCAATATCAAGTGAATCTCATATATCCTAAGTATATTTTCATGAATAATTATGATGATGTATATAAATTGATATGTATACATATATATTAGCGTCCAATTCCACTAATATATATATATATATATATATATAACAACGTCCCATTCCACTGTTATATATACTTAGGAGCAAAATATCATGAAACCAATGTGTCAAGTATCGACACAGATACGCTGATCTATCAGGTGCTGTCACCACGACTAGCATCCTAATAAGTACGTATCATACGCTATACTGAAAGCTCGAGTGCCTAGCTCTGACCTTCGCCTTTCGACGTATCCATATGTACACGACTCCCGTCGGTATCCCCACGATAACCGCCGAGTCATAGGTACTGTCACCGGATGGTATGGTTCCCCTGCCAGGCCTCATCGGCATGTTACATCGACATCCCTTTCTTGCCCCGGGGTACCTCCGGGCCCTACCATGTACCCTCATATGGCCCACGACGCTCTTCACATGGGGTATATATATATATATATCAGAACCGATAAATCTCATGGTGGATGCTGAAATATCATATCAAGAGAAACCGGGTTTTTCAAATAATGCATAATTTCATGAAACTACCACGGTCCTCAAATCCAGAAAACATCATGAAAAATCCATATCTCAATGCGAAAATCCATGAATATAATATATGCAACATAAAACTGTAATGTAAGCATATAAAGGAAAAGCCGCTATTTAACTGCAACAAATTAATATATATATCACGCGGATTCCTAATTTCTCCAAGTCTATATAATATCAAATAAAGGTAAACATGTAGCTATAGCCAGATATATGTGTAAACATAAAGGTATAGCAAAGTATATGTATCTACCTATCAGTAATGATGTAATATACCCTCCGGGTATAAGTGAAGTATGTAAGCAAGGTATACATGTAGCTATGTCATTATGTGTAAAATATACCTATCACTAAAGGTACAATACGATATAGGTATACAGGTAACTAGCATGTAAGCATGTCAAGACATATGTGTAAGCATGTAGGTATACAAGTATGCTATATTTCATATGCATAAAGAAATATGAATTAATGTCTCAATGTCCCTAACCAAACAATATCATATAGATATGTGTGTTGTGCGTAACATGGCAATTATTGACGGTGTGTGTGGCATACAATAAGTGCTCGTGCAACATGAGCCGTCAATAATAGTGCAGTGTCCTAAGGGCACTAGTCCAAGCACAACAAGTAACTAAGCAGTCAGGTGTATGCGCAACTCTATATATGAAATAGAATATGCGACAAAGTCAAGTCATCTCTAGCCCAGACGCATAACGCCATGCGGGCGATTCCCCTGTAGATGTTAAATCTACTCACCAATACTCCTGGCTAAGTGAAGCCTACCACCTGTTTTCCCTTTGTCGCAGCGTCCGAAGTCCTCGCCTGCGAACCTAAAACATAACACAACAAAGCAAGTATATATTAGCAATAGACCCAAAACACATACAAACTACGCGGACCAACGCGACAACACAAACGTACTCTCAAGTGTTCGTATTGTAGCTAACGTGCATAGCGACACTATGAAACCAATTCAAGAGCAACAGAACACAGAACACGAACCGTATCGGATACGTAATGCGTGAATACGAAACACAAGAAAATAAGCAAGCGGTCCAAGATTTTTCTGTACCAACAATCTGTAAAAGTTGCAAGTACCATAAGACCACATACAACCCCAGAGACCCCTACACCAAAACCCAAACCCTAACTCCCTAATCTGGCCGCAATTTGCGGCCAGAAGCAATAAAATTGCGGCCTGGTCAAAAGGAAATGGGCTCGAATTTTGAGGGTAGGTTCTAGGTCACTACACTAGGTCACTGTGATGGGAACTTTTGCAACAATTATCTGGTTTGATAGCAGATCATCCCAGATCCAAAACAACACTAAAAATACGATATTTACCCGAAACGATACAAAACACTATCTAAACTGAAACTAACAAGCTAAGCTGCACAACAAACACCTATTTAACAGAAAGAGATCAATACCTAACCAAAAGAACTCAAAGATCCAAGCTTTGCAAGCTCCAAGGCATCCAAGTGGCAAAACCAAGCAAAAGGTGTGATTTTTGTGAGATTTGTGAAGTTTTTGTGATGGATTGGTGATGGAATGAAGAAGTGTTCAGTTTAGGGAATGGGAGATGAAGAAAATGAGAAGGAAAATGAGTGAGAGAGAAAATAGAGAGTGTGAGGATAAGAGAGAGAGGGAGGTGAGTGTCACCCTTGCATTAATTCTCACATTAATGCATTCACACCATGTCACCATGCCACCTCTTCTCATCTAAAAGAATATCTTCTCAAAACAAAATAAATATCTAGATATTTAGGGTTAAGGCAAAGCAAGGGATTAGATTAAGGGTTAAGTTGTCATGGTCACTAAGAACAAGATTAGTACAAACAAACCCTCACATAAACATGCACACGTGTGCATGCCAAAACAAATAAAAATAAATTATTAATTAAATGTTATAAAATGTGAGGAACCCAAATTGGTAAACTTTTTACAGTAAACCCGCATTACCGTCTAAATTAACACTAACCGAAATCTAAGGCGTTACAATCTCCCCCTTTATAAAAATTCGTCCCCGAATTAAAAATTTTTCACTAAGCGTACCTTCAAAGAGAAGAGTACAAGACTCCCAAATCTCGCTTGCAGCCTCCAAAGTGATCACCTCACTATACGGCTACGCCCAAGAAAACTCTCCACATATGGAAAGACCCTTGACCGAAGTTTCTCCACCTGCCGAACCACTAACATAATTGGTTGCCGGTGAATGAAAGATCGCGTCCAAGCTAAGTGGTCTGATGCTAAATCATGTGAGAAAGGTCATGATGGTATTTGCAAAGCATCGACACAAGGAATACGGGGTGAATACTCAATAATCTGGGCGGAAGTGCCAAGTTAAAGACAACGAAACTAACTCACTTGAGGATCTCAAAAGGACCTACAATCCTGGGACTAAGCTTCCCAAAACTCAACACGTCATTCATTGGAAAATCCGTAGGAATACATGATCTCCCACTGCGAACTTAAGTCTGCGACCACCACGATCGGTATAAGACCTCTGTCTGCACTGGGCTGTCCTCATCCTGACCTGAACCAACTGGATCTTCTCCGAAGTCTCTAGACTAGCTGGGGTCCAAAAATCCTACTCACGCAGAGTCAGAAAAACAGAATGGCGATCGGCACGACCTAACAACAAAACCTAAAGGTTGCCAATTGGAGTGCCTCCTGATAACAGCTATCGAAGGAGAACCCTAACAATGGCAAGTGACGATCCCAACTGCCAACAACAATTAGTACGCACGCACAAGCATATCCTCCAGAGTCTGTATAGTCCGTTCTGTTTAACCATCAGCCAACGGATGGAAAGCGGAGCTAAAGCTCAACCGGTACCCAAGCCTTCCTGAAGCTTCTGCCCAAGACGGCAAACGAACAGGGTGCCTCTAATGGATACAACACATGAAGGAACTCCATGCAAACGCACAAACTTAACAAAGAACAACTGAGAAAACTGAGTATAACCGGACAACACACAACAACTGAGCCTTTTATCCCAAGCATAAGGGGTAGGCTACATGAACCAACATGAGAATCACGCCGGGTCCAACACATGAATCCTCTGTCTCCACTCACTTCTATCGAACAGTATACTTTCATTGAGTCCTTTGGCAACCATATCGTTTCGTATCACCTCCATCCATGTTTTCTTCGGTCTCCCTTTTGCCCTTTTGCCATTACCCATATCGAGAGTATCTATTCGTCGAACCGGTGCTTCCATAGGTCTGCGTCGCACATGACCAAACCATCTAAGCCGGTTTTCCCGCATTTTCTCCTCCACGGGTGCTACACCAACTTTTGCACGAATATCCTCATTTCGTACCTTGTCTTTTCTAGTGTTACCGCACATCCAACGAAGCATGCGCATCTCCGCTACGTGCATCTTCTGTGTATGATGCTTCTTAGGAGCCCAGCACTCTGTACCATATAATAAGGCAGGCCGAATAGCGCTCCGATAAAACTTCTCTTTCAATTTTAACGGAAAGTTACGATCATACAAAATCCCTGTTGCACTCCTCCATTTCAACCAACCAGCTTGGATCCTTTGATTAACATCACTATCGATCTCCCCATTCCTTTGGATGATGGAACCTAGATATCTAAACTGGTCGCTCGGTGATATCTCTTGCCCTTCCAATATTATACCAATATGGTTTTGATTTCTCTGGCTACTAAATTTGCAGTGCATATATGCTGTCTTGGACCTGCTCAATCTGAATCCCCGAGATTCCAATGTTTGTCTCCATAATTCCAATTTGGCATTAACCCCTGCTTTCGTCTCATTTACTAGAACAATATCATCAGCGAATAGCATGCACCAAGGGACTTCATCTTGGATAGTTCTAGTAAGCTCATCCATCACGATGGTAAACAGGAAAGGACTTAATGCAGATCCTTGATGTAAACCAATAGTAATCGGAAAATCACTTGTTAAGCCACCGCAAGTTCTGACATTTGCCACTACTCCGTCGTACATATCCTTGATTATGTCAATATACTATTGGTATAACCGGACAACAAACACCCAAATGGAGTCACACCCTGACTAAACAGGGTAGACACCACAACGAAATTCATGGAGATCTGCTCCCATTCCCACTCCGGAACGGTTAAAGGTTGCAACTCTCCAGCCGGTCTCAGATGCTCAACCTTAGCTCACAACAAGATAGATACCTCGAAACGAAATCCGAAACTTCACTCTTCATCCCTGCCCACCAGTAACTATCTTACAAGTCACATCATATTGGTGGACTTGAATGAACACAGAAAGCTGACTGATGTGCCTGCTCTAGGAATTCGCATCTCTACCCATCAATAGTAGATTCACACAAACACGTCCCTAAACGTAGCACATCCTGATCACAAATCAAGGACTCCAAATCTTTACCCAGCCGAGTATGCTCAAGAATCTCAGACGAACGAGCATCGGCAGACTGTGCCTCGCGAAAACGCTTAAGTAAAAGTGGACGGGCGCAGACATGAGCAAGCTGTCCCCTCAGTAAAGGCGAACTAAGCTTTACTCCATGATCGCACAAGAACTGTAAATCTGCAGAAGACTGTCTCAGAACCGCGCATAACTGGAACAACCTAACCCCGGGCCTACGACTCCAGCATCAGCTACCACAATCGCCTTACCACGGGTAACGAGGATCTCACAAGCATAATCCTTCGCAAGCTCCATCCAACGGCGTTGTCTTAACAATCAAAACCCACTGCAGGAAGATGTACATCAAGCTCTGGTGGTCCGTGAAAATCCGACACGACTCTCCGAACAAGTAGCGTCTCCAAATCTCCAACGCATGACCAGTGTGGCCATCTCCAGATCATAAATGGGATATCTTGCTCGTACTTCCTCCAACTGTCGGGAAGCAAAAGCGATAACTCTATAATACCACATCAACGCAAAATCGAACCCCACTTGCGAAACATCACAGTTAAACAACAAAGTCATCTGGACCAGAAAGCAAGAAAGAACTGGTGCAGTTGTCAACCGAGTCTTCAACTGCCGAAAACTCCACACGCATGCCTCAGTCCAAAGAAAAGGAACCTCCTTTCCGGTCAGTTCAGTCAATGGTGCAGCGATATACAAACAATCCTGCACGAAACGGCGGTAAAAACCTGCTAAGCCCAAAAATCTGCGAACCTCTGTCCCGGATATAAGTATGGGCCAAAGCTGTACGACCTCAATCTCCCTCAGGACCATACGAAAACCATCCCCCATAACTACACGACCTAGGAGTCAACACAACCAAGCCTGAAGGAATACTCTGAGAATTTAGCAAACAGCCGGTGCTCTCCCAATGTCTGCAAAGCAAATCCTCAAGTGCTACTCCTGTTCCTCATGACACACTTGAAAAGACCAGAATATCATCAATAACACAACAAAAAAAACTGGTCGAGGAACGGCCTAAAGAAACCTGGTTCATCACATCCACGAATGCTGCTAGGGCATTGGTGAGTCCAACGACACCTGTTCAGTCGATAAAGTGCATATTTGTAGTACATTTTTCCTACCATTTTTATATTAAAAAAGGACTTTAATATGATATATTATACATATGAGGGTTTATGTGTAAAAACATTATTTTCCATGTGTTAATATATTTTTATTATCATTTGGTAGGAAAATGTATGCAAATAAAATTATTGATCTAATCCTAGTAGAACAAAGTCTACTAAAATCTTATTTGAGCTGTTGTGCAGAATATTTCCAAGTTGTTATGAAGAAATCAATTTGTTGAAGAAAACTTGCCAAAATAAGAGAACAAAATGAAGAAATCAAGTCTGGCAGAAGAAAAGAAAAGATTTTAAATTTCTGAAGATTCCAGAAATTGCCAAATGTCACAAATACAGAAGCCCTGAAGTTTGATCAAGGGAGGATATTAAATGGCCGCGGATCCGCGGCCTTACCCACCTTGTGCCGCGGATCCGCGGCAAGATTGAGGGATCAATTGCTGTGATTTCTTTGGCATGAATCTCTGACATATTTTACCAAGTTTCCAACTGAAATATTCTGGCTTTGCACTATAAAAAGGCACCGAGAGTCTCTTGGAAAAATCATCAAGCCGAAGAGATCACGAAGCTCCCGACGCTCACGCATCCAGGCTGATCATCGACTGTTCGACTACCTCCCTAGGAAAGATCGAGAAGCAAATCAAGTTTTGTAATCATTTTCTATGGATTAAAAGTGTAGCTTGAAGGAGTTGATTAATAAAGGTAGTTTTTTTTATTTAATTGTTTTTTTTACATTATGTTCTCCCTCTCTTTCTTTTCATCTTCTTCTCCCAACATGTGCGAGTAATTCTCCGCTTGTTAGGGTTCGTAGGATTAGGGTAGGTTAATGGGCGATGAAAATAATTAAACCCTTTTTAAGTCCTATAAAGTTTAGGAACTTTATCAAAATAATCATTAACATCCTAATCGGGCGCGCTAGCAATTCCTTGCTAGTTCCGACCGTGATTAGAGATTAGATTAATGATTGTTTTGGTAAAGGCTAGATATGAACGGAGTTCCGTGTCGAGATAAGGGTTACGAGTGGGATTCCTTTTCCCTCCAGAAACCCTAATCTACACGCATCACCGGAATCGTGGGGATCCCTAAGTGTGTTGCTCTCTTGTGAGTCGTAAGGATCTCACGCAGGTATTTTCTCCTTATAAGGTCGAGAGGACCTTGCAAGTGTCTTTTAACGAGATTGCACCCTTTCGGGTTTTCACAAACTTGCCGGTAGCCCTGCTTTTTTGACTCACGGAACCCTTTCGAGTTTTCATCCGTGCCCATTTCGCTTATGGATGTACCTTTTTTCTGCCGCGTCAGCCTGAGGATGCTGCGGTTCGTAGTAGTTTAAGGACGTTACGGTCCGTAGTTAGTTTTAGGACATCTCGTTCCGTTGTTAGTTTTAGGACATCTCGGTCCGTTGTAAGTTTTAGGACATCTCGGTCCCTCGTTAGTTTTAGGACGTTGCGGTCCAGAGCCTTGGAGGCGACGTTTCGCTGGACACTACTTATAGAATTTGGACTCAGGAAGATAGCGAGCAGACATAGGCGTCGTCATCTATCATTGACCTGGTTCTTGACTCGTCAAGCGTAGTATTTTTTCAGGAACCGGCCGTTTATTGGCCTGAAGGGTATTTCGCCATGCATATCCATAAGCAAGTAAGCACCACCTTGGTAGACTTTGTCTATGATGTACTGGCCCTCATAGTTCGGCTCGAATTTCCCACGTTTGGCACGATTGGGGATCATAGGTCTTTTGACTACTAGCACGAGTTCGCCTTGGCAGAATTCTCTCGGCCTAGCCAGTCTCTCGTATGAGCGTGTCATCTTTGCTTTGCAAGTCTCCAAGTTTTGCTGCGCCATGAGCCGGATTTCGTCAAGGGCGTTGAGCTCCTCAAGCCGAAGATGAGCGTTCTCTTCATCTGTCAACTCATAATGAACTGCCACTCGTAGGGAGGGTAGCTCTATCTCCAAGGGGAGTACTGCTTCAGTGCCGAACACCAATGCATATGGCGTTGTATTTGTGGCCGTTTTGAACGTGGTCCGATACGCCTAGAGAGCTTCATACAGTCTCTCGTGCCAGTCCTTCTTATTTCTGGACACCGTCTTCTTTATGATTTTCGTCAAGGTCTTGTTGAAAGCCTCAGCTAGACCATTAGCTCGGGGATTATAGACCGAAGAGTATCTCCAGTCTATGCTATGCTGCTGTGCGGAGCGGCTGATTTTATGGCTTCTGTAGGCCGGCTCGTTATCGGAGATGATCCATCGTGGAGTGCCGAACCAATAGATCACGTGTGTTTTGAAGAAATAGAGAATATTCTCCGTCTTCACTTCTCTTAGTGGTACTGCTTCTGCCCACTTAGAGAAGTAATCGGTTGTCGCAAATATGAACCGATGTCCTCTGGATGATGCTGGTTCGATGGGCCCAATTATGTCAGTTCCCCATATTTCGAACGGCCAGCTAGCCACCGTTGGGTGTAGCGGATTTGGATGCTGGTGGATGAATTCTCCGTGAATTTGGCACGAGTGGCACTGCTTCGCATATTCGAGGCAGTCCTGAATCATCGTGGGCCAATAGTAGCCCATCCTTTTGATCTTCAGATTCATCTTCGGCCCGACTTGATGAGAACCGCAGAGTCCGTCGTGAGTTTCTTGGACGACTTTCTTTGCTTCTTCCAGTCCTAAGCATCTTAGCCACAGAGAGTCGAACGATCTCTTATACAGCGTATCATTGACGAAGGCAAAAGACAGAGCTCGTTTCATGAGCTGATGTCTCGAGGATGCATCTTCAGGTGTTTGACGGGATTTGAAGTAGTCTATAAAGACTTCTTTCCAATCCTTAACCTTTTTCCGGTCCTCTGTTTGTAAGGCTGTCTCCTTGGTCGCTGCCTTTTCTTCAGACGACTCCGGAGCTATTTTGGCCGGCGTAAGAACTTGATGGCTTTGTACACTGATCCTTGCGTCGTTGAGATTTTCGTCAGCCAGTTCTTTAGCAAGCTTGGCTAATGCGTCTGCCTTGCTATTTTCTGCACGCGGAATGCTTTCCAGAGTGTAGGAGGGAATTTGAGTCAGCAATTGCTGCACTCTCTCACCGTACTTCACCAACTCTGGTTTACACGTTTGATACTCGTCGTTCACTTGACTAACGACCAGCTGGGAATCTCCGTATATGAGGAGGTTTTCGATTCCCATGTCGACAGCGATCTCAAGCCCTACTATCAAAGCTTCATATTCGATTTCATTGTTTGTCCTCGGCTCTATTAAGGAAAAGGCAAAGCGCATTATCCCTCCTTGTGGAGTCACGAAGATAAGGCATATCCTAGATTTAATTATAGGGGAGCTGTGCTTTCGATTTTTCATGGAAGATGCCCCATCAAAGTAGAGTTCCCATCGGGTGTCATTCTCTCTTCTCCTCCCGTCGATCGTGTCAAATGCGTGCTCGTCTGGCAGTTCGCAATTTAGGGGTGAATCAACAGGTATCGGGTGCTCAGCGTGGAAGTCGGCGATGGCCTGGCCTTTCACTGCCATGATGGGTCGGTATGTTATTGAGAACTCCATCAAGATGAGGACCCATTTGGCAAGCATTCCCGTTAGTATGGCTCTTGACATCAAATACTTGAGAGGATCTACTTTTGATATGAGATTGACCTCATGCGCCAAAGCATTGTGTCTGAGCTTCGTTATTGCGAAGATTAACGCCAGGCAATGTTTTTCAATGGGGGAGTAGTTGTTTCCTGCCCCCAGGAGAACTCGACTCAAATAGTAGAGGGCTCTCTCCTTCCCTTGGTCATTTTCCTGTGCCCATAGTGCGCCTAAGGAACCTTCGAGAGCTGTTGTGTACAGGATGAGAGGCTTTCCCTTAACTGGAGCGGTCAGTACTGGTGGATTCTGCAAGTATTGCTTGATTTCTTCCAGTGCGCTTTGACATTTGCGATCCCAGACGAAAGGGGTCCCCTTCTTCATTAAATGGCCGTAGGGGCGGGATTTGCTAGAGAGATTGGCTATGAACCACCGGACATACGCGAGCTTTCCTTGGAGAGACCGCAATTGCTTGAGAGTTCTTGGCTGAGGCATTTCCATGATCGCCTTGATTTTCGACGGGTCTATCTTGATGCCCCGGTGTCGTACGATGAATCCTAAGAATTTACCTGAGGAGACTCCGAACACGCATTTGAGAGGGTTCATCTTCAAGTTGTATTTTCGAAGGCGTTACCCGTCTTTTATGAAGAAGATGGGTCAGGAGTACTCTTTCCCTCAAGACAAGACAAGGAAAATATTCAAACTTGTCATGAAGTATCAAATGATGACGCTCCCGGAGTCTCGATACCCCGAACAGATAAACGATGTCCATCACCCGGATTATTGTTCCTACCACCGAGTAGTGGGACATCCTCTTGAAGACTGCTTCACCTTCAAAGACTGAGTTGAAGATCGGTATCAGCAAGGCATGTTTGCTCTATCCAACAGTTGGAGGGTAACCCCGCCATGAAAGCATGAGCCGAGAGCAACTTACACTGCGAAGGAAAGTCTAGATCGGTATCGAGCTTGGAAACGAGCTCGTACCTGCCATATGATAACATTCTCAAAGGAGGGAGAGCATGAGAATATGGACGACCTCTCCCAGTACTTCGCAAATGAAGATGAAAATGAGGTGATCTCAGAATTTCCGCCGGCGCCAAAAGAGCTGGAAGATGGGATGCACACCACAGCAGACAACTTGTGAAAAATCGACTTGGGGACGGCAGATGACCCAAGGCCAACGTTCGTCAGTAAGCTGCTGTCCAAGAAATAGGTAGCCATGTTAAAAGACGTGCTTATGCAATATAAAGATTGTTTTGCATGGAACTATTCCGAGATGCTGGGATTAGATCCAGAGATAGATGTACATAAACTGGCGATATCGCCGGACCTCAAGCCAGTCAAACAGGCGCTAAGAAGAATGCGACTCGAGCTTGAGATGAGTATCAATGCCAAAATCAAGAAGCTAATCGACTCCAACTTCATCCAAGAAGTTCAATACCCTGACTGGATCGCCAATATTGTTCTGGTAATGAAGAAAAATGGGACAGTACGCATCTGCGTAGATTTCTGGGATCTCAACAAAGCTTGTCCGAAGGATAACTTCCTAATGCCTGTTACCGAGCTGATGATCGATAAAACATCCACCTATGAAGTCTTCTCCTTCATGGATGGATCTTCGGGGTATAATCAAATAAAGATGCATCCTGAAGACCAAAAGCACACTGCTTTCCGGACTCCGCTGGGCATATTTTGCTACAAAGTGATGCCCTTCGGTTTGAAGAATGCTGGCGCCACCTACCAGAGGGCCATGACAAAGATCTTTGATGACCTCATAAACGAAATTGTCGAATGTTATATTGATGACCTCATGGTGAAAAGCAAATCGTACAAGGAGCACTGGGATCATCTGAAGATAGTGTTTCAGCGCCTTCGAAAGTACAACCTGAAGATGAACCCTCTGAAATTCGCGTTTGGAGTTTCCTCAGACAAATTCCTAGGATTCATCGTACGACACCGGAGCATTGAAATAGACCCGTTAAAGATCAAGGCGATTATGAAATGCCTTCGCCAAGAACTCTCAAGCAACCGCGGTCTCTCCAAGGAAAGCTCGTGTATATCCGACGGTTCATAGCTAATCTCTCCGGCAAATGCTGTCCCTACAGTCATCTAATGAAGAAGGGACCCCGTTCGTTTGGGATCGTAAATGACAAAACGCACTGGAAGAAATCAAGCAATATTTGCAGAACCCGTCGGTACTGACGGCTCCGGTCAAGGGAAAGCCCCTCATCCTGTACACAACAACCCTTGAAGGTTCTTTAGACGCGCTATGGGCACAAGAGAATGACCAGGGGAAGGAGAGAGCTCTCTACTATTTGAGTCAAGTTCTCTTAGGGGCAGAAAACAATTACTCCCCCATCAAAAAGCATTGCTTGGCACTGATCTTCGCGGTAACGAAGCTCCGACATTATGCCTTGGCACATGAGGTTCATCTCATATCAAAGGTGGATCCTCTTAAGTATTTAATGTCAAGAGCCATATTAACAGGAAGGCTTGCCAAATGGGCCTTCCTCTTGATGGAGTTCTCGATAGTATATCGACCCCTCAAAGCAATATAAGGCCAGGCCGTCGCCGACTTTCTCGCTGAGCATCCGATACCCGCCGACTCTCCCTTAAACTGCGAATTGCCAGACGAACACTCGTTTGACACAATTGACGGGGAGAAAGAAGGGAGTGATACCCGATGGGAACTTTACTTCGATGGAGTGTCCTCCTTGAAGAAACGAAAGCAAAACACCCCCATGATTAAAGCCGGGGGAGGCCTTATCTTCGTAACTCCGTAAGGAGGGATAATGCGTTTCGCCCTTTCATTAACAGAGCCGAGAACAAACACTGAGGCTGAGTATGAAGCTTTGATAGCAGGTCTTTAAATTGCTATCGACATGGGGATCGAAAACCTCCTCATATATGGATACTCCCAGTTGGTCGTCAGCCAGGTAAAAGGCGACTATCAGACGTGTAAACCCGAGTTGGTAAAATAAGGCGAGAGAGTGCAGTAATTGCTGACGCAAATCCCCTCCTACACCCTAGAAAGCATACCGCGTGCGGAAAATAGCAAGGCGGATGCGTTACCCAAACTTGCTAAAGAACTGGCCGATGAAAACCTCGATGACGTAAGGATCATTGTGCAAAGCTGCCGGATTCTCGCACCAGCAGAGATATCTCCAAAGACGTCTAAAGAAGAGGAAGCAACCGAACAAGCGGCCTTCCAATTAGAGTATGAAGAAAAGGCGAAGGATTGGAGAGAAGTCTTTATAGACTACTTCAAATCCCATCGAACGCCCGAAGACGCGTCGTCAAGACATCAGCTCATGAAGCGAGCCATGTCTTTCACCTTCGTCAATGATACTCTTTATAAGAGATCATTTGACTGTCTATGGTTGAGATGCCTGGGACCGGAAGAAGCAAAGAGTGTCGTCCAAGAAACTCATGGCGGACTCTGCGGTTCCCACCAAGCTGGGCCAACGATGAAGCTGAAGATAAAAAGAATGGGCTATTATTGGCCCACGATGATTCAGGACTGTCTCGAATATGCGAAGCGGTGTCACTCATGCCAAATTCATGTGGATTTCATCCACCAGCATCCAAATCCGCTACACCCGACATTGGCTAGCTGGCCATTTGAAATGTGGGGAACCAATATAATCGGGCCCATCGAACCAGTATCATCCAAGGGACATCGGTTCATACTAGTAACAACCGATTACTTCTCTAAGTAGGCAGAAGCAATACCGTTAAGAGAGGTGAAGACGGAGAACATCCTCCATTTCTTTAAGACACGTGTTATCTACCAGTTCGGCACTCCGCGACGAATCATCTCGGATAATGGGCTGGCCTACAGAAGCCATAAGATCAGTCGCTTCGCACAGCAGCATAAAATAGATTGGAGATATTCTTCAGTATATAACCCCTGAGCTAACGGTCTAGCTGAGGCTTTCAACAAAACCTTGACGAAGATCATAAAGAAGATGGTGTCCAGAAACAGAAAAGATTGCCACGAGAGATTGCATGAAGCTCTCTGGGCTTATCGGACCACGTTCAAAATGGCTACGAATACAATGCCATTCGCATTGGTATTCGGAACGAAAGCGGTTCTCCCCTTGGAGATAGAGCTACCCTCTTTACGAGTGGTGGTCTGACATGAGCTGACGAATCAAGAAAATGCCCACCTTCGGCTTGAGGAGCTCGATGCTCTCGATGAAACACGTCTCATGGCGCAACAAAACCTAGAAGCCCACAAAGCAAGGATGATGCGCTCATACGAAAGACTGACTAGGCCAAGAACATTCCGCCAAGGCGAACTCGTGCTAGTCGTAAAAAGACCTATGATCCCCAACCATGCCAAACGGGGGAAATTCGAGCCGAACTATGAGGGCCCATACATCATAGACAAGGTCTACCAAGGTGGGGCCTACTTGCTCATGGATATGCATGGCGAAAGACCTTTCCGGCCAATAAACGGCCGGTTCCATAAGAAATACTACACTTGATAAGTCACGGCTCAGGTTAATGATAGATGGAGACGCTTGTGTCCGCTCGCTATCTTCCTGAGTCCAAACTCTATAAGTAGTATCCGGCGAAACCTCACCTCAAAACGCCACGGACCTCAACGTCCTTAAACTAGTTGCGGACCGAGATGTCCTTAAACTAACAACGGACCGCAACGTCCTTAAACTAGCTATGGACCAAGATGTCCTTAAACTAACAATGGACCGAGATGTCCTTAAACTAACAACGGACCGAGATGTCTCTAAACTAACAACGTCGCCTCAAACACGACGATAGTGGAGTGCAAGTCCACAAGTCTCAGTGGTGAGGACTACAACTTAAATTCCACCGGCAAACAAATGGGTCACATGCGGCGAAACTATTCTCGAGAGTTTCATCGTGCAAAAAAAGAATGGTGCGTCCACAAACGAAATGGGCACGGATGAAAACCCGAAAGGGCTACATGAGTAAAAAAACAACAGGACTGCCGGCGAGTTCATGAAATCCCGAAATGGCGCAGACTCGTAAAAAAAATTCATGCACGCTTGAAAGGTCCTCTCGACCTTGAAGGGAGAAAATACATACGTAAGATCCTTACGACTCACAAGGGAGCAACACACTTAGGGATCCCCATGATTCCTAAGGAGAAATTACACTTATGAGATCCTCACGACTTGTAAGGAGAATTCCCCCTATAAGACCCTCGTGGCTCTTAGGATTCAAAAGCCTCAAGCTACATCGATCTGAACCCGTTCTTGCATACAATCGTACGCTGTCCGAAAAGAATCGGGCAGCGTTCGAGGGCCCAAGTTTAAAGACCTCACAGTCAAGGTTAAGAACATCATAGCCCATGAGTTTAAAGGCCTCACAGTCAAGGTTAAGGACATCATAGTCCATGAGTTTAAAGACCTCACAGTCAAGGTTAAGGACATCATAGTCCGTGAAATGTGTGGTTGTCGGGACCCGTCACCTCTCTGAAGACGTTGAAGGATTACAACGACAAATATCAAAGGAGTGAAAAGATGTACCCTTGAACCAAAATTGATTAGAAGATTTATAGTCCAATTTGGGACTAAGATCAATTTATTAGATTATGGGCACATGGGCCCAGTTAAATCTGAATTGAGGACTTATGGCTATCTTGGACTAAGTCCAATTAAGTTTGAAATGTTGAACAATTGTTCTGGGCTCAGCCCCTTATTATTTAGCAATGCTAAACCAGAGTTTTAAGGGGTTTGATAACCTTTTTTGTATTTGACTGAGCATTAAATATTATAGCTCTGAATTTTACTCAATTTTGAGATTCAGTTGAAGGGGAGGCTTTTGCCTCTGGAAAATTAGCCAATTTGGCTAAAAATAGTGTTAAACACTAACAGTGTTAAACACTGGAAATGAAACACTCCAATTAGTGTTAAATACTAGAGGACAACAGTGTTAAACACTGGAAATAAAACTTTCAAATTAGTGTTAAACACTAGAGAGAAAGGGGTCACGTGGGGACACGTGAGAGCGCCCAAAGGTGGGGCCAGATTTCCATTACTTTATTCTGCAAACAAATGTTAAACACTTTTAATTTTCATAGCCATCACGTGTGGGCACGTGATGGGTACACAAGCCCTGATTTATTAGAACATTTATTAGGGGTCACGTGGGGACACGTGAGAACGCCCAAAGCCAGCGTTGCCTTTGCCTTTATCTCTTTGTTTTGGAGGTCACGTGGGAGCACGTGAGGCATTGCCTCAAAGCTTTTTCTTCTCATTTTTGGGGGATCTGTTTAGGGGTCACGTGGGGACACGTGACCTAGCTTTATTCTTTCTTTTCTGATCACTGCGGATTGGGGTCACGTGTCATCATGTGACCAATGTTCTTTACGTGCATGGAGATTTTTCAAGTCTCTTTATTTTAAGAATTAAATTCTCTGTAGGGTTAAACCCTAATTATGTTTTAGAGGAATTAAATTCCTATGTATATGGAAGAATTAAATTCTTATGTGGGAAAATTAAATTCTCATATAGGGTTGAACCCTAGTTTTATTTGGAGGAATTGAATTCCTATAAAATGAGAGAATTAAATTCTCATAAAGGGTTAAACCCTAGTTTTGTCTTGGAGAAATTAAATTCCTATGAATTTGGGAGAATTGAATTCTCATATAGGGTTAAACCCTAATTTTATCTTGGAGGAATTAAATTCCTGTAAATTTGGGAGAATTAAATTCTCTAAACTCAATTCTCTCTCTAAGTTTTGGATCTGCATGGCAGAATCTCAACCCGATGAGAATTAAATTCTCAACCTATGGGGAGATTTGCTTCTGCAGATATTCAACCAGAGGAAGAACTAAGTTCTTTTGCAGAAGAGTTAAACTCTTAAATTGAGAATTAAATTCTTTTTTTTTGTTTTATGAAAGCTTTGATCACGTTCCCCTTTCTCACCTAGGGTTTCCTTTCTTGAGAATTAAATTCTCCTTTCTTTTCTCTCTAATTTTTGCCTTTTGGAAATTTCAAGATCCCAAAAAAAATTCTCCCCTCTTCCTCTTCTTGGCTCCTATTTATAGGAGAAGGAAAAGAATCAATTTTTTTAGTAAATCTTTTATTCAAAGATTTTTTTTGTTTTTGAAACTAAAATGATCTCAGTGAATTTTATTCACCATTGGATTTTTAATTCAAAAGATATTCTGTTTGTTATTCTTGGTGAATTTTAGGGGAATCTTTCCTTGTCTAAATCTTTCCATAAATTGATGATTTTTAATCACCATTGGATTTTTAATCCAACGGTGCTCCACTTTACAGAGCATAGTTCTCTTTTGTTTGGAAAGATTTAAAGAAATACTTTCCCAGTTAGGGTCTTTGATTTCCCTTAATTAGAATTTAATTCTATCAATTTATAAAGCTTTCAAAGCCTATCACGTGTTGGCACGTGATCGCTCCTCCTTCAGAGTCTTAATTCTGTTTTTTAACTGGGTTAAAAACCATCACGCGTCAGCATGTGACCTTTGGTCACGTGTAAGCACGTAACGCCCCGTTGGAGTCCTTTCTTAGCCATTTGTTTATACTTTTGCTTGATAGAATTTAATTCTATCAATTTATAAAGCTTTCAAAGCCTATCACGTGTTGGCACGTGACCGCTCCTCCTTCAGAGTTTTAATTCTATCTTTTAACTGGGCTAAAGACCATCACGTGTTAGCACGTGACCTTTGGTCACGTGTGAGCACGTGATGCCCCGTAGGAGTCCTTTCTTAGCCATTTGTTTATACTTTTGCTTGACAGAATTTAATTCTATCAATTTATAAAGCTTTCAAAGTCTATCACGTGTTGGCACGTGAACGCTCCTCCTTTAGAGTTTTAATTCTGTCTTTTAACTGGGCTAAAGACCATCACGTGTCAGCACGTGACCTTTGGTCACGTGTGAGCACATGACGCCCCGTTGGAGTCCTTTCTTAACCATTTGTTTATATTTTTACTTGACAGAATTTAATTCTATCAATTTATAAAGCTTTCAAAGCCTATCACGTGTTGGCACGTGACGGATCCTCCTTCAAAGTTTTAATTCTTTCTTTTAACTGGGCTAAAGACCATCACGTGTCAGCACGTGACGCCCCGTTGGAGTCCTTTCTTAGCCATTTGTTTATACTTTTGCTTGACAAAATTTAATTCTGTAACGACATCACGTGTCAACACGTGACCATTGGTCATGTGTGAACATGTGATACCTCATTAAGGTAATTCCTGATTTTTAATCAGGGAACACCACCTTTGTTCAAATTGACAAAGGCAAATGATGATTCGCTCCTGAAAATATCCCAGTAGTAGCGATATTGATGCCTAAATCGTTATCAATTTCCAAACCCTTTCACGGCAGATAATGATTCGCTCTTAGCCATATTCCAGTCGCAGCGATGCTGATACTAAGATTGGTATCAGATCTCAAGTTCCATACTTGCAGCAAAAAATCAGCGAGCCAAAAATGCATATGAAATAGCCGAAATGATAGGGCAACTCGCAACAAAAATTAGCGAGTAAAATATATGCATATAAAAATAGCCGAAATGATTGGACAACTCGCAATAAAAAGCAGCGAGTAAAGAAAAAGAAAAATAGCCGGAATGATTGGGCACCGCGAAAAATAGCCGAAATGATTGGGCAATCGTGACTTTCGCGATATAAAAAGCTGAAATGATAGAGCATCGCGGAAATAAAATAAAATGAAACTTTTGCCCTGCAGGTGAGATCACATCAACCCCTGTATACAATCCATGGGCACAAACGAAAAAGGAACCACATTGTCCCACCGGGCTTCATCAAAGGGAAGCTAGATCTCGATGGCTACATCTACAACCTCGAGATCAACAACGGTGTTCTTCCTCCCCCAGTAGGATGCAGATACGACGTCAGCAAAACGGAGCCACGACAAAGTCCCCTAGTTCCAAATCTTGATGGTTCACAGACAGCCTAGAGACTACCTCGGAGCCACGGCAAAGTCCCCTAATTCCAAATCTCGACGGTTTACAGACAGCCTAGAGACTATCTCGGAGCCACGGCAAAGTCCCCTAGTTCCAAATCTCGACGGTTCACAGACATCCTAGAGACTACCTCAGAGCCATGGCAAAGTCCCTAGTTCCAAGTCTCGACGGCAGTATCCACAACCTAGAGATCAACAACAGCGTTCTTCCTCCCCCCAGCAGGATGCATATACGACGTCAGCAAAACGGATCCACGTCAAAGTCCCCTAATTCCAAATCTCGACGGTTCACAGACAACCCAGAGACAAACTCGACATTCGTCGCAATATTGCAGACACGATGTCAACAAACGAAGCAAAGGAAGATCCCTAGCTTTAGGGTCTTGACGGCACCTCAAATGAGACCTGAAAGACTATCGGAGATCATCCCACTCCAGCACGGAGTGGTCATGACTCATCGGGGCTCCCAAACTGATCCTAACCTCAAGTAAAAAGCGATATGGGATATTCCTAACGCTTGCTCTTTCGACGGTAATATCACCTGGAAGATTACTTGAAGACGTCTTATCCAGCCCCCGAAGGGATCAGAGACACGACAGTCGCGGGGCTACTCAAACAGTAAGATTACGTATCGAGGAATACACCGGCCAAGGCGGCGGTACGACGGGTAAAAATCCTAGTACCACAGACCCTAACGGATTTCTATTAGCAGGAGTTAACTATGACGTTAGGGCATTCTTGCGAGAACTTCTCGATTCATCTCGACTCGTAAGGAAATTAGTGTCCTTACGAGAACTTCTCGATTCATCTCGACTCGTAAGGAAAAGCCTTAGGCAATGGGGATACGGACCTGTTTCCTAAGCATTGGGGCCCTGCAAGTCGGTCCAAGATGGACTATTGCATACTATTCACGGGCAACACTCTCCAAAATCGAATATCGATAAGGAGGGAAACAGCCACTTACGAGTGCTCTCGACTTGTAAGAGGGAAAATTCTCTTGTGAGATCCTTACGACTCTCAAGAGAAAATGCACTTAGGAGTCCTCATGACTCCTAAGGAGAAAATACACCTACGGGATCCTCTCGACTCGTAGGGAGAAAACCCTTTGTGAGACCCTCACGGCTCATAAAGTTGAAAAGTCTTAGGCGGCAGACCTAAACCTGTTTCCTAAGCCATCGCTGCCCTGCAAAGAGATCAAGATAGAATATCTACAGTGGCGCTAGCACTTAAAAAAAATTTCCTAAGGGTAAAGTATAAAGTACAGGGGCGAGATACACGCACAAATATATGATGAACAGAAAGCATTCAACAGGTAATAATAATAAAATACATTGAAACAAATATACTACTCTACAGGGAAGAGATCAACAAATGTGGGATCAGAGATACAATGGTTAACAAAACAATAAATAAAGTTTTCCAATTCTCTATCTGCCCTCTCTACTATGTCGAAGCGGCGGTCTTCGCGAGGAGTTGCTCCCCATCGATTAGCGCCATGCTCATCGGCGAAGGCAGACATGATGGCCCGCCGAGCTCGAATCTGACTCAGTAAATGAACCGAACGATCCCTCAGAAGCTGAGTAATCAAGTGGGCCTCGTGGAAACATTCAATCTTGTCCTCCGCCGCATCGAGAATCGTCGGAGTCATCTGCGCTGGATGAGGAGGGATATCAGCAAGCACGAACAAGAAAATCATCCGGAGCCAAATGGAACCCATAGGAAGGGGAGAACCCTTACGAGCTAGGAGCTCATACAATACCACGTCACATTGGTCATCAGTAAGAAGAGGATCCGCTAACCGCGCGGCAAAGCGAGGAATAATCTCCTCGATGGGCACCTCCCAGGGCTACCGACGAGTATGAGGACGGTTGCAAGCCATAATTCTTAGTTTGTTTCTAAAAAATGACCACCCTAAGGGTTGAATGGATCTCTCTCTGTGAAGAAAGAGGAAGACGAAACTTCAGGTTATAAAGAGAAGCATTCAAGTCTAGACACGGAAAATTTTGTGCATGGTAGAACTATTTCCAAGGCCGGAAAAAGGGGCATAGGGAATAAGATAGTTGACCCATAGGAATCAGAACAAAGAGGTGAAACGGCCCCCTCAGCAGAGTCTCACATGCAAGACACGTGAGCACCCGTATTGATCCTTTTGGGGACTAAAGCGGTGCCCCATGTGCATAACACGTAAACGCCGGTGCTAGTACAGAATTAAAATCCTTAACAGTGCCTCATGCGCAAAACACGTGAATGCCAACAACAGTATAACAACACTTCATGCAAGAAATATGTAAGCATTGGTAAAAAAAGAGGAAAGAGGAAGTTTTGTCATTCATGCTGTAGGAACTTATACATGGTAAAAAATAAATAAATAAAATAAAATAAAAAAATGTTTACAATGGTAAAACACTAAATCCCGGACATGGATTGAGGAATTCAGAAGTAAGGCCGAGTAAAATACTTCTGGCTTCTCTGACCATTTTCGTGTGCATTTTCTCACGAATGCAAGCGTCAAGATTCTCGCTGATATCGTCCGTCCTCTGGTAGGCTGAGATTATCGTTTTCTGTTGGAAGACTTGATGCAAGATATCAACAAGATCATCTCGCCGCCTCATCGAGATAAGCCCATCAGATATACTGAGTGCACATGTCTTCGGCATCATCAAGTGCCTTAAGCAGCATGGCTTTGTTGAATTCAGGAAGTGCTTCCCAAATCGCCCCCATGATGATCTTCAAAAGAGCGGAACGACAAGGGAGTAGTCGACCGTTGTATTCATCGAAGCGACGCATAACCTCAGCGCATTGGGCATTTGTAAACTCTTGGTTTTGACAGCGGCCTTGGACGCGAATGTCTTCATAGGAGACAATTTCGTCAAGACCGTACAGATAAGCGGCCATAGTATCTGAAAAGAAAAATCAGTGAGAGTTTAGTGATCAAAATGATCAAGAAAATGCTTATCGTGAGAATCAAAAAGGATTCTCATGAAACAGACACTGGAGTTTAAACAACTCTAGACATCCTCATAGAGAAACAAGTTCCTTTAAAATACCCAACGAATTTAAATTCGTGCAAATAAAAAAAAACTTATGAAAATGTTCTCAAGAACACCAGGGAATGAAATTCCTGAAGGGCCCTTTTGATCTTTCATAGCTAAGTTCTTCGGTGAGGAATTAAAGTCCTTTTATACGGTGGAACTAAATTCCAGAAACCCCCATGACGGGGAAACGAAAAATAAAAAGCCATGAATCCTTAAAGGTCAGAAGGGGAATGCCCAAGACATTGAGGTTTACTACTCAAAGATCACGTCTTTGGATCTCTAAGAGATGGGTTTCAGAAGAGAGCAAAGCTCTTATGGTGGATTTAAAATCCCGGATTTTTTTAGAAAAGGGTTTCTTTGTTGTTCAAGATCCTTACCCAACGGAAAGTTTTAACAGAGTTTAACTCTTGAATTGCAATGGGCAGAGAAGTAAGCTCTGAAGAAGAGAATTGAATTCTCGAAGAAGAAAAGGAAGGAAGAAAATGAAAGAACAGTGTCTTCCCAAAGACCAAACCCTTGCATTTATAAGACGTGACAAGGACGGTTCACATCCCCATTCCCCTAGGCAATCCAACGGCGGAAAAGGTGACAGCATTGCACTCACGTGCAAGCCACGTGAGAACAACACTGTGGGGGCATTTGTTTCCTTATAAAAAATAAATAAAAAATAAAAAGCGATGGGAAAAATTCCACAAATAGAGCATCACGTGTCCACACATGATGCGCCTTGGAGCAAAGATTATAGGCATTGCGCTTAACAAATAAGGATGAAATTGAGCCTCACGTGCAAGCACGTGAGCATCTATATACAAAGTATATAGGTGCCTTCCTAAAACAAATAACATGCCAGAGAAGCTCACGTGTCAGCACGTGATGCTCTTTGCTGGGCTTAACTCCGTGGGGGTCACATGCCACACGTGACATTCCTGAACATCAGCTCACATGCCAACACGTGATGCCTTTCTCTGGGACTGCTGCATATAAGAAAACCGGTTTAATGCCATGGAGTCACGTGCTACACGTGAGGGTTCCTAACGCCTTCTGAGCCGATAGAATTAAATTCTAAATAAGAGGGATCAAAACCCTATTAGGGAAATATTTCCTTAGATTTTTCTAAACAAGAAAGATTACGCTCTGTAAAACAGAGCACCATTGGATTAAAAATCCAATGGTGATTAAAAATCACCAAGCTACAGAATAATCTCTATATGGGAAAATACTTCCCCAATCTTTCTAAACAAGAAAGATTACGCTCTGTAAAACAGAGCACCGTTGGATTAAAGATCCAATGGTGATTAAAAATCACAAAGCTACAGAATAAGTTCTGTATGGGAAAATATTTTCCCAATCTTGTTAGAAAACGAGAAAAATTATCTTCTGTAAAACAGAAGTCTTTGGATCAAAAATCCAACGGTGGATAAAATCCCCAAATCAATGAAGATCTCTCAACGAGAGATTTCCCTAACTAAATCAACAAACTTGTCTCTATATAAAGGACCCGAAACTTTAAGCCTGAAAAGAGGAGACCCCCCATAAGATTTGAGAAACAAAAAAAGAGGAGGAGTTCTGTTTGAAGAAAAGAAACCCTAGGTAAGAAAAAGACCTAGAGATCATTTTATCTCCTCTTATAAGAGTTTAACTCTTCCAAAAAAGAACTTAGTTCTTCCTCTGGTTGAGGTCTGCAAAAGCAGATCTTCCCACAAGTTGAGAATTTAATTCTCATCGGGGAGATTCTGTCATGCAGTCCAAAAACTTGGAGGAAAGAACTAAGTTTGAAGAATTTAATTCTTCCAAAAGATATAGGAATTTAATTCCTCTGACAAAAACTAGGGTTTAACCCTGCATAAAAAAAACAACCGAGGACGCCTCACGTGTTCCCACGTGACCCCTTAAAATAAGTGCTTAGCACTTATAAAAGATAAAAGGGGAATAAATCCAATGACAACTCCCATTTTGGGACGCATCACGTGATCCCACGTGACCCCCCAATAGTGCTTAACACATTCAAAAGAAAAAGGGGAATGAATTCAAAGACAACTCACATTTGGGACGCCTCACGTGACCCCCAACAGTGCTCACCATTTATAAAAGAAAAAGGGAATAAACCCAAAGAATCAGTGCCCAATTCTCAGGTGTCTTACGTGACACACGTGAATGCTCCAAATTCCTGTGTTTAACACTGCTTTATAGCCTCACGTGGAAACACGTGAGTGCCGAGTAGATATTAGTGTTTAAGACTATGAGAGGCCAAGCTTAGCCCAAATCAGTCAAGTCTCCCAAGGCCAAAACCCCTTTGATCATCAATCAACTGAGCCCTCCTATACTCAGGTCTCCCCAAATCGATCTTAGTTCCAAAGATGACTAATGATCTCCTAACATATAGTATCTAAAATGGTGTTCATTCCACCATGATCTTTCCCTTCAATCTGGAATTCGGTTCAAGGGTATATCTCTCCACACCTCTGATACATGTCGTTGTAATTCTTCAACGTCTTCAGAGAGGTAGAGGGTCCCGACAGCCAGCAGTTCTTGGGTGCATTCCCAAACCTATGAGCATGTCACAATGGACCGCAATGTCCTTAAACTAGCTATGGACCGCAATGTCCTTAAACTAAACTATCATCCCAAAAATGGTGACCAACGGACCGTAACGTCCTTAAACTAAAGCAATAGAACCCAAATGCTCTTTTGTTGGGTGTGAATGATCCCAAAAATTCTGCTGAGTAGATATTAGTCTAAAATTAGACTAATGTATGTCACGCCCCGCTTCCCAGTGTACGGCGAAGTGGACGCGATAAGGCCCGCTACGTATATACTCAGAAGTACATATGCTAAGCGTAACTAAGCAATATAAAGTAAATCACAAGAGACGAATAATATAGAAATAACAGCAACTTTTATTAATATTATTCTTTGTACAATACATAAAAAGAAAATGCAACTGGAATGAAAAGCAATGCCTAAACAGTGGCATAACAGAAAATGAAATAAACTGGAAAGAACAAGGTACAGTATCTAGAGCTCTGGATCTTCCTGGAACTGCTCCAAATCTTCACCGGTGGGCTCGATCTCAGCTTGGTCCAACGCACCTGACGACATTCAAAGAAGAAGGAAATAAAATGTCATCAGCAAACAGGTCGTTCGGTAAGTCCCAAAAGAATCAGAAGAATGAGAATGACAGAGTAACGGTATTTTCTAAACTATTATATTGTTGAATATTATGGAACATTGTGTAACGCTGTTGTTTGTACCTTGGTACAGAAGGATGCCAGTGTATACGAGGGGGATCTCTATATGCTAGAGATCAGGGCAAAAGGAAAGTACAAGGAACCGTTATGCCACAGTACAACAACAATAGGATTCAGGTTAGGTTTCTTAATCTGACCACCTCGTGCCACCTTTAACACCTTCCGTACCAATCTACCCCTTAAACCCCGTAATGTTTTAACAGTATTGTAGTGTTGGATTATGTAAGTTGGATGACTGACCAAAACCATGATATCAGTAAACATGTTGCAACTGTGTAATCAGGTAAATGGAATATCAGGATAATGGATGAATATCCATGGTTTGATTCAGTCAAAAAGAATATATTGTTAACTGGATTCAGGGTTTCATGTATTCAAATTGTATTGGAATATAAAAGAATATAGATTGACTTGAATCATATTCAAGTCAGAAATAGTCAGACTCTAATCCGAGTCAGACTAAAAGAAGAGAATTTGAAGTTCAATATTAGCTAGGGGCCTTATTGTAATTTGTAAAACTTGAGGGGGGTTTATGTAAAAATACTTTGTATAGTTTTCAAAATACACCTCAAGTATTTAATAATCGTCTTAATTGTTATAATGAATGTGAATTTTATTTGTGTTATTCTAATGAATATATCCTAATAAAAGTATTAATTATCTTATCTGAAATTCATGGTATTTTAGTGCAACTTTTAATCTTGTAATTTTTAGAAAAATGTGGAAACTTTATACTATGATAAAATAGGTGTTTAAATGATAATTATATATATATTAACACATGAATAATTTTATATAAATATTTTATTTTCAAAAATCTCATTTTCCTTAAATGTCGTATTTTAAACCTTTCGAGACCGAATGCTCCTTGCGGAGGTATGAATCTCGCACTACTAGCCTGCGAGTGCACGATGAACCGTACTATCCCTAACAGGTTTCCCAAAAGTGGGTTGTAGCGGTGCTTTGCTTAGGTTTAACAAATACTTTTCATTTGGGAAAACGGTTTTATAAATATGGGGTATTTATTTGCAAAAGAGTACAGTTTCCCGTATTTTAGTTATTAGGGTTTTCTAAACCAACTAGCCTATTTCTAAGGTCTAAACGATGAGACATTAGAAGCCTCAAATAGCCTCTTCACCGTCAATTGCGGCCAGGTAAGTGCCAGGTAAGTGGGAAGGAACCACAGTCGTGGGCCTAATTAAAAACCACTAGCCTTAGACACACTTTCCTAGGCACCACAAGACAGTTTAGATAAACGATCGATATTCATGACCAATCGTGTTTTCATTTTATTAAAAGATTTTATCTAGAAAAGTTTACAACTTAAAGCTTTAAATAAAGATTAGGGTATTTTAGTGAAAAGTCCTGTAATTTCGTATTCTGTGTTTTGATATTTATCAATTAGGATTATATTGAGTGTGTGTAGGGGTAGGTCATTACCCTGTGACTTATATTAAGTTTTGGTGAAGTTTAAAGGTAAAACATGACAAGTTAAAGTTGAAGGTATTAAAGTGCAAGAATACGGCATTTAAAAACGTTATCATTTTATGTGTAAAATTTCATTCAAATTGGATTCTACAAGTTTAGTGATCAAGATAAACCTAATTAGGAGTGAGAGAATTAATTAAACTAAGAAAAATGAACTTCATGGTTTTTTATGAAAGGAGTACGGTTTTACAAAGAACTTATCATTTCATGTGAAAATTTTTGATTAAATTGGTTTATGGGTGATTAATAGTCAACAAGCATATGGGTAGATAATATGTATTATGTGACAAGTGGAAATTTAGAGAAAAACCGAATCGGAAATCGGTTTGTCCGATTTCCGCCGGGTTCCAAAAAGTCGTATTTTTACTTTAAAGAAAAGAGAGATAGAAGAAGGTGGGGCTTACAGTTTGGACAAGCTAAGGAAGCTAAGGGATGTGGTGGTTGTCGATTCATCGAAAAGGTCGTGAAGGTTCTGATCCGGTCGCCGGAAACCGTCGTCGATTTCGGCAGCGCTTCGCTTCTCGCTCTTCGTACCGAGTTCTCGAGAATTTAAGAGAGTGGACTTAGAGTTGTGAGGGGAAAAGGTAGAGGATAGGGGTCTTTATATAGGGCTAGGCTAGGGTTAGGGTTAAAAAACATTAAAAGAAAATATAAAAAACATTAAAAGAAAATATAAAAAACATTAAAAATTCATTAAAAATCATTAAACCTAGGAGTAAAAGGGATTTATTGGCCAAATCAAAACCGATCCAGGTATAATAAGTGTGCAAGAGGGTTGACCAAGTCAAGAGCCAACTTTTCTCAGTTGGTGACTCGGCCGTCCGGCCAAGTCCGGCCGGCGGCGCCGAACCGAGTCGGCCGAGTCGCCGGCCGGCGGCGCCGAGTCAGGCCGAGTCAAGGGTCCAATGGCCGGGGGTTTTCCTGAGGAACAACTTGATATTTTTACTTTTTGTTGTCTAGTACATATTTTGGGAGTTATGGCCTTTTTACCGTTGACTTCCAAAAAAAATTAAAACAAAATAAATAAAAAAATAATGTGGGGCATGTGATTTGAACTCCGGTGGCTTGGTTCAGCAGTGCAAGGTATTACCAATGAGCTTCAAGCTCCTTCTTGTAATTATTGTGGATTTTAATTACTTAAACTGATAGCAGCAAGAATAAATACTCCTAGTATACATTAAATTTAAAGTAATTTCTTGTACACTAAAAATGGAGTTATTTCATTCTTGTAGCTTTTAATTAAAAACAAAAATAATTACTTAAATCTTGTGCTCAGGCTAAAATTCCCCTTTGTGGATTTTTAAAAAAATATTTTGAAAAAAATTGTATAGGAAAAAGTGTATAAAAATTAAGGTTGTTACAATGTATCCTCAACAAACATTTAAGTTGATCTTAATCCCAAATGAGATTAACGATCCTTAAATCAAACTAAACCCAAATCTAAGAAAATACGGATTTGGACTAATCCACGCCCTACAGGCGACAACACAAATTAGTCTCCGTATACAATCCACGTGCAACAAAAAATAAAACAAACACACACGACACGAAATGGACATCTAGAGCATGAGAAAGTGGTTATCGTTACGCGGTAACGTAATTAACAGCAGGGGCTTACGCCTGCAGGGAAGAGCGTCTCCACAATCAAAACCCCCTCAGAAATGAGGGGAAATCTGACGAAGTCTGCTACAACGGCCGCATCCGTTCAAACCTCCGATACACGGTGCCATAAATTAACTTGGTTTCTTCGGAAAGATGGAAGGATAAACCTAAATAGCATCTGCCCTCAAATTCAGGCAAGATGACCTACGCGCTCTCGTCTCTGTTTTCGGCGGTAAACAGCTAATTTTGAGAGCTCCACCGTTCGAAAAAAACGGTATATCCACAAGCAAAATGAGCACGGATGAAAATCCGAAAGGGCACCATGAGTAAAAACAGCGGGACTGCTGGCGAGTTTGTGAAATCCCGAAAGGGCACAATCTCGTAAAAAAATTGTGTACACTTGCAGGGTCCCCTCGACCTTGTTAAGGAGAAAATACCTGCGTGAGATCCTTACGATTCATAAAAGATAAACACACTCAAGAATCCATATGATTCCTAAGGAGAAAACGCACTTACGAGATCCTCATGACTCGTAAGGAGAATATACTCTCTATGAGACCTTCACGGCTCATAGAATTCAAAAGTCTTAGATTACAGAGATCTAAACCTGTTCATAAGCCGTCATATCCCCAAATTGCCTTACAAGTAGTTCGATATCGACTCTTGTATACAATTCACGGGCATAAAATATATTCCAACCGAGTTTCACCAATGACGAAAATATCCCCATATGGTGAACGACACTTGTAAGTCCTCTCGATTTATAAGGGGAAAATAATCTTGTAAGATCCTTATGAATTACAAAAGAAAACATACTTAAGAATCCCTACGATTCCTAAGGAGAAAATACACCTACGAGATTCTCTCAACTCATAGGAAGAAATACCTTTTTAAGACCTTTACGGCACAAAAAATCAAAAAGCCTTAGTTGGCAGGGACCTAAATCTGTCTTCTGAGCCACCTTTGTTCAAATCAATATAGGCAAATGATGAGTCGCTCATGGCAATATTCCAGTTGTAGAGATACTGTAACAACCCTAAATTTCATATACCTTTCTTTGTACAAATTTTTTTTTTAAAATTTTTTAAATCCATAAAGAAGTATTTTAATCTGAGCACAAGATATATATAATTAATTATTTTGATTTTAAATAATTTCATTTTTAGTGTACATAAAATTGTTTTAAAATTAAAGTGTACTTGGAATATTTAATACTGCTGATATCATTTTAAATATCTACTTTTCTACAATAATTACAAGAAGGAGCTTGTAGCTCATTGGTAATACCTTGCACTGCTGAACCAAGCCACCAAAGTTCGAATCCCATGCCCCACATATTTTTTATATCTTTTTGTTTAAAAATTTTTGGGAAGTCAACGGTCAAACATCCATAACACACGAAATTAATACAGTACACAAAAAATAAAGTACACCATATTTTCCCCCAGAAAATTCCCCACCCAATGAGCCCCGACTCAGCACCAACTCGGCCAAGTCTGCCGGCGGCTCGGCCGAATCGGCCGGCGCCGCCGGCCGGACTCGGCCGGTCGGCTGAGTCGTCAACACGAAAAAAATTCGTGTTGACTTGGTATTCTCACCTGAAACCTCCATTTTTCCAGATCGGTTATCAAATGCACCATAAAGCCCTTTTATCCCCAAAATTAATGAAATTTTAATGAATTTTTATATATTTTTTAATCCAAACCCTAACCCTAGCCTAGCCCTATATAAACACCCCTACCCTCTACTATTTCACCTCACAACTCTAAGTCCACTCTTCCAAATTCTCGAGAACTCGGTACAAAGAGTGAGAAGTGAAGCGCTGTCGAAACCGACGTCGAATTCCGGCGACCGCACTAGGATCCTTCACGAAGTTTCGACACATCGACAACCCACCTTTTCCTTAGCCTCCTTAGCTTGTCCAAACTTGTAAGTCCCATCTTTTCTATCTCTCTTTTCTTCAAGAAGAAATTACGACTTTTTGGAACCCGACGGAAATCGGAACAAACCGATTTCCGATTCGGTTTTTTTACAAAATTCCACTTGTCACCTAATCCATAATGCCTTAACATATCCATGATGACTATTAATCACATAAAAACCAATTTAAACAAAGTTTCTCACATGAAATGATAGCTTTCTTGTAAAACCGTATTCTTTTCATAAAAATACCATGAAGTTTATTTTTCTTCGTTTAATCAATTCCCTCATTCCTAAATATGTTTATCTTGATCACTAAACTTGTAGAAATCAATTTGAATGAATTTTCACACATAAAATGATAACGTTTTCAAATACCGTATTCTTGCGCTTAAATACCTTCAAATTTAATATATCATATTTAACCTCTAAAACTTCATTAAACCTTAAAATAAGTCACGAGGTAATGACCTATCTCTATACACACACAAATATAACCCTAATAGATAAACGTCAAAACATAGAATACGGAAATACAAGACTTTTCACTAAAATACCATTATCTTTATAAAACCTTTTCTAAAAGCTTTAAGTTGTACACAATTCTAAATAAATCTTTTAAAATGAAAACACGATATGTCATGGACATCGATTGTTTATCTAAACCCGACTTTGCGGTGTCTAGGCAAGTGTGTCTAGGCTAATGGTTATTAATTAGGCCCACCACTATGGTTCCTTCCCATTTACCTTTCACTTACCTGGCCGCAATTGGCGGTGAAGAGGCGATTTGAGGCTTCTAATGACTTGTCGTTTAGACCTTAGATATAGGCTAGTTGGCTTAGGAAACCCTAGAAATTAAAATACGGAAATTTATACCTTTTTACAAATAAATACCTTATATTTATAAAACCGTTTTTCTAAATGAATAGTATTTATTAAACCTAAGCAAAGCGCCG
Organism: Agapanthus africanus; assembly: GCA_030015575.1. Taxonomy (NCBI): domain Eukaryota; kingdom Viridiplantae; phylum Streptophyta; class Magnoliopsida; order Asparagales; family Amaryllidaceae; genus Agapanthus; species Agapanthus africanus. The sequence goes on along the minus strand of JASDDO010000026.1, from coordinate 47,678,809 downwards.
CTACAACCCATCTTTGGGGAACCCGTTAGGGATATTACGGTTCATCGTGCACCCGCGGGCTAGTAGTGCGAGATTCAGACCTCCACAAGGAGCATTCGGTCTCGAAAGGTTTAAAATACGGCATTTAAGAAAAATGAGATTTTGGGAAAACAAAATATTTACTTAAAATTATTCTTGTATTAATATATATTTAATTATCATTGAAACACCTATTTTATTATAATATAAAGTTTCCATTTTCTAAAATTACAATAATAAAAGTTACATTAAAATACCATAAATTTCAAATAAATCAATTAATACTTTTATTATGATATATTCACTAGAATAACACAAATAAAATTCACACTCATTATAACTATAAAGACGAATATTAAATACTTGAGGTGTATTTTGAAAACTATACAAAAGTACTTTTTACATAAAACCCCCTCAAGTTTTATAAATTACAATAAGACCCCTGACAAATATAGAACTTCAAATTATCTTTCTTTTAGCCTGACTCGGGTTAGAGTCTGACTATTTCTGACTTGAATATGATTCAAGTCAATCTGTATTCATTTATATTCCAACTCAATATGAATGCATGAATCCCAGAATCCAGTTAACAATCTATTCAATTTGACTGAATCAAACCATGGATATACATCCATTATCCTGTTATTCCATTTACCTGATCATGCAGTTACAACATGTCTACTGATATCATGGTTTTGGTCAGTCACTCAACTTACACAATACAATACAACAATACTGTTAAAACACTACGGGGTTTAAGGGGTAGATTGGTACGGAAGGTGTTAAAGGTGGCACGAGGTGGTCAGATTAAGACACCTAACCTGAATCCTATTGCTATTGTACCGTGGCATAACGGTTCCTTGTACTACACGTGCTTTAGTCTCTGGCAAGTGAAACTCCCCTCGTATACACTGGCATCCTTCTGTACCAAGCTACAAACAACAGCGTTAACTCAATATTCCATAATATTCAACAATATAATATTTTAGAAAATACTTTTACATTGTCTTCCTAATTCTTCCTTATCTTTGGAACTTACCGAGCGACCTGTTCGCTGACGACATTCTATTTCTTTCTTCTTTGAATGTCGTCAGGTGCGTTGGACCAAGCTGAGATCGAGCCCACCGGTGAAGATTTGGAGCAGTTCCACGAAGATCCCGAGCTCTGAATATTGTACCTTGTTCTTTCCAGTATTTTCATTATCTGTTATGCCATTGTTTAGGCATCGCTTTTCATTTCAGTTGTATTTTCTTTTCATGCATTGTATAAAGAATGCTATTAATAAAAGTTGATGTTATTTCTATATCATTCGTCTCTTGTGATTTACTTTATATTGCTTAGTTACGCTTAGCGTATGTACTTCTGAGTATATACGTAGCGGGCCTCGTCACATCCACTTCGCCGTACACTGGGAAGTGGGGCGTGACAGGTTTTGTTGGTGGCCCATGCAGGTCAGAGCTGTATGAATCCCTGTCATGCAGTCCTGGTCTGCGTGAACAACCTAAGCAATATAACGCAAGAAACAGCAACTAAAACATTCTTTACAATTCATGTTCCTTGAATCCCATCATTTCTTATTCTTTGAATCATATATCTTGAATCTGTCCTAACCCAAAATTCCCCCACCTCTTTTACAATCTTACCGAAACCTTCGCATCTTTTCATTCCTTCACACTTTTTCATACACTATCTATACTCCAGTCTTCAAACTTTTCTTAAAACTGTTATACTTTCCTTTTACAAATTTCGAGGACGAAATTTTTATAAGGAGGGTAGAATGTAACAACCCTAAATTTCATATACTTTTTTCTGTACAAATTTTTTTATTATTTTTTTTTAAATCCATAAAGGAGTATTTTAATCTGAGCACAAGATATATATAATTAATTATTTTGTTTTTAAATAATTTCATTTTTAGTGTACATAAAATTGTTTTAAATTAAAGTGTACTTGGAATATTTAATACTGCTGATATCATTTTAAGTATCTACTTTTCTACAATAATTACAAGAAGGAGCTTGTAGCTCATTGGTAATACCTTGCACTGCTGAACCAAGCCACCAAAGTTCGAATCCCATGCCCCACATATTTTTTATATCTTTTTGTTTTAAAATTTTTGGGAAGTCAACGGTCAAACAGCCATAACACACGAAATTAATACAGTACAAAAAAAATAAAGTACACCATATTTTCCCCCAGAAAATTCCCTACCCAATGAGCCCCGACTCGGCCCCAACTCGGCCAAGTCGGCCGGCGGCTCGGCCGGACTCGGCCGGTCGGCCGAGTCGTCAACACGAAAAAAATTCGTGTTGACTTGGTATTCTCACCTGAAACCTCCATTTTTCCAGATCGGTTATCAAATGCACCATAAAGCCCTTTTATTCCCAAAATTAATGAAATTTTAATGAATTTTTATATTTTTTAAAATATTTTTTAATCCAAACCCTAACCCTAGCCTAGCCCTATATAAACACCCCTACCCTCTACTATTTCACCTCACAACTCTAAGTCCACTCTCCCAAATTCTCGAGAACTCGGTACAAAGAGCGAGAAGCGAAGCGCTGCCGAAACCGACGTCGAATTCCGGCGACCGCACTAGGATCCTTCACGAAGTTTCGACACATCGACAACCCACCTTTTCCTTAGCCTCCTTAGCTTGTCCAAACTTGTAAGTCCCATCTTTTCTATCTCTCTTTTCTTTAAGAAGAAAATACGACTTTTTGGAACCCGATGGAAATCGGAACAAACCGATTTCCGATTCGGTTTTTTTACAAAATTCCACTTGTCACCTAATCCATAATACCTTAACATATCCATGATGACTATTAATCACATAATGTCACGCCCCGCTTCCCGGTATACGGCGAAGGGGACGCGACGAGGCCCGCTACGTATATACTCAGAAGTACATACGCTAAGCGTATCTAAGCAATATAAAATAAATACACAAGAGACAAGATATAAAAGAACAACAACTTTTATTCATTAACATTCTTTGTACAATGCATGAAAAAGAAAATACAACTGGAATAAAAGATGCCTAAACAATGGCATAACAGGAAATGGAAAGTACTGAAAAGAAAAGTGTACAATGAAATTATACTGCAGGGTCTTCGGCAAAATACTCCAAGTCTTCTTGTGTTGGCTCAACTTCTGCCGGGTCCAGGTCACCTGACGACATTCAAAGAAGAGAGAAACAAAATGTCGTCAGCGAACAGATCGCTCGGTAAGTCCCAAAGGTAAGAGGGAAGTAGAGAAGACAGAATAAGAAGATACATTTTTAAAGTGTAAACTATTGTTTTAATGTTATGTTAACGCTGTTGTTTGTAGCTTGGTACAGAAGAATGCCAGTGTATACGAGGGGAGTCTCACTTGCTAGAGACTAAGGCACGTGTAGTACAAGGAACCGTTATGCCACGGTACAACAGCAATGGGATTCAGGTTAGGTGTATTAATCTGACCACCTCGTGCCACCTTTAACACCTTCCGTACCAATCTACCCCTTAAACCCCGCGATGTCTTGTTTGTATTGTTATCTTGTAAAATTGTATTAATTGTAAGATTGATTAACCGACTGACCGAAACCATGATATCAGGAAACGGTTATAACCGTAGAGTCATGTAAATGGAATACTGGGAAACATGTAAAAGGAATATCCATGGTTCGGTTTAGTCAAGTTATATAGATTGTTAACTGGATTCAGGGATTCATGTATTCGTTTTGAGTTGGAAAATAAAAGAATATAGATTGACTTGAATCATATTCAAGTCAGAAATAGTCAGACTCTAACCCGAGTCAGACTAAAAGAAAGGTAATTTGAAGTTCAATAATTGTTAGGGGCCTTATTGTAATTTATAGGACTTGAGGGGGTTTTATGTAAAAACTACTTTTGTATAGTTTTCAAAATACACCTCAAGAATTTATTATTCGTCTTTATAGTTATAATGAGTGTGGATTTTATTTGTGTTATTCTAGTGAATATATCCTAATAAAAGTATTAATTTATAATATTGATTTATTTGAAATTCATGGTATTTTAATGTAACTTTTAATCTTGTAATTTTAGAAAAAGTGGAAACTTTATCTTATAATAAAATAGGTGTTTAAATGATAAATTATTACAAGAATAATTTTGAATAAATATTTTCCAAAATCTCATTTTTCTTAAATGCCGTATTTTAAACCTTTCGAGACCGAATGCTCCTTGCGGAGGTCTGAATCTCGCACTACTAGCCGCGGGTGCACGATGAACCGTACTATCCCTAACGGGTTCCCCAAAGGTGGGTTGTAGTGGCGCTTTGCAAAGATTTTATAAATACTATCATTTAGAAAACGGTTTTATAAAAAATAAGGTATTTATTTGTAAAAGGGTGTAAATTTCCGTATTTTAGTTTCTAGGGTTTCCTAAGCCAACTAGCCTATTTCTAATGTCTAAACGACAAGTCATTAGAAGCCTCAAATCGCCTCTTCACCGCCAATTGCGGCCAGGTAAGTGCCAGGTAAGTGGAAAGGAACCACAGCAGTGGGCCTAATTAAAAACCACTAGCCTAGACACCACAAAGTCAGTTTAGATAAACGATCGATGTCAATAACAAATCGTACTTTCATTTTAAAAGATTTTGTTTTAGAGTTGTGTACAACTTAAAGGTTTTAGAAAGGTTTATAAAGATAATGGTATTTTAGTGAAAAGTCCTGTATTTTCGTATTCGATATTTTGACGTTTATCAATTAGGGTTATATTTGTGTGTGTGTAGAGGTAGGTCGTTATCTCGTGACTTATTTTAAGGTTTAGTGAAGTTTAGAGGTTAAATTTGATATATTAAACTTGAAGGTATTTAAGCGCAAGAATACGGTATTTGAAATCGTTATCATTTCATGTGTGAAAATTCATTCAAATTGATTTCTACAAGTTTAGTGATCAAGATAAACATGTATAGGAATGAGGGAATTAATTAGAACAAGAAAAATAAACTTTATGGTATTTTTATGAAAAGAATACGATATTATAAGAAAGCTATCATTTCATGTGAGAAACTTTGTTTAAATTGGTTTCTATGTGATTAATAGTCATCATGTATATGGGTAGGTATTATGGATTAGGTGACAAGTGGAATTTTATAGAAGAACCGAATCGGAAATAGGTTTGTTCCAATTTCCGTCGGGGTTCGTAATTTCGTATATTTTTTTTAAGAAATAGAAAAGAAAGAGAGATGGGACTTACGGGTTTAAACTATTCTAAAGAGTAAAGAGAACTAGGGAGAAAGACCGAGGGTGGTTTCGTCGCCGGTTGCTTCAAAACACGTCGCCGGAATTCCGTCAGAGCTTCGCCGTGAATTCGATTTCAAAGTACACCCTTCTTGTAAAAATTTTGAGAGAGTAAACCTAGTGTTTTGGGATGAGAGGGTAGAGGGTAGGGAGTCTATTTATAGGGTTAGGCTAGGGTTAGGGTAGATGAAAAGTTAAAAATAAAAATGTGATAAAATGTAATAAAAAATGTATTAAAAGTGGAGTAATTGGGGTTTTTAAAGAGTTTTGGAAGTGGTCTGAAGCTGAAATTTTGCAGGTGCATAGGGAATATGAAAATACACAACTTTCATGTTGCGACCATCGCAGGAATCGGCCGAATCGGTGGTGACTCGGCCGTGACTCGGTCTGAGCACTGAGTCGGCCGAGTCAAGGCCGAGTTGGCCGATTCCCGGCCGATTCCGGTGGCGTGGATCCCCCCCGACGGTTCATCTAACTCCTGCAAGTGTTACATGTTTGGGTGTAGTGGGGGTTTTTATGAGATATGCACGTGTAAACTCTTGGTATTCTAAAGGTTTTTAAAAAATCAATATTAAAAATAATGTGGGGTATGGGATTTGAACTCTGGTAGCTTGGTTCAGCAGTGCAAGGTATTACCAATGAGCTACAAGCTCCTTCTTATAATTATTGTGTGAAATAATTACTTAAAGTGGTAACAGCAACATTAAATACCCCAAGTATACTTTAATTTAAAAGCAATTTTATGTACACTAAAAATGGAGTTATTTAAAAACAAAATAATTATTTATATATTGTGCTCAGGTTAAAATACTCCTTTATGGATTTTTAAAAAAAATAAATTTAAAAATTTGTATAGAAAAAAAATGTATAAGAAAATTAGGGTTGTTACACATAAAAACCAATTTAAACAAAGTTTCTCACATGAAATGATAGCTTTCTTGTAAAACCGTATTCTTTTCATAAAAATACCATGAAGTTTATTTTTCTTCGTTTAATCAATTCCCTCATTCCTAAATATGTTTATCTTGATCACTAAACTTGTAGAAATCAATTTGAATGAATTTTCACACATAAAATGATAACGTTTTCAAATACCGTATTCTTGCGCTTAAATACCTTCAAGTTTAATATATCATATTTAACCTCTAAAACTTCATTAAACCTTAAAATAAGTCACGAGGTAATGACCTACCTCTATACACACACAAATATAACCCTAATAGATAAACGTCAAAACATAGAATACGGAAATACAAGACTTTTCACTAAAATACCATTATCTTTATAAAACCTTTTCTAAAAGCTTTAAGTTGTACACAATTCTAAATAAATCTTTTAAAATGAAAACACGATATGTCATAGACATTGATCGTTTATCTAAACCTGACTTTGCGGTGTCTAGACAAGTGTGTTTAGGCTAGTGGTTATTAATTAGGCCTACCACTGTGGTTCCTTCCCACTTACCTGGCACTTACCTGGCCGCAATTGGCGGTGGAGAGGCGATTTGAGGCTTCTAATGACTTGTCGTTTAGACCTTAGATATAGGCTGGTTGGCTTAGGAAATCCTAGAAACTAAAATACGGAAAATATACCTTTTTACAAATAAATACCTTATATTTATAAAACCGTTTTTCTAAATGAATAGTATTTATTAAACCTAAGCAAAGCGCCGCTACAACCCATCTTTGGGGAACCCGTTAGGGATAGTACGGTTCATCGTGCACCCGCGGGCTAGTAGTGCGAGATTCAGACCTCCGCAAGGAGCATTCGGTCTCGAAAGGTTTAAAATACGGTATTTAAGAAAAATGAGATTTTGGGAAAACAAAATATTTACTTAAAATTATTCTTGTATTAATATATATTTAATTATCATTGAAACACCTATTTTATTATAATATAAAGTTTCCATCTTTTCTAAAATTACAATAATAAAAGTTACATTAAAATACCATGAATTTCAAATAAATCAATTAATACTTTTATTAGGATATATTCACTAGAATAACACAAATAAAATTCACACTCATTATAACTATAAAGACGAATATTAAATACTTGAGGTGTATTTTGAAAACTATACAAAAGTACTTTTTACATAAAACCCCCTCAAGTTTTATAAATTACAATAAGGCCCCTGACAAATATAGAACTTCAAATTATCTTTCTTTTAGCCTGACTCGGGTTAGAGTCTGACTATTTCTGACTTGAATATACTTCACGTCAATCTATATTCATTTATATTCCAACTCAATATGAATACATGAATCCCAGAATCCAATTAACAATCTATTCAATTTGACTGAATCAAACCATGGATATACATCCATTATCCAGTTATTCCATTTACCTGATCATGTAGTTACAACATGTCTACTGATATCATGGTTTTGGTCAGTCACTCAACTTACACAATACAATACAACAATACTGTTAAAACACTACAGGGTTTAAGGGGTAGATTGGTACGGAAGGTGTTAATGGTGGCACGAGGTGGTCAGATTAAGACACCTAACCTAAATCCTATTGCTGTTGTACCGTGGCATAACGGTTCCTTGTACTACACGTGCCTTAGTCTCTGGCAAGTGAGACTCCCCTCGTATACACTGACATCCTTCTGTACCAAGCTACAAACAACAGCGTTAACTCAATATTCCATAATATTCAACAATATAATATTTTAGAAAATACGTGTACATTGTCTTCCTAATTCTTCCTTATCTTTGAGACTTACCGAGCGACCTGTTCACTGACGACATTCTATTTCTTTCTTCTTTGAATGTCGTCAGGTGCGTTGGACCAAGCTGAGATCGAGCCCACCGGTGAAGATTTGGAGCAGTTCCACGAAGATCCCGAGCTCTGAATATTGTACCTTGTTCTTTCCAGTATTTTCATTTTCTGTTATGCCATTGTTTAGGTATTGCTTTTCATTTCAGTTGTATTTTCTTTTCATGCATTGTACAAAGAATATTATTAATAAAAGTTATTGTTATTTCTATATCATTCGTCTCTTGTGATTTACTTTATATTTCTTAGTTACGCTTAGCGTATGTACTTCTGAGTATATACATAGCGGGCCTCGTCGCGTCCATTTCGCCGTACACTGGGAAGCGGGGCGTGACAGATACCGATGCCAAAACAGGTATCAAACCCCAAATCCTCCAAAGGCATATGATAATTTGTTCCTAGCAATATTCCAGTTGTAGCGATACTGATGTCGAAGCTAGTATTAGATTCCAAGTTCCCGGCTCGCAATAAAAATCAGCGAGTCACAAAAAATATGAAATAGCCGAAATGATGGGGCAACTCGCAATAAAATCAACGAGCAAAAAAATATACATATGAAATAGCCGAAATGATAGGGTAATTCGCAATAAAAAGCAGCGAGTAAAAATTAAAAAAAATAGCCGAAATGATTGAGCAATCGCAACTTTCGCGATATGAAAAGTTGAAATTATAGAGCAGTCGCGGATAAAAAAAATTTTAAAAATAAAAATTTTCCGCCCTACAAGCATGTCAATACTGACTCTTATATACAATCCACGGGCACAAACAGATGAAAATGAGCAATGTGCTCCACTGAATGCTATCAAGCTAAGAACGCTTCAGCAAAGATTCGAGTCTCTGCGGCGCCATATAAGCTCAAAGACTACAGAGAGCTACTCGTCCCCTAAAGGATTTAGTGGCAGCATCTCAAGCAAACCAAAAGCGGAGTAATGACAAAATCCTAACTTCAGCTCGACGTTCCTTCTAGTTCTAGCAAGATGCAGATGCAATGTCAAAAAAGGCTAAAAAGGTCAAATCAAAGATAGATTAAAGGCATATTCCTAACTCCAAGTCTCAATGGCAATATATGCGTTCTAAGGACCGATTCGACATCCCTCTTACCCCAGCAAAGTACAGACGTGGTGTCAATAAAGCTCTAAGGAGCCAAAGCAAAAGTGGAGTGACAGCAAAATCCTAGCTCCATATCTCGATGGCAACATCTACAACTTAGAGATCATCTCGACGTTCCTTCTCATGTCAACAGGATGCGGACGCAACGTTAACAGGGACTAAAGGGTCAGATCAAAGTGGAGCAATGGCATATTCCTAGCTCCAGATCTCGATGGCAATATCTACAGTCTAGAGATCATCCCAGCGTTCCTTCTCATTCCAGCATGGTGCAGATGTGACATCAACATAGACCAAAGGGTCAAATCAAAGCGGAGTGATAGCATATTCCTAGGACCGGATCTCAATGGAAATATATACGGCCTAGAGATCATATGGAAGTGTACCCTACTTCAGCGAAGAATCGGCACGACATCATCAAAGCAAAAGAGAAGGGATAACATATTCCTAACTTCAGGTCTTGATGTCAAGCCTAAAGACCATTGGATGTTATCCGACCACAGAAGGATGCGATTATGACTCATCGGGGCTCCAAATTGAGCCTAATCTCAAGTAAAGCGCCACGGCAATACCTGACGCTAGATCTTCTAATGGTAATGTGAATATTCCAACCTGAGAAGACTACTTGAAGATGCCTTGTCCAGCCTCAGAAGGGATCAGAGAAACGACAGACGTGGGGCTACTCCAGCAGCAATCTAAGGGAATGCGTGTTGAGAATATATCAGCCAACACGACAGTACGATGGACTTAACCAAGTACCACAAACCTAATGGACTCTTGTATTGAAAGAGGTTATGAATATTTCACGTTAGAATACACCTACGAGATCCTCTCGACTCGTAGGGAGAAACACATTTGTTAGACTCTCACGGCTCATAAAGTTAAAAAGCCTAAGATGACGGGGATATCAACCTGTTTTCTAAGCCACGATTGCCCTACAAGAAGGTCAAGACTGACTCTTGTATACTATCCACGGGCCACATTCGACAAAGTTGTATCTAATGAGGAGAAGAAGCCACTTACGGGTCCTCTTGACTTGCAAAGAGAAAATACTTTTATGAGATCCTTATGACTCTCAAAAGAAAACACACTTAGGAGTACTCACGACTTCTAAAGAGAAAATACACCTACGAGATCCTCTCGACTCGTAAAGAGAAACATCTTTATGAGACGCTCATGGCTTATAAAGTTGAAAAGCTTAAGGCGACGGATCTAAACTTGTTTCTTAAGTCATCGTTACCCTACAAGGAGGTCAATACTGACCCCTGTATACTATCTACGGGCCACTTTCGTTAAATTTGCATGCCAATGAAGTGAAGAAGCTATTTACGGGTCCTCGTGGCTCATAAAGAAAAAATAACATAGTGAGATTCTTACGACTCATGAAGGCGATGGACACTTAGGAATCCTCACGAGTTTTAGGGAGAATATGCACCTATGAGATCCTCACGACTCATAGGGAGAAAAACCTTCTTGAGACCCTTACGACTCATGAAGATGGACAAAGTCTTAAGCGACACAGACCTAAACCTGTCTCCTGAGCCATCAATTCTATGGTGATGCATAACTTTGCACTACATAACCTATGTACATACCTATGTGGGCAAATTAGTGGGGGCATTTATTCCCGTCAAAAATTTTTGCTCAAAACTTGTCGTTCCCTTCATAAAAATAGAAAGAAGCCCCCACATGTTAAACACGTGATCACTCACATGCAAAGCATGTGAGTAGTAGCTTCAGATAGATTTAAATCCTATAACAGCCCGCCACGTGCAAAGCATGCGAGCACTCACGTGCAAAGCATGCGAGTACCTGCTGCAGTTAGGAATAAATCATATACCAGCGTCCGCGTGTTAAACATGTGAGCACTCACATGCAAAGCATATGAGTACCAGCTTCAGATAGGATTAAATCCTATGATAGCCCCCACGTGTTAAACACGTGAGTTCCCTTGTTGTATTCTTGTGGCAGCGCTCACATGCAAACCACGTGAGCACCGTTGCCATATATATATATGGAAGCGCTCATATGATAGCACGTAAGCGCCCCAATTTGAAACGCTCTCATTTGATAGAATTAAATTATATTTGGGAAATATTTTCCCTGATCTTTCTAATATGGAAAGATTTTTCTCTAACAGAGAATCTTTGGATTTAAAATCCAATGGTGTTAAAATATCACCAATTAAACTATCTGATAGAATTAAATTCTATGTGAGAAATATTCTTCTAATCTTTCTAAAATAAGAAAGATCTTCTCTATTAAACAGAATTAAATTCTATGGTTAGGAAAATATCTTCCTAACAAGATATTCATATAATAGATAAATTCTATTTGGGAAATATTTTTCCGATCTTTCTAAAATAAGAAAGATTTTCTCTGTTAAACAAAATTAAATTCTATAGTTAGGAAAATATCTTCCAAACAAGATATTCATATAATAAAATTAAATTCTATGTTAGGAAAATATTTTCTTAATTTTTTTAAACAAACAGGATATTCATATGATAGAATTAAATTCTATGTGAGAAATATTTTCTTGATCTTTCTAAAATAAGAAAGATCTTCTCTGTTAAACAGAATAAAATTCTATGGTTAGGAAAATATCTTCCTAATAAGATATTCATATGATAAAATTAAATTTTATGTTAGGAAAATATTTTCCTAATTTTGTTAAACAAACAAGATATTCATATGATAGAAGTAAATTCTATGTTAGGAAAATATTTTTCTAATTTTGTTAAACAAACAAGATATTCATATGATAGAATTAAATTCTATATTAGGAAAATATTTTATGATAGAATTAAATTTTATGTTAGGAAAATATTTTCCTAATCTTATTAAACAAACAAGATATTTATATTATAGAATTAATTCTATATTAGGAAAATATTTTCCTAATCTTGTTAAACAAATAAAATATTCATATGATAGAATTAAATTCTGTATTATGAAAATAGTTTTCAAACCATGTTAAAATAAATAAGAAATCATCTATGTTAAACATAGAGTCTTTGGATTAAAAATCTAACGGTAAATAAAATTTACCGGTTGATCTTTAAGATCAATTTGATTGATTATAAAATCAATCATGATCTCTCAATGAGAGATTTTCTGAAAATAGATTACTTTTTCTCTTCTTCTATAAATAGGAGCAAAGAGATTAAATGTCAGAGGAAGGAGACCCCCAGAAGTTTCTGTAAAAATATAGAAAGCTCTCCATAAACTTCCACAAAAAACAGAGAATTTAATTCTCTTCGAAGAAGAAGGCCTTCCTCCTCTCAAAGCCTAGGAAAAAAATACAGAGATAAAAATATCTCATTTACCTATCATATGCATAAAAGGGTTTAACCCATCATAAGAACTTTGTTCTTCCTCTGGATCTAATATCCATAAGACAAATACCTCATGAAAAAGAGAATTTAATTCTCATAGGGAGGTTTTATTCTTAATTTTAGATTCATAGGAGAACTATTAGTGTTCTGTCCACCATTATCACAAAAGAAAAAAAGATGGAGTTTATATTCCAGGAATATAGTTCCTTCAAAATATTCCGAAAAACTGAGATTTCATATGAAAAGATGGGGTTTTTACACTTTGGAACTTAGTTCCCATATAAAAGAACTTAGTTCCCATATATAAAAGGAAGAAAAACTTTGTTCTCGCATAAACGAGATCTGCAGGAAAAAATATATATAGATTTTGATTATCTCTAGGAAGAGTTTAACTCTATACCAGAGTTTAATCTCTGCATGCATATGGTAGCGCCTCATGTGATACTCACATGAGCGTCAGAGGCTGAGCGTCTCACGTGAGTGCCAAAACATGATTTGGATATTATATCCATAGTCCTAAACTACTAAATGTTTAGCACTGCTGGGTGACATAGAAACCCAATTTTTAGCACCAAATTGGCTAAGTCTGTGAAGTGAAAACTTCTTTGAGCCCATATGCTCACATGTTTAAATTGATCTTGATCTAAAACAAGATTAATGATCATCAATCATATTTCTACGCTGATCTTAGTCGGATATATAATTAATGATCATTCGTCCAAACTAATCTTAGTTGGATATATAACTAATGATCGTTTATCCAAGCTAATTTTAGTCGGATATATGACTAAAATTCTTTCATCCATAATGATCTTAGTCGTATATACGACTAACGATTTTTCATCCATTTGATCAGTCTCATATACGACTAATGATCGACCATCTAAATTGATCTTAGTCCAATATACGGCTAATGATTTTTATCTTAGTCTCATATAAGTCTAATGATTCTCGGTTTTGAAAATATCTTTTCCCTCATATATGGGATTTGGTTCAAGGGTACATCTTTCCACACCTTTGATATACATCGTTGTAATTTCTTAACGTCTTCAGAGAGGTGGCATGTCCAAACAACCAACTCCTTCTCCTTCGTCCCAACTTGATGAAAGATATGAAATTTCATCAAAACATGGAATGTTCTAATTCTCATATAGATACACCTTATATTTATGCACTTCCATATTAATGTGCACACCTCATATTAATACACATCCCATATAGATGCGAATCTCATATTGAGCTCCGTCTTTATACATATGTGTGTGTGTATGTGTCTTTAAGGGAAATATAAATGCATTCAAATTAGATCGCACCCCAATATTGGACGTATCCCATATTACCATTGTTCATTTCTCCACGTAAAATATACATGTGCGCGCAAGTTGAAAGATGGACCGAAACGTTCTTAAACTAATATTTCGTCCCAAACACGGGAATGTTGGACCGAAATGTCCCTAAACTAATATTGGACCACGATATCCTTAAACTAATATATATTTGGCCCTACAGCCGGTCTCCATATTGACCCCCGTATGCAATCCACGGGCACAAACAAGCCATATTCCATCCATGTCTCTCATGGACTGCGATTTCCTTAAACTAATATGTTTTTCCCTGCGGATTGTCTCCATATTGACTACCGTATACTATCCATGGGCTATTCATATATGATCTAATTATTAGTTGAGCCCATATGCTCATTGTTCCTAAGTCGATCTTAGTCTCATATATGACTAACGATGTTTAGATCAAACCCAAATATCTCGAGAACTAATTGACCTCATTTATATGAGATCTGCGTCCTAAGTTCAAAACTTCAAATCTAATATACGGATTTGAACTAATTCGCGCCCTACGGACGATAATATATATATTAGTCTCCGTACACAATCCAAGGGCAACCACATAATAAACAAACATAACACGACACGAAGTGATCTGCCTGGAGCAGGTGAAAATTGTTATCACGTTGCGATAGCGTGATTAACTGCAGGGGCTTGCGCCTGCAGGGAAGAGCGTCCCCACAATCAAAAACCCCTAAAAGAGGCAGAATCAGATAAACTCATGCTACATCGGTCACATCTGTCCAAACCTCCGATATATGGTGCCATAAATCAACTTGGTATTTTCGGAGAGGTGGAGGAATATGTTCCATATAGTATTTGCCCCTAAATTTAGACTAGACGTCTTCCCGACGCTTCGGTCCAGTTTTCGGCAGTAAATAGGGGTGGAACTGGCAGACTCCCAATAACCCGATAAGTCGTGTGACAGTGGACTCATAACCAATCTGAAATGCAACTGATAACACTTATCAGTTTATCTCTACTGCGATGGCCATCGACTTCTGGTTATAGTCGTGTTCTGCACAGCTCGGTAACGACTCCCTTTACCGTAAGTGATGAATCCTCCAGACCGCTTACTGCCTCCATATGCTTCGGGACTATATCCAACTAAAACCTATTTGCACGACTCAGTAAAGCCGTAGTAGCGCAGTAATCAAAGTATAGTGGTAACATACACAAGACACTATGACGATCTCAGGTCATGGGACTGCCCTGTACGATTGTTACTAGAGAACTGCTATCTGACATTGGTATAATACCAATTGTGAGTTCTCGGTGATTCCATCCAGTGTAATTCATCCAATGAGTACCTGTATACAATCATCAGTTTCAAACACCAATGGCTATGGGATCAGCCATCGCCCTATAGAGGGTTATGAAATGTATACACTAATCTAAACTGGAGTGCCAATACCCAGTCTCGATACTCTTACAACTAAGGACTTTTGAGGATGTGCTTACGGTGCTAGGCTCCACTACTATGGTCCTTATCATAATCATGGTAGTCAAGTAAAGATCATATGGGTTTTATCTCATATATTAGCGATGCTTGATAATGAGTAAAATATATACACATGACAGATAAAGACAAACCAGATATCATACTATCATCTCGAGTAAAATTGTTCTCTATATAGGTCCTCTTGAATTTAGTAATTGCATTCCTACAATTAAGATAATTGCCTTGAAGGCACTTATATCCAAAAATCTTGAGCCAGCTCATGGTGCCCCAAAGCCAAAACTCAATAAAATTAGCACGATCAATCAATATCAATTATTAATGTAACAATCCTGAACTTTCTGTATAGAATTTTTTTTTCAAAACTATAGAAAGGAGCACTTAAGTCTGAGCACAAGTTATAAATTTAATTTGCTTTAGAACAGCAAGAAAGCACTTGTAGCTCATTGGTAAAGTCTTGTACTGCTGTGACATAGCCCCTGTGTTCGAATCCCCCCAGCCACATAATATTTTTATTGATTTTTTCTTTTAAACTTTTAGAAGCCCAAAAGTTTGCACGTGCACTACACGTAAAATGAAAAGTCATACAGGAAAAAAAAACATGTGCAAAATACTATTCATACAGACCTTGACACGTGTCAAAAATCCAAGACCCCACCAAGCCAAGATGGCCGGCGAGATTTGCTTGGGGGCCGGCGCCGCCGGTCCCAACCGTAGCAAATGCTACAAGCACCCCTTGGACTCCCCCCACTAACCCTAGTCTGTTTGTTTTCCCTGCACATTTCCAGAGAATTAAAATGAGGCATTAATCCAAATTTTAATGCATATTTTTAATTCATTCTTCATTACCCTAAACCATAATTTCTCCTATAAATACAACCCTACACTTTTTCCCTCCTCATTCAGAAATACTTTGCCAAAACTCTCTAAAATTCCTAAGTCCAAAAGTTGTGCAAGTGGAGTTAGCTCAAGGCAAAGATCCGGCGACGATTCGGGACGAATCCGACGACACCACGACTCTACGAAACCATCAACCTGTTTATAGACCTCTCCTCTTTCTTTGCATCCAGTAAGTCTCCTCTTCCCTCTCCTCTCTGTATTAAAAAGATGTCTCTTTTCAAAACTCGTCGGAAGCAGAGTTAATCCGACTTCCGATTCTCTTTTCTTTAAAAAAAAAATTAATTTTTCTTAAAAATCAATTAACTACCTTTTCATATATTGTTTAGTAACCATTAAAAAACAATTGGACAAAGTTTCAATTCAAAATATTATGTTAAACAAATTCTATTTCACTTTTATAGTAAAATACCCTTAAGTTTGCATACGACATTATCTTATCTTTTCGCCCATATTATCTTTAGAAAACTCACGAGGTAATGACCTACCTCATCACAACACTCATTCTTGATATAGCACTATGGCTTTTGGAACATTAGTTTGTGGGATAAAATATAAATTTACATTCAAATACCATAAACTTTCAAAAACCGTATTCTTTAAAAATGTATTATTTAATTCCTTGCAAATGTGCCTCTACAGCCCATTTTGGGGAACCCTGATCGGGATGGTGCGGGTTATCGCACATACTCGGGCTTAGTAGAGCGAGATGCAGAGCTCCTCACGGAGTATCCGATCTCGATGGAATTTTTAATGCAATTTTAAGAAAAATGTGATTTCTATTTAATAAATAAGTTCTATTTTTATAAATATAAATATATATATATTATATATTTAAAGTAGATATTTTGATAATATATGTATATATATATATATATTATCAAAATATCTACTTTAAATATATAATATATATATATTCCATGTTTTCTAAATCAAAGGATCGCAAATTTCATGAAACTACCAATACAAATCAATACAATTCCAATATTACACTATAGTACTATATACTATTCAAATTAGATTTATATCCACTAGAATATTTCATTTTATAAAAACTACAACTATGAAAACCCTAAAGACGATAAATAAATACTTGAAATGTATTTTGAAAATATATCAAAACTATTTTTCATAAAACCCCTCAAGTTAAATTAATTTACAATAAGGACCCTAGTAAACATAGGTTTAAGCGAGACCGGTTCTCTTGAGCCTCAGAGAGCCGGAGAATATGGGTGCTAGCCTATCTAAGGTAGACAACCTAGAAACGGTGTTATCAATATGGTAATTGTCTTGGAAAAAGAGACACAAATCATGTCGTTCATGTGCAGCAGTTACCGATAACATCAAAACTAATTCATGACTTCAATTCGTTTTAAAGTGTCTGACCCAAACAGAGTCTCAGTCTAATCTGAAATCAATCAATTAATCTATCCTTGAATATGATTCAAGTATAACTCCAATTCAATATGAATCCATTTATACCAGAATTCAATCTATATCCATATGAACATGACCGAACCGAACCATGGATATACTCTGATTACATGACTATCCATTTATATCCATTCCGTTTACATGATATCATGGTTTCGGCAAGTCGTACATTTATTAAATAAAACAATATACATCAATATATAATACATTACGGGATTTTAAAGGGGTAGACTGGCACAGAATGTGTTAAAAGTGGCACGAGATGGTCATTAAAAGACGTAACTATACATCTATTGTCGTTGTTCCGTGGTTTTATCGACGGAGCCTTGTACTACGGGTTACCATAGTCCACGGTATAAGTTGGACTCCTCTCGTATACACTGGCATATTTTGTACCAAGCTACAAACAACTGCGTTAGCATAACAATCAAACTTTATACCGGTTACAATCTCTTATATGTCCAATCTATTTCTATCTCTTTGGGACTTACCGAGTGATTGTTCGCTGACGACATTCATATTTCCATCTTTCTTTGGAATGTTGTCAGGAGGACCCGATTCTGAGGAGTTCGAGACCAGCCATGAGCACTTGGAGCAGACCACTGAGCAGCACGACCTTTAGGTTTTACTTGTACTTACTTTTCTTTCAGTTCATGCCATTGTTTATGAATTGCTTTCCATTCTTATATTTACATTTTTAGTTGTATTGTAAAGAAATGTTTAATAAATAAAATTTGCTGTTCATTTACATTTCATGTCTTCTTGTGTATATTTATATTATATTGCTTAGTTACGCTTAGCGTATTTACTTCTAAGTAAATACGTAGCGGGCCCAGTCACGTCTCCTTACCCGTACACTGGGAAGTGGGGCGTGACAATTAATATAAATATGTACGATCATTCTAGGATGTTACAAACATTCTTGATTTGACTTGACTCGAACCATGAATACAAAACTTGACACGAATACTTGAATATCACATGAATACTTGAACTTGATATGAATATTTGAACTCGACTTGAAACTTGAACTTGTACTCTTCCTATGTATTTATGGATTCGAACAAGACTTGTAATTTTAACTATAAATTAAAATACACGGGGATATGGGGTAGTTTGGTAAAAGAATGTATATCGTGGCACGAGAGTTCACTAAAAATCACCTAACATGAATCTCGTGTGTCATTGTCCCGTGGGTTTTGACGGGCCTTGAACGAAATGTGCCGTTGGTCCTTGGGTTTGACGGACTACTCTCTTATACACGCATGCCTTCGTTATCAAACTACAACAAGCACATTAGAATAGAATGGTCATGCGTGTACACATTGTCATGCTTATGATACTTGCCATACTTATATGGTTGTCATGTTTAATTGACACCCTTACTTGTCTGCTGTTGCAATAGAATTCATATTCTACATACATGCATGTCTTTTACCACATTTATATTCATATTTTTTTGGAGAGCTTACCGAGCACAAGTTTGCTGACGAGCATTCCATCATGTTTCTTTCTTTCTTTAAAACGTTTGTCAGGTGACTTAAGAATGGAGGAGGGAGAACCGTCAGAAGAAGAGTACAATCAACTGGCATCACAAGCAGACAACCAGTTTCCTTTCAGTTTTTACTTTCAGTATGCCTCTTGTTTAAGGCTCCCTTATTGTTATTTTTTTTAGACATCTTATATTAGTTTGAAACTCTGTGAAAATTTGAATGTAAGATATAGTAGTTGGATTTTATTTCATTTGTTATTTCTTGTCATATTTTATATTGCTTATAAACGGTCAGCGTATTTGTTTCGAGAAAGAGCCTTCTCGGTATAAATACGTCGTGGGTCTCGTCACGTGTCTGCTACCGCTCTTTTGAGAAACGGGGCATGACATTATGCAATCACTATGCCCTTTGCTCTATTAAAGGAAAACTTGTTCCATATGCCGGCAGTATACACCCGGGCAAGAGACATAAGAAATAGAAGTGTGAGCCCTCCACGCTATCCAAGAATGCCCAAAACTCTCCCGTCTCTCTCATCCTCTGTCCGGATGTATTACATTCGGCATTCCGAATAATTTCTCAATCACCTCACATATATCCTATAGGACTGATTATGATATCATCTTACATAGCCAATAAGATAACATGAAATTTAACATTTATTACAAAATAAATTTTAGTTAAGATCACAGTGGCATTCAAATCAAAAGTGACAAGACATATTAAAGACCCCTGAACTCTTTTTTGCTTTGTTGGTTGTTGGGGAGGATTAAGGAAAGAGCCATTTTAATATGTTTAATTATCATGGCAGCTCCACTGCTGCTTTCATTTGGATTCCAATGAACAAGAACACGGTATCTCGAACAAAATGCTTCTGATCATGAAATGAATGAAATTGCGCATGATAAAACTTTGTTTTTCCGCAGTGTCACAGTGCAACTTATTCTAGATAAGAACATCAGTTGCAAAGCTAGTTAGATCAAAGTGACACCATAACATGCTAATCTGAATTTATAGACAGTATTATGATCCCTAACCAAAGAAACATGGATTATACTTTAAGAATTTATTTTTCATCCAATTGGGAAAGTCTTTTTGCCGTAAAGCAAGAGATCTCCAATTCAAATCTTATGTGTATCAGAGATACCGACCTATTGTTTGGAAAGAAATGGCAAAGTAGTCTAGAGAACATAGATTATGATAAAACTTTATTTTTCATATTAGTGGAAGCTCAATATTGGAAAAGAAAATTTTTAATCCAGCAATTGTCATCAACCAACCTTCCTCACATAATACCTTGGGAAACATGGCCACAATCAATGGCCATTTATAAGTGAAATATATCTTCAATTAAATTTGGAACACTGAGGTGGACCCCACATGAGACAGGGGTTGACCCACAAGGACGTTAACGGAGTTACTGTACAACGTGGTGTGGGGATGATGAAGTCCATCACATGGGAATGGGGGAGCTCACAATAATAATATAGCTGTTGCTAGCTTCTTTCTTCTTTATTTATGAGTTTTTCTTATATTCGATTTTCTTAATATCTCAAAATTACGATTGGATCTACGTCATTGGATCAAAATATATTC
This sequence comes from Agapanthus africanus, assembly GCA_030015575.1. NCBI lineage: Eukaryota > Viridiplantae > Streptophyta > Magnoliopsida > Asparagales > Amaryllidaceae > Agapanthus > Agapanthus africanus. The sequence goes on along the minus strand of JASDDO010000026.1, from coordinate 47,658,077 downwards.
TACCTGTTAACTTGAATTGTACTTGTGGTATAAATAATTAGGAAAAATTGACTTGTACTTATGATAAGAAAACAAACAACGAAAAGTAAAAACTGGAATGTGATGCTATTTGATTGAACGGAACTGACAAGGCCTAAAGTGCATGTTGGGATCAAAAATTACACCCTATTACAAAAATCAAAAAGTCAAAATCAAAACCAAAACCCAAAAGGTGGACCCAGGCATAGGTCCAAATCCAACTCAGATGGGCCCAATCCGAACTTAAGTCAAGTGGGTCCATGCCCGGCCCAAACCAGCCCAAGCTTAAGCACGGGGCTAGTCCCGTGCCGAGAAGAAGAAAAGAAAATGCAAGGTTTGTAAAAACCAATGACTTAAGTGCAAATATGAAAGGGGTTCAAACCCCACCAAATAAAGAAATAAAAACAACATTCATTCTCTCAATCGGATTAAGGTTTTGAGCCTCCATCAAAAGAGGCAAGTCTTATTCTTCCTCATCATCTTCTTCCTCAAAGAGAGAAAGAGAGAGCTTCAAAAGGAAAGATAGTTCTTTTTTGGGTCTCTCATCTCCTTCATCTCTTTCTTTCTCAATACAACCCGTCAAAAGAGAGCCCATCTCTTTTGGAAAACTAAATCTCAAGAATCCAAGATTCAAGAACAAAAATCAAGCCAAGTAGCAACCTTTCATCATCAAGCCTGAAGAACAAGGGAGAAGAAGGACTCTCGAGGTGAAAACTCATGGCTTTCATCTCGAGCAAATGTTTTCGAACATCTAGATTCGACACTTGACCCCCGGATCGCTCGCGAGATCCATGGGAACATGGATTCGTTTATGTTCCTTCCCCAATCATCAAACACGGGATCCCTATGTTAAGTTCCGTAACCTCCCCAAAAGAAGGTTCCCGTTTTCCAAACCACCTCCCCCCCCCCCCCCACACACACAAAAAAGGGGTTTTCTGTCTTCAAAACCCATTCTGTCTTCGAAATCCCCAAAGGGGGTTCCTGCTCTCGAAACTCTTAATGAGGGGTCCCACAGTCGGAACCCCCCAAAGAGGGTCCACGCTTGCAGAACTCCCCTAAAATGACTACCCGCACTCGAGACCCCCTTCAATTGGGTCCCGCTTTCAGGACCCCCTCCCAAAGGGGGTCCCCCGCTCTTGGGACCTCCCCTCAAGGGTTCCCCGCTGCTTCAAGAGGCCTCCCGAGCAGGAGGCCATCAAAACCTCTTTTTCTTTTGTTTCTCATCTCGGGAACTCTCAGACGCACTCCAGTCACCTCTCTCCAAGAAATTTTTTATTTCGGGGCACTATCCAGAGACCTGTAAGGGGCTGTTAGCCCTCTTGACCCCCAACCCACTGATAGGACAGTGGGACCCCCGCCCGCTTACCGGTCAGCGGAACCGCGTAAACTCTGCGAGTCCCCGATATATCCAAAAAATACCTTCAAAATCGTTCTCAAAACAAAACATGTGTATATTGCATACTGAGTTCGCATGAGCTATGCGACCCGTTAAACGAAGGTTCTCGCGTGTTAAGAGCGAGTGGTAATTAACAGTGGTTTTGCCTGCGGTTGTTGGAGATTAGAATCTCCATAATCAATAAACGCTTGCCTACCTTAATCTGAGGGAATCTGTACATGCTTAAGGCATATGCGCATCTATCTCAATGGGTGACGAAAAACACTCTACAAGCCAGATCAGAGAGCGGAGTGAACGGTTCTTTGACGAACAAGCCTGGATAAAGCCCCGCAGGGCCGAGTGCAGCGAGTTGAGTTAAATCTCGTCAAGCAGACCAATGAGTGAAGCGAAGCGGAATGGCATCAGTTGAATGACCTTAGCGGAGTATCAACTCAGGAGTTTTCTTGCTGCATCTGTTTTCTTGCTGGTAGTTACTTGCTTACTTGTAAGGGAAGTGAAGGGTCTTATGTCACTTTATACATCATTATTCTTACCAGAGAAAGAGACTAGTGAATACAGTCAGTGGATAACAGTCTCCACCTCTCATCCCACCATCGGCTGCAAGTGAAGGACCCAAATTTCATCCTGTCGGCTTTATCCACATCTCCATCCCGAACCTTCTGTTCGTGAAGATGTCTTTCCCTCAACACATGGAGAATACCGCTATCCCGTAGCGAGTAGAACAATGCAAAATATGAATTCTCACGGCTGGATAGATCAGAACAAGGGAACGTGGTTAAAAAGATGAGCTAAGGAAAAAAAATCCTTTATTCACATCGCTTAGCCAATAATAATGGCACTATGCAAATTACACCTCCCCTTTCCCAAAAAATAAAATTTATATCGTAAAAACTATAATAATGTTAGTATTTTCTTTTCTTGCTTCTATTTAATGAAAAAGGGAACCGTAAGTAATTTTATAGTGTAATCTATGTTGTTAATTTATACTTAATAATAAACTGCAATTATGTTTATATTACGAACTTTTTATTCTTCTTTGTTGCGCGTGAAAAGATTTAATATTTTTATACTATATTTTGTGCGTGTGGATGGATACGAAATTAGGCTTGATTACAAAAAATAATCGAAACATTTTAGCTAAAATACGAGAAACCCCCAAAACTTTTAAAATACACAAGAAACCATCACAAAAACTTTTTAGAACTATGAGAAACCCCCAAAATCAGGTGTCATATTGTTAGATTTGATTTAAATTCGGATTAGTTAGGATTTAAATCTAATCTCTTTAGTTTAGATTTAAATCTAATTTCTAAATTAAATTCATATTTATCTCTAAATTAAATATGGATTTATATCCTAACATTTATTTACCCTATAAATATGAGGGGTTAAGAATCCATAAATCTCTAATAAGCTAGGGTTTGATTAAAATGGGAGAGAGCTGAGCATGGTCGCGGAATAGAGAGAGGTTTTGTAAAAGAGGGTATTTTTTTGTAAAGGAGAGTGAGAAGTCGGTATAATCTCTTGTAATATTTTATTATAGTGGAAGTTTTCGTCGCGGTTTGCAGGATTAGATGCTAGTTGTGTCGAACCTAGATAAATCTTGTGTATTGTTGTTGGTTTGTTCTTTTCGTGTGATTTTATATCGTCGGATAGTTCGTTTTCAATTTATCATAAAACAAAGGTTTTGGATATCCGCTGCGCATAAATATGTAATCCTTACAACAACGTCGGCAATAAATAGCACAAAATTGCAAACAATTGGGGTTTCTCGTAATTTTGAAACTATTTGGGTGTTTCTCGTGTTTTAGACGAAAGGTTTGGGGTTTTTTGAAATTAAGGTTTTAATTTATATTGCCTAACTTTTAGTGAGAAATATGACGTGTATAGTTTTGAAAAGCTACGGGGGGGACGGAGGGAGGGACTGGAATTAAAAAATTCCAAAAGATGATGCAATAGATAGCATGGTATGAAAGCATTGAATTGGAAATTTTTCTTATTTTTTAATCCAATCTTTCTCAAAAATAGTCAATCAATTGATAACATGATTGACTTTCCTAGGTAATATAAGTTTGCATTACAAGTTTCGAACAAATCATAGACGTAGTTGAATTTTTTTTTTATTTTTGTGCGTGGCTGATGGCAAATTCAACTCGATTTTTTTAACCAATGCAAAAATGGGCTTATCGTACAGGTTGGCTGGATTTGTTTTGTTTTCATTCTCTTTTTGAATAACATGTTCATGCTCCTTGCTGAAAGCAAGCAATAATTGAAAATTCCTAAATTCTTGCTTAACAAAAAACCGACGGTCATTGCTATAAATGTGTCCAGCAGTAGCGGTAAACGGGTAGGGGTTCAAACTATTACCAATTGACGGTAATGGTTTTCATAGATTTGGTAACAAGACCGCTACAAACAAAAAAATATGACGGGCCCCACAACCCACTGAAGATAAAAATTCAAAATGCCCCCCAATTTTCATCGAGCATCTTCTCCCCCCTCCCCCCCAATTTTCATCGAGCGCCAAAATCCCTCTTCGGTTGTCTCGGTCGTCGCTGCCTCCTCCGTCACCGGCACAGTCTCTCGTCGCCTCCTCCGTCGTCTCCCTTCAAAGCCCTCGACGTCTCTCCTCCGTGGTCGAGCTTGGCGTCGTCGATCAAAACCCTAAGCCAGGATCGAAACCCTAGCCCCCGATCGAGCACGTCGAAGTTTGCTCGTCGCTGCTCACCGTCGACGGTCAAGAGATAAGTAAAGACCGGTGAAATTTTAAATTTTTTGCTCGATCCCTAAAATTAATTGTTGATGTAGTTGCTGCTGCGGCTGATGTTATTGATGTTGATGCAGCTGCTAGTGGTGGTGGTGGTGTTGCAGTTGCTGCTGTCGTTGTTGTTGTTGTAAGGGAGGGTTAAAGTTTCGGTTGGGGGTTAGGGCCGGGTTAAGGTTAGGGATAGGATTAAGTGTCAGGGTTAGGGTTCGGATAATTTAGCGAATTTTTATAGGGTGTTTAGTGAAAATAAAAAATAGTTAAAGGTATTTTAGTGTAAATAAGTAAAACTGAGAAAATGGAGGCTTTTATTAAAAAATTTAATGATAGTTTAGTGGAAAAAATTGTCATGCGTATTTTAGTGAAATTTATAGTAATTTAGTTAATTTCAGAAGATGAATCGTTTAGTTAAAATTTTAAGCTAGTTTAGTGAAAAACAACAATAATTAAGGAAATTTGTAACGATCCTGAAATTTCTGTACAATTATAACACGGTCAATATATAGAAAGGTGTGTTTCAGCCTAACTAGAAGTTATAAATTAAATTTGTTCAATAAAAACAAAAAACTCCTTATAGCTCACTGGTTAAGCCTCTCCACTGGTGTTTTTTAACCTGCAAGTTCGAATTCCATTAGACTCAATTATTTTTATATATTTTTCTTTTTAACTTTTCAACAGTATAAGAGTTGCACGTGTATTACACAGAGAAACGAAAAGTTTTAGAGAAATCAAACAAGAGATAAATGAGGTGTTAATTATGAGTTAAGCACATGACACAAATCTTGAGACTGATGGACTGGATCGGGCCGCCCAAATCTCTCAAAAAATCGACATGGACGGTTGGATTAGCTCCAATCAACTCCGTGCTTCGCCCGTGCGTCCCTACAGCTCCCCTCTACTCATTTTTTCTATTTTTTCTCTTTAAATTAAACTAGAGAACTCACAACCTTTCGTTTTCCATCATTAACACAATTAAAAATCATTTTTATTCAATTTTTAATTTCTCATACTCTCATATTTTATCCTATAAATATCACCCCATCTTCTAGTTGTTCCCTATTCTGAAATCTATAAGAAAAACTCTCTCAAAATTCTCTCTAAGTTCCAAGTCCAAGAGGAGTTAAGCCCAAGTGCAGCCATTGATCGATCTTTTCCACACGTTTTGGCCTCAGTTCTACCAACCGAACCATCCTCTTTAGTCTTGATTAGCGCAATCCGTAAGTCCCTTCTTCTTTCCCCTCCTCTCTCCATCGTTTCATCTCAAACACTCTTAAACCGATAGCGACAATAGAGTAGTATTTTTATTATTTCCTTTAAATAATTTTTATTGCACTTGCCATACTAAATAAATTACGCTAATCTTGTTAACAACCATCTTAAAATAATGTTCCTTCATTTAATTTTGAATGTGTTTAAAATTCCGTGTTAAATAAAACATATATCGAAAATTACACAAAACTACCATGAACTTTTCATGCACCCTTTATCGCTATTTTGACATATAACTCTAAAAAATCCACTAGGTAACGATCTACCCCACTCACAGACGCTACGGTTTCATAGAACCATATTTTAGTTAAATATTTTATCTAAAAGAAACAATTTTCAAGAAAATGTCCTCACTTTATAAAAATACGTTTTAATCGCTAATTGAAAACCTTTGCAATTGCGTCTCTACAACTCTCGTTAGGAGACCCATTTGTGAATGGTGTAGGTTATCGCATATCCTTAGGATAATAAAACGAGATACAGAACTGCTCATGGAGAATTCGGTCTCGGCGAGTCCATCTGTTGTACTCACCTTAAGTGAGCACCAGCGAAACGACTCTAAAATCCATGTACAAATGTAACTTGTTTAAATGTATAGAAAGGGTATTTCAGCCTGACTATGAGTTATAAGTTAATTTTGTTCAATAAAAGTAAAAAACAACTTGTAGGTAATTGGTTAGTACTCTCTACTTCTGTGCCATACCCTCTGTGTTCGAATCCCATTAGTCCCAATTATATTTAATATTTTTTCTTTTTAATTTTTCAGAAGCCCAAAATTTGCACATGAAATACATGGAAAATCGAAAAGTTTCAGAGAAATCAAACGGGTTAAATATGGAGTTAAAATCAAATATCACACATGACACGAACTTCGAGACACCTGGACAAAATCTAGCCGCCCATTTCCTCGTTTCAACCGCTACTGGCAGCCATGATGAGCCCATATGCATTCGTGCTTCGCCCATGCACCCCTTCAGCTCCCCTCTACTCTATTTTATTGTTTGTTTTCTTTGATTTCAACCAGAGACCTTTAAATTCCTCCATTAACACCATTAAACCTATTTTAATTTATTTTTATTTCACACACTCTCTCATTTTTACCCTATAAATACCACCATATCCCCTAATTCTCCCATATTCTAAAAGTTTATAAAAAATTCTCTAAAGTTCTAAGTTCAAGAAAGGGGTTAAGAGTAGTTAAGAGGAGTTAGCAATTCAAGTCCGTTCCATTGAAGACCGGAGCCATTATCGACGATACCGCGACGCCACGAAGACCCTCCTCTCTCTCACTCTTTCTCAACGCTACACAAACCGTAAGTCCCTTCTTTTCTCTTTCGTTTCATCTCAAAACGTTTTCTAAAATTATTCGACTAAAATGGAGTTAGATTAAGTAAAGCATCTTTTAATAAGTTTTGTCACTCTTGCTATGTGAAAAATTCCACCCTAACTCTTCTAACATCATTTCAAATATTATTCATCTAAATTACTTTTGAATTTTTAAAAAAATTTGGGCTAAATAAATCATACAACAAAATTACACCAAAATACCATGAACTTTAAAAGTAGCCTTTTTATCGAAACCTATAAATATATACCTATAGGAAATTTACGAGGTAACGACTTACCCCATCACATACACCATGGATTCATAGCATGATATTTTAGATACACGTTTAATTGGAAGAATACAATTTTCATTAAAATACCATTACTTTACAAAAATGTTTTTTAATCCATATATTTAAATTCTTTGCAATTACGTCTCTACAACCCTTTTAGGGGAATCCAATTATGGATGGTGCGGGTTATCGCATGTCTTTGGGATAGTAGAGCGGGATACAAAACTCCTCACAGAGAATTCAGTCTCGAAAGGAAATAAAAATACGATTTTTTAAATAATACGACTTTTTGACAAATTAAATTATTTGAAAATTTTCATAAATCATAAATCCATATTTTTCTATGAAAACTAATTTTTGAAAATATGTTATTAAAAAATAAATAAATAAATAAAATCACACAAAAATACCACCAAATTTTCAAAAGTATAGTTTTCATAAAAATACCATAAACTTATAAAAACTAGGTCTCATCACTAAAATACCACTAAACTAGAATGCATTTTTATAAAGACTCTTAATATTATAAATCACCCTCAAGTTTTATTTTTAAAATAATATTATAACATTTTTCATAAAACCCCCTCGAGAAATGCAAACAATGTAAATACAGTGTAAACAACAAGAATAGCTCTTTAAGGACCCTAAATTAATATAGATTTAAGCGGTATCATTTCTCTTGAGCCCCAGAAAGCCGTAGAAAATGAGTGCTTACCTATTCAGGTTAAACAACACTGCAACTTAACGAAGTTATCAATAGCAATCGTCTTGAAAAAGACGCAAATCCTGCCATACATGTACAGAGGTTGTCCGATTATTCTCGAACTTAAGAATTTCAAAAGCTAAATCCATTCATAAGATATTGACTATAACTTGAATACACACTCGAACTTGTTGTAAACTCAATCCCAAACTTGAACACTTGATCTTGAACTTGAATCTGAACTTGAACTTGAATATCCAAACTTGAACTAAACTTGAACTTGAATACTTGACTTGACTTGATCCAACCATGAATATAACTTGATATGAACTTGACATGAATACCTGCATACATGATTACAACTTGAATATGAACTTGCACTCTTATATTCATGAATTTGGCCAAGGCCTATAAACTTGAATTATAAACTATAATACGTGGGTGTAACACCCTAGCACTGTTATATATATATATATATATATATATATATATATATATAATATTTTGGGGTATTTCAAATCTTGCGACATATTTCTTGATTAATATTGCTTTTGGGTGCGGATAGTGTATTTGGTAACTGTGGTTAGTATCCGACCCGACCCGTATGTTGGAAATCCATGATAGTTTAAGATTATGTCAAATATTTGCTAGTACAGAGAATCCATGCACGTTTAGATTCTATACACTTATATGATATATTTTGTATCAGCATATTTTTTAATAATTAAATAATAACCAAATAATATATTTTGATATCTAGCATAGCATGTTATCGTACCCCATATCATTTGGTTGCATCCATATATCGTGTTCATGTTCTAATTGTTAAAACAGACTTGTTTGGATCGCTGCGTATATTTACGTAGATCCGTACTTTGGGGTATGCATTTTTATTGACCGGACATCGCATTATGCTTTTAACTTATACGTATATTCTCCCTATTTAAAAATTAGATTTTTTAGAAGAAACCCGAATAATTTTCGGAGCAGTTTGATATTAGTTGTATAATCCCAATATATATTATAATATTCTTTATGTTAAACCGTTATATAAACAGTATGTATATATAATATATTTATATAGTTAATTATCCCTTTCTCTCTCTCAGCATCTCTCTCCCTCTTTCTCTCCTCGTTGTCTTTCTATTCTCTCACTATCACCTTATATATATAATTATAATATAACTTATTATTTATAAACACCTCACCTTTCTCTTCTTCTTTTCTACCCGCCACGAGAAAACCCAAACTCTAACCACACCCACGTCGTCACCAAGCCGCCGCCGCCGGTCACCAAGCCGTCACCGCCCTCTCATCCTTGTCGACCTCACCCCCGTCACCACCTCCACCTCCTCTCCTCTTTTCCTTCTTCCCAAGCACTACGACAGCCCTGCACCACGATGACGCCACCAGCAGCAACCCCAGAAACTCCAACCTCGCCGGAATCTCGCCGTCTCCATAACCCTCACCCCACCTTCATCTCCACCTCCTCACCTCCGCTCCCCGACACTACAAACAACCCCCACCATCAACTCTCAGCAGCACAATCCAGACCCCGATCACAACCCAAGAACCCCACTGCCCCTCGACACCGACGGCAGACCATCGTCGCCATCATCTCACCTCTGTCCTCACCACCACCAGAGCCCGACACAACAGCACCCACCATTCTTCAGTTCTTCGTGTTCTTTTCTTGATTGGTTCTTGATTCTCTGATCGGCTCGCCAGAGTTTCATGTGTCACCGACGATTCGGAAGACCCAATCACCGTCGTCGTCCAGCCTAGTCACCATATCACATCACTATAAGACAGGTCCAGTCCTGCACGCGTAAGTTTGCATCGTGACATTATTCCGACATCAGACATAACATCCGTATCTCGACATGAGATCTGATCCGGCAAATTCTAAACTTGCAGCATGCTTGTTACCAAGCTACCGCCGGTTGATCAAATACGGACGCGGATAGTTCTCGATAATGAAAAACATCCATTTGTACTTGATGAAACTCTGATACGAATAGAGATATGCATGATACGGACATGAGAAAATATATATATGCTATATTGGTGTACCTTCACTTAATTTAACATGTCTTACCTTTAGTTAAAAGTCAAATACGAATACATACTATATATTAGTGTTATTAGCAGAAGCGATTATGGATATTCAGTGAAAATGAAAAATACTATTTATATCTGGTAATATGCTATGTTATTATATTAATATCTATATGAATAAAAATAGTACATGTGTTTTAGTATTCAGCAATTATTACAGATTTACAGTTTTACGATATCTGTTCATATCCGTACTGATAATCGTTTATCTAGTTGCATGCCAAAACATCATGATATCATTACACTACTATATTAGTACAACAGGCTATCTAGTTGCATCATACTTAGTAGTGAACGTATAATGGTTATTACAGATAGATACATATGCATCCTGACATCAGTTTTGTTTACCGTGTTCCGATATTGATTACAGTTTTACATTAGGTATCTATTTGGTTAATATATATCACATGACATGTTCACGACACACTACCTGACTGGTTACTTGGATCTAGTTGCTAATGCCAACAATACTGACTTGTTGTCCTGACGGATGTAACATGTTGTCTGCATAGACAAGAACTGTACCTGCTTGATCTTGTGCTGGCATCAGATTTATATCGGCAATACTTGACTTGAACACAAACCTGGGGGGAAAGGGGAAATCAAGAATGTAACCGAAACGCAACTTAAGAGGATATTATTACTTGTTTGTCGTTTTCACGGGCGTTACGGAATAAATACTTATTTGCCATTTTTCCGGGCGTTACGGAATAAATACTTGTTTGTTGTTTTTCCAGGCGTTATGGAATAAATACTTGTTTGTCGTGTTTCCGGGCGTTATGGAATAAATACAATTACCGTGGTCCCGTGGGGAATGAACGGGATATATACTGTTGGGTTACGATGAGAATTACATTAATTAATTTCAAAGACTTGTAGAATAGATAACCTAGAAACACAGATTTAGGTTACACATCACATACATACACATACCTCACTATTTCATATCTGTGTTATTTATTTATATTCATATTTACTTATATGGTTATATCTTGATTACTACTGTTATTTTGATATTATGACGCACTGACGTCTGGATTTTGCATGGCCCGGTTTCTCTACCTTTATCGCAGGCAGATCAAGAGTACTTTAGCAATCAAGTCGAGTAATGAGGAATTGAACGTGTATTAGAGATGTTTAGTTTATTTATTTCCACTGTTTAGTTTATTTATTTCCACTGTTTAGTTTAGTTTCTATTGATGTGAGACCATATTGGGACATGATTCAGATATTGTTTATTGGATCTTGATTCGTTTCCGATTTATGCATATTCCTGATTTTATTTATTATGGCAGATGGACATGTACTAAATAGATTATATATTTTTGTTCTTGATATCCGATAGACAGCCATAATGTGACTGTGGAGAGATAATTCCTAGCCACTGGTAGCATGGTTGGCTCTGTCACGTGCCATAGTTTACGCATCTTGGGAAGCGGGGCGTGACAGCAGGGATAAGGGGTAGATTGATATGGAACATATATCATGGCACAAGATGTCACTTTAAAAGACACATATATGAAGTTGTCCCGTAGGTTATAACGGGGCCTTCTAATACATGTTACCATAGTCTACGGGATAAGTTAAACTCCTCTCGTATACATGAATACATTTTTTTATCAAACTACAAACAATCACGTTAGAATAATTATCTTATACTTGTAAATAAACATGTTTAGATAGTCTCATATACAACCTTACATGTTATATTTACTTAGTTTTTATTCACTTTATACATATGTCAGTCATCTTTATTTACTTATTTTAGGGACTTACCGAGCGCTAGTTCATTGACAACATTCCTCTTTATTTCTTTTCCTTGGAATGTTCGTCAGAGGGACCGGACTCTAAGGAGATCGAGCCATGCCAGGAAGACTTGGACCAGTTCGCTACCCTGCCTGACTACTAGTTCCTTTTCTGCATTTACTTCTGTATGCCAATGTTTAGGCATTTGTTTAAATCATTGTATCTTATTATTTCCAACAGTTGTATTTAAAATTTGAATGTAAATAAAGTTGTTACTTAATTTTTACTCTTGTTATTCTTACACATTGTTATATTGCTTATTTACGTTTAATATATTTATTAAGGAAAACGACCTTCTCGTAATAAATACATTACGGGCTTGCAACGTCTCCGTTTCCGTCTGCTGGGAAGCGGGGCATGACTGGTTTTATTGGCGGCCCATGTAGGTCAAATTTGCATAAAGTCTTAAGTAATATATCACAAGAATTATAAGAATTAACAACTATACATTCCTTACATTTCAAATTTCTTGAATCTATCATAACCTGTCTTTTCTATCAAGGATGGATTCTCCAAAAAATACCAACACCAACGTCAACGGCAACAGACCATCGCTTACCCTACCACCTCCCCCTACTGTTGCAAAACCAATCATCAAACAGACGGTGCTTTTAGAGGCCATCAAAAGCCTTCTGGAGGGCTAGCAGCAGCATACTACTATCCTTAAAAACCGCCCCGAAACCAAAGCACCTGGGGTAAAGCAATTTCAGGCATTGCGTCTAAAGAACTTCTCAGGGAAAGAGAGTCCTCTTGAGGTTGAAGAGTGGGCCCAAAATATCGAGGACGACCTTGCAGCAGCGCAGGTACCAGACATAGCATAGGTCCGTGTGGAAAAGTTTCAGCTCACGAACAACGCAAGAGTCTGCCCGAGAAAAGACGTCTTGCACAACTAATAGAGTGGAATATGTTAGTGTATATGCCCTAGAGGCCATTACTGTATCATACTAGTTTGTATATTACTTAATGGAAGCTTGGGATATTCACAGTTGTATAGACAATCTTGCTCAAAATGGTAGTATGCTACTTGGTTTGTTTCTACTTCAATATGTGCATGTGTTTCTTTTAGCATATCGCTTATACATATTAGTGGAGCTCTTAGGATCTTTGCTTGATTACCAGCGTTATGATGGCAGCCACACTGGTGGGGGCTGGGTAATCTACAAGCACATCCTTAAATAGGTCCCTAGTCGTAGGATTATCGAGACGGGGCATCGATACTCCGGAGTAGACTAGCGTATGTGCTTCTCATCCCAACAGGGGAGATGGTCTGTCCCACAGCCATTAGTACGTCGTACTGGAGATAGTATGCGGGTGCTCGTTAGGTTACGAGTACACTGGACAGGACTAGTCGGGAACTATTGGTTGGTAGTATACCTATCGTCAGATAACAGTTCCCAGGTGACAGGAGTACAGCTTAGTCCGTCGACTTGACACTGCTGCTTCGCCTCGAGTGTGTTCCCACTGCTTTGATTACTACCCTACCACGGCTCAAAGGAGTCGTGCAAACAGGTAGTAGTTGGGTGCAGTCCCGAAGCACTTGGAGGCGGTAGCGGTTAGATAGGATTCGTCTCTCCCGGTATTGGGGGTTGATATCGCGCTGCGTCTAGGAGAGCCATTACACAAAGTCCTTGGCCAGGGCAAGCGAGAATTACAGGTAGTGTTTCCAGTAGTTTCACAGGGTGTTCTGGGCTACACTCCGGCACGATTTGTACCGCTATTAGGGGTCTGACGTTTACCGCCCCTTAGGCCCGACATGCGATACTCATAGACGAACAGACCGGACTGTACGGAGATTATCACATTCAGGCTCAGTAGGAGTTCGGGTGGGTTTACCTCATCGGCCTTCTTATCGACATCTACCTGGGGACCGTTACGTACAGCTAGTGCCGCTTGCGGTCTGTAGTTAAACCCACTGCCAGCGTAGTGTCGAGTCTTTAGAGTCCCACACAGAGAGTTTCCCTGCACTGGGCAAAAGGTGTAGAGGCCGTATGGTTTTACAGCAAGGCTACGATCACTTACGTGCACTTGTGCGCGTATGATATTCGGGCAGACGATACTAGTGGGCTTTGGTTTAAGCCGAATCCTAGTATTGTATAGATGGATTGGTTTTGTCTTCTGTGCATTCGCATTCTACGGAATGCGGATGCGGGTGTGTATACACGGTTGTGAGGAGCGAAGAAGGAGGTGCCTCATTGGGGTTCTGACCGTTGATTCGGTCAAAACCATTATGAGGTGAGGAAAATATTTACTAATCTTTTTAATGATAATTGTGTTATGGCTAATTGTTTTGACCATTTGACCATGCATGACAATTTGACTTAGTTGACCGTTGTTGACTTGGATATTTCTTGTGAGCTCTAGACTCTTCTTTGGCTTTGGTTTTATCAAGACATGATAGTGGTCAAATCAACTTAGCCATCATAATTATCATAAAAGATTGCTTTTTATTTTTTCGATGTCTCATTATCTCATTTGGATTCTCTCTCTTCACTTGAGCTCTCAAGCTTTGCTCTTCTTCTTCTTCCTCACTAGAATTCGCAAAAGGTCTCATGTGTTGAGCAAGTTAGGGTTCAAATAGAAAAACAAATCCACCATCATATTCTACATCACCTTGGGCATCAAGAATAGCAAACTTGTTGCCTTAGTTACCTCGGCTTGAGGTGGATCTCGGACTACAGACTCTCGGGTGGATCGTCTTCGACTTTAGGAGGCCGCGGAGGTGACCAAGATCCGGATCGATCCTCGGAGCTTGCATGAACGAGGAGGATAGCGGAGAGAAGAACCGAAGGAGTGTTTTCGTGAGGTATAATCTCCTAAGCATAGTAGATAGAACCTCTAGTTGTTTGTTAGCAATGGTTTGGCAAAGATCCTCAAGCTTTAGTCTATGTTACCTTGTGATAAAAATTTGTTTTTTACCTATTCTGCCTCCCCGTAAGTACCGGGGTGGGTATCGTAGACTTACAGTGGTATTAGAGCCTCGCTAAACCATTACTAACTTGTTAGCAAAGTGTTAGAAATTCGATCGCCGGAAAAATCGCAAAATTACGTCAAAAATGCACGTTTTCTATCGATTTTAAAATCCGGTCCAAAATTTTTTCCAGGGACCTTAAAAATACGTGCAGGCTTTTTGAAGGACACACAAGAAAAACGAGCTTTTGAATCGGTCAGACCGCCGCGGAAACGCGGCGAAACCAAGTGTTTCGCCGCGGATCCGCGGCCGAGTCGACGCCGAGTCTACTCGTTTTTCCTGCAGTCTGTCCAGATTTGTACTTTGTGATTTTTCTGATACTTTGTTTCTGCCCAGATTTTGTTGAGTACTGTGTTGTGCTTGGGGTAGTTTCAAATCAAGTTATCGATCGAAATTCTAAGTATTTTAGGTAATCGGATCTTCTGTGATATGATATATGTATTGAACGTCTACTAATCTCTATACGTCGATTAGTGAGGGTTGTACATATCTGTGATCTGTGTTATTGGTTTGTGTATATGAGCTTGTTGGATTGTCGTGATGAATAGCCGGGGATGTGAGATGAGAGTTTTCATTTTTCATTCATTGTAAAATTTGTAATTTGATGTAATATTATTTTATGGCCGCACATCCGGGTTGAGTTTGTAGCCGCCATTGTATATTATTACGTTTACTGTTTTTGCTCCTAGGATAGACCCAAGGTGGGGTGCACAAACTACCGGGTACATTGAAGTGCCGAGTGGCCTACTCACGTTGTCGAGGGAGGTTGCTTCACTTCGGGTACTTGGCGGGTAGTTTGCCGCACCCGTAAGGGTCTAGGGTGGGGTTTGGCTATTCATCGCGACCATGTAATCCGTCTTTCATTGCAGGCTCAAACGAAACGCGGATTCCTAGTATATCCAATGTGTTCATCTGTGATCTGGAATGGCTATCATTGCATCTGACGAATGTGTATATCTATATATGATATCTAATAGACGTTGCTTATGTTTTGCATCCGCGCTAGTCCAGCCCCCGCTCTGTCGTTAGTTAAGTAACCTAATGGGTGATGACGGGCCCCGTGGCGAATGCGGATGGCATAAGCGTACGTTATATTTTCGTTGTTTTCTGCAATGGTAGGATTAATTGATGGGACACATTATATTAATGCAAAGAAAACAAACCAAAGCTGAATCGTTGGAACAATTTCAAAACCACTCGGTTTTTTCAAAACAGCAAAAATTTTAAAAGCGCGGAGCTTAAACCACTCCTTTTAAAAGCTATCAGGTTCCTTCGATTATATCAAGTTCACTACGTTCACGGTTTCGCCAAAACCATTCGTAGCCCTCCGTCATTTCAGTTAAATGTTCAGTAGTATTCAAGCTATGTATTTTGACCTTCGCCAAGGCATAGTGATTGGTAGCTGCTGAATATTTATATGTAGCATAGATAGATGCGTTGGTTTGGGACAGTCGTGCTACTATTTTGGCCTTCGTCAAGGGTATGTATGGGTGGGTTCAAATTAACCTGGATAATGACGGGTAGAAATTGACATGTGACTTATGATATGTTGGCCTTCGTCAAGGTCATAAGAGCATGGGGCAAAAATCCACATCGGGAGTTTCTAAGGAAATTGAAACTTGCTAGTGTTGCATACCATTTGGAGTTTGATAATGTTGGTAGGATTCTTTCAGTATTATCACACAATGATATTTGGATCCCGATCCTACTGTGAGTATCCGTTATTCCTCGGGAGACTTTTCACTTAACGATCAATGCTATAAACCAAGTAGGTGTCTAGAAAGGTATTAGCGGGGCTATGCCTACAGGGAAAAGAGGTTATTTAATTAAGGAACTTCGCGAAAGCGTCGTAAAACCTCCCTCGAAATACCGACACTAGCCTGGCTGAACGGTTAAGCAAGTATTGTACGGTGAGATTAATCCTGACTGATTCTTTTTTTATGGTTTGAGGAAGGATTCGAGAAACAGTGGGAGCCATCCTGTTTAGATAAACTAAAAACCAATCTAAACTTGCAAGAGCATCATGCTAAGTATTTTCTTCTCTCTCTCTTAATTGCAGCGACCCAGTGACCAGACATAGGTTACATCTAGATAATAAAATGACTGAATCTGACTGTTATGACTGGCAAAGGTCTGTCCAGATGTCCATTACCCATGACAAACCGGGACACCTCTTCACTAATCCAACCCCTGCCGTCTCAGGACCGGTTTCCATCGTCACAGATACTAATATCCGTAAGACATCGGAAAAATACTGTGCGAATGCCAAGTGCCTCGTGTTGGCCTCAGTTGATGGTACATACCAGAGGCAGCACGAGAAGATGAACTTAGTTTCTGTCTTCCTCCATAACAAAGATTTATATGGAGAGCAATCTCGTATCGCAAGATATGAGACCTCGAACGAATTGCTTCAAGCGAGGTTGGCTGTCGGGTCATCTGTAGGGGACAACATCCTTGCAGAGACTAGCTATTTTGATGAGCTTACGGACCTGAAGACCACGTTGAAGAACGGGTCAGATACTGACTTGATTCTGCAGTCTCTGCCCTCTACTTATACCCTGAAGGAAACCAGGGAAGAAGAAGGAAAGGGAATGGCAAAAGTTTCGGGACTGGATGTTGTGAAGGAGGGAAGTTCCTATTGTTATGGGAAAGGACATTGGCAGAGGGATTGCAGGGCTAGCAAAGCCAGTAGCCAGGATTCGAAACATGTTGTGGCTTCGGCTTCGGGTGTGTTTGTAATAGAAAACTGTATGTCAATTAACTCTACTTCCTGGGTACTAGATACCGGATCGGGATCTCATATCTGTAATTCATTTCAGGTTTTGAGAAACCGTAGAGTTATCAGGATAGGTGATATGACTCTCAGAGTTGCGAATGGAATGAGCGTGAACGCTGAATCCGTATGGGAATATCACCTAGGATTGACAAGTGGGCAGATATTGATTCTACGTAACTGTTTATATGTATCTAGTCTAGCCTGTAATATCATATCTGTATCCTTACTTTCTAAGGAAGGATATGATTTTACTTTTGTAAGCGATGTGGTACACATCCACCTAAATCAAGTTCTGATTGGGTCAGGTACATTAGAAAACGGAATATATGTATTAAATCAAACTCAGGTTTTCAGTGTCCAGAACACACTTAAAAGAAAGTCTCCGGAAACAAATCAGGCTTTCTTATGGCATTGTAGACTGGGTCACATCAATGAGACACGGTTAACGAAGTTACATAAAGAGGGATATTTGAATCCATTCGAGTATCAGTCTTATGCTACTTGTGAATCTTGTCTCATGGGAAAGATGGCAAAGACTCCGTTCACTGGACACGGAGTAAGAGCGAGCGAGCTCTTGGGACTCATACACAGTGACGTGTGTGGTCCAATGTCTACACATGCTAGAGGTGGTTATTCCTATTTCATTACTTTTACGGATGATTTCTCCAGATATGGACATGTCTTCTTGATGAAGCATAAATCCGAGGCCTTTGAAAAATTCCAGGAATATAAGAATGAAGTAGAAAAACAAACAGGCAAAAGTATCAAGACACTGAGATCTGATCGAGGTGGTGAATACTTAAGTGCCGAGTTTCTGGACTACTTAAAAGAGAATGGAATTCTCTCTCAGCTTACTCCTCCATACACACCACAACATAACGGTGTATCTGAAAGACGGAATCGAACCCTATTGGATATGGTTCGTTCCATGATGAGTAAGGCTGAGTTACCGCGATCTTTCTGGGGTTATGCACTAGAATCAGCTGCATATCTTTTGAACAAGGTTCCCTCCAAGACTGTGTCTACCACACCATATCAGATGTGGTGTGGGAAGAAACCCCATCTTTAATATTTGAAGATATAGGGATGTCCAGCTTTTGTTAAGAAGCAGCATGCGGACAAACTCGAGGCACGCTCAGTACTGTGTAAGTTTGTGGGATACCCAAAGAACTCCAGGGGGTATCTTTTCTATTACGCAGAGGAACAAAAGGTTTTTGTTTCTCGTCATGCCCACTTTCTGGAATATCGGTTTTTAGAAAAAGAAATAAGTGGGAGCGCAGTAGAACTGGAAGAAATTCTAGAACTACAAGCTATTACTGAAAGTTTGGTTGAACCAGAAGTTTCAGGAGAACTGGACATCCCAGCGCCACTCCGCAGGAGTAGTAGGCAGTCTCATCCGCCCGAGAGATACTACGGTTTTCTCATAGAAGGGGATCGAGAGGATTGCATCATTGAAAATAATGAGCCTACTAGCTTCCAGCAAGCCATTCAGAGCGGTGACTCAGTAAAATGGCTGGATGCAATGCGGACTGAGATGGAGTCCATGTACACCAACAAAGTTTGGACTTTGGACATTGCTCCAGAAGGGGTAAAACCCGTAGGCTGCAAACGGATCTTCGGAAAGAAGATTGGTGTAGATGGGCGAGTTGAAACCTATAAAGCTAGACTTGTTGCGAAGGGTTTTCGTCAAAGACCTAGTTTGGACCATGACGAAACCTTTTCTCCAGTGGCTATGCTCAAATCCATTCGGATCCTTCTTGCCATTGCTGCCTTCTACGATTATGAGATCTGGCAGATGGACGTAAAGACGACATTTCTAAATGGTAATTTGGAAGAATGCATCTATATGGATCCGCCGGAGGGTTTCATTCAGAGTGGGAGCAGCGGTAAAGTGTGCAAGTTGCTTAAGTCCATTTATGGACTGAAGCAGGAATCGCGGAGCTGGAACATCTGCTTTGATGATACTGTCAAAGAATTCGACTTTATCAAAAATCCGGATGAACCATGCATTTACAATAAGATTGTAGGGAGAACTGTGGTATTCCTCGTCTTGTACGTAGATGACATTCTCTTAATAGGAAATGACATTCCTATGCTACAGTCAGTCAAAGGATTCCTGTCACAGAGGTTCTGCATGAAGGACCTGGGCGATGCCAACTACATTCTGGAGATCCAGATCTATCGTGATAGATCTAAGAGGATGTTGGGACTTTCGCAGTCCAGGTACATCGACACCATACTGAATCGATTCAGTATGGAAGATTCAAAGCGCGGTAATCTACTGGCTTATCATGAATCACCCTCTCGAAAGAGATGTCTCCCAAGACTGATTTGGAAAGGGCTCGCATGTCATCTATACCCTACGCATCTGCGGTAGGCTCTATAATGTATGCGATGTTGTGTGCCAGACCAGATGTAGCATACGCATTGAGCGTTGTAAGCCGGTATTAGTCGGACCCAGGGGAGAAACACTGGATAGAAGTAAAGAACATTCTCAAGTACCTGAGAAGGACTAAGGAGATGTTCTTGGTGTATGGCAGAAAAGACCTCCAGATCGAGGCCTTTGCTGATTCCAGCTTCCAGAGTGACAAGGATGACTCCAAGTCCATGTCGGGTTATGTCCTTACCCTCAATAGAGGGGCGGTTTGCTGGAAGAGCTCCAAGCAGGAAACCGTTGCTGACTCAACTATGGAAGCGGAGTACATAGCTGCTTGCGATGCCGCAAAGGAAGCTGTCTGGATAAAGAAGTTCCTCACGGAGCTTCAGGTGGTTCCCACCATTGTTGATCCAATACCGCTGTATTGTGACAACAACGGCGCTATAGCTTTAGCGAAGGAACCCAGGTCCCATCAGAAGTCCAGACACATTTTGAGGCGGTACCACCTGATCAGGGAGATCGTAGATCGCCGGGAGATCGAGGTGAGGAGAGTAGATTCGGAGAATAACACTGCAGATCCACTCATGAAGGCCATACCCCAGATTCAGTTCGAGCGGCTGATCGAGATGATAGGTCTTCGATACGCCAGTACATGGCCCTAGTGCAAGTGGGAGATTGTCAGTGTATATGCCCTAGAGGCCATTATTGTATCATACTAGTTTGTAAATTACTTAATGGAAGTTTGGGATATTCACAGTTGTATAGACAATCTTGCTCAAAATGGTAGTATGCTACTTGGTTTGTTTCTACTTCAATATGTACATATTAGTGGAGCCCTTAGAATCTTTGCTTGATTACCAGCGTTGTGATGGCAGTCACACTAGTGGGGGCTGGGTAATCTATAAGCACATCTTTATACAGGTCCCTGGTCGTAAGATTATCGAGACGGGGCATCGATACTCCGGAGTAGACTAGCGTATGCACTTCTCATCCCAGCAGGGGAGATGGTCTGTCCCACAGCCATTAGTACGTCGTACTGGAGATAGTATGCGGGTGCTTGTTAGGTTACGAGTACACTGGACAGGAATCGTCGGGAATTGTTGGTTGGTAGTATACCTATCGTCAGATAACAGTTCCCAGGTGACAGGAGTACAGCTTAGTCCGTCGACTTGACACTGCTGCTTCGCCTCGAGTGTGTTCCCACTGTACTTTGATTACTACCCTATCATGGCTCAAAGGAGTCATGCAAACAGGTAGTAGTTGGGTGCAGTCCCAAAGCACTTGGAGGCAGCAGCAGTTACATAGGATTCGTCTCTCTCGGTATTGGGGGTTGATATCGCGCTGTGTCTGGGAGAGCCATTACACAAAGTCCCTGGCCAGGGCAAGCGAGAATTACTGGTAGTGTTTCCAGTAGTTTCTCAGGGTATTCTGGGCTATACTCCGGCATGAATTATATCGCTATTAGAGGTCTGACGTTTACCGCCCCCTAGGCCCGACATGCGATACTCATAGACGAACAGACCGGACTGTACGGAGATTGTCACATTCAGGCTCAGTAGGAGTTCGGGTGGGTTTACCTCATCAGCCTTCTTATCGACATCTACCTGGGGACCGTTACGTACAGCTAGTGCCGCTTGCGGTCTGTGGTTCAACCCACTGCCAGCGTAGTGTCGAGTCTTTAGAGTCCCACACAGAGAATTTCCCTGCACTGGGCAAAAGGTGTAGAGACCGTATGGTTTTACGGCAAGGCTACGATCACTTACGTGCACTTGTGCGCGTATGATGTTCGGGCAGACGATACTAGTGGGCTTTGGTTTAAGCCGGATCCTAGTATTGTATAGATGGATTGGTTTTGTCTTCTGTACATTCGCATTCTACGGAATGCGGATGCGGGTGTGTATGCACGGTTGTGAGGAGCGAAGAAGGAGGTGCCTCATTGGGGTTCTGACCGTTGATTCGGTCAAAACCATTATGAGGTGAGGAAAATATTTACTAATCTTTTTAATGATAATTGTGTTATGGCTAATTGTTTTGACCATTTGACCATGCATGACAATTTGACTTAGTTGACCATTGTTGACTTGGATATTTCTTGTGAGCTCTAGACTCTTCTTTGGCTTTGGTTTTATCAAGACATGATAGTGGTCAAATCAACTTAGCCATCATAATTATCATAAAAGATTGGTTTTTATATTTTCGATGTCTCATTATCTCATTTGGATTCTCTCTCTTCACTTGAGCTCTCAACCTTTGCTCTTCTTATTCTTCCTCACTAGAATTCCCAAAAGGTCTCATGTGTTGAGCAAGTTGGGGTTCAAATAGACAAACAAATCCACCATCATATTCTACATCACCTAGGGCATCAAGAATAGCAAACTTGTTGCCCTAGTTATCTCGGCTTGAGGTGGAGCTCGGACTACAGTCTCTCGGGTGGATCGTCTTCGACTTTAGGAGGCCACGGAGGTGACCAAGATCCGGATCGATCCTCGGAGCTTGCATGAACGAGGAGGATAGCGGATAAGCATAGTAGATAGAACCTCTAGTTGTTTGTTAGCAATGGTTTGGCAAAGATCCTTAAGCTTTAGTCTATGTTACCTTGTGATAAAAATTTGTTTTTTACCTATTCTGCCTCCTCGTAAGTACCGGGGTAGGTAACGCAGACTTACAGAATACGTTCCACGACCTATTCGATGCGATGTTTTCCCCGAGACTGCTCGTTTAGATATGGAACAATAGTTCATCCACCTGCAACAAGACTCTATGTAAGTAAAATCAGTGGTAAATATGATGCCGAATTCGTCATGCTTTGCAGGAAAAGATTTCGTCTCAAATTCTGTTCCGTAAAACACATCACTGTTCTGACATCAACATTATATCAGGTTCACGACACACCTGATCCCTACCGATGAGATTCGGACTAAACGATTCCAATAAGGCTTAGACCCAGAGATTCAAGCGGCTTTAGCCATAGGCGACTATCCGACTCATGAACTCGCTGTGAAGGCAGCGCGCTGTTATGAAGCTGTGATCAAGAAGAAAAGTAAGCCGCAAGCAGCTGGAATCAAACACCCTGCTATCTTGATGACAGTAGAAGCCTCTTCCAGGCCGACTTTTGAACCCAAGTGGGCAGGAGGATCATTTAACCGATCCAATCCAGATTTTTATTACTACTGCAAGAAAACTGGACACTTGGTGAAGAACTGCGGGCGTGTAAATGGCCTGTGTTTGATTTGTAGCGCATCTACTCATGTTATAAGAGCATGCCCATATCGAAGTAACACTGCACCAGCATCCAGAACCACAATGCCAGCTCTGCAGAGGCCAACTATTCAGGCACCTGCACCCCGCCTCGCTCTTCCTGCACCAGCTCCACGTGGACCGTCAGTACAGCCTCAGCAACAATTCTATCAGGCACAGAGAAATGTGCCTCATAGACAGAGGAATGTGCCTCCGGTGAGGAGGAATGTACCGAGATGTCAAGCTTTCACAATGACGGTCGATGAGGCCAAAGCCACAGGACAAGGCATCACCGGTAAATTCTTCCTATTCTTTCAACCTTTCAAAACTTGTACATTGTTATACTTTCCCCTATACTTAAACGCAACCTCACACAACATAGGTACTATACTAGTTGCCACCCTTCCTGCACTCGCACTTTTCGATACTGGAACTTCACATTGCTTCATGTCACAACAGTTCGTGAGAACACACGCGATTCCCGTTAAGCTACTCATTTCAAGCTAGAATGTCAATTCCGGGAATGGAGCCTTAAAGGAAATTTTGGGATAAGATCAGTACCCAGTTGTAGTTTGCCGCTGAGAGTTCTATGCAAATTTCAAAGTGCCGGACATACCAAATTTCGGTGTTTTGTTGGGAATGGACTGGCTAGGAGTATTTTATGCCACCATTGACTGCCGTTAAAGGAGGGTAGTATTTGAGACACCAGATCACCCAGTCTTCTATTTCAATAGTGGAGACAGAACGTTGGAGCCAGGAAGAAACCGTGCTAAGTCAGAGACTGCAGAAGTGTCCTTCCTACAAGACGAAGGAGAAAAGCCTGAAATAGTTTGAAAGTTTGAGAATGTTTTCCCTGAAAACATATCAGATTTGCCTCCCGATCAAGCTCTTGAATTTAATATTGATTTACAATCTGGTGCACAACCTGTAATCAAAACTCCATATCGACTAAGACCGAAAGGATTGAAAGAAATTCATATCCAATTAGACGAGCTCCTGAAGAAAGGTTGGATCAGACCCAGTACTTTAAGTTGGGGATCATCGGTGTTACTGGTTGATTGGTGTGAAAATTTGAGTTTTTAAAGTATAATAAATACCACAATCAATAACGGTGTCGCAATAGCAAGCCGATAGTGAGTACGGGTCGTTCACAGGGAGATGGTAAATTACTAATCTTATTTTAGACAAGTTAATTGAAAAGGGTTTGATTGTTGTTTTTATTCTAAAAGAGATTTGAAAATATTAATGTTAGAAGAACTCATTAGGGTTTTCGGATTGGGTTATTTAAGAAATATATTAAAGATACTTTAGCTTTACCCACTTGTTGAATTAATGCGGGGATAATATCAAACAATGGGGATTAGGATTTAAAAGGGTACTAGGGATTCCCTTCATCGATCCTTGTCCTTCCATTATTTACTATTATCTCAAGTCTCTAACAAAGTTCGCACAACTTGTCTTGAAAATTGGGTTGCAACTATCATCGAAGGATAGAGTGTCTAAAAAGAGAGAGAGAAGTAGTTTATTTTTGAAAAAGTTTTAGATTCATAATTGGGTTAAGGGAAAATGTAAGAGATTTTCCATCTCTCAAATTCCTCTTTCCTAAACCCCGACGAGCGAGAAAATTACTCATCCATTAAATCAAAATAAAACAAAAAAGAAAGGAGAAAAACAAATTAAAAATAATTATTTAAAACTAATTTATAGGGCCCTCACGAATGCAAGGAGCAACTTTTGAGTGTCATCACTTTATACAATATTAAGAAAGAAGAAGGAAAAAGAAAGATTCATAAAAAAAGAAAAGAAAACCATCTACGATTAATAAAATAAAAGCGTAAGGATTAAAGTGCAGAAATTTAAGATGTGAAAAGAAAAGATAAGAAATAAAATTGAACACTACCTTTTATTGATAAACTTCAATATTTAATGGCTAAAAGAAAAGATACAAGAATTCTAAAAGCCTAAAAGAAAACCTTAAATGATCTTTCTTCATTACTGCTCGATCCTTTATATAGGACTTGGATTATAAAACCCTAACCCTAATATTAATATACTTTTAATGACGATCGTGACCCTGAAATTTCACATCGAATGGCCACGATTCGGCTGCTGATCTGCCGCCAATTGCCCTATTCGGCTGTTGATCCACCGCCTTTTTGTGAGATCTCTTCTCCAAATTTTTTTCTCTTTCTTCTTTTGATTTTAGGAACTTTTTCTGATGATAAAATCTTGAAAATATTATCTTCTTCTTGAAGTTGTGAGAATCTTCAATTTGTTCCTAAATTTGGTACATTTGACTTACTAACTTGATTTGATTTGGATCTCTTATTCATGTTTGTAGTCTTGAACTGATTTGTTACTTTAATACCTATACAATATCTCAAATCAAATCATTAGTAGTATATATTTTATTTGAAAAAATATTCTAACCAATTTTACTTATAAATAAATTACTTAACGGTTAAGAAATTCAAGAATATTTGATATGATATGATATGCATATTTTAATAATTAAAAATCGCATGGATATTTTAAATATGATATGAAACCATTTAACTCCAAATTATATTCATTATAAGTTAAGAAATATATGACGAAATCTTTTTACATATAAACCCACATATGTTCTTAAATTACAAATAACACCATTTGGTAATTAATAATAAGAGTGAAAATGACCGTAAAAATATGCAATAAATATGACTGATCAAATACCCCCAAACTTATCTTTTGATCAACTCGAGCAACTGTTTTATTTTAAAATAAAAAGAAAAACCTAGCATACTTTCGTAGGCAGCACTATTGCACTTAGCTCGTACAACAAACCTTTAAATCTCTAGGTATCCATAATATGAGGATTGTTGTCTCCTGAGGGTTTTCAGCGAATACCACCCACAAAATTCCAAAATTGTAGAAAATAAAGGAAACAAAGATAAGAAAACGAAAACTACATACAATGATAAGAATATATAAAAGAAAAACTTGAAAATAAGAGTTTCGAGCTACACTAGGTTTTTAGTTGTCATGAGCCCTATCTTAATGGTCTTGAAGAAGATGCCGGAAATCACATTCTCCTTCAATAAAACATCGTCTTTAATCTTCCTCTCTACCTTTCCTCCAAATATCGATCATATACCCCTACGTGTGTATAAAAGTCATCCCTACACTTGGAGAATTCAATTCAAGCTATCATACCCATTGTCCATATTCTTTAGTACTTTTTAGTCGGTGATATTTTAGATGGATTTGCTCAAATATTTTTCATTCGATCGTTAATACTTCTTGAGATACTAACCAACCGATTACCGAATGTGCTCACTTATTAAGGCGTAATTAGCAACATCCTAATCTTGCAATATCTAATACTTAGCAGTGACCCCCAAACCAGTTGGTCTAAAGCATTAGGTAATAAAACACAATCACTGTATTTTTTATATGCCGCCTTAAGTAATTACAAAACCAGTGTTCATTTTTTTAAATTTTAATTTATACATCATTTATATTTTGTTGATTTTTTTCATACTAAGGTTTCCAGGTAAGAGTATTTCAAGGTATCCTCTACTATCCCAACCTTCAAGATTTGTATACGTGCATATAGTAGGATATCAACGTTCAGAAGTTTGGATTCAAGAATAAGGACTATCCTTTCAACATATTTCTATCCGCAGATTAGTGACTCATTTATCTTGCCAACCCTTAGGACAATAGCTCATGACCACGTATTACTAGTTTCGTTCTAAAATATCTAATTTTCTTGCATTCATAAGTCCCTTCCTCTCTTTCATATGCAATTTTCGCTTTCTAACTTTCATTTTCAAAATCTTCTAGTTTTTTTTGTGCATATGATGCGTAGATACATTGTGCAATGCAAAATTTACATATGATGCGTGGATACATACTGTCACGCCCCGCTTCCCAGAGTACGCTAAGATGGGCACGTGACATAGCCAACCATGTTACCTGTGGATAGGAAAAATCCCTCCACAATCACATTACGGCTGTAGAGATATCAAGAGCTGGAAAATAAACTAAGCTATCTAGTACATGTCCATGAGCCAGAATGAATGAGTCAAGAAATAATGATAATATGCAGAAGCAAAGGATACAAATAATGAAACACATGGAAAGTAAAACTGCATACCAACAGGATCCTCACCGCTCGGTCTAACAGCGGCAATACTCCTGATCAGTCTGCATCAAAGGTAGAGGATCTGGGCCATGCAAAACCCAGACGTCAGCGCGTCATAACATCAAGCAATAATATAAACAGGGGTAGCAATGCATGCAAGTATGAGCATAAATGGTAAACAATCATAACGGTGATACAAGTAAGGACAGTAGGGGTAATGTGTAGTGAGTTATCTAAACTGGTCTAGTGGGTTAACTACTCTCAAGTCTTTGAAATCAATTTGATGAATCATCGATGTAACTCAATAGTATCACGTGCATGCCCGGGACCACGGTCTAAGACTCTCGGGCTGAAACCGAGACGTGCCGCTAGGCACTAAAAGGGAAAGGATAAAGACCAACGATGTCAGCAGCATCGTCACGAGGCGGGCCTGGCCTCTAAAACTGATCAGTAAAAGAAAGCAACTGTCGAGTTACAAGTCAGGTTTCATCATTGATTTCCCCATACCCCCAAGTTATGTGTGTCAAATCAGGTATTCAGTAATCAAGAACTAATGCCAACACAGGATCAAGTAGGTGCAGGTTTGTCTGGATAGACAACAGGAACGGTCCGTAAGGACTACATGTCAGGTTTGTTGGCATTAGACACAAGATCAGGTAACAGGTAAAGCCATGGTACATCAGGTCAAGTCGAGTAGTGTATTTAGATGTCAGGTCATGTCAAGAGTGTACGGTACCATGTCGTAACAAATAGGAAGTGCATAGGTCATGTCAGGAAGCACAAAATACTATGTGGGTGCTCATAAATCAAACTAATATAAACCTGTATAAACCAAACAAGCATGGGTATAGATGAAACAAAAAAAATGAAACACGGTGATGATATATGCAAGGGTACAGATTAAAGCATGATGATGCACAGTTATAGATTAGAGATAGGGTTGTGGTTCCAACTTTAAATATCCTACACTTAAACAAATATAGAATTGTTAAATCTCGTTATTATGGGTTAACTGGTCTAAAGATGCAGTGATATATAAAATATGCTCAATGGATGCAACCGGTTATTCAGGGTAGGAACTATTTAACAGTGCTATGTATTATGCGGTTAACTAGTAAATAATCTAACAACGTATGTGAGTATGTGATATTGTACTTCAAGATGCAACAAGTTATAATTTAAACCCAAGTCTTATAATTCTATAATTTGACATCGAAAAGCAAGAATGGAAACTAATAGCTTTAGGTTCAATTTATAGGTTCAATCATGAAATAAATTTGTATAAATAATATGTTGGAGATAGTGCCCTCAGAGTCAATTATTGGATCACAGGCACGTGATTGCAGTGATTGAGGGAGGACCTATCCCGGTAGGACAGTCTTACTCGAGATGATAGTATGCTATCTGGTTTACCTTTATCATCGTGTACTGCTTTAAGTGACCTGACATGTCGCTATTGCACGTTGATAGAGCCCCTAGGATTCTTGCTTGACTACCGGCAGTATGAGGGCGATCATATACGTGGGAGCTGGTAGTCTATAAGCACATCCTTAAAAGGTCCCTAGTCGTGGGAGTTTCGAGACAGGGCATCGATTCTCCAGAGTAGACTAGTGTATACAGTCGAGACCCCGACGAGGGGCGGTGGCCGGTCTCACAAGCCACTGGTGTCAGTAGGTTCACCTAAGATGTATACAGGTGCTCATTGGGTTATGAGTACACCGGACAGGACTCGCCGGGAACATGCTAGTTGGTCTTATACCTGACGTCAGATAGCAGTTCCCAGGTGACATGTGTACAGGTTAGTTCATCGACCTGGGGATCGTCATTTGTCTCGTGTGAGTTCCCACTGTACTTTGATTACTACCCTACCACGGCTCAAAGGAGTCGTGCAAACAGGTTTTAGTTGGGTACAGTCCCGAGCCACATGGAGGCAGTGAGCGGATCTTCGGGGGTTTCGTCTCTCCCGGTATTGGGGGTGAGGTCGCGATGTGTCTAGGAGAGCCATTACATAAAGACCTTGGCCAAGGCAGGAGATTTACTGGTAGGTATTCCAGTAGTATCTCAGGGTGTTCTGGGCTACACTCCGACACGACTTGTACCGCTTTTGGGGGTCTGACTTTTACCAACCCCCTAGGCCC
Organism: Agapanthus africanus; assembly: GCA_030015575.1. Lineage (NCBI taxonomy): Eukaryota > Viridiplantae > Streptophyta > Magnoliopsida > Asparagales > Amaryllidaceae > Agapanthus > Agapanthus africanus. The sequence continues at coordinate 47,628,756 of JASDDO010000026.1, read as the reverse complement.
GCCATGCGATGCTCATAGACGAACGGACCGGACTGTACGGATATTGTCACTGACAGGCTCAGTTGGGTGTCGGGGTGAGCTTCCTCATCGACGTCCCTTTTAGTCAATAGCTGGTGGCCCGTCACGTATTGGCTTATACCTCTGACGTGCTAGTGGTTAAATCCACAGCCATAGTATTGACGAGTCTTTAGAGTCCACCACACTTTCAGTTACTCAAGTTTCGGGCGAAACGCTGTAGAGGCCGTATGGAGATATGGCAGGGTCCGATCAGATACGTGCGGTATTGCACGGATCAGGATCGGACGGTTTTGTACTAGTGGCCGTATAGTTATATGGCAGCGTTCGATCAGATACGTGCGGTATTGCACGGATCAGGATCGGACGGATATTACTAGCCGGCTTTGGCTTAAGCCGGTACTAGTTTAGTACAGTGTAGATTTTGTCTCATTGCATTTGTATCCGGTCGGAATACAGATGCGGGTGTGTATGCACAGTGTGGGGTTTTCCTGTAATTTATTACGGGACCAGTTTTCTGGAGTTGCCAGTTTGCATTCCGTTCCGGCCGGTTTTTCTTTGTTCTTTCCCGGCCGGACTTTTCTGATGGAGGGGGTAATTTGCAGTTTTGCAAATTACATATTGTGGAGGTTTTATTTGTAAGATGGTTTATTATGAAAGCATCTTTTGATGCCTTTCTTATCCTTCATTATCATTTGCTTTATGTGATTAGATTTGATAAGAAGAGTTGATGTGAGTTTTGTGATGATGATGTCTTGGTTGTGGTCACCCTTCATTATCTCCTACACTCACCTCCCTTCATGTTTATGCTATCATATTCATTCCTCCACCCTCTTGCTCTCACTTGATGAAATGGTTGAAGAAAAGAAAAGAGAGAAGAAGAAAAGAGAAGAGAGGAAGAAAAATGAGAGTGATTCATTTTGTGCATATCATTCTTCATCTCATTCCATTGCTAGAAAATTGAAAGCACCAATTTTCTATACACCATTCCTCCATCTATGGCAACCAACCCCAAAGTGAGACATACATTCTACATTACACTCCCTACAGCATATCTTGAGCATGTCGAGTAGCCGGCTTCATGCGCGAGTTGCCTCGGTATTGAGGTGGGAGCCCGTAAAAGTACCCGGCTTCGTGGTGCCCTTTCCGACGAGGAGGAGATGGACGGAGATCCCGCGAGGAGATCGGAGTGGAGATGAAGACCGGAGGACTTGGATCGTCGGTATATCTCTAACCCTTCTCTTTGTAGTTAGCTAGATTTAGTTTAATGGCCCGATCCGGTTTTAGTGCGCGGTGGTGCCGATTTGCCAAGTCCGCAAAAATTTAAGTTTACCACCGTTTCCGCGTTTGGCCGTCGGATTGACGGCCGGGGCGCCGCCGTGCACTTACAGTGGTATCAGAGCCTCGCCATTAACATAGTCTAGCTTGGTGTAATGTGTTTTTCTGTTTCGATCGATCGAATGTTCCAAAACTGCATTTTAGTTCGAATCAGTTTCTGTTGAAAATTTTTGGTCTCGAAAATTTTTTCAGGTTGTAAAATATTGATGTACTGGAAAATATAAGAGTTCTGTAAAAATTTGACGATGTAACTCCACAGTTGGAGCGCGGAAGCGCCGCGAAACCCCACCTCGCGCGGCCCTTCCGCCGCGCACTATTCACATCACATCACCAAATTTTTTCAGAGGCCTTTTGGGCTTAAAATATGGGTTTTGGAATATTAAAATTGGGCCCAGGATTTCTGTGAGTGCTACAGTTTTTGTTTGGGGGCCCACTTGTTAATTTTTGATCGATCGGATATTTTAAACACATTTTTCACAGTATTTACATTATATCTGCGACCGTGAATGTCACTCGATCGGTAAATCCTGTCTAACTGCTATAGCCCGGTTAGACGGATTTGCGAACGTGATTTTCACGTTGATGTTCTATGTTTATGCTGTGATGTTGCGGATCGGTCGTGGGGATAGCCTGGATGCAATGCTAGTACAGTTGTGGTGGTATTATGTACTTTTGATATTGCGGGGCGAGCGTCCGACATGTGGACTGCCGTCACTGCCTGATTGTATTATTCTTTTGGGGCACGACCTGGTTGCGGTCGATGTACCTGGTGTATGTATATTTTACTTTCTGTACTAGGATTACCCCGCGGTGGGGTGCACGGATAGCCGGGTTCTGGAGGGCAACAAGCCCGCATCTCATGGCATTGAGACGGAGGGGGCTTCACTCTAGGATTGGCGGGCTATTCGCCGCACTCGTAGGGGGTACAGGTTGACCCAGGAGGGGTGCCCAAGTTACCGGATTCCGTGAAGTGCTGGGTGGTCCATTCACGGCGCTGAAGGGGGCTGCCTCGCTTCAGGTTTTGGCGGGTGACTTGCCGCGCCCGTAGGGGTCTAGGATTTCATTGCACAGGCTATCCACACGACCAGGGGAACGTCGGGTTTCAGTAGTGGCTCTGTGAAACCCGAGGATCCCAGATATCTGTATTGTTCTGTGATGCTGTTCATTTCTGTGATGTTGCATTTCTTTTCATGCCTTGAGCGAAATATAATATATTGGTATATATATTAGTAGATGTTGTATATGTTTTACATCCGCGCTAGTCCAGTCCCCGCTCTGTCGTTAGTTAGCTAACCTAACGGGTAATGACGGGACCCAGTGGCGAATGCGGATGGCATATACGTACATCAGTATATTTTCGTTCTTTGTGGTGTGATCAATTGATGGGACTGCATTGATTCGGATCAATGCAAGTTTAAAAACAAACCTATTCTGATGTTGTTGGAACACTTTTCAAAAAGCTGTTATTGCAAGGACGTTCACTTTTGTTTTGCATCGTGGTATTCATTTGGAATATCCTGCTCCTCAGTCGACGAGGCAAGGGCCGAGATCCCTTCACCGGGAGTGACCCCTTGGACAGAAGTTTGCGTCAGGGCATTAACTTCACTATAGCCGATTACTTTTGCTTTGCACCGTGGTATTCAGTTGGAATATCCTGCACCCCATTCTACGGGGAAAGAGCCGAGATCCTTTCACCGGGAGTGACCTCTTTAGTAAAGGTTTTTCGTCACTATATTTTCTAAAAAGCTATCCGTTCCTTCAACGATATCAAGTTCGTTACGTTAAAGGTTTTCGCCAGAAACCATTCGTAGCCCTCCGTCGTTTCATATGGGTAGTCAATAGTATTCAAGCTGTGTATGTTGGCCAAAGTCAAGGCACAGTGTTTGGTAGCTATTGGGTATTCATATGCAGCATAGATAGATGCGTTGGTTTGGGACAGTCGTACTGCCATTTTGGCCAAAGTCAAGGGTAGGTACGGGTGGACTCAAATTAACCTGGAGAATGACGGGTTGAACTTGACATGTGACTTATGATATGTTGGCCAAAGTCAAGGTCATAAGAGCATGGGGCAGAAATCACATCGGGAGTTTCAAAAGTACTGAAACTTGCCAGATATGCGCATACCTTCTGGAGTGTGATACCGTGAGTGGATTCCGTCACGTTGTCATGCGATGAGAGTTGGATCCCGATTCCCACTGATGAGTTAGTATACTCCTCGGGTGACCCCGACTAATTCTTCTTTCAGGTTTGGAGGAGAATTTGAGGTACAGTGGGAGGATTCCAGATTAGATAAATTGGTAACCATTCTGATCTAGGTTAGAGTGCACGCTGAGTGTTTCTTTTCTCTCTCTCTTTGGCAGCGACCATTGACCCGACCCTAAGATTTTGACTCAGTGACCAAGTTGACCGAACCTTCTTAACACTGGCTTTTGGATTGTCAGAGTTGCAAACCTCATTGCCACTCCTGCTTTTACCCTTTTTCTCCAGGACACCCCGTTTTACTACGAACGTCCACTTCCATTGGACAAAACCATCGTATGGTTAGATACGAACTCGAAGGGATTTATTCGAGGATGGTTTCCGGTTCTGGAGAAAACGGATAGGACTATTCAGTTGTCTTTTCTTTTCACCCTCTCTCAGGTTGCGAGTACTCCTTGGTTTAGGAGTAGTACACCTATTACGCAAATTGGATAGTCTTCTTCCAAACCATAGGCTGGTGCCGACCGGTAGGGAAGGAAGAAAGCCAATTAGCCTAAACGGTGTACAGAAGGTATTAAGTTAAGACAAAGTAAGGGATTAGTAAGAGGGCAAAGTAAATTGCAACAGATATTCACGACCAAACCATGTATTCCTTCGCCAATCCTAAATCACCTTTGTATTTCTCCAGGACACTCCGTATCATTACGAAGATCCCATTTTATTGGATAATCCATCGTATGGTTATATACGAACTCGAAAGGAACTCGTTCCAGTTCGGGGATGGATCCTGGTTCAGGAGAAATAGGAATAAAGTACATTCAGGTGTCATTTATCTTCACCTTCTCTCGCGTTGCGAGTGCTCCTAGGATTAGGACAGTACACCCTTTATGCTTTTTGGATAGTCTTCTTCCAAACCATAGGCTGGTGCCGAACGGTAGGGAAGGAAGAAAACCATTTGGCCTAAAAAGGTGTACAGAAGGTAATGACTAAAGACATATGAAGGGATTTGGAGAGGTGGCAAAGAACTATACGGTTACAGTCATGAATCTGGAAGAGGCATCACTAGGAATACCGGGATACCCCATCGAAACATTTCAATATTTCAGTCTCACTGTGTAATGTTAAAAGAAAACTGATTTCCCGATTAGATACTTACTCCAGGGTATGTATTTACCAGGTTTGATTCTCACATCATTATGGTTTTACAGATGATGGGTGGGAGTAAGTTATTGGGAATTGGGTGATCATCCTCATTATATCGGGATTCGTTGGAATCAGTGATATTTGAGGAAATCACCTGGGCTGTTTGCCGGTCGGCAAATATTTGGTTTTGAATATCCGTTGATGTGCACCAATTTCAAATTGATATATCTGTACGTCTATTTTCATAGAGTGAGATATACCTTTTGATATTATGTCGATGACATTTACCTATATCAGTGGATGGTTAGGTAAGGAGCATTAAACAGCGGTGTAATTCTTCTTAACCATAAGTACAGTTTTCAACCTACAACACACAGTGAAAGAGTTGTTAGACTCAGCGGACTTATACAGAGTATTGTATGTTGTCCAGTGTCCATTAGGACAGAGGGGTTGGTCCTCATACTATATTCTGTTTACTTTTGACTTCTCTAGTTCTTAGACATGTGTTTCGTAGAAACACAGGGTCTAAGTTTTGAGGAGTTATAGGTATTTGAATAGAGTAGAGAACCAGGTGTAGCAAGTATCAGGATTCTTCAAAGTGATCGAAGATGTAGATACTTGTGTATGGTATTCAGTTGATAGTAATGATAAAGAGAAATTACTTCTCTTTGAGGTTACTCATAATTGGAAGTATTCCTAAGTTGAGTAACGCTGATCGACCTCCTTCCATTCTGTTGACATGCACTGGAGACAGCTGCATGATTTGAATCTGGTTCAATTAAATCAGTGCCTCTGATTCTATATTGGATATAGAACAGTTCATATCTTAACGATGTTAAGGTACGGGGAGTTGTCCGGCTTATGCTTAAAACCAGACTCTGGATAACTCATAGGCACGTTTCTGTAATGACTGTTTGTGGGTTGACCCAGGCTATGACGAGGGTTGATTTTCTACCATCTGGGAGATCAATAGAAATATTGTTCAAGACTCGCCACAGTTTTATTAAAAATGGATTTTTTCAAAAACAGCAGTGGGAGTATGGTAGAACTGGAAGTGATTCCAGAACCGCAAACGATTACTGAAGATTTGATAAGGAACCTAAAGATTCAATCTGATTTGACATTCCATTGGCCACTCCGCAGATTAGGTGGGTAACTTCAGGCACCCGAGAGGTACTCCGGTAGCCTCAAGGACGGTGACAAGGAAGTTCTTGTTTACCCACACATGCCATTGTTGTTGTTCCAGGCTGCGAGACCCGGCAGGAGGATGAGTATAGCGTCGTTCTAAACTTGCTTTAGAAATGCACGTCTATATGACTCTGCCAGAGGGTTGTCGTAGTCAGTGGGAGCAGCGGAAGCATTGGTGGACATCAGGCTTATGTCTATTTATAGACTAAAGCAGATATAGCGGAGATAGATCATCTATTTCTGATGTGACAGTCATAGGTTTGACGTCATCAGAATAGGGATGGATCTGTTGAGAAGGTAGTAGGGAGTGATATTCCTATACTACGATCGGTTATATTTTGGTCGTCACACAGTAGTTTCTCCACAAAGGACTTGGACATTATATCAGACATACTGGTTACTAGATCTATGGTTTTAGATCTAGATTTGGGTGGTTTCCCAATCAGGGTACTTAGACAGCATTCTAAGGGTATTTAGAATGGACGACTCCTGGCACGGTAGTGTACCTGCAGGTAATGGAGTCACCCTCTCCAAAGGTGTCTTACAGACTAAAGGGGAGAGGGACGTGCATGATTGGCAGATCACTTGCTCAGGCAATTGAGTCAATCGTGAGATGTCAAGTACCACACCAGATGTTGTTCTTGCACTAGATGCAATAAGTTGACATTAATCCAATCCTGGAGAAACGGTAGGAAGCAGTTTTAGAACATAAGGGGCTGTTCTAGGGATATGATAACGGCTGCCTCTTTCAGGAGACGGTTATCATTCCAGGCTTCCAAGGTGACATGGACGACAAGGAGGTTGTCAGAGCTATAGTTTTTCCTTCTGACGAGGGGCAGTATTTTGGACAGGTGATCCAAGGCAATACTGTGGGTGGCATGGCGCAGGATACTGATTAAGTTCAGTTGACGATACAGTCTAAGAAGTTTGGATTTGGAGTTCATTTATGAGCTAAGTCCCATCAGACATCCAGACATTCTAAGACAGGTATTGCTCATTTCGGGAGATGGCTTTCTCCGCGAATTTGAGATATAGAGAGACATAGAAAGAAACATCAAGGCGGATCCACTCACTGAGGCTATTCCTCGAACGCAATAGTTTCGCAAACGAGCTTTGTGAGATTGACTAGCAGAGGAGTTGGGTGTTCGGTATCACACGGGCTGTGAGTATGCGACATCGCAATAATTAGCCTTGAGTGCAAGTGGAAGATTGTTGGAGATAGTGCCCTCAGAGTCAATTCTTGGATCACAGGCACGTGATTGCAGTGATTGAGGGAGGACCTATCCCGGTAGGACAGTCTTACTCGAGATGATAGTATGCTATCTGGTTTACCTTTATCATCGTGTACTGCTTTAAGTGACCTGACATGTCGCTATTGCACGTTGATAGAGCCCCTAGGATTCTTGCTTGACTACCGGCAGTATGAGGGCGATCATATACGTGGGAGCTGGTAGTCTATAAGCACATCCTTAAAAGGTCCCTAGTCGTGGGAGTTTCGAGACAGGGCATCGATTCTCCAGAGTAGACTAGTGTATACAGTCGAGACCCCGACGAGGGGCGGTGGCCGGTCTCACAAGCCACTGGTGTCAGTAGGTTCACCTAAGATGTATACAGGTGCTCATTGGGTTATGAGTACACCGGACAGGACTCGCCGGGAACATGCTAGTTGGTCTTATACCTGACGTCAGATAGCAGTTCCCAGGTGACATGTGTACAGGTTAGTTCATCGACCTGGGGATCGTCATTTGTCTCGTGTGAGTTCCCACTGTACTTTGATTACTACCCTACCACGGCTCAAAGGAGTCGTGCAAACAGGTTTTAGTTGGGTACAGTCCCGAGCCACATGGAGGCAGTGAGCGGATCTTCGGGGGTTTCGTCTCTCCCGGTATTGGGGGTGAGGTCGCGATGTGTCTAGGAGAGCCATTACATAAAGACCTTGGCCAAGGCAGGAGATTTACTGGTAGGTATTCCAGTAGTATCTCAGGGTGTTCTGGGCTACACTCCGACACGACTTGTACCGCTTTTGGGGGTCTGACTTTTACCAACCCCCTAGGCCCGCCATGCGATGCTCATAGACGAACGGACCGGACTGTACGGATATTGTCACTGACAGGCTCAGTTGGGTGTCGGGGTGAGCTTCCTCATCGACGTCCCTTTTAGTCAATAGCTGGTGGCCCGTCACGTATTGGCTTATACCTCTGACGTGCTAGTGGTTAAATCCACAGCCATAGTATTGACGAGTCTTTAGAGTCCACCACACTTTCAGTTACTCAAGTTTCGGGCGAAACGCTGTAGAGGCCGTATGGAGATATGGCAGGGTCCGATCAGATACGTGCGGTATTGCACGGATCAGGATCGGACGGTTTTGTACTAGTGGCCGTATAGTTATATGGCAGCGTTCGATCAGATACGTGCGGTATTGCACGGATCAGGATCGGACGGATATTACTAGCCGGCTTTGGCTTAAGCCGGTACTAGTTTAGTACAGTGTAGATTTTGTCTCATTGCATTTGTATCCGGTCGGAATACAGATGCGGGTGTGTATGCACAGTGTGGGGTTTTCCTGTAATTTATTACGGGACCAGTTTTCTGGAGTTGCCAGTTTGCATTCCGTTCCGGCCGGTTTTTCTTTGTTCTTTCCCGGCCGGACTTTTCTGATGGAGGGGGTAATTTGCAGTTTTGCAAATTACATATTGTGGAGGTTTTATTTGTAAGATGGTTTATTATGAAAGCATCTTTTGATGCCTTTCTTATCCTTCATTATCATTTGCTTTATGTGATTAGATTTGATAAGAAGAGTTGATGTGAGTTTTGTGATGATGATGTCTTGGTTGTGGTCACCCTTCATTATCTCCTACACTCACCTCCCTTCATGTTTATGCTATCATATTCATTCCTCCACCCTCTTGCTCTCACTTGATGAAATGGTTGAAGAAAAGAAAAGAGAGAAGAAGAAAAGAGAAGAGAGGAAGAAAAATGAGAGTGATTCATTTTGTGCATATCATTCTTCATCTCATTCCATTGCTAGAAAATTGAAAGCACCAATTTTCTATACACCATTCCTCCATCTATGGCAACCAACCCCAAAGTGAGACATACATTCTACATTACACTCCCTACAGCATATCTTGAGCATGTCGAGTAGCCGGCTTCATGCGCGAGTTGCCTCGGTATTGAGGTGGGAGCCCGTAAAAGTACCCGGCTTCGTGGTGCCCTTTCCGACGAGGAGGAGATGGACGGAGATCCCGCGAGGAGATCGGAGTGGAGATGAAGACCGGAGGACTTGGATCGTCGGTATATCTCTAACCCTTCTCTTTGTAGTTAGCTAGATTTAGTTTAATGGCCCGATCCGGTTTTAGTGCGCGGTGGTGCCGATTTGCCAAGTCCGCAAAAATTTAAGTTTACCACCGTTTCCGCGTTTGGCCGTCGGATTGACGGCCGGGGCGCCGCCGTGCACTTACATAATATAGTAGCATGTAGCAAGTTTCACTTGCCTGGACGGATCAAGAACGGGAATACGGAACGTCTCACGTCGGCGAAAAACGTCGCGACACTCATGCGGTACACAGAACGGATCCACACCACGCACAGTGTTAGCATACGGGCCAGGTACACTCGCTGGGTCGTCGGGATCATCGACGGCACGCCGGTTTCCGGCGATCAACGAACAGTGAACACTAATACTAACAGTAAAGAAATGTCATAGAAAGAAAGAAAAGAATGGAGAATGTAAAGGAGGAATGAGCATGAGGCAAGAATTTCTCACTGGGTATTCTGAGGAATGATGGCATCGACGGCGATGGTCGGAGGGACTCCGGCGATAAGAGAAGGTGCAGAGCTCGGCTTGAGGGTTTAAGCGTGCAAGTGTGTGAGTTTCTTATTGGCTGGAGTCCCTGGCAGAGGAGGCGAGGACAGGAGAGGGTTGTGGTGAAGAGGAGGTCATCGGCGATGAGACGGCGACGAGTTGACGCAGGTTAGGGCGTCGCTGTGAGGTAGGATGCAGGTGGGGATGTAGGGTTCTAGGGTTCGCAACAGGGAGAGTGCTCGGTTGCAAGGGAGATGGAGGAGAAGATAGGAGAGGGAAAGGTGATGGTGGCGAGGTGGACGAAGGAGGTCGCGGCGATGGTGATGGGTTCTGGCAGCAGTGGGGGTTCTGTGAGGTGCAGGCTAGGGGAAAGGAGAAAGAAGAAGAAGATGGCGAAGACGACGAGGAGGAGGAGATGGGATGGAGGTGGTGACGAGATCGAGGAAATGTCGAGGAAGCAAGAGGAGGCAAGGGTTCTCGTGGGGTGCTCGGGGTTTGGAGAAGAGAAGAAGAAGGAGGAGGAGGGAGGTGACAGTAGCAATGGGGGAGGTGACGGGATCTATTCCCACCGCGAGGGGAGAGAGAAAGTGACGCGAGAAGAGAGAGGAAGAGAGAAACGCGAGGAGAGAGAAAGAGGAGGAGAGAGGGGTTTGGCTGGTAGCGGGAGGTGAGGGAGAAAGAGAGAGAGAGAAAAAGAAAAAGGAAGAGAGATAAAGAATTTGGTGGGGCCCGGTGCTAGGAATGAGGATTTTGATTGGGTGAGGAAACTGTTAGGGAAATTAAAAGATTCATTGGGTAAAATATAAGAGAAAAGGTAGAGAAGAGGGAGCTCGGTGGTGGGGCCAGGTATCAATAAGAGAGAAATGTGATTGGCTCGCAAGAAGGAAAATGGTTTGGGAAATCTTATAAAAGATTTAAATATTTTCAAGAGTCATTTCATCTGCTAGAAAACAGAGGGGAAAAAGATTTCCAATATACCAGAGGAAACATTTTCATTGGCTGGAAAAATAGAGGAAAGGGATTTCCATCAAAATATTTTCTACAGTTACTTAACTGAAAATATAGATTAAATAAATTTAAAAAAATATTTGATAATTAGAATTTGGCGGGATGCAAAATAATTCAGAAATGCGCCCGGGTCGGGTCTAAAAATTTGGATTTGAAATACGAAAATTATCAGCAGGCTCCAAAAATTGAAGTGAATGATTATGTAATGAAAAAACATACCCCCAAGAACGGACGCACGCACGTGCGGGTAGCCATCCAAACACGCCCGTTTCACTGAACGGAACGAGGACGCGATGCAAGGACGCTACCACAGGGTTAGGGGTACCAAGCAGGCCATGCAATGTATTTTAATAAATATTTCCAGTGACTAAAAGTTATATGTTAAAATATGCGATGCCAGATGAAATACCGATATGCAGTTTATACTAGATGCATGTGTTAAAGCAACGAGTCAGGATAAACTATAAATCAAACAAGTTCAAGCAAGCGGGTCGAGTCGAATGCAATGCACCAAGTAACCACCATTTGACCCAAACACGATAAATCAAGAACAGACCATGGATAAGTAAATACAGAAACTGGAATTGGTATAAATGAACTCGGGTGTTACATATACAAACCTTCCCCCCAAACATAATTGCAGTAGAGTTCTCAAAGATTTATAAATGAGACAACAGTGAAATCCTCCCTAAAACTTATTCCTTTCTGTCAAGAGCCATTCTCCCCCCTCCCCCAAACTTGAGTAAAACAGCGTTTTCATTACTAAGCATTGAAATTCAACATAAGAGGGGGAGAATATTATCGGTCTACAAAAATTTTTACAAAGACCAAAAGTTAAAACCTATCATTAAAATATTTTATCATAATGAGACCATGGTTGGTAGAAGAATGGGTGGAGGAAAGATGAGAAGTGTAATTGAAGAATGGATTTGCGTTTCTGTCGATGAAAAGATAAGTGTAACTGAAAGAAGAAAGGCATACGAGATCGTATGGAAGAATGATGGGAAATGTGGGAGATGGAGAAGAAAATGGGTCAGTTACGTCGTGTGATAAGAAAGAATAATGGCTAATGGCTCTCCGCCTTGGTTGGTATAGGCAGAAGAAACAATGAGAATGAAAACGAGAGGAAGTAAGAGACGGAATGAATGGAAGGATTGTGAAATGATGAAAGAATGGTGGATCGATTTCTTCAGCCAAAATAGGAAGCGCATGAAATGCCGGCGGTTCTTGATACATCATTGCGTCTAATTCGTCGAGAAACATGAGTTCGTCAAAGAAAATATTTTCGAATTGATTATTATAGAAGTCCATGTCCCTATCATTGAGCACGTCATCGGAAATAAAGGAATCAGAATCGATATCCACATCAATTGAAAAACCGGACTTACTAGAAAGTGTGAAAGATTCAAAGTCAAATTGTTCTCGTTCAAGGTTCAAAGAACTCAACACATCCGGTGTTGTAGGTGACAGAAAATCAAAATGTGGGTTCTCAGAAATCTTGCTCTCATTCAAAGACATATTCTCGACATCTAGATTATCAAAAGACTTTTCAAACTCTCCGTCATCGATCTTATCAATAGAATAGACTTCAAGAAGGTGAGCAGTCGGCTCAGAAGGTTGATACCCCATGTAACACCCCACGTCCCAGTACAGATGGTATTGTCCTCTTTGGACGAAACCGCACGGTTTTGTACTTTAGAGCGAACCGGACCTGACCAGAATCCACTTCCCAGGAGGTCACCCATCCCAAGACTTCCCTGGCCCGAGCACGCTTAACTACGGGGTTCTCAAGCTCCTGTAGTGCTGATTCACTTAAAACGCGTCTCTGTAATTGAGAGTAGTATCATTACATTTATAATGCAGTTCGGTCCTCTTACGGAATGTGTTCCGAAAATTCCCTATTGTTCTAGGGTGGGTCTCACGGACTCAAGAGGCGGCCCCTATGGATTCAAGAGGTGGTCCCTGCCCCCTTGGCATGACAATTGGCGTGCCACTTTGTTCCATGAGCAAGAACCGAGTCCCGACATTATCCCCACCTTCGAACAATGGTTCATCCTCAAACCACAGACCTACTACTGAGAGACCTCCATAGGCCACCATAAATGCAATGCTCTACGCCCCAGTACAGATGGTATTGTCCGCTCTGGCCGAAATCGCGCGATTTTGTCCTTTAGAGCAAACCGGACCCGATCACGAGCCACTTCCCAGGAGGTCACCCATCCCAAGACTTTCATGGCCCAAGCATGCTTAACTATGGAGTTCTCAAGCTTCTGTAGTGCCGATTCACTTAAAAGACACCTCTGTAATTGAGAGTGGTATCATTACATTTATAATGCAGTTCGGTCCTCTTTCGGAATGTGTTCCGAAGATTCCCCATTGTTCTACGGTGGGTCCCACGAACTCAAGATGTGGCCCCCATGGATTCAGAGGTGGCCCCCGCCCCCATGGCATGACAATTGGTATGGCACTTTGTTCCGTGAACAAGAACCGGGTCCCGACACCCCAACATAAAAATATTGAGATTAATTATTCTCTTACCAAAAGACAAGGACATGGAGCCATCATGACAATTAATCACCGCATTGGAAGTTGCAAGAAATGGTCAACCTAGGATCACTGGAATTCGATTCCGGGTTTTTGCAATAGGCTTTGTGTCTAAAACTATGAAATCAACAGGGAAAATAAATTCTCCGATTTTTATCAACGTGTCCTCTAACATTCATATAGGATTGGTGATTGATCAATCGGCCATTTGAAGTGTACAGCTCAAAGGTTTCAACTCCCCTATACCAAGTTGCTCATAAACAGAGTAAGGAAGTAAGTTCAAGAGTAAGGAAGTAAGTTCATGCTAGCGCCGGAGTCTAAGAGAGCGCGATTGATGTTCGTGTTCCCAATTGTAATCGAAATTGTAGGATACCCACTGTAACAACCCTAACTTTCTGTACAAATTTTTCTAGAAAATACAGAAAGGAACCCCTGAGCCTGAGCACAAGTTATAAGTTTGATTTGCTTTTGAACAGCAAGAAAGAGCTTGTAGCTCACTGGTAAAGACCTTGCACTGCTGAACCATATCACCAGAGTTCAAATCCCATCAGCCACAAAATCTTTTTATTTTAAATTATTTTAATCTTTTAGAAGCCCAAGAGTCTACACGTGCACAACACGTAAAACCAAGAGTCACAGATAATTTAAACATGTGCACTGTGGAATATCAATCGATCCCGACATGTGGCACCAAACCCACCCCCACCCGACGGTACAAAACCGGCGAAAAGCCCAATAGGCCTGGCGCCGCCGGTCTCCCACATTGGGAATGCTCCCAATCTTTTCCCCTGCAACCCTTGGCCTGCCCCACTCCCTTTCACACTATTCGTTTTCTCTGCATTCATATAGAGAATATTGAATCACTCATTTAATCCAAGTTTAATGCAAATTTTAAATGCATTCCTTTCACACACTAAATACTAGTTTTTCCTATAAATACCACACCCAAATTCTCACATCCTCACCAGAATTTTATTATCAAAACTCTACCAAATTCCCAAGTCTTTTTGTGTATAAGTGGAGTTAGCGAAGGACGAAGCTCCGACGAACTTTCGAGAAGATTCCGATGACGAAACGACGTCCCAACACTTCCCAATCCTTCTTCCACCTCTCCTCTCTCATTTAAGCCAGTAAGTCCAATCTCCCCCTCTCTTCTTCTTCTTTAAAAATTTACATTTCCAAAACCCGACGGAAGCGGAGTTAATCCGACTTCCGATTCGGTTTTCCTTTAAAATTATACTTTTCTTAATCAAGAACATACCATACTCTCACATATTGTTTAGAAAACATTAATAAATCTATTAAAACAAGTTTCACCTCAAAAGAATTATTTTTGTAACTTTTATCGTACTTTTACAGAAAAATACCATATACTTTAGTTTCGACATAAATCATCATACTTCCTTGCTATACCTTTAGATAGTTCACGAGGTAATGACCTAACTCATCACAACACACATCTCTATCATAGCACGATAAAGTTTGGAACAATAGAATACGGGAAAATATGACTTTGCAAATAAATACCCTAAACTTACAAAACCGTTTTCTATAAGAAGATGTATTAAACATTTCCATACAATTGCGCCTCTACAATCCATTTTGGGTACCCCGTTCGGGATGGTGCGGATTATCGCACATCCTCAGGCTTAGTAGAGCGAGATGCAGACCTCCGCAAGGAGCATTCGATCTCAATGGAATTTTTATACATTTTTCTTTAGAAAATGAGATTTCTATAAGAAAATAAATAAATTATTTTCATTAAATATATATATATATATATATTATCAAAATATCTATTTTGATTATATAAGTATAAAAAGTTTTCTAAATCAAAGGAATCACTATTACATGAAAATACCATCCAAATACAACACAGGTACAATATTTCAATAAACTACCATATACTATGAAATTAGGTTCTATTCACTAGAAATTTCACATTCATAAAATATGCATCTATGAAAATCCTAAAGATGATAATTAAATGCTTGAGGTGTGTTTTGAAATTATGCCAAAACTATTTTTTACATAAAACTCCCTCAAGTTATATTAAATTACAATAAGGACTCTAGTAAACATAGGTTTAAATGGGACCAGTCTCTTGAGCCTCAGGGAGCCGGAGATATGGGTGCTTGCCTATTTAAGATAGACAATCTAACAAACGGTGTTATCAACACGGTAATTAGCTTGGAAAAAGACACAAATCCTGCCGTCCATGTGCAGCAATTACCGATAACATCAAAATTAATTCAGGACTTCAATTTCTTTTCAAAGTGTCCGACTCAGACTGGGTCTCAATCTAATCAATCTGACTTGAATGAGATTCAAGTATAAAACTACAATTCAACATGAATCCATGAATCCATATATTCAAACTATATCAATCTATACCACTTGACTGAACCGAACCATGGATATACTCCGTCTACATGTTCATCCATTATATCCGTTCCATTTATTGATATCATGGTTTCGGTAAGTCATCCATCTATACAATTTATAATACAAGACAAGACAATACAATCCATACAATCAATACAATCAATACATAAACACTACGGGGTTATAAAGGAGTAGACTGGTACGGAACATGTTAAAGGTGGCACGAGGTGGTCACTTAAGACGTAATTACATCCATGCCGTTGTTCCGTGGTATTATCAACGGAGCCTTGTACTACGGGTTACCAAAGTCTCCGGTGTAAGTTGGACTCCTCTAGTATACACTGGCATTTTCTGTACCAAGGTACAAACAACAGCGTTAACAATATAAACAAACATTATAAAATATACTCTCTCTCTCTCTCTCTCGGTCTACTCTATCTCTACTCATCTTCGGGACTTACCGAGCGATTGTTCGCTGACGACATTCATTTTCTTCTTTTATTTGGAATGTTGTCAGGTAGATCGGACCTTCTGGAGACAGAGCCCACCAGCGAGGACTTGGATCAGCTACCCTTCGACCCGGAGCTCTAGTTTATTTGTACATTTCATTTTCATTTCTGTTATGCCATTGTTTAGGCATTGCTTTCATTCCATGTATTTACATTTCAGTCGTATTGTAAAAAGAATGTTTAATAAATAAAGTTGTTGTTCATTTACATCTTGTCTCTTGTGTACATTTTATTTTATATTGCTTAGATACGCTTAGCGTATTTACTTCAGAGTAAATGCATAGCGGACCTCGTCGCGCCCTTTGCCCGTACACCAGGAAGTGGGGCGTGACACCCAGGGTCCTTACATTTGTTGGGTAGGGAACTAGAAAGAGTATCGTTCTCATTGCTCGCTAAGAAGACCTTCTTGGGCAATTGTTTCTTCCTCATCTTGGTGCATAAGTCTTTAAGAACTTTCACATATGACTGGACTTGTTGGATGGCATCTAAAAGCGGAATATTGATATTAACTTGCTTAAATAACTCCACAATCTTCTCCATTTGTGCCCTTGGTTTGTTGGGCCTCAACCGGTTTGGAAAAGGTGCTTTAATTAAAGGGATTGGGTTCAACATTTGTAAAAGTGGAATGGATCCCAAAATTGGTGTTTGAGTGGAGTGAGAAGGGGAGTCCATTAGAAGGAGAACTAGATCCCGGTGGAGAATGGAGAATGGACTCCTAAGAAGAAATTGGAATAGAAAAAGAAGGAGAAGACGAAGAAGAAGAAGCCAGGTTTCATCACTGTCGCAGTCTCGTTCGCCAACCTTGTTGTTCAGCATTCTTCTGGATCTCAATGTTGTCACAGTACCCACATTATGATTTAACTGTTCATGAATGACATTTTCATGGTGTTAGTAGTTGGGATTTGGTACAGGTTAAGATGGAAGCTTCACTTTCTCTCTTTCACTCATCGCCGCATTCAATTGTGCAATTTGTACTTCGATAGATTTGATGCTATCACTGTGGGAAGTAGTGTATTGCATAAGAAATTGAATAGAAGAGGTAAGACTCGTAGAAGTTTGAGCGGATTGTTTAATGAAGTCTTCTAAGCTTCTTTCGAATGCAGAGACTTTATCGGTACCGGTAAGAGCAAGGTTGTTGGTCGGATTTTGGAATTATTGTGGTTGAAGGGGCTACTGAAATTGTTGTTGTAGTGGTGGTGGTTGTTGTTGTTGAAGAGGTCTTTGATAGTTGTTTTGATTTTGAAACTGATTTAGGTTTTGGTTCCAAGCAAAATTAGGATGATTCCTCCATCTCGAATTATATGTGAAAGAATAAAGATCATTTTTATGTTGTTGATGAAAAGTAATATTAGTTTGTTATTGATCTTGAGATGGGGGATTCAAAGGACACTCTTCAGTAAAATGTGATGGTTCAAAACAACAACTACACACAGTTTTGGGGAGAGAGAGACTTGATTTAAGGAGGCTGAAGAGACTTTGCTTTGTATAGCTTCGAGCTTCTTTTGCATTACGGCAATTTCGGTTTTCATTGCGATAGAAGCGTCGAGCTGATGGACACCTGCCCTACATGAATATGAGGATGAAGACGTTGTTCTCGTGCTCTCCCACTGTAGTTTTTGCTCGGCGAGATCTTCAAGAAATTGCCACACCTCATCGTCGGATTTAGACATGAAATGACATTGACAAATGGTTTCTAACATTTGTTTTGTTGCTGGATTAACGCCCTCATATATAAATTGGCAAAGTTTCCATTTTTCAAATCCGTGAAGAGGGAATTAGAAAAGGAGATCTTTAAACCTTTCAAAGCATTTCTAAAAGGGTTTGGTGGGAAGCTGGGCAAAGTTATTGATCTCGCTTCTAATGCGGGCAGTTTTATGATTATGATAGAATTTTTTAAGTAATGCCTTAACAAATTCATCCCAACTGATGATGGAATGTGAGGAGCTACTATAAAGCCACTTCTCTGCAAGATCACACAAGGTAAAAGGGAAAATACGTAATCTCATAGCATCCCCCGACAGTTGGATGGTGCTCATCATTGCACATACATTTTGAAATTTGGTTATAAAAACGTAGGCATCCTCGGATTCAAGCCCGTGAAATTTGGAAAGAAAGTTGATGAAGTGGGATTTAATTTCGAAATTATCCACATTGACTGGTGGAAAGAGACAAACACGTCGGAAGGGGTGCGCGTGTGGGGTAGCATCGATCTTGGAGAGCGATACGTGGTGGAGTTTGTGTGGGAGGTAGTGGATTATGTGCACCAAGTGGTGGCGGCATCGTAATATTATGAAGGGTGGGGTTGTTGATGCCCGGCGGAGGTCCGTCCATCTCGGGAGACGTGGTAGGTGAAGGAGAATGAAGAAGTATCGACTACGATAACGAAAACGCGGACTAAACGAGCGCTAGAATCCCGTGTCCAGTCGAACATACACGAAGCGAGTTTAGTGTATGTGGCAGCGTGGGAGAAAGTGGGGAGAGAGACCTTTAGAATGCTTTTCATTGCAAAATAACAGACGCAAGATTTGACTCGACCAATCACAAAAGGATGCACAAACAGTCTCTGGAGCTAGGGTCACCTAGGTCAAATCACTAGACCACTCCTAGACTTCCAAAGGACAAGACGTAGGATAAATCCTCTATCACCTATTTATCTTTCTTGATGCTAGGTAAGTGCCAGGTAAGTAAGAGCTATCTGCTATACGAATCACTGAAATAGCGGGCCTAATTAAATAAACCACTTATCTTAGACATACTTGCCTTAGACACTACAAGAAAGATGGGGGTAAGTAACAGATTACCCACGACCCTTCTCTGTCCTAATTGAGCGCGATTGTCCTTATATGCTTGGTCTAGATTTTTTTCATTAATGTAGGGTGATGCGTATGCTTGTTTATGATTTTTAGGGCTCAGGAAAGGTAATGAACTCCCCACCAAATCTGAATTTGGGTTTCTTGTCCCTTAATGTCTATTTTAAATATGCAAAGTATCAACAATCCAAAATCTAAAACATGTAAAAAGATTTTTTTTATTTGCGGCATAGTTTGCAAAGAATCCTGCAGGTAAAAATAGTTTTTTGGAGGTTCAGAGGAGAGAAGAAGAAGAGGGAACGATACCAGAAAAAATTAGGGGCTGAATCCTTTAATAGGCCGTATTTCCGCCGCCAAATGCCCTCTTCCGCCGTGATTTCGCCGCCGTTCTACGTCTTGACTGCTCTAGTTTTTGGCACTAAACTCCACTACTCCTCTTGTTCTATTTGGCAGTCTCTGAATTTCTGTTGGTTCGCTCCAAGTGCTCCAGATTTCTTGCAAAACTCGCACTAGAATCTGTAACAACTATAATTTTCCTATACAAATTTTTTCAAATATTTTTTTCAAAATCCATAAAGGGGTATTTTAGCCTGAGCACAAGATATAAGTAATTAATTTGCTTTTTAATTACAAGTTAAAATAATGTAATTACTCCATTTTTAGTGTACAAAATTTGCTGAAAAATTAATGTATACTTGGGGTATTTACATTTACTGTTATTACTTTAAGTAATTAATTAGCTCCATAATTACAAGAAGGAGCTTGTAGCTCATTGGTAATACCTTGCACTGCTGAATCAATCCACTAGAGTTCAAATCTCATACACATGCATATCTCACAAAAACCGCACTACACCCAAAAATGTAACATTGCCAGAGATTAGATGAACCGTCGGGGGGGATCCCGGCTACCTGACTCGGCCGGGAATCGACCGACTCGGCCTCGACTCGGCCGACTCGGTCCTCCGACCAGTCACGGCTGAGTCACCCCCAAGTCGACCGATTCCGGCGACGGCCCTAACATTAAATTGTATATTTTCACATTCCCTATGCACCTGCAAAATTTTAGCCTCAGACTATTTCCAGAGCTGTTTTAAAACCCCAATTGCTCCACTTTTAATACATTTTATCACATTTTTCATTTTAACCTTTCATCTGCCCTAACCCTAGCCTAACCCTATAAATACCACTCCTACCCTCTACCCTCTCACCCCAAAACTCTTAGACAACTCTATAAAATTCTCAAGAGATCTTGTGTACTTTGAAAACGAGCACGAAGCGAAGCTACGGCGATATTCCCGGCGAACTTCTGGCGATCGTTCTAGGAGCTCTCGACGACGAAGCGACGCACCGGCGATCCCTTTCTTTCTATCTCACTCTCATTATTTTCCAAAACCTGTAAGTCTCATTTTCTATCTCTCTTTTCTATTCAAAAAATACGGATTTACAAAACCCGACGGAATCGGAACAAATCCGATTTCCGCTTCGGTTTCTTCATAAAACTCCACTTCTCGTTAATACAATTATGCTTAAACTCCCTCATGTTGACTATTAAACACTAATCAACCAAATTGATCAAGTTTCATTTCATAAAATGATGGCAATTTCAATTTATCGTATTTTTTACTTAAATACCACATTTTTCAATTCTACATTTAACTCCATTAAACTTGCTATACCTTTAAGTAGATCACGAGGTAATGACCTACCTCCTCACACACTCATATGCAACATAACACGATACCCTCGAGAACTTAGAGTACGGGAAAACAAACATTTTCATTTAAAAACCATTTACTTAATAAAACTATTTCTAAAAGATTTAGTATCGATACATCTATACAAATAAATACCACTTATTATGAAAATAGGATAAGGTTGTGGGCATCAGTCGTTTATCTAAACCTGACTTTGTGGTGTCTAGGCTAGACAAGCGAGAAAGGTAACTTTAAAAGGCCCGTCTCACGGTGATTCGTGAGCGGATCCCTCCTTTCTTCACTTGTACTTACCTGGCCACAATTGGCGGTGAAGAGGCGATTTGAGATATCTCACAACTTATCGCTTTGGACCAGTTAGGAGCAGTCTAGTTGACTTAGGAGACCCTAGAACATAAAATACTGGAAAACGACACTTTTTCATTTAAATACAATGATTAATAAAACCGTTTTCCTTAATGATTAGTATTTATACAAATCTTTGCAAAGCGCCGCTATCCATTTGGGGAACCCGTTCGGGATGGTGCGGATTATCGCACATCCTCAGGCTTAGTAGTGCGAGATTCAGACCTCCGCAAGGAGCATTCGATCTCGAAAGATTTAAATACGACATCTTAAGAAAAACGAGATTTCTAGAATATAATAAATATATTAAAATTTATTTTTATATAAATATATGTATATGTAATTCAAAAATATCTAATTTGAATTATTATAAATATTCTATGTTTTTCTAAAAATGTCACAAGAATCAGTTTACACTAAAATACCATGAATTCCATATAATCAAAATTACAAATAAATACCATTTATTATGGAAATAGGATATTTTCACTAGAAATATCACAATATAAAATTCACATTCATTACAACTCTAAAGACGATTAATAAATACTTGGGTTGTATTTTGAAAAGTATATAAAAGTATTTTTTCATAAAACCCCCTCAAGTTCTATAAATTACCCTAAAGACCCTAGTAAAGATAGGTTTAAGCGGGACCAATCTCTTGAGCCAAAGGGAGCCGGAGAAGTGGGTGCTTGCCGATTTAAGGTAGACAACTTAATAATGGTGTTATCAATGCGGTAATCGTCTTGGAAAAAGACACAAATCCTGCCGTCCATGTGCAGTGGTTACCGATAGCATCAAAACAATCAGGACTTCAATTTACTGACTCAGAGTGAGTCTCATTATAATCTGACTTGAATATGATTCAAGTACAGTCTACAGTCTACAATCTACACTCTATAATTTCAATATTACAATTCAACATGAATCCATGAATCCAATTATCAATCTATACAACTTGACCGAACCAAACCATGGATATACATTCCATTTACTTGGTTCTCCAGTTACTCCATTTACATGATTCTACGGTTACATCCATTTACTAATATCATGGTTTCGGTCAGTCATCCAATTATACAATCAATACAATTTATAATACAATACAATACAAACAAGTCACTACGGGATTTAAGGGGTAGATTGGTACGGAAGGTGTTAAAAGTGGCACGAGACTGTAAGACTTAATACACCTAACATGAATCCAGTTGCTGTTGTACCATAGCATAAATGGTTCCTTGTAGTATACTTGCCTCTAGTCTCTAGCATATAGAGACTCCTCTCGTATACACTGGTATTCTTCTGTACCAAGCTACAAATAACAGCGTTAATACAACATTACAATAAGATAATACAACTTTAAAAGATACCTCCTTATTCTGTCTATTCTACTTTTCTCTTATCTTTGGGACTTACCGAGCGACCTGTTCGCTGATGACATCCTATTTCTTTCTTCTAAATATTTTCATACACTATCAACAGTTCTGTCACAAAACTTTCTTGAATCTGTTACACTTTTTACAAATTTCGAGGACGAAATTTTTATAAGGAGGGTAGAATGTAACAACCCTAATTTTTCTATACAAATTTTTTCAAATATTTTTTTCAAAATCCATAAAGGGGTATTTTAGCCTGAGCACAAGATATAAGTAATTAATTTTCTTTTTAATTACAAGTTAAAATAATGTAATAACTCCATTTTTAGTGTACAAAATTTACTTAAAAATTAATGTATACTTGGGGTATTTACATTTACTATTATTATTTTAAATAATTAATTAGCTCCATAATTACAAGAAGGAGCTTGTAGCTCATTGGTAATACCTTGCCCTGCTGAACCAAGCCACCAGAGTTCAAATCCCATACCCCACATTATTTTTAATATTGATTTTTTTTTAAAAAACTTTAGAATACCAACGGTTTACACGTGCATATCTCACAAAAACCCCACTACACCCAAAAATGTAACATTGCCAGAGATTAGATGAACCGTCGGGGGGATCCCGGCCGCCTGACTCGGCCGGGAATCGGACAACTCGGCCTCGACTTGGCCGACTCAGTCCTTCGACCGAGTCACGACCGAGTCACCCCCGAGTCAGCCGATTCCGGCGACGGCCCCAACATGAAAATTGTGTCTTTTCACATTCGCTATGCACCTGCAAAATTTTAACCTCAGACCATTTCCAGAGCTCTTTTAAAACCCCAATTACTCCACTTTTAATATATTTTTAATACATTTTATCACATTTTTCATTTTAACCTTTCATCTACCCTAACCCTAGCCTAACCCTATAAATACCATCCTTACCCTCTGCCCTCTCACCCCAAAACTCTAAGCCAACTCTCTAAAATTCTTAAGAGATCTTGTGTACTTTGAAAACGAGCACGAAGCGAAGCTACGGCGAAATTCCCGGCGAACTTCCGGCGATCGTTCTAGGAGCTCTCGACGACGAAGCAACACACCGGCGATCCCTCTCTTTCCATCTCACTCTCATTATTTTCCAAAAACCCGTAAGTTTCATTTTCTATCTCTCTTTTCTATTCAAAAAATACGGATTTACAAAACCCGACGGAATCGGAACAAATCCGATTTCCGCTTCGGTTTCTTCATAAAACTCTACTTCTCGTTAATACAATTATGCTTAAACTCCTTCATGTTAACTATTAAACACTAATCAACAAAATTGATCAAGTTTCATTTCATAAAATGATGGCTATTTCAATTTATCGTATTTTTCACTTAAATACCACATTGTTTCAATTCTACATTTAACTCCATTAAACTTGCTATACCTTTAAGTAGATCATGAGGTAACGACCGACCTACTCACACACTCATATGCAACATAACACGATACCCTCGAGAACTTAGAATATGGGAAAACAAACATTTTCATTTAAAAACCATTTACTTAATAAAACCATTTCTAAAAGATTTAGTACTGATACATCTTTACAAATAAATACCACTTATTATGAAAATAGGATAAGGTTGTGGGCATCAGTCGTTTATCTAAACCTGACTTTGTGGTGTCTAGGCTAGACAAGTGAGAAAGGTAACTTTAAAAGACCCGTCTCACGGTGATTCGTGAGCGGATCCCTCCTTTCTTCACTTGTACTTACCTGACCACAATTGGCGGTGAAGAGGCGATTTGAGGTATCTTACAACTTGTCGCTTTGGACCAGTTAGGAGCAGTCTAGTTGACTTAAGAGACCCTAGAATATAGAATACGGGAAAACGACACTTTTTCATTTAAATACCATGATTAATAAAACCGTTTTCCTTAATGATTAGTATTTATCCAAATCTTTGCAAAGCGCCGCTACAACCCATTTGGGGAACCCGTTCGGGATGGTGCGGATTATCGCACATCCTCGGGCGTAGTAGTGCGAGATTCAGACCTCCGCAAGGAGCATTCGGTCTCGAAAGATTTAAATACGACATCTTATGAAAAACGAGATTTATAGAATATAATAAATATATTAAAATTTATTTTCATATAAATATATGTATATGTAATTCAAAAATATCTAATTTGAATTATTATAAATATTCTATCTTTTTCTAAAAATGTCACAAAAATCAGTTTACGCTAAAATACCATGAATTCCATATAATCAATATTACAAATAAATACCATTTATTATGGAAATAGGATATTTTCACTAGAAATATCACAATATAAAATCCACATTCATTACAACTCTAAAGACGATTAATAAATACTTAGGGTGTATTTTGAAAAGTATATAAAAGTATTTTTACATAAAACCCCCTCAAGTTCTATAAATTACCCTAAGGACCCTAGTAAACATAGGTTTAAGCGGGACCAATCTCTTGAGCCTCAGGGAGCCGGAGAAGTGGGTGCTTGCCGATTTAAGGTAGACAACTTAATAATGGTGTTATCAATACGGTAATCGTCTTGGAAAAAGACACAAATCCTGCCGTCCGTGTGCAGTGGTTACCGATAACATCAAAACAATCAGGACTTCAATTTACTGACTCAGAGTGAGTCTCATTATAATCTGACTTGAATATGATTCAAGTACAATCTACAGTCTACAATCTACACTCTACAATTTTCAATATTACAATTCAACATGAATCCATGAATCCAATTATCAATCTATACAACTTGATTGAACCGAACCATGGATATACATTCCATTTACATGGTTCTCCAGTTACTCCATTTACATGATTCTACGGTTACATCCGTTTTCTGATATCATGGTTTCGGTCAGTCATCCAATTATACAATCAATACAATTTATAATACAATACAATACAAACAAGACACTACGGTGTTTAATGGGTAGATTGGTACGGAAGGTGTTAAAAGTGGAACGAGACTGTAAGACTTAATACACCTAACATGAATCCAGTTGCTGTTGTACCATGGCATAAACGTTTCCTTGTACTATACTTGCCTCTAGTCTCTGGCATATAGAGACTCCTCTCGTATACACTAGCATTCTTCTGTACCAAGCTACAAATAACAGCGTTAATACAACATTACAACAAGATAATACGACTTTAAAAGATACCTCCTTATTCTGTCTATTCTACTTTTCTCTTATCTTTGGGACTTACCGAGCGACCTATTCGCTGACGACATTCTCTTTCTTTCTTCTTTGAATGTCGTCAGGTAATTTGGACACGTCAGAGATCGAGCCTACTACTGAAGACTTGGATCAATTTGTTGAAGACCCAGTGCTTTAGTTTCATTGTACACATTTTCTTTCAGTACTTTACATTCCTGTTATGCCATTGTTTAGGCATCGCTTTTATTTCAGTTGTATTTACTTTTCATGCATTGTACAAAAGAATGTTAATAAATAAAGTTGATGTTCAGTTTATACCTCTTGTCTCTTATGCTTATTTTTATATTGCTTAGATACGCTTAGCGTATTTACTTCATAGTAAATATGTAGCGGTCTCATCGCGTCCTCTGTCCGTATACCGGGAAGCGGGGCGTGACAAAATCGTTAAAAATACAAGATGCGGTTCCTATTTTTAATTTTTTTTTAAATTGTTTTTTTTTGTTTTTAAAACAAAAATCAACCCAAATAACAAGAAAAATAATACTACCATCTCTCCGGTAATGACGCCATTTGATTAGTTTAAAAAATTGAGTTTTTAAAGTGTCCTAAATACCGTAATCAATAACGGTGTCGCAATAGCTATCCGATAGTGAGTACAGGTCGTCCACAGGGAAATGGTAAATTACTAATCTTATTTTAGACGAGTTAATTGAAAAGGGTTTGATTGTAGTTTATATTCTAAAAGAGATATGAAAATATTTATGTTAGAAGAACTCATTAGGTTTTCGGATTGGGTTATTTAAGAGATGTATTAAAGATAGTTTACATTTACCTACTTATTGAATTAATGCGAGGATAATAGCAAATAATGGGGATTAAGATTTAAAGGGGTACTAGGGATTCCCTTCATCGACCATTGTCCTTCTACTTTTTACTATTATCTCAAGTCTCTAGCAAAGTTCCCACAACTTGTCTCGAAAATTGGGTCGCAATTATCATTGAAAGATAGAGCGCTAAAAAAGAGATAGAAGTGGTTTATCTTTGAAAAAGTTTTAAATTTATAATTGGGTTAAGAGAAAGTGCAAGAGATTTTTTCATCTCTCAAACTCTCCTGTCCTAAACCCTAACGTGCGAGAAAATTACTCATCCATTAAATCAAAATAAAACAAGAAAGAAAGGAGAAAAACAAATTAAAAATAATGATTTAAAGCAAATTTCTAGGGCCCTCACGAATGCAAGGAGCAACCTTTGAGTGTCATCGCATTATAGAAGATTAAGAAAGAAGAAGGAAAAAGAAAGATTCATAAAAGAAAAGAAAACCATCTACGATTAATAAAATAAAAGCGCAAGAATTAAAGTGCGGAAATTTAAGATGCGAAAGAAAAGACAAGAAATAAAACTGAAGACTGCTTTTTATTGATAAACTTCAATATTTAATGGTTAAAAGAAAAGATACAAGAATTCTAAAACCCTAAAAAGAAAACCCTAGATGATCTTTCTTCATTACTGCTCGGTCCTTTATATAGGACTTGGATTATAAAACCCTAACCCTAATATTGATGTACTTGTAATGACGATCATGACCCTGAAATTTCACATTGAATGGCTATGATTCAGCTGCTGATCCTTCGCTAATTGCCCTATTCGACCGCTGATACGCCGCCTTTTTGTGAGATCTCGTCTCTAAATTTTTTTCTTTTTCTTCTTTTGATTTTAGGAACTTTTTCTGACTATAAAATCTTGAAACTATTATCTTCTTTTTGAAATTGCTGAAATCTTCAATTTGCTCCTAAATTTGCCAACTTGATTTGATTTGGATCTCTTACTCATGTTTATAGTCTTGAACTGATTTGTTACTTTAATATCTATACAATATCTCAAATCAAATCATTAGTAGCATTTATTTTATTTGAAAAATATTCCAACCAATTTTACTCACAAATAAATTACTTCATGGTTAAGAAATTCAAGGATATTTGATATGATATGATATACATATTTTAATAATTAAGAATTATATGGATATTTTAAATATGATATGCAACCATTTAACTCCTAATTATATTCATTATAAGTTAAGAAATATATAACCAAATCTTTTTACATATAAACCCACATATGTTCTTAAATTACAAATAACACCATTTGGTAATTAATAATAATTGGGAAAATGACCGTAAAAATATGCAATAAAATATGACTGGTTGCGGGTGAAGAAGAAGGAAGGTACCTACTGGATGTACGTGGATTATCGATCACTGAACGAAATAACGATTAAGAACAACTACCCGCTACCTCGCATCGATGACCTTTTCGATCAGCTAAGTAAATCTTGTGTCTTCTCAAAATTAGATCTTCGCTCAGGTTTTCATCAGGTGAAGGTCATGGAGTTCGATATTCCGAAGACGACATTTATGACTCGTTATGGCCATTATGAATATCTCGTAATGCCATTTGGAGTAACCAATACACCAGCCATTTTTATGAACATGATGAACCAAGTTTTCCGAGAGTACGTAGACCGGTTTGTTGTTATCTTCATCGACGACATCCTGGTGTGTTCAAAGAATCGGAAAGAGCATGCCGAGCACTTATGTATTGTCTTGGAGATACTATGACAATATCAACTCTATGCCAAGTATAGTATGTGTGAATTTTGGCTAGCCCAGGTCGGATTTCTCGGACACACCGTTTCAGACGAAGGAATCTCTGTAGATCGAGCTAAGGTGTTAGCTGTCAGCGAATAGCCTACACTAAAGTCCTTCAAAGATAGAAGAAGTTTTATGAGCTTAGCAGGATATTACAGACGCTTCATCGAAGGATTCTCAAAGATCGCAGCACTCCTGACAAAGTTTACACGTAAAGACGAAGCATTGTGTGGTCAAAAACTTATGAGAAGGCTTTTGTAGAACTCAAGTCATAGTTAAGCTCTGCACATATCCTCGTAATACCAGATCGATCTGGTGGATTCGATATACATTGTGATACGTCCGGTAAAAGATTAGGATGTGTTCTATATCAACATGGAAAAGTTGTGGCATTTGCATCAAGGCAGTTAAAAGTCCATGAGCGCAATCATCCAACATATGATCTGGAATTGGCAGTTTTCATCTTCGCGCTCAATATTTGGCGTCACTATTTTTTGGGAGAACGAGTGGATATATACACTGACCACAAGAGTCTTAAATATGAATTTACTTAGAAAGAACTCAACATGCGGCAGAGAAAATAGATAGAGCTCATAGCAGACTTTGACATCAACCTACAATATCATCCTAAAAAGATGAATGCAGTCCATAATGCACTTAGTCTCCAGCCTTTAGTAATGAACCTCACCACTCAGTGGATGCAATAGAAAGAACTGCACGGATTGGAGATTGAAATAGTTATACCAAGTAACACATCATACTTGATGAACTTACAAGTCCAGTCCACTTTTATCAATCATATCAAGGCAGCTCAAAAAAATGATGCCAAGCTACAAAAGATCTGAGAACAAATAGAAAGTGGTCTTCAAACTGACTTCATCATCCACGAAGATAGATCCTTACGGTATAGGACTCGTTTATGCATTCCAGTCTGCCATGTTCGAGAAGAGTTGATGAAAGAAGCTCACAGCTCTCCGTATTCTGTACAACCCGGCAGCATGAAGATGTACAAGGATCTACGACAACACTACTGGTGGTATGGAATGAAACAAGAAATAGCAAGGAGCGTAGCAAAGTGCTTAATATGTCAGCAAGTGAAGGCTGAACATCACAGAACTGCTGGTCTACTTCAGCCGTTACCAATCCCAGAATGGAAATGACAGCACATTACAATGGACTTCGTAACTGCTCTACCTTGCAGCATGAAGGGTAATGATGCGGTTTGGGTTATTGTGGATCGACTCACCAAGTCAGCTCATTTTATTCTAATCAGATTTGTCCAATCAACCGAGACGTTGGCAAGAAAGTACATGGATGTGAGTAAAAATCTAAAGTAAGATTTAAAACCTTCAAGATGCACCATACTTGTCTTGATACCCATAAACTTATGCAGAAGATCATAAGATTACATCAGGTACCAATTTGCATCGTCTCCGACCAAGATACTAGATTCCGATCCCGATTTTGGCAGAGTCTTCAAGCCAGTCTGGGAACGAGTCTGAATTTTAGCACGGTGTATCATCCTAAAGCAGACGGACAGTCCGAACGAACAATTCAGATCCTGAAAAATATGATGAGAGCGTGTATGCTAGACTTCAGAGGTTTGTGGGAAGATCACCTACACCTTGTGGAGTTTTCCTATAACAACAGCTACCAGGCAATCATTGGGATGGCACCTTTCGCAGCACTTTATGGACATAAGTGTCGTTCCCCTCTGAGTTGGGACGACGTTGGAGATCGTGAACTCCTTGAGCCAGAGATGATCATGGCAACTGTGAATGTAGTTCTCACGATCAGAAAAAAAGATGCGCATAGCCCAGGACCGACAGAAGCATTAGGCTGATGCAAAGCGTCGACACTTGGAGTTCCAACTTGGAGAGCATGTGTTTTTTATGATCTCTTCGAACAAAAGAGAGATACGTTTTTGCAAGAGGGGTAAACTCAGTCCAAGGTACATCGGACCGTTCGATACTCGAACGAGTTGGAGAAGTGGTATACCGCTTAGCACTACAACCCTCATTCGAAGGAGTGCACAATGTATTCCACATATCCCAGCTATAACGATATGTGAGCGACCGGAGCCACATACTTGATCACTCAAAGCTCACTGTACAGACCGATCTAACTTGCGAGCAGCAACCAATTGAGATCTTGGATCGAAAGGTGAAGACTTTACGGAACAAGGAAGTGAACTTAGTCCGAGTGATTTGGAGAGAGGATTCGCCAGGAGAATCAACCTGGGAGCGAGAAGACGATATGCGTGCACGATACTTTCACCTTTTTGAAAATTAGTTTTTATGTAAATTTCGAGAACGAAATTTTTATAAGGAGGGTAGAATATAATGACTCTGAAATCCTTGTACAAATGTAACTTGTTCAAATGTATAGAAAGGGTATTTCAGCCTGACTAGAAATTATAAATTAATTTTGTTCAATAAAAGCAAGAAATAACTTGTAGCTCATTGATTAGTACTCTTTACTGCTGTGCCATAGCCTGCGTGTTCAAATCCCATCAGTCCTAATTATTTTTAATATTTTTTCTTTTTAACTTTTCGGAAGCCCAAGAGTTGCACGTGCAATACACGGAGAATCGAAAAGTTTCAGAGAAATCAAACGGGATAAATGAGAAGTTAAAACCAAATAATACACATGACACGAACTTCGAGTCACCTGGACAAAATCTGGCCATCCATTTCCTCATTTCAACCGCTACTGGTAGCAATGATGAGCCCATATGCATTCGTGCTTCGCCCGTGCACCCTTTCAGCTCCTCTCTACTCTATTTTATTGTTTGTTTTCTCTGATTTCAAGCAAAGACCTTTCAATTCCTTCAGTAACACTATTAAACCTATTTTAATTCATCTTTATTTCACACACTCTCTCATTTTTACCCTATAAATACCACCTATCCCCTAGCTCTCCCCTATTCTGAAAGTTTATCAAAAATTCTCTAAATTCCTAAGTTCAAGAAAAGGATTAAGACTAGTTAAGAGGAGTTAGCAATCCAAGTCCGTTCCGTTGAAGACCAAAGCCATTCCCGATGATACCGTGATGCCACAAAGACCCCCTCTCTCTTACTCTCTTCTCAACGCTGCACAAACCGTAAGTCCCTTCCTTTCACTTTCGTTTCATCTCAAACCGTTTTCTAAAACTATTCGACTAAAATGGAGTTAGGTTAAGTAAAATATCTTTTAATATGTTTTGTCACTCTTGCTATGTTAAAATTCCACCCTAACTCTTCTAACACCGCTTCAAATATTATTCATCTAAATTGCTTTTGAATTGTTAAAAAAAATTTGGGCTAAATAAATCATACAACAAAATTACACCAGAATACCATGAACTTTAAAAATAACCTTTTTATTGAAACCTAAAAATATATACTTATGGGAAATTCACAGGGTAACAACCTACACTATCACATACACTATGGATTCATAGTACGATATTTTAGATACACGTTTAATTGGAAGAATACAATTTTTATTAAAAAACTATTACTTTATAAAAATGTTTTTAATTGATATTTTTAAATTCTTTGCAATTACGCCTGTACAACTCTTTTAAGGGAACCCAATTATGGATGGTGCGGGTTATCGCACGTTCTTAGGATAGTAGAGAGGGATACAAAACTCCTCACGGAGAATTCGGTCTCGAAAAGAAATAAAAATATGATTTTTTAAGAATACGACTTTTTAACAAATTAAATCATTTGAAAATTTTCGTAAATCATAAAACCGTATTTTTTTATGAAAACTAATTTTTGAAAAATATATTATTAAAAATGAAAAAAATAAAATTACACAAAAATACCACCAAGTTTCCAAAAGTATATTTTACATAAAAATACCATAAATTTTTAAAAATTAGGTTTCATCGCTAAAATACCACTAAAACTAAAATACAATTTTATAAAAACTCTTAATATTATAAACCACTCTCGAAATTTATTTTTAAAACAATATTATAACATTTTTCATAAAACCCTCTCGAGAAATGCAAACAATACAAATACAGTGTAAACAACAAGAATAGCTCTTTATGGACCCTAGATTAATATAGATTTAAGCGATATCATTTCTCTTGAGACTCAGCGAGACGGAGAAAGTGAGTGCTTGCCTATCAGGTTATACAACACAGTAACTTAATGGAGTTATCAATGGCAATCGTCTTGGAAAAATACACAAATGTTGTCGTCCATGCGCAGCGGTTGTCCGATTATTCCCGAACTTAAGAATTTCAAAAGTTAAATCCATTCATAAGATATTGACTATAACTTGAATACACACTCGAACTTGTTGTAAACTCAAAATCGAATCCAACTCAATCCCAAACTTGAATACTTGATTTTGAACTTGAATATCTTAACTTGAACTTGAATATCCAAACTTGAACTTGAATGCTTTACTTAACTTGATCGAACCATGAATATAAATTGGCATGTACTTGACATGAATACCTGCACACATAATTACAACTTGAACATGAACATGAACTTGTACTCTTATATTCATGGATTCGGTCAAGACCTATAAACTTGAATTATACACTACAATACGCGGGGATAAAGGGTAGATTGATACGGAATGTATATCGTGGTACGAGAGGTCGCTTTAAAAGACATCTACATGAATTCACGTGTTGTTATCCCGTGGGTTATGACGGGGCCTTGTACTACATATTACCATAGTCCACGGGGTAAGTTGGACTCCTCTCGTATACATGATTTTTTTTTATCAAACTACAAATAAGCATGTTAGAATAGCTATTTTATACCTATAAATGAACATGTTTAGATACTCTCATATACAACCTTACCTGTTTATATTTACTTAGTTTCTATTCACTTTATATATCTGTTAGTCATCTTTATTTACTTCTTTTGGGGACTTACCGAGCGCTAGTTCGCTGACGACATTCCTCTCCTTTTCTTTTCTTTAGAATGTTCGTCAGAGAGACCGAACTTTGAGGAGATCGAGCCGAGTCAGGAAAACTTGGACCAGTTCACTACCCAGCCTGACTACTAGTTCCTTTTCTCCATTTACTTTTGTATTCCAATGTTTAGACATTTGTTTAAATCATTGTATCTTTTTATTTCCGACGGTTGTATTTGAAATTTGAATGTAAATAAAGTTGCTGCTTAATTTTTACTCTTATTATTCTTGCACATTATTATATTACTTACTTACGCTTAACGTATTTATTAAGAGAAATGAGCTTCTCGTAATAAATACGTTGCGGGCTTGCCATGTCTCCATTTCCGTCTACTGAGAAGTGGGGTGTGACAACCTGTATACTATCTTAGGTGATTCAACACTAATGGCTTGTGAGACCTTACCACCGCCCTTCATCGGGGTCTCGAAGCGTATACTACCTACTCCGGAATATCGATGCCCAATCTCGATACTTTCTCGACTAGGGACATTTACGGATGTGTTTATGAACCACCCAGCTCCCACATATATGATCGCCATCATAATACTGGTAGTCAAGCAATAATCCTACGGGCTTTATCAAAACGTATACACTTAATGATAAAGACAAACCAGATAGCATGCTATCATCTCGAGTAAGACAATTCTACCTGTATATGTGCTCGTTTAATTATTATAATCGCCTACTTGCAATTACAATAATTGCCTTGATGGCACTATATCCAACACAGCTAACGTACCGAAGAAACGTGCTAAGTAATGAAATTGAAATAAATATTTTAAATTGTATAATGATTATAAGAATTGAACTAATATTTAAAGATATATATATAGGGTCTGATGGGCAGGCTCAGGTTCTAGACGTCATAATAAGAAAAAACGTCTAGACAAATTTGGTCAGAGCTCCAAACCCACCGATGAAACTGCCCCAGAAGCTTCAGCAGCCCCAGCTGCCTCGCCTATCCCTACTAGCGCTCCATACTAATGCCACAGCAGCACCTTCTATCCCTACCAGTGCCCCTACCAGACCCACAGTAGCCACAACAGCCCCGTCTATGCCTACCCCTATTAGCGCGGTTGCAGATTCTCCTACCCCAGTCACTCCTAGACATGGTATATAGTTTACTCGTTTAAAATTTAACATATCATTACAATATAGTCATCTATTGAATTTTTAGTTATCTATTAAATTCTATTCAATTATCTAACAGTTTATTGTTTACAGATCCGCATTTTACTGGCGGGATGACGTCTGGCGTCGGTTCTTACGCCACGTCAGGGACGGCAAGTATAATCGTTATTGCTTAAAACTTTTAAATAACGATTGTAATTTAAAATTTTCAAATGTTATATACATACTCTAAATATTATAATATTGTGTTTAAATATATATCTTTTGCAGGCTCCAACAGTGATAGGAAGATGGGTCGTACTGGGCCCTCCTGCTCCAGGCCTGCCAATAGTGCTGAACCATGGAAGCTGGTGTGGATCAAGGATAGTATGCTTGTTGGTCCTAACTCGACCAAGTGGGGGATTATATGGGAGCAGAGATCCGTACTTCCTATAAGTACCCACTCCTTCTTAGGAGGGACAAACGACAGACCTCCAATGTTCATCAGTTTTTTACGTCGGATACGGTATCACATATCCTTTTATACATTTAAATTTCAATCATCGTTTATATATATATATATATATATATATATAAATTTGTAATTTCAGACCCGGCGACATTACACATTCATCGGCATTTCTGGCGAGGATGGCGTGCCCCGTCCGTTCGATGCACATAGCGCCCTTGCCTGGATCATAAAGGCATGTCAGAACATCAAGAGAAGACTCCGAAATGAAGTAAAGGAGTATTATGATGCTTTGATCGCGGCGACTGAGGAGGAGCGGTGGGCGATGATGGATATCATAGCGTTGGATGTCCCGAGACCCGAATTGCCGCGGCTGGTCGAGTATTATAAGTTCGCCGATATTCGAGTATAAATTTAATTTTTAATATTGTATCACTATAATATGAAATCATAATCTGAAATATAATATAATTTTCTTTATGCTTACAAGGCGGCGTTGGTTAGCAACAAGCAAAACTGGAACAACGGCGTGAGAGGCCGTACTATCCCGATCCAAGGGAAGCACACACAGCCCAACGTATAATACCTCCTCGTGAGTAACTCTACATTTATGAATATATGTTTTCTTTGTCGCAAATTACTTATTAAAATAAATCCTAATTTTATCGCAGAAACAGAAAGACCACGCTAACTACAATGCTGCCAAGGGGTGGACCGCATTACACAAGGGCACCGGCGATTAAATGATAAGTTTCATATAATTAAGTTGATTCTGTATTTTATGTTAATACGTGTCTATATATATTAATCTATATTCTTTACAGAGACAGTTTTAAGAGAGAATGGACGCCTTAGGACTTGGTCCCGACGACCCGATTACCGTCATTGTCCATGTTCTCGACTAGCTATCTAGCAGGTATCACGGTGGTTATGAGCGCAGGGTCGTTTCTGGGGCCCACTGACTCTTTGCCTAACGTGCGGTCGTCCATGAGTACGCCGTGACCCAGATGAAAGCAGATGCGCGTCAGCTACATCGGCGGAGGAGATTCATCGGCTCCGCGAGCAGATGGCGCAACAGCAGGTTCATTAGCAAACGCAACAGCAGCTGCATACACTTACGGTGTGGTTCAAGGAGCTGACGCAGACAAATGAGGAGCCCATCCGGCAGACCATCCAAGACGAGATAGGGAGTATGTTCAGGTCACGGAACGATTGTGGATCGTCCCAACGGTCATATATATAAACATTTGTTTCGTTGATTTATTTATTGTATTTTTTGTTTATAATTGCATGCGATTTATTGATTATTATAATTGCGTGCATTTGAAACATATTATTTCTTGATTATTATAACTGCGTGAGATTTGGTGATATTATTATCTATTGCTGGTTGTAAATGAAAACAGCACGCATAGCGAGGATTTCAGATTTTTTAAAAAATACATGTTCAAATTGATAACAGTTAGAACCTAGGAATTTGGTAACGGTTCAAACCGTTACCATATCATTTGGTAACGGTTAACTGGGAGCTGATATCTAAAACATATAAGATATCAGCTATATTATGTAACGGCAACATATATGATAACGGTTCTGATGTCTGTCGCAACAGTTGCCATATATATGGTAACAGTTATAACCATTACCATAGACATGGCCCCACTCTGATATATTTCAGATATATGTTACCATATTGGTAACGACAACATATATGGTAACGGATCCAACCGTTACCATATTGGGTATATCGTAACGGTTGAAACAGTTACCGTACTTCTGTTGACGGGGTTTTTCGTAACGGTTGTATAACAGTTATAACCGTTATCAAAATGGGTTTTCGTAACGGTTCTAACATTTACTGAAGACCCACTCTGTAGCAGTGAGTAAGAAGTAATACGGCTATGGTGCAGCGGCATTACTCCGTTAAAATCTGTATTGGGTCGAATCTAGCAACAACGGATTGAAGTGTTGAGAGAGAATTTGTAGTGGTCTCCTTGGGCCCACTGCCACGCGGTATTTTTAGATTATTCGGATGTGTAACAATATTAACCAGAAAAATGAAAGATTCCAATGATATATATTGTATAAAGTTAGTTTAGGTGCCCTCCTACAGATCACTGACGCGATTTGCAGATGCCTCCACTTCACAAATGCTTGGTGTCATGGCATTCTACGAGCATTTCATGGGCCCTCTCTCTCTCTCCCTCTTTCTGTCTCTCTCACTCTCACATTCTTGTGGACCCAATATTTCTTGCTTATAGGTTTTTCTTTCTTTTACCCACTCTTTTTCCTTGAAGATTTCTAAATCTTTACCATTTTGTCAATTTTTTATGGTGATCGAATTTCTCTGTAACTAATGTTAAGAAACTTGAAGCTTCATTGTAAAGTTTCATCGATGACAATATAGACAAATAAAATTTTATGTCAAATGACATAACAGATTAAAATAAAGGAAATTTCATAAAAACCACCCACTAATGTAGCATAATTTCCTAAAATCATCCTTGAGATTTTTTCGTGTATAGAAACGCCTTAAGCTTTCTTCCGTTAAACGCGGCCCCCTTTGAGATCCCCTACTGTAAATTTCTTTATGAAATGAAAAAAATACCCTGTTATATAATGGACGCTTTCTTCCGTTAAACGCGGCCCCCTTTGAGATCCCCTACTATAAATTTCTTTATGAAATGAACAAAATACCCTATTATATAATGGACTCTTAAAGGGGGATGCAAGGATATTTTCAGAAGAGAAAAAATAAAAGTATAAATTTTAACAGCGGGGTCAAAAGGGGGTCACGTGTAACGGAGAAAAGTTTGGGGGTTTCTGTGCACAAAAAAATCTCCAAATGGTTTTTGAAACATATGCTATAGTACATGATGATTTTGGTCAAAATTCCCATAAAATAAATAAAAGGGACGATAAATTAAAATGAAATGTAGCTTACACTTTGCATAATTAACAAAAATAAAAGACTAAAGCATTTAGTCATAAAGATTATATAACCATAAATTTATGGCATATCCTTCTTCTTAGAGTAATTATAAAGAAAAAAAAACTTTTGCATAAACTTTAGAGTTGTGATGCATTGACAAGAAAGAGAGACACTATTTCATGCATCACGGGATCTGTATTTTAAAAGTGATTAGTTAAGTCTATATTGGTTCATAATAAATGCCCCTTGCGGGGATGCCATAAATTTTTATGCTTTACATTAAAGCAAGACTAAATTAAGATTATTCAAAATTAATTTACGTGTTAACTTGATATGCATATTCATTATACAAAAATAAACAAGATTTACTATATTTTGTCAGAAAAGAAAACAAAAGAAAAGAAAGATGGATGTAGCTCTATAGGGCCAAATAGCAACAAAGCAAACTCCCTAGACCATACAAACTTGTGGTTCAACTCCCTCAGTACAACAGCTTATTTTTATTTTTTACAATGTGACTAGCGCATTTGCAAGATAACTATCACATTTATCGGATAAATACTATCCTATGTGTGTTCACGTTTTTTCTAACTACCTCTCTTTCTCTTTATATATGGTAGCAATTATTTGATGAATGTAGTTTATATGATACATATACACTGCTACATGACTGAGATTTGTTCACGGTTTAAACCGCGAACAAAAGGAATTTAGTTCACGGTTTAAATTGTGAGTGAAGCGTGATCCAAACCTGCGTAAGCAAAGGTTGGGTCACGGTTCTGACCGTGAATAAAATGAGAAATGTGAACATTCTAAGCGTGAAAAATTAAAAAGTCAATCAGTTGATGGGCCCCAGGTTTTGTTCACGGTGCTAACCGTGAACAAAACTTGTAACCGTGACCCAAAATACTGAGCTACTCCAGATATCAGTATCTGAAGCAGCCTTTTATTCACGGTTGTAACCGTGAACAAATTTCTTTAGTCACGGTTACAACCGTGAACAATGATTTTTTTGTAAAAACAATTAAATTTTGCCCGCCCTACGCGCGTTAATTTCAATCACAACCAGCAATATATAATTTCCAATCACAAGCAGCTGTATATAATTTTCTTTCACGCAGTATATTCAAATCTCATGCAATATATGATAATCTAATTGATAAGCTCCGAATCGCACGCAAACATAAACAAAAGATATACATACAATCAATATGATCAATACTCCACTAATGAACAAATGTATGTGTCAACAAATCAAAAAATTCATGTGTCAAAAAATCGTACAATATGATCAATACTCCACTAATGAACAAATGTATGTGCCAACAAATCAAAAAAATAAAACTAATGTCGTTGGGACGACGATCCACCTCCATCGTCTCGTGGCCTAAAGAATGTGCTCAACTCATTCCGTATGGCATGCTGGACGGAATCAGCATGCGACTGTCTCATGTCTCAAACCTCCGCCTTAAGCTCCTGTCGGGACCCGGTTCTTGTTCATGGAGCAAAGTGCCATACAGAATAAAGTGCCATGCCAATTGTCATACCAAGAGGGCGGGAGCCACCTCTTGAATTCGTGGGGGCCACCTCTAGAGTCCGTAGGACCCACTGTAGAATAATGGGGAATTTTCGGAACACATTCCGAAAGAGGACCGAACTGCATTATAAATATAATAATACCGCACTCAATTACAGAGGCGTCTTTTAAGTGAATCGGCACTACATGAGCTTGAGAACTCCGTGGTTAAGCATGCTCGGGCCAGGAAAAGTCTTGGGATGGGTGACCTCCTGGAAAGTGGCCCCTGGTCGGGTCTGCTTCGCCCTAAAGGGTAAAACCGTGCGATTTCAGCCAGAGCGGACAATATCATCTGTACTGGGGTGTGGGGCGTTACATTTATGGTGTCCCATAAACAAAGTGTCGCGCCAATTGTCATACCAAGAGGACGGGGGTCACCTTTTTAATCCGTGGAGGCCACATCTAGAGTCCGTGGGGCCCACTGTAGAACATTGGGGAATTTTCGGAACACATTCCGAAAGAGAACCAAACTGCTGTACTGGGGCATGGGGCGTTACATTTATGGTGGTCCATGAACAAAGTGTCGCGCCAATTGTCATACCAAGAGGGCGGGGGCCACCTTTTGAATCCGTGGAGGCCACCTCAAGAGTCCGTGGGACCCACTGTAGAACAATGGGGAATTTTCGGAACACATTCCGAAAGAGAACGGAACTGCATTATAAATATAATGATACCCCCCTCAATTACAGAGACGCCTTTTAAGTGAATCGGCACTAAAGGGTAAAACCGTGCGGTTTCGGCCAGAGCGGACAATACCATCTATATTGGGGTGTGGGGCGTTACAATTATGGTGGCCCATGAACAAAGTTTTGCGCCAATTGTCATACCAAGGGGGCGGGGGGCACCTTTTGAATCTGTAGGGGCCACCTTTAGAGTCCGTGGGACCCACTGTAGAACAATAGGGAATTTTCAGAACACATTCCGAAAGAGAACCGAACTGCATTATAAATATAATGATTCCACCCTCAATTACAGAGACGCCTTTTAAGTGAATCGGCACTATAGGAGCTTGAGAACTCCGTAGTTAAGCGTGCTCGGGCCAAGGAAGTCTTGGGATTGGTGACCTCTTGGGAAGTGTGGC
The DNA here is from genome assembly GCA_030015575.1 of Agapanthus africanus. NCBI lineage: Eukaryota > Viridiplantae > Streptophyta > Magnoliopsida > Asparagales > Amaryllidaceae > Agapanthus > Agapanthus africanus. Next base: position 47,588,457 of record JASDDO010000026.1, on the reverse strand, counting down.
CCCTAGTCGGGTCCGATTCGCTCTAAAGAGCGCAAAACCGTGCGGTTTCGGTCAGAGCGGACAATACCATCTGTATTAGGGCATGGGGCATTACAGCTCCTGCCGGACCCACTATAGAACAATGGGAAAGAGGACCGAACTGCATTATAAATATAATGATACCACCCTCAATTACAGAGCCGCCTTTTTAAGTGAATCGACATTACAGGAGCTTGAGAACTACGTAGTTAAGCATGCTCGGGCCAGGGAAGTCTTGGAATAGGTGACCTCCTGGAAAGTGGCCCCTGGTCGGGTCCGGTTCGCTCTAAAGGGCAAAACCGTGGGGTTTCGGCCAGAGCAGACAATACCATATGTACTGGGGCGTTACAACTCCTGCCGCGTCTTCTGCAGCTCCTGTCGCGTCTCATCCACTCGCGTCTGGGTCACGGCATACTCATGCGCGATCGAACGCCTATCAAAAAATCGATGGGCCCTGAAACCAACCCGCGCTCATACTCACCGTGATACCCGCCGGATATCGAATACAAGATAGGGACAATGGCGGTGATCAAGTCACCGGGGCCAAGTCCCAAGGCGTCCGTCTACCGCTGGAACTGGGTCTGTATAGAATATGTGTGTGTGTGTATATACACAAGTGCTAATTTAAAATACGTAATCAACTTGATCATATGAAACTTGCCCTGTATGTGCATGTGCCCTTGTGTAACGCGATCCATCCCTTCGCTTCATTGTAATTGGTGGGGTCTTTCTTTCTCTGTGATGAAATTAGGATTTAGTTTAATGATTAATTAATGATATAGAAAACATATGGAATTAAGCGTAAGAATACTCACCATGTGCCACCGAGCGTTGGCCTGCGAGCGCTTCCCTCGGATCGGGATATCGTGTTCTCGCACGCCGTTGTTCCGGTTCTGTTTATTTCGAACCGGCATCATCTTGCAAAAATAAAGATTATAATATATTTTAGAATATAATTTCATGTCATATTGTTAAAATCTTAAATATTAAATTGATAGCTGCATATCATCACGCTCAAAATAGACGACAAGAAGCGGTCGATCCTCTCTTGGGATCTCCAACGCTATGACCTCCATCAAGAGCCTCCGTTGATTCTCGGTCGCCGTGGCCTAGGGAAAGTAAAGTACAATCTTCACTTCCCATCGGCGATGTCATTTGATCACTTGACACTGGTCTAGGAAGTGACCAAGGGCGCAATCTATATCAAATGGCTTGTACACGCCATTATCGCCGGACTCGCCAACGAATTTGCAATTCTTCCTAGTCTGAAATTGAAATATATTAAACAAATAATTATATGTGTATAACGACGATTGAAATTTAAATGTGTGAAAGGATATGTCATACCCTCTCCGACCCAAATAACCGCATAGCACACTCGGTCTGGGCCTTGTTCCACCGAATATGGAGCGGGTACTTATAATAAATACGGATATCCTACCCAACATAATCCCCCCATTGGGTTGCGTGCTCTCCAATAGGCACACCTGTCGCATCAAAGAACAGATCCCATGTGCCAGCATCCTTGGGTGGTCTGCAGCAGTCGAGCCCAGTAGGACCCTTCATCCTAACACTGTTCCAGCCTGCAAAAAAATAGATATACGTACACAATATTATAATATTTAGAATATGAATATAGAATTTGAAATTTTTAAATTAAAATCATTATTTAAAATTTTTAAGAAATAACGATTATACCTGCCGTCCCCGACGTGGCGCTAGAACCAGCGCCAGACGTCATCCCGGGAGTAGAATGCAGATCTGCAAACAATAAACTGTTAGATGATTCAATATCCACCTATATTGTAATGATGTATAAAAATTTAAAAAAGTAAACTACGCACCATGCACAGGAATGACTAGGGTATGAGGACCCGCTAACGTACTGATAGGAGCAAGGAAAGGCGGCGACGCTGCGGGTGATCTGACGGTGGTATGAAGAGTGCTAGTAAGGATAGTCGGGAAAGTCGAGGGTGATGCGGTGTGAGTAGGGGGCCATCTAGGGTGATCTAGCGGAAATAGGGGAGCGCTGCTAGGGATAGATGCTGCTGTTGCGGTTTCCGTGTCTGCTGAGCCTCTTGGAATAGTCTCGTCGTCAGGTATGGATCGACTCAGAATATCCTGTAGACGCTATCTCTTGTGGCGTTCCGTGACTTTGCCCGCGTCCATGATCAAATCCTACATATATACTTAAACGTTATTTCATTACTTATAATCTTTATACAATTTAGAACATTCAATTTAATTTCATTACCTAATACGTTTATGTGGTACATTATCTGAAAATTCGTTGGGTGGATATTTCAAAATCTTGATCCGTGACAATCAATCGGCCGATATCACTTCTTACAAACGTATGGATGGACGGCGCATAATACTTTGGAGTTTGAAGTTCTAAGTTTATGATATTTTTTTTTAATATGAGGGTTTTCTTAATCGAGTTTAAGATTTTGTATTTAGGGAAAAGGTGTCACGACCCGGAAAAGGCACGTGACAGGCACTTGAATCAGGTGAAGTCTATAGGACCACACCTAATACAAGTAAGCCAAAAGCCCAGAAATTTAAACCTTTTTGGAAAATAGTGGGGGTGCAGTTTTGAAATAAGGTTTTACTGAAATCAAGTTCTTTCTACAAAACATAGATAATAGTATACGAAAACACAATATTTATATTTGGCTTAAAAACAGTTTCGTTATTGAAAATTTGGGCAGCACCTCCTTTGTAATTTTTAACCCAAGAATGATACAGCAATATAACATAAGGCATCCCAAGCAGGAGCTAGCTCTTCGTCAATTGGCGGAAACAACCACGCAAGCAAAGCAAATATACAACGCCGAAAGGCGAGGATCAAAACTCAGAAAGAAAACCAACATCCTCAAGAAAACCAGATAAGAACCATAATAATACAAGCGCGTGACTCTAAGATTGAAAGAATAAACAACTGGTTTTCTAAGTCTATCAAATATACAAGGTCTGGTTGATGGAGCTTACTAGATACAACTGAAATAAATAAAAGTACAACGGTGGTCACGATGCAAGTGAATCCACCCACCAAAGCAATCACCCGGAAGGAAGTAGTGTGCCAGCGAAGCCTCCAAGGAACCTGTACGGCAAAACCTGCAAGAAACTGTGGCACAACGGGGGTGAGTTTCCAACTCATGAGTAGAAGACATCACCGAGAAGAAATCGCATGTATGACGCTCCTAGGTCATACCATAAAAATACTCAATACTACAACAAGGGTAACAGTATATCATAAGTGTGATATCAAAGTACTCGTGTCCGTGTCATGAGTAATAACATTTCGATGCGTGACATGTAAGAATGCACCATCCAACGTGTGTCCAGCAGCGACACACAAATCATGATAAAACCCGAATGCCCAGCACCAACACTCAAAACATCATGAAGTCCGTGTCCAACAGCGTCACATAATCCTCAAATCTCGGGCTCCGTCGGTCCGGATCGGCCCATGGGCTCCGTTGGTCCGGATCGGCCCATCACATCAAATCTCACGACTACGTCGGTATCCTCTGGATATCCGACGCGCCCGACATCACCAGTAGGTAGTCTGCCCCTGCCAGGCTCATCGTCTACAACTCGAGCTTCTTACCCCGGGGTACCATACCGGGTCCACCATGTATACGAGACGGTCCATCCAACTCATCGAATCGGGTCTCGAAAACCAACAGAAATCAGGAAAACTCATGGTGGATACATCATATCACGAGAAAACCGCAACTTGCATTTTAAAAAGATAATGAGTTTATAAAAGTCTTGCGGTTTCCCCCCAAATCCAGAAATCTCATGGAAAATATCCGAAATCCCAAAATCAAGAGTCAATAAGCAGTGAATACCGGCATAAGGCCCCACAATATTGCATAACAAAATGAATGTATAAATGTATGAAGTATCTAAGTAAGGAGTGTAATATCTGAACTAGCATATGATGGCAAGCATACTAACAATATAATGAAACTACCAGCTAGCAAGTTATACCAATAAAGTAATGTTTTCTAAAGTGTACGTGGCATGGCAATTACCGATGATGATGTGTATGAGCCGGCAAGCAAGTGTACGTGGAACATACGCATCATCGGTAATGGTGTTGGTGTCCTAACAGACGGGGTTCATAATAACTAAAGAAAACGCATGCATAAACAGGTAATGCGATGAGAACAACATGAATATAACGGAGAATGAGTAGTAACCGCAATATTGAAGAATATACATTTCTATATACGAGTCATACAGTTTTGGTGTTTGAAATAGCACGAATCGTGGTTTTTAGAAAAATAGGGGCTACGGGGTTTTTAAGAAAAGATATGTCCTTTGAAAATCCGTAGCATCCCTCGAATTGCCTTTTGAAAATTCTCACGATTCGTTAGTTTTGAAAATAAGCATGACTCGAGCCTAGTCTGGCATCTACCTATACACTGAGAGGCTAACTAAGAACTGGTTGGAAGGACAAGACAATCTAACCATATAAACCGAGTCGATATACCTAGTAGTCGGCGATCCAACCTCATAGCGTCACGTACTGTGTAATATATAGTACGGTATCCTCAAGTCAAGAGTGCGGATCAATCATCATATATATACCTCGTACGGTGAAATCCATCGTACGGCATCCCAAAATCGAGGGTACGGGTCAACTGTCCTATATACATCATCATTCATACGGTATCATCATCGAAAAATATCATGATCAGGGGAATTGTTCTAAAGTCTCGTACATTCCAATATCATCAACACATATTATCGTATAAATGAATACACATCGCCGAACGATGCACTATAATATCACGTCATATATCATATCGTGACTAAGTCTCATATCACAATCTCACGGCATCAAGCCTGATCATGTTGACTCATCTCCAAGTACATATACCATCCTCATCTCACGTGTGTATATATATATATACACAAAGTCAAGTGTGGGTGTGTGCGTGAGTGTGTGACTACTTGTAACCTGCGATTCGCCTCTAAGGTAATCATCCTCTGGAGAAGTCTTTCTAAATCAACCTAATCTAACTTAAAGTCTTCTATATATCCTACTATCTAAATATCCAAATCACTTCCCAACTCATAATGACATGGTAATAGCCCTATTCCATATTTGAGGGGGTGCTATACGCCATCCATCCGACTTCCCCCATAGATATACATCTACTCACCTTGATCCTCGCTTTCCGAAGTCAATGACGCCACGCTCTTCCTTGTTGTTCGAAGTCCACGTGAGGGTGCCTACATATATAAACACATGATATCGTAAACAGAAATTGCGTACGAAAATCAAAACGACACACGAAACACATATAGGTTAGAACCTATGATCTACGCATGCAAAAATAATCAAACAACTGCCGATATCGACGTACAAACGTCAAGTGACCGAGATAAAACACAATACCAAAACTAAAGTCATTAAAAAGTATCAAAACCAAAACAGCAAATCAGGAAAATGCTCCCAGATCAGCCTCAGGTGAGAATTAGGAAAAGTTGCATATATGGTAGGTCTAATTAGAAGATAATAGAGCCATGGACCAAGCACGAGACAATTTGCCCACGCACAGGCCGCAATTTGCAGCCAAAACTTGATTATTTGCGGCCATAGTAAATGGTTAGGGTCTCGGGTCGTGGGTATAGCTTCTAGGTTGCCTGCACACCTCTCAATAATTGCTACTTTAATTATAGAGCCCCCGGGTGATAGCAGATCTCGAAACAACATCACAATTCCTACACAAATCCGATATCGGGGATTTCTAAGTTTGTGAATTGGGGTTTTACTCTCAGGTTTTGTCCAGGTCTTAACACTAAAGGGGGGTTATAGTTACCAATTACACCTCAATACACAATCACAAACCAAATCATGCCCTAAACCTCATCGTGGAAATTTCCAAGATCACTAAACTGCACTTGATCAACTCTAAGCTACTATAGGAGGTGAGGAAAACAATTAACTTAACTAATAGTGTAGGATTTACCTCATGGAAGCAACTAGAGAAAATTCTAGGGTTGCCCAAATGCTCAAAGTCCCATTTTTTATTCCACCATGGTGTTTGTAGTGAGGTTTAGAATGATTTTTGTGAAGGGAGCATGGGTTTTTAGTGTGGATTTAGAGATGATTTGGGGTGGTAGAGGAGATGATGAAGGATGAAGGAGGAGAAGAAAATAAATGAATAGGGACCATGGTGTGTAGAAACATCTTCATTTCTCTCTCACTCTTTCATTTTTCTATTCTTTTCCTTTCCTTTTTATTTAAGAAAACAAAACACCACATCATTTAAAAGAAAAAGAAGCCATGGTTAAATAAAATATTACAAATTATTTGCAACATGCCATGTTGCATGACATGTAAATAATCATGCAAAATGAATAATTAATAAATATTAATCAAGTTTAGTATTTTCACAGAATACAATAATTATTTAAAGTCTACAAAATGCTCAATTCACAAAATTTCTTTACGAAATCAATAATTCAAATAATTTTCCATATATTTTCCAATTTATCGGTATATAATTATACCCTTTTCATTTGCAACCAATCTATATATTTTAAAATATTCATAATATTTATTATTTTAATTATTTAAATTCCAAAAATAATATTTTATTTTCTGAAATGTTACAATCTTCCCCCCTTAAATAAATTCGGTCCCCGAATTTAAATTTAAAACTCCCCCAAATACTATAACATTTCAATCGATAAATCAAATCAACGGGGCTCCGAGTATCATGAATATATAAAACATATTTTAGCGCAATGCATGCGCATGAAAAACGAGTATAGAACTCAAAATCAAAACTCCGTCAAGCATCACGCAATCATCGGAGTTATGGTGAAAATACAAATGTCAAAATCCAATACGAAAACCAACATGATATACTCAAAACTATAACATGTACATAGTACGCATCGTTGTAAACTCGTCAAAATATCTGAAAAGAAATGCATGCCAAACCTTTTTCAAATCGCCGTGCGATGCGCGTATCACGGCACAAGTAGCGGATGTTTATTGTAAGAAAAATAACTATATATATATCCTTTGTTTAATATACACTTCCTGCCTTTTGAAAATAATTTAGAAGGGTTTCCTTTATAATGTTTCGTGTTATCATGGACACGAAAGAAAATATTGAGACTATAGCACCCTTTTGGAAATCCCTTTGGTAATTATCGATGCATGCAAAAATACTTAGGTACTGTTCTCAGAACAGTCCTGCTCGGTTACTAAACCAAATAGTAAATATCATAAAAACATGATGCTCAACAAGAAATCATCCCAAAAATGTAAACAAGAATACCACGTGCGTCTGGTGCGCACGGAAGTCGAAATCAATACATGTACCATACATGTGCACAGAAACAAAATCTAAGTGCAACGGGTGTGCACGAAAACATCTGTCAAGGGCAACGGGTGTGCCTGACAACAATATCAGGTTCATCTGATATGCACGAAGAATCCCGATTTAGTGCATCTGGTGTGCACAAAATCGCATCGAGTGCGCCAAGTGTGCGCAAAAACCGCAGTCAAGTGCACATGGTGCACGAAACAAATATCGAACTCTCAATCGAAATCGACGGTATACAACATACATTAATCCAACTCAAGTATACCGCAGTGCATAAACTCATAAACATGTGCATTAGCATGCACAAAACCAAATCAATGTATTAAAAGCACATGAAGACTATACCGAAAGCATAAGTTAAATTATATGTATGCCAATACGTATGAAATCCAAATCAAATGTCTCGGATGGCATAAAATCGAAATCGAGTGCAATGAATGTGCACAAAACAAAAATCAGCATAACTGATACATGGAAATGCGAAACATGTGCAACTGTGGTGCACGTAGGAATTATCAATCACAAAAAAAAACGAAATCCTCACAAAACCAGAATCTAAAACAACGGAAACGTCAAATCCGAAACACCAAATCACAAATTATAAATGACCGTCGTTGATGTGTCATTCCTTCAAAGTCGAGAAGGTGTTGGTGCATCCAAAGCTAGCAGAGCAAGATATCTACTTGCCTCCTGTTCATGGTCTGGCGCCTTGTGCTCTTAGGCTCTCGTCTCTCACTGCGGATTTCCAGTTACATAACTCATCGGCTCAACGGCCCAATATGGAATGATGAAGGAAACAGTTCCGCTCTGGAACATCCTCTGAAGATCTCTTGGCCAATTATCATGGTCACTCATAACATGTCTCGTCAATGATGCCGAACTCTGGCCTACTGAGTGTGCGTGATACGACGGATCCTGGTTCCAAGTCTTCTCGTGTAGTATTCTAGAAAGATTCTGTCGGGGTCTCTCCCAAATCTCGTCTCTGCCGAACTGCCTGGAAGTTATCACCCTTTACTTAATCCATTTCTTGTTCTGGAACAGCTACATACTCATCACGACTTCTTTGGAAAGATATATCCATATTCAACGCCTTTGCATGCGTATCACATCTCTGATGTCAACGGAGTGGAAGGTCATCTCGTGAAAATCTCGTACAAACCTCTTACTCCACTTTTCTTTAATGTGGACTGATTCGGAATCGTCTCTTCGTAGCTGTATGGACTGCGCTACAAACGGCTATACTCATATATAGAGTCTCCCTTCCGAAACTACGAACTCGACAGCTCAATATCTTGTGGTAGGTATCTGGCCAACTACGTCCTCGGAAACTCTTCCAAATTGTTGGAGGAATACTCTTCATTCGTCCATTTTTGATCGACTCTCAACGTGCCTGTGTGAAGTCCTCTCTAGCTGAAATTAATCAATCTGATGACCTCGTATCGGGGTATGCAAACGAACCACATGTCCTAGTCATTCATCCATGGGTGACTAGCGATCTTCTATCAAATCCCTAAGTATAAACTCGTGCTGCAATAGCTTCAAACATCTGGGGCGATATCTTGTCAGTCGCAGCAACAGCTGGCTTATCCGTCCGCACGCCAGACAATTCTTCAATCCTTAAGAATAGACGATACATTAATGGCCATCTCATTCTAGCCGGCCTCTAGCAGTGGCCTAATCCTCTGGTGCTGATCTGAACGCTTGAGAAATCTTAGTAAAAACAATCCATCAAAACGCTCATGTCACGAAAAATACAATAAAACGACATATCTATGCAATCGTGTGTCACCGGAATTATGCCCTGGTCAATCCTCATCCAAGACGAGCTCATCTTGACCGCAACTTTAGCCGCAACTCTCTCTGCCCGTGCAACCATGGTAACAGAAACCACAATCCGACATCGATGAGGATAGATCAAAAGAACGAATAGAATACGGTGCAAAGAAGTGTACATCCTAAGGCTTCTTAAGCGGAGTAGCATATCGTAAGTATGCCGCGGAACATACACACGGTACGCCACTCTACTTAAGTCACCTACTCTAACAACCAAGGTCAACCTAGACTCGAACTGTCACGACCCGCAAGGTACGGAACGCGACCGGCACTTAAGTTACGACACGTCTCAAGACGTCCGTAAAATAAGTAAGCCGAAGCCCAGAATACAAAACCCAATTTAGAGTGATGGAAGCCAATTTATTTAAAGCATTTTACTCCAATAAACCACATCGAGTTTCCTTTTTAAAACAACTTTCCCTTTTTCCAAAAATTCCGGCAGAACCTCCTTTGTAAAAACAAGCCCCAAACGGGTACAAACAGGAAAAAGGCATCCCCAAGCGGGAGCTAGCTCTTCGCCTCAAGGCGGTCACAAATCCCACGCAATATAAATACAGTGTGCATAAATAAGAATGAAAGCACAGATAAAATAACATGTCGACTCAAGTGAGCTCGACTCCACATAACATAAATCCATAAGTCTCACAACCTCGTCTCTAGGTCAATATACAGTAATACAAATAAACTGGTACAGCTGAAATAGTAGTAGTAGATGGAGTACTCTAAATACAAGGATCATAATAAGGCGGTACAAAATGATAACAACCCACCTATGAGCAAAAGCCTCGAATCAAGGCAAAGAAAGCAAAAGAGGCAAAAGTGTCCGCCGCTACAGTGCTGACGGAACGGACCTGCAGAAAAGCTGTGGCACAACGGGGGTGAGTTGCCAGCTCGCGAGTAGTAAATAACATCTATAAAGGCTATCGCATGTATGCACACAAGTATCCTAGCATCTCTAAACTGGTATGGCTATAGGTACTAGCAGGTATGTATGCATCATCAGTGTGCTAACAAGTATGAGTGTCACATGGATGTACTAACATGTATGTATACTATATGAGTCAACTCAAGATCTCAATATGTAAATACAAGAATTATTCTTTCTTTGTTTTTGAAACTCTTTTCAATATTGGCAAAATGTCCATGAAATCAAAAAAATCCGTGTCTAGCAACGACACCTCAAAACTATCTCAATCCCATATATCCATGTCAAGTATCTCTGATCTCAGCCATCAGGCTGATCCGTCCCAAATATCCATATCTCAAACTAGCGGCCACGGTCGGTATCCTCTGGATATCCGCCGTGCCAAATGAAGTCAACGGTAGGTAGTCCGTCCCCTGCCAGGCTCAACGCCATCTCCTGCGATCTTCTTGCCCCGGGGTACCTTACCGGGCCCACCATGTACCCGAGACGGTCCATCCACCTCCTCGAAACGGGTCCCGAGAACACAGCAAACTCATGGTGGACGACACTTTACATCATTAGAAAACCGTAACTTTTATATTTAAAAGATCATAAGTTTCAAATCTTGCGGCTTTTTCCCCGAAATCCAGAAATATCATAAATCTCATGAAATCATCATGGGTGCATATATCAATGATAATGAATTCAAATGGTATCAATGTTCAAGTTGCAATGTATGATTTTTACTAGGCATGAGCAATTGATGTAATGATATATATATGCACGAGAATAGCAATTCTTATGATTTCATTTCTAATATTTATTGCAATAGCACAGGTCTAAGCAATTAACAAGTTCAGAATTATAGTTATCTAGTGTCGTGACATGGCAATTACCAGGGTGTGGGTGTACACATGAATAGTGCTCGTGCTGCATATAAAAACCTGGTAATGGTGCATGTGTCCTACAGAATGAGTTTGCACATATGGGTACAACATATAGATCCTAACTGCAGCAATTATTATGCAAGTACTATCATTTCTAATGTCACAAGCAAATGTTAAAGTTCTATTTTCAAATTTACTAAATCTATCGGGCGACTTGCGCCATCCAAATGATCTTCCCCCGTAGATGTTGAATCTACTCACCCGTGATTCCGCGCTAGGTGTGTCCAACCACCTGCTTTCCTTTCTCTGCCGCGCTTGAAGTCCCTGCCGGCGAACCTAGAATTTACAACAGTCACAATAAATCAGGAAAATCCTGCAAAACACGATATATCGATAAAAAGGATACGCGTGCGTGAAACTAAAACGCGCGTGCACACGACACGTCGCGGCGCGCACAAACCCACCAGAACCTATCCTGACACGCTTGTCGCGCAGCGCGCCACAGAACCACGCATATCACGCGCGTGTCGCACAAGTCTTAAAACATCGAAAACACGTTATTGGCTCCAGATTTTGCATCTGGACCCAACACAAAAAGTTATAGATACAAGAAATCCTAGCTACCCATAACCAACCCACACACAAAAACCCAACACCTCCGCCCCCATTCTGGCCGCAATTTGCGGCCAGATACATTAAATCTGCGGCCAAAATAGGGAGTGGGGTCCCCGTGTTTTGTGTGTGTGTCTCTGCTAAGGTCACTGTGCTACAGCCTTCCCAATTTTTACCTGAGTGGATCGGGTCAAAAGCAGATTTCAGAAAGGCTAAAAGTCGCTAAAACTGCTAATTTACGCCAAGTCGGACAAATCGGGTATTTTATGAAATCCGGGGCAATTCTCTGGTTAACTGGTCTCAACAGCACCCAATTAGGTTATTCTAACCATCCCAACCATTACATTCTCAACATTCCCCGAATTTACCCCAAAACTACCATTAAACATATAATAAACACTAAATAAGCTAGATAACCATAACTTTAACAATTAGGGTTTGGGTTAGGGGGGTTATACCTCTAGAGACCCTATATGAAGGAGAAGAGAAGAAGGAGGAAGGTGTGTGCTGATGCTACAGCCCCTGGTGCAGCAAACTTGGCTGGAAAAGAGCTGATTTGCAACTGGCTGAAACCTACAGAAGCTGCTGCTGCTGCTGTTGTTGTTGTGGTGTTGCAAGTGGCAAGGGTTGAGGTAATGTTAAGGGAAGGGTTGTGTGTTGTGGTGGAGGTGTTATGTAAAGAGTTGGGGCTAATGTAGCAGCTGTTGCTGCTGATGTTCAGAAGAAGGCTGAAGCTGATGTAACAGCTGATGTACAGGGGCTGATGTGTGGCTGATGTTCTGTTTTTGGTGGCTAAAGATGTGTTGCTGCTATGGCTGTAGTGGCTGCTGAAGCTAAGGGGTAGGTAGCTGATACTAATGATGTTGTTGGGAGCTGATGTTTGAAGATGGGGTTTTGCTTCAGCTGCTGATGCTAATGCCTACAGGCTGATGTTTTCTGATGCATGGCTGATGTGCTGCTGTTGATGGAATGGGCTGCTGAAGTTGTTTTTGGTGGCTAAGTGCTGATCTTTGGTGTGTGAGTGAGAGGAAGAGAAGAGAGTGAAATGAGAGTGTGAAAAGGGAGTGTGAGAGAGACATGCAAAAAGTATTGAAATGAAATGGGGTGTGACATAACCATAGCCACCGTTCTCTCTTCCCTCATTAAATGCTTGCATGACACCCATCACAATCTCTCCTTCTCATCACAAGTCAACCATAACCCTAATCACCCTTAACCAAACCTAAAACTCATAATTAACTCAATTATCTTAACCAAGGGCCTAACCCACCATAGTTGGCTAAATATGGTTAACCCACCATGCACACCCAAACTTGGTAACCCTAGGCTTAACCCTAACTATCATGCACAAGTGTGGGTGGTCGAGATAAAATTCTACAAAAATAACCATAAAACCAGATAAATTACTAGAAACCAGTTTTGGTAAACTTTTAACAAAAACCTCACATTAACACACAATTACCACTAACCCTAAACTCAGGTGTTACAGTCTTCCCCCCTTAAGAAAATTCGTCCCCGAATTTTAAAATATGCAACTACGCGTACCTCCAAAAAGGTGTGGGAATTTCTTCCGCAACTCTCCTTCGGCCTCCCAAGTGATCTCCTCACCATTCGGGCTGCGCCAAAGAACCTTCACCGACGGCAGGACCTTTGATCGGAGTTTCTTCACCTGCCGATCCAATATCTCAACTGGCTGCACGGTGAACGAAAGGTCGGGCTCAAGCTGAACGGTCTGATGCTGAATCGTGTGGGAAGGGTCATGAAGATATCTGCGTAGCATCGACACGTGGAAGACGGGGTGAACATCTGAAAAGCTGGGTGGAAGAGCCAAACGATATGCAACAGCGCCGATGCGCTCGAGGATCTCGAAGGGACCTACGAACCTAGGGCTAAGCTTTCCCTTTCGCCCAAATCGCATCACGCCCTTCATCGGAGAGACCCTCAGAAAAACATGATCGCCAACCGCGAACTCTAATCTGCAACGGCGTTGTTCCCCTCCGAAAGACGGCGCACAGGACTGCGATGTCCTGACGCTGGGATTCGGGGCAGATGCTATTTGGTTTTATCCGTCTACCTCTCCGAAGATACCAAGTTGATTTATGGCACCGTGTATCGGAGGTTTAGACGGATGCGGCCGATGTAGCAGACTTCGTCAGATTCCCCCTCAGGGTGAGGGGTTTTTGATTGTGGGGACGCTCTTCCCTGCAGGCGCAAGCCCCTGCAGTTAATTACGCTACCGCATCGCGGTAACAACTTTCTCCTTCTCCAGAATTTCACTTCGTGTCGTGTGTGTTTGTTTTGTTTGTGGTTGCCCGTGAATCGTATACGGAAACTGAGTAATGCCGTCGCCCGTAGGACGTGGATTAGTCCAAATCCGTATTTACTTAGATTTGGGTTTGGTGTTTTTAGTTTAAGGATGCATTAGTCGCGTTGCGACTAAGATCAACTTAAACGTTCGTTAAGGATACGTTAGTCCTGTTTTAGACTAAGATCCACTTAACGTAGTGATTAATTTAATGTATGGCCATCGGGACTCGTCACCTCTCTGACGTCGTTGAAGGATAATAACGACATGTATCAGAGGAGCTCGGGGATGTACCCTCGAACCAGAGTTGATTGGGAGTTTTATAATCCATTTGAATGTTTAAGGATACGTTAGCCGTGTTTGGGGCTAAGATCAACTTAAACGGGACCGTTTAGATCCGGCAAAAGAGCGTTTGGAGGCTCTATTGTTTCAGTTTAGGGACGTAGTGGTCCGTTTTCCAGTTTAGGGACGTGGTGGTCCGTCGCCAGTTTAGGGACGTGGTGGTCCAATATTAGTTTAGGGACGTGGTGGTCCGATATTAGTTTACGGACGTTTCGGTCCGATATTAGTTTAAGGACGTTTCGGTCCGATATTAGTTTATGGACGTTTCGGTCCGATATTAGTTTAGGGACGTTTCGGTCCGATATTAGTTTAGGGACGTTTCGGTCCGATATTAATTTTAGGGACGTTTCGGTCCGATATTAGTTTTAGGGACGTTTCGGTCCGATATTAGTTTTAGGGACGTTTCGGTCCACGAGTTTAAGGACCCCGCAGTCCATATGGGTGTGTGGTCGTTGGGACCCGTCACCTCTTTGACGTCGTTGAGGAATTACAACGATGAATGTCAAACGAGTTCAGAGATGTACCCTTGAACCGGACGTAAATCGATTTAGGAGAGCCATTTTGTTCAGTCAATTTAATTTAAGGACTTATGGCCACGATTGGGCTAAGTCCATTGCTTTTGCATTTCTTTTGCTTTTATTTGGGCTTTGCCCAAAAGGGATGCAGAGCATCAATTTTATTTGGGGCCCAGCCCTTTTATTGCTTTGCAATCTATTTTGACCTGCTAGGTCTTTTTGATTTGGGCCTAGCCCTTCAAATAATGCATTGCATTTGTGCAAAGCACCAAGAATCTTTTAGATTCAGGAAAAGAAGTGCAGAGCACTTTTTAATTTCTTGATCTAAATTTAGATCAAAGAAAAGAAAAGAAAGAAATCTTTTCTTTCTTTCTGTTTCAGAGAACCAGAGGTTCATAGCAAGTGCAAGGCACTATTTTTATTATTTTTATTTATTTATTTATCTATTGGAGATCACTGATCTTGTTTTCTAGATCAATGATCTATTCTTTAAGAGAATTTTCTCTTATCTCAAAGGTTTTTACCTTCTTTTTGTGTTCTCCAGAAATTCTCAAGAGTTCTCTTCTCTTTTTTTTATCCAATTGTCTATATCTTTGAAATGGGGTCTGGGGTCCTTTTTATAGTGCTCAAAAATCAGTTAAATTTGTTAAAAAGATCTTTTCTGAGTGATTCGGGGAATTTTCCCCACCGTTGGATCTTTGATCCAAAGGCCCTGTTTTACAGAAGAAATCTTCTTGTTTTAATAAGAACAGAAAAGATTTCCTTAAATCTTCATTCTGTTGTTGCGCAACTCACCAGCGCGTGACACGTGACGCGCAGTAAGGCGCTTGCGCAGCTGTGCTTGCGCAACTGCGCAGACACGTGTCGCGCAGTGAAGCGCTTGCGCAGCTGAGCTTGCGCAACTGCGCAGACACGTGTCGCTCAACGGTGCACTTGCGCAGCAGTGTTTGCGCCACTGTGCAGACACGTGTCGCGCAGAGGTGCGTTTGCGCAGTTGTGCTTGCGCAGACACGTGTCGCGCAGAGGTGCGTTTGCGCAGTTGTGCTTGCGCGACTGCGCAGACACGTGTCACGCAGCGGTGCGCTTGCGCAACAGTGTATGCGCGACTGCGCAGACACGTGTCGCGCGGCGGTGCGCTTGCGCAGTTGTGCTTGCGCCACTGCGCAGACACGTGTCGCGCGGAGGTGCACTTGCGCAACAGTGCTTGCGCAACTGCGCAGACACGTGGCGCGCTGCGGTGCGCTTGCGCAGCAGTGCTTGCGCAACTGCGCAGACACGTGGCGCGCTGCGGTGCGCTTGCGCGCAGCAGCGTTTGCGCAACTGCGCAGACACGTGTCGCGCAGCGGTGCGCTTGCGCAGTTGATCGTTGCTTTTGCTTTTTAAAGAGCCTTGCTCTGATCGGACGTACCCCCTTGGGCGTTGTGCTGCCGTGTCAACTTCTGACACGTGGCGCATTGCGCGCAGCGCACGAGAACCGAAGCGTTGCTTCAAAATTTGAATTTTCAAAATTCAAACAGAGCCTTGCTCTGATTGGGGGAACAAATGCCCCCCCACCGTTGCGCTCACGTGGCGCGCACGTGAGTGCAGCGGTGGCAAGATCCCGACCATTGGATCATAGAGGTCAGGTGGAGAGACGCAGGCGTCTATAAATGGGACCCTTGGTCCTCAAAAAGTTTTTACCGTTTCAAGAACTTTGATTCAGAGCCTTGCTCTTGCTTTAAAACTTTTAGAGCCTTGCTCTTGCTTCTTCCCAAGAACTTTGAAGTTCAGAACTTAGCATCATTCTTAGGTAGAAATTTAAATTAATTTAAATTAATTTTAATTAACAGAGCCTTGCTCTTGTAGATCTTTGATCTAAAGAAAAACCCCTTTGGGGTTTCTTCAACAGAGCCTTGCTCTCATAGATCTTTGATCTAAAGAAGACCCCTTTGGGGTTTCATCCACAGAGCCTTGCTCTCAAAAATTTACAGAGATCTTGTTCCTGGGTTTTAACCCATGAACAGAGCCCTGCTCATAGCTCAAATAGAGAACTCCTAAAAGTTTTCATGGATCTTTAAGATCCCAAAAAATTTTAATTCTTAGGAGTTATAATTTTTCATTACTACTACAGAGCTAGGCTCTTTTTTAAGAAGTTTTATTCCTTTGAGACCAGAGTTTGACAAATGTCACTCTGTGACAGAGCTTTGCTATAAAAAGAGGAGATTTTCTCCTTGTCTCTAGGGATTCCCCCCCAATGAGGATATTCTCTTGGGGGTCTTTTTTATTGACCGACAGTCTCATCCAATGATGGGACTGTCTTATCAAATGATGCGTCGTCATCTTGATTTTGTGGGTCCCCCTTTGGTCCCCTACCCACTGCATTGTAGTGTGATGTAGGCCTTTGAAATGTGAAGCATTGGAACACTAACAGTTATGTTTCTTTTTTTTTTTTACAGGAAACATGTCTGAAGATTTGTCTTTCCCTTTTGTTCGCTCAGAAGGAGGGTTCCCACATGCACCAGTAGACCGGGTGGTGTTCGCCTTGATTAGAGATCACGATCCTGAGTGCAAGAGACTTCACCTGTGGGGAAGGTGGTACAGCTAAATCATCCAAGGCCGCCGCAGCTTCAGCTCCGCTTCGCCCTCTGAGCCCATAGTTACGATTCCTTATACGGACAAGCCCCCGGTGGAGTATGCCGTGGAGGTTAAAAATTGGAATTCTGACGATCTCCTCCAGCCTGCCATTGGTGCCATTCCAGTGCAGCCGCCGCCGGCGATAAACATCTTGGGGAGGCGAATCTGTCAGGGTGAAGCACGCCCTTGGGGACAGGCTTATAACATTGGACTGATCCCGCGACCGCTTGCTGGATATTTGCCCTGGGCCTGTTACATCTTAGCGGCGAAAAGGACTCATCTGACGAAGATTGGTTTAGACTCTGCCGTTTACGTTTCACTTTTCGAGTATCCCTCTCCTCCAACGTGGTGGATAAAGGCCTTTATTGAACAATGGAATATCCCCACCCACACCTTCTTGACAGCGGATAGGGAAGTCTCCATCTCTTTGGAAGAATTTGTTGAGATTTCAGGTCTACCAGTGAGGGGGGAGCACTACGAAGAGCCGCTTCCTCCTGATGAGTACATCTTTGCCACCAAGCAGGTTGTATTTGACTTAACTTCGGAAAATGCCATTCAGCATCAACACCCGGGCTTGGTGAAGGTGTTGGAGATTTATGAGGAACTCCATTTGGAATCGGGCGACCGGGGTGTCAGTTTCGCGGATTTCATCGCTCGTTTTATCTGCCCAGAGTTCCTATCAGAGCAGGGCGAGAAGTTTGCTCAGCTTGCTGACCCCTTTGGTTTCGGCTTGGATCGCCGACCTTCATCGGAAAGTGAGCAGCGGGATTTTTATCTCCCCGGCACTGCCAGTGTCCCTTTCTCAGAGATCGCCGTTCCTGATATGGACGAGGAGACTTTTTTCATAGGGTTCTTGGGTCTATGGCTATGCAGCTTCGCGCTTCCCATGCACCCTCGCCTCATGCGATCCTCTGTCTTTTACCCGGCGCATCGAATGGTGGCCGGTTTGCAGTTATTGGTAGGGATCGCCGGATTGGCTTACCTTTATAATGGACTTAGCGTAGCGGTGGACGCTAATGAGCCTGGGGTACAGCCTGCCAACTTCCCGATGCACTATTTTATTTCTTGGATGGAGATGCACGTGCGAGGAGTGTTTGGTGCCCACAAGACTCCTCCGCTCTTCGAGAAATACAGACTCCCGAGAGTCATGCGGTTGGTCGGGGCTTCAATTGTGGTTGCACCTCCGCGGGAGTCTAAGGGACTGCTCCTGCGTTCACATCTAGTTGGAGCGAAGACCTCTTTTGTGGATAAGGTCATCACCATAGGCTCAGAGACCACCAAATCAGTGGTGCCTCTGCGTGATGACTTTAAAGGCGGGGCTTCTGTACTGAAGGCTCGGGAAATCCTCCATCTTTACTCCATTCGGCCGGGTTACCTAGTATTTAGGCAGAATGAGACGGCTCTCTTTATGAGGTATAACCCACATCGATTTGCCCGATAATCGAGCTACAATCAAGGGATCCCGTTGGAAGCCTTTCTGGAAACACCCGCGGTCGGCCTAGAAGGGGTAAGGAATGCGATGCATCATTTCACCCGGCTCAATACAGGCTCCTATTTTTTTATCAGTGAGCCTAGCTGTGTCCCTAAAATAATCCATCCATATGTAGCCTGGTATGCGCATGCTATGGGCCCAATCATCTTAATGGAGAAACGCATGCTGGTCGACCGTAGGGCTGCGCCTCCTGGCGGTGATCGCAAGGCTCCCTTACAGCCAAGGATCCAGGTCATCCCCCCGATAAAAGATGCCAGAGTTGACCGACCGCGCGTGTTGAGCCCCCCGCGTGGATTGCCATTGCCCACTACGGTGGATGCACCGCCGGCGCCCCGTGCTTCCACGAAGACGGTTAATGTGGTATCACCAGGATCTGGCGGAGGGGCAGAGATCGGGACTCGCCGCCCTAAAGTGGCTGCCAAGCGCAAATCCGCTCCGGGTGGATCTAAAGCTGGTGGACAGCAGAAAAAGAAGAAGTCCGCCCTTTCCCTCGATGCGATCCTCAGCTCAAAGCCTGCGGCTTCTCCTGCCGAGGCCATATGTGAGTATGGCAGCAATGAGGGTTTTGTGGTGGATCCTGAGGACACCAATTTAGCTGCCGCCATTGCAGCTTCGGAGCGATCGGCGAGGCTTGAGGCGATGTTAAGCAAACTCGCTGAGTCTAGTAATCATCAGACGCTTTATTTGTCATTTTACTGCATTTTTATTATTATCTTTAGCTAATATTTGCTTCGTTCTCAACAGGCATTTCTACTGAAGAGGTCATTGCTGCCTCTTTGAAGACCTTCCAGGAGGAGGAGAAGAAGCGTGTCCCAGCAGGCGTTGGTATGTCCTACCCTTTTCCCTTTCATAATGAAAGTTTGTTATCTTCTCTGATGGTCAACCTAACCTTCTTTTGTTTCTTTGCAGAGGTTATATCAGTTGATGCGGGGATCCTTCCTGAGCCTGTTACCGAAGTCCCGGCTTCGTCGAAGTTGCCGCAAGAGCCTCGACTTGACAAAACGACGAGGGATGCCCTGAAAAACCTAGAGGCCTCCCTATTCACGGACGAGGACACCTCAATTAGGGAAGCTCTAGTGGCGTCCGTCTCAACGACTCGAGAGGAGCGGAAGCGGTTGAGACGCGAAGCAAGGGCGCGCAGAGCTGCTTTGGCCGCGGGAGCGGGCCCTAGCACTATTCCTTGTGCCGACACTCCTTCCGAAGCAGAGACGAGCAGAGCTGCTTTGGCCACGGGAGCGGGCCCTAGCACTATTACTCATGCTGACACTCCTTCCGAAAAGGCCCCTGCCGTCCTGTCTACTGCTCAGAGGCAAGTGGCGCGCGCGGCTCGGAGTGCAAACGACAAGTCCTCTTCAGGTAACATTTCTTTCAGAACCTTGTTGTAAGAATTATCAAGCCATTGGCTCATACGCATTCCAACTTTCAGGGCCAAGTCCGACTGAGGGGGAGGCGGAGACCGTCGAACCCAGGGGAACGGAGGAAGCGGTACTTGCCGAGCCCCGAGCCGACAGTGAGCAACGTCATCGAGGCCACGGGGCCTGAAACAGAGATTGAGGGGTCCGCCACCGAGAGGGTCATTGATGCCGCACCTGAAGTGGCGGCAGATGAGATGATTGTATTAACCGAGCCGAAGGCGGTAGAGGGGGAGGCGCTTGAGGCTGGAGACCTCGCGGCGACGGTGGACGAGACAACTGTGACCGCAGGACACGAAGGAGTAGCGGGTGAGGTGGCCACGATTCCTGAGGACGAGCCAGCCGCTCCTTCTCTGGAATCTGGCAATACTCCAATCATAGCCCTCCCCGCGTATGGTTCCTTGCCGTCTCCAGGGCTTGCGAGCACAACAACGGTCCCCATCGAGTCGGGTGACGAGGCTACGGGTGGTGGCCTGATGTCAATGGAGGAAGGAATTGCCTCAGTCTCGGCTGGCAGTTCGTCGGGTAAGTTTCGGGTTACTATCGTTTCCCCCTTTTTTATATATCTTGTGATCTCTTCTAACAAGCTTGTCTTTGCAGGTGCGGCCAGTGCCGACGCTCCATTGCTTGAGGGAGCACCGTCAACTACTGCTTTGGCGGTGGTCACTTCCCCGTCTTCCCTCGTGCCATCGCGGATGTTGGAAGGTATGGATTTGCAACTCACAAGTTAATCTTTTAAACGTGTAGTTCATGGACTAACGCCATACCACCGCGTCTTTTCAGGAGTGCTCTTTGATCATCTATATCAAGTGTTGCTCCCACACTTCTCCTTCCCATCCGAACTTGCTTCTCCCTCTAGTGGCGCTGATGAGTGTACGTTCACTACAATATCTTTGTTCATCCCTTTTTTTCTAGTAATTGAATGATTTCTGACTTTTCCCTTTCTTTATCGCAGTGCCACAAATCGAAGGAGGGGATGCAAGACCTGCCGCGCTACCGGCCCTTCCGGCTTTGCCGTCTGTTGCTGCTGGTATAGCAAATTCCTTTTTTGGTAATCCTTAAACATCTCTTGAACCATTGTTTAACCATGTTTTGTTTTGCAGCTATTGTTCCGGCTCCGGTCTCTTTTGAGTCTCGCGTCCTTCCACCGGCAGGCCCTTTCTTGAAACGCCCGTCTTCGAAGGGTGCTGTGATGAGTTTGGGCATGCTGAGCGGGTACATCGAAGAGCTCAACATGGACGCTCTCCCTTCTGCCGTAGATTTCGCTGTGGAGGTTAATCCAATGTTGGCGGTGCTCGTAAATTTTCATAACGAAGGCGTCGTCGGATCTTGGGTTAATCACTGCAGGGAGATCGAGGCCTGTCTATACCGGCTGGAGTCGACGCGCCCTTCTTCCGAGGTTTTAGCCCTGAGCACCCAACGTACAGCTTGGCTCGAGCAAAGCACTTCGCACTCCCGCCACTTGGAGCAAGAAGCAGCTTTAAGACTAAGGGAATGCCAAAAGACCTCGAACGAAACGGCCCATCTGCGCGCTGAGGTTGAGGCAAATGCTGCCCAAGTGAAGACTATCTTTGAGGGTCTCTTGGAGCGCATCTCCCACGGGCTAAACTTGAAGCGGAAGCTTCACGTAGCTGAGCGCAATATCCCAAGTCGGGAAGCTGCCTATCAGGTCATCAGGGAGCAGCTTGCGTCGGTCCTGCAGCAACGAGCCCAAGTGGAGGCAGAGCTGGCGGTGGTAGCTGACCAAGAGAAAGCATGGAAAGACATATGCGAGCGATTGCTACATCTATGCAAGACGCTTCCTTCCCAATAATTCTCCTTGTATCATTTGTCTTTGTAAAGTATATGTATATATTTTTTTCTTCAGCACAATGTATCCTGTACTCGATCAATATTTATGAATAAAAGATGCACATTTTTGTGATGTCTTGTGTCATTTCTCCGTCTTTGCTTTCTTTTATTATCTGTATGCCACCTTAGTAACCATGATTGACGGATGATTAGGACGAGTATCCCTGACCTTCTTAAGAAATAGTGATGGCTTAGGCTGCGGGTTCAGATCAGCTGCCTAAGACTTTTCAATTCTATAAGCCGTGAGGGTCTCATAGAGGCTTTTCTCCCTACGGATCGAGAGGATCTCATAGGTGGATTTTCTCCTTAGGAATCGTGAGGATTCCTAAGTGTGGTTTTCTCTTATAATTCGTAAGGATCTTATAAGAGAATTTTTCCCTCTTACGAATCGAGAGGATTCGTAAGTGGTTGTTTCCCTCTTCGTCGAAATTCGACTTCGGAGAGTGAGACCCGTGAATAGTATGCAAGAGACCAGTTTGGATTGACTTGCAGGGCCCCATTGCTCAAAAAGCAAGCCTTCCTTGCTGTCTGAGACTTCTTCTTACAAATTGAGACGAATCGGGGATCTGTCTGCAGTTGTAGCGGAACAGTTGACATGAGTTAAGAAGCTCTCATCACGGAGTGTTTGTATCCGTGAGTTGAGGAGTTTTCTAGGGATTATTTGTTTCCCAAGCGCCAAGGAGTATTTGTTTCCTTGGGGTTTGAAACGAGTCGAGGGTTCCCACGGGGGCACTGGTGGCTCTGCGGGTCGACGCGGATCAGAAGGCTCTCGTCAAGGAGTGTTTGTATCCGTGAGACGAGGAATTTGCTGGGATTATTTGTTTCCCAAGCGCCAAGGATTATTTGTTTCCTTGGGGTTTGAAACGAGTCGAGGATTCCTACGGAGGCACTGGTGGCTCTGCGGGTCGACGCGGCTCAGAAGGCTCTCGTCAAGGAGTGTTTGTATCCGTGAGTCGAGGAATTTTTCCAGGGATTATTTGTTCCCAAGCGCCAAGGATTATTTGTTTCCTTGGGGTTTGAAACGAGTCGAGGATTCCTGCGGAGGCACTGGTGGCTCTGCGGGTCGACGCGGCTCAGAAGGCTCTCGTCAAGGAGTGTTTGTATCCGTGAGTCGAGGAATTTTGCCAGGGATTATTTGTTTCCCAAGCGCCAAGGATTATTTGTTTCCTTGGGGTTTGAAATGAGTCGAGGATTCCTGCGGAGGCACTGGTCGCTCTGCGGGTCGACGCGGATCAGAAGGCTCTCGTCAAGGAGTGTTTGTATCCGTGAGTCGAGGAATTTTTCCAGGGATTATTTGTTTCCCAAGCGCCAAGGATTATTTGGTTCCTTGGGGTTTGAAACGAGTCGAGGATTCCTACGGAGGCACTGGTGGCTCTGTGGGTCGACGCGGCTCAGAAGGCTCTCGTCAAGGAGTGTTTGTATCCGTGAGTTGAGGAATTTTTCCAGGGATTATTTGTTTCCCAAGCGCCAAGGATTATTTGTTTCCTTGGGGTTTGAAACGAGTCGAGGATTCCTACGGAGGCACTGGTGGCTCTGCGGGTCGACGCGGATCAGAAGGCTCTCGTCAAGGAGTGTTTGTATCCGTGAGTCGAGGAATTTTGCCAGGGATTATTTGTTTCCCAAGCGCCAAGGATTATTTGTTTCCTTGGGGTTTGAAACGAGTCGAGGATTCCTACGGAGGCACTGGTGGCTCTGCGGGTCGACACGGATCAGAAGGCTCTCGTCAAGGAGTGTTTGTATCCGTGAGTCGAGGAATTTTGCTGAAGTCATTGGCTTCTTCGGTTGAAATGAACCGGTGAGGTTTGGGGTTCGTCGTTTGAAGGAATCCGCTGGGAAAGTATGGTCCATTCTTTGTTTACGCCCTTAGATTGTATACAGGGATCGATGTGATTTTAACTGTAGGGCCAAAGTTTTATCATTTCTTCTTTTTATTTTATTTTATTTCCGCGATGCTCTATCATTTCAGCTTTTATATCGCGAAGGTCGCGACTGCCCGATCATTTCGGCTATTTTTCGCGGTGCCCAATCATTTCGGCTATTTGTTTTTTTTATTTTTACTCGTTGCTTTTTATTACGAGTTGCCCAATCATTTCGGCTATTTGTTTTTTTTATTTTTACTCGTTGCTTTTTATTACGAGTTGCCCAATCATTTCGGCTATTTTGCATGCATACATTTTACTTGCTGCTTTTTGTTGCAAGTTGCCCTATCATTTCGGCTATTTCGTATGCATGAGCGGCCTACTGGCTTTCGCCGTAAACCTGAAATTGGACATCGATTTCGGCATCAGCACCGCTGCAACTGGGATATTACCAGGAGCGAATCATCATTTGCCTCTGTCGTTGTCGAACAAAGGAGGCTTAGCGACCAGGGTTAGGGTCCTGTCGACTAAGGCTTTTGACTTCATGAGCCGTAAGGGTCTCACGAAGTTATTTCTCCCTACAAGTCGTGAGGATCTTATAGGTGTATTTTCTTCTTAAGAATCGTGAGGATTCCTAAGTGTTTGTTTCCTCTGTAAGTCGTAAGGATCCTACGGGAGGGTTTTCTCCTTGTAAGTCGAGAGGATTTACAAGGGTTATTTACCATGCAAACATATCCCTAGTTTCAGATGGGACTTAGTTAGGGAAATGTTTATTCGTGCCCGTGGATTGTATACAAGGGTCAATACTGAGCCATTTGTAGGGCAATATTGGAAGTTTGTGGGGGTTTGCTTAAGCACAGGTTTAGGTCTCTGTGACTTAAGACTTTCAAATCCTATGAGCCGTGAGGGTCCCATAAGAGAGTTCTCCTTACGAGTCGTGAGGATCTCGCAAGTGTATTTTCTCCTTAGGAATCGTGGGGATCCCTAAGTGTGTTGCTCCTTTATGAGTCGTAAGGATCTCACGCGGGTAGTTTCTCCTTACAAGGTCGAGAGGAATCTATAAGGGTTCTTTAACGAAGTTGCGCCCTTTCGGGTTTTCACAAACATTCGCCGGTAGTCCTGCTGTTTTTACTCACGGAGCCCTTTCGGGTTTTCATCCGTGCCCATTTTGCTTATGGACATACCGTTTTTATTTATTATATATTTTTATATATATTTTTTATTTATTTTTTTATTCATTTCGTCAGCCTAAGGATGCTGCGGTAGTAGTTTAGAGACGTTTCGGTCTGCTATTAGTTTAAGGACATTTCGGTCCAGCATTAGTTTAAGGACGTTTCGGTCCGGCATTGAGAGGGCTGGCTACTGCTTATAGAGTTTGAGCTTAGGAAGATAGCGAGAGGACATAGTCGTCGTCATCTACCGTTGACCTAGGCTGTGGCTCACTGAGCATAGTATTTCTTTAGGAAGCGACCGTTTATCGGCCTGAAAGGCCTTTCACCGTGCATGTCCATGAGTAGATAGGCCCCACCCTGGTAGACCTTATCTATGATGTACGGGCCTTCATAGTTTGGCTCGAATTTTCCTCGCTTGGCGCGATTGGGGATCATAGGCCTTTTGACCACTAGCACGAGTTCGCCTTGGCGAAATGTCCTCGGTCGGGTTAGTCTTTCATATGAGCGCGTCATCTTTGCTTTATAGGCCTCCAGATTTTGTTGCGCTATGAGTCGGGTTTCATCAAGGGCGTCAAGCTCCTCAAACCGGAGGTGAGCATTTTCTTCATCCGTCAGCTCGTAGTGAATTGCTACTCGTAGAGAGGGTAACCCTATCTCGAGGGGGAGTACTGCTTCTGTACCGAACACCAACGCGTATGGCGTTGTGTTCGTGGCCGTCTTGAATATAGTTCGATACGCTCAAAGAGCCTCTTGCAACCTCTCATGCCAGTCCCTCTTGTTTCGGGACACCGTCTTCTTTATAATTTTCGTCAAGGTCTTGTTGAAGGCCTCGGCGAGACCGTTAGCCCGCGGATTATAGACCGAGGAATATCTCCAGTCTATATTGTGCTGCTGTGCGAAGCGGCTAATTTTATGACTTCGGTAGGCTGGCCCATTATCAGAGATGATCATTCTCGGGGTTCCAAACCGGTATATGACATGCGTTTTGAAGAAATGGAGGATGTTCTCCGTCTTCACTTCCCTCAACGGTACCGCCTCTGCCCATTTGGAGAAGTAGTCAGTCGTCGCTAGGATGAAACGATGTCCCTTAGACGATGCTGGTTCGATGGGGCCAACTATATCAGTCCCCCACATTTCGAAAGGCCAGCTAGCCACTGTTGGGTGTAGCGGATTTGGATGCTGATGGATGAAGTCCCCATGAATTTGGCATGAGTGGCATTGCTTCGCATATTCGATGCAGTCCTGAATC
Organism: Agapanthus africanus; assembly: GCA_030015575.1. Classification (NCBI taxonomy): domain Eukaryota; kingdom Viridiplantae; phylum Streptophyta; class Magnoliopsida; order Asparagales; family Amaryllidaceae; genus Agapanthus; species Agapanthus africanus. The sequence continues at coordinate 47,562,032 of JASDDO010000026.1, read as the reverse complement.
ATCGTGGGCCAATAGTAGCCCATCCGTTTTATCTTCAACTTCATCTTAGGGCCTGCTTGGTGGGAACCGCAGAGTCCGTCGTGAACTTCTTGGACGACCCTTCTCGCTTCGTCTGGCCCTAAGCATCTCAGCCACAGAGAATCGAATGACCTCTTGTATAGAGTATCATTGACGAAGGCGAAAGACAGGGCTCGTTTCACGAGCTGATGTCTTATGGACGCTTCTTGAGGCATTCGGTGAAACTTGAAGTAATCTATGAAGACTTCTCTCCAGTCCTCGGTATTTTCCCAGTCTTTTATTTGCAGGGTTGTCTCCTCGTTCGCTCCTTTTTCTTCAGATGATTCCGGAGATACTTCTGCTGGTGCAAGCACTCGACGGCTTTGTACCACGATTCTAACGTCATCGAGGTTCTCGTCAGCCAATTCTTTAGCAAGTTTGGCTAGTGCGTCCGCTTTGCTGTTTTCCGCGCGCGGTATGCTCTCCAAACTATAGGAGGGAATTTGGGTTAGCAGTTGTTGCACTTTTTTACCGTATTTTACCAATTCCGGTTTGCATGTTTGGTAATCGCCGTTCACTTGACTGACGACTAGCTGGGAGTCCCAATATATGAGGAGGTTTTCAATTCCCATGTCAATGGCGATCTCGAGGCCTGCTATCAAAGCCTCATATTCAGCTTCATTATTCGTTCTTGGCTCTGTTAAGGAGAAGGCGAAGCGCATTATTCCTCCTTGTGGGGTCACAAAGATGAGTCCTACCCCCGATTTGATCATTGGCGTACTTTGCTTGTGCTTTTTCATGGAAGATGCTCCATCGAAATAAAGTTCCCAACGGATATCACCACTGTCGATTGCGTCAAACGCATGTCTGTCTGGCAAATCGCAATTTAGAGGAGAATCGACGGGTATGGGATGTTCAGCAAGGAAGTCGGCGATGGCATGGCCTTTCACTGCCCTGAGAGGTTGATATGTTATCGAAAATTCCATCAAGAGCAGAGCCCATTTAGCGAGTCGCCCTGTCAATATGGCTTTTGACATTAGATATTTGAGAGGGTCCACTTTTGAAATAAGACGGACTTCATGCGCTAACGCATAGTGCCTGAGCTTTGTTATCGCGAAGATCAACGTCAGGCAGTGTTTTTCAATGGGGGAGTAATTGCTTTCTGCCCCCAGCAGAACTCGACTTAAGTAGTAGAGTGCTCTTTCTTTCCCTTGATCGTTCTCTTGTTCCCATAATGCGCCTAAAGAACCCTCAAGGGCGGTCGTGTAAAGAATGAGAGGCTTTCCCTTAACTGGAGCAGCCAACACCGGCGGGTTCTGCAGGTATTGCTTGATCTCGTCTAGTGCGCTTTGGCATTTTTGATCCCAGACGAACGGAGTTCCTTTCTTCATCAGGTGACTGTAAGGACGACACTTACCAGAGAGGTTGGCTATAAATCGCCTAATATATGCGAGCTTCCCTTGGAGAGACCGCAGCTGTTTGAGAGTCCTCGGCAGAGGCATTTCTATGATCGCCTTGATCTTGGACGGATCTATTTCGATACCCCGGTGTCGGACGATGAATCCCAGGAATTTGCCCGAGGAAACTCCGAATGCACACTTGAGAGGGTTCATCTTCAAGTTGTATTGCCGAAGGCGTTGAAAAACGGTCTTCAAATGCTCGAGATGTTCCTTGTATGATTTGCTTTTAACCACGAGATCGTCGATATAGCATTCGACGATTTCGTGTATAAGGTCATCGAAGATCTTTGTCATGGCCCTTTGATAAGTGGCACTGGCATTCTTTAAACTGAAGGGCATCACTTTATAACAGAATATACCTAGAGGGGTCCTGAAGGCGGTGTGTTTCTGGTCTTCCGGATGCATTTTTATCTGGTTATACCCCGATGAGCCGTCCATAAAGGAGAAAACCTCATGAGTGGATGTATTGTCTATCATCAGTTCAGTGACTGGCACTGGGAAATCATCCTTCGGGCAAGCTTTATTAAGATCCCGGAAGTCTACGCATATGCGCACTGTCCCATTTTTCTTCATCACTGGGACGATGTTGGCGATCCATTCAGGGTACTGAACTTCCTGGATGAAGCCAGAGTCGATTAACTTTTTGACTTCGGTATTTATGCTCATCTCAAGCTCGAGTCGCATTCTTCTCGGCGCCTATTTGACTGGCTTGATGTTCGGGGATATTGCTAGTCTATGTACAGCAACTTCTGGATCTAGTCCCGGCATCTCGGAATAGTTCCATGCGAAGCAATCTTTATGCTGCACAAAGACGTCTTTTAACGCAGCCACCCTCTCTTCAGACAGCAGCTCGCTGACGAATGTCGGTCGCGGATCATTTACCGTCCCCAACTCGATTTTCCTGAGGTTGTCTGCGGTGGTATGTATTCCATCCTCCAGTTCTTTCGGTGCTGGGGGAAATTCTGAGATTACCTCATCACTGCTGTTTTCGAGGCACTAAGGGAGGCCGTCCATGTCCTCGGACTCTTCTTTTAATATTGTTATCACGTGGCAGGTGCGAATTTTCTGCCAATCCCAATGTGGAGCTGGTTTTTCTTTCACGGCTTCGGGCTCGTGCTTCTGTGGTGGCGCTACCCTCCAGTTGTCAGAAAACGCGAATTTGCCTAGCTGATACTAATCTTCAACCCAATTCTTGAAGGTGAAGCAATCTTCAAGAGGGTGTCCCATTGCTCGATGGTAAAAGCAATAATTTGGGTTGAACACCTCGCTTGCGTGCTCGGGGTGCTTGGACTCTGGCAACGTAAGCATTTGATGTTTTAGAGCGAGATCGAATATCTTCCTTGTTTTGTTCCGAGGAAATGAGTATGCTCGACCCATCTTCTTCCTGAGGGCTAAGTCAATAACGCTCGATTCTCGGATACGTGGTTTCTTAGCTCTGCTTTGTGGTTGTTGAGCGCCTTTTCCGTCCTTTGACTCATTTCTGCCTCCGCGTCGAGCCTTTTTTGTATCAGGTTGACATGGGGCAGCATCTTCGTTCTTTACTGCCTGTTGAAGGAGGCGCTGTGTCTTGGCTTTCTCATAGATTGCCATTTCACGATTGTGATCATCTCGGGCTTTTTGACTCGCATCCCTTATAAGTTTGCTCATCTAGCCTTCAAACGATGGACTGGGCGGTTTTGTATCAGGAACTTTTGTTGGTTCAGGATTAGCGTCCTCCCATTGAGCGTCCGCCTCTTCATCGAAGTCATACATGACATAACAGCTGTTTACTAGCTCCCGTTTCTTTGACCGGATGTACCCGAGCCCTTTTGTTTCTATTCTCCCGTTAGGCAGTTTGCATTGAGTCCCGGGAACGTTCCAGACCTTGTCATAGAATTTGGCCTTTCTAACGGTCTGTGTGAAGGATATCCCCTGGCATTTCAGCAGTTTCTTCAAACCTTCCGTATAATATCGGGGTAGACGGATGGGCTGGAGTCTGTCCAGCGTTGGATCTGCACCATGCCAAATTTCTTTTTCCACCTTGTTTTCTTCAGAACGGTAGAATAGGATTGCCTTCTCGCCTTTTCGTCCGGGAGGGATATAGAATGTCTGCAATTCTTCTATGCTGTTGGTGTCGAGTGCATCCAGTTCTTTGTAATGTTCAAGCGGCACCATGGTTATCTGCAGACTTCGCTCTTCATCGGCGGAAACCCATATTGAAGGCCGAGCAGGGAATACAGCATGAACTTCATCCTCTGAATCACTACCGAAGATCAATGAAGGAATGGATGGTCCTGGCCTAGTGGATTGGGATGGACCTGAATAAATTATATCCTCCTCCTCCTCGGTGTCACTGCCGAAGACAGGGATGGGGCGTTAGTTTTTTTCCCCGGTTTGTGACACCTTTCCGTGTCTTCGAAACTCGGTAAGAAGTATTTGGCATCTTCATACTTGCGAACTTCATTTACGGAAAACGGATTCAACTCTCCCGCCACTGTGTACTCGAGGCCATCCCTAGAATGCTTCATGCACTGATGCTGTGTAGAAGGGATGATATTGTACTCGTGTAGCAATGGTCGGCCGAGCAGAGCATTGTAGCACGTCTTGGCGTCTATAACATGGAATTTGATGTCTGTGACGAGCAACCCGAAGCGTAGCGTCAATATCACAGATCCAAGAGTTTTTGATGATTGGGAGTCGAATCCGGAGATGGTGATTTTATCTCGGGCGAGGTGTTGGACACTCATGCAAACATCCTTTAACACTCGCATATTGAGTAAATTAACAGACGATCCGTTATCGACCAAGATTTTAGCTATCTTTATGTCATGGCAGTATCCTGAGACATAAAGGGGACGATTGTGTTCGCACGTCCCGAGGAGAAGGTCTTCATCGCCGAAAGCAACGTCGGCTGTGTGCACCTCTTCCAATTCATCATTCATCTTTTGTTCGGCCAGGAAAGCTTGGAATTGGTCCGGATCTTATAGGGCCTTAATCAAAGAATCCCTCGCCTCTTTTGATAGTAATAGGGCATCGAGAATGCTGAGTTGTGAGGGTAGCTTTCTCAGATGCGCCAAGACATTGTAATCCACTTTATTCCTCTTTGGCGGGTTCTTGGCGGTTAACTCTTCCGCAACTTGGTCATCCAAAGCGATGTCTTCAGAGACCTTCTCTTTCCCTTTGTCTTTCTTGTTTAAGGGTCCGAGATTCTTTTCGGGTAATGTTCGATTGCGTAGCTGTATATTTTCGCAAGCCTTCGGTTCTTCTTCTTTTCCCGAAGTGGATTCCTTGAAGAGGGGGCCAAGCTCTAGCTCCTCATCGGAATCGCTCCCAAATGTAGGCACTTGTGACCCGGCAGTGTTAACCATGTGACAATTGCTGGCAGTTCTTTCAAGATCTTTGGTCGTGTTTCTTTGCTCCCGACGAATTTTATGCTTTTCCCGTTTAAAGCGTTGTTGATTAGCGACGTATCCTTGCCACCATCTATAGAAAGCCTTGCACTCTTGAGTGGGATGCGAGACCTTCTGATGATATAAGCAATAAGAGGGGTGCATTTCTTCCACACCAGTTATTTTTCCTTCAGAGGATGGTAGCTTCATGCCCATTGATATGGCCTTAGCAAACCTCTTTTTTTATCTTGAATTGGCTTTTGTCAGCGGTGGAGGCATCTTGCTCCAGCGGGATCATCTCAGCTCTTTCCTCAAGTCGCCGGCGCTTGGCCCTTTCGAATATAGCCGTCTCGCGTTCTCGATCAGCTTTACTTTTCAGTCGAGCTTCACCAAGGAACGCTTCAATCATTTCGACCGATAGCTCCGGAATTCTTGATCCGGTATCTGCCCCCAGCGTTTTAGTGCCAAAAGTCTCTTCATCGTTCGTGGTCGAATGGGAGATCATATGACAGCTCGTCACATATTCCTCGGATTCATCCGATGAACTTTCTCCCTCATCTTCTTTTTGAAAGACGTGATCAAGGAAATCTTGGAGCATAATAGGAGTCCGCGCCTTTTGGTTGTATTCATCCAGTGCGTCGATTTGCTTTTGTAAGTCCGTGCGCTTGTCGCCAGGCTTCACGGGCTTCTTAGATTTCTTCTTCTTCTTTTTCGAAGATTTTGACGGCTGGCCATGAACGCTTGAACTACCATCATCGGTCTTCGGAGTCGGTCGTGGCTTCAACATCCCCTCAATAACCTGCGGTTCCAAGGGGTTCTTCCACTTGACCGCTAGACAGGTCTGAAGATCATTTAGCATTCTCCTCGTTTTGGCTGATAATACAACCTCCCAAGGACCTTCTTCAATGACGGAGCATGTTTCCCCCGGCGCATTCATCCCTTTAGAGGTGTGGGGCTGCGGGGGATTCACCTTCCATTTGTCAGATAGCGCAAATTTGCCCTGACGGTACTGATTCTCAAGCCAATTCTTGAAAACGTAGCAATCCTCGATGGGATGGCCTAGCACTCGATGATAGGGGCAGTAATTAGGCTCGTTGACGTCACTTGGTTGCGACGGGCGTTTTGGATCTGGCAGATTTATGAGTCTGTTGCGCAACGCCAGCTCGAATAGCCTCCTCGTTTTATCGCGGGGGAAGGAATAAGAACGTCCCATCCTATCCTCAAGAGGTACGTACGGGCGCGTATTGTTTGGACGAGCAACCGGCTTCGAGTCGCTCGGTTGTTGTTGAGTGTTAGCGACAACGATCGCTTTTCCCTTTCCCTTGTCATTTCGGGAATCTGGCTTTGGGAGAGGAGGTTTATGGCCCATCTGGTCCATCTGCGCTAGTTTGTCAATCAAAGCCTGGAAGGAAGTCGGCTTGAAGAACATCATAAACTGTGAAATGGTTGCTTGTGGATCAAGGGTTCCAACAAACATTCCTACCGCAGGGGCTTCTTCTATGCGCTGTTCACACTTTGACCATAGATTACGCCACCGTATAGCGTACTGAACCCACGTCTCGCCGGGTTTTACCCTGGTGTTAATCAGCGCCGTCATCGGGGTACGCTCACTGGCACTTGCAAAACGTTGGGTGAAGAGCAGCTCCATCTCCGCAAAGGTTTTAATAGAGTCGTTGGGGAGCTCAGAATACCATTCGAACGCCGTATCTGATAGGCTTCCAACGAACTGGCGAAGAAAAAGCTTGTCGTCGCCGCCAGTGTTACCGCAAAGCGCCCTGAACTGGGCAACATGTTGATGGGGATTGCCGGTCCCTTTGTAGACATGAAACTTGGGAATTGTGTAACCCGGCGGGTATTTGATTTGGTCATACCAGCCTGGATACGGTCGCCCCGTTTTTACGACATGGCCGGCTGCTTCGGCCGCGTGATGAACCTTTATTTGCTGGGCTATATATTCGTTCAGATCAGTTTTAGAGATTGTATCCTCTTTAGCCGTTGATAGAACGGGCTAAGGGTTTGATGTCTCTCCCCTATCATCCCCAAGGACAATCGGGGGTTCTTCAGTCGGGGGATCTTGTTGTATCATCATCCCTATCATGTCCTGGAAGAGGAGGCCATACGCTGTATATTGGCTGCTTGTTCAGCAGCCTCTTTGTCTCTCTTTTTCAGTACTCGGCGGAGGAACTCGGCGTCGGTCTCTTCCTCTTGGCGTTCATCTAAGGACGTCTCAGGATTCTCTTTTGGCTCCGTGAGTGCAGCCATTGTAGTCATCATCTCCTGGAGCTTTTGTTGCTGCTCCTGAGCCTTGGTCACTGATCGGGTAAGCGGTCGGTGACCCGTAGAAGTACGACTTTCTTCCTTTCCAGAAGCCATATAAACCGTATGAACTGTTATGCCCCCTGACTTGGGGCGTTTAGGTTCACCGCTTTTAAACTTTGTCAGTGTCACGGGAGCTTTCTCTGGCCTTTTTCTTTTGTGGACCATTGAGGTTGAAGGAGCCGTTGAAGTGGGCATCCTAGCATTTGTTGCCCCCTGCTGTTTAATGGGGCGGTTTTTGTCCTTTTCCACCTTTGCCTTTTTCAGGCGATGAAAGTGGTCTGGGTCAATCACGGAGTCTTGAACCCTCCGCCAAACTTTATAAATTTTTGACGACAGCCGTTGAGGGGGCTGTTCCTGCTTTGTCTCCGGAGCTTTCTCCATAAGCGGAGGAGATCTTTTCAATGTAGCAATTGGAGAGTTCTTTCTCACCTTCCTCAGCAATTCAAAGCTGTTCCCAGTTGGAACAGCAGCGTTGACCTCCACCATTGGAGCAGGTGGGGTTAGCCCTGAGGGAGAGTTGCCCCCTGCTTTCCTTACTCGTTGCCAATGGCGACGTCGCGCACGACGAGCCGTTGGGACTGGCTCGGAGATAGAGATGGTTTCTTGTTGCCCCCTGTTTGAGTGTGGGGTAACTGCCGATGTCAGCCTATCGAAGACTGATGCCTTTTGACCAGCTGGGGGAGGAGTGGGAACCGTCAATCTTGTGAAGACCGACTCTCTGATGGGAGAAGCCGCTTTAACGACTTCCAAAGCAGCGGCCGTTGCCCTCTTTGGGACGGCCACTTTATAGTTCTGACCTAGCCTGGTGAAAACGGAGGCTGTCGGTTTAGTAGCGGGCGACCCGTTGACAGGGGTCGTGGTAGCAGTGAGCCGGTCGAACACCGACTTCTTGTTCGCTTTCGGTGCGGATATCGGCATAGAGAAGCTTGTAGGTGGGACCATGGTCCCGAAAAACAGGCCGGTGGTGGCCTGGGTCACCTGTTCTACCGGCAGAGTGAGGAAAGAGGCCGCTTGGGGCCCATATGTTACACCTCTCGGTGAGGTGGAGCGTCCGTTGCAGTGGTGCTTCGCGCATTTGGTGCAGTTAGAATCCATGGATGCTTGAGTTCTGCACCAGACAAAAGACCAAATCTTAGCAACTTGAAATCCAAAGGCAACCATTTAACAAACCGCGATTGGTTAGCGAAGACGACACACGAAGTGTGGAGTGGAAAGAGGAAAAGGTCCCACCGGGCGTGCCAGAATCTGTTCCCCTCCGAAAGACGGCGCACAGGACTGCGATGTCCTGACGCTGGGATTCGGGACAAATGCTATTTGGTTTTATCCGTCTACCTCTCCGAAGATGCCAAGTTGATTTATGGCACCGTGTATCGGAGGTTTAGACGGATGCGGCCGATGTAGCAGACTTCGTCAGATTCCCCCTCAGGGTGAGGGGTTTTTGATTGTGGGGACGCTCTTCCCTGCAGGCGCAAGCCCCTGCAGTTAATTACGCTACCGCATCGCGGTAACAACTTTCTCCTTCTCCAGAATTTCACTTCGTGTCGTGTGTGTTTGTTTTGTTTGTGGTTGCCCGTGGATCGTATACGGAGACTGAGTAATGCCGTCGCCCGTAGGACGTGGATTAGTCCAAATCCGTATTTACTTAGATTTGGGTTTGGTGTTTTTAGTTTAAGGATGCATTAGTCGCGTTGAGACTAAGATCAACTTAAACGTTCGTTAAGGATACGTTAGTCCTGTTTTAGACTAAGATCCACTTAACGTAGTGATTAATTTAATGTATGGCCATCGGGACTCGTCACCTCTCTGACGTCGTTGAAGGATTACAACGACATGTATCAGAGGAGCTCGGGGATGTACCCTCGAACCAGAGTTGATTGGGAGTTTTATAATCCATTTGAATGTTTAAGGATACGTTAGCTGTGTTTGGGGCTAAGATCAACTTAAACGGGACCGTTTAGATCCGGCAAAAGAGCGTTTGGAGGCTCTATTGTTTCAGTTTAGGGACGTAGTGGTCCGTTTTCCAGTTTAGGGACGTGGTGGTCCGTCGCCAGTTTAGGGACGTGGTGGTCCAATATTAGTTTAGGGACGTGGTGGTCCGATATTAGTTTACGGACGTTTCGGTCCGATATTAGTTTAGGGACGTTTCGGTCCGATATTAGTTTAGGGACGTTTCGGTCCGATATTAGTTTATGGACGTTTCGGTCCGATATTAGTTTAGGGACGTTTCGGTCCGATATTAGTTTAGGGACGTTTCAGTCCGATATTAGTTTAGGGACGTTTCGGTCCGATATTAGTTTTAGGGACGTTTCGGTCTACGAGTTTAAGGACCCCGCAGTCCATATGGGTGTGTGGTCGTAGGGACCCGTCACCTCTTTGACGTCGTTGAGGAATTACAACGATGGATGTCAAAGGAGTTCAGAGATGTACCCTTGAACCGGACGTAAATCGATTTAGGAGAGCCATTTTGCTCAGTCAATTTAATTTAAGGACTTATGGCCACGATTGGGCTAAGTCCATTGCTTTTGCATTTCTTTTGCTTTTATTTGGGCTTTGCCCAAAAGGGATGCAGAGCATCAATTTTATTTGGGGCCCAGCCCTTTTATTGCTTTGCAATCTATTTTGACCTGCTAGGTCTTTTTGATTTGGGCCTAGCCCTTCAAATAATGCATTGCATTTGTGCAAAGCACCAAGAATCTTTTAGATTCAGGAAAAGAAGTGCAGAGCACTTTTTAATTTCTTGATCTAAATTTAGATCAAAGAAAAGAAAAGAAAGAAATCTTTTCTTTCTTTCTGTTTCAGAGAACCAGAGGTTCATAGCAAGTGCAAGGCACAATTTTTATTATTTTTATTTATTTATTTATCTATTGGAGATCACTGATCTTGTTTTCTAGATCAATGATCTATTCTTTAAGAGAATTTTCTCTTATCTCAAAGGTTTTTACCTTCTTTTTGTGTTCTCCAGAAATTCTCAAGAGTTCTCTTCTCTTTTTTTTTTATCCAATTGTCTATATCTTTGAAATGGGGTCTGGGGTCCTTTTTATAGTGCTCAAAGATCAGTTAAATTTGTTAAAAAGATCTTTTCTGAGTGATTCGGGGAATTTTCCCCACCGTTGGATCTTTGATCCAAAGGCCCCTGTTTTACAGATGAAATCTTCTTGTTTTAACAAGAACAGAAAAGATTTCCTTAAATCTTCATTCTGTTGTTGCGCAACTCACCAGCGCGTGACACGTGTCGCGCAGTAAGGCGCTTGCGCAGCTGTGCTTGCGCAACTGCGCAGACACGTGTCGCGCAGTGAAGCGCTTGCGCAACTGAGCTTGCGCAACTCAACGGTGCACTTGCGCAACAGTGTTTGCGCAACTGCGCAGACACGTGTCGCGCAGAGGTGCGTTTGCGCAATTGTGCTTGCGCAACTGCGCAGACACGTGTCACGCAGCAGTGCGCTTGCGCAACAGTGTGTGCGCGACTGCGCAGACACGTGTCGCGCGGCGGTGCGCTTGCGCAGTTGTGCTTGCGCGACTGCGCAGACACGTGTCGCGCGGCGGTGCGCTTGCGCCGTTGTGCTTGCGCGACTGCGCAGACACGTGGCGCGCTGTGGTGTACTTGCGCAACTGCGCAAACACGTGTCGCGCAGTGGTGCGCTTGCGCAGTTGATCGTTGCTTTTGCTTTTTAAAGAGCCTTGCTCTGATCGGACGTACCCCATTGGGCGCTGTGCTGCCGTGTCAACTTCTGACACATGGCGCATTGCGCGCAGCGCACGGGAACCGAAGCGTTGCTTCAAAATTTGAATTTTCAAAATTCAAACAGAGCCTTGCACTGATTGGGGGAACAGGCGTCTGTCTGCATACGATTTCTGCCTGCACTGAGCTGCCCCCATCCGGTCTCGAATCAACTGCACTTTCTCGGTCGTCTCCTGTACAACCTGCGGCCCAAAAATACTGCTCTCGCTCAGCTCAGTCCAACAGACGGGCGATCTGCATCTCCTCCCATACAAGGCCTCGAAAGGAGCCATCTCGATAGTATCCTGGAAGCTGTTTTGTAGGAAAACTCCACTAACGGTAAATGACGATCCCAGCTACCGCCAAAGTCCAAAAAGCACGCTCTGAGCATGTCCTCGAGAGTCTGAATAGTCCGCTCTGACTGTCCGTCGGTCTGCGGATGAAATGCTGTGCTGAAGCTCAAACGAGTGCCCAAAGCCTCCTGAAGTCTCTGCCATAGTCGGCTGGTAAACTGGGTGCCTCGGTCTGATACGATACAAGTTGGTATGCCATGCAACCGCACGATCTCGTCGATGTAGATCTGGGCATACTGAGCAAAACTGAAAGTGGTCTTCACTGGCAGGAAGTGAGCCGCTTTCGTCAATCGATCCACGATCACCGAAACGGAGTCGTACCCCCGACTGGTCCTGGGTAGACCCACAACGAAGTCCATCGAAATCTGCTCCCATTTCCACTCCGGAATGGGCAAGGGCTGCAACTCTCCTGCTGACCTCTGGTGCTCGGCCTTGACTTGCTGACAAGTCAGGCATCTTGATACGAAATCGGTGACCTCCCTCTTCATCCTGTCCCACCAATAGACATCTCTCAAATCGCGGTACATCTTGGTGGAACCTGGATGAACGCTGTATGTAGATATATGCGCCTCTTCAAGAATCTCACGTCGCAGTCCCTCCGAATCTGGTACGCACAATCGAGTCCCAAATCGTAGTACTCCCTGATCGTCGATCATGAACTCGGAATCTCTGCCCTGCCTGATCTGTTCCATGATCCCTGAAAGTCGGTCATCACTGGGCTGTGCCTCTCGAATGCGGTCAAGTAACTGCGGACGTGCGCGAACGTGTGCAAGCTGCCCCCCTGTCGGAGTGAACTCAAACTCCACCCGGCTATCGCATAAAATCTGCCAGTCTGCTGACGACTGCCTCTGCACTGCGCGCACGCAAGATAGACTACCCCCGGGCCTCCTGCTCAATGCATCCGCCACTACGTTCGCCTTGCCCGGGTGGTACAAGATCTCACAGTCGTAATCCTTCACCAGCTCCATCCAACGACGCTGTCTCAGATTCAGGTCTCGCTGCTGAAATATATACTTTAAGCTCTTGTGGTCAGTGAATATTTGGCACGACTCGCCGTATAGGTAATGTCGCCATATCTTAAGTGCAAAGACCACAGCACCCATCTCTAAATCATGAGTGGGGTAGTTCTGTTCATGTTTCTTCAGTTGTCGCGAAGCATATGCGATCACCCTGTCATGCTGCATCAACACGCATCCTAACCCCACCCGTGAAGCGTCATAATAAACCACGAATCCGCCTGATCTTGAGGGCAATGATAATACCGGCGCCGTAGTCAGACAAGTCCGCAGCTGCTGAAAACTGTGCTCGCACTCCTCCATCCAAACGAAAGGAACTCCCTTCCGGGTCAAACCGGTCAAAGGTGCAGCAACACGGGAGAAGTCCTGAACGAATCGCCTGTAGTAGCCCGCCAGGCCTAGAAAACTACGGATCTCCGTAACCGATGTCGGTCTGGGCCACTGCTGAACGGCCTCAATCTTCTTCGGGTCCACACATATGCCATCTCTCATAATCACGTGACCCAAGAAACCAACGCTTTCCAACCAGAATGCACATTTGGAAAATTTTGCGAAGAGCTGGTGCTCCCTCAGAGTCTGCATCGTAATCCGCAAGTGCTGCTCGTGCTCCTCCCGGCTCCGGTAATACACCAAAATATCGTCGATGAACACTATGATGAAAAAGTCGAGATACGACCTGAATGCACGGTTCATCAAGTCCATGAATGCAGCTGGGGCATTGGTGAGTCCGAACGACATCACCAGAAACTCATAGTGGCCATAGCGTGTACGGAAAGCTGTCTTCGGTATATCCTCCCTTCGGACTCGCAGCTGATGGTATCCTGATCGTAAGTCGATCCTCGAAAAATAACCCGCACCCTGAAGCTGATCGAACAAATCATCAATGCGCGGCAACGGATATCTGTTTCGCATGGTAACCTTGTTCAGCTGGCGGTAGTCGATACATAAGCGCAAACTTCCGTCCTTCTTCTTGACAAACAGGACCGGAGCACCCCATGGAGAAACACTGGGTCGAATAAGTCCCTTATCCATCAGATCTTGCAGCTGAACCTTCAACTCTCTAAGCTCTGCCGGGGCCATCCGATAAGGCGGTATAGAAATAGGCCCCGAGCCGGGAATCAAATCAATACAGAACTCGGCATCGCGCTCAGGCGGTAGTCCTGGCAGCTCATCAGGGAAAACATCGGGGAACTCGCATACAATCGGGACCTGGTCCAACGGAATAACTATAGCTTTAGTATCGCATACATTGGCTAGAAACCCCCGACATCCCTTTCTCAACAGCTGATCAGCGCGAAGAGAAGAAATTAACATGTGAGGGGCGGCACCACGGTCCCCCTGCACAACAAAAGCCGACTCGCCGGGAAAACAAAATCTAACTGTTTTCTCGCGGCAGTCCACAGACGCATAGCACGTGGCTAACCAATCCATGCCCAAAAGAACGTCGAAGTCCAACATCTCAAGAAGGATCAAGTCGACAGGCAGTTATCGCTCGCCAATACGGACGGTGCAGGATCGGAACACGTGCCTAGCAACAAATGACTCTCCCACAGGAGTGGTCACAACAAGCGGCTGATCAAGTAAACCGGACTCTCTACCCAAACTCGGCACGAAGTGTGTGGAAACATATGAGTGCATGGATCCGGGATCAAACAACACGTGTGCACCATCAGAGCAAATAGATAGGGTGCCTGTCACGACGACATTGGATGCCTGTGCATCCTGGGGTGTCAACGCAAAAACTCGGGCCCGACCTCCACCAATAGCGGGCTGACCTCGGCCTCGGCCTCTGCCTCCTCGTCCTCTCTGGATAGGTCCGCCACGTCCATGGCCTCTGGGTGCATCTAACTGGCGTGGAGCATCGCCTGTGGCAGAAAGTAGAGCTCTCTGAGGAGGGGGCGGTGATGGTGGTATGGTCACATATGGAGCTGTCGCCACTCCCTGTCGTCTCGCTGGACAATCTCTAACACGGTGGTGCAGGCTCCCACACCCAAAGCATCCTGGCGACGCCTGCTGTCCCTGTGGATACGAACCATACAGCTGACCCCGTCCAAACTCTCTGCCGGCCTTATCTCTCGGAAAGAATCTGGCATGCTGCCCCTGATCTGGCGTGCCGGTACGAATCCTCTTCGGTGTGGGGATGGCTGAAGTCACTGAAATACGTGCCTCCATCCGCAATGTTGTATCCATAGTCGCTGAGTAGGTATTGAAGTGTTGGACGCCAATGGCAAGAAATAGCTGAGCATCCAGTCCCTGTATGAACCTCCTCACCCTCTTCGCTTCGGTATCCACCAGATACGGAGCATATCGGGACAACTGTGTAAACTGGACGTCATACTCAGACACCGTCATCTCTGGGGTCTTGATCAAGGCCTCAAAACTACGAGCTCGGGCGTCACGAATGCTCTTCGGAAGGAAACGAGCCAGAAAGACTGCTGTAAACTCGGTCCAGGTCATGGGCGGTAGACCTGCAGCTCATCCTCTCAGAACTGACTCCCACCATATCTGCGCGAGGCCCTCTAGTCGGAAGCTCGCCAGCTCTACCCATCGGTCATCAGATCACCTCAGCGAGCGGCAGATCCTGGCCAAACTGTCAAGGAACATCTGCGGGTCCTCTGCTGCATCGGTACTCGTGAAGACTGGAGGTCTCAACCTCATGAACTCCTGTAGCGAAACCGGGATGGTCGCGGTGGTAGTAGTAGGAGCAGGTACCATAGTAGTCTAGGATGTAGTGGGTACGTCCTCCGGCCTCGGTGCACGACTGGCCGCAACTAAGGATCCCACCATCTGGCGCAGCTCCTGCATACTCCCCATCATCTGTCGCAGCTCCTCCATACCAGTCTCAAGCCTATCCACACGGCCTAGGGAAGGCGGATCAGTCTGTCCCTGCGGTGTAGGCATACCACCCTGCTCAGTCCTAGTCTCGGACGAGCTAGCTCGAATCTCGTCTCGGGCGGCAGCCCTCTGCGCTCTGGTAGCCCTCCGTGGCATAGTGACTGGTACAGGAAACAGGACAATAAGAACGGTGCAATAGAATCGTAGGATACATGGAATTGAAGAAGGAATTTCAAGCAAGTATATCCTAAAGTCACTTAGGCGGAGTACCATATCGCAAGTATGCCGCGGACATACGTACGCTACGTCACCCTGCTTAAGTCACTTACTCCATCTACTAAGGGTCATCCTACACTCAGAAAGGTGAAACCTATCGCTTTGATACCAACTTTGTCACGACCCGCAAGGTACGGAACGCGACCAGCACTTAAGTTACGACACGTCTCAAGGCGTCCGTAAAATAAGTAAGCCGAAGCCCAGAATACAAAACCCAATTTAGAGTGAAGGAAGCCAATTTATTTAAAGCATTTTACTCCAATAAACCACATCGAGTTTCCTTTTTAAAACAACTTTCCCTTTTTCCAAAAATTCCGGCAGAACCTCCTTTGTAAAAACAAGCCCCAAACGGGTACAAACAGGAAAAAGGCATCCCCAAGCGGGAGCTAGCTCTTCGCTTCAAGGCGGTCACAAATCCCACGCAATATAAATACAGTGTGCATAAATAAGAATGAAAGCACAGATAAAATAACATGTCGACTCAAGTGAGCTCGACTCCACATAACATAAATCCATTAGTCTCACAATCTCGTCTCTAGGTCAATATACAGTAATCCAAATAAACTGGTACAGCTGAAATAGTAGTAGTAGATGGAGTACTCTAGATACAAGGATCATAATAAGGCGGTAAAAAATGATAACAACCCACCTATGAGCAAAAGCCTCGAATACAGGCAAAGAGAGCAAAAGAGGCAAAAGTGTCCACCGCTACAGTGCTGACGGAACGGACCTGTAGAAAAGCTGTGGCACAACGGGGGTGAGTTGCCAGCTCGCGAGTAGTAAATAACATCTATAAAGGCTATCGCATGTATGCACATAAGTATCCTAGCATCTCTAAACAGGTATGGCTATAGGTACTAGCAGGTATTAATGCATCATCAGTGTGCTAACAAGTATGAGTGTCACATGGATGTACTAACATGTATGTATACTATATGAGTCAACTCAAGATCTCAATATTTAAATACAAGAATTATTCTTTCTTTGTTTTTGAAACTCTTTTCAATATCGGCATAATGTCCATGAAATCAAAAAAATCCGTGTCTAGCAACGACACCTCAAAACTATCTCAATCCCATATATCCATGTCAAGTATCTCTGATCTCAGCCATCAGGCTGATCCGTCCTAAATATCCATATCTCAAACTAGCGGCCACGGTCGGTATCCTCTGGATATCCGCCGTGCCAAATGAAGTCACCGGTAGGTAGTCCGTCCCCTGCCAGGCTCAACGCCATCTCCTGCGATCTTCTTGCCCCGGGGTACCTTACCGGGCCCACCATGCACCCGAGACGGTTCATCCACCTCCTCGAAACGGGTCCCGAGAACACAGCAAACTCATGGTGGACGACACTTTACATCATTAGAAAACCGCAACTTTTATATTTAAAAGATCATAAGTTTCAAATCTTGCGGCTTTTTCCCCGAAATCCAGAAATATCATAAATCTCATGAAATCATCATGGGTGCATATGTCAATGATAATGAATGTAAATGGTATCAATGTTCAAGTTGCAATGTATGATTTTTACTAGGCATAAGCAATTGATGTAATGATATATATATGCACGAGAATAGCAATTCTTATGATTTCATTTCTAATATTTATTGCAATAGCACAGGTCTAAGCAATTAACAAGTTCAGAATTATAGTTATCTAGTGTCGTGACATGGCAATTACCAGGGTGTGGGTGTACACATGAATAGTGCTCGTGCTGCATATAAAAACCTGCTAATGGTGCATGTGTCCTACAGAATGAGTTTGCACATATGGGTACAACATATAGATCCTAACTGCAGCAATTATTATGCAAGTACTATCATTTCTAATGTCACAAGCAAATGTTAAAGTTCTATTTTCAAATTTACTAAATCTATCGGGCGACTTGCGCCATCCAAACGATCGTTCCCCGTAGATGTTAAATCTACTCACCCGTGATTCCGCGCTAAGTGTGTCCAACCACCTGCTTTTCTTTCTCTGTCGCGCTTGAAGTCCCTGCCGGCGAACCTAGAATTTACAACAGTCACAATAAATCAGGAAAATCCTGCAAAACACGATATATCGATAAAAAGGATACGCGTGCGTGAAACTAAAACGCACATGCACACGACACGTCGCGACGCGCACAAACCCACCTGAACCTATCCTGACATGCTGTGTCGCGCAGCGCGCCACAGAACCACGCGTATCACGCGCGTGTCGCACAAGTCTTAAAACATCGAAAACACGTTATTGGCTCCATATTTTGCCTCTGAACCCAACACAAAAAGTTATAGATACAAGAAATCCTAGCTACCCATAACGAACCCACACACAAAAACCCAACACCCCCACCCCCATTCTGGCCGCAATTTGCGGCCAGATACATTATATCTGCGGCCAAAATAGGGAGAGGGGTCCCCATTATACAACGCCGAAATGCGAGGATCAAAACTCAGAAAGAAAACCAACATCCTCAAGAAAACCAGAGAAGAACCATAATAATACAAGCGCGTGACTCTAAGATTGAAAGAATAAACAACTGGTTTTCTAAGTCTATCAAATATACAAGGTCTGGTTGATGGAGCTTACTAGATACAACTGAAATAAATAAAAGTACAACGGTGGTCATGATGCAAGTGAACCCACCCACCAAAGCAATCACCCGGAAGGAAGTAGTATGCCAGCGAAGCCGCCAAGGAACCTGTATGGCAAAACCTGCAAGAAACTGTGGCACAACGGGGGTGAGTTTCCAACTCATGAGTAGAAGACATCACCGAGAAGAAATCGCATGTATGACGCTCCTAGGTCATACCATAAAAATACTCAATACTACAGCAAGGGTAACAGTATATCATAAGTGTGATATCAAAGTACTCGTGTCCGTGTCATGAGTAATAACATTTCGATGCGTGACATGTAAGAATGCACCATCCAACGTGTGTCCAGCAGCGACACACAAATCATGATAAAACCCGAGTGCCCAGCACCAACACTCAAAACATCATGAAGTCCGTGTCCAACAGCGTCACATAATCCTCAAATCTCGGGCTCCGTCGGTCCGGATCGACCCATGGGCTCCGTCGGTCCGGATCGGCCCATCACATCAAATCTCACGACTACGTCGGTATCCTCTGGATATCCGCCGCGCCCGACATCACCAGTAGGTAGTCTGCCCCTGCCAGGCTCATCGTCTACAACTCGAGCTTCTTACCCCGGGGTACCATACCGGGTCCACCATGTATACGAGACGGTCCATCCAACTCCTCGAATCGGGTCTCGAAAACCAACAGAAATCAGGAAAACTCATGGTGGATACATCATATCACGAGTAAACCGCAACTTGCATTTTAAAAAGATAATGAGTTTATAAAAGTCTTGCGGTTTCCCCCCAAATCCAGAAATCTCATGGAAAATATCCGAAATCCCAAAATCAAGAGTCAATAAGCAGTGAATACCGGCATAAGGCCCCACAATATTGCATAACAAAATGAATGTATAAATGAATGAAGTATCTAAGTAAGGAATGTAATATCTGAACTAGCATATGATGGCAAGCATACTAACAATATAATGAAACTACCAGCTAGCAAGCTATACCAATAAAGTAATATTTTCTAAAGTGTACGTGGCATGGCAATTACCGATGATAATGTGTGTGAGCCGGCAAGCAAGTGTACGTGGAACATACGCATCATCGGTAATGGTGTTGGTGTCCTAACAGACGGGGTTCATAATAACTAAAGAAAACGCATGCATAAACAGGTAATGCGATGAGAACAACATGAATATAACGGAGAATGAGTAGTAACCGCAATATTGAAGAATATACATTTCTATATACGAGTCATACAGTTTTGGTGTTTGAAATAGCACGAATCGTGGTTTTTAGAAAAATAGGGGCTACGGGGTTTTTAAGAAAAGATATGTCCTTTGAAAATCCGTAGCATCCCTCGAATTGCCTTTTGAAAATTCTCACGATTCGTTAGTTTTGAAAATAAGCATGACTCGAGCCTAGTCTGGCATCTACCTATACACTGAGAGGCTAACTAAGAACTGGTTGGAAGGACAAGACAATCTAACCATATAAACCGAGTCGATATACCTAGTAGTCGGCGATTCAACCTCATAGCGTCACGTACTGTGTAATATATAGTACGGTATCCTCAAGTCAAGAGTGCGGATCAATCATCATATATATACCTCATACGGTGAAATCCATCGTACGGCATCCCAAAATCGAGGGTACGGGTCAACTGTCCTATATACATCATCATTCATACGGTATCATCATCGAAAAAATATTATGATCAGGGGAATTGTTCTAAAGTCTCGTACATTCCAATATCATCAACACATATTATCGTATAAATGAATACACATCGCCGAACGATGCAGTATAATATCACGTCATATATCATATCGTGACCAAGTCACATATCACAATCTCATGGCATCAAGCCTGATCATGTTGACTCATCTCCAAGTACATATACCATCCTCATCTCACGTGTATATATATATACACAAAGTCATGTGTGGGTGTGTGCGTGAGTGTGTGACTACTTGTAACCTGCGATTCGCCTCTAAGGTAATCATCCTCTGGAGAAGTCTTTCTAAATCAACCTAATCTAACTTAAAGTCTTCTATATATCCTACTATCTAAATATCAAAATCACTTCCCAACTCATAATGACATGGTAATAGCCCTATTCCACATTTGAGAGGGTGCTATACGCTATCCATCCGACTTCCCCTATAGATATATATCTACTCACCTTGATCCTCGCTTTCCGAAGTCAATGACGCCACGCTCTTCCTTGTTGTTCGAAGTCCACGTGAGGGTGCCTACATATATAAACACATGATATCGTAAACAGAAATTGCGTACGAAAACCAAAACGACACACGAAACACATATTGGTTAGAACCTATGATCTACGCATGCAAAAATAATCAAACAACTGCCGATATCGACGTACAAACGTCAAGTGACCGAGATAAAACACAATACCAAAACTAAAGTCATTAAAAAGTCTCAAAACCAAAACAGCAAATCAGGAAAATGCTCCCAGATTAGCCTCAGGTGAGAATTAGGAAAAGTTGCATATATGGTAGGTCTAATTAGAAGATAATAGAGCCATGGACCGAGCACGAGACAATTTGCCCATGCCCAGGCCGCAATTTGCGGCCAAAACTTGATTATTTGGGGCCATAGTGAAGGGTTAGGGTTTCGGGTCGTGGGTATAGCTTTTAGGTTGCCTGCACACCTCTCAGTAATTGCTACTTTAATTATAGAGCCCCCGGGTGATAGCAGATCTCGAAACAACATCACAATTCCTACACAAATCCGATATCGGGGATTTCTAAGTTTGTGAATTGGGGTTTTACTCTCAGGTTTTGTCCAGTTTTTAACACTAAAGGGGGGTTGTAGTTACCAATTACACCTCAATACACAATCACAAACCAAATCATGCCCTAAACCTTATCTTGGAAATTTCCAAGATCACTAAACTACACTTGATCAACTCTAAGCTACTATAGGAGGTGAGGAAAACAATTAACTTAACTAATAGTGTAGGATTTACCTCATGGAAGCAACTAGAGAAAATTCTAGGGTTGCCCAAATGCTCAAAGTCCCATTTTTTATTCCACCATGGGGTTTGTAGTGAGGTTTAGAATGATTTTTGTGAAGGGAGCATGGGTTTTTAGTGTGGGTTTAGAGATGATTTGGGGTGATAGTGAAGATGGTGAAGGATGAAGGAGGAGAAGAAAATAAATGAATGGGAGAAAATGAGGAGATGAGAAGAAAATAAATGAATGGGGACCATGGTGTGTAGAAACTTCTCCATTTCTCTCTCACTCTTTCATTTTTCTTTTCTTTTCTTTTCCTTTTTATTTAAGAAAACAAAACACCACATCATTTAAAAGAAAAAGAAACCATGGTTAAATAAAATTTAACAAATTATTTGCAGCATGCCGTGTTGCATGACATGTACATAATCATGCATAATGAATAATTAATAAATATTAATCAAGTTTAGTATTTTCACAGAATACAATAATTATTTAAAGTCTACAAAATACTCAATTCACAAAATTTCTTTACGAAATCAATAATTCAAATTAATTTTCCATATATTTTCCAATTTATCGGTATATAATTATACCTTTTTCATTTGCAACCAATCTCTATATTTTAAAATATTCATAATATTTATTATTTTAATTCCAAAAATAATATTTTATTTTCTGAAATGTTACAATATGTTAGGACGGGATTTGACAAGAGTTCAATATAGAGGAGAATGATGATGAATTAGGGTTTAGCCTTGTTCGTGTGTGTGTGTGTATTTGGTGTTAGGGCTTGGGTAGGATCTGACATGAGTTCTATGTAGAGAAGAATAATGATGGATTAAGTTTTGGCCTTGTTTTTATGCGTGTGTCTCTGTGTACGCGCGCGCTTGTGTGTATGTGTGTGTATGCTTGTGTGTGTATGTACACACATATACACATATAAAAGCGCGTGCGTGCACACATTTATTAAATTACTATAAAATACCTTATAATATTTCACTAAACTATTCTTAGCTATTGTTTGTTGTTTTGTCAATAAACTATCTTAACGAGGGTCCTAAGAAAACTATTTTTTCAATTTCAGTAAAGTATACTAAAATACCCTTAATTATTGTTAGATTTTCACTAAACTAACTTAACAAATTTAAATAAACCATTCATGTTCTTGAATTAACTAAATTACTATAAATTTCGGTTTTGTTGTAGTGTTTGGGCATTGAATACACGACGGTTGTTAGAACCGAACGATACCATCCAATATTTAACAACCTTTGTATAGTTTTATGTCACGACGAATATCGAACGTATGATAACCGATAGACGGGGACTAAGTCACGTTTTGATTTTCACATATGATTATCGATGAGAATAAGGAAATTTGATTTTATCATCGTGTATCATACACTTAGTTTAAAATTTAATTTGAATTGGTTTTACGTTTAGGTTTCAATTTAAAAGTTTCAAAGTTTTTAGTTTAGGATAAAATTGTTAAGGGTTATCTTAATCAAGTTTAAGATTTTGGATTTTGGGTTTTCTTGATGAAGTTTGATATTTTGGATTTAGGGTTGGTTTTTGGGTAGGATTTGACAAGAGTTCAATATAGAGAAGAATGATGATGAATTAGAGTTTGGCTTTGTTTGTATGTTTGTGTGTGTGTGTGTGTCTGCGTGTGTGTGCGTTTTTCACTAAAATACCCTTAAATGTGTTATTTTATACTAAAATACCCTTAACTGTTGTTTGTTTGTCACTAAACTGCGTGAACAAATTTAAGTAAACAATTAATCTTCTTAAATTATCTAAATTAGTATAAATTTCACTAAAATACCCTTAACTATTGTTGGTTTAAACTACTTTAAAATTTTACTTAAAAACCTCTTTTGCTTAACTTTACATTTTTTACACTAAAATACCCTTGACTATTGTTGTAATTTCACTAAAATACCCTTAACTACTATTGTTGTAATTTTACACTAAAATACCCTAACACTTAGACATATCCCTAACCCTAACCCTAACCGCTCCTTAAATCTCAACCCAAACCCTAACGCTCCCTTAGCTACAACAACACCGACATCAACACCACCAAAAACATCACCATAAAAAACAACACCAACAAAATCAACACCAATACTAACAACACCGGGATAAACATTTAAAGCAGCAACAGCATCAGCAATTCAATAACATAAACCTTAATTTAATTTAGGGAAAAATATAATTAAACCAAAAAAAATTAAAACTTACCTCTTCACGATCGGCGGTGACGACGAAGGCTACGACTTCAGCGACGACCTCGCTCTAGTGACGGGGTCTATGTCTTTAGCGTCGACGACGACCTCACTCCAACGAGCTCCAGCAACGGCTAGGGCTTCGATCACGGCTAGGGCTTTGATCGCTGCTTGGTTTCGACCCGGAGACGGCGAGGGCTTCGAAGGGGACAGCCACAACGGCAAGGAGCGAGATGTGGTAGCTACGACTCCAGCGACGATGACGACCTCGCTCCAGCGAGCTCCAGCAAAAACTAAGGCTTCGATCGCAGCTTGGTTTCGATCCAGAGACGGCGAGAGCTTCTAAGGGAACGACCACGGCTGCGAGGAGAGAGATGCGGTGGCGACGAGGCGGCCGGAGCCTGGGAGATGGGAGGCGGGAGAATTTGGTGCGAATTTTTTTTTTTGTGGGAAATGAAGGCTCGGGGAAAAGAAAAGGGAAATTTGGGGTTTTATCACCAATGAGTTGTGAGGCCCGCCACATTATGCATTTGGTCACGGTTTGAATCATGACCAATTTTTTTACGACCGTTACAATAAAATGGTCACGGTTTGAACCGTGACAAAATCCCCGTTATCTTTGAGCACTTTTATAGTAGTGATAGGGATTAACTTATAAATGTAATAGTTATCAAGTATATACAGTAGTTATCTACCAATTTAGTGGTTATCGGCCAAAAATTAGAAGGATGATATAAAAATATTGATAAATTAATATGCCTAGTGTATTCGAGAGACTTAAACTTTTCATTTGGGGAATGGATCGATCAAAACTTGTTGCGTTTTGAAGTCCGACGAGTTGGACCTGTAATGAGAAAAAAACAGAAGAAGATAATAATATATTTACAACCTCACCTTTATCCATAATTAATATATGGATGGTACTTCGTTTTCGTTTCTGAAAATTTATCCACATGCAAATATATTAAATGGAACCCACTATATATGTGGGTCACACATGGGTTGAATACCATTTAAGGGATAATTAGAGGGGGACAATACGTCATCCGATAATTTGGATATCTTTTGACCAAAAGACGTAATCAGATTAGAATAATCCGAACTGGCTCAATATTTGTATATGATTTTACCAGATATAAATAGTATTTTTCATTTTCACTGAATATCCGTAAACGCATCTGCTAATAACACTAATATATAGTATGCATTTGTATTTGACTTTTAACTGAAGGTAAGACATGTGAAATTAAGTGAAGGTGCACTAATATAGCATATATATATTTTCTCATGTCCGTATCATGCATATCTCTATTCGTATCGGACTTTCATCAAGTACAAATGGAAGTTTTTCATTATCAAGAGCTATCCGCGTCCGTATTTGATCAACCGACGGCTATCGGATTTGGATATGAAAACACCTATATTCATTGAGTATCTGTTCGGCTTTGAAACATTTAGCTCTGTATGTGGCTAGCTGGGTATCAAGTTGCGTATGCTTAATGCATGTGGATTGCTTCTCTAGCTAATTAATGAAAGATGATGGAGGTCAGGATCTCCTTCAGTTGTTGTCTTTCTCTGCCGCCTCCGAGTCGGATTCCCCTCGGGGAGTTAGGGTCAGACATGCTTCCCAGGGCCGTGCGACGGGGACGGTCCTCAAAGCGCGTATCAAGAGTGCTCGTGACGCGCCTTCTCTCCTGAGGAATGTGGACGAGCTCACCACAATCCGAGCTCGTTTCCACATTCCCCCCTGGCTACTCGCTCCGTTTGGCCGGGGAGGGAGAGAGGACAGACCAGGTGCGGGGCAAGAAAATTGCCTTGTACCTGAATGCTTTTTGGGATGGAATGCGTCCGCCCTTCTCCCCCGAGGTGAGTGCGGCGATGCGTTGTTTCCAACTAGCTCCGGGCCATCCAGTGCCGAACTTGTGGAGAATTCTTCTCGGGTTCCTAGTCCGGTTAAGGCTACAAGAAATCCTTTTTAGCCTGACCCTTCTCCTTTCCTCCCTCTGTTACGAAAATCATCTCGGCACTCGTAAGGACGAGCCGAGCTGGGTATACGTTTTCTTTAGAAAACACAGGGGAAGGGCGGTCGGGTCGGAGATCGTAGCAGTTCCTTCTTCCATCCACGAATGGAAGGAGAAATTCTTATTTGTCGGGCCACCCAAGGGTGAGGATTGGCTTGTGCATGTTCAGTGGCACAGGGTCGACTGCCCATGGGTGAGGCGGT
This sequence comes from Agapanthus africanus, assembly GCA_030015575.1. Classification (NCBI taxonomy): domain Eukaryota; kingdom Viridiplantae; phylum Streptophyta; class Magnoliopsida; order Asparagales; family Amaryllidaceae; genus Agapanthus; species Agapanthus africanus. The sequence continues at coordinate 47,536,683 of JASDDO010000026.1, read as the reverse complement.
CGTCCAATCTCGAAACGAGGGCACGGGCCGATGTATTGCTTTCCGAGCAGGCCCTCAGTTGGGCCGGGCTCAGCCCCGCTCAGTTCGTGGGTAAGTTAGGAGACTAGACGACCTGTTTAGACTTGCATATCTTTCTTCTATTCTTTTCTTGCATCGCTAACTCCCTGTGTATTTTTCTCCTTTGCAGAACCGATGGACCGCTCCAAATTTATGGCTGCGATGGCTGAGAAGAAGGGAAGAAAGGCTGGAGGCGTCGGATCGTCACGCCCCTGTTCCCTCATGAAAACTGAATTAAAAAATTAAATAAATATATAGAAAAGCAGCAAGAAAAGCCCCCGGGTGGAGCATCACGCGCCCACACGTGATAGGCGCTTCGTTTAACAAAACTAAGCCAAAACTAAACCTCACGTGCAGACACGTGACCTTTATAAGCAAAAAATACAGGAGCCTGAATAAAGTAAACAAGTGGGACAAAAAAAAGCTCACGTGATAGCACGTGACACCTTTAGGTGGGCTTAATTTGGTGGGATCACGTGCTACACGTGATAGACCCCTATGCCTGCTGAACCAATAAAAGCAAATTCTAATTAAAAGAGACCAAAAGCCTTATTTGGAAAATATTTCCTTGGATCTTTCTAAACAAGAAAGATTACGTTCTGTAAAACAAAGCGCCGTTGGATTAAAGATCCAATGGTGATTAAAAATCACTAATCTACAGAAAATTCTGTGCAAGGAAATATCTTCCTAAACTTGTTAAGAATAATAAAAGAAATAACTTCCGTAAAACGGAAACCCTCGGATTAAAAATCCAACGGTGGATAAAATTCACCGATTGATCTAAAAGATCATTTTGGTTGATCAAAATCTCTCAATGAGAGATTTTCTAAACAAAATTGATTCCCTTCTTTCTCCTATAAATAAGAGAAAAGAAACATAAAAAGGGGGAGGTTTTTGAGAATACAAGAAGAAAAAAAGAGAGAAGTTTTCAGGTTCTTAGAAGAGAAAGAAACAGAAAGAAAAACCCGAGGTAGAAAAAGAAACAAAACACAGAGAATATCTCGTTTCTTTCACCTCCATAAGAGTTTAACTCTTCTAATAAGAATTTAGTTCTTCCTCTGGTTAAGATCTGCAGAAGAAGATCTTCCCACAAGTTGAGAATTTAATTCTCATCGGGGAGATTTTGCCATGCGGATCCAAAACCTAAAAGGAGATCTAAGTTCAGAGAATTTAATTCTTCCATAAAAGTATATAGGAATTTAATTCCTCTGATGAAACAAGGGTTTAACCCTTCATATGAGAACTTAATTCTCCCTTATGGTAAAAGATCTGCAGAAGCAGATCTCCCCACAAGTTGAGAATTTAATTCTCATCGGGAAAATTCTGTCATAAAGATCCCAAACCTAAGAGAAAAACTAAGTCTTAAGAATCTAATTCTCATAAAACAGTGGGCTTGACGGTCTCAAAACTCAGGATCTCCATGCACGTAAAAGGATTGGCACCCAGCATGATAATAGCCGATCACGTGCTCCCGCGTGAGCACCTTTGATGAACAAAAGAGAACAATCGAGATTGGCTCACGTGATCATACGTGACCCCATGGTAATGCTTGGCACTTACAAAGTAAGAAAGAGAATAAATCGGAGGCAGTCCCCACTTTTGGGTCGCCTCACGTGATCTAACGTGACCCAGCAGCGCTTAGCGCTCAGAAAAGAATAAAAGAATAAGCCCAAAGAGGCAGCGCTTCAAATTCTTGAAGTTCAGCATTGTTTCGTGCGTCTCACGTGAGCGCCTCAGAGTTTTAGTGTTTAACACTATTTCAAACACCTCACGTGAGAGCACATGTGCTGTAGCATTCTGAATTTTTAGAAATAAATAAAATTAATTAAATAAATAATAAAGTGTTAAATTAAAAAGTTATTAAAACCAAATTAGATAATTTCATAAGATATTTGTAAAACAAATTAAATTAAAATTTTAGTATGCAACTTAAATAAATTATAAGGGTTTTAGTGAGAATTTTAGCTTCATTTTAATAAAATGAGTGTTTTATAATAACATAAGTTGTGAAGGGTTTCTAGGTAAAGTTTAAGTTTCTTGTGAAAATGGAAATTTGTTAAGGGTATAAATGAAAAAGGGGTAGAAAACCAATTAGTTCATAATTTTATTGCTAATTAAAAATAAAAATTTAAGAGATAAGGTATGACACATCTTCCTTGCATGCACACACACCAACACCTCCTCCTTGCATGAAGAGGGCACATCTAATTCATTGACATCTCCTGCTACCACCTCTTTCTTCCCTTCACCATATATAAACCTTGTTCAGATTAGATAGTAATTTAAATTCTGAAAAATTTAAAGAAAGAAAAATAAAAAACAAGAACAAACATAGAAGAACAAAGGAAAGAAGAAGAACTAGGCAAAGATTTCATCATCATCAAGCAAGGACAAGGGGCTTAGTATCTTGGAGGGTGTTATTCCAACAAATTATTGTAGGTAAATTCTTAATCATAGTAGGAATTAATTCTGTTAGTAGTGTAACTTTGAAATCAAAAGTTGTCTCAAGTATCGTATTTTAGATACAACTAGACTCTGTTTGAATCTGCTTTATAAACTTAACAAAACAGTGCTAAAATAATGTATGTTGAACCTAGAGCTAACCATAGGAACACGAAACCAGGGGATCGGAATTGGGCCGGCGACTCATAGTGAAATTCCGGCGTCGCCGGATTTGTAGGAGGCTAGGTGGTTTTGGCTTGTTGGGTAGGGTTATGTGTATAATTGTGATCATTTTGGTGTTATTTAAATAAGTTATTTTAACTGTATATAAAATCTGAAAGCTTATATCGGAAAAAATATCTAAGAAACCAAAACACGACATGGTTAGACGTATCGCAATCTGTTTTCTGTCGCGATGCAGAATATGGTTAAAATTCAGTAAGGTTAAGTGTTAAATAGCTCGATATAGTCGTTTGCAATATAACTAGTACGTGGGAATGGGTGTTTTTCATTTCCGTCATGTCGGAGTAGCCGTTTCCTTATATAAGTTAAATTGTGATGATAGATTCAAATACGAGATTTTCGGAGGCAGCGAGGAAAGGAAAAGGATTGGCAATTCCTGAGTAGATACGACGTTTTCCGGTGAGTAGACTAAACATCTACCGGGGAATTTTGTAAAGATGGCGTGTTACGCCCGTAGTTTTATTTAAATAAATGCTTTACTTGGTATGCTAAATTGATAATATGCACTCATAATTCAAATATACTTTGCTTAGTTGCTAGAACACTGCACAAGTATCGACGAGTTATGCCACGTGCACATCTCACATGTTACACACACCTCGTCGATATTACCATGTCACTTTTACACTTAGTAAAATTCTTGTTAAAAACGATTCATATCATATCTTGAACACCAATAACAGTAGTAAATTGCATCATTTACATCATGATTCATTATTGGAGTATTTTAGGTTGATATAAGAGGTAATTGTATTATTGAGGATTTATGGTTTTGAGTTTTTGATTACTATTACATAAATCCAGTGATTTTCATGATTAATGTGACATGTCCACCTGAGATGTTTTATGATTTAGTCTTATTCCGAACCGAGTCGGTGGGTATACGGTTATGGATTTATAGTTTTATTCCGAACCGAGTCGGTGGGTATACGGTTACGGATTTACAGTTTTATCCAAACTGAGTCGGTGGGGATACAGTTGGATACATGGTGGACTTTGTTGATTACAGGATCATTCGAGAAATGATGCCTGGGAGAAATGGAAGTTTTGTGTCGATGATGGACACGGAAATATGAAATTGTTGATAATAAATGATGAGATTTCAGTTTTGGTTATTTGAATTGTAGTACAGATTCATATTTTTCATATATTATTGCACATCCTACTTGCTCTCATCTCAGTTAGTTGTGATCGTCATATTTACATTATTTACCGTTATATGTTAGTTATATTCACTGAGTTGGCAACTCACCCCCGTTGTGCCACAGTTCCTTGCAGGGGTAGAGTGGACGGTCAGTAGCAGTGCAGCCCCACTTTTTGCAGCTTTTTCACATCTTTGGATAGGTGGGTTACATATATAGTAACCTTCTCTTTTGGTATTGTATTTTGTATCTAGAAAATCTCCATCAGACCTGTATATGACTTAGAGTGAGAGATGGTTATATGTATATTATTTGACAGAGGAGATGGTTCAGTTCTTTAAATGGTTATTTCTTCTACATACTTGAAAATTTTTATTGATGTCGTATACTCTTGGATACTTGTCTCCACTATTGATATTATTGATCCCAACTAGGAATGCAACCAAACTTAACACTTTATACTTGTTAAATAATTTAATTACACAAAAACTGTGATTTTTACTTAAAAATTAAATTTCTATATATAGAATTCCGAAAAAAGGATTTTGATCTTGGTTTTCGGCTTACTTGGACTGTGTGCATATCTTTAAATATTATACAATCTAAGTGCCGGTCACATCCAAACTTTGGGTCGTGACAAAATTGGTATCAGAGCTTAGGATTAATCTTACGGAATCGAGTAATGAGTTAAGATAAGTTGACGTGAGTCCGTGATATAGGGTGACCTTTGGTTTGATGGAGTAGGTGAATTGGGATGCGTGCAGTACCGTACGTATGTTCCGCGGCATATTTACGTTACCACACTCAGCCTAATTAACCTTAGGATGTATGTCTTGAATTGTCCTTCCTTTGATTCTCCGTTATTGATTGTTCATATTCATAAACCTTATCAACTCTCGTTCTTGATTCCAGTTGCTATGGCTACGCGAGCTAGGCGAGCCGTAGCCAGAGATGCAGCTAGGGCGAATCCGCCTGTGACGGCGACTGAGACACCGGACGTTCCGGCGGTGCATGAGCATGTTGATCCTCCTCCTCCAGATCGCATGACTAGGATAGAAGAGGGCATGTTAGGATTGCAGCAAGTGGTAGGCCAGTTAGCTGAGGCCACTCGAGTACTGAGACAGGATCCGACACCGACCGTGGCAGAGTCCGAAGTACAGCCTATGCAGACGGTAGCACTTGTAGATACGAAAGTGGTGGAGGTATCGCTTGCGGAGTTTATGAGGTTGAGACCTCCGGTATTTACAGGGACTAATGTAGCGGAGGATCCTCAATCCTTTCTTGATAGGATGGCGAGGATTGGTAGATCATTGCTGTAGGGTGTTTTTCGTCACCCCGTTGAGATGGGAATACGCGCGCGCTTGTCAGGCGCATTACAGATTCCCTTTGCCTAGGTTAGGCTGGGGTTTATTGATTGTGGGGGGGTCCGAATCTCCGGCAGCCGCGGACTAAGCTGCCGTTAACTACCCCTCGCCTTTGGAGCGAGGGAACCTCCGATTAACGGGTTAAACTGGTTATGCGAACTCAACATGCAGTGTTGTGTTTTGGAGGTGTTTTGGATATTTCGGGGGCCCCGTAGAGTTTTTACGGGGGTCCCGCTATCCGGATAGCGGGCTGGGGGTCAAGGGGCTAGCAGCCCCTTGCGGGGTGCGGGGCAGCGCCCCGTTAGAATTTTTTTTCTAACAGGGACAATGTCGTGGGGTACATGTGTGTGTAAATATGGATACATATGTATATATATATATATATATATATATATATGTATGTACATAAAAAGAGGGGGAAAAGGCATCCAAGGGATGCGTGGGGCCAGCGCCTTGAGCGCTGTGCGCTTAGGTGCTGTGCGCTCAGGCGCAAGCGCGCCACGTGTCGGCATGTGGGCGTTTTGCGCTCGAGCGCAGTGCGCCTGAGCTCAAGCGCGCCATGTGGGCGCTTGGCCCTCGAGCGCAGTGCGCCTGAGCGAATCGCGCCACGTGTCGGCACGTTGGCACTTTGCGCTCGAGCGCAGTGTGCCTGAGCGCAAGCGCGCCACGTGTCGGCACGTAGGCGCTTTGCGCTCGAGCGCTGGGCGCTGGCGATACAAAGGGGCTTTTAGTCCCAGAACCAGAAGCTATGCTTCAGAAAGGAAATATTTATTATATATATATATATGTATGTAAATATATAGAGTTAAACTCCTAAAATGTTTTGGTTGATGAAAGGGGTTCTTCCTCTTCCTCCTCTGTTGGCTGGATCTTGATGATCATGAGATGTGAGATCTAAAAATCTCTCCTTTCTGAGATCTAATGGTAGATCTAAGTTCCCCTTTGTGGGTTTTGTGGTGGAAGACTTCTTAGTTTTTGAAAAGAAAGAGTAAAACTCTTGATTTAATTCAAAAGAAATGAGAAGGTTTAGAACCTTGGAGAAGGAGCAGGAGGCACAAAAGATCTCAGATCTAAAAAAAAATTTTGGAGAGAATGAAAAGTTGTTACTTTATTCATCATCATGTTGCCTTTATAGGCTTACATATTTACATATAGCCCCTTGGGCTTTAAAAAAAAATAGCATTTTGCCTATCCCATGGCTCATGTGCCATTTCATTTTTGCACATAAGCCATGGGCTTACAAAATATTGGCTTTATGCCCATTTTGCATACATTCATGTATAAAAAATTACATAAAAATTATTTATTACATGATTTTGTTATTGGCATGGGGAGGCTGGCCGCGGGCTCGACTTGGGCATGGGCCCGCTTGACCTGGGCTTGGGCCCACCTAGCTTGAGGGTTGACCTTGACTTTGACTCGGTCAACCGGGGTGTAAATTTTTACCCCAACAATTGCGATGTTCTGATGCGAGGTTAGTGGAGCCGACTAGTTTTCGTTTGGAGGGACTTGCACAGGAGTGGTGTGAGTCGATGGAGAGAGGGCGAGCTACGGGTCTTTCTCCGATGTTGTGGGCTGAGTTTTCCGAGGTCTTTCTTGCCAGATTTCTTCCACAGAGTGTGAGGGACGCAAGAGCTAGCAGTTTTGAAGTATTGTGGAAATCGGTAAGTATGTCAGTGGCAGATTATGATTTAAGATTCACCCAGTTGTCGCGCTATGCTCCATACTTAGTACCTACGGAGGAACTTCGGGTGAAGAGGTTCCTAAGGAGTCTGGACACGCAGTTGTATTTAGCTATAGGCTCCCAGCATTTTGATATGTATGCGCAGGCCATGGATGCAGCAATACGAGTAGAGGAGCGGTTGAGAGATGCAGTGGTTGTTCCGGAGCCAAAAAGGAGTAGGCCGACCGGGCCAATGGCTAGACAGTTTGGCGGAGGTAAAGGAAGATATACTCCAGGCCGCAGTTTCGGACGAGGTTGGACTCAGGGCCAGATGTTCAGTTCATACCCCGATGATCAGGGAACCCCACTTACATGTTATAATTGCGGGCTTCCAGGGCATACGGCTAGAGGGTGTACACGTTATAGCGGGACTGTTACTCCACAGGTTTCTTTACCCCCTCCACCCCCTACATCGATGGCTTTACTTCCTCCCCCAGTTGGCCCTACACGCCAGACGGTTGCACCACGAGGTCGAGGCCTTGCAGGACAATCTTAGAGAGGTCGAGGAGATAGAGGTAGAGGACGACAGGATGCGAGCAGGGGCCAGGCACGGGTTTTTGCGCTGACTCCACAGGATGCCCAGGCATCAAATGCAGTTGTGACAGGTACTCTTGCAGTATGTTCACTAGATGCACATATTTTATTTGATCCCGGTTCTACACATTCTTATGTATCTTCACGCTTTGCATTTTCTTTGGGGAAAGAGTCGTCATTTTTAGATTTACTGTTGGTAGTGATTACTCCGGTGGGAGATTCTTTTATAGCTCGACACGTATTCAGATCATGTTCTGTGCGTATTGGTGATAGAGATTCGCTAGTTGATCTGATTCTTCTGGATATGCTAGATTTTGATATACTTCTCGGTATGGATTGGTTGGCCGCTTGTCATGTCTATATAGATTGTCGTGGGAAAACGGTTAGATTTTGTTTTCCAGGTGAACCGATATTTGTTGTGCAGGGGGATTGTAATATAACTCCTGCCAACATGATTTCTGCTCTTTGTGCGGGACGACTCTTGAAGAAGGTTTGTCTTGGGTTCTTGGCATTTGTTCAGGACTTGGGAGTCGCTAAGATTCCATTGGACCAGGTTCCGGTCGCACGAGAATTTCCGGAGGTGTTTCCTGCTGAGTTACCAGGATTACCGCCTGATCGCGATATTGAATTTTGCATTGACTTGATTCCGGGTGCGTGGCCTATTTCTATACCACCCTATCGTATGACACCGACGGAGTTAAAGGAACTTAAAAGTCAGTTGCAAGAGTTGTTAGATAGAGGACTTATGCGTCCTAGTGTATCGCCGTGGGGAGCTCATGTCTTATTTGTAAAGAAGAAGGACGGTAGTATGAGACTGTGCATCGACTACCGACAACTGAATCGCGTCACTGTGCAAAACAGGTATCCACTCCCACGTATAGATGATATGTTCGATCAGTTGCAGGGAGCTGGCTACTTTTCGAAGATTGATTTGCGGTCAGGGTATCACCAGTTGAAGGTTCGGAAGGACGATATTCCGAAGACTGCGTTTCGCACAAGATATAGGCACTATGAATTTCTAGTGACGTCGTTCGGATTCACCAAGGCCCCAGCAGCTTTTATAGATATGATGAACCGTATCTTCAGACCCTTCATTGATCAGTTTATTATCGTGTTCATAGACGATATTCTTGTTTATTCTCGGAGTCGGGAGGAGCACGAGCAACATTTGCGTATTACGTTGCAGACCTTGAAGGAGTATCAGCTGTTTGCAAAATTCTCAAAGTGTGCGTTTTGGCTGGATAGTGTGGAATTCTTGGGACACGTAGTTACTAGAGCTGGGATATGTGTGGACCCAAGGACGATTGAAGCGGTATAGCACTGGCCTAGACCTGTATCAGTTACAGAGGTCCGGAGTTTCTTAGGTCTGGCAGGTTATTGCCGGCGCTTCGTGCAGGATTTTTCACGGATAGCTGCACCTTTGACCGGATTGACTAGGAAGGAGGTTCCCTTTCTTTGAACTAATGCATGTGAGCAGAGTTTCCAGCAGTTGAAGACTTGCTTAACGACTGCACCTGTATTATCATTACCTTCTGGGTCAGGTGGCTTTGTTGTGTATTGTGATGCCTCTAGAGTGGGTTTAGGCTGTGTATTGATGCAGCACGGCAGGGTTGTAGCTTATGCTTCTCGACAGTTGAAGAGGAACGGACAGAACTACCCCACTCATGATCTAGAGATGGCTGCTGTGATATTCGCATTGAAGATTTGGAGACATTACTTGTATGGAGAGTCGTGTCAAATCTTCACAGATCATAAGAGTTTGAAGTATATTTTTCAGCAAAGAGATCTGAACATAAGGCAGCATAGATGGATGGAACTGGTGAAAGATTACGATTGTGAGATTTTGTATCATCCAGGCAAAGCAAATGTCGTAGCAGATGCTTTGAGTCGGAGGCCTGGAGGTAGCTTATCGCATTTGCGCACCTTGCAGAGACAGTCTTCTACCGACTGGCAGATTTTATATGATAGTCGTATACAGTTTGAGTTCACCCCGATAGGAGGACAGCTAGCACATGTTCGCACCCGACCTCAGTTATTGGATCGTATTCGAGAGACACAGCCCGCAGATGCTCGTATATTGGAGCTTATGGATCAGGTTAGGCAGGGCAGGGAGACGGAGTTTGTGATTGATGATCATGGAGTATTACGCTTTAGGACTCGTCTCTGTATACCAGATTCAGATGGGTTGAGGCGTGAGATCTTAGAGGAGGCTCATAGATCAGCATACAGTATTCATCCTGGTTCCACCAAGATGTATCATGATCTGAAGGATGTTTATTGGTGGGAAGGAATGAAGAGGGATGTTGCGGAATACGTTTCGAGATGCTTGACTTGTTAGCAAGTCAAGGTAGAACACCAGAGGCCAGCCGGAGAGTTGTAGCCCTTGCCCATTCCAGAGTGGAAATGGGAACAGATTTCCATGGATTTTGTGGTGGGTCTACCCAGGACTAGCAGAGGGTATGATTCCATTTGGGTGATTGTAGATAGATTAACAAAGGCAGCTCATTTTCTTCCAGTGAAGACAACATATGGGTTTGCACAGTATGCTCAGATTTATATCGATGAGATTGTACGTCTGCATGGAGTTCCGACGTGCATAGTTTCAGATAGGGATACCCAGTTTACTAGCAGGCTATGGCAGAAACTTCAGGAAGCTCTTGGGACACGATTGAGCTTTAGTACGGCTTTTCACCCACAGACAGATGGTCAGTCGGAGCGGACCATTCAGACACTAGAGGATATGCTTCGCGCTTGTAGTCTTGATTTTGGTGGTAGTTGGGACCGTCACCTACCTTTGATAGAATTCTCGTACAACAACAGTTTTCAGAAGACGATCCAAATGGCACCCTTTGAAGCTTTGTATGGGATGAAATGTCGATCACCTGTTTGCTGGATGGAACTGAGCGAGTGTAGTATTTTGGGACCGCAGATAGTACAGGAGACGACAGAGAAGATTCAATTGATATGGGACAGAATGAGGGCGGCCCAATGCAGACAGAAATCATATGCAGATCGACGACGTCGTAGACTCGAGTTTGGAATGGGAGATCATGTGTTCCTTCAAGTGTCTCCGATGAAAGGTGTGATGCGCTTCGGGAAGAAGGGGAAGCTCAGCCCCAGGTATGTCGGACCTTACGAGATTCTGAAGAGAGTGGGTGTTGTAGATTATCGTTTAGCACTTCCACCGAGTTTTCCCGATGTGCATCCGGTGTTTCACGTTTCGATACTTCGCAAGTATCTTCATGATCCTTCTCATGCGATCCAGCATCAGATCTTACAGATTGAGCCGGATTTATTCTACACAGTACAGCCAATCGCTATTCTAGACAGACAGGCAAAGAAACTAAGATCGATGGTACTTCCGTCTGTAAAGGTTCTTTGGCAAGGAAAGGACCGAGTGGAAATTACTTGGGTGACCGAGGATGCGATGCGAACGAAATTTCCACATCTTTTAGAAAGTATGTCTAGTTAATTTTAAATTCGGGGACCGAATTTTCTTAAGGGGGAAATATTGTAGCATTCTGAATTTTTAGAAATAAATAAAATTAATTAAATAAATAATAAAGTGTTAAATTAAAAAGTTATTAAAACCAAATTAGATAATTTCATAAGATGTTTGTAAAACAAATTAAATTAAAATTTTAGTATGCAACATAAATAAATTATAAGGGTTTTAGTGAGAATTTTAGCTTCATTTTAATAAAATGAGTGTTTTATAATAACATAAGTTGTGAAGGGTTTCTAGGTAAAGTTTAAGTTTCTTGTGAAAATGGAAATTTGTTAAGGGTATAAATGAAAAAGGGGTAGAAAACCAATTAGTTCAGAATTTTATTGCCAATTAAAAATAAAAATTTAAGAGATAAGGTATGACACCTCTTCCTTGCATGCACACACACACCAACACCTCCTCCTTGCATGAAGAGGGCACATCTAATTCATTGACACCTCCTACTACCATCTCTTTCTTCCCTTCACCATATATAAACCTTGTTCAGATCAGATAGTAATTTAAATTCTGAAAAATTTAAAGAGAGAAAAAGAAAAAACAAGAACAAACATAGAAGAACAAAGGAAAGAAGAAGAACTAGGCAAAGAATTCATCATCATCAAGCAAGGACAAGGGGCTTAGCATCTTGGTGGGTGTTATTCCAACAAATTATTGTAGGTAAATCCTTAATCATAGTAGGAATTAATTATGTTAGTAGTGTAACTTTGAAATCAAAAGTTGTCTCAAGTATCGTATTTTAGATACAACTAGGCTCTGTTTGAATCTGCTTTAGTTTAGATAAAAATAAACTTAACAAAACAGTGCTAAAATGATGTATGTTGAACCTAGAGCTAACCATAGGAATGCGAAACCAGGGGATCGGAATTGGGCCGGCGACTCATAGTGAAATTCCGGCGTCGCCGGATTTGTAGGAGGCTAGGTGGTTTTGGCTTGTTGGGTAGGGTTCTGTGTATAATTGTGATCATTTTGGTGTTATTTAAATAAGTTATTTTAACTGTATATAAAATCTGGAAGTTTATATCGGAAAAGATATCTAAGAAACCAAAACATGACATGGTTAGACGTATCGCAATCTGTTTTCTGTCGCGGTGCAGAATAGGGTTAAAATTCAGTAAGGTTAAGTGTTAAATAGCTCGATATAGTCGTTTGCAATATAACTAGTACGTGGGAACGGGTGTTTTTCATTTCCGTCATGTCGGAGTAGCCGTTTCCTTATATAAGTTAAATTGTGACGATAGATTCAAATACGAGGTTTTCGGAGGCAGCGAGGAAAGGAAAAGGATTGGCAATTCCTGAGTAGATACGACGTTTTCCGGTGAGTAGACTAAACATCTACCGGGGAATTTTGTAAAGATGGCGTGTTACGCCCGTAGTTTTATTTAAATAAATGCTTTACTTGGTATGCTAAATTGATAATATGCACTCATAATTCAAATATACTTTGCTTAGTTGCTAGAACACTGCACAAGTATCGACGAGTTATGCCGCGTGCACATCTCACATGTTACACACACCTCGTCGATATTACCATGTCACTTTTACACTTAGTAAAATTCTTGTTAAAAACGATTCATATCATATCTTGAACACCAATAACAGTAGTAAGTTGCATCATTTACATCATGATTCATTATTGGAGTATTCTAGATTGATATAAGAGGTAATTGTATTATTGAGGATTTATGGTTTTGAGTTTTTGATTACTATTACATAAATCCAGTGATTTTCATGATTGATGTGACATGTCCACCTGAGATATTTTATGATTTGGTCTTATTCCGAACCGAGTCCGTGGGTATACGGTTATGGATTTATAATTTTATTTCGAACCGAGTCGGTGGGTATACGGTTACGGATTTACAGTTTTATCCAGACTGAGTCGGTGGGGATACAGTTGGATACATGGTGAACTTTGTTGATTACAGGATCGTTCGAGAAATGATACCTTGGAGAAATGGAAGTTTTGTGTCGATGATGGACACGGAAATATGAAATTGTTGATAATAAATGATGAGATTTCAGTTTTGGTTATTTGAATTGTAGTACAGATTCATATTTTTCATATATTATTGCACATCCTACTTGCTCTCATCTCAGTTAGTTGTGATCATCATATTTACATTATTTACCGTTATATGTTAGTTATATTCACTGAGTTGGCAACTCACCCCCGTTGTGCCATAGTTCCTTGCAGGGATAGAGTGGACGGTCAGTAGCAATGCAGCCCCACTTTTTGCAGCGTTTTCACATCTTTGGATAGGTGGGTTACATATATAGTAACCTTCTCTTTTGGTATTGTATTTTGTATCTAGAAAATCTCCATCAGACCTGTATATGACTTAGAGTGAAAGATGGTTATATGTATATTATTTGACAGAGGAGATGGTTTAGTTCTTTAAATGGTTATTTCTTCTACTTGCTTCAAAATTTTTATTGATGTCGTATACTCTTGGATACTTGTCTCCACTATTGATATTGTTGATCCCAACTAGGGATGCAACCAAACTTAACACTTTATACTTGTTAAATAATTTAATTACACAAAAACTGTGATTTTTACTTAAAAAATAAATTTCTATATATAGAATTCCACAAAAAGGATTTTGATCTTGGTTTTCGGCTTACTTAGACTGTGTGCATATCTTTAGATATTATACAATCTAAGTGTCGGTCATATCCAAACTTTGGGTCGTGACCACTATGAAATATGTTGGTGTTGAACAATATGAAAGGCTAACATTAGCCAGATGCAGACCAAATTTTCCAAGGACCGTCAATTGAGCCCTTTATGCTCAGGGTCTCCAAAACCGATCTCAGTTCCAAAGATAGCTAATGAGCTCCCAACAAATGACATCTAAACTGATGTTCATCCCATTCCCCCAAATCGGGACATTGGTTCAAGGGTACATCTCTTCATACCTCTGATATATGTCGTTATAATTCTTCAACGTCTTGAGAGAGATGGAGGGTCCCAATAACCAATAACTTTTGGCGCATTGCCAAACGGTTAAACCAAAATCTCACAGACTATGACGTCTTTAAACTGGACTATAAGGTCCTTAAACTCATGGACTATGATGTCCTTAAACTTTACGGACTATGAGGTCCTTAAACTCATGGACTATGACGTCCTTAAACTTATAGACCGCGACGTCCCTAAACTAAACCCCCACAGACTATGATGTCATTAAACTTATGGACCGCAATGTCCCTAAAACTAAAACAATAGAGCCCAAATGCTCTTTTCTTGGATCTAAATGATCCTGTTAAGTAAATCTTAGTCTAAAATTAGACTAACGTATCCTTAATAAACGTTTAAGTTGATCTTAGTCTCAAATGAGATTAACGATCCTTAAACCTAACCCAAAACCAAATCTAAGAAAATACGGATTTGGACTAATCTACACCCTACGGGCGACAACATAAATTAGTCTCCGTATACAATCCACGGGCAACCAAAAATAAAACAAACACACACGACACGAAGTGACCATCTGGAGAAGGAGAAAGTGGTTACCGCGATGCCGTAGCGTAATTAACTTCATGGGCTTGCGCCTGCAGGGAAGAGCGTCCCCACGATCAAAAAACCCTCACAATGAGGGGGAATCTGACGAAATCTGCTACATCGGTCGCATCCGTCTAAACCACTGATACATGGTGCCATAAATCAACTTGGTATCATCGAAGAGGTGGACGGATAAAACCAAATAGTATCTGCCCCAAAATTCAGGCAAGACGTTTGTCTTTCCGGCTTTCGGCGGTAAACAGATTCTGGCACGCCCGGTGGGACCTTTTCCTCTTTCCACTCCACACTGCGTGTGTCGTGTTCGCGAACGAATCGCCGTTTGCTATGGTTTCCCCTGGATTCGAGGTACTAAGATTTGGTGTCTTGCTCCGTGCCGAAAACGGAAGATCAATGGATTTCAACTGCAACAACTGCAGCAACTCCCACTCCGTCCTTGCCGGAGGAGTGACCTACGGGCCTCAAGCGGCCTCCGTTTTCATGATGCCAGTAGAACAGGTGATGCAAGCCACCACTGGGCTGTTCTTTAGGACCATGCTCCCACCAATGAGCTTCAACGCCCCACTGCCGTCTCAAGAAGCTCCGAAGAAGTCTGTCTTTGATCAGCTTAAAACTACCGCGGCCCCTCTTAACGGGTCGCCCAAATCCAACGCCTCAGTCTTTAACAGACTGGTCCAAAACTCCAATGGGCCCGTGAAGAAGCCCACGATACCTGAGGGGGTTATCCCAAAACGGATAGCCATCCCTGCTCCAGTGAACGAAATCATCAAAGCGGCTTCTCCAGCTAAGGGGTCGGTCTTCACAAGACTGGCCGTTCCAGCTCCCACTCTAGGTGAAGTAACCAAGGCTGCTTTCCCTGCCAAAAAGTCGGTCTTTTCAAGGTTGGCCATCCCCTCTCAGCGGGCGTCGGTCTTCGACAGGCTAATGACGACGACAGCCCTTTATCAGAGCGGGGAGCATGAAGAAGCTCATCCAACAGCAGAGGTGGTCCCGTCCGCTCGACATCCTCGACGTCGCCACTGGCGACGGGTGAGAAAAGTTGGGGGCATGTCCCCTTCTGGATTTATTCCGCCAGCTCCGATGGTGGAAATTGATGCTGCTATTCCAACTAGGAACGGCTTTGAACCACTTAACAGGGTGCGCAAGAATTCGCCAACTGCCGTGCTAAAAAAGTCTCCTCCGCCTGTTGAAAAGATCACAAAGGCAAAGCTGGAGCAGCCCCCTCAGCGGCTATCCTCCAAAATTCACAAGGTCTGGCGAAAGGTCTAAGATTCTGTGGTTAACCAAGACTACTCCCGCCAACCAAAAAAAATGAAGGTTCAGCAAGAGAAGGACCACCCTGTCGTACAACATAAGGTGTCGTCTACTTGGGTGCCCGCAGCAACGGCCCCCTCAACTTAGACCGCCCACAAAAGGAGAAGACCGGAGAAGATCCATGCGCCTGCGATGAATTGCAAGGACATTGAACCTAAATGCCCCAAGTCTGGAGGCATGGTAGTGCATACTGTTTATATGGCTTCCGGAAAAGAGAAAAATCGTGCTTCTACGGGTCATCGACCGCTCACACGATCAGTGAAAAAGGCTCAGGAGCAACAATAGCAAAAGCTCCAGGAGATGCTGACAACTATGGCTACACTCACCGGGCCAAAAGCAAGCCCAGAGATATCGTCGGAGCAGCGTCAAGAACAGGAAACTGATGTTGAATTCCTCCGAAGAATGCTCGAGAGGAAAGATAAAGAGGCCGCGGAACAAGCGGCCAACATAAAACAAATGGCGCTTTTATTCCAAGATATGGTCGGGATGATGATACAGTCGGATCCTCCAGCTGAAGACCCCCAGATTATCCTTGAAGACGACAGAGGGGAGACATCGAACCCTCCCTCTTCCGGCTCTATCAGCAGCCAAAGAGGAGTCGATCTCCAAAGCCGCCCTGGATGACTATATAGCTCAACAGATATGAGCTCATCAGGCAAATGAAGCAACTGGCCAAGTCGTCAGAACTGGACGACCATATCCAGGATGGTACGATCAGATAAAGTTCCCGCCGGGATATACGATCCCTAAATTCCACATGTACAAGGGGACGGGCAATCCCTATCAACATGTCGCTCAGTTCAGAGCTCTGTGCGGCAACACTGGAGGTGACGATAAGCTACTGCTTTGCCAATTCGTCGGCAGCTTGTCAGAGACAGCGTTCGAATGGTATTCAGAGCTTCCCAACGACTCCGTCAAAAATTTTACGGAGATGGAACTTCTATTCACCCAGCATTTCGCCAGCGCCAGCGAACGTACCCCAATCACGGCATTGATCAATGCCAGGGTGAAGCCAGGCGAAACCTGGATTCAATACGCCATTCGATAGCGAAATCTATGGTCAAAATGTGAACAGCGCATAGAGGAAGCTCCTGCAGTGGGCATGTTTGTGGGAACCCTCGATCCGCAGGCGACCATATCTCAATTCATGATGTTCTTCAAGCCGACTACTTTCCAAGCCTTGATTGACAAGCTGGCCCAAATGGACCTGATGGGCCACAGGCCTTCCTCTTCGAAGTCGGAGCCGCGGAGTGAAAAGGGGAAAGGGAAAGCGACCTTTGTCGCCAATGCTCAGCAACAGCCGACTGGTCCAAAACCAGCTGATCACCAAAGCGATAGACAGCGATTCCTCAACGAAAAGTTAAGACTTCCTTACTCGTTTCCGCGGGAGAAAACAAAGAGACTGTTAGAACTGGCGATACGCAACAGGCTCATCAATCTGCCGGATCCGAGACGTCCATTGCAGCCCGGTGATGTCAACAATCCCAATTATTGCCCCTATCACCGAGTAGTATGCCATCCAATCGAAGATTGCTTCGTCTTCAAAGGCTGGATTGAGGACCAATACCAACAGGGCAAATTCGAGCCGTCCGAGAATTGGAAAGTAAGCCCACCCCAGCCGCACGTTCTTAAAAAGGTGGACACGCCGGGGGCATCGTGCTCTTTTATAGAAGAAACTCCATGGGAGGTCGCTCTTTCAGCCAAAACAAAAAGAATGCTAAACGATCTCCAAACATGCCCGGCGATCAGGTGGAAAAGCCCGCTGGAGCCCGAGATTATTGAGGGGAGGCTGAAGCCGTGCCCAACGCTGAAAGTTGGTGAAGGTGAACAAAACATTCAAGCCAAGCCTCCAAAGTCTTTAAAGAAAAAGAAGAAGGCCAAGAAGCCCGTCCAACCTGAAGATAGCCGTACAGGTCTGCAGAAATACATCGATGCACTGGAAGAATATAACCAGAGGGCACGAACCCCAATCACATTGGACGAATTCTTTAAGCATGTTCTTGAGAATGAAGCCGATGACGCTGATGAAGAAGACAATTCTTCAGAAGTGCCCGAAGATTATGTGGCAAGCTGCTACATGATCTCTCACTCGTCAATAGATGGTGAAGAAGCTCCTGATGCAGAGAAACTGGGGGCAGATCCCGAACCGGAACTCCTAGAACCGTCAGACGAGATGATTGACATGTTGTTGAACGAGGCCTGTCAAAAGAGCAAAGCTGATCGAGAGCGCGAAATGGCCATGTTTGAAAAAGCCAAACGTCAGCGGCTGGACAAAAAGGTTGAAGCACTCCAGCCAGATCGAGGCATGCCTACAGCAGATAAAAGCGGCCTTAAGGCCAGGAAACGGTTCGTTAAAGCCATGTCGATGAGAATGAAGTTACCACCTTTTAAGGGAGATATTCCTGGCAGCATACACCTTGACGAAACGGATGGACATCTAAACTACTGCTTGTACCATCGGAGGACCACGCACCCTACTGAAGAGTGCAATGCCTTTAAAAACTGGTGGCAGGGATATGTTGCCCACCGACAACATGTCAGGCGATTGAAGCGTAAAGCTATTCAGGAACAAAGAAGCACGACTGATGAGCATAAAAGAACTGCCGGCAACTGTCACATGGTTGATAGCAAGGGATCGTAAGTTCTCACCTTTGGGAGCGATTTCGATGAAGAAATAGCCCCCGGCCCTCTCTTCAAGGAATCCATCTCCGAAACAGAAGAGATGAAGACCTGCGAGAACATTCAGCTGCGCAATCGCACGTTACCCGAAAAGGATCTTCGACCTACGAACAAGGGATCGAACAAAAAAGATAAAGGGAAAGAAAAGGTCCCTGAGGATATCGCCCTCGATGATCGAGTCGTCGAAGAGCTGGCAGCCAAGGACCCGCCAAAGAAAAATAAGGTGGATTACAACGTTCTGGCACACCTGAGGAAGATACCCTCGCAGCTAAGCATTCTCGATGCCCTTCTGCTATCTAAAGAGGCGAGAGATTCTTGTATCAAGGCACTACAAGAGCCCGAGCAGTTCCAAGCTTTCCTTGCCGAAGAAAAGATGAAGGATGAGCTGGAAGAAGTGCACACTGCTGACGTCACTTTCGGCGACGAAGATCTCCTCCTCGGAACATGCGAGCATAACCGTTCTTTGTACGTCACCGGATACTGCCATGACATCAAGATATGGAAGATCCTAGTTGATAACGGGTCCTCTGTCAACCTCCTAAATGTAAGGGTATTAAAAGAAATCTGCATGAGCGTTCAACACCTCGCTCGAGATAAAATCACTATCTCCGGATTCGACTCCCGGTCATCACGGACGCTCGGGTCTGTGATACTGACATTATGCTTTGGGCTGCTCGTCACTGACATCAAATTTCATGTCATTGACGCCAAGACATGCTACAACGCTTTACTCGGCAGGCCTTGGTTGCACGAGTACAACATCATCCCTTCTACAGAACATCAGTGTATGAAGTATTTCAAAGATGGTCTCGAGTACACCGTAACGGGGGAGCTAAATCCATTCTCTGTGAATGAAGTCCGCAAATACGAAGACACCAAATACTTCTTACCAAACTTCGAAGACACGGAAAGATGCCATAAACCGGAGGACAAGCAAAAAGCTATCACCACTATTCCGGTCTTCGGAAGTGATACCGAGGAGGAAGAAGAGATAGTCTATTCGGGACCGCCCCAATGCAACAAGCCTGGACTGTCTACCCCTATGTTGGTCTTCGGCAGCGACTCTGAAGATGAGGTCAATGCAGTATTTTCTGTTCGGCCATCAATACAAGCCTTCACTGGCGATGAACGGAGTTTGCAAATCGCCATGGTTCCGCAAAAACATTACAAAGACCTCGACGCACTTGATACCTATAGTGTGCAAGAACTGCAGACGTTCTACGTCCCTCCCAGGCGATCCTCTTCTATCGATCCGCGGAAACCAAAGTGGAGAAAGAAATCTGGCATGGTGTCGATTCTGCACTTGACAGGCTCCAGCCCATCCGTCTGCCCAGATACTACACAGAAGAATTAAAAAGGCTGTTAAGGCACCAAGGCGTACCCTTTAAGTAGACCGCGCAACAAGCTCAGTTCTACAACAGGATCTGGAACGTCCCCGGAACTCAGTGAAAACAACCCAACGGGAGAATGGAAACGATCGGGCTTGGATATGTTCAATCCAAGAAACGGGAACGATTCTATGGCTGCTACGTTATACATGACTTTGATGAAGAAGGGGATGCTCTGTTAGAAGACGCTAACCATGAACCAAAACGAGGTCCCGCCATGAAAGTGCCAAGTCCGTCGTTCGAAGAACAGATGAACAAGTTAATAAGGGAAGCGGGTCAAAAGGTCCGGGATGACCACAACCGTGAAATGGCCATTTACGAGAAAACCAAAACGCAGCGTCTCCTTCAGCAGGCTACGGAGAATGACGATGCCCTTCGTCGTCAGCCCGTCATACGGAAGACCCGACATGGAGGCAAAAACAAACTGAAGAACGGAAAAAACATTCGACAGCAGCAAAGCGGGTCCAAGAAGCCACGCGATCGAGAATTGAGCAGCCGAGATTCGTCTCTTATAAAAAAGATGGGCCGAGCATATTCTTTTCCCCAGGACAAGACAAGGAAGATGTTAGATCTTGTCATGAAACATCAAATGATTACACTCCCAGAGTCCAAACACCCTGAGCAAGCAGACGAGGTCTCTCACTCAGATTATTGCTCCTATCACCGAGCGATAGGACATCCTCTCAAAGATTGCTTCACATTCAAGAACTGGGTAGAAGACAGGCAAGGCAGGTTCGTTCTATCCAGCAGTTGGAAGGTAACCCCGCCACAGAAGCATGAACCGAAAGCCACGTATGCAGCGAAAGTAGAGCCGGATCAACATCGGTCTTGGAAGCGATCTCATACCTGTCACGCGATAACGCTGTCAGGAGAAAGAGTACGTAAGGATACGACTGACCTCCCCTGGTGCTTCGAAAATGATGATGACGAGGTGATCTCAGAGTTTCCACCGGCGCCAAAAGAACTGGAACATGGAATACACACTACTGCGGACAACCTAAGGAAAATTGACTTAAGGACGACAAACGACCCACGGCCAACGTGCTTCAGCGAGCTGTTGTCTAAAGAACAGGTAACTACGCTAAAAGATGTGCTCATGCAGTATAAAGACTGCTTCGCGTGGAACTATTCCGAAATGCCGAGATTAGATCCAGAAATAGCCGTCCACAAATTGGCGATTTCTCCGGACGTCAAGCCAGTCAAACAAGCGCTGAGAAGAATGCGGCTTAAACTTGAAATGAGCATCAACGCCGAGGTCAAGAAGCTAATCGATTCCGGCTTCATCCAAGAGGTTCAATACCCTGACTGGATCGCCAACATTGTCCCAGTGATGAAGAAAAATGGGACGGTGCGCATCTGTGTAGACTTTCGGGACCTCAACAAAGCCTGCCCGAAGGATGATTTTCCCGTACCGGTTATCGAGCTGATGATAGACAACACGTCCACTCACGAAGTCTTCTCCTTCATGGACGGCTCATCAGGGTACAATCAAATAAAGATGCATCCCGAAGACCAGAAGCATACCGCTTTCCGGACCCCTTTGGGCATATTCTGCTACAAAGTGATGCCTTTCGGTCTGAAGAACGCTGGCGCCACCTATCAGAGGGCCATGACGAAGATTTTCGATGACCTCATACACGAAATCGTCGAGTGCTATATTGACGACCTCATGGTAAAAAGCAAATTGCACGAGGAGCATTGGGAGCATCTGGAGATAGTGTTCCAACGTCTTCGGAAATACAATCTGAAGATGAACCCTCTCAAATGCGCGTTCGGAGTTTCCTCCGGCAAATTCCTAGGATTCATCGTACGACATCGGGGTATCGAAATAGACCCGTCAAAGATCAAGGCAATTATGGAAATGCCTCCGCCAAGAACTCTCAAGCAACTGCGGTCACTCCAAGGAAAGCTCGCATATATCCGACGGTTCATAGCTAACCTCTCCGGCAAATGCCGCCCATACAGTCACCTAATGAAGAAGGGGAACCCATTCGTCTGGGATCGTAAATACCAAAGCGCGCTGGACGAAATCAAGCAATACTTGCAGAATCCGCCGGTGCGGACCGCTCCAGTCAAAGGAAAGCCTCTCATCCTGTACACAACCGCCCTTGAAAGTTCCTTAGGCGCACTATGGGCACAGGAAAATGACCAAGGGAAGGAGAGAGCCCTCTACTACTTGAGTCGAGTTCTCCTGGGGGCAGAAAACAACTACTCCCCTATCGAAAAACACTGCCTGGCGTTAATCTTCGCGATAACGAAGCTTTGGTATTATGCTTTGGCGCATGAGGTCCATCTCATATCAAAAGTGGATCCTCTCAAGTATTTGATGTCAAGAGCCATACTAACAGGACGACTCACTAAATGGGCCCTGCTTTTGATGGAGTTCTCGATAACTTATCATCCCCTCAAGGCAGTGAAAGGCCAGGCTATCGCCGACGTCCTCGCTGAGCACCCGATACCCGCCGATTCACCCCTAAATTGCGAGTTGCCGAACGAGCACGCGTTTGACACGATTGACGGGGAGAAAGGAGGGAGTGATACCCGATGGGAACTCTATTTCGATGGAGCGACTTCCATAAAGAAGCGACAACACAACACCCCTATAATCAAATCGAGAGTAGGCCTTATCTTCATGACTCCACAAGGAGGGATAATGCGCTTCGCCTTCTCCTTAACAGAGCCGAGGACGAACAATGAAGCAGAATATGAAGCTTTGATAGCAGGTCTTAAGATCTCTGTTGATATGGGAATCGAAAACCTCCTCATATACGGAGACTCCCAACTGGTCGTTAGTCAAGTAAACGGCGACTATCAAACGTGCAAACCAGAGTTGGTAAAGTACGGTGAGAGAGTGCAACAATTGCTAGCTCAAATTCCCGCCTACGCCCTAGAAAGCATACCGCGTGCGAAAAATAGCAAAGCCGATGCGTAATCCAAACTCGCTAAAGAACTGGCTGACGAAAACCTCGATGACGTAAGGATCGTGGTACAAAGCTGTCGGGCTATTGCACCAGCGGAAATATCTCTGGAATCGTCTGAAGGAAAGGAAGCGACCAAGCAAACGGACATACAAATAAAAGACCAGGAAAAGGCTAAGCATTGGAGGGAAGTCTTTATAGACTACTTCAAATCCCGTCAAACACCTGAAGATGCATCCTCAAAACATCAGCTCATGAAACAAGCTCTGTCTTTTGCCTTCGTTAATGATACTCTATATAAGAGATCATTCGACTCTCTATGGCTAAGATGCCTGGGACCGGAAGAAGCAAAGAGAGTCATCCAAGAAACTCACGACGAACTCTGCGGTTCTCATCAAGCCAGACCAAAGATGAAGCTGAAGATCAAAAGGATGGGCTACTATTGGCCCACGATGATCCAAGACTGTCTCGAATACGCGAAGCAGTGCCACTAATGCCAAATTCACGGGGAATTCATCCACTAGCATCCGAATCCGCTACACCCAATGGTGGCTAGCTGGCCGTTCGAAATGTTGGGAACTGACATGATTGGACCCATCGAACCAGCATCGTCCAAAGGACATCGGTTCATATTGGCGAAAACTGATTACTTCTCTAAGTGGGCAGAAGCCATACCGCTAAGAGAAGTGAAGACGGAGAATATTCTCCATTTCTCCAAGACACACGCCATCTATCGGTTCGGCACTCCGCAACGGATTATCTCTGATAACGGGCCAGCCTACAGAAGCCACAAGATCAGCCGCTTCGCACAGCAGCATAACATAGACTGGAGATACTCTTTGGTCTATAATCCCCGAGCTAACGGTTTGGCTAAGGCTTTCAACAAGACCTTGACGAAGATCATAAAGAAGACGGTGTCCAGAAATAGAAGAGATTGGCACGAGAGATTACATGAAGTTCTCTGGGCGTATCGGACTATGTTCAAAATGGCCACAAACACAACGACGTATGCATTGGTATTCGGCGCTGAAGCGGTACTTCCCTTAGAGATAGAGCTACCCTCTCTACGAGTGGCGTGGCGGTTCATTACGAGCTAACAGACGAGGAGAATGCTCATCTTCGGCTTGAGGAGCTCGACGCCCTCGATGAAACTCGGCTCATAGCGCAGCAAAACTTGGAGTCTTACAAAGCAAAGATGATACGCTCATACTAGAGATTGACTAGGCTAAGGACATTCTGCCAAGGCGAACTTGTGCTAGTGGTCAAGAGACCTATGATCCACAATCGCGCCAAACGGGGGAAATTCGAGCCAAACTATGAGGGCACGTACATCATAGACAAATTATACCAAGGTAGGGCTTACTTACTCATGAATATGCATGGCGAAAGACCCTTCAGGCAAATAAACGGTCAGTTCTTGAAAAAATACTACATCTGACCGAAACGTCATTAAACTACTACAAACCGCAGCATCCTAGGGCTGACGCAAAAAAAACGGTACGTCCAGAAGCGAAATGGGCACGGATGAAAACCCGAAAGGGCTTCGTGAGTAAAAACAGCAGGGCTACCGGCGAGTTTGTGAAAATCCGAAAGGGCGCAATCTCGTTAAAAGACACTTGCAAGGTCATCTCGACCTTGTAAGGAGGAAATACCTGCGTGAGATCCTTACGACTCACAAGGGAGCAACACACTTAGGGATCCCCACGATTCCTTAGGAGAAGTTACACTTACGAGATCTTCACGACTCGTAAGGAGAATTCCCCTATAAGACCTTCACGGCTCATAGGATTTAAAAGCCTTAAGCTACAGGGATCTGAACCTGTTCTTAAGCCATCACATTTTCCAGACTGCCCTACAAGCGGTCAGTATTGACCCTTGTATACAATCTACGGGCACAAATAAACGTCTCCCACACCGAGTTCCGCCAATAGCGCGAAATGTTCTCACATGGTGAGTGACACTTGTAAGTCCTCTCTACTTATAAGGAGAAAACACTCTTGTAAGATCCTTACGACTTATAGAAGACCATACACTTGAGAATCCTCACGATTCTTAAGGAGAAAACGCACTTACGGAATCCTCATGACTCGTAAGGGGAAACACCTTTATGAGACCCTTACGGCTCATGAAGTCAAAAGCCTTAGTCGACAGTATCCTAACCCTGTTTGCTAAGCCATCTTTGTTCAAATCGACAGAGGCAAATGATGATTCGCTCCTGGTAATGTCTCGGTGGTAGCGATGCCGATGCCTAAATCGGTATCAGCTTTCAAGTCCTTTCACGGCAAGTGATGATTCGCTCCTGGCAATATTCCAGTCGCAGCGATGCTGATGCTAAGATTGGTATCAGATTCCAAGTTCCGCAATCACAGCAAAAAAATAGCAAGCCATAAATGCATATGAAATAGCCAAAATGATAGGGCAATTTGCAACAAAATCATCAAGTAAAAGATATGCATACAAAAATAGCCGAAATGATTGGGCAACTCGCAATAAAAATCAGCGAGTAAAAAAGAAAAATAGCCGAAATGATTGGGCACCGCGAAAAAAAATGGCCGAAATGATTGGGCAATCGCGACTTTCGCGATATAAAAAGCTGAAATGATAGAGCATCGCGGAAAGAAATAAAAAAATGAAAGAATGAAACTTTTGCCCTGCAGGTAAGTCCATACTGACCCCTATATACAATCCATGGGCATAAACGAAAAGGGAACCACATGTCCCAACAAACTATGCCAAAGGAAAAGTCAGATCTCGACAGCAACATCTGCGTCCCAGAAGATCAACACGGCGTTCCTCCTCACTCCAGCAGGATACAGACGCGACATCGCTGATCGGAGCTACGACAAAGTCCCCAGTTCCAAGACTCCACGGTTCACGGACAACCTAGAGTCAACTCTGACACCGCAGAAAACGAAGCAAGTCAACCACGACACCGTAGAAAGCGTAAATACGTCAGCAAATGACCCCGTCGCGGAAATACGTCAACCAAAGACTCCGTCGCGGAAATACGTCATCCAATAACCCCGTGTCGGAAATACGTCATCCAAATGACCCCATCGCGGAAACACGTCAGCAAATGACCCTGTCGCGGAAATACGTCATCCAATGACCCCGTCGCGGAAATACGTCAGCAAGTGACCCCGTCACGGAAATACGTCAGCCAATGACCCCGTCTCGGAAACACGTCATCCAATGACCCCGTGTCGGAAATACGTCATCCAAATGACCCTGTCACGGAAACACGTCAGCAAATGACCCCGTCGCGGAAATACGTCAGCCAATGACCCCATGTCGGAAATACGTCAGCAAATGACCCCGTCGCAGAAATACGTCATCCAATGACCCCGTGTCGGAAATACGTCATCCTAATGACCCCGTCGTAAAAATACGTCAGCAAATGGCCCCGTCGCGGAAACACGTCAGCAAATGACCCCGTCACGGAAATACGTCAGCCAATGACCCCGTATCGGAAATACGTCAGCAAATGACCCCGTCGTGGAAATACGTCAGCCAATGACCCCGTGTCGGAAATACGTCAGCAAATGACCCCGTCGCGGAAATACGTCAGCCAATGACCCCATCTCGGAAACACGTCATCCAATGACCCCGTGTCGGAAATATGTCATCCAAATGACCCCGTTGTGGAAATACGTCAGTAAATGACCCAGTCGCGGAAATACGTCAGCCAATGACCCCGTGTCGGAAATACGTCAGCAAATGACCCCGTCGCGGAAATACGTCAGCCAATGACCCCGTCTCGGAAACATGTCATCCAATCACCCCGTGTCGAAAATACGTCATCCAAATGACCCCGTCGCGGAAATACGTCAGCAAATGACCCCGTCGTGGAAATACGTCATCCAATGACCCCGTCGCGGAAATACGTCAACCAATGACCTCCTCTTCGAAGCAATGCTTCGATTTGGGAACAACTCAACTCACCAGTCACTTACGAGTCCTCTCGACTTGTAAGGGGGAAAACTCTCTTGTGAGATCCTTATGACTCTCAAGAGAAAACGCACTTAGGAATCCTCACAATTCCTAAGGAGAAAATACACCTACGGGATCCTCTCGACTCGTAGGGAGAAAAGTCTTAATGAGACCCTCACGGCTCATAAAGTTGAAAAGTCTTAGACGGCAGATCCAAACCTGTTTTCTAAGCTATCACTACCTTGTAAAAAGATCTAGATAAACTACATATGGACCACATCCCTTAGATCTACATGCAAGCACAAATATATATATATATATATATATATATATATGTGTGTGTGTGTGTGTCTTTCATTCATGAATTCAAAGTGCATACAAGATACATATTGTAAAACGAATCAAAATGAATACAAAATACCCTCTCATTCAGGAGTGGATACAAGAAAAGAAAATTTTTACAAGAATTCTTTAAGCCGGCGGACGGCACAATAAGCTCCTCAATTCATCGCCCTTCCACCGGGCCTCGGCCTCAAGCTTGGTTATCGCCACGAGACGGGTCTTCTCCTGAGACTGTTGAGCCTGATACGAGACGAGACGAATCTCAAGCTCCCTTCCGACAACTTTGTGAGCTTCGACCATCTCGCGGGTAAAGATGACGGCTTTATCAACAGCCACCATCTCCCCGCTCCCCTAGACAATCCAACGGCTGTAAAAGTGACAGCGTTGCACTCACGTGCAAACCACGTGAGAACAACGATGTGGGGGCATTGGTTCCCTCATGGAAACTGAATAAAATAAATAAATAAATATATAGAAAAGCAGCGGGAAAAGCCCCCAAGTGGAGCATCACATGCCCACACGTGATAGGCGCTTCGTTTAACAAAACTAAGCCAAAACTAAATCTCACGTGCAGACACGTGACCTCTATAAGCAAAAAATACAGGCGCCTGAATAAAGCAAATAAGTGGGACAAAAAGAAGCTCACGTGATAGCACGTGACACCTTTTGGTGGGCTTAATTTGGTGGGGTCACGTGCTACACGTGATAGACCCCTATGCCTGCTGAACCAATAAAAGCAAATTCTAATTAAAAGGGACCAAAAGCCTTATTTGGAAAATATTTCCTTAGACCTTTTTAAATAAGAAAGATTACGTTCTGTAAAATAGAGCGCCGTTGGATTAAACATCCAATGGTGATTAAAAATCACTAATCTACAGAAAATTTTGTGCAAGAAAATATCTTCTTAAACTTGTTAAGAACAACAAAAGAAATAACTTCTGTAGAATGGAAGCCCTCGGATTAAAAATCCAACGGTGGATAAAATTCACCGATTAATCTAAAAGATCATTTTGGTTGATCAAAATCTCTCAATGAGAGATTTTCTAAACAAAATTGATTCCCTTCTTTCTCCTATAAATAAAAGTAAAGAGACATAAAAAGGGGGAGGTTTTTGAGAATACAAGAAGAAAAAAAGAGAGAAGTTTTCAGGTTCTTAGAAGAGAAAGAAACAGAAAGAAAAACCCGAGGTAGGAGAAGAAACAAAACACAGAGAATATCTCGTTTCTTTCACCTCCATAAGAGCTTAACTCTTCTAATAAGAACTTAGTTCTTCTTCTGGTTAAGATCGCAGAAGCAGATCTTCCCACAGGTTGAGAATTTAATTATCATCGGGAAGATTTTGCCATGCAGATCCAAAACCTAGAGGGAGATCTAAGTTCAGAGAATTTAATTCTCCCATAAAAGTATATAGAAATTTAATTCCTAGGAATTTAATTTCTCTGATGAAACAAGGGTTTAACCCTTCATATGAGAACTTAATTCTCCCTTATGGTAAAAGATCTGCAGAAGCAGATCTCCCCACAAGTTGAGAATTTAATTCTCATCGGGGAAATTCTGTCATACAGATCCCAAACCTAAGAGAAAAACTAAGTCTTAAGAATCCAATTCTCATAAAACAGTGGTCTTGAAGGTCTCAAAACTCAGGATCTCCATGCACGTAAAAGGATTGGCACCAAGCATGATAATAGCCGATCACGTGCTCCCACATGAGCGCCTTTGATGAACAAAAGAGAACAATCGAGATTGGCTCACGTGATCACACGTGACCCCATGGTAATGCTTGGCACTTAAAAAGTAAGAAAGAGAATAAATCGAAGGCAGTCCCCACTTTTGGGTCGCCTCACGTGATCTCACGTGACCCAGCAGCACTTAGTGCTCAAAAAAGAATAAAAGAATAAGCCCAAAGAGGCAGCGCTTCAAATTCTTGAAGTTCAGCATTGTTTCGTGCGTCTCACGTGACCCCACGTGAGTGCCTCAAAGTTTTAGTGTTTAACACTATTTCAAACACGTCACGTGGGAGCACGTGAGCGCTGAATAAATATGTTAGTGTTGAACATTATGAAAGGCTAACATTAGCCAGATGTAGACCAAATTTTCCAAGGACCATCAATTGAGCCCTTTATGCTCAGGGTCTCCAAAACCGATCTCGTTTCCAAAGATATCTAATGAGCTCCCAACAAATGACATATAAATTGATGTTCATCCCATTCCCCCAAATCGGGACATTGATTCAAGGGTACATCTCTTCATACCTCTGATATATGTCGTTGTAATTCTTCAACGTCTTCAAAGAGATGGAGGGTCCCAATAACCAATAACTTTTGGCGCATCCCCAAACGGTTAAACCAAAATCTCACAGACTATGACGTCTTTAAACTGGACTATGAGGTCCTTAAACTCATGGACTATGATGTCCTTAAACTTTACGAACTATGAGATCCTTAAACTCATGGACTATGACGTCCTTAAACTTATGGACCACGACGTCCCTAAACTAAACCCCCATAGACTATGATGTCATTAAACTTATGGACCGCAATGTCCCTAAAACTAAAACAATAGAGTCCAAATGCTCTTTTGTTGGATCTAAATGATCCTGTTAAGTAGATCCTAGTCTAAAATTAGACTAATGTATCTTTAACAAACGTTTAAGTTGATCTTAGTCTCAAATGAGATTAACAATCCTTAAACCCAACCCAAAACCAAATCTAAGAAAATACAGATTTGGACTAATCCACGCCCTACGGACGACAACATAAATTAGTCTCTGTATACAATCTACGGGCAACAAAAACAAAACAAACACACACGACATGAAGTGACCATCTAGAGAAGGAGAAAGTGGTTACCGTGATGCGGTAGCGTAATTAACTGCAGGGGCCTGCGCCTACAGAGAAGAGCATCCCCATAATCAAAAAACCCCTCATAATGAGGGGGAATCTGACGAAGTCTGCTACATCGGTCGCATCCGTCTAAACCTCCGATACATGGTGCCATAAATCAACTTGGCATCATCGGAGAGGTGGACGGATAAAACCAAATAGTATCTGCCCCCAAATTCAGGCAAGACGTTTGTCTTTCCGGCTTTCGGCGGTAAATAAACCCGCTTCGAGCCGGGCCCCGTCGGCGGCTGCTTCGGCTAGGCGTTCCACAACGCCCCGGGCTCCGGAGACCAGTCACGGGTAGAGACGCAAACACGCTCGGGAGCAGGAACCCCGGGCTGTGGAGGTGGCGGATGAGGTCGACCCTCCCGTGGCCCCCCTTAAGCGGCACAAAAAGACGGTGTCCCGAGCCCCGTCTTCTCCGATCTTCGTGCAGGAGGGGGGTCTTCGCTACGAGGTGCCCTCGGAGCTTTCTGTCACCGATAGCTTGCTCTCGGAGATGGTGCAGTCGGCTGGGGGCAGAATCCCCTGGGGGACCCTCAAGGCCCAAATCGCGGCCATAGCTCAGGAGGCCGTGCAGGTTAGTGTCCGCCTCCCGTTCGGGTTTTTATTAAGCCTTTTTGTTTGCAGGATCGGATACCTTTTTAACCCCCGTCTTTCATTTTCCTCAGGTCCTCCAGCACTGCGCCCTCGTCGTCAACATGGAGCACGAGGAAATCACCCCGGAGCTGCAGATAGCGGGCGGGTCTTCCTCCCTGGAGGAGAGCCTGAGCTGGGAGCTGCGTCAGGCGAGGGAGAGGATCGTCGCCCTCGAAGACCGGATGGCTGCCGAGGAGGGGGTGAACGCCAACTGCCGGGAGTCCATCCGAGCTTTGAGGGAGTCCAACAAGGTCGCTGAGGCCAAGTTGGAGGATGCCAGGGTTCTCGCCGCCACTTTTAAGAAGACGTGGGACACCCTAAAAAGAGAAAACGAGGCGATGAAGTAAGGGATGAAGCGTGCCGACCTCCGGGCTGCGAAGACGATGGAGAGCTACAAGACGTCGGATCAATTCTACGCCGACCTTGCTGACGCCTCGGCCCTAGTCTGGCATTAGGCCCTCGACGCCGTCAAGGCGTTGATGCCGGAGTTTACCGACGGTGCGCTTCGGCTAGAGTACCCCCTCGAGGATGAGATGCGGGGGAATGCCGCCGGAAGTGCAGCCGGGGGGAAGGCCCCCGGTAGGGGCGTTGGGGATAAGGCGATCACCCCGGCTCCCAGTGCCGAAGCTCCTGCTGTGGGTGCCGATCCTCAAGCTGCCACCCTGGCTTCCGACGCTGGCACAGAGAACGTTGAGGTCCTCCCCGGCCCTGAGGCCTGAACCTCTCAGCCTTTTTTTTTCTTTTCTTGTTTTTGTTTTGGAATTTTGTAAGCCTTCGGGCGATTTTGTATTTGTAAAGACTCCCGAGTTGTGAATAAAGCCCCTTTGCAGAAATTTGTGTGGTAATGTTTTTATTTCGTGATAATGTTTTCATTTTCCTCGTCTGACGCGCATGTAGATCCGACGAGCCCATTTACCTAGGTTGAGGGCTTCTGATCCTTAGTTGGAGATCACGCGTCGAGTTAAATCCAATTATTTGTTAAGTGTTCAAAGGCCGGTGTAAGGTTGGTGTCCTTAAGGCCCCGATGTCGAGGTGGCGATCGCTCGTTGAAGGTATGTCGGTCGGCACCTCCGAGTAGAAAGGTGTAGAATTGCCCATTTACCGAGGTTGAGGGCTTCTGATCCTTAGTACATATAGGTAGGGTGTTACCCACTAAAGATAGACCGAGCAGGGGAGCTGCATGACGACCTCTTGAGGAGGGCTTTGATCCTTAGCACAGATGGGTAAGAAGCAACCCATAAAGGATGGACCGAGCAGGGGAGCTGCTCGGTGGCCTCTTGATGAGGGCTTCGATCCTTGGCGTCGGTGGGTAGTGAACTACCAGCCATGTATTGACCGAGCAGGGAAGCTACTCGGCAGCCTCTTGAGGAGGGCTTTGATCCTTAGCACAGATGGGTAAGAAGTTACCCACTAAGGAGGGATCGAGCAGGGGAGCTGCTCGGTGGCCTCTTGAGGAGGGATTTGATCCTTAGCACAGATGGGTAAGAAGTTACCCACTAAGGATGGACGGAGCAGGGGAGCTGCTCGGTGGCCTCTTGACGAGGGTTTTGATCCTTAGCACAGATGGGTAAGAAGTTATCCACTAAGAAGGGATTGAGCAGGGGAGCTGCTCGGTGGCCTCTTGAAGAGGGCTTTGATCCTTAGCACAGATGGGTAAGAAGTTACACATTAAGAAGGGATCGAGCAGGGGAGCTGCTCGGTGGCCTCTTGACGAGGGCTTTGATCCTTAGCACAGATGGGTAAGAAGTTACCCACTAAGGATGGACCGAGTAGGGGAGCTGCTCGATGGCCGCTTGACGAGGACTTTGATCCTTGGCGTCGGTGCGTAATAAACTACCAACCATGGATTGACCGAGCAGGGAAGCTGCTCGGTGGCCTCTTGAGGAGTGCTTTAATCCTTAGCACAGATGGGTAAGAAGTTACCCACTAATGATGGACCGAGCAGGGGAGCTGCTCGGTGGCCTCTTGACGAGGGCTTTGATCCTTAGCATAGATGGGTAAGAAGTTACCCACTAAGGATGGACCGAGCAGGGGAGTTGCTCGGTGGCCTCTTGACGAGGGCTTCGATCCTTAGCACAGATGGGTAAGAAGTTATCCACTAAGGATGGATCGAGCAGGGGAGTTGCTCGGTGGCCTCTTGACGAGGGCTTCGATTCTTGGCGTCGGTGGATAGTAAACTATCAGCCATGGATGGATCGAGCAGGGAAGCTGCTCGGTTTTGCGAGGCGTTGCACGACCTTCCTTGGTGTGTGAAAATCTGGAAGAGTGGCCGTCGGGGGCGGCACGTGGCAGGAATGCACGGTTAAGGCGAGGCGTTCCAAGATCCACGTCATTCCGACTCCGGTTGGCCGAGAAATACGTGATGCCAGCCACGTGGCGGTGCAGTATTGGAAGAATTTGTGAAAATCCCAGGATTCGTGCCCACGCGCGTGTAAATTTGGGCCATTGGGGATTCTGTTGAGGCTATAAATAGAGAAGGGGATGTGTTTGTTTCAGCATTGTTTTTTCAAGATGGCAGGGTGTGTGTACGCGATTGAAGAGATCATCACTCCCGATGACATCTACCTGTATGACCAGTCCGTTTCCGAGGATAAGTACCGGGGTGTGGTCCAGCGCATCGAGGACCATATTGGCCGTCTTCTTCCTCGTCGGCCGTCCCTCCTCCAATTGCTGATGTACGCAATCTGGAGGAGGTTCCCGGGGTTGTACACCCCCCTCTCCGAGGAGCTGCTGGACGAGACGCTCGACAAGATGTGTAATACCCTAGTTCATTCATACCAGTTTTCTGGGGTTGCCAGTTTGCTTTCCGTTCCGGCCGGTTTTCTCCTTTTCCTTCTCGGTCGGACTTTTCGTTGGAGGGTGTTAATTGCAAGTTTGCAATTAACATATTGTGTAAATGTTTCTTGCATGGAATTTCGTGGGCCCCCTCTAATGCATGTGCTGGTGTTTAATATGGAAGGTGGTTGTGCATTTGGTGAGTGTGCAGGAGAATATAAGTGAGATGAGGGATTAATTAATGTAAAAGGGAATGAGCAATAGTGGGTGCAGAAGCTTAGTGGGCCGGCCACTGTTCCTGATGATGGGTTAATTAAGATTAATTATTAGAAAGGGGAATAATGTGTGCTGGAGAATTGTGAGTGTGCAGGCAATGAAAATGAGTGGGGATTAATTAATGTTAAAAGTGTACATTAATTAATGTAACATTGAGCTTATTAATAAGTGTGCAGGGGCTATTCTGAGAGAGGGGAGATGATTGTTTTAATCTGTTGCTTTTGGGGCTAATTGATTTGGCTAAGGGGCTGATGGGTTTTTTGGCCGCGCAATTAACAGAGCATACTTGATTTTTCATTCTTCCAGCAAGCCTCCATGCCTTCCCTTCTTTTTGCACCAATTCCTCCATCATCTTCATGGCAACTCCTTTAACCCCAAAGAGACAATTATACTACACAGTCTACAGCAAACCTTGGACGCGTTGGCTAGCCAACTTCGCGCCCGAGTTGCCTCGGTATTGAGGTGGGAGCCCGTAAAAGACGTAGGCGATGTGGTGCCCTTCCGGCGACGAGATGGAGACCGGACATTCCGCGGGAGATCGGGACGTCAAAGAGAAGACCCGAAGGACCGTATCATCAAGAGTTGTGGGAGCATGCAGCACTCACCTACACGTTCGTGACGACGTTGCTGCCTCGCGACCCCGAGACGTTACCAGGCAAGTTTTTACTTGCTTCATGCTAAAATTATAGTGGTACAAACCTAAAATATCTAGTTTACGGATTTGCCGAATACCGATACATAATATGACATAAGTGTTCGATGCTAGTCTCTCATGGAAATAATAATTTATTTTGACGGAAACTGATACCTTTTATTGGGCCACTTGATAATGAATATTGTGTATAAATATTGCTGGAAAATACGATCGTTCGTGACAAAAATTGATACCCCCAAATATGCCGTTTTCTCGTGTCTGAAAACGAATAAAATCACTATAAATCATATGCATAACGGATTGATGTGTTCTAGGGCTTAAATCGAAGCCGACTTAACGAACTTTAACCCTATGGAAAATCCTAATGATTTATGTTCTGTGATCATGATGATATCTGGGTCGGAACACGACTCTGGACTGCAGTCCAGAGCGTTTCTGATATTTGTGCTCTGTTCAAAGATCTGCACCACTGTGTTTCTTGAAGTCGTATGTTACGGAATCCTACTGTAGATTAAAGATATTTCTATTAGTTTAACAAACCAAGTGGTTCCATTCCATTTCATCGCCGTTTGCTATTTTAAAATGTATTTAAAAGGGCAGAACGTATATCTGTCCAGAACAGGTTCTGAAATGACACCCTAAGATTAAACTGGTTATAACTTTCAACGTACAGATGCGATTGAGGATCCGTCTGTTACGTTGAATACTTTATCGAAAACCCTAAATTTCATTTAACTGTGACATCGCTAAATTCTGATCCCAACTGGGTGCAATTCGTGCCGCGAAACAGACGTTCAGTTCTGAAATTGAAATTCCAGCCGCGAGCACTTAAACTGAAACAGTTATATCTTGAAAACCGAAACTCCGATTGAACTGAAACAAATTTTGATGAATTACTGACTGATTGTTCTATATATCTTACTTACATCATTTTTGCCGAATTCATAACATATTAATTTGTGCAATTTATTTTAGTTCATGACATGCATGTTGATTCATAACATATAGAGCTTATTGGTAGCATACAATACACATATATCATACCCTTGCCATATATTCAGTGTTAGTGCGTATGGACATTGCATTATCGTGCGTGATAGATATTGGTTTAGGAGTGACGAGTACACCAATGGAAAGTGAATATTCGTGACAGTGATAAATACAGTGAACAGTGATAAAACCGTGCCCAATGGAAAGTGAATATTCGTGACAGTGATAAATACAGTGAACAATGATAAAACCGTGCCATTGGTATACTTGTACACGACTAGACCAAGATCATAAATAGTGTAAACCTGGGAAAAAAAGGGGAAATCAAAGTGGAAAGAGTATCGTATTTAGCGGGACCGTGTTTAGAGGATGATCATTCGAACCGCGATACTTATACGTGTAGGACATGATCTAGCGATCCGGCTGACAGGATTATGTCCCGGGCATGTGGGCCGTTGTCTCGAGTATGTACGAGACTCCTGTTAAACATGATCCTCCTTCCACTATATGATTTCAAACATGACCTAGAGACCGATAGGGACACATAACATATTCTGCATCATATAGTGACACCGTGATTACTTACATTGTCCTTATACTAGTATTACCTCACTTACCTGTTTTATCTTATTATAATAATATTGTTGTTGCGTCGCTCTGACGACCTGAGTATGCATGCTCAGTATGAGGAGAAGATTTAGGCTGGACCAGTGCATCATAGACTTCTTGTCTTGCCATTCCGAGTTACATTCGTTTGTTCCACTTCAGGTCAGTCTTCACATTGTTCCTTTCAGTTACTGCATTTCTCATTATCTGCGCATCTTTACTGTTTACCATGATAAACTAGAAGCCGAAGTGTGACTACGGCAGGACATTTCCTTGACCGTAGGAGCATGGCTGGCCTTGTCTACCCCTCGTATTCCGTATTTTGGGAAGCGGGGCGTGACATGGTTTTGTTGGTATCAGAGCCATAGGTTATAGGTTAATCGAGTTTGATTCTTTTGTAGTTGGGTATTTGACCCAATACACGAATCAGAATACTCGTGATTAGGAATATGTCGTGCCACATTGCTATCATGATTTTTGAATCATATCTTTCTTTTATCCTTCGTCTTGACGATATGCAAACCACTTTGCATCTCGACTTGAAACCTTTTGGTTCTCTATTATTTCTCCATGTTCCTTGATTCTAATACTAGGATTTGGGCGACTTGAGTGGAGTTATGTGATTGTAACTATGAACTGCAGCATGGTTACAATGCGGTACTCTATTTAAGTAACTTGGAGTCCTGGTCTTGATTAATTTCCGTGTTCCATGGTCTTCATATTGCCTTGATTCTCTTACTTTCCAGTTCATATTTTATCGCAAGCTTGAATCCTGTTTACCGTGCTTAATCCTCTTCAGTATCTTGACGCCGGATGAAGTCATCTCGGTATCTTACTTGTTCTTGTTTTTCCCCGCATTAGGATTATTCAATTCTGGTGCATCCCTTTGTTTGTTGTTGTCTTGGGAATGGATTTTCGCAGCACTTTCCACGCTCATATTGATTGTAAGGAAAGGAAAGTGATTCTCCAGATTCCCGGACATCCGGAGTTTGTTTTGCTGGAGGAAGCAGTTCTGTAGGACCAATCGAGTTTAGGACTAGGCCGATAAACAATGTTCTTTCGTCAATGGAAGTGGATAAGGAAGATATGCCAGCTGTTGTTCGAGATTTCATGGACGTGTTCGAAGACATATCAGGTTTACCACCGAAGCGAGGCATAGAGTTCGCGATCGATCTTGTTCCCGGTACAGCGCCAATCTTAAGGTATACTATCCAATGGAACCAGTGGAATTGGAGGAAGTCAAGAAGCAGGTTGCCGAATTGCTAGAGAAAGGGTTGGATTCGCAGCAGCGATTCACCTTGGGAAGCTCCAGTCCTTCTAGTCAAGAAGAAAGACGGCACAAGAAGGATGTGTATAGATTATCAGGAGCTGAACAAGGTCACAATAAAGAACAAGTACCCAATCCCGCGCATTGACGACCTATTCAATCAGCTAAGTGGGGCCAAGATATTCTCGAAGTTGGACCTCCGTTCTGGATATCATCAAATCAGAGTAGCAGCCGAGGATGTGGGCAAGACGACTTTCAGGACCCGATACGGACATTACGAGTTCCTTGTGATGCCGTTCGGTGTTACCAATGCCCCAGCAATATTCATGGACTTGATGAACAGGGTGTTCGCAAAGTACTTGGACACGTTCGTCGTTGTGTTTATTGACGACATACTTGTCTACTCGAAGACCTGGGAAGAGCATGCTGAGCATTTACGCACGGTCCTACAAATTCTTCGGGAAGAGAAGCTGTATGCGAAGCTAAGCAAGTGTGAACTCTGGCTCGACAAGATACGGTTTTTGGGACATATTGTTTCGAGCGAAGGCATCTCGGTGGACCCGGCAAAGATAGAATCGGTCAGAGATTGGCCAACGCCGAAGTCTGTAGCCGAGATCAGGAGCTTTCTGGGATTGGCAGGTTATTATCGGAGATTCGTCCAAGATTTCTCAAGAATCGCGGAACCATTGACGAGGCTGACACGGAAGGACGTGCCGTTTACATGGACAGAAGAAAGCACTCAGGCATTCGACACACTAAAGCAGAAACTAACCACGGCGCCTATTCTTACTATACCAGATAATTCAGGTGGTTTGGTGATACACAGTGATGCCTCAGGAAAGGGGTTTAGGCTGTGTTTTGATGCAGCATGGCCGTGTGGTTGCTTACGCCTCATGACAACTGAGAAACCACGAGAAGAACTACCCCACGCATGACTTGGAGTTAGCCGCGGTAGTCTTTGCGTTGAAGATTTGGAGGCACTATCTATTGGGTGAGAAAGTGGAGGTTTACACGGATCATAAAAGTTTGAAGTATGTTTTCACTCAGAAGGAACTGAACATGAGGCAGCGCCGATGGCTAGAGCTAATGGCAGATTATGACTTGGACCTTCAGTATCACCCGGGGAAGGTCAATGTTGAACCAGATGCACTCAGTCGCAAACCAGCGGTCATGATGTTGACCAATCAGAGGAGTATTATTGAGGATTTCCAGAGACTTGAACTTGAGGTCATTACTCCGAACGCACTCAGTCAATTTTGGCAACTACAGGTGCAATCTTCCCTGGTGGATCGCATCAAGATTGCACAAGCGGATGATCCTCGATTGCAAAAGTTCAGAGAGCAAGTGGAAGCTGGATTGAGAACGGATTTGATTATACACGAAGATGGCTCTCTGAGATTCGGTAGCAGACTCTGCGTACCTAAAGGAGATGTACAAGAAGAAGTTTTGGCTGAAGCACACAGTTCAGCTTATTCTGTGCATCCAGCAGGTACAAAAATGTATCAGGATCTAAAGCAGCGCTTTTGGTGGAACGGAATGAAACGGGAAATTGCGAGGTTCGTATCCAGGTGTTTGGTATGTCAGCAGGTGAAGGCGGAACATCAGAGAACAGCAGGATTGTTACAACCATTGCCGATACCTGAATGGAAGTGGGAGCACATTACTATGGATTTTGTGACGGCCTTACCACGGAGCCCTAGAGGCAATAACGCTATTTGGGTTATCGTCGACCGCCTCACAAAAGTTGCACACTTTCTATCTTTCCGAGTGGGACAGTCGACAGAATCACTGGCAGAAAGATATATGCAGGAGATTGTGCGACTTCATGGTGTTCCAGTCAGCATTGTGTCAGACCGGGACACGAGATTCTTGTCGCACTTCTTGAAGAGCTTACAGGAGAGTTTGGGAACCCGCCTTAATTTCAGCACAGCTTATCACCCACAGACGGATGGACAATCCGAGCGTACGATTCAGACGCTTGAGGATATGTTGAGAGCCTGTATGTTGGACTTTCAGGGTTCCTGGGAGGACCATCTGCACCTAGTCGAGTTTTTTTTACAACAATAGTTATCAGGCTAGTATACAGATGGTTCCTTTTGAAGCACTATACGGGCGGAAATGTCGATCCCCAGTATGTTGGGATGATGTGGGAGAACGAAGACTACTGGGCCCCGAACTCATTGTTCAGACAGTCGACAAAGTCCAAATGATCAGACAGCGTATCAAGACGGCTCAGGATCGACAGAAAAGTTGGACCGATACATCGAGAAGACCTCTAGAGTTTGCCATTGGTGATCTGGTATTTTTGAAGATATCACCAACCAGAGGAATAAATCATTTTGGGAGTCGAGGCAAGCTTAGTCCTCGATTCGTAGGGCCTTTCGATATCATCGAGCGCGTTGGAAAAGTAGCATACCGATTGGCTTTACCACCATCTTTGGCAAGTGTTCATGACGTGTTTCATGTATCTCAACTCCGTAAGTATGTTCGAGATGAAACACACGTGCTAGATCATTAAGAGCGGACAGTAAGGGAGGACTTGACCTATGAAGAACGGCCAATGTCGATTGTTGATCGAAGAGAAAAGGTCCTTAAGAACAAGATAATCCCTCTCGTACTTGTTTCATGGAGGAATCGCTCGCACGAAGAATCGACTTGGGAACGAGAAGACGAGATTCGGTAGAAGTTTCCACATCTCTTCTCGTATATTCATGTTTGATTACCTTTCCTTGTTTTAGGAATTTCGAGGACGAAATTCTTTTTGTAGTTGGGTATAATGTAATACTCTAGTTCATTCATACCAGTTTTCTGGGGTTGCCAGTTTGCTTTCCGTTCCGGCCGGTTTTCTCCTTTTCCTTCCCGGTCGGACTTTTCGTTGGAGGGTGTTAATTGCAAGTTTGCAATTAACATATTGTGTAAATGTTTCTTGCATGGAATTTCGTGGGCCCCCCCTAATGCATGTGCTGGTGTTTAATATGGAAGGTGGCTGTGCATTTGGTGAGTGTGCAGGAGAATATAAGTGAGATGAGGGATTAATTAATGTAAAAGGGAATGAGCAATAGTGGGTGCAGAAGCTTAGTGGGCCGGCCACTGTTCCTGATGATGGGTTAATTAAGATTAATTATTAGAAAGGGGAATAATGGGTGCTGGAGAATTGTGAGTGTGCAGGCAATGAAAATGAGTGGGGATTAATTAATGTTAAAAGTGTACATTAATTAATGTAACATTGAGCTTATTAATAAGTGTGCAGGGGCTGTTCTGAGAGAGGGGAGATGATTGTTTTAATCTGTTGCTTTTGGGGCTAATTAATTTGGCTAAGGGGCTGATGGGTTTTTTGGCCGCGCAATTAACAGAGCATACTTGATTTTTCATTCTTCCAGCAAGCCTCCATGCCTTCCCTTCTTTTTGCACCAATTCCTCCATCATCTTCATGGCAACTCCTTTAACCCCAAAGAGACAATTATACTACACAGTCTACAGCAAACCTTGGACGCGTTGGCTAGCCAACTTCGCGCCCGAGTTGCCTCGGTATTGAGGTGGGAGCCCGTAAAAGACGTAGGCGATGTGGTGCCCTTCCGGCGACGAGATGGAGACCGGACATTCCGCGGGAGATCGAGACGAAGAGAAGACCCGAAGGACCGTATCATCAAGAGTTGTGGGAGCATGCAGCACTCACCTACACGTTCGTGACGACGTTGCTGCCTCGCGACCCCGAGACGTTACCAGGCAAGTTTTTACTTGCTTCATGCTAAAATTATAGTGGTACAAACCTAAAATATCTAGTTTACGGATTTGCCGAATACCGATACATAATATGACATAAGTGTTCGATGCTAGTCTCTCATGGAAATAATAATTTATTTTGACGGAAACTGATACCTTTTATTGGGCCACTTGATAATGAATATTGTGTATAAATATTGCTGGAAAATACGATCGTTCGTGACAAAAATTGATACCCCCAAATATGCCGTTTTCTCGTGTCTGAAAACGAATAAAATCACTATAAATCATATGCATAACGGATTGATGTGTTCTAGGGCTTAAATCGAAGCCGACTTAACGAACTTTAACCCTATGGAAAATCCTAATGATTTATGTTCTGTGATCATGATGATATCTGGGTCGGAACACGACTCTGGACTGCAGTCCAGAGCGTTTCTGATATTTGTGCTCTGTTCAAAGATCTGCACCACTGTGTTTCTTGAAGTCGTATGTTACGGAATCCTACTGTAGATTAAATATATTTCTATTAGTTTAACAAATCAAGTGGTTCCATTCCATTTCATCGCCGTTTGCTATTTTAAAATGTATTTAAAAGGGCAGAACGTATATCTGTCCAGAACAGGTTCTGAAATGACACCCTGAGATTAAACTGGTTATAACTTTCAACGTACAGATGCGATTGAGGATCCGTCTGTTACGTTGAATACTTTATCGAAAACCCTAAATTTCATTTAACTGTGACATCGCTAAATTCTGAGCCCAACTGGGTGCAATTCGTGCCGCGAAACAGATGTTCAGTTCTGAAATTGAAATTCCAGCCGCGAGCACTTAAACTGAAACAGTTATATCTTGAAAACCGAAACTCCGATTGAACTGAAACAAATTTTAATGAATTACTGACTGATTGTTCTATATATCTTACTTACATCATTTTTGCAGAATTCATAACATATTAATTTGTGCAATTTATTTTAGTTCATGACATGCATGTTAATTCATAACATATAGAGCTTATTGGTAGCATACAATACACATATATCATACCCTTGCCATATATTCAGTGTTAGTGCGTGTGGACATTACATTATCGTGCGTGATAGATATTGGTTTAGGAGTGACGAGTACACCAATGGAAAGTGAATATTCGTGACAGTGATAAATACAGTGAACAGTGATAAAACCGTGCCCAATGGAAAGTGAATATTCGTGACAGTGATAAATACAGTGAACAATGATAAAACCGTGCCATTGGTATACTTGTACACGACTAGACCAAGATCATAAATAGTGTAAACCTGGGAAAAAAAGGGGAAATCAAAGTGGAAAGAGTATCGTATTTAGCGGGACCGTGTTTAGAGGATGATCATTCGAACCGCGATACTTATACGTGTAGGACATGATCTAGCGATCCGGCTGACAGGGTTATGTCCCGGGCATGTGGGCCGTTGTCTCGAGTATGTACGAGACTCCTGTTAAACATGATCCTCCTTCCACTATATGATTTCAAACATGACCTAGAGACCGATAGGGACACATAACATATTCTGCATCATATAGTGACACCGTGATTACTTACATTGTCCTTATACTAGTATTACCTCACTTACCTGTTTTATCTTATTATAATAATATTGTTGTTGCGTCGCTCTGACGACCTGAGTATGCATGCTCAGTATGAGGAGAAGATTTAGGCTGGACCAGTGCATCATAGACTTCTTGTCTTGCCATTCCGAGTTACATTCGTTTGTTCCACTTCAGGTCAGTCTTCACATTGTTCCTTTCAGTTACTGCATTTCTCATTATCTGCGCATCTTTACTGTTTACCATGATAAACTAGAAGCCGAAGTGTGACTACGGCAGGACATTTCCTTGACCGTAGGAGCATGGCTGGCCTTGTCTACCCCTCGTATTCCGTATTTTGGGAAGCGGGGCGTGACAAGATGCGTACGGTCTATGTGCTCAGCCTCATCTCGAAGAGCAGGCACGACCGATATTTGGTCCTTATTTTAGAGTGCTTCCAAAAGAGACAGATCGTAAGCCAGGGCTCGGCAGATGGAGGGCCCGGCGTTTTTGTGGCGTCCCGAGTTCGTGGGCAGCATCAGCGGGAGCGGGCTGAAGAGGCATGGACTCGTCTGGCGGAGATCTCCACGGAGTACCACCAGCAGTGCTTCCTTGACCCCATTCCCTCTCTTTTGTAATTTCAACTTTTTTGTAAGGCTGAGGAGCCCACAATACCTTTTGATAAATAAATAAAGCTTTCAATTTTGCGATGTTCTATTATTTCCTTTTTATCTTCTAGGCGCATTTGAGTGTTTTTGCGAAACGAAATCCGTGAGCTTTGAACCGAGGAAGAGGGAAACACATAGGGGAAGTTCCTTCTTATTATTAAAAAACTTAGAAGAATTTACATCGCTTTATCAAAGAAGAAACATGTATTCAT
The DNA here is from genome assembly GCA_030015575.1 of Agapanthus africanus. NCBI lineage: Eukaryota > Viridiplantae > Streptophyta > Magnoliopsida > Asparagales > Amaryllidaceae > Agapanthus > Agapanthus africanus. Next base: position 47,493,320 of record JASDDO010000026.1, on the reverse strand, counting down.
ATATATACTTTTCAAAGGTACAACTTGAGCTTCTTGGCGTTGTAAGGCCGTGGAAATTTGCAACCTGGGGGGTTCGTCCCGCCGTTTGGACACGGACAAGGGCATCCACGATGGAGGCGAGCCTATCGATTCGGGCTGACAGGGCGTGAACGACGTTCGGGGGAGGAGACGATCCGTCCGCGCCTCCGTTGTGAGGAGGGCGGCGGCTAGCGCTTGGATCGTCGCGGTGATCACTTTCCATGAGTTCGAGATCGGAAGATCAACTTTCGTTGAGTGGAATCTTCGTTCCCACAGACGGCGCCAACTAATGGAGGTCAGAATCTCCTTCAGTTGTTGTCTTTCGTTGATCTGTCGACGAGCGTTGATGAATGGCTGAGATTAGGTTTGAGGGTTGCCTCCTGAAGCGTGTGGATCTCAGTGGGCTTGGTTTGGAATGAAGCCGATCTACTTGTAAGGAAGTCCCGGGGTGGTTGTACCACTGTGGACCCTCCGACGATCAAGTTAGTCGAGATAATTGGGCAGAGTAGCGGTCTATTCAGATAGAATTGCCTTACCTGGGTCGTCTGAGAGGGGGTTCATATAGTGGCTGTCATGGGCTGGCGGGTGCGAGATTTACGCCGGTCGTTACGCCCTTGGAGCTACGCCTGCGCGAATGGCGGGATCCTCCATCAATGGCGAGATACGCCCGTTAACGGGGAAACGCGATGGCGTGGAACGCGGGATCGTGGGGCGGCGGATATCTCGCGTATGGCGAGATTCGCGGAGCCATGGCGGGAACGCCTGCAATCTGTGCTTCTGGGTCGGTCGGTGAGACCGAGGAGGCCTAGCTCGGCGAGAGGCCTAAAGAGGGTGGGAGGCCGAGCTGGTTCGGCTCTGTGATAGCTCGGCGGCGAGCTAGGAGGGTTGAGGAAGCCCAGTGCGCAGGAGGGCTCGTAGGTGAGCCAACGGTTATTTGTGAGACGAGCATAAGAGTGTTCTGGGAGGTCAACGAAGGTCGAGAACATTCTCGGGTCGAAGGCCGGGGTATGCCTTCACTGTACCGTTCTTGCTCCTTTCCCGTAGGCCTTGGGACACGTCATCGGCCACGTGTCATGATTTGGGAAGTTCTTAGTACTGAGCATCATCAAAACAACTGTATATGTTTATATAATTTTTTATTAAGTAACATCAAAATCAACACTTCATATATCACATCTGCAAGTCAAATCCAAACACAAAATTGCACTGTTACATGTTTATATACGAATTTTTATATATTGCATTGATATATTATCTCTTATCTGACTGATGCCTTCAATACTATGATGGATATAATTCTTCTTTCTTTTCACTCAACCCGTACCGGACAGATAGGTATGGACCATTCTCTCTCTCTCTCACCAATTCAAATTTTTGGCAAAAATTGAATTGAAAGAAACCCTTTCATTTTTTGCTGTTTAAATTAAGCATCTCTCTAATTTTTAATAATCTGCATTTTACATTTAAAGGTAACAAACACCAACATTTTGCCCATCTTTTTTCGCCTTAACAACATACAATGTTATCATAGGGAAATAGTCGAGAGGGGAAAGTTCCAAGAAATCTGAATACAATAAAAAGTATTCCTTGTTTTTTTTTTTGAGAAAAAAGATGGGATAAGCAATCCCAATATAATAAAAGTTTGAGTTTGCTAAAATCCAAAACTATGCACAATTTTTCAAATCTTCTTCATCTTCGCAATATAGCGGGATTTTCTTGTGTTTCGAAAGGCTACGATATGTTTCCTTCTCTGATAAATATATGTCGATTTTTTATTTGTTGCAATTCTTGTTCTCGTTCCCCAGTCATCTCCATGTGGAAGCTTAAATATACAATAATTTTTTTGAGATAATAAATATACAATAATTATCATATGAATATAATGACTAGGTAACTTGGGAGTATAAAGTTGCATATATAAATGAAGAGGTTGCTAATCTGTAAAATGAAAAGGCAAATCAATAAAGATTTTACAGTATAAAATATCCTTTATTTTTTTAGGGACAAAGTTGAAAGTTTATTTAAATTATTTTTTATTACAAGTTTTCAACAATTCAACCAAAGTTATTTACAGCAAGGGCAATTTGGTCATGCAGCAAATTCATCCTCCCCTATAAAAGCCACACCCTCTTCTCCTCAATCAACTTTAGCTCCAAAGCCCTACAACACAAAACACCTTAAACAAAACACAAGAGAGTTCACAGCCTCTCCGGCGCCGGAATCTTAAGATTAAGATTCCGGTAAAACCTTCCCTGAAAAAAATTCGATCCAAATCCTTTGATCTTCTTCTTCTTCTTGATAAGAGATCGACCGATCGATATACTTTTGAAAAAAAGCCTAGAGCATGATGGGATTTTCTTTGTTTCCGATGAAAACGTCGACGAGGCTGCTGTGGAGTACCAGTTTCTTTCGTCACAAGCATATTGTCTTCTTTTAATACTAAAGATCAAGCCCTACAAAAGTATATATAGATATATCTCTCTCTATATATCTACTCTTAAGAAAAAACTTCTTTGTATAGTAAGATATCCGATCCTTAAGCAACTCATGGATTCGGGCCGTTTGATCTTCGATTCTTCATCTTCGCATTCTGGACACATGCTCATCTTGGGGGGATCGGGGACGAACCCGATCTTTCGAGGTATATGTTTCTCTTTTTTGATTCTATAGTCACATACATATCTTTATGAAATGAATGTTTTGTTTTGTTCTATTATTTTCACCTTCTGTTTTATTCATATTGAATGTTTATTTGGAGAGAAATGAAGGCACGAGATCGATGCTAAGCATGGAGGAGGGCACGAATAAGGGGTGGCCCTTCTTCACCTCCCCGGACGAACTCCTGGAAGAAGAGTACTACGATGAGCAACTTCCTGAGAAAAAACGCCGCCTCACTCCGGAGCAGGTATTGCTAAATTTTATCTACAATATACTCTGCAAAATTACCGACACAAGTCACATATATAAACGCCAATCAATAAAATTGATTTTAAATTTTAAGCAGATCGGCATCGTTCATCTTGAACTTCATACAAAAAGCATAATTAACTCGAACCATCTCATATCTTTTTTCCTTTTTTTATTATTATAATATACCGGCCTAGTAGTGATGCAAAATGTTTGATATATTTTTTGAAATTTTTTCGACAAAAACATAATCATGGGAAAATAATAAACCATGAAACTTTGAGCCATTGATTATTGTTATCAAAATAGAATCTTTTTTTCTTAGCAAAATGAAGCTAGTGGCTTGTGATGGAATATTGTAGAAATCAAACTAAATGGAGAATCTTTCCTTAGATTGGAGGTGTTGACTTTGTTAGCCAGTAATTAAAAAGTTTATAGTTAAATGTGATGATGATTTTTTTTTTCCCTGAATATATAAATAAATAAAAGGTGCACATGTTGGAGAGGAGCTTTGTGGTAGAGAACAAGCTGGAGCCGGACCGCAAAAGTGAGCTGGCTAAGAAGCTAGGGCTGCAGCCGCGGCAGGTAGCTGTCTGGTTTCAGAACCGTCGGGCTCGCTGGAAGACCAAGCAGCTCGAGCACGACTTTGATCGGCTTAAAGCCGCCTATGACTCGCTTTTGGCTGATCATGACTCCATTCTCAAGGACAACGATCAGCTCCGCTCTCAGGTATAACAACATATATCTCATTCTTTCGGCTGAATTATAAGCAGGGTGTATGTCTTGAACTTAGGATCTTATCACAGAATCCATGTAATACTTATCCACAGCCATTTAAAGCTAGTCTGCGGATCAAAAATTTTGTTATGTAATATAACAACTTGTGCTTTTTAGTTGTTTTAAGCCTATATAACAAATAGAAAAATACTTTTTCTATCTGGGCATGTCTTCTTTCAAGCATCTTGTCAAGATGACGATCGATAGAAGAAGTCTCTAATTGATGGGATGAAGGACTCCACCGATCAAAATACCTCTTGTTATACATTGACAGGATGTTGGTAGAAAACAAATTAAACCCCTGATAGATAAAGTTGAACGGTGACAAATATTATCGGAGTCATACTGTTTACAGTTAATTCGAATGTTTCTGCACCCCAAAAAAAGTTGGAATCAGCTAATTAGGGCAACTTTTGTGCAATATTAACAATGACTATTTTTAGCCAAAAAAAAAAAAAACCAATGAGTATTAATTAATCTTTTCAACAAAGATGACTGCAATGCCAAACAAAATATTTGAGAGTATCTACTTAAATTATACACTGTTAAAAAAAATTAAACATCCTATATCACTCTTGTATAAGCTAAAAAAGAGACTCCAAGGTTTTTCATAAGATTAGCTAGTCTTAAATAAATCAATCAAAAAGTTAATGCGTTTAGAAAGGTCACTAGCTTTTCATAATATATGAGTCAGCTGTTAATTAACTTCAAATAGCTCAACAAAACAGAGGAGTCGTAGAATTGTTTTATAAACTATATGATATCTAAAAATATATATTAAAAGTACTGTACATGTCTAAAATGGAATTCTCATGATCAGGTTGCAACCCTGACTGAAAAGCTCCAAAGTTACCAAGAACTTCCGACGGTGGAGTCCGCCGGCGACTCGACCGGAGAGAAAATAACCTCCTGCCTGCAAATAAATCCGGAGGACCGCCTTAGCACGGGCAGCGGAGGGAGCGCTGTAGTAGACATGGAGGGCCCCCAGCTCGTCGACAGCAGCAGATCGGGGTCCTACTTCCACGACAGCTTCCACGGTGTCGTGGGGCCTCCCTTCGATGCAAGCTGCGGGGTCCACTCCGAGGAGGACGACGGAAGCGACGACGGCTGCAACTATCTCCCTGCAGCTCAAGAGGGCATGTTTGAGGAGAATCATCATACTCATGCAGCAGCTGCTGATAATTGGTGGGGAGTTTGGAATTAATTAATTATAATTAAGGTCCTCTGTTAATCTCTTTTATTTGGTATATTTAGTACTGTTGGGTGTGTATTTAGTGTAATTATGGTACTTGAATAAGTGACCTAATTTTCATAAGTTGCGAGTGTTGTATTATTACTACTTTTTATATATATAAGAGAAAAGATAATATGTCTTTTGTGGGAAGCAATGTTTGCACTGCCTTGCTATACAACTTATTTGATCCGAGTAATTTTTGGTATGTATGATGCTAGGATGTCCTGAATCATAATCTTTTATATATTTCCAAGCTGGCTCAGTTTCTTCTACTGTTCAAGGCCTTTCTGTATTAAATTATCCATACCCGATTCTGATAATTCTATCTTGGTGTTATTTGTATTTATCCAACTTGTTGAGTGGATAATTTGGGAAACCCGTTTGTAACGAACCCTAGCTGCTATTTAAGGGTTTGTGAAGGGCTTATAAGCCACCATCAGAAAATCTGCAATTCTTCACAAAATAGTGAAATCGTTTACTGTTGTTGTCTGTAATTTTTCCCCATTTGAGTTTTCCATGTAAAATCTGGATGTCTGGCTATAGTTAGTTAATCTTTTTTGTGTTTCTGCCTAATCTTTATTTCTATTTATCTATATCAATCCGTAACATATATGATGATTTAATGTTTTTAAAATTATAATTATGAGTTATTTGATTTTATATTAGGATTAACATACTTTTGAAAAAAAAATAAGGGTATTTTTATATTGAAAAGCCCCCTTGCTAAAAAAAGCCCCATACTTTATATTTACTTAAAAAACCTCATATATTTAAATTTCACTAAAAACCTCCATGCACTCACTGATTTTTCAGCAAAAGTTAGCGTCCCATTAGGAAGATAAAACTGGAGCTTGTGTTTTAGCTATTTTCTTTTCTTCTAGGTATTTAAATAGGTGTTTCTTCCATAAAAAAAACTTACATTCTTACTTAGTTGAAGATTGGGATGTAGCGCAATTAAAGAAGCGCTCTCATTTCAAATGAGTTTACCCATGAACTCAAACCTTGCATTTAAAGGGATAACGGCACTCGACAAGCTCGTTGCTGGAGAAGATTGGGAAAAATGAGCCGGTTTTCATGATCAATTTGAAAAATCTTTGATCAAAACCCTAGTAATAAAACCAATTTGGGAGGAAATTTATGATTTTAGGAAAAGAAGAGGGGTTGGGAAGGTTTTAAAACCATAATCGATACTCACCGTTACCCTCCTAACAAAGTGATGAAATATACCAAAACATTCGCTTTTTCGCCTGTTGGGGGGATTTTTAGTGCAATTTAAATGTATAGGTCTCTTAAGTAAATATAAAGTATAGAGAGACTTTTTAGTAATTAGCAATGAGGGACCATTTTAGTAAAAAGCCCAAAAAATAAATATAATGGGATGGTATTGTAAGTATTTTAGAATTAGTAAAAGCATTCCTTGGACAAATACTACAAAGAGTTTTACTCTCTATTCTAGTATACATTCCGATGCTTCTTTGTATAGATATAAGTCTATCATATAATGGATTCTAAGAAATTTAATCTTCACAATCGAATTGAAACCGCTCTGCGTTAGAAAATAGCTTACATCTGAAGACCTACTATCATCAAGCAACATAAGTACGTACATAGTGTGCATTCAGCGGAATTAAGCATAATCTTACTTGGACCAAATCTTATCACTGATGTACTGAGCCTGTGCTTCTGACAATTACATTTCAGAAAGATATTTAAACCGATTTGATATATGATTTAATATATTAATGTCCCATGACACAATGCAATTGAATACCTTAATAGTTAGTTCATTGCATGCCAAGAAATTTGACCACAGATCGTCCATTCTTGATGAGGTTCGTTGCTTCTTACATTTACATTTTACTTTCTTTACAAATATATATATATATATCACTTTTTTGTTCAAGTGTGCGATGTGACGCACTCCTCTAATTAATTTGTAGTGTCACTGGTTTTGATGAAGTGGGATGCATGAATCCAATCTTTTATTTATTGTAGCCAAAAGCTTGAGAGTCTATTCATGTGAATTGGTCCATCAAAGGATCATACACTTTTGAGATTTTGATGCTATTCGTTTAACCAAAAAATGTTAGAATAGACTTTGAAGTTATTTGGTGCAAAAGCAAATGCTAATAAATTTGTCTAAAAAGACAAGTCACGTTCGGATTCCGTTACACGTGTGTGTATATATAAAACGTATTAGTTTAAAAGATATCATTGCAAAAGCTCCGATCTAGTTTATAAAAAGATGCTCAGCCTGCAGGAGTACGTCTCGACTCGAATCAAAAGGCATTATAATTCACTGTTTTATATATAAATATATATTCAGAAATATGGATATCCTTGTGATGATGCTCAATATTGACGACCTCCAAGATCAGGACACGTGGTAGATGACGTGTCCCAAGACTCAGAAGAAAGGGCCCACAGGGGCCGGCCAGACCACCCTGTGCCCGAACTGTAAGCACAAGCTGGCCCTCCTCGGGGCCCCCTGCAAATTAGCCTCCTCGGCCCCTCAGCTCGCCTCGAACTGCCGCAGGACCAAGGCTCCTCGGCCTCCTCGCTCGTCCCCGAGCTCCCGCCGAGGCCGTCTTCCTCGGCCCTCCGACCAACTCCACTACTCACAGTCGTAACCGCCGCTCCGCGAATCTCGCCATGCGCGGATTTTACGCCAGCAACATCCCACGTTCCACGCCATTACGATCCCCATTAATGGGCGATCCGCTCTCTACGCGGGCGTGACGTCGGGAGCGTAACTGCCGGCGAGATTCTCGCGCCTGCAGCTGCGTGCCACCACCGTTATATAAACCCCCATCGCAGAGGGGTCAAGTAAGCCATTCTTTACTCTTCTAAGCCGTTACTCTGCTCGGATCTCATCACTAACTTGATCGTCGGAGGGTCCTTGGTGGTACCAAACCACCCCGGGACTTCTTTGCAGGTACTCGGCACCAAACTACTCATACCACCTCTTCCACCAAAACCCATTGAGAGCCACCGCAACAGAAGACAATCATCAGAATCCACCGGGAGATCGACGGAAGACAACATCTGACGGAGACCCGAAAAGGACCTCCATTAGTTGGCGCCGTCTGTGGGAAATCAAAAACTCCACAAAAACAAAAGTTGGCCTTCCGATCTCCGCCCACATGGCAATCGATCCCTTTGAAGATCCAAACACTCGATGTCGCCTCCCTCGCAACGAAAACGCAGACGAACCCTCACCCAATGTCGTCGGCCTCCCCGCTGGCTGCCGTCTCATAGGCCCCGGCGACCGCCCGAGCAAAAGGGCTAGGAGTCGAGAGCCCATCACCTTTGGCGACGAGGATCTCCACGGCATATATGTGCCCCATAGTGACCCGCTGGTGATCATAGCCCAAATTCACCGGTACGAGGTCCACCGGATACTCATCGATTCGGGCAGCTCGGCAGACATCCTCTTCCACGACTGCTTCCTGCGTATGGGGCTCGCCCTAGCAGACATGAGACCGACCTCCCACGTCATCTCGGGGTTCACCAACCACTCCATCCCGGCACAAGGGGTGGTCACCCTGCAGTTCACGATCGGGGAGCCCGGCCGCACGCGCACGCTGCCTGTGGACTTCATCGTAGCAAAGGTTCCGTCGGCCTACAACGTCCTCTTCGGCCGCCCGACGCTAAACTCCCTCCAGGCCCAGATCTCGACTTACCACCTGGCGATAAAATTCCCCTTCGATCGGGGCGGGATAGGTCGGGCATACGGGAGCCAGCGGGTCGCGAGGATAGGCCTTGCAGAGACGTCTTCTCCCGAGCAGCACGTTGACGACGCCGATGCATGCAGCGACATCAAAGGATCCCTGGACACCCGGGACGAGCGGAAGGAGGTCCGTGGGGCGCCGGTCGAACCTCTTACCGAGGTGCCCCTAGCAGAAGGAGACCAAGGAAAGACCGTCCAGGTCGGGTCACTCCTGACGGGGACCCAGCGGGATGACCTGATCAAGTTCCTCAGAAGCAACTCCAATGTTTTCGCCTGGGCGCCTGCTGACATGCCTGGGATCGACCCCAAAATCATCTCCCACAAGTTCGGAGTTGATCCTACGGCCCGACCCGTCAGACAGAAGAAAAGAAGCTTCGCCCCGATCAAGCAGAAGGCGATCGAAGAGAAGGTTGATCGGCTCCTCGCCGCCAACTTCATCAGGAATGTACCCTACTCAGAATAGCTGGAAAACGTAGTCCTGGTCAAGAAGTCGAGCGGGAAATGGCGTATGTGCGTCGACTTCACCGACCTCAATAAGGCCTGCTCCAAGGACAACTTCCCGCTCCCCCGCATAGACCAGCTCGTCGACAGCTCGGCCAGTCACGAGCTACTGAGCTTCATGGACGCTTTCTCCGGCTAAAACCAAATACGCATGAACCTTGAAGACGAAGACCTGACCGCATTCACAACGGACTGGGGGGTGTACTTCTACTGGGTGATGCCCTTCGGCCTCAAGAACGCCGGGGCCACGTACCAAAGGCTGGTCAATCGCATGTTCAAGCCACAGATCGGCAGGAACATGAAAGTCTACGTTGACGACATGCTCGTCAATTCCACCCCGTCGGCCGACCACGCCAAGGACCTGGGCGAGGCATTCGGAGTGCTCCGCAAATTCAACATGAAATTAAACCCCGCCAAGTGCGCATTCGGAGTCACCGGAGGAAAGTTCCTCGGGTTCATGGTCACTCACCGCGGAATCGAAGCTAACCCAGAGAAGATCGACGCTATCCTTAGCATGGCCGCACCCAAGACCAACATCGAGATCATGCGGCTCACGGGGCGGGTCGCCGCTCTGAGCCGTTTCATGTCCAGGTCGGGGGAGAAGTGCCTTCCGTTCTTTAAGGCGCTGAGGAAAATTCCGAGGTTCGAGTGGTCGGAGGAATGCCAAGCCGCCTTCGACCAATTAAAGAAGCACCTCGCAACACCGCCGCTGCTCACCCGGCCAGTAGAAGGGGACAAGCTGTCGCTGTATCTGGCATTATCCGACCAAGCAGCGGGCTCGGTGCTCGTCCGAGAGGCCGAAGGGGCGCAGAAGCCGGTGTACTATGTGAGCCACGTGTTTAAGGACGCAGAGACGAGGTACCCCGCCATAGAGAAGATTGTCTTGGCCTTCGTGGTAACCTCGCGGAATCTGCAGCACTACTTCCAAGCACACATCATCATCGTCCTCACCGAGCGCCCGTTGGGAGCTATCCTGGCATCACCGGAATCTTCGGGCCGCCTGGAAAAATGGAGATGGGAGCTATCTCAATTCAACGTAAGGTATCGCCCGAGGCAAGCCATCAAGGCGCAGGCCCTGGCCGATTTCATCGTCGAATGCACCATCCCTAGTAGGAAGCCAGAGTCCACGCCGCCCCTCGCAACCCGGTGTTCCGTCCCAGAAGGCCCTAGCTCGGTTCCGGAGTGGGTCATCTACATCGACGGGTCTTCTACCGATGAAGGCTGCGGTGCCGGCCTCATCATCCAGGGCCCAAATGAAGCTGAGATGGAGTACTCCTTGAGGCTCGGTTTCAGAGCGTCGAACAATGCGGCAGAATACGAGGCCCTCTTGGCCGGATTGCGCATGGCCGTCGGGCTGGGGCTGAAGATAATTCGAATCCGCAGCGACTCGGCCCTTGCTGTCGGCCAAGTGACCGGCCGCTTCGAAGCTCGAGAGCCTCTAATGATGAAGTACCTAGACGAGGTAAGGAAACTCCGAAAAAACTTCGACGAGGTCCAGGTAGAACAAATACCCAGACAGCTGAATGCCCAAGCAGACGCCCTGAGCAAGCTAGCTTCGTCATACTCGGCCGACAATAGGCGGTCAATCCTCTTCGAAACCTTGCCTCGGCCCAGCGTGGGAGACGAAGCGACGACGCTCCACGTGTACGCGGCGCAGGAGAGCGACCAGGATTGGAGGAAGCCCCTTGTGGAGTTCCTGAAGGACGACGCGCTCCTGGAGTCTCCGGGCCAAAGCCCGCCACTTCGTCTGGAGCAACGGGAACCTCTACAAGAAGGCCTTCACTCAGCCCCTGCTCCGATGCGTTGACCCCCAAGAGGCCGACTACGTCCTTCGGGAAATCCATGAAGGGGTGGCCGGCGTGCACCAGGGGGCTCAAACCTTGATCCAAAAGGCGTTACTCCAAGGGTACTACTGGCCCACCATGCACGAGAACGTCCTGAAGCTAGTCAGGAGGTGCAAGAGCTGCCAGCTCCACGGCAGCATTCCCCGCCTCCCGGCTACCGAGCTAACCGCCCTGACGTCCCCATGGCCGTTCGCCCAGTGGGGACTGGATATGATCGGCCAGTTCCCTACCGGAATAGGCGGGCACAAATACGTCCTCGTTGCGGTGGACTACTTCACCAAGTAGATCGAGGCCGTCCCCGTTAGGAAACCGGATGCCTCCACAACCATCAAGTTCCTGCAAAACAACCTGATACTCCGGTTTGGCATCCCGAGGTGCATCATCACCGACCACGGGACGAACTTCGAGAACGATAAAGTGAAGGACTTCTGCAAAGAGTACCATATCCTCATGAAGTTCGCCGCGGTCGCGCATCCCCAATGTAACGGGTAGGTCGAGGTCGCTAACCGAGACGTCCTCCGGGGTCTTCGGATCCGCCTAGAAGGGAGACAAGGTAGTTGGGTCGAAGAGCTGCCCTGGGTCTTATGGGCCCTGCGCACGTCAAAAAAGACTCCCACCGGGGAGACCCCCTTCAGCCTCTGCTACGGGACCGAAACGATGGTCCCAGCGGAGATCGGACTACCCAGTCACCGGGTCGAGCACTTCGACGATGACGCAAACACCATGGCGCTACGGACCAACCTCGACATATTGTTGGAGAAAACGGATCGGGCCCAGATCAGAGCCGCCGCCTATCAGCAACAGACGGCCCGATACTACAACGCTCGGGTCAAACACCGCTCCTTCAAGACCGGGGACCTGGTCCTACGGAGGAACGAGTTCATCGACCAAGGCAGGCTTCACAAGTTCTCCCCAAAGTGGGAGGGTCCTTTCCTCGTCTCCGAAGCGCTCCCCGGCGGAGCCTACCGCCTACAAGACGCGGACGGATGAAAGCTGCCGCGGCCTTACAACGCCGAGAAGCTCAAGCTATACCAATGAGTTCAAAGCCAGCGAGTGTTTCCCCCCCCCCCCTCGAGATTTCCCTTTCATAAAGATGGTGTAAAGCGTTCTCTGAAATTCCTGTCCATACGAATAAAGAAACGTCGAATCTATTTTTCCCAGTAGAGTTCCTCCTTTACAACTCAAGGCCCTCGCCACGAGGCGACCGCGCAACCCACTGCTGGGACCAAAAAGCCCTCCCAGAGGCAGTCGAGTCCGAGGATCACTCGCTCGGCTATCCCTAGCGGGCAGCTTCCCTGCCACAACGCCGGGGATCAAAAAGCCCTAACAGAAGCAGTCGAGCCCGAGGATCCCTCGCTCGGCTATTCCCAGTGGGCAGCTTCCTTACCACAACGCCGGGGATCAAAAATCCCTCCCAGAGGCAGTCGAGCCCGAGGATCCCTCGCTCGGCTATCCTTCAGGACAAAAGCCCTCGCCAAGAGTGTCACGCCCCGCTTCCCAAAATACGGAATATAAGGGGTAGACAAGGCCAGCCATGCTCCTACGGTCAACGAAATGTCCTGCCGTAGTCACACTTCGGCTTCTAGTTTATCATGGTAAACAGTAAACGATGCGCAGGTAATGAGAAATGCAGTAACTGAAAGATACAATAATATAAACTGACCTGAAGTGGAACAAACGTATGAATCTCGGAATAGCAAGTCAAGAAGTCTGTGATGCACGTCTAGTTCTGATCCAGGCTAAATCTTCTCCTCACACTGAGCATGCATACTCAGGTCATCAGAGCGACACAATAGCAATATAATATATATAAAATCAATTGACAGTTCTAACAGTGGTAATGGATATGAATAACAGTAAATCAACGGCAGCATGAATATGAATGTGCAGTAATCAATGCAGCGGAACAGTAAAGCAGTAGAACGATATGTCACGTATGCCAACACAGTATATAAGGAATATAAATGCCAGTATCCCTATCAGTCTCTAAGTCTCACTGTACAGGTCACTAAGCCTATCGTCAGTCCAAGTGTGAGAGTCAACCACTCGCGAGTGTCCTCCACCCAAGGGTAGAACCCAAGGGCAAGGGACCACGGGCCCAACATGTAACAAGAATATCACGGTGTATATATCACGTACCCTGTAAATCTCCATATAACTCCCTAAATATATAAGCCGGCATGGGACTCCCGAGATTCTGTTGGACTCATACTTAAACTACCCCACACCCCGTGGTCTACATCAAACGCTAACCATTCAACCTAAATACTAATCGATCCGTGACAAGTCTGCGCGAGAACTGGAGGCAGGACCTCCATCAAGCACGTCCCGACTAATATCCAAGATAAACGGCAGTGTCTGGTGTCTTATCTGTGACATCCGTGCAACGCTTCCATAAATGTCTCATTCCACTTATAGTCACACGTACACGCATCTCACAGACGTCGACAATGCAATAGAATAATAGGGTCACTGATTGTGTACAAGTACGTATCACTTTCACTTAATCACGGATACACGAACCCTGACGTACTTGTCACAATCATCACTAAAATCTAACACCGGGTGAATGCACGATATCACTAGGTTATCACTACAATGATATAGGTATGATATGATGCATGAACAGTATATAAGCATGATTAGGATGTTATGAAAACAGTAGTCTATCACTTGCACAATTTATCATGAAACGTACGTATATAATTTAGCGAAACGATAAACAGGTAGTAATTAGTATGTTCAGTTATCCATCCATAGAATTTTTTTTCAAGCCAATCGGGTTCCAGGATTGCTAATTATAACCATTTCATTTTAAGCGCTCGCGGCTGGAAATCCGATTTCAGAATCAGATGTCCGTTTCGCAACACATTTTAACCCCAGTTGGGATCAGATTTTGGCGACGCTACAGTTGGATAAATTCTAGGGTTTCCAGTAAGGTTTTCAACGTAACATACGTATCTTCAATCGCATCTGCATGTCAGGAGATATACAATATTTAACCCTAATATGTCAATTCTGATTCTGCTGGGACTGTTATGCGTCCCGATCTTAAATTACAGAATAAATATCAAATGGTAACGAAACAGAATGAAATCGATTGCGTTGTCTAGCTAACAGGTTTATCTATAAATAAAAGCGAGTTCCACAACTTACATGTTAAGGAAATCCTGTGGTACCCATTACGGAACAGCAAGCAATAACTGGAGTCGCTCTGGACTGCAGTCCAGAGTCGCTCTCCGATACAAATATCACCATGGTTTGAGTACAGGAATATCTGGAAACTGGTATGGGGTTAAATTTCGTCGAGTTGGCTTCGTTTTGAGCCCTCGAACGCACCGTTCTAGTGTGTATATGATTTATGGTGAATTTAACGGTTTTCAGGTACAGTAAAATTCCAGTTTTACGGTCAAACTTGGGGGTAGTTGTTTTAATCTTTACAGTCGTATTTTCTAATGAAATTTGCACACATTAACCATCTCTACAAGAGCCAAAGTAATTTATCCAGTTCCGTCAAATTTGATAATGTTTTCCTAAGGGAACAAGTATCGAACAGATACGGCACATAATAGTTTTAAACTTGTAACATTATAATCCATGTATTTAACGATTGTAACTTAGGTAAATAGCATGTAAGCAAGTAGAATACTTGCCTGGACACATGTCGACGAAGGTACGGCAACGGCAACGGCACGATCGTGACACACGCGCGGCTCGGCACCTGACTTGGCTTGAACACGAGTCTCGGCAATGACGGCTCACAGTTTGGCGGTCGGGCTCGGCTGTGAAGCTTGGACCTTGTGCGTCAAGGGATTCGACGATGGGTGAGTGTGTTAGAGAGAGAGAGAGAAATGTAGAGGGAGAGATTAGGCAGAAACAGAGAGAGTGTGAGTATGCAGTGAGAGAGATGAGAGGGGAGTAGGAGAGAGCTGAGAGAGTGAGAGAGAGTTAGAGGGAGAGAGAAGCAGAGAGAGAGGGAGTGTAGACAGAGAGAGAGGGAGAATGAGAGAGAGAGAGTCGGCAGAGAGAGAGAGAAGAGAGAAAATCAACTAGAGAGAGAGAGAGATAACTGAGAGAGGGAGAAGACGATGACAACAACGACGATGATGATGGTGCGGTCGACAATGGTGCAGGGGTTCACCGACGAGGGGGCGCCGGGGCACCGAGCTCGAGAGCAGGGCTCTGTGGGGGCCGGCGGCGATGGGTGCAAGTCGAGGGGGACTGAGGAAGAAATCGAGAGAGTCGAGGATGGTGGCGACGGTGACGATGATGATGACGATGGGGTCAGGTGAGGGTGCTCGGGGATGATGGCGGTGGTGGTGACGGTTGCGGGTGATGGGTAGCGGAAGAAGAGAGGAGGCGGAAGGAGAACGAGGGAGAGAGGAAGAGTGATGAGAGTTGGAGAGATGGGGAGATGATGGGAGGAGATGACGGTGGTGGTCGAAACTCCGGTGAGGGGAGCGCAGTGCCGGGGTGGTTTGTGGGTTCGAGAGAGGGATGAAGAAGGAGGACGAGGGAGAGAGAAAACAAGGTGAGAAGGAGGGTGCGTGGGTGAATACGAGAGGAGAGATATGAGACGGGATCGCGCGTCGTGGGTGTAACGGACGCGAGCGCGGGCGTTAGTGGTGGCGAGAAACGCGGGCGTGAGCGGAGGAGGCGGGAAAGAGAGCCGTTGTGGGGAAGAAAGGAGAAGGCGGGTCGGGTCATGGGCGAAGCGGGTGAGGGCTGAAACGAAGTGGCTGTTGGGGGTGGGCTTCACGAAGATTTGGGCCGAGGCAATTTAAAGAAAAGAGATTGGGAAAAAGGAAACGGGCCGCAGAGAAAAAATAGAAAAGGGAAGGAGACGGGCCGGGGAGTGTTGGGCTGGGGAATTAAATAAGAAAGGATTAAATATTGAGAAGGGCCGGGCCAGAAAGCCGGGCTTGAGTAAAAGAGATTAGTTTAAGAGAATGGGTCGAGGATAATTACAAAGGAATTGAGTTTATGAAAAGATAAAGGAATGGGCTTGGGATTGGTTTGGAAAAAGTAATTAGAATTAGGTTTTGGGTTCAATGAGGTTTTATTGATGAAGAAAATAGGATTTAGAATGAAATAAATTTGTAAATAAAATAAATAAATTATAAGTAAAATGAATAAAATTGTAAATAATAATAAATAGGATTCTAGAGCATAAAATACCGATTTTGATATAAAAAGGGGCTGGGTAAAATGGGTTTTTATAAATGGGAAGAAATAACTTAAATAAAATTCAAGAATACAAAATACAGATATTGATATAATAAGAAGCTGGGTATTACATCATACCACCCTTACAAAAATTTCGTCCTCGAAATTTAAAAGAAACAACAAGCTATAAAAATCTAAGCGAAGAATTCTCACATCGAACATCAATACATGTTGATTTACTTAAAAACGGGTAGGCAAAGTTTTGAAGGTACATACATATATATAAGAACCACATATGAAAGATAGGCCTAAAAGGCATAATGCAGGAACACTATAAAGGTAACTACAAATATACAAAAATATAGGTAGCAATCAACGAATAATAATAACCAAAGCGTGCTCGATGAAAATCGAGACTCAAATATGTGCATATCTATGTTTATCAAAAGTAAGCAGAAAATAAATATAAGGCTCAACCCTCTATCATAGTAATCATAAGCACAAAACCCGAAAATAAAGTACTGACAATAAAGTAGTGAAAAATTTGTTGGTAGGTTATAACTTTTTAGGATAACGTATCGAAAAATAGGTTTAAAATGATTTATAAAATTTGTATAGTGAATTTAAGAAAATATGGAACAAAATTTGCGCGGTGTAAGGTTGAGCTACTGAAAAAATGAGGATACTAATAGTGTACTTAAAATACATAAAACAGGGTAACCAGTAACACACACTCTTTGATAAATTTAAAATAATGAAAACTAAATTTTGAATAATAATGTCTCTAAATATATTTGGGGTAATAGAGAAATCACCAATATGAATAAGGCTAGCTAGAGTAGTGATTACAAGAAGGTGTGGCTCAATCAGAAGGTCGGAGTGTGGCGGCTTTAGGCTGAATGTTAAAGAGATTGGGATAGGGTCAGCACAGGAAGTAAGGATGAGCAACAAAGGAATACAAAAGGAAAAGTGTGGGGGAAACAACAGTCGGCACAACCCACGAATCAAAATTTGAAGAGTTAGTGAACTCGGAAGTTTCACAGGAACTGTTCTCCTCCCAGAAGGATTCTCAACGGGGCACAGACGAGGGATGGAGGGTGGCTCATTCCAAGGATCAGGGTGCGGCACTTTCAAATCGAAACGGGGTGAAAACTATACCATGAGTAGGGGTGGACAGTCAGGGAACTCAGCAGAAAAAATAAATGGATATGGGAAATAAACAAGTATCAATCGAACCAATAATCAAAAGATTTATGAATTCAGAAGATTTATTTCATTCAAGAAAATCTGAAACAAGGCATTGTCAAAGACGAATAGTGGCCCTAAACTATACACATCTTATTTGGCCAGAAAAACAACATCAAAAGGAATTCCGTCAGTCGCGGTTGTGGAGATTCATTAGGTTGCGGTAGGCTCGCGCACTCAGGTAGGGGCGTCCATTCCCATATCGCCTCGCAGGCATCGCCGCTGGGGGTTCTTCAACAATAGGGTCTTGATCTTCTGGTCCTTCTTCCTCGGATGGAGCTTCTTCATCGAGGTCCGATTCCATGTGATTCTCTTCTTCTGGATTCTCTTCCAGGAGGTCTTCCTCCACTGGATTTTCTTCTATCGGCTCTTTCTCGGGATCTTCTTCTATTGGGTTTACTTCAAGGTCTTCTTCCTCTTCGTCGGAATCGCCTATCATGTCAAACTCTGGGATGGCTACTCCTTCGTCCTCTGAATCGTCGTTTCCGAAATTGATCTGGGGACCGTTGATCTCATCGTCAGAATTCATCAGTGTGTGATCTAAGGAAACGCATGACTGTGTATCCTCATCTAGATGCGGCGCTGCTCCAGGGTGGGCCATGGTCTGAAAGGAAAGAGTCATGATTAGACAATGGAATGAATAAGGAAAATGACTAAGTGTGCAAAGTATGGAAAGACATGCGGTGGCAGGAATTGAAAAATCAAGATTAAGATGTTATGCTACTGAATAGTATGAACAAGGGAAATGGCAAGAGAATGATACATATATCACGATTCAAATTTTATTGCATTCAACTAAAAGTTCAACAGATACAAGATTTCAAACGGAAAGAAATATTCATAAAGGATGACAACATTATTATTGAAATTGGAAATCATAGAATTCTTCTTCGATTACCAGAACGCTGCATCATCGTTACGCGAGTTGAATCCTGCGTTAGATCCGCCTTATGGTCGAAGTTCAAACTACGCGATAATCCTCACTTGGCTGAAGTGGGGAGTGTGGACGAGTTTCCTCCTTGTAGTTCTTTCCTTTCTGGGCAGCCGTTGATGAGGTGTTTGTTGGAACCGCATATCAGACATTTCCCTTGGGCGCGGCGACAATCCCTCTGAAGGTGTCCTGGCCTCTTACAATATCCACAGCAAGGGTTCTTCTGATGCTTCTGTTGACGCTTCATCTTCTTCTCCTTCCTTCGTCCAATAGGGATCCCTTTATGATAGGAGACTCCCGCTGGAGTCTGATTCACCTTTTTTCTCATCCCTTCAGCTAATAAGTCGTTTGTTCGCTCCTGGGCTTCCTTTAAACCTTGCAGTGCACTAAGGATCTCGATGGTCTGATTCCGGGGAGTGGATATGGATGAAGAGTCGTTAGAAGACATGATCCTGAGACAACAGTTTTGCGAAAGATATAAGTCACAAGCTAAACGAGTCAAAATGTAATATGGATAGGACAAAGATTCAAGAATATCAGAGGTGATGAATTTATTAGAAGTGAAGAATCAGCTGTATGATTTTAAGTAAACCATAGTGAATGGATAGCTAAACACACGACGCGAATATGGATCAAGGATATCAAGTTTACAATCTAGACTGAGGGATGTCATAGATTGTCAAGCTATACACGGAAGACTGCAATCCCAATTTATGCAAAACCTGGCTCTGATACCAACTAAACCATGTCACGCCCCGCTTCCCAAAATACGGAATACGAGGGGTAGACAAGGCCAGCCATGCTCCTACGGTCAAGGAAATGTCCTGCCGTAGTCACACTTCGGCTTCTAGTTTATCATGGTAAACAGTAAACGATGCGCAGGTAATGAGAAATGCAGTAACTGAAAGATACAATAATATAAACTGACCTGAAGTGGAACAAACGTATGAATCTCGGAATAGCAAGTCAAGAAGTCTGTGATGCACGTCTAGTTCTGATCCAGGCTAAATCTTCTCCTCACACTGAGCATGCATACTCAGGTCGTCAGAGCGACACAATAGCAATATAATATATATAAAATCAATTGACAGTTCTAACAGTGGTAATGGATATGAATAACAGTAAATCAACGGCAGCATGAATATGAATGTGCAGTAATCAATGCAGCGGAACAGTAAAGCAGTAGAACGATATGTCACGTATGCCAACACAGTATATAAGGAATATAAATGCCAGTATCTCTATCAGTCTCTAAGTCTCACTGTACAGGTCACTAAGCCTATCGTCAGTCCAAGTGTGAGAGTCAATCACTCGCGAGTGTCCTCCACCCAAGGGTAGAACCCAAGGGCAAGGGACCACGGGCCCAACATGTAACAAGAATATCACGGTGTATATATCACGTACCCTGTAAATCTCCATATAACTCCCTAAATATATAAGCCGGCATGGGACTCCCGAGATTCTGTTGGACTCATACTTAAACTACCCCACACCCCGTGGTCTACATCAAACGCTAACCATTCAACCTAAATACTAATCGATCCGTGACAAGTCTGCGCGAGAACTGGAGGCAGGACCTCCATCAAGCACGTCCCGACTAATACCTAAGATAAACGGCAGTGTCTGGTGTCTTATCTGTGACATCCGTCCAACGCTTCCATAAATGTCCCATTCCACTTATAGTCACACGTACACGCATCTCACAGACGTCGACAATGCAATAGAATAATAGGGTCACTGATTGTGTACAAGTACGTATCACTTTCACTTAATCACGGATACACGAACCCTGACGTACTTGTCACAATCATCACTAAAATCTAACACTGGATGAATGCACGATATCACTAGGTTATCACTATAATGATATAGGTATGATATGATGCATGAACAGTATATAAGCATGATTAGGATGTTATGAAAACAGTAGTCTATCACTTGCACGATTTATCATGAAACGTACGTATATAATTTAGCGAAACGATAAACAGGTAGTAATTAGTATGTTCAGTTATCCATCCATAGAATTTTGTTTCAAGCCAATCAGGTTCCAGGATTGCTAATTATAACCATTTCATTTTAAGCGCTCGCGGCTGGAAATCCGATTTCAGAATCAGATGTCCGTTTCGCAACACATTTTAACCCCAGTTGGGATCAGATTTTGGCAACGCTACAGTTGGATAAATTCTAGGGTTTCCAGTAAGGTTTTCAATGTAATAGACGGATCTTCAATCGCATTTGCATGTCAGGAGATATACAATGTTTAACCCTAATATGTCAATTCTGATTCTGCTGGGACTGTTATGCGTCCCGATCTTTTAAATTACAGAATAAATATCAAATGGTAACGAAACAGAATGAAATTGATTGAGTTGTCTAGATAACAGGTTTATCTATAAATAAAAGTGGAGTTCCGCAACTTACATGTTAAGGAAATCCTGTGGTACCCATTACGGAACAGCAAGCAATAACTGGAGTCGCTCTGGACTGCAGTCCAGAGTCGCTCTCCGATACAAATATCACCATGGTTTGAGTACAGGAATATCTGGAAACTGGTATGGGGTTAAAGTTTGTCGAGTTGGCTTCGTTTTGAGCCCTCAAACGCACCGTTCTAGTGTGTATATGATTTATGGTGAATTTAACGGTTTTCAGGTACAGTAAAATTCCAGTTTTACGGTCAAACTTGGGGGTAGTTGTTTTAATCTTTACAGTCATATTTTCTAATGAAATTTGCACACATTAACCATCTCTACAAGAGCCAAAGTAATTTATCCAGTTCCGTCAAATTTGATAATGTTTTCCTAAGGGAACAAGCATCGAACAGATACGGCACATAATAGTTTTAAACTTGTAACATTATAATCCATGTATTTAACGATTGTAACTTAGGTAAATAGCATGTAAGCAAGTAGAATACTTGCCTGGACACGTGTCGACGAAGGTACGGCAACGGCACGATCGCGACACACGCGCGGCTCGGCACCTGACTTGGCTTGAACACGAGTCTCGGCAACGACGGCTCACAGTTTGGTGGTCGGGCTCGGCTGTGAAGCTTGGACCTTGTGCGTCAAGGAGTTCGACGATGGGTGAGTGTGTTAGAGAGAGAGAGAGAAATGTAGAGGGAGAGATTAGGCAGAAAGAGAGAGAGTGTGAGTATGCAGTGAGAGAGATGAGAGGGGAGTAGGAGAGAGCTGAGAGAGTGAGAGATGGAGAGTGAGAGAGAGTTAGAGGGAGAGAGAAGAGAGAAGCAGAGAGAGAGGGAGTGTAGACAGAGGGATAGAGAGAATGAGAGAGAGAGAGTCGGCAGAGAGAGAGAGAGAGAGAAGAGAGAAAATCAACTAGAGAGAGAGAGATAACTGAGAGAGGGAGAAGACGATGACAACAACGACGATGATGATGGTGCGGTCGACAATGGTGCAGGGGTTCACCGACGAGGGGGCGCCGGGGCACCGAGCTCGAGAGCAGGGCTCTGTGGGGGCCGGCGGCGATGGGTGCGAGTCGAGGGGGAGTGAGGAAGAAATCGAGAGAGTCGAGGATGGTGGCGACGGTGACGATGATGATGACGATGGGGTCAGGTGAGGGTGCTCGGGGATGATGGTGGCGGTGGTGACGGTTGCGGGTGATGGGTAGCGGAAGAAGAGAGGAGGCGGAAGGAGAACGAGGGAGAGAGGAAGAGTGATGAGAGTTGGAGAGATGGGGAGATGATGGGAGGAGATGACGGTGGTGGTCGAAACTCCGGTGAGGGGAGCGCAGTGCCGGGGTGGTTTGTGGGTTCGAGAGAGGGAGGAAGAAGAAGGACGAGGGGGAGAGAAAACAAGGTGAGAAGGAGGGTGCGTGGGTGAATACGAGAGGAGAGATATGAGACGGGATCGCGCGTCGTGGGTGTAACGGACGCTAGCGCGGGCGTTGGTGGTGGCGAGAAACGCGGGCGTGAGCGGAGGAGGCGGGAAAGAGAGCCGTTGTGGGGAAGAAAGGAGAAGGCGGGTCGGGTCGTGGGCGAAGCGGGTGAGGGCTGAAACGAAGTGGCTGTTGGGGGTGGGCTTCACGAAGATTTGGGCCGAGGCAATTTAAAGAAAAGAGATTGGGAAAAAGGAAACGGGCCGCAGAGAAAAAATAGAAAAGGGAAGGAGACGGGCCGGGGAGTGTTGGGCTGGGGAATTAAATAAGAAAGGATTAAATATTGAGAAGGGCCGGGCCAGAAAGCTGGGCTTGAGTAAAAGAGATTAGTTTAAAAGAATGGGCCGAGGATAATTACAAAGGAATTGAGTTTATGAAAAGATAAAGGAATGGGCTTGGGATTGGTTTGGAAAAAGTAATTAGAATTATGGTTTGGGTTCAATGGGGTTTTATTGATGAAGAAAATAGGGTTTAGAATGAAATAAATTTGTAAATAAAATAAATAAATTATAAGTAAAATGAATAAAATTGTAAATAATAATAAATAGGATTCTAGAGCATAAAATACCGATTTTGATATAAAAAGGGGCTGGGTAAAATGGGTTTGTATAAATGGGAAGAAATAACTTAAATAAAATTCAAGAATACAAAATACAGATATTGATATAATAAGAAGATGGGTATTACAAAGAGGCACCGGGCAGTAACCCTGCCCGGACAAGGGTCCTTGGTAGGCTTCTACAGCCCCTCCCGCGCTAAGGACCAAAGTCCTCCCAGAGACAGTCGAGTCCTTGCTCGGCTATCCTCGGCTGGTAGCTTCCTACCACAACCGACAGGGATCAAAGCCCTCGCCAAGAGGCACTGGGCAGTAACCCTGCTCAGTCCCCACCCTGAAGGATCAAAGCTCTCGTAAGAGGCTATCGAGCAGCTACCCTGCTCGGTTTACTCGGGCCGGTAGCTCCCTACCCACGACACCAGGGATCAGAATGCCCTCGGAAGAGGCACCAGAGCGGCTACCCCGCTCGTCCATCCCAGACTGGTAGTTGCCTACCCCCGACGCCAGAGGTCAAAGCCCTCGCCAAGAGGCAACCGCGCAGCTTCACTATCCGGTCATCCTTAGCGAGCTTCTTATAGCCCCTCCAATGCTAAGGACCAAAGTCCTCCAAGAGGCAGTCGAGTCCTTGCTCGGCTATCCTCGGCTGGTAGCTTCCTACCACAACCGACAGGAATCAAAGCCCTCGCCAGGAGGCAACCGCGCAGCTTCACTGTCCGATCATCTTTAGTGGGACTCTTACAGCCCCCCCCCCCCAATGCTAAGGATTGAGGCCCCTGCAAGGGGCGACCGAGCAGCTACCATGCTCGGTCTTACCTGGCGGGTAGCTTCCCTACCAAAACGCCAGGGATCGGTAAGCCCTTGCAAGAGGCAACTGCGCAACTACCCTACCCAATCACCCCCGGCTGTTGGTCGATGCTCGAAGTCAAAGATGCCCTGTGGCCCGCGGAGGATCTGAGACACTAGGGAGGGACGTCAGGTTTTTCCAAGTCTAGACGATCTCCCCTTGACTCCGGGGCCCATGGGATACCTCCTCGGCAGCGCTTGACATGCTCGCCGGCTAGTGATTGAAGTCAACTCGACGGAAGATCGCCAGACAGATGGCCGACCTGACATGAAAACACAACGGTACAAGCAAAGATATCCTACGGACATCCTTCACACACAGAAGATGAAATGCAAGCCGACGAAACAAGGATTTTCTTTTATTACCAAAAGCAAAGTTTTTACAAAGGGTATTCTGGGGCTCCCGAGCCCTACAAACTACCCGAAGGCTTACTTCGGTCCCTTCATCGCTGGCATCACGGCCTGCTGGGGGCTCTACCACCGGAGATTTTGCCACCAGGGGCGCGCCCTGCCTCCTCTCCATCTCCCACCGGAGGCCTCGCCCCCGGAAGCGGAGCCCGAGCGCGGAGCTCACTATCGTCGAACTCAGGAAGCTGATCCTTCACGGCGTCCAGGGCCTTGTTCCATGCGACGGCAGAATACTCCCCGAGCTCGGCGTAAAACTGCTCTGACGCCTTATAATCGGCCACAGCTTTCTTAACCCGAGCCTCGGCAACCTGAGCCTCCAGAAGCGCCACCTCCGCATCTCCCCTGCTGGCGTCCCTCTCTTGTTCCACGGCCGTGAAGCGTTCGGCCAGATCTGCCAGCTTCCTATCGGCAACCCGGAGGGACGCATTCAGACGACGAAGGACACCTCGATTCGCTGAATTGGCAAGTTCCACAGCCTCTGCCCGGCCCGCTAAGATGTCGGCCCTTGCCCTCTCCAGGCGCAGGTCACGTCGCAAAACCTCGACCTCTGAAGGGAACGCTTCCACTGGCCTCGGGGCGTGGAACGCCCCTTCGGCCTCTATATGAATGGCAAGGGCGCAGTGTTGAAGAACCTGACGGACAACCGATGAGAAACAAGGAGGCCCCCGATCCAAGGAAAGGTATACCAAGAAAATACACGTAAAGGGGTTCGTACCTGGACCGCCCCCTGGGCCATGGCCTCCAATTGATCCCTCAGGAAGCCGTGCGGAAGCTTTCCCTCAGCCGACTCCTCCATCCCGGCGAGCAGGCCAGCGGCAACGGAAAGTCCATATGGAACCGTGAAGACGGCGTCCCCTCCTGCACGGAAATTCCCTCAGGGACCCTAGACGACGGCACGCGAGAAACCGTCCTCTTCCTCTTGAGAGAGGGCCTGCCCTTGCCCTTCCCTCTGTCCCCCGTCTGGGGCTCGGGTAACTGTTAGTGTATATACCCTAGAGGCCATTACTATATCATACTAGCTTGTATATTACTTAATGGAAGCTTGGGATATTCACAGTTGTATAGACAATCTATTTAAAATGGTAGTATGCTACTTGGTTTGTCTCTACTTCAATATGTGCATGTGTTTCTTTTAGCATATCGCTTATATACATATTAGTAGAGCCCTTAGGATCTTTGCTTGATTACCAGCGTTGTGATGGCAGTCATACTCGTGGGGGCTGGGTAATCCATAAGCACATCCTTATACAGGTCCCTAGTCGTAGGACTATCGAGACAGGGCATCGATACTCCGGAGTAGACTAGCGTATGCGCTTCTCATCCCAGCGGGAGAGACGGTCTGTCCCACAGCCGTCGGTACGTCGTACTTGAGATAGTATGCGGGTGCTCGTTAGGTTACGAGTACACTAGACAGGACTCGTCGGGAACTGTTGGTTGGTATTATACCTATCGTCAGTTATCAGTTCCCAGGTGACATGAGTACAGCTTAGTCCGCCGACTTGACACTGTCACTTCTTCTCAAGTGTGTTCCCACTGTACTTAGATTACTACCCTACCACGGCTCAAAGGAGTCATGCAAACAGGTAGTAGTTGGGTGCAGTCCCGAAGCACTTGGAGGCAGTGACGGTTAGACATGATTCGTCTCTCCCGGTATTGGGGGTTGACATCGCGCTGTGTCTAGGAAAGTCATTACACGAGTAGTCCCTTGCCATGGCAAGCGAGATATACTGGTAGGTTTTCAGTGTTATCTCAGGGTGTTCTGGGCTACACTCCGACACGACTTGTACCGCTATTAGGGGACTGACGTTCGCCACCCCTAGGCCCGCCATGCGATGTATCAGATGAACAGACCGGACTGTACGGAGATTATCACATACAGGCTCAGTAGGAGTTCGGATGGGTTTACCTCATCGGCCTTCTTATCGACATCTACCTGGGGACCGTTATGTACAGCTAGTGCCGCTTGCGGTTTGTGGTTAAACCCACTGCCAGCGTAGTGTCGAGTCTTTAGAGTCCCACACAGAGAGTTTCCCTGCACTAAGCGAAACGTGTAGAGGCCGTATGGTTTTACGGCAGGGCTGCGATCACTTACGTGCACTTGTGTGCGTATGCTGTTCGGGCAGGCAATACTAGTAGGCTTTGGTTTAAGCCGGATCTTAGTATTGCACGGATGGATTTGTTTTGTCTACTGGGCATTCGCATTCTACGGAATGCGGATGCAGG
This sequence comes from Agapanthus africanus, assembly GCA_030015575.1. NCBI lineage: Eukaryota > Viridiplantae > Streptophyta > Magnoliopsida > Asparagales > Amaryllidaceae > Agapanthus > Agapanthus africanus. Next base: position 47,467,040 of record JASDDO010000026.1, on the reverse strand, counting down.
TGTGTATGCACAGTTTCGAGGAGCGATGAAGGAGGAGGTGCCTCATTAGGGTTTTGGTAGTTGGTTCGGCCAAAACCGTTATGTGGCAGGATCATTAGGGTTTTGGCAATTCGTTCGGTCAAAACCATTATGAGCCGGAGACATTATTAACTAATCCTTTTAGTGATAGTTTAGTGATGGCTAATTGCATTGACCATTTGACCACCTTGACCTCTCTTGACTTTGTTGACCCGTTGACCGGAGTTTACCATTGACCTTCATGAGAGGTCTACACTCCTCTTTGGATTTTCTTTTTCTTTTAGTTTATGAAAATGGTCAATTCAATGTAGCATCAACTTTATCATGAAAGGATTGGTAATGATGATAGTTTTGCATTATTGCAACCATGGTTCATTTCTTTAGCTCATAATTCATTTTCATTTCTCTCTCTTGTTCTTGTGAGAAAAAGAGAAAGAGCTCCATGGTTGCAAAACTCTCCTTCTTCTTCCTCCTCTTGATTTCTTCTTTTGATCTCATGTGTTGAGAGAAAAAGATCCCACAAAGACAAACACTTCCATATATCTCTACTACACAACCTAGGGCATCTAGACTAGCGATCTCGTTGCCCTAGTTGCCTCGGCTCGAGGTGGAGCTCGGTGTACATCTCTCGGATGGATCGTCTTCGATTCAAGGAGGCCGCGGAAGTGACCAAGATCCGGATGGTTCCTGGGAGCTTGGATGGACAAGCGAGACAGCGGAGAGAAGACCCGAAGGACCGGTTCCGTGAGGTATAATTTCTATGGCATAGTAGTTAAAGCCTCTAGTAGTTTGTTAGTTTCTAGTTTAGCAAAGATCCGGTTTTTAGTCCATGTTGCCTTGTGCTAAATAATTGTTTTTCGCCGTTTCCGCCTCCCCGTAAGAACCGGGGTGAGCAACGTGGACTTACAGTGGTATCAGAGCCTAGCTAAACATAAACTAGCAAGTTAGCAAAGTATTTAGAATATCGATCGGAAAAAAGTCGCAAAACACATCTGACAGAAACCAACTTTCTGTCGATTTTTTATACTGTTCAAAGAATTATTTGACATACATGAAAAATCGTCTCAGGGTTTTTATAGAACACACAGCAAAACTGAGCCTCTGACTCGGCCAACTCACCGCGGAAACGCGGCCAAACCATCGGTTTGGCCGCGGATCCGCGGCCGAGTTGACTCGGCCGCGACTCCGTTTTGCTGCAGTGTTCTTACTGTGTTGTTTTGGGATTTTTAATACAGTCTGTTTCTACCCAGATTTTCCAGAGAACAAAATGACTTTTGGGGTGGTTACAAATCCGTATTTTGATCGATATTCCGTACACTTTGGCTAATGAATATTTTCTGTGATGTGATATATGTATTGAACGTCCGCTAATCGCTATACGTCGATTAGTGGGGGTTATACATATCTGTGATCTGTAATGTTGATGGTTTGTGTATATGAACTCGTTGGATTGTCGCGGATGAATAGCCGGGGTGGATGTGAGATGAGAGTTTCTTTTTCTTTCATTCATTGTAAAATTTGTAAATTGATGTAATATTATTTGTATGGCCGCACAACCGGGTCGGGGTTGTAGCTGTCATTGTATAATTTCTTTTTACTGTTTTTGCTCCTAGGATAGACCCAAGGAGGGGTGCACAAACTACCGGGTATCTCGAAGTGCCGAGTGGCCTACTCACGGGTTGAGGGAGGTTGCTTCGCTTCGGGTACTTGGCGGGTAGTTTGCTTCACCCGTAAGGGTCTAGGGTGGGATTTGGCTATTCATCGCGACCGTGTAATCCGCTTTTCGTTGCAGGCTCGAACGAATCGCGAATTCCTAGTATATCCAAAGTGTTCATCTGTGATCTGGATTGGCTATCATTGTTATATATCTATATATGATATCTATTTAGGTGTTGCTTATGTTTTGCATCCGTGCTAGTCCAGTCCCCGCTCTGTCGTTAGTTAAGTAACCTAACGGGTGATGACGGGGCCCCGTGGCGAATGCAGATGGCATAAGCGTACGCCATATTTTGGTTGTTTTTTGCAATGGTAGGATAAAATGATGGGACGCATTGGAATTAATGCAAGAAAATAAACCAAGTAAAAGTCGTTGGAACACTTTCAAAACCACTCGGTTCTTTTCAAAAACCAGCTTTTTAAACGCGGAGCTCGAACCACTCCTTTTAAAAGCTATCTCGTTCCATCGATTATATCAAGTTCACTACGTTCACGGTTTCGCCAAAACCATTCGTAGCCCTCCGTCATTTCGTATGGATAGTCAATAGTATTCAAGCTGTGTTTGTTGGCCAAAGTCAAGGCACAGTGTTTGGTAGCTATTGGGTATTCATATGTAGCATAGATAGATGCGTTGGTTTGGGACAGTTGTACCGCCTTGTTGGCCAAAGTCAAGGGTATGTGCGGATGGGTTCAAATTAATCTGGATAATGACGGGTAGAACTTGACATGCGACTTATGATTTGTTGGCCAAAGTCAAGGTCATAAGAGCATGGGGCAAAAATCCACATCGGGAGTTTCAAAAGTACTGAAACTTGCTAGCGCTGCATACCATTTGGAGTGTGATGATTCTGATAGGATTCCTTCAATTTTGTCACGCGATGATATTTGGATCCCGATCCTACTGTGAGTATATGCTACTCCTCGGAAACTTTTTCACTTAACGATCAATGCTATAAACCAAGTAGGTGTCTAGAAAGGTGTTAGCGGGGCTACGCCCACAGGAAAAAGAGGTTACTTAATTAAGGAACTTCGCGAAAGCGTTGGAAAACCTCCCTCGAAGTACCGACACTGGCCTGGCTGAACGGTTAAGCAAGTATTGTACGGTGAGATTGATCCCGACTAATTCTTCCTTTATGGTTTGGGGAAGGATTCGAGAGACAGTGGGAGCCATCCTGTTTAGATAAATTAAAAACCAATCTAAACTTGCAAGAGCATCATGCTGAGTGTTTTCTTCTATCTCTCTTAATTGCAGCGACCCAGTGACCGCACCTAGGTTACATCTAGATAATAATATGACTGAATCTGACTGTTATGACTGGCAAAGGTCTATCCAGATGTCCATTGCCCATGACAAGCTGAGACACCTCTTGACTGATCCAACCCCTGTCGTCTCAGGTCCAGTTTCCCCTGTCACGGATATTGATATCCGTAGGACATCGGAAGAAGACTGTGCGAAAGCCAAGTGCCTCGTGTTAGCCTCAGTTGATGGTGTAAACCAGAGGCAGCACGAGAAGATGGACTTAGTTTTTATCTTCCTCCATAACAAAGATTTATTTGGAGAGCAATCTCGTATCGCAAGATATGAGACCTCGAACGAATTGCTTCAAGCGAGATTGGCTATCGGGTCATCTGTACGGGGCAACGTCCTTACAGAGACCGGCTCTTTTGAGCTCACGGACCTGAAGACCACGTTGAAGAATGGGTCAGATGCTGACTTAGTTCAACAGTCTCTACCTACTACCCTGAAGGAAACCAGGGAAGTAGAAAGAAAGGGAATGGCAGAAGTTTCGAGAATGGATGTAGTAAAAGAGGGATGTTCCTATTATTACGGGAATGAACATGGGCAGAAGGATTGCAGGGCTTGCAAAGCCAGTAGCCAGAATTCGAAGCATGTTGTGGCTTCGGCTTCGGGTGTGTTTGAAATAGAGAACTGTATGTCAGTTAACCCTACTTCCTGGGTATTGGATACCGGATCAGGATCTCATATCTGTAATTCGTTACAGGCTCTGAGAAACCGTAGGGTTATCAAGAAAGGTGATATGACTCTCAGGGTTGCTAACAGAATGAGCATGTATGCTGAATCCGTAGGGGAATATCATCTAGGACTGACAACTGGGCAGATATTGATTCTGCGTGACTGTTTTTATGTACCAGGTGCGACTTGTAATATCATATCTGTATCCTTACTTTCTAAGGAAGGATATGATTTTACTTTTGTAAGCGATGTAGTAAACATCCACCTAAATCAAGTTCTGATTGGGTCAGGTACATTGAAAAACGGTATATACGTTTTGAATCAAGCTCGGGTCTTCAGTGTCCAGAACACACTTAAAAGAAAGTCTCCGGAATTAAATCAGGCTTTCTTATGGCATTGTTGACTGGGTCGCATTAATGAGACACGGTTAACAAAGTTACATAAAGAAGGATACTTGGATCCGTTCGAGTATCAGTCTTATGTCACTTGTGAATCTTGTCTCATGGGAAAGATGACAAAGACTCCGTTCACTGGACACGGAGAAAGAGCGAGCGAGCTCTTGGGACTCACACACAGTGACGTGTGTGGTCCAATGTCTACACATGCGCGAAGTGGTTATTCATACTTCATTACTTTCACAGATGATTTCTCTAGGTATGAGCATGTCTTCTTGATGAAGCACAAATCCGAGGCCTTTGAGAAATTTCAGGAATACAAGAATGAAGTTGAAAAACAAATAGGCAAAAGTATCAAGACACTGAAATCTGATCGAGGTGGTGAATACTTGAGTGCCGAGTTTCTGGGCTACTTAAAAGAGAATGGAATTCTCTCTCAGCTTACTCCTCCATACACACCACAACACAACGGTGTATCGGAAAGGCGGAATCGAACCCTATTGGATATGGTTCGTTCCATGATGAGTAAGGCTGAGTTGCCGCGATCTTTCTGGGGTTATGCACTAGAATCAGCTGCATATCTTTTGAACCGAGTTCCAACTAAGACTGTGCCTACTACACCATATCAGATGTGGTGTGGGAAGAAACCCTATCTTAATCACATTAAGACATGGGGATGTCCAGCTTTTGTCAAAAAGCAGCATGCGGACAAGCTCGAGGCACGCTCAGTACAGTGTAAGTTTGTGGGATACCCAAAGAACTCCAAGGGGTATCTTTTCTATTACGCAGAGGAACAAAAGGTTTTTGTTTCTCGTCATGCCCGCTTCTTGGAAACTGAGTTTTTGGAAAACCAGATAAGTGGGAGCGCAATAAAACTGGAAGATATTCCAGAACCACGAGCTATTACTGAAAGCTTAGTAGAACCAGAGGGTTCAAAAGAACAGGACATCCCAGCGCCACTCCGTAGGAGTAGTAGGCAGTCTCATCCGTCCGAGAGATACTACGGTTTTCTCATAGACGGGGATAGAGAGGATTGCACTATGGATTATGGTGAGCCTACTAGCTTCCAGCAAGCCATTCAGAGCGGTGACTCGGTAAAATGGCTGGATGCAAAGCGGACCGAGATGGAGTCCATGTACACCAACAAAGTTTGGACTTTGGACTTTGCTCCAGATGAGGTAAAACCCGTAGGCTGCAAATGGATCTTCAGAAAGAAGATTGGTGTAGATGGGCAGGTTGAAACCTATAAAGCTAGACTTGTTGCAAAGGGTTTTCGTCAAAGACCTGGTTTGGACTATGACGAGACCTTTTCTCCAGTGGCTATGTTGAAATCCATTCGGATCCTTCTTGCCATTGCTGCCTTCCACGATTATGAAATCTGGCAGATGAACGTAAAGACGACTTTCCTAAATGGAAATTTGGAAGAGTGCATCTATATGGATCAGCCGGAGGGATTCATTCAGAGTGGGAGCAGCGGTAAAGTGTGCAAGTTGCTCAAGTCTATCTATGGACTGAAGCAGGTAGCGCGGAGTTGGAACATCTGCTTTGATGATACTGTCAAGGAATTCGACTTTATCAAAAACCCAGATGAACCATGCATTTACAGTAAGATTCTAGGGAGAACTGTGGTATTCCTCGTCTTGTACGTGGATGACATTCTCCTAATAGGAAATGATATTCCTATGCTACAGTCAGTCAAAGGATTCTTGTCGCAGAGGTTCTCCATGAAGGACCTGGGCGATGCCAACTACATTCTGGGGATCCAGATCTATCGTGATAGATCTAAGAGGATGTTGGGACTTTCACAGTCAAGGTACATTGACACCATACTGAAAAGATTCAGTATGGAAGATTCCAAGCGCGGTAATTTACCGGCTTGTCACGGGATCACCCTCTCCAAAGAGATGTCTCCCAAGACTGGCTTGGAAAGGGATCGCATGTCTATTATACCCTACGCTTCTGCGGTAGGCTCTATAATGTATGCGATGTTATGTACCAGACCAGATGTAGCATACGCATTAAGCGTTGTAAGCCGGTATCAGTCGAACCCAGGGGAGAAACACTGGATAGCGGTAAAGAACATTCTCAAGTACCTGAGAAGGACTAAGGAGATGTTCTTGGTGTATGGCGGAAAAGACCTCCAGCTCGAGGCCTTTGCTGACTCCAGCTTCCAGAGTGACAAGGATGACTCCAAGTCCATGTCGGGTTATGTTTTTACCCTCAATGGAGGGGCAGTTTGCTGGAAGAGTTCCAAGCAAGAGACCGTTGCTGACTCAACTATGGAAGCGGAGTACATAGCTGCTTGCGATGCCGCAAAGGAAGCTGTCTGGATGAAGAAGTTCCTCACGGAGCTTCAGGTGGTTCCTACCATTGTTGATTCAATACCGCTGTATTGCGACAACAACGGCGCTATAGCTTTAGCGAAGGAACCCAGGTCCCATCAGAAGTCCAAGCACATTTTGAGGCGGTACCACCTGATCAGGGAGATCGTAGATCGCCGAGAGATCGAGGTGAGGAGAGTAAATACGGAGAATAACACTGCAGATCCACTCACGAAGGCCCTACCCCAGACTCAGTTCGAGCGGCTGATCGAGATGATAGGTCTTCGATACGCCAGTACATGGCCTTAGTGCAAGTGGGAGATTGTTAGTGTATATGCCCTAGAGGCCATTACTGTATCATACTAGCTTGTATATTACTTAATGGAAGCTTGGGATATTCACAGTTGTATAGACAATCTTGCTCAAAATGGTAGTATGCTACTTGGTTTGTCTCTACTTCAATATGTGCATGTGTTTCTTTTAGCATATCGCTTATATACATATTAGTAGAGACATTAGGATCTTTTCTTGATTACCAGCGTTGTGATGACAGTCATACTCGTAGGGGCTGGGTAATCCATAAGCACATCCTTATGCAGGTCCCTAGTCGTAGGACTATCGAGACAGGGCATCGATACTCCGGAGTAGACTAGCGTATGCGCTTCTCATCCCACCGGGGGAGACGGTCTGTCCCACAGCCGTCGGTACGTCGTACTTGAGATAGTATGCGGGTGCTCGTTAGGTTACGAGTACACTGGACAGGACTCGTCGGGAACTGTTGGTTGGTATTATACCTATCGTCAGTTATCAGTTCCCAGGTGACATGAGTACAGCTTAGTCCGCCGACTTGACACTGTCACTTCGCCTCGAGTGTGTTCCCACTGTACTTAGATTACTACCCTACCACGGCTCAAAGGAGTCGTGCAAACAGGTAGTAGTTGGGTGCAGTCCCGAAGCACTTGGAGGCAGTGACGGTTAGACAGGATTCGTCACACCCGGTATTGGGGGTTGACATCACGCTGTGTCTAGGAGAGCCATTACACGAGTAGTCCCTGGCCAGGGCAAGCGAGATATACTGGTAGGTTTTCAGTGTTATCTCAGGGTGTTCTGGGCTACACTCCGACACGACTTGTACCGCTATTAGGGGACTGACGTTTGCCACCCCCGTAGGCCCGCCATGCGATGTATCAGACGAACAGACCGGACTGTACGGAGATTGTCACATACAGGCTCAGTAGGAGTTCGGATGGGTTTACCTCATCGGTCTTCTTATCGACATCTACCTGGGGACCGTTACGTACAGCTAGTGCCGCTTGCGGTCTGTGGTTAAACCCACTGCCAGCGTAGTGTCGAGTCTTTAGAGTCCCACACAGAGAGTTTCCCTGCACTGAGCGAAACGTGTAGAGGCCGTATGGTTTTACGGCAGGGCTGCGATCACTTACGTGCACTTGTGTGCGTATGCTGTTCGGGCAGGCAATACTAGTGGGCTTTGGTTTAAGCCGGATCCTAGTATTGCACGGATGGATTTGTTTTGTCTACTGGGCATTCGCATTCTACGGAATGCGGATGCAGGTGTGTATGCACAGTTTCGAGGAGCGATGAAGGAGGAGGTGCCTCATTAGGGTTTTGACAGTTGGTTCGGCCAAAACCGTTATGTGGCAGGCTCATTAGGGTTTTGGCAATTCGTTCGGTCAAAACCATTATGAGCCGGAGACATTATTTACTAATCCTTTTAGTGATAATTTAGTGATGGCTAATTTTATTGACCATTTGACCACCTTGACCTCTCTTGACTTTGTTGACCCGTTGACCGGAGTTGACCATTGACCTTCATGAGAGGTCTACACTCTTCTTTGGATTTTCTTTTTCTTTTTGTTTATGAAAATGGTCAATTCAATTTAGCATCAACTTTATCATGAAAGGATTGGTAATGATGATAGTTTTGCATTATTGCAACCATGGTTCATTTCTTTAGCTCATAATTCATTTTCATTTCTCTCTCTTGTTCTTGTGAGAAAAAGAGAAAGAGCTCCATGGTTGCAAAACTTTCCTTCTTCTTCCTCCTCTTGATTTCTTCTTTTAATCTCATGTGTTGAGAGAAAAAGATCCCACAAAGACAAACACTTCCATATATCTCTACTACACAACCTAGGGCATCTAGACTAGCGATCTCGTTGCCCTAGTTGCCTCGGCTCGAGGTGGAGCTCGGTGTACATCTCTCGGGTGGATCGTCTTCTACTCAAGGAGGCCGCGGAGGTGACCAAGATCCGGATCGTTCCTTGGAGCTTGGATGGACGAACGGGACAGCGGAGAGAAGACCCGAAGGACCGGTTCCGTGAGGTATAATTTCTACGGCATAGTAGTTAAAGCCTCTAGTAGTTTGTTAGTTTCTAATTTAGCAAAGATCCGGCTTTTAGTCCATGTTGCCTTGTGCTAAATAATTGTTTTTCGCCGTTTCCGCCTCCCCGTAAGAACCAGGGTGAGCAACGTGGACTTACAGTAACTGTGGACGTCTCTGGCCGCCGCCAGAGAAACTACCAGATGCCGTCGACGAAGCAGACGGCCCTACCGCCGGCAGAGGATCCGGCGGAAGGCATGAGCTAGCCGGGGGCTCGGCCGCGCCACTAGCCTCCTTCTGGCGTGAGCAGCCCGAAGAGTGGGAGCGAACCATGTATTCGAAAGGAAGAAGAAAGCCGAGCAGCAACGACTCAAGGAAGAGGGGAAAATGAAAGATTGGGGGCCCTGGGACGGGCCCCACCCTTGTTTATTGCTGCATATGGCCTCATCCAACGGCGACCGTCATCTCCCACCGAAACAACCCCCTTGACCAGCGGCTCCGATCCCTCCACGTGTCGACCCTGCGCTGGACCGCGTCCCATTTGACGCCGCAGGCCTGCATACGTCGCGTCAGCCAATCGACGCTTGACGCGTGGACCGTCGCTTCAGTTGCAGAGTGCACGAACCGGCGCACCTTCTTTAAATGCAGAGATCTCGCCTTGATTCGCTAGCGGAAAAGACAACCGGCGGCCCGAGGACTCGTCCCGACTAAGCCCGAGAAAGGAGCTCACCCCGGGAGACCTGGCAGTCTACTCCTGGCCCGACCCGTTAGCTGGTCGGGATAAGAGTGGGGGGCTAATGATGATGCTCAATATTGACGACCTCCAAGATCAGGACACGTGGCAGATGACATGTCCCAAGACTCAGAAGAAAGGGCCCATAGGGGCCGGCCAGGCCACCCTGTGCCCGAACTGTAAGCACAAGCTGGCCCTCCTCGGGGCCCCCTGCGAATTAGCCTCCTCGGCCCCTCAGCTCGCATCGAGCTGCCACAGGACCAAGACTCCTCGGCCTCCTCGCTCGTCCCCGAGCTCCAGCCGAGGCCGTCTTCCTCGGCCCTCCGACCAACTCCACCACTCACAGGCGTAACCGCCGCTCTGCGAATCTCGCCATGCGCAGATTTTACGCCAGCAACATCCCACGTTCCACGCCATTACGATCCCCATTAATGGGCGATCCGCTCTCTACGCGGGAGTGACGTCGGGAGCGTAACTGCCGGCGAGATTCTCGCGCCTGCTGCTGCGTGCCACCACCGTTATATAAACCCCCATCGCAGGGTCAGGTAAGTCATTCTTTACTCATCTAAGCCGTTACTCTGCTCGGATCCCATCACTAACTTGATCGTCGGAGGGTCCTTGGTGGTACCAAACCACCCCGGGACTTCTTTGCAGGTACTCGGCACCAAACTTCTCATACCACCTTTTCCACCAAAACCCATTGAGACCCATACGCAACAGAAGACAATCATCAGAATCCACCGGGAGATCGACGGAAGACAACATCTGACGGAGACCCGAAAAGGACCTCCATCACCTTGTCATTGGAAAAAGTTTTTCTCCTGCATAGGGGAAAAAGTTTTTCTCCTGTATATAATGGGGAAAAAATCAACTTTCCAAAAATTTTTGTGATGCCCGACCGACATCGTCTGTCTTGATCGTCATGGCCTAATGTAAATCTTTGACCGTTGATTGGGTAATGGGAAGAGTTCTATTGTTTGTAAACTGTTTATTTCGCGACCATCTATTGCAAGTGCAAAAAGTATCAAACTCACACACTCGATTGATTAAGATGAACGGTGTCCATCATCAAATAAAAAGCTGTGGAAAATTGAATTTTAGACATATAGCAGAGAAACTGGATACACACAATTCTCATAAATAATCTATGGTTTTTATGTTTTGCTAGCATGTGCTGTATAGAAATTAATAATAGAATAATTATTATAGAGATGGAACACCACAGAATGATGGGGTCCAAATACAGCTAGGAGAGTGGCTGTACTTGTAAAGGGGCTAAATATATATTCTTCTCATTAAAAAACTTCGGATTCTCTTGTTTTTGGAACAAAAAACACATCAAAGGATAGGTGAGTGGTGGTCCATGTTGTAAAGATGAAGACTAGGTTTGTCCAATATTTCTTTTGTTTATATGAAGATAAATTAGAGAAAATAAAATATTTCACTTAACCAATTTCAATTTTCAAAACCCTTATATGCAAAATGAATAATATAATCGTTCGTTTTTTCCTATGAATTTGTATTTCAATTGACAAAGTTTCACCGAGTTGCATGAATACTATAATAAAATTTCTTTTCTTTATCCACCAGATAACTTTATCTACAATATCATATAAATTGAGTACATCTATTTTAGAGGAATCACGAGACAGCTATAAAGTTTATAATTACAAAGATCTTTATGGAAAAAATATTGTTCCGGTCACCGCATTCTTCCTCAGAATAATTTTCGGAAAGATCTAAGTAAAACCTTTCCATTTAAAATATAAAATTAAAGATTCGGCTGTCTACAAATTGGTATCATAGCCCATAACCGTGGTTTGAATTTGAATATTGTGAAGCACATGGGACATAACTATATCCGATGGATGTTACGAAGGATGCTGAAATCCGTTCAAATATATATATATATCACACAAAAAGATTTATGTGTGGAAATTAAGATTAAATTTATCTTAAAAAGAAGGCAAAGTGGAATGAAACTAAGATTGGTTGCCGTGAGGAATCAATGTTGGAAGTCCATAGACTCTTTAAAGAGAGGAGCACTACAAAAAAGGCTTTCTATTCAAAGCTTCAAGAGCTATAGTGTTGCATTAAAAGGAACCTTATACTTTACCTCTTAAGTGCACAAACAACAAATAAACAATTGTGGAGGTCAATTTCCCTCTTTTTTAGATGCTTGAATTTTTTCATCTTTTTTGTGTCTGATTTGATTGATGATTTTGAAGCTGATGCTAAAGAAAAGAAAGAAAGCACCTTGATCACCAAAACACAACAATTTCGGGTTAAAAACATTAATTGATTATTATGCATCAATTCTATACGTCTGGACCTACCTGTGTTATTTCAAATGCTATATAGGGCTTTGGTTTCAATATCTTAAGTCCATTTAAATTGAAGTGGGCTTTGCCTTAAGGTTGGTTTTTGCAGGTGTGGTCCAACAGTGGGACAAATAAAATTAAGGGTAACCAATGAGCAGCAGATGAGTTGGTATGAGCGCTCTCTCTCTTGAGGAGAGTGGAATTCAAAACTCAGAAACCCCAGGAGCGGAGGTGGACACAAACTAACACTTCCGGGAAAAAGTCATGGGTCCTCTGGGTGTGTGTCATGTGCTTGTGTGTGATGTGTGCATGTGTGTATTTGTGTGTGTTGTATGTATAGATTAGAGGCTTACGCGCCACTGCTAAAAAATAAAATAATGGGTAAACTTCATAAAGCATCATCGATCGGCACCGGTTCAAGAATAAAGGGTAAACTTCATAAAGCATCATCGATCGGCACCGGTTCAAGTCTTTTTTCTGCCTATTTTTTATTTTAGTTTCTCATTACCAAGCAAATCCACTAAAAACTGGATTAGAAAAGAGAGTATTGGTAACAAGGTAGGTGTTGAATATAGTTCCCTCAAGGAAATTATTGTAATCTCAAGCAGTCGATTTTGATGATTGTGGATGGACCTATACGGATAGAACAGTCTCACTCGAGATGATAGTATACTATCTGATTTGACTTTATCATCATGTACATGTCTTGTGTTGGAGATAGTGCCCTCAGAGTCAATTATTGGATCACAGGCACGTGATTGCAATGATTGAGGAAGGACCTATCCCGGTAGGACAGTCTTACTCGAGATGATAGTATGCTATCTGGTTTACCTTTATCATCGTGTACTGCTTTAGGTGGCATGACAGGTCGCTATTGCACGTTGATAGAGCCCCTAGGATTCTTGCTTGACTACCGGCAGTATGAGGGCGATCATATACGTGGGAGCTGGTAGTCTATAAGCACATCCTTAAAAGGTCCCTAGTCGTGGGAGTTTCGAGATAGGGCATCGATACTCCAGAGTAGACTAGTGTATACAGTCGAGACCCCGACGAGGGGCGGTGGCCGGTCTCACAAGCCACTGGTGTCAGTTGGTTCACCTAAGATGTATACAGGTGCTCATTGGGTTATGAGTACACCGGACAGGACTCGCCGGGAACATGCTAGTTGGTCTTATACCTGACGTCAGATAGCAGTTCCCTGGTGACATGTGTACAGGTTAGTTCATCGACCTGGGGATCGTCATTTGTCTCGTGTGAGTTCCCACTGTACTTTGATTACTACCCTACCACGGCTCAAAGGAGTCGTGCAAACAGGTTTTAGTTGGGTACAGTCCCGAGCCACATGGAGGCAGTGAGCGGATCTTCAGGGGTTCGTCTCTCCCGGTATTGGGGGTGAGGTCGCGCTGTGTCTAGGAGAGCCATTACACGAAGACCTTGGCCAAGGCAGGAGATTTACTGGTAGGTATTCCAGTAGTATCTCAGGGTGTTCTGGGCTACACTCCGACACGACTTGTACCGCTTTTGGGGGTCTGATTTTTACCAACCCCCTAGGCCCGACATGGGATGCTCATAGACGAACCGGACTGTACGGATATTGTCACTGACAGGCTCAGTAGGGTGTCAGGATGAGTTCACTCATCGACGTCCCTTTTAGTCAATAGCTGGTGGCCCGTCACGTATTGGCTTATACCTCTGACGTGCTAGTGGTTAAATCCACAGCCATAGTATTGACGAGTCTTTAGAGTCCACCACACTTTCAGTTACTCAAGCTTTCGGGCGAAACGCTGTAGAGGCTGTATGGAGATATGGCAGGGTCCGATCAGATACGTGCGGTATTGCACGGATCAGGATCGGACGGTTTGTACCAGTGGCCGTATGGTTATATGGCAGGGTTCGATCAGATACGTGCGGTATTGTACGGATCAGGATCGGACGGATATTACTAGCCGGCTTTGGTTTAAGCCGGATCCTAGTATAGTACAGTGTAGATTTTGTCTCATTGCATTTGTATCCGGACGGAATACAGATGCGGGTGTGTATGCACAGTATCGGGGTTTTCCTGTAATTTATTACGGGACCAGTTTTCTGGAGTTGCCAGTTTGCATCCGGCCGGTTTTCCTTTGTTCTTTCCCGGCCGGACTTTTCCGATGGAGGGTGTTATTTGCAAGTTTGCAAATAACACTTTGTGGAGGATTTTCTTGCAAATGTATTTATTATGAAAGCATCTTTTTGATACCATTCTCATCACTTGCTTTTTGATGATAAGAAAGGATTAGAGTTTGATGTGAGATGGTTATGATTATGTTTTGGATGTGGTCACCACTTGTGCTCCTACCATCACCTCCATTCATGCTTCATATTCTTTCCTCCACCATTTTTCTAAGTTCATAAGTTTTCCATGGTTGAGAGAGAAGAAAATGAGAGCTTCATCTTTGAGAGAGTAGCATTCTTGATCTCATTTTTCATGTTAAGAAAAACGCAAGCACCATTTTTCTTATCCTGTTTCCTCCATCATCTTCAAATGGCAACAAACCCAAATGAGACATAGCCTCTACACTACACTTCCTACAACAAATCTTGGACGCGTCGACTCGCTAGCTTCGCGCCCGAGTTGCCTCGGTATTGAAGTGGGAGCCCGTAAAAGATGCAGGCGATGTGGTGCCCTTTCCGACGAGGAGGAGACGGACGGAGATCCCGCGAGGAGAATGGAGTGGAGATGAAGACCGGAGGACTCGGATCAGTCGGTACATCTCTTCCCTTTCTTGTTAGTAGCTTAGACTTGTTAATGGTTCGATCCGGGTGTTTAGTGCGCGGTGGTGCCGATTTGCTAAGTCAGCAAAAATTAAAGTTTATCACCGTTTCCGCATTTTGCCGTCGGATTGACGGCCGGGGCGCCGCCGTGCACTTACAGTGGTATCAGAGCCTCGCCATTAACTTTGTCTAGCTTCGTTTGATGTGTTTTTCAGTTCCGATCGACCAAAATTCCAAAAACCCAATTTTACCTCACATCAGTTTTCTGTTGAATTTTTCCTTGCTCCAAAAATTTTTCAGGTTGCACAAAACTGATGTACAAGAATTTCTAAGAATACTGGAAAAGTTCGACATAGTGATTCGACACCTGGAGCGCGGAACCGCGGCCAAACCCCCCCTTGGGCCGCGGTTCCGCCGCACATTTGATTGGTCACTGTATCATATTTTTCCAGTGGGCTTCTGCGCTTATTTTGGGTGTTTTGGAATATTAAATTTGGGCCCAGGATTTCTGTGAGTGCTGCAGTATTGCTTTGGGGCCCACTTGTTAATTTTTGATCAATCGGAAAATTTTAAACACATTATTTCACAGTATTTACATTATATCTGCGACCGTGAATGTCACTCGATCGGTAAATCCGGTCTAACTGCTATCGCCCGGTTAGATGGATTTGCGAACGTGACTTTCACGTTGATGTTTTGTGTTTATGCTGTGATGTTGCGGATCGGTCGTGGGGATAGCCTGGATGCAATGCTAGTACAGTGTTGTTGTATTATGTACATTTGATATTGCGGGGCGAGCGTCCGACATGTGGACTGCCGTCACTGCCTGTTTGTATTATTCTTTTTTGGGCACGACCTGGTTGCGGTCGATGTACCCGGTGTATGTATATTTTACATTCTGTACTAGGATTACCCCGCGGAGGGGTGCACGGATAGCCGGGTTCTGGAAGGCAACAAGCCCGCATCTCATGGCATTGAGACGGAGGGGGCTTCACTCTGGGATTGACGGGCTATTCGCCGCACTCGTAGGGGGTACAGGTTGACCCAGGAGGGGTGCCCAAGTTGCCGGATTCCGTGGAGTGCCGGGTGGTCCATTCACGTCGCTGAAGGGGGCTGCCTCGCTTCAGGTCTTGGCGGGTGACTTGCCGCACCCGTAGGGGTCTAGGATTTCATTGCACAGGCTATCCACACGACCAGGGGAACGTCGGGTTTCAGTAGTGGCTCTGTGAAACCTGGGGATCCCAGATATTTGTATTGTTCTGTGATGCTGTACATTTCTGTGATGTTGCATTTCTTATCACGCCTTGAGCGAATATAATATATTGGTATATATATTAGTAGATGTTGTATATGCTTTTCATCCGCGCTAGTCCAGTCCCCGCTCTGCCATTAGTTAGCTAACCTAACGGGTGATGACGGGACCCAGTGGCGAATGCGGATGGCATATACGTACGTCAGTATATTTTCGTTCTTTATTGGTGTGATCAATTGATGGGACTGCATTGATTCGGATCAATGCAAGTTAAACAAACCTAATCTGATGTTGTTGGAACACTTTTCAAAAAGCTGTTATTGCAAGGACGTTCACTTTTGTTTTGCATCGTGGTATTCATTTGGAATATCCTGCTCCTCAGTCGACGAGGCAAGGGCCGAGATCCCTTCACTGGGAGTGACCCCTTGGACAGAAGTTTGCGTCAGGGCATTAACTTCACTATAGCCGATTACTTTTGCTTTGCACCGTGGTATTCAGTTGGAATATCCTGCACCCCATTCTACGGGGAAAGAGCCGAGATCCCTTCACCGGGAGTGACCTCTTTAGTGAAGGTTTTCGTCACTATATTTTCTAAAAAGCTATCAGTTCCTTCAACGATATCAAGTTCACTACGTTAAAGGTTTTCGCCAGAAACCATTCATAGCCCTCCGTCGTTTCATATGGGTAGTCAATAGTATTCAAGCTGTGTTTGTTGGCCTTAGTCAAGGCACAGTGTTTGGTAGCTATTGGGTATTCATATGCTGCATAGATAGATGTGTTGGTTTGGGACAGTCGTATAGCCTTGTTGGCCTTAGTCAAGGGCTTGTACGGGTGGGTTCAAATCAACCTGGACAATGACGGGCAGAACTTGACATGTGACTTATGATTTGTTGGCCTTAGTCAAGGTCATAAGAGCATGGGGCAAAAATCCACATCGGGAGTTTCAAAAGAACTGAAACTTACCAGATATGCGCATACCTTCTGGAGTGTGATACCGTGAGCGGATTCCGTCACGTTGTCATGCGATGATAGTTGGATCCCGATTCCCACTTGTTTGTCCCAATCAGAGCAAAGCTCTGTTTAAATTCCAAGGTGGAAAAAGAAGCAATGCTTCTATTTTTCTCCAATCAGAGCAAAGCTCTGTCTTGAAAATTAAAAGGAAAATTAAAGTTAAAATAAAAAATTAAAAAGAAAATTAAAGTTAAAATAAATGAAGTAGCGTACTCTAAAAGAGCAAACCTCTAAAAAAAAAAAAATTGCGCAAGTGCGCAGTTGCGCGACACGTGTCACGCAGCTGCGCAGTGCGCAACTGCGCAGTTGCGCAGTGCGTGACACGTGTCAGCGCGCAGTTGCGCAAGCAAAAAAAAAAATTCAGTTGCGCGACACGTGTCTGCGCAGTTGCGCAAGCACAGCTGCGCGACACGTGTCACGCGCTGGGAGAGTTGCGCAAAACATAATAAATCTTTTCTGTTTTTTTGTTAAAACAAGAAGATTTCTTCTGTAAAACAGAGCCCTTCGGATTAAAGATCCAACGGTGGGGAAAATTCCCCAAATCACTCAGAGAATAATCTCTTTAACAAACTTTAACTAATTTATGGGCACTATAAAAAGGACCCTAGACCTCATTTCAAAAGGGGGGAAGATCTTGCTAAAAAAAAAGTAGAAGAGAACTCTTGAGAACTCTTGAAGAATAAAAAAAAAGGTAAAAACCTTTAAAAGAAGAGAAATTCTCTTATGTACAAGATCATAGATCTTCAACGATAAATAAATAAATAAATAAAATAGTGCCTTGCACTTGTTTTATGAACCATCGGTTCTTGAACCTGAAAGGTTATTAAATTAATAGTGCTTTGCACTTTCATGAACCTTTGGTTCTCTGAGATAAGAAAAAACAAGAAAAAAAAACTTGTTTCTAAATCAAATAGTGCTTTGCACTTATTTTATGAACCATCGGTTCTTGAATCTAGAAGATTCTCAAATTAACAGTATCTTGCACAAATGCAATGCATTAATTAAAGGGCCAGACCCAAATCAAAATGACCTGACAGGCCAAAATAAATTGCAAGGCAATAAATGGGCAGAGCCCAAATAAATTGATGCTTTGCATCCTTTATATAAGGGCAGAGCCCAAAATAAAATTGATGCCTTGCATCATTCCTAAAAGGGCAGAGCCCAAAACAAATTGATGCTCTGCATCCTTTCTGGGCAAGGCCCAAATAAAAATAAAAAAAGAAATGCAATACAAAGGCAAATAAAATGTTGAACATTTCAACTGGACTTAGCCCAATTTTGGCCATAAGTCCTTAAATTAAATTGACTGAGCAAAATTGCTCTTCTAAATCAATTTACATCCGGTTCGAGGGTACATCTCCGAACTCCTTTGACATCCGTCGTTGTAATTCCTCAACGACGTCAAAGAGGTGACGAGTCCCAACGACCACACATCGATATGGACTGCGGGGTCCTTAAACTCGTGGACCGAAACGTCCTTAAACTAATATCGGACCGAGACGTCCTTAAACTAATATTGGACCGAAACGTCCTTAAACTAATGATGGACCGAAACGTCCCTAAACTAATGACGGACCGAAACGTCCCTAAACTAATATCGGACCACCACGTCTCTAAACTGGAATATGGACCACCACGTCCCTAAACTGGCACAATAGAGCCCAAATGCTCTTTTGTCGGATCTAAACGGTCCCGTTAAGTTGATCTTAGTCTCAAACTGGACTAACGTATCCTTAACAAACGTTTGAGTCGATCTTAGCTTCAAAAATGGCTAACGTATCCTCCAAACAGACTTTAGTCCCAAATTGGACTATGAATCTCCCAAACTGGAACAATAGAGCCCAAACGCTCTTTTGTCGGATCTAAACGATCACGTTAAGTTGATCTTAGTCTTAAATAGGACTAACGTATCCTTAACGAACGTTTAAGTTGATCTTAGCCGCAACGCGACTAACGTATCCTTAAACTAAAAACACCAAACCCAAATCTAAGTAAATACGGATTTGGACTAATCCACGTCCTACGGGCGACGGCATTACTCAGTCTCCGTATACAATCCACGGGCAACCACAAACAAAACAAACACACACGACACGAAGTGAAATTCTGGAGAAGGAGAAAGTTGTTACCGCGATGCGGTAGTGTAATTAACTGCAGGGGCTTGCGCCTGCAGGGAAGAGCGTCCCCACAATCAAAAACCCCTCACCCTGAGGGGGAATCTGACGAAGTCTGCTACATCGGCCGCATCCGTCTAAACCTCCGATACACGGTGCCATAAATCAACTTGGCATCTTCGGAGAGGTAGACGGATAAAACCAATTAGCATCTGCCCCGAATCCCAGCGTCAGGACATCGCGGTCCTGTGCGCCGCCGTTCGGAGGGGAACACCACTGATGAGTTGGTTTACTCCTCGGGTGACCCCGACTAATTCTTCTTTCAGGTTTGGAGGAGAATTTGAGGTACAGTGGGAGGTTTCCAGATTAGATAAATTGGTAACCATTCTGATCTAGGATAGAGTGCACGCTGAGTGTTTCTTTTCTCTCTCTCTCTGGCAGCGACCATTGACCCGACCCTAGACTATGACTCAGTGACCAAGTTGACCGAACCTTCTTAACACTGGCTTTTGAATTGTCAGAGTTGCAGACCTCATTGCCACTCCTACTTTTACCCTTTTCTCCAGGACACCCCGTATTACTGCGAACGTCCACTTCCATTGGACAAAACCATCGTATGGTTAGATACGAACTCGAAGGAATTCGAGGATGGTTTCCGGTTCTGGAGAAAACGGATAGGACTATTCAGTTGTCTTTTCTTTTTACCTTCTCTTAGGCTGCGAGTACTCCTTGGTTTAGGAGTAGTACACCTATTACGCAAATTGGATAGTCTTCTTCCAAACCATAGGCTGGTGCCGACCGGTAGGGAATGAAGAAAACCAGTTAGCCTAAACGGTGTACAGAAGGCATTAAGTTCAGACAAAGAAAGGGATTAGTAAGAGGGCAAAGTAAATTGCGACTGCTATTCACGACCAAACCAAGTATTTCTTCGCCAGTCCTAAATCACCTTTGTATTTCTCCAGGACACTCCGTATTACTACGAAGATCCCAGTTTATTGGATAATCCATCGTATGGTTATATACGAACTCGAAAGGAACTTGTTCCAGTTCGGGGATGGATCCTGGTTCAGGGGAAATAGGAATAAAGTACATTCAGGTGTCTTTTATCTTCACCTTCTCTCGCGTTGCGAGTGCTCCTAGGATTAGGACAGTACACCCTTTATGCTTTTTGGATAGTCTTCTTCCAAACCATAGGCTGGTGCCAAACGGTAGGGAAGGAAGAAAACCATTTGGCCTAAGGGGTGTGCAGAAGGTAATGACTAAAGACATATAAAGGGATTTGGAGAGGTGGCAAAGAATTATACGGTTAAAGTTGTGAATCTGGATAATGGTAGAGGCATTACTAGGCATACCAGGATACCCCAACGAAACATTTCAATGTTTCAATTTCACTGTGTACTGTTAATGGAAAACTGATTTCCCGATTAGACACTTACTCCAGGGTATGTATTTACCAGGTATGATTCTCACATCTGTATGGTTTTACAGATGATGAGTGGGAGTAAGTTATTGGGAATTTGGTGATCATCCTCATTATATCGGGATTCGTTGTAATTGGTGATATTTGAGGATGCCACCTGGGTTGTTTGCCGGTCGGCAAATATTTGGTTTTGAATATTCGCTGTTGTGCACCAATTTCAAATTGATATATCTGTACGTCTATTTTCATAGAGTGAGATATACCTTTTGATATTATGTCGATGACATTTACCTATATCAGTGGATGGTTAGGTAAGGAGCATTGAACAACGGTGTAATTCTTCTTAACCAAAAGTACAGTTTTCAACCTACGACACACAGTGATTGAGTCGCAAGACTCAAGGGACTTATACAGAGTATTGTATATTGTCCAGGGTCCATCAGGACAGAGGGGTTGGTCCTCGTACTATATTCAGTTTACTTATGACTTATCTAGTTTTTAGACAGGTGTTTCGTGGAAACACAGTGTCTGAATTTTGAGAAGTTATAGGTATTTGAATAAAGTAGAGAACCAGGTAGCAAGTATCGGGATTCTTCAAAGTGATCGAAGATGTAGATACTTGTGTATGGTATTCAGTTGATAGTAATGATAAAGAGAAATTGCTTCTCTTTCAGGTTACTCATAATTGGAAGCATTCCTAAGTTGAGTAACGATGATCGGCCTCCTTCCATTTAGTTGACATGCACTGGAGATAGCTGCATGATTTGAATCTGGTTCAATTAAATCAGTGCCTCTGGTTCTATATTGGATATAGTACAGTTCATATCTTAACATTGTTAAGGTACGGGGAGTTGTCCGGCTTATGATTAAAACCAGACTCTGGATAACTCAAGGCACGTTTCTGTAATGGCTGTTTGTGGGTTGACCCGGGCTATGACGAGGGTTGACTTTCTACCATCTGGGAGATCAATAGAAATATTGTTCAAGACTCGCCACAGTTTTATTAAAAATGGATTTTTTCAAAAACAGCAGTGGGAGTATGGTAGAACTGGAAGTGATTCCAGAACCGCAAACGATTACTGAAGATTTGATAAGGAACCTAAAGATTCAATATGATTTGACATTCTATTGGCCACTCCGCAGATAAGGTGGGTAACCTCAGGCACCCGAGAGGTACTCCGGTAGCCTCAAGGACGGTGACAGGGAAGTTCTTGTTTACCCACACTTGCCATTGTTGTTGTTCCAGGCTGCGAGACCCGGCAGGAGGATGAGTGTAGCGTCGTTCTAAACTAGCTTTAAAAGTGCACGTCTATATGACTCTGCCATAGGGTTGTCGTAGTCAGTGGGAGCAGCGGAAGCATTGGTGGACATCAGGCTTATGTCTATTTATAGACTAAAGCAGATGTAGCGGAGATAGATCATCTATTTCTGATATGACAGTCATAGGTTTGACTTCATCAGAATAGGGGATGGATCTGTTGAGAAGGTAGTAGGGTGTGATATCCTGGTATTTGGATGACATACACAAAGTAGGAAAGGAAACTCCTATACTACGATCGGTTATACTTTGGTCGTCACACAGTGTTTTCTCCACAAGGGACTTGGACATTATATCAGACATACTGGTTACTAGATCTATGGTTTTTAGATCTAGATTTGGGTGGTTTCCCAATCAGGGTACTTTGACAGCATTCTAAGAGTATTTAGAATGGACGACTCCTGGCACGGTAGTATACCTGCAGGTGATGGAGTCACCCTCTCTAAAGGTGTCTTACAGACTAAAGGGGAGAGGGATGTGCATGATTGGCAGATCACTTGCTCAGGCAATTGAGTCAATCATGAGATGTCAAGTACCACACCAGATGTTGTTCTTGCACTAGATGCAATAAGTTGACATTGATCCAATCCTGGAAAAACAGTCGGAAGCAGTTTTAGAACATAAGTGAATGTTCTAGGGATATGATAACGGCTGCCTCCTTTGGGAGACAGTTATCATTCCAGGCTTCCAAGGTGACATGGACGACAAGGAGGTTGTCAGAGTTATAGTTTTCCTTCTGACGAGGGGCAGTATTTTGGACAGGTGGTCCAAGGCAATACTGAGGGTGGCATGGCGCAGGATACTGATTAAGTTCAGTTGACGATACAGTCTAAGAAGTTTGGATTTGGAGTTCATTTATGAGCTAGGTCCCATCAGACATCCAGACATTCTAAGACAGGTATTGCTCATTTCGGGAGATGGCTTTCTCCGCGAACTTGAGATAGAGAGAGACATAGAAAGAAACATCTAGGCGGATCCACTCACTGAGGCTATTCCTCGACCGCAATAGTTTCACAAACGGGATTTGTGAGACTGACTAGTAGAGGAGTTGGGTGTTCGGTATCACACGGGCTGTGAGTATGCGACATCGCAATAATTAGTCTTGAGTGCAAGTGGGAGATTGTTGGAGATAGTGCCCTCAGAGTCAATTATTGGATCACAGGCACGTGATTGCAATGATTGAGGGAGGACCTATCCCGGTAGGACAGTCTTACTCGAGATGATAGTATGCTATCTGGTTTACCTTTATCATCGTGTACTGCTTTAGGTGACATGACAGGTCGCTATTGCACGTTGATAGAGCCCCTAGGATTCTTGCTTGACTACCGGCAGTATGAGGGCGATCATATACGTGGGAGCTGGTAGTCTATAAGCACATCCTTAAAAGGTACCTAGTCATGGGAGTTTCGAGATAGGGCATCGATACTCCAGAGTAGACTAGTGTATACAGTCGAGACCCCGATGAGGGGCGGTGGCCGGTCTCACAAGCCACTGGTGTCAGTTGGTTCACCTAAGATGTATACAGGTGCTCATTGGGTTATGAGTACACCGGACAGGACTCGCCGGGAACATGCTAGTTGGTCTTATACCTGACGTCAGATAGCAGTTCCCTGGTGACATGTGTACAGGTTAGTTCATCGACCTGGGGATCGTCATTTGTCTCGTGTGAGTTCCCACTGTACTTTGATTACTACCCTACTACGGCTCAAAGGAGTCGTGCAAACAGGTTTTAGTTGGGTACAGTCCCAAGCCACATGGAGGCAGTGAGCGGATCTTCAGGGGTTCGTCTCTCCCGGTATTGGGGGTGAGGTCGCGCTGTGTCTAGGAGAGCCATTACACGAAGACCTTGGCCAAGGCAGGAGATTTACTGGTAGGTATTCCAGTAGTATCTCAGGGTGTTCTGGGCTACACCCCGACACGACTTGTACCGCTTTTGGGGGTCTGACTTTTACCAACCCCCTAGGCCCGACATGGGATGCTCATAGACGAACGGACCGGACTGTACGGATATTGTCACTGACAGGCTCAGTAGGGTGTCAGGATGAGTTCACTCATCGACGTCCCTTTTAGTCAATAGCTGGTGGCCCGTCATGTATTGGCTTATACCTCTGACGTGCTAGTGGTTAAATCCACAGCCATAGTATTGACGAGTCTTTAGAGTCCACCACACTTTCAGTTACTCAAGCTTTCGGGCGAAACGCTGTAGAGGCCGTATGGAGATATGGCAGGGTCCGATCAGATACGTGCGGTATTGCACGGATCAGGATCGGACGGTTTGTACTAGTGGCCGTATGGTTATATGGCAGGGTTCGATCAGATACGTGCGGTATTGTACGGATCAGGATCGGACGGATATTACTAGCCGGCTTTGGTTTAAGCCGGATCCTAGTATAGTACAGTGTAGATTTTGTCTCATTGCATTTGTATCCGGACGGAATACAGATGCGGGTGTGTATGCACAGTATCGGGGTTTTCCTGTAATTTATTACGGGACCAGTTTTCTGGAGTTGCCAGTTTGCATTCCGTTCCGGCCGGTTTTCCTTTGTTCTTTCCCGGCCGGACTTTTCCGATGGAGGGTGTTATTTGCAAGTTTGCAAATAACACTTTGTGGAGGATTTTCTTGCAAATGTATTTATTATGAAAGCATCTTTTTGATACCATTCTCATCACTTGCTTTTTGATGATAAGAAAGGATTAGAGTTTGATGTGAGATGGTTATGATTATGTTTTGGTTGTGGTCACCACTTGTGCTCCTACCATCACCTCCCTTCATGCTTCATATTCTTTCCTCCACCATTTTTCTAAGTTCATAAGTTTTCCATGGTTGAGAGAGAAGAAAATGAGAGCTTCATCTTTGAGAGAGTAGCATTCTTGATCTCATTTTTCATGTTAAGAAAAATGCAAGCACCATTTTTCTTATCCTGTTTCCTCCATCATCTTCAAATGGCAACAAACCCAAATGAGACATAGCCTCTACACTACACTTCCTACAGCAAATCTTGGACGCGTCGACTCGCCAGCTTCGCGCCCGAGTTGCCTCGGTATTGAGGTGGGCGCCCGTAAAAGATGCAGGCGATGTGGTGCCCTTTCCGACGAGGAGGAGACGGACGGAGATCCCGCGAGGAGAATGAAGTGGAGATGAAGACCGGAGGACTCGGATCAGTCGGTACATCTCTTCCCTTTCTTGTTAGTAGCTTAGACTTGTTAATGGTTCGATCCGGGTGTTTAGTGCGCGGTGGTGCCGGTTTGCTAAGTCCGCAAAAATTAAAGTTTATCACCGTTTCCGCATTTTGCCGTCGGATTGACGGCCGGGGCGCCGCCGTGCACTTACATCTTGTGTGGTATTGCATATCACTATTACATGTTGATAGAACCCATAGGATTTATGCTTGACTATCAGGATTATTATGGCGGTCGCACTTATGAGAAATTAGTAGTTTATAAGCATACTCTTAAATGTCCATAGTCGTGGGAATATCGAGACTGGTAATCGATATTTCAGAGTAGACTAGTGTATACGTTTCTTGACCCCGACGAGAGGCGGTGGCCGGTTTCATAACCATTGGTATTAGTCAGACACCGAGATTGTATACATATTCATTGGGTTATGAGTTACACTGGACAGACTCACCGGGAACATACTAGATGGTATTATACATATTTTCATATAGCAGTTTTCTGGTGACATTAGTACAGATTAGTCTGTCAATCTGAGATCGTCATTTGTCTTGTGTAAGTTCCCATTGTGCTTTGATTACTACCCTACCATGGCTCTACTGAATCTTGCAAACAGGTTTTAGTTGAGTACAGCCCCGAGCCACATGGAGACAGTGAGTGGATCGTTGGGGATTCGTCTCTCTCGGTATTGGGGCTAGATGCCGCGCTGTGCACGGATGACCATCACCAGAAATCCTTAGCCTAGGTGGACGAGTATTACGGATTGCTGATCAGTTGTTTCTCGATAGGTGATGAGCTACAACCCGACATGACTTATCGCGTTATTAAGGGTCTGACTTTATCCACCCCCTACGTCCGATATGCGATACTCATTAGACGAACAGACCAGACTCTACGGTATGCGTCACTTATAGGCTTAATAGGGGTTCGGACGGGCTTGCTTTTCAATCTTCCTTTCGTTCAATACCTGAGTAGCCGTTACGTACAGCTAGTGCCGCTGACATGTTTGTAGTTAAACCTACTGCCAACGTATTGTCGAATTTTTAGAATCCCACACAGAGTTTTTTCCGACTCTAGCAATATGATGTGGATGTGCGCATTTGATGCGTACGAGAGTCCGATTAAAATCTGTGTATTTCATACACTAACGGTAATCGGATATCTGATAATACTTGTATTATGTTACTATTTATTTATGTCTTATTTTTGTGTTTTGACACAGGAAAAATACATCGAATTATATATATGTATTTAGTTCTCTTTTTAAGTCTCTCTTTTAGCTATCTTATTCCCATGGTATATCATATGCTTATGGTTCTATATTAGGATAACATATGGAGGGAAGAGAAGACCATGGACACTTGGACGGATGATTAAATCCTATGGTTGAGATTCATTTGAAAGTAGAGAATTAAATGTTAAATATTTTTCAAGTGGAAAAATAGTTAATATAACTCTTGCACTCTCTTTTCATCTCATAGCTTCAAATCTTCTTCATCTTCTTTTTCCTCCACCAAAACCTAAAGAGAGCAAATAAAAGAAATGATAATGAGACTAGAATAGTGATCATGGACCACATCCCTCACCACTTCATCCTAGCAACATGAATCGGTGAGTTTCTTCACAAGAAGCTTGATGTTCAAAGCGGAGATGAAGCTAGAAGCCGGGTTTTCTCGAGGTGAATCATCTTTGATGGAGGAAAGTTGCTTGCAAGGTTGTGCACACTACATAGGGGCTTAGCATGGAGTCCAATACAACCATCACTCGAAGAAAACTTGAGGATGTAAGGATTCCAAAACCTAGTAGCTATAGCTTCTTAGTTTAGCTAACTAGTTCTAATTCTGTAGCGTGTATCCTAGTTTGTAGTTTAGTAGCTCTCTTGATTTTTAAAATCCCATGTTTGCATGATTATAAAATCACTTGGTAGAGAGCATAAGCTATTCACGGTAAGGATAGCTCGTAAAGAGGATAAGATGCATAAGAACCAATTGAGATAGTTTGGACATGTGAAACGAAGATCAATCAATATCTTGATTATAAAAATTAATAAAACTATAATTCACAATTAGGGATAAGGGGTAGACCTAAATGAATTCGGATAAATAAAAAAGATTAAAAACAATATGTTAACTGTTAATTTAACTGAGAAGACGGGCATTAACAGAGCAAAATGGAAGAGAAGGATTCAAATTGGTGACCCCAGGAATTTAGGATGGAGGCTGGCTTGCTATTGTTGCTGTATTACCAAACAGAGCACTGTAAACTGCCAAAGGACTGTATTATAAACCCAAATGTTAATTTTACATGTTGCAGCTAATTAGCTTCCAAAGGATTACTTCGCTCTGCTTAATTCTTATCACATACGAGCCCAAACAAAAGTAATTTGTTAGAGGAAAAGAGAAAGGAAAAAGTTAGTTAAACATATCGTTGAAGGAAAGGAAAGGAAAAGAAAAGGAAAGTTATTTTGTGTTAGAGAGGATAATTGTGATGGTAGGAAAATCCTAACCCATCACCATTTTATATAGGCATCATAATTTATTATAAATATTCTTCGAATACATCATAGCCGTCCATTATATCATATATTATCATAACATCCTCCTCAAGTTGGAGCATATACATCACTCATGCCCAACTTGTTACAAATAAAGTGTACATGAGTTTTCTCAAGAGGCTTAGTGAATAAATCAGCAAGTTGGTTTTTCGATTTCATATGGATCGTATCAATGACTCATTTCTCGACCTTTTCACGAAATAAGTGACAATCAATCTCAATGTGCTTCGTCTGTTTATGGAAAACAGGGTTGTTTGCAATATAGATCGCAGCCTTGTTGTCACAATAGAGTTTCATAGATGCAACAGAACAATATCCAAACTCTGTAAGTAGAAAACGAATCCACACCAACTCACTCGTGGTGTTAGCCATGGCTGTGTACTCCGACTCTGCGCTGGATCGAGAGACCACACTTTGTTTCTTGCTTCTTCAAGAAACCAAGTTCCCTCCAATAAGCACATAGAAACCAGTAGTCGACCTCCTGTCGTCAGAGACCCTGCCTAATCTGCATCTGTGAAACCTGTGACCTTAGAGTGTCCATAGTCTTTATAGACGATACCTTTCCCCGGTGCACTCTTTATATACCTTAAAATATGGAGGGCGGCATCAAGGTGAGCCTCGCGAGGATCAGACATAAACTGGCTCACTACACTGACCAGCGAGGCTATATCTAGATGACTAACGGTCAGGTAGTTAAGTTTGCCAATCAATCTCCTGTATTGTCCTGGATCAGAAACAATCTCCCCCTTGACCCGTAAAGAGCTTCACATTCGGGTCCATAGGAGAGTCGCTGGGCCTACAACCAAATATACCAGCCTCCGAGAGCATATCAAACACATATTTTCGTTGAGTGGCGAAAATCCCTTCCTTTGGTGACCTTGATACCTCAATACCTAGATAGTATTTCAACTCCCCTTGGTCTTTGGTGCAAAATTGCTTCTGAAGATGAGCCTTCAAGTCAGAAATCTCTCTCTCATCATCTCATATAATAACAATATCGTCCACATAGACGACCATAAGGATCCTCTTTCCACCGCGATGCCGATAGAAAACTGAATGATCACTATTGAATCTTCGTAAACCAAAGGTCCTAAAAACATCTGTCAGTCTCCCAGACCATGCACGTGGAGATTATTTGAGGCCATACAACGACCTCTTGAGCTTGCAAACAAGCCCAGACTTTCCCTGAGCAACAAAGGCAGGCGGTTGCTCCATATATACTTCTTCTTGCAAGGTACTATATAGAAATGCATTCTTCACATCAAGCTGATATAAAGGCAAATGATACGTGACGGGCAACGATAAAAAGATGTGAACGGAGGTCATCTTAGCCACGGGAGAGAAAGTCCCATCATAATCGACCCCATAAGTCTGCGAGTATCTTTTTACCACCAAACGAGCTTTCAGTCGAGCAAGAGAGCCATCAGGATGCAACTTCACAGTATATATCTACAGACGACCAACCGCCTTCTTTCCAACACGAAGACGAATAAGATCCCATGTGCTATTAAGGAGTAATGCTAGTATTTCCTTCTCTATTGCTCTCTTACAACTAGGATTAGCCAGTGCATCAGATACTGAACCGGAGATAATCGTGCATATGTGACATAAAGGAGATAATCGTGCATATGTGACATACTCACTGGTGGGATATCGAGAAGTAATAGTATGAGTATCCTTCCTAAGGGCGATAGGAACATCTAACTCAGAGGGATCCGAATCTAGAGTTGTAGGGGTGACCGGCGGCGGCTTAGCTGGAGCTGGAACATCTAACTCAAACGGATCCGGATCTGGAGTTGGAGGAGTGACCGGTGGCAGCTCGACTGGAGCTGGAGGCTGTTGTACCCGTCTAGTATACACCTGAGTATCCTGTTCTTGTATTAGTTCCTTAGTTTGGTCCACCGAAGGTTCGATTGGAATAAGAGTGGATGGGATGGCTAAAACATCAGACTCATCGATTGGGAAATCATTATGGACAGATGTAGAAGAATAGGTAGAGGAAAAATTTAGAATGTTCTCATGAAAAGTCACATCCTCCGATACGAACACTCTGTCTAACTCTTTAGTATTGCACTTATAACCCTTTTAATCCCGAGAATATCCGAGAAAGACACATCGAGGAGATTTTGGATTAAGTTTGGATACCCCGGGACGATGGTTATGAACAAAACAGGTGCATCTAAACAATCTTAGAGGTAGAGAAAAAGATGGCATAGAGAGAAATAGAACATAATATGGTATATGTCCATTCAAAATAGAACTCAGCATGCAATTAATAAAATGGTATGCAGTTGGAATCGTCCCAAAAAAGTTTTGGGGCTTTAACAAGTGTCTTTCTCTCGGATATCTCATTTTGTTGAAGTGTGTAAGGACATGAGGATTGATGAACAATACCAAAGGATTGCCAAAAGTCCGAGCCAAAGTATTCTCTGACATTATCAGTTCGTAAAATTTTAACAGATTTACCAAATTGAATTTTAATTTCAGTACAAAAGGATTTAAAAACAGTAAACGCTCCATATCTCGATTTCAAAAGATACAACCACGTTACTCTAGAGAAATTATCGATAAAAGTCACAAAATAACGGTATCCACGGTTGGATACAATAGGACATGGACCCCATACATGAGAATGTACAATCTCAAATAGACCGGTCGTCCAATTATTAAGTCTAGAAGAATAAGAAGCATAATGATACCTTTTCATTTCACAAGACTCACACTTAACAGTAGACAAATGACTAAGGGAAGGGACAAGCTTTTTTAAATTTTCTAAATATGGATGACCTAAGCTACAATAGACCTCAAGAGGAGTTGCAGCGGCAGAACAAGCTATAGATATATGTCTATCCAGATAGTACAAGCCTCCACATTCATCCCTGACCCAATCACCTCCTTCCTCTCCAAATCCTGCATAACACAACCAGTTGGAGAAAATATTACCGAACAATTTAACGAATGCATAAATTTGCTAATAGATAGTAAGCTAAAAGGAAATGCTGGCACATATAGAACTGAAAATATAGATAAAGATAGAGTGAGAAGGGTAGAACTAACGCCTTCCATCTTAGAGATGGAAGCATTATCACAGTAATAGGACTGCTACATGAAGTATAAGACAATAAAGTGAATATATCTGACTTTCCGGTCATATGATTTGATGCACATGAATCTATAATTCAAGACGTAGTAGGAGAAACTGATGAAAGAAGACCACTATTGCCTTCACCTTTGGCCGTAACTGTGATGGGAGAATGTGACCTCAAAGAAGATGCAGAAACTCGAGAGAGAAGATTCCTGAGCAGTAATATCTCCTCTTCTGTTAAATCTGATAAGGCTGAATCAGATGCAGCCATCCTAGAAGTGTGTGTTGGAATCATGATAGGATTTTAAACTTCCTTTTCCTTTGATGAGTTATCAAAATCGGCAATTAAATCACAACAATCATTAGCAACGGCAAAACAATATACAACCCCTCTTCAAACAACATAAGCTACCACAAAAAACAAATACCTTGAAAATGGTGATAGCAATAACAACTACAAACATCTTGAAAGGTGATGTTTGTGATGAAGTGATATGTTGCAAATCGGTCCGAGTTTTTTAAAAACGGGAACTCTCGGCCTGTGATATATTTGAACGATCCGTTCCGTTTAAGTTGATCACCCTATCCTTAAACATACAGTGTATGAAAAATCAAAAGATTTGAAAAGCTCTAACCAATGCATCGGTGGATGCAAAAATAAACGTTTTTCGAAAATGCAATATAAAGTTTATGGATGCATATGCTACATGACTCACAGTAACATACAATTATAGTACTCAACTAAACCCCTTGCATATATAGCTATTGAAAACACCAGTTATGGGAACTTAAAATATATGTATTCTAGTCAGTCTTTCCATAATACTTGGTAGCCACGAGACGAAGAGGATTCTTCCTATGCAGTGTCACTGAGATAGCTTCATCCAGATCGACGTCCTCCTTGGACATTCCCATTGGCAATTTCCAATCAAAACAATACAAAAGATTCGCCAGCGCAAGCTCAACCACTGCCATTCCGATATGCATCCCCGGACAAATCCTTCGCCCCGCTCCAAATGGTATAAGCTGGAAATCATGGCCTTTCAGATCGATCTCGTTATCAACGAATCTCTCTGGTTTGAACACTTCAGGATCTTTCCAACATCCCTCCTCTCTTCCGATCGCAAATACATTAACAATCACTCTAGTTTTTGGTGGAACGTCGAAGCCGTTGATTTTACAGTGATGCATGGTTTCTCTCTGCACGAGGATAGGAACGGGAGGGTGTATTCTGAAACTCTCCTTTATGACGCATTTCATGTAGGAAAGCCGGTGAAGATCGGTTTCTTCGACTTTTCCTTTGTCGCCGACCAGGGTTCTCACTTCATTTTGCGCTTGTTCCATAATTTCTGGATGTCTCATCAGTTCTGTCATAGTCCACTCTATTGCTGAAGAGCTTGTATCGCTTCCGCCAACAAATATGTTCTACGAAAAAAAGGAATATATATATAATGTTACTAAATATACTAGGTACCTAGATTTTATGACTCTTCTTACATGTGTTGAAGATACCATCTTCTCACAATACTCTTCCACCATTTTCAGTATTCATACCAATTTAAACCGATATTTATATCCATCGATTGGGCTAATTTGTATACTTCATTGTGGGCTTTTTCTCTCTGGGCCGAAAAAGAAAAAAGGAATTAACACCCCATGTTTTTAGTAATTTAGAGGATTCATGTTTAGTAAGTGGATTAAATATGGGTTAATTGCTAAATAATACATCAATGTTTCGCCTACTTTGCACTTATATTCCTGTTTTTTTCGCTGCACTTCTATACCCTAAAGTACAAAGTTGTATGAACAGAACCGACTCGAATATTCTAACGGTTAGTTAACAGAGAAAGTAAAATATCAACGGTTTGTACTTTAGGTATTTAAATGCACTGAAAAAACAATAAGATATATAAGTGCAAAGCAGGTGAAAGATTGAGGTATTATTTAGAAATTAACCCATTAAATATATATAGATGTATTATTGAGTATAGCTGGACATCTTTTTCGATCTTGACCAGTTCCTAAACTCCCAAAGGATAAGAACCAATCTTATTTTAGTATGTTTGGCACCTACATAGAAGCCACTTCCTTTCTAATTTAATTATACATGCTTATAATCTTATAAAAAGGTCGTATGAAAAGGTCATGAAGCTCTTTATAATAATATATACTTCTCTTGGTAATATCATATAGGTAAGCGGCAAAGACTTTTTGTCAGTTGATCGAGCAGGGTAATTATTTAAAGCTCTGGTCTTAAATCTTGCTTACATGCATGCATCATGTTACAAGCCTACTATTCGAAAAGAAAATAAGACATTAATATCCTAATGGTTATATAGGGTGTTATAGAGTGGTGCATACCATGAGAACTGCCTTGATATGATCCTTGCTCAAATTACTTCCTTCTTGCTTGCATATGCGCAACAAAGCATCTATAGTATCTTCTCCTCCTTCGCGATGAACCGATGGATCCAAATGCTCTTTGATAACTTTCTCATAGAAATCGTCAAGATCCTGAAAGTTCTTCTCGAGCCTCGATCTCATCCCCGTTATCGCGTCGAGCCAACCCAACTGCGGTATAAAATCAGCAAAGAAAAATCCGGCAAGCATCGCCTCCGACTCCTTAACCATTTCAGGCAACTTACTCTCTCCCCTATTAAAGTACCTCTTTCCGAGCGCGGTCCTACATGTGATATCGTTCGAAAGAGAGAACAACTCGACGCTCAAATCAACGGTATTAGAAGATGAAGATGACTGTGATTCTATGGAGTTGATCATGCGCGCGACTTCTTCTTCCCTTATAGGCTGAAACTTGCGCACTTTCTTCGTGCTGAAGAACTCGATGATGCAGATCTTTCGTAGCTCTCTCCATAGGGAACCGTAGGGGGAAGAGACGATGTCGAGGTTGTTGTAGGTGAGCTTGGCTGGGGAGGTGAAGGATGGCCTTGTGCAGCAGTCGAGGTCATGGTCTTTCAAGAGCTCTTTCGCGGTTGCGGCAGACGAGGCCACGATAGTCGGCATGAGGCCGAACTTGAGGTACATGAGGGAGCCGTATTCTTGTGAGAGTTTGAAGAGAGTGTGGTGGGGGAAACTGCCGATCTGGTGGAGGTTTCCGATGATCGGAAGCCGTCTCGGGCCCGGAGGGAGTTTGGGTGATGGCTTTTTGTACTTGTTGTTTATGATCAAGAGAGCCAAGAAGAGAGGAAGTAGAAGAAGAGATAGGTTAGCAAGTTCCATGAGCATCAACAAATTGTTTGTGACAAAAAAATGAACAACAGGATGAAGCATTATATAACTATTAGGTTTTGTCATTTGAAAGCAACAGGGATTAATCAATATGGATATGCTTGTATTTTTAGTTTGTTTGTTGTGATCCAAAAATGTTGACTACATTAATTAAGCACAGGGTATGCACATTATATGATATACTTGAATAAGAGTTGCCAACTATCACTAAAAAAAATCTTAGAATTTTGGTTCATGATGAAATCTTTGGCTAATGAGTTCTTAGATGTTTGTGTATTGATTAAACAAAAATGTATTACTCTGTTTCTGCCGTAAGAATCTTTATAATGCTAATGTTCTCTTTAAAGCATACCAAATATTTGGATCCAACCCCAAAGCCTGCAGGAAAATAATATTAGTAAAATCTTTAACATAATATATAATATCTCGAATGACTATGTTTAATTAGGGGGAAAATGGGCAAGTAGGGTAAATTGCAAAGATTTATATTACTATATATGGCATATAATAATATTTTGTGTTATGTAGTTATCTTCATTACCAGAGACAAGCATTAGAGAGTCTTAGATCCTATTCTATTATGCAAACTTTATGCTTTGGCTGTTAATGTGTCAAGATACCCACCTACTCGTTTGAATATATTCTATATATATGGAAAATATTTCAAAATATGAAACCATGTATATATTAATATGGATATTATTTTTGTATATATAATCCTGCATTCTTTTGAAATACTTATATTTTTTTATGAAAAATATCTTTTCACTGATAATTTGTTAGAAGCTTGATTGTTTTGCCTTATGATAACAAACATTTCTTTGTTTATTCGCTTAATAAAGAAATATTGGACACACTTTCCAATTTTATAACCATTTTAAATCTATTTTATTTTATTCTTTTGATTAATAGGCCGTAATGCAAGTGAGGTTTGAACCCCAAACCTCCCACTCAATTGCAAATAGATTTTTTGATTAATTATTTTATTCATTGAGGAAATGAAGTTTCAACCGTCATAGGAGGAAATTTTCTTCCAAGACGGTCAAAAAGTTCATCTTACACATCTTGGTTTGAATATATATAGACGATATTCATATTGATTTACAGAACCTAATGTACAACAAACATTTTATATACAAGGAACATAGTGTTTTAGCTTTCATCACAATTGTGGCAAAAATTAAAGATTCTTTAAAAGGATATTTCTCATCAATAGATCCATGATGGAAAAAAAAAAAATAGAAATCACGTAAGGTTATAGGCACGTTTATTCATTGAGGAAATGAAGTTTTCTTCCATGACATATGTTATTCTAATTTTACATGAAATCCACGTTGAAAAAATATAAGATACACATGAAATTCAGTGTATATAAATCTTTAGAAGATGGTTGCTATTGCTTAAGGAGGATTGATATATTTTTATACCATATAAGAAAATTCTCTCCTCTGGCATGTGAGACTTTGTTTTCTCGTATATATAATCTTTATCAAAGTGTCTTAGTTTATATTGGTTTATAATCTTTAGTGTCTATTTAATTGTATCATATTCATTTCACTTAACTACGGTCCTAATCATGAAAGTTAGAGTAGTATTTGAAGTTAAAGCAAATTTAAATATATCTAATCATGAAAATCAAGAATTAAATTATAATTTATATGATAAATATGATGTATACTGATTTAATTTTAAATAGAGGATAATGGAGGTAATGTACCATAGTAGGGAATTTCCTACTTTGACATCGAAAAAATACACCATTTGCCATGTTTTTCGACGATCAGAACCCATCATCATTATCTTTATCATGTAAGATGTGAATACACCAAATTTCATGTGATTCCATCGCTTTTTCACCGCTGATTTAGTGGGTTCAAAATTAACGCTTTACCGACAATAGAACTTTTTACATTGCTAATTAAACGGTGAAAAAATGATGGAATTACATGAAATTTGGTGTATCCACATCTTAAATGATAAAGACGATGATGAAGGGTGCCGATTGTCGGAAAAAAATTGTGAAGGATATACATATTTGACGTCACCTAACGAAAAAGTCTTCTAAGGCTTCTTTTCTTCATTATTCTCTTTTAAATAAGCTATATCCGGTATACATATGCTCGCTCCCACGTAGAATTGGCTTTTTTGAAAGAACATGAAAGATTTAAGAGGGATATTTACAGCTTCAAAGATTCCAGGGGTATATTATATATAATTACAAAAGATTATAATGGGGTACATATAAAAATAATCTATTAACATATAGTACATATTTCCTAGAACATATACTTTATAAGCATTTTGCTATAATTGGTCTATGTTACAATTTTATAAATTTTGAGAAAGTTATGGAAAAAGGAAAAATTACATATGGACCTAGAAATCAAATTGCTAGCATTTTAAATGAAAAAGAATTCTACAAAAACGATGTTCATTAGATTGATAATTTTTTTTAATTCTAAAATTACTCGACACTTACATGCCTTAAAAGATTAAATCACTTGGTTCCTATCGAGAGCTTGATTTGAGAAGATTTTTAACGACAAAATCCCATATCCACAAGTGCAACCCTTACTTGCAAACTCTAACGGTAGAGTTTGCTATGCAACCATGTACAAAATAAGACTACACGTAACGGGATAATGCCCATGCATCAAAATAGATCTGGAACCCATTCCATCTACTTACATTATGCCCATGTTTGAGACCGATAGAGATGAATAGAATAAGAAATGAAGAAATAAAACCCTTTTTTGAGGGTGAAGTGGGGAAGGGGAGATCTTTTCTGGAGAAAGAAGAAGAGAATATTACATGGAGATGCATAAGGTGCATACGTCTCAAACAACTACTCCACACATGGTTACTGCACCCAACAACTTCCTTCTCTCTCGCATCTTCTGTCCAGATGTATTACATCTGGCACACTGAATAATTACTCCTCTATCGGTACTCATTAAATTTAGCCCACACCAAACTACTCAAAAATAATTTCTTTCAATGCATCCACATTGTTTTCAAGATAGCACTCGAAGAAACACAACTTTTCTCCGGAAGAAAAAAATGAGGGGGAAAAAAAAAAGAAGCATCGAAATCGCGGTGCAAATCCTAGTAATGGCAATTGTGATATCCATAACACTTCCCCTCATCGGCATGGGGATATTGGTCTTGATTCATGTTTGTATCGCCGGCAGGGCTTTGAGATGCAATCTCCACAACAACGAAGAGAGAAGAGAAACCAACGGAAGCCGCCGTTTATCACCCGATGAACTGGAGAGGATGCCCGTTTATGAGTATTCGATGCAAGAGAAAGAGAAGAATTGTGTCGAGTGCGCAGTTTGCTTGGAGATGTTTCGGGAGGGCGAGAAGTGTAGGTTGTTGCCACAATGCAAGCATAGTTTTCATGCGAATTGTGTCGATTCTTGGTTGATAAAAACTGCGATTTGCCCGACTTGTCAGACGAGTGTTAAGAAATGTATTGGCAATGATGGACTAGAAGATATTCAGATCCAATGATACATACACAACATATGGAAATGAAATGTTTGTGTGTTGAATTTGTTAATGGAAACAAAATTTTTGTAATGGATTGTATAATAAGTTTGATTTCTCATCTCATTGCCATTCAATTGCTTTAATTCACTACTAGTACATATCTAGATTTGAAGTATAGGGGACTGCTATTTCTTTCAAAGGCACCAAGACATGAGATTTTTTTTTAAAATCATTTTTCTTCATTTTTTTCAATTTCTCAACTTGTGAGGTAAATTCCGATCCGCACACAAGGCATAAAGATTTGGACATCGAAATATTATTATTATTATTATTATTATTATTATTATTTTGGTCATGTAACTCAAAAAGGAAATTAGAAAAATAAAAAATTCCAAAATCATATGGCTATGAAATCCAATATTGCACAAACCTTATGCCTCAAAGACAAGGCTAATTTTCAACTGTGGTTTGAAATATTAGATTTTTTTATAGTTATATTTTATCTTTTTTTGAAAAAAAAATTGCATATAAAAAAATGGGGCAAAAAGAAACTCAATCCATTTTCGACCCATTTTAATTTTAACGATAAGGATATAGACTAGAGAGGGGTGTATGAATATTTTCGGACCCATTATAACTTGGGCTTTGGCCTCAGACTTTTGCCATTGGATCTATAAATTCCTTGTTGTGGGCTTAATTGGCAGAAAGTGAAAATCGTTCCATTCTTTTTTTTATTTGATTGAAAAATTATTGCAATTATTTTTGATGGAAAGAGGTTTTTTTTGTGCCTTTTTGGCAAAAAGAAACATATGTAAGGTAAGAATGGTAGCCGAGCCGAAAAAATACTTTCTTTAATGCTTTCTAAAGCAAGTATTTTCTTTTTTACTGTTCGCTGCAAAAGAGCGTTAGGTTTTTTTTTTTGGACTAAAAAAGCAAACGAAAGTTAGGATGAATGATTGATTTGACACGGTATTGCTTATCAAGGAATAATGGTATAGAGATTTGAAATAAATTGGTTTCGATACTAAAAAGATTTAACTTTTAATTTTCCATTAACTTTCTATCCTTTTGGACGGTGAGAGAAATAACTTTCTATTAACTTTTTGGACGGTGAGAGAATAACGTACCAAAGAGGCCATAGGAGGGAATTTTCTCGTATGACGTTGAAAAGACACCCTCCATCATTTTTTCTGACGATCGGTATCCATCATCTTCATCCTTATCATCTAAGACGTGGATACACTAAATATTATGTGATTCTACAGCTTTTTGACCATTGATTCGTGGGTGCAAAATTAACGGTTTACCAATAATAAAACTTTTTACATAACTAATTTAACGGTGAAAAGGGGTAGAATTATATGAAATTTAGTGTATCCACATCTTAGAAGATAATGATGAAGATGATGAGTGTCGATCGTCGGATAAAATCATGGAGCGTGTATTTTTTTGACGCCATAGAAGGAAATTCCCTCATATGGCATATTTCTTCCATTATTCACACACACACACACGGATCTTATGAGGCGAGTATGCATTTTTAAAAACACGAACCCGAATAAGAGTTGTTGGATCTTATATTTTTAGTCAACGGTAAAAATTAATCCAACTTATTAAATCGTTAATAAATGAAAAGTAAATATTATGCTTCTTAATTTTAGAAGAAAAAAATCAAGAGAAATATCAAATCCTTTAGTGTTACTTACACAATATTTGGCAGTGGAATATTTATCTTCTATTTATTAACAATTTAATAAGCTAAATTAATTTTAACGGTTGATTAAAAATACAAGATCCAATAGTTCTAAATCAGGTTCGTGTTTTTAAAAACGCGAACACATTTCGTAGGATCTGTGTGTGTGTAGAGAGAGAGAGTGTGTGTGAAGAAAAGAGGCCCTATGAGGCTTTTTCATTAGGCGGCGTAAAAAACACACATTTTTACCACGATCGGCATCCATCATCGTCATCTTTATCATGTAATATATAAATACACCAAATTTCATGTGATTCCACCTCTTTATAATCGTTGAATTAGCAATGTAAAAAGTTCTATTGTCAGTAAACCGTTAATTTTGCACCCACTAAATCAACGATGAAAAAGTAATAGAATCATATGAACTTTGGTGTATCCATAACTTACATGATAAAGATAAATGATGATAGGTGTCGATCGTCAAAATATATATGTGTGTGTGTGTGTGCGTGTGTGTGTGTGTTGGGGGAAGGGGGGATAATGAAAGAAAGATGCCACGCGAGGGGAATTCCTCTTATGGGTCGAAAACATACGCTTTCCATAATTTTTTTCGACGATCAGCATTCATCATCTTCATCTTTAACATCTATGCTGTCGATACACCAAATTTTATGTTATACTACAACTTTTTCACCGTTGAATTTGCGATGTAAAAAGTTCTATTGTCGGCAAATCGTTAATTTTGCATCCACCAAATCAACAGTGAAAACATGGTAGAATCATATAAAATTTGGTGTATATATCCACATCTTACATGATAAAGATGAAAATGATGGGTGCTGATCGTAGGAAAAAAGGATGGAGGGTTTATTTATTCGACGCCATATGGGGAAATTCTCTCGTATGACATCTTTTCTATATTATTCTCCTATATAGGGGGGAGTGATCTATTGCAAATTAGTCCGTATTTTTTAAAAACAGGAACTTTCAATTCACAACATATTTGAATGATCCGAACCGTTCAAGTTGATCGCCCTATCCTTAAATATATGTGTATGAAAAATCAAAAGGTTTGAAGAACTCTAACTCATGCTTCAAATGAGTGCAAAATGAACGTATTTCAATATAGCAACATAAACTATATCCGATGCATAGTTTAGAGGTCTTAAAACCTATGATTTTTCATACAAATAGATTTGAAGTTAAGTTGATCAACTTGAACGGTTCAGATCGTTCAAATATGTCGTGGATCGAAAGTTCCCCCTTTTTTATAAACGCGGACCTGTTTGCAATGGAGCGCTCTCATATATATATATAGAAAAGATGCCATATGAGGATTTTTGGTTAGGTGGCATCGAAAAACTACAGACTCCAACATTTTATTCGACGATTGGCACCTATCATCATCTTTATTGTCTACGATGTGGATACACAAAATTTTATATGATTCCACATCTTTACACCATTGAATTAGCAATGTAAAAAGTTCTATTTATGATATATCGTTAATTTTGTGCCAACTAAATCAACGGTGAAAAATTGATAGAATAATATGAAATTTGGTATGTCCACATCTTAGACGATAAAGATGAAGATGATTAGTGCTGACCGTAAAAAAATCATGAAGGGTGTATTTTATCGACGCGATAGAAGGAAATCCCCTTATAAGACACATTATCAATCCTCCTCCCTCCCTCTTCCCCTCCCCCCCTCTCTCTATATATAGATATATATAGATAGATAGGAAAGTGTTCTATTGCAAACTGGTTCACGTTCTTTAAAACCTGGAACTCTCGGTCTCCGGCATATTTTAACGAAACGATCCCTTCAATTTGATCATCTTGTCTTCAAATATATGTGAATGAAAAATCAAAGGATTTGAATATATATATATATATATATATATATATATATATATATATATATATATATATATATATATATATATGGGATTGCTCCATTGCAAATCGATCCTTATTTTTTAAAAACGGGAATCTTCGCACCCATTTTAGAATTCATCCAATGGATAAAATGCAACACGTGCATAGCATGTGCGCATGGTTTAAGCTCATCGCATGCGATGCAACACGTGCAAAACATGTGTGCATGGCTTAAGGCCATCGCATGCCAGGCACGTTCGTATGGCAAAACCCATCACATGCGATGCAGCACGTGCAAAGCACGTATGCATGGTTTAAGCCCATCGCATGCTGTTGTTATACTGTTGTATTTAGTGCTAATGTTGTTAACGTAAATTCAAGAGTGAATATCAACCAATCCCAAGAGTGTTCTCAAACCCAACAGGCTGTAATTCAGGGATAGGGAACCACGGGCCCGAATTAAATGTTAGTAACGGGACTTCGACCGTCGTCGAAGTATTCCAAACTCAACATGCTGTAATCCAGGAGCATGGAAACACGGGCCCTCATGATAGCTTACTTGTGTTAGTAGACATGGATTCATGATCTAGGAGGACTCTTGAGATTCTGTTGGATTCACGAATGAACTATCCTAATACCCTGTGTATTTATTGGATTGATAGTAATGATGGTACTGATGGTATTGATTTGTATTATCTTATAATATAGATTGTATAATTGGATGACTTGCCGAAATCATGATATCAGTAAATGGATGTAACTGGAGAATCATGGATGTAACTGAAGAATCATGTAAATGGAAGTATATCCATAGTTCGGTTTAGTCAATATATATTGAATATATTGAATATATGGATTCATAGATTCATGTTGAATTGTAGTATTGTAGTTGAATCATATTCAAGTCAGATTATTTATAATGTGAATCAGTCCGAGTCAGAACAATTAGGAAAGAAATTGAAGTCTTGAATTAGGTTTTGATGTTATCGGTAACCGCTGCACATGAGCGGTAGGATTTGTGTCTTTTTCAAAGACGATTACC
Source organism: Agapanthus africanus (assembly GCA_030015575.1). Classification (NCBI taxonomy): domain Eukaryota; kingdom Viridiplantae; phylum Streptophyta; class Magnoliopsida; order Asparagales; family Amaryllidaceae; genus Agapanthus; species Agapanthus africanus. The sequence goes on along the minus strand of JASDDO010000026.1, from coordinate 47,425,188 downwards.
GTGTTGATAATACCGTTTGTTAAGTTGTCTACCTTAAATAGGCAAGCACCCACTTCTTCGGCTCCCTGAGGCTCAAGAGATTGGTCCTGCTTAAACCTATATTTACGAAGGTCCTTATTGTAATTTATAGAATTTGAGGGGGTTTTATGTAAAAATAATTTTTGTATAGTTTTTAAAATATACCTCAAGTATTTTATTATCGTCTTTAAAGTTTTCATTGTTGTAGATTTTATAATTGTGACATTTCTAGTGATTAAAGCCTATTTTTCATAATACAGGGTGTTTAATTGTAAAGTGTTGGACTTATATGGAATTTCATTGTATTTTCAGGTAAAGTGATTCTTGTAATTTAGAAAAGTTGGAATATTTATAATATATCAAAAATAGATATTTTGATGATACATATATTTATATATATATATATATTTATAAAAATAATTTTAATTTATTATTTTCTAGAAATCTCATTTTCTTAAGATATTTGTATTTTAAATCTTTCGAGACCGAATGCTCCTTGCGGAGGTCTGCATCTCGCAGTACTAAGCCCGAGGATGTGATAATCCGCACCATCCCGATCGGGTTCCCCAAAATGGGTTGTAGCGGCGCTTTGCAAAGATTTGTTTAAAATACATAATCTTGTAGAAAACGGTTTTAATAGTAAATGGTATTTATATGTAAAGTTTCGTTTTCCCGTATTCTATGTTCCCAAAAGGTGTTGTGCTATATTGCATATGAGTGTTGTGAGGAGGTAGGTCATTATCTCGTGATCTAATTAAAGATATAGCAAGATTAATATTATTTTAAAGCAGAAAGTAAACTAATGGTATTTTAGTGAAAAAGAGCGGTAACAGTTACAAAATGAAATATTTTGCTATGAAACTTGGTCAACATATTTTTTTAATGATTAATAGTCAAGATGTAAGAGATTAATATGGTTGTGTTAAGGAAAATTGAACTTTATAAAGAAAACCGAATCAGAAGTCGGATTTAACTCCGCTTCCGTCGGGTTTTAGTTATTAGTGTTTTAAGAATAGAAAGGAGGAGAGGGAGGTGGGACTTATGGGTTTAGAGTCCAGAGAAGAGGGAGAGGAAGCGGTAGGAGGCGCCAGTGCGTCGTTTCGTCCCCGGGAGCTCCTAGGGTCGTCGTCGGAAATTCGCCGGTGTTTCGCTCTTTGCTAACTCCACTTGTACACAAAAGTTCTAGAGGAATTTCTTGAGAGTTTGGACATAATTTGTGAGTGAGGGGGTATGTTTAGGTGTGGTATTTATAGGGAGAGAATAGGGTTATAGAAAATGTATTAAAATAAATTGCATTAAAATGTTTTAAATTGATTTTATGACTCTCTGTTATTGTGCAGGTGATTTAAAGTGTGCAGGGGTTATAAGAAGCTCAAAAGACACAAGTTCCATGTTGACGACTCGGCGATCCGACTCAGCTAGGCCGGCGGCAGCGGGCCGAGTCGGCCTAGTTGTCGGCCGAGTCACGGCGAGTCAGGCCGGGGCTCGCTGCCGTGGGTCCTTCGTCGTTTGGTCTTTCACCTGGTTCAGTTTGTTTTATATGTGAAGTGCGGTTTTTACGAGTTATGCACGTGTAGACCCTTGGACTTCTAAAAATTTAAAAGAAAACAATTTTAAAAATAATGTGGGGGATGGGATTTGAACTCTAGTGCTTTGGTTCAGCAGTGCAAGGTCTTACCAATGAGCTACAAGCTCTTTCTTGCTATTAAAAAGAAAAAAAAAACTTATAATTTGTGCTCAGGCAAAAATACCCCTTTCTGTATTTTTGAAAAATTTGTACAGAAAGTTGTACAGGATGTTTAGGGTTGTTACACCTTTCATTTCCTCTCCTGTTCCCCGACCACCAGAACCTATTTCCGAGCTCCTCTTCTTTCCCTGCACACCCGAAACCCCTCACAGCAGCTACACCCATCGTCGGCACCCCCTCGCCGGAGACCTTCACCTCACTGTCACCCCCTCGCCTTGTCACGCCCCGCTTCCCAGAGTACGCAAGTTTGGGCACGTGACATAGCCAACCATGCTACCTATGGGTAGGAAGTATCCATCCACAGTCACATTACGGTTGTAAGGATATCAAGAACAAGATAATAAACTAAACTAATACATGTCCAAATCTATAATAACAAGAATCAATAAACAATAAGTGCGGAAGCTAATGATCCAATACAATGAATAAACAGTACGTCCCATAATGCGGGCTCACATCTGGAAATGAAAAGCAATAAATAAACTAAATCCTAAGGACTCACTGTTCAGCCTGCTGGCTGAAGTACTCCTGCTCGGTCGACGACAAAGGTACGGAATCTGGGCCATGCAAAACCCAGACGTCAGCGCGTCATGATATCAAGTATATAGCATAAACATGGTAATAAACAATGCAAGCATGAACATGAATGAAGCAGTAATAAGAAGTAACAAGCAGGGTAATGTGCAATGGTGACTAAATTGTCCTATCAGGTTTTCTACTCTACAGTCTTTGAAACCAATTGATGAATCGTTGATGTAACTCAATAGTATCCCGTGCGTGCCCGGGACCACGGTCATGACCCTCGGGGCTGAGTCCGAGACGTGCCGCCAAGCAGTAAAAGGTAGTAGGATGGACGAGTAATGTCAGCATCATCACTCCCGGACTGGCCAAGCCCGTAAGACTGATCAGAACAATGTATCAAACTGTTGAGTTACAAGTCGGTTTCACCTTTGATTTCCCCATACCCTCAAACTATGCATGTCAGGTCAGGTATTCAGTAGTCAAGGACTAATGCCAACAAAGTCAAGTAAAAGTAGGTCTGTCTGGATCGACAGCAGGAATGGTTAGGTTTGTCGGCATTAGGCATGAAATCAGGGAACAAGTAATGTCATGCTACAACAGGATGGGTCGGTATGTATGTATATGTCAGGTGTATCAGGGCCAAGCCAATATGTCGTGCAATCGGGTAAGTGCTCACAACAGGTACACAATCAATAATGAACAACAGCAGGAAACAGTATTTAACCACAGTATTTTATATAACCACAGTGTTGTTTATATTCTCTTATTAACATGTTCAATCATTTTTAGGGTGCAATAGCCATAAGGTAAAGCAATATTCACAATTATAAATTAAGGAACTACATGAAATTATACTGAATATAATAATTGTATCATGAATGATTTAACAGTTTAAGCAGGTGTGATTCAGTCGTTTTATTTAGTTAAAGCATGGATTGATGTGGGTTAACTAATTACGAGGAACTGTTGTAACGATTCCGATATACTGATAACAGTAATAATACGATATCAAATGCCATCATTAAGTTACGGTATGAAATAGTTTGAATTAAATTGCGTGGCGAGACTAGATCTCGCGCGCTAGCATGTTCAAGCAAGTATTCAGATACTTGCCTCGACGGTCAGCAGACGGAAACCCGGATGTGATGTCGGCAGAAAACGCGATATGAAAGCACGGGCCACGGATCGAGTCTCAACAGCGAACAACGGGGTCACACGGACTAGGGGCTTCGCTGGAGCGTCGGGTTCGTCAGACGGCACGGTCGGATTCCGGCAAAAGTTATCGGCAACAAGTTAGCAATACGATAAACATACAAGATCAGCGGGGTTTGCACCAAAGGAAGTAAAGTGATGCTTACAGAGGGGAAACAAGGGTAACTATGACGGGCCCGACGGCGATGGACCCACCGGCGGTGAACAGGAGGTGCGGCGAGGGTGCTGGAACGGCTGAAGGGCTTGGGGTCGCTGGAAAGGGGTGCTGCGGTGAGTGGGGAAGAGTGTGGTCGGCTCTGGTGGTCGTGGGAGAGAGGGAGGTGGTCGGAGGTGGTGTCGACGAGGTCGCCGGCGCGTTTCTCCGGCGAACAGCGGGGTAGGCGATGGGTTAGGGCTCGCGTTGGGTGTTCCGGCGAGGAGAAGAAGGGAGGTGCTGACGAGGTCTCGACGAGGAGGGTGAGAGGGAGTCGGGGGAGGCGTCGACGGTGAGAGGCGACGTCGACGGCGATGTCTGCGAGGGTGGAGGCGAGGTCGCGGTTGGGTGCAGGCGCGGGAGTCGTCGGGGAAACGGGAGGAGGAAGGCGCGGGGGTCTCGTGGTGGCGAGGGCGGCGACGGCGAGGTCGCGGGGGACCGGCGGTGAGATCTGCGGTGAGCTAGGGTTAGGATTGAGGGGGTTTCTCGCGATGGGAGGCGGCTGCATGCAGGGGGAGACTCGCAATATATAAGAAGAGAGAGAGAGAGATTGATGAGATAGAGAGAGAGAGAGAAAGAGGAGAGAGGCAGAGAGAGAGATGGAAAGGAGGGGGCCCACGAGCTCGATTGTGAGCTCGTGATTGGCTGAGGGTGTGTGAGGAAAATATTTGGAATAAGATTTGAATGGATTTGGCCATTGGGAATTATTCGTATATATATATAGTTTTATAAATTAAATTGAAACGGGCCCTTTTTGGCGCGAAATGAAACATTTCCAAATCGCGTCCGGGTTGCGCCCAAATGTTCCAAATTCAAATTATAGGATTTTAAGCGAGTTCCAAATTTTGAAAATAGGTGTTTAATGATTAAAATGCATGCCCCCAAGTCGTACACTTGCACGCGCGCGTAGTCGTCCAAACTTGCCTGTTTAGCCAAACGGAACGGAATCTCGACACGCGGACGCTACCACGCGACTAGTGGCGACGAGTAGGCTAACATGGACATCTTAAATTTCACTTTCGGAGTTAAAATTTGTTATGTGCCAAAATGACTTAACCGGGTAAAATTTAGCAATAAACACCAAAAAATCAGGAAAATTGGAATAAGCAATATATAACCTTCAATTAGTAATATGAATAGTATTATTGGGCTCGGGTGTTACACGCCTCCTCGTCTCTGACTCCAGATCCAGAGCACTAACCCCAGACGTCTTTCCCTTTCTTCTTCTTCTTCTCTTTTCTTTTCTTGATTCTTATTTTCCAGCCATCGCCAGAGTCGTGCACGTCGCCGACGATCCGAGCGACCGAGTCGTCGTCCTCATCCAGCGTGGTCACGTTCTTGAGTAGCCTGGTTTAGTTTTGTACGCGCATGCGTGCATCGCGACGTTTACTCAACGTCGAACGCGGCGTACGTACCCCGTCGTGAGATCCGATCGGGCAAATTTATCTTGCTACATGCTATGCTACTATATTTATATCCATATGAATAAAAATATTACATGTCGTTTAATTATGCATCCGATATTACAGTTTTACCATTTTACGATACCCGTACGTATCTGTACTGACTTTTGCATATCTAATTATATGTCGGAACACTCTGATGTCATTTTACTATTATATTATCATGCCATGTTATATAATGTAACATCTCTGTTTTCAGTGTACAGAAATTTGTTTAAAAATTAATGTACAAATAGAGTATTTGCAATCCTGTATATGCTATAAATATTTGAATTGCTTTTGAATAGCAAGAAAGCACTTGTAGCTCATTGGTAAAACCTTGCACTGCTGTGACGTAGCCCCTGTGTTCGAATCATCCTAGCCACAATTTTTTGTTAATTTTTCTTTTAAATTTTTAGAAGCTCAAAAGTTTGCACGTGCACTGCACGTAAAATAAAAATTTACACAGCAAATAAACATGTGCACTGAGATATACAAAGCGATAGGGACACGTGGCGAAGATCCCAACCCCTCTCACCGGTTTTGGACCGACGAGATTGAGCCAACGGCCAGCACCGCCGGGCCTCCCGTAGGGGATGCTTCCCAATTTTTAACCCTACACCCCTTGGACTCCCCCCACTACTCCTATGCTGTTTGATTTCTTAGCACATTTCCAGAGAATTAAAAATGGGTATTAATCCACATTTTTTTTAATTCTATTCTTCATTACCCTAAACCCTAATTTTCCCTATAAATACCACACCACATTTCACCTCTCCTCATTCAGAATTTCATTACAAAAACTCTCTAAAAATTCCAAGTCCCAAGTTGTACAAGCGGAGTTAGCAAGAGGCGAAGTTCCGACGACGTTTCAGGAAGATTCCGGCGACGAAACGACGCCTCGACAGTTCCAAGAGCTTCCTCCTTATCCCCTATTTCTTTATAGCCAGTAAGTCCCCACTCACCTCCTCCATCTCTATTCTAAAATAATCTATTTCGAAAACTCGTCGGAAGCGGAGTTATTCCGACATCCGATTCGTTTTTCTTTAAAAACTCCATTTTTCTTAAATAATAAAATACCATATTCTCTCATAACGTTTAACAAACAAAAATAAACACATTATAACATGTTTCATCTCAAAATAATTCATGTTGAAATTTCTATTTCACTTTTACAGTAAAATACCATCATGTTACATACAACTTATAATTGTTCAATTTAACCGTATTACCTTTAGATAACTCACGAGGTAATGACCTACCTCATCACAACACACATTTTTGACATAGCACGATGAATTTTGGGATTCTAGTTTATGGGAAAATACGATTTTACGAATAAATACCTTAAACATTCAAAAACCGTTTTCTTTAAAAAAAAAGTGTGTTATTTAATTCCGTGCAAATACGTCTCTACAACCTATTTTGGGGAACCCCGATCGGGATGGTGCGGGTTATCGCACATCCTCGGGCCTAGTAGAGCGAGATGCAGACCTCCGCAAGGAGCATTCGATCTCGATGGAATTTTTAATGCAATTTTTAAGAAAATGAGATTTGTACAAAATAAATAAAATTTATTTTTATTATATATATATATATATATATATGAATATTATCAAAAGATCTATTTTAAAATATATTATATAAATATTCCATGTTTTCTAAATCAAAGGAATCACAATTTCATGAAACTACCATTACAATTCAATACAAATTCCAATATTTCATTAAAATACTATATACAATGAAAACTAGGTTCTACTCACTAGAAAATTTCACTTTTATAAAATATACATCTATGAAAACCCTAAAGACGATAATGAAATACTTGAGGTGTATTTTGAAAATATATCAAACTATTTTTACATAAAACCCTCTCAAGTTATATTAAATTACAATAAGGACCCTAGTAAATATAGGTTTAAGCGGGACCAGTTCTCTTGAGCCTTAAGGAGCCGGAGAATGTGGGCGCTTGCCTATCTAAGGTAGATAACCTAACAACAGTGTTATCAACACGGTAATTGTCTTGGAAAAAGACACAAATCCTGCCATCCATGTGCAGTAGTTACCGATAAAATCAAAATTAATTCAGGACTTCAATTTTGTTTTAAAAGTCTGACTCAGTTTGAGTCATGGTCAAATATGAAATCAATCCGACTTGAATATGATTCAAGTATAAACTGCAATTCAACATGAATCCGTCTATACCAGAATTCAATCTATAACAATCTGTCTCGACCGAATCGAACCATGGATATACTCTGTTTACATGTCTATCCATTATATCCATTCCATTTACCCGATATCATGGTTTCGGCAAGTCGTACAATCTATTACACAAAATAATACAATCAATAAAAAAGATATTACGGGGTTTTAAAGGGGTAGACTGGTATATAATATGTTAGAAATGGCACGAGACGGTCACTTTAATACACCTAACATGAATATCCATTGCCGTTGTACCGTGGCTGAACGGTTCCTTATGCTCCGTATACCTTAGTCTCCGGAATAGTGGGACTCCTCTCATATACACTGGCATATTCTGTACCTAGCTACAAACAAGTGCGATAACAGAAAAAAGATAACATTATACAGTTATATTCTCTTTTCTGTCTATTCTACTTCTCTCTTTTTTTGGGACTTACCGAGCGATTGTTCGTTGACGACATTCCTTTTCTTCTTTCTTTGGAATGTTTTCAGGTGGATCAGATTCACTAGAGATCGAGCCCAGTACTGAGAACTTGGAGCAGTTTGCCACCGACCCAGAGCTGTAGGCACTTGTATATACTTTTCATTTCAGTTATGCCATTGTTTAGGCATTGCTTTCTATTTTTGTATTTACATTTCCAGTTGTACTTGTAAAGAATTGTTAAATAAATAAAAGTTGCTGATCATTTATATTCATGTCTCTTGTGTACATTTTACTTTATATTACTTAGTTTTGCTTAGTGATTGAATGAAATTCTTGATTTGTGTCGTATTAGAAAATTTGTATTTAGAAATCACAACCAAAAATATTTTGACCGCAATCAATAACGGTGTCGGATGTAGCGCGTTAGTAAGTGTGGATCTTCCACAGGGAAAGTGAGTTCCGTTCAATTTTCGAATTAGATGAGTTGAAAATTTAAGGCAAAGAAAAGAAAACAATTCATGATTTGTAATTGAAGATCAAAGATAAGAAAAAAATCTAGATCTAAAAGAAACATTAAAACAAGAAGTGAGATGAGAGATAATTTCCAATCAACACTCAAGATTATAAGGATAGCTCGTAGGAGTAGATCAGATCTATAGATGTGATGAGATCTAATGATTACTCATTCTTATCCATTAATGAATTGATACTAGATCGATGCAAATTCATCGAGGTTTAAGGATCGTGCGGGAAAATTAGGGATTCCGCAACTCATCCTTTGTCCTTTCGATAGATCGCATTCAAATTCTAGCTTCTAGTTAATCAAATGGTCAATAGTTGTTCCCTAGTTTCGAGTGAACACGATCTAGAAAGTATCATCTCGAAACTAGGTCATTAATCATTTGATTCACTAGAATTTCAAAGCATTATAGGATTTAAGAATTGTAAGAATATCTAAATCATCATCATCTAAAGATCGTCACAACTCCTACACGAGCGGAGATTACTCAAACATCATGATCACAAACACAATCACAAATTGAGATCTAATCATTATGCTTGAATTAAAACATAAGCAAGAATATAGAAAATTCACCTTTATTTATCGACAAATTTCGTTACAACTCTCTTGAATTTACAAAAGGTAGGAACTAGATCGTCGATTTCGGCTTCGCTCGGCTCCTTGAGTCGCGGATCGGCGTGGATCTCTTGCTCTGTTGGACTCCGGCGTCGCTTCTAAAGGATGAAGGAATTCTTGCTTGAATTGATCTCGGGATCTTGATCTTGAGGTTGAATTGGGGATTGGGCACAAGTTTTGTCACTAAACTTGTGGAGGGAGGAAGATGAATGAATTCTTGAACAATTTACAACCTTGATCTAGGCTCCTTTTTATAGGCCTCCTAAATCTAGATCTAGAATTAAAATTTGAATTCCCTCTAAGAGTTTGTTAACCAAAAGATTTAAATTTCCCTCCAAAAAGTTAGTTAAGCTCAAAATTTGAATTTCCCTCCAAGAGTTTGTTAAGCCGAGCCTTCTAGATGTGCCACGTGGAGCTTCTGGGGTCTTCTGGAAGCTTTAGCCGTTACAAATAGGCATGTGATAAAATTGGGTGGCTTGATCTCTTCAAATGGCCGCGGCGCCAAGGGGGTTTGGGCCGCGGATCCGCGGTCCTTTAGTGGACTTGGAACTTTAATTTTGCATGATAATTCTTGGGCTGAATTTTAGGCTTCTTTCTGATATGTGGAATTTTATTTGGATTTCTGTATTACTACCAGATCTTCAGCCTTTGAGTTGGCGTTTCTTTTATCGGATCTTTTCCCAATTTTAGGCTCTGCTTCTGTGATTTCCTGCATTAGACCCCAGATAAGAGTTGCGCAATACAAGGGTGATGCGATGCCATGAAAAACACACAATTTCCCTAAAAGTGCCGGTTTTAGTATACAGTACAAGTAATTCAGTATTTTACATGTGTTTTGCAAATATGTGTGATATGAATACCGGATACCTCTACTTGACTACAAAAGGTAGGGAAATTGCTGTGTTAGAAATACAGTATTTTCGACTGATCAAATTCCCCCAAACTTATTTTCGATCGTCTCGATCGAACTGTTTTATTAAAAAGAGAAGGAGAAAATAAAGAAAGAGAAAAGCACACTTTCGTAGGCAACACGATTGCACTGAGCACGTGCAACAAGCCTTTAAACCTCTAGGTGTCCCTAGTAGAAGGAGTGTTGTCTCCTGAGGGTTTTCAGCGGATTGCACCCACAAAATCCAATAATAAAAGGAAGATCATGAATATTACATTTAAAGAAAAGAATTGTAAAAGAAAAACCTTGAAAATTTGGGTTTCCAACTAAGCTAGCTTTTCGGTTGTTATGAGCCCTATCTTAATAGTCATGAAAAAATGTCAGAAATCACGTCCTCCCTCAATAAAACATCGTCTTATTCTTCATTCCTATCTTTATTCCAAACATCGATCATATCACCCTGCGTGTGTGTAAAGAACATCCCTACATCCGGAGAATTCAATTCAAGCTATCATACTCTTGCCTATCAGCCTCAGTACTTTTTAATTAATGAATATTTAGATGAGATTGCTCACACACTTTCATGCGACCGCTAATACTTCTTGAGGTACTAATCGACCGATTACTCATGTGCTTGATTGGTGTATTTTCCTCGTCTTGCACCACTTCAGGCATAGCAGTGACTCCCAGACCAGTTGGCCTTAGGGCACTAGGTGAAGAAGCACCCTCACTATAAATTTTTTATTGCCTTTAGCGATAACAAAACCAGTGTTCATTTTTCTCACCAATTTATATTTTCTTCATTCACTTTTTTTTTATTTCCTTCATACATTGGCTTTAAGACAAGAGCATTTCAAGGTATCCTCTACTATCCCGGGCTTTAAGACATGTGTAAGTGCGAATAGCAGGGTATCAACGTTCAAAATGTTTGGCTTTCCAGAATAGAAACTATTTTTCAGACTTATTTTTATTCTCAGATTAGTGACTTCCTCCATCTTACTAATCCTTGGGATAATGGCTCATAACTACTTATTACTAGTTCGTATAAGAAAACTTCTAATTTTCTTGGTTTTCTTAAATTTTTCTAATCTCATGGATGTAATTGTTCACTATCTAATCTTTTATTATCATAAATATTAAATATTTTTATATTTTGAAAATTTTTAAGTTTTTATATTTTGAAATTTTTTGAATTTTTATGGATTTTGAAAATTTTAAATTTTTATAGGTTTTGAAAAATATTTTGTGCTTATGCAAATGATATACACATGATGCAAAACTAAGCACAAACCTCCCCTAAACTTATTTTCAACAGTGTCCTCACTGTTGCCATCCGCTATATCTACAAAAACCTGTAAGCCTGCGAGGAATTTATTAGTGGGGGCAAAATATATAAGTGAAGACCCTCCCCCAAACTTATTCTTTTCACTTACCTCCATTCAACAAGATGATGCAAAGATACACTGGACATGAAGATGAGATGGAGGAATTTTAATCCAAATAAAATGGCTCCTGTAAGAACATGAGCTCCTCCGTGGGGTCAGTGGAAAAATACGGCTTTAGTCTGTGTCCATTCACTTTGAAAAATGTGCCATTTTTAACATTTTCTACCTCTACTGTCCCGTGCGGGTATACAGACCGCACAACAAAAGGCCCCTTCCACCGAGATCGAAGCTTACCCGCATGAAGGTGTAGTCGTGAATCATAAAGAAGGACTTGTTGACCAGGTGAAAATGTTTTCCTCAAAATGTTTTTATCGTGAAAAACCTTGGTCCTATTCTTTATGATTACAGCGTTATCATAAGCTTCATCGCGGAGTTCGCTTAGCTCATTAAGTTGCAGCTTCCGAAAGTTGCAGGCTTGGTTTAGGTCAAAATTGATTTCCTTAATAGCCCACAATGCTTTATGCTCAATCTCGACGGGTAAATGACATGTCTTCCCAAACACTATCCTATATGGAGACATCCCTAGGTCGGTTTTAAATGCAGTTCGGAATGCCCAAAGAGCATCCGTCAGTTTGGTCGACCAGTCTTTTCTATTTTTAGCAACAGTCTTCTCCAGGATTAGTTTGATCTGTCTATTCGAAATCTCAGCCTGCCCGCTTGTTTGGGGATGATAGGGTGTAGAAAGTCGGTGGTTGATTGAGTATTTCCGCATCAGAGTCTCGAAAGACCTGTTGCAGAAATGTGTCCCATTATCGCTAATGATAGCGCGCGGGTGTCCAAAATCGCGAAAAGATATTCTCTTTCAAGAACTTAATGACAACTTTCCTGTCATTAGTGCGACATGGAATGGCTTCTACCCACTTTGAGACATAATCAACCGCCAGCAGTATGTACAAATTCCCAAAGGAGTTGGGAAAGGGACCCATAAAATCAATGCCCCAAACATCGAAAATTTCAACAACCAAGATGGGTTGCTGAGGCATTTCATTTCTCCGGGAGATTCTACCCGTGTACTGGCATTGTGTACAGGTTTTCCAATAGTCAAATGCGTCCTTAAATAAGGTCGGCCAATAAAATCCACATTGCAAAACCTATTCCGCCGTCTTTTTAGGACCGAAGTGACCCCCACAGGCCTGATCATGACAAAAAGAAAGAACACTCTTGAAATCTTCTTTCGGGACACACCGGCGAATGATCTGATCAGGACAATACTTAAACAAATATGGATCATCCCAGTAAAAGTGTTTTACTTGGGATAGAAAACGGTATTTGTCCTGTTTTGACCAATCGCTGGGTATAAGTCCCGTGACAAGATAGTTCACAATATCCCTGAACCATGGTTCATTGGATACGTTCAAGAGTTGTTCATCGGGAAATGAATCATTGATCGGCAGGGTCACAGGGGAAGAAGAGATGCGTGAAAGATGGTCGGCTACTACGTTTTCACATCCTTTCTTATCTTTGATAACAAGATCAAATTCTTGTAACAGAAGGATCCAACGTATTAGCCGACTTTTGCATCTTTCTTCGCCAGAAGATGTTTCAAGACGGAATGGTCTGTGTACACAATTATTGGAGAGCCGATTAAGTAAGGACTGAATTTTTCTAATGCAAATACAACCGCTAAAAGTTCCTTTTCGGTGGTTGTATAATTGATTTGTGCATCATTCAGGGTCTTACTCGCATAGTATATCACGTGTGGCATCTTTTCAATGTGCTGTCCTAAGACTGCACCTACTGCAAAGTCGGATGCGTCACACATCAGCTCAAATGGGTAGTCCCAATTTGGAGACGATAGAACGGGGGCTGAAGTGAGTGAGTGTTTAAGTGAGTCGAAAGCTGTCTCACAGTCCGAGTCAAAGTGGAAGGTCGTATCCTTGGCCAGGAGAAGAGTTAAAGGTCTAGCAATTTTGCTAAAGTCCTTAATGAATCTCCTATAGAAACCTGCATGGCCAAGGAAAGATCGAATATCTTTGATGCTTTTGGGATGAGGGAGGTTTTGAATGACATCTATCTTAGCTCTGTCAACCTCAATGCCTTTCTGTGAAATGACATGTCCAAGAACAATTCCTTCTTGGACCATGAAATGGCATTTTTCCCAGTTTAAAGTCAAGTTCTTCTCTTTGCAACGAGTAAGAACAGCGTCAAGATTCGATAGGCAATCGGAAAAAGAGTCTCCAAAAATCGAGAAATCGTCCATAAAGATCTCCAGAAAATTCTCTACCATGTCAGAGAATATCCCCATCATACATCGCTGAAAGGTAGCGGGAGCATTGCACAACCCAAAGGGCAAGCGACTGTAAGCAAAGGTACCAAAAGGATAAGTAAAAGTGGTTTTATCTTGATCCTTTTTGGCGATGGGGACCTGATTATAGCCAGAGTATCCGTTCATAAAGCAATAATACGCACGTCCAGCTAAGCGTTCCAGCATCTGATCAATGAATGGTAGAGGAAAGTGGTCTTTCCTCGTGGCGGCATTGAGTTTTCTGTAATCAATACATACACGCCACCCAGTTTGGGTGCGTGTCTGAATCAACTCATTTGCCTCATTGGTAACAACAGTGATGCCGGATTTCTTAGGGACGACATGTATAGGACTCACCCATTGGCTATCGGAGATTGGGTATATGATACCACTATCAAGGCATTTGACGATTTCTTTCATCACCGCTTCCTTCATGACGGGGTTCAACCGTCTTTGTGGTTCTCGGGTTGGTCTGGCATCATTCATCAAGTGTATATGATGTTCGACAATCAAGGGACTAATCCCTTTGATGTCCGCCATGGTCCAACCAAACGCCTCCTTATTAGATCTCAATACCGATAAGAGTGCATTCTCTTGCTCTGATACTAGAGAAGCGGAAATGATAACCGGTAAAGATTCATTCTCACCTAAATATGCATATTTAAGGTGAGAAGGTAAAATTTTGAGATCTAATACTGGCGGAGAAATAATAGAAGGTGGGATCATCGAGTGATTTTTGGAGTCACAAAGAAGCTCATAGCCTGTAAAAGATACAGACTCGGATGGTGATGAGTCAGGAGTAGCAGACTCAAGCGTGGAAATGGTGTCCTCACAAAGATCATGTGTCAGGTCAAACAGTGATGTGGCAGTGTCGTCAAGATTTGTAAAACAAAGTTCCTCAACTCCGCAACTTTCGGGAGCAATCTCGTGGACAGAGCACACATCGAGGATATGAGCAGAGGGTTTTGATGGCTGATTTCCAATTTTATAGATGTTTAGTTCAATGGTCATATTTCCAAATGATAAGTTCATTGAACCATTTCTACAGTTGATGACAGCATTGGAAGTGGCAAGGAATGGCCGACCTAGAATCACCGGAATTTGGCTCCGGGGGTTTGCTACAGGCTGTGTATCGAGAACAATGAAGTCTACAAGGAATACAAATTCCCCAACCTTTATCAACACATCCTCTAGTTTACCCCTAGGTTTAGTGATAGATCGGTCTGCCATTTGGAGAGTACAGTGAGCAGGTTTCAACTCTCCAATCCCTAGCTGCTCATAGACAGAGTATAGAAGTAGGTTAACACTTGCGCCAAGGTCTAAAAGAGCACGGTTGATATTTTTACCCCCAATAGAAATTGATATCGTAGGACATCCTGGGTCCTTACGTTTCTTTGGTAGCTGGGGGATAAAAGCAGTGCTAATGTTATTGGACATGAAGACCTTCTTCGGCACTTGAGTCTTCCTCTTCCTAGTGCACAAGTCCTTGAGAATTTTCGCATAAGCGGGGACTTGTTGAATCGCATTTAGGAGAGGGATGTTGATGTTAACCTGCTTGAACATTTCCATGATTTTCTCCATATGAGGACTCGATTTGTTAGCCCTTAACCGTTCGGGTAAGGTGCTTTAGCAATGAGCGCTGGGTCCATCATAGGAGAAGGAAGAGGGGGTAGACAAGATCCCGAAAGAGGAGTGGGGATCGTCTGTGAAGGAGTAAAAGAGGTGGGGTGAGGTGTCGAGCCTAGTGGGAAATGGAGAATAGGCTCGTGAGAAGGCGGTCAGGTAGAAGAACAAGGAGCAGAAGTAGAAGTGTGTGTGTGAGGAAAGGTCTCAGCCGGGGCGTTGAGAGGATTTTCAGTATCATCAACTTCTTCCCCAACATGGTTATCCAGCACTCTTCCTGATCTCAACGTTGTGACGGCATTTACATTGTAATGCCCAGGATTCGGTAGGGGTTGAGATAGAAGTTTCCCTTTTTCTCTCGCACTCATTTCGTCCTTAAGTCGTGCAATCTCAGCTTCCATCGTTTTGATACTCTCAGCTTGGGACGCTGAGTTTTTCTTTATCTCACCGACGGAAGACCTAACCTCGGCCGACACTTCCATGAAATTTGATAAGAGTGATTTCATGGTTTGAGCAACTTGAGAGAACTCGTTAGAACAAGTCGACTGCATAGGATTAGAAGGCGCAGGAGTGTTGACCTGGTTTTGGAAATTTTATGACTGGTAGGGGTGCTGGGTGAGATGAATTGGTTGCTGTTATGGAGGAAGAGCCCTTTGGAATTGATTAGGGTTTGGAACCGTGTTTTGGGATTGGTTCCAGGCAAAATTCGGGTGATTCCTCCAATCCTGATTGTATGTGGAAGAAAAAGGGTCGTTTCTAGGTCTTTGGAATGCGGCATTGGTATGCTCGAGACCTTGAAACTGAGAGTTTAATCGACATTCTTCCGTCAAGTGAGAAGGATCAGAACAGCACCCACAAACAGTTTTGGGGAGCGATATTGGGTTTAGGGAGGCTGCTAGGAATTTGTGTTCCATAGCGTCGAGCTTCTTTTGCATTGTTGCCATCTCAGCTCGAACACCTATGGACACATCTATTTGGTGTACACCATCCCTACTCGATGGCTGGGTTCCAGTCTCCCACTGTAGTGACTTTTCAGCGAACTCTTCTAAAAATTTCCATGCTTCCCCATCATCCTTGGTCATAAAGGTGCCTTGACACATGTTTTCAAGGTTTTGTTTAGTGGTAGGGTTACTGCCCTCATATATGATTCGGCAAAGTTCCCATCTCGGGATGCCGTGATGTGGGCATTGAACCAAAAGATCCTTGAATCGTTCAAAGCATTTAGAGAATGGTTCAGCTGGAAGCTGGGAGAATTGATATAGTTCGCTACGGATTCGAGCTGTCTTTTGCATAGGGTAGAATTTCTTAAGGAATGCCGCAACGAATTCTTCCCAATTCGTGATGGAATGTGCGGTGGTGTTATACAGCCACTTCTCGGCTATATCGCACAAGGTAAATGGAAGAAGTCGTAGACGCATGGTATCCACAGAAAGTTATGATGTACCCATCATTGCGCATACGTTTTCAAATTTGGTAATAAAAATGTACGCGTCTTCAGTCTCGAGACCGTGGAATTTGGGTAGAAGGTTGATGTACTGGGGCTTAATCTCAAAGTTATCCCCGTTGGCTGGTGGAATGGATAAGCAGGTCGGGAAAGGACCTCGCAAAGGGTAGCACCTCTCTTGGAGAGAGATGCGGGGAGGATTCTGCGCACCAACGGACGGCGGCAGAGTAGCGGTAAAGAGGTTTGATGGAGACTGATCCATCGGTGTGGGTGTGGTGGTGGGTAAAAGAAAGGTAAATAGAGAAATACTGACTTCGGAGTCGATCGAGGGGACGCGGACAAGTCGGGCACTAGAATCCCGTGTCCAGCCTATCTTGCACTAAAAGGGGTTAGTACAAGTGGCAGCGTGGATTTATAATTAGGGTAAATGAAGTGAATGCGGTGTTTGTTTTGAAAAATGATACGGATTTTAAAAAATGATGCAATCACAACAAATGCAACAAGCAACCCTAAAATCTATAGTCACCTAGGTCCGGCTCTAGACCGCTCCTAACTTCCAAAAGACAAGTCGCAGGATAAAATCCTCCACTGCCTCTTTGTCCCCCTGTGGCCAGGTAAGTGCCAGGTAAGTGGGAAGGTACTCCACTACGTAAGTAGTGGGCCTAATTAATAACCACTAGCCTTCGACAAACTTGTCTTAGACACCACAAGAAAACGCGGATAAGCAATGAATTACCCACGGCCTTCTTCTGTTCTAAGTGAGCGCGACGGTCCTTAGAGTCATCTCTAGATATTTTTTAATTAATGAGGGTAATGCGGATGCAGGTTTATGATTTTTGGGGCCTAGGAAGGGTAATGAACTCCCCACCTAATATGGATTTGGCAGCGCCCCTTAATATCCGTATTAATTATGCAAACAACCACAAAATCAAAAACAAGCACAATTTATTTTGCTTTTTGCGGCGCTGCGATTTTTGCAAAGAAGCCTGCAACAAATTGTTAATTGGAGCAGACTTTAGGAAGGAGATAAGAAAGTTAGAGATTACCAGATAAAATTTTTCCAGAGAAACCCTTGAACTGCCGCGGAACCGCCATAGGAGGGGGGTTTTTGCCGCGGAATCGCGGTGGGGGAGAGAGATCACTCTGCCAAATTTCTCCAGAGAGCTCCTGATCACTTCCTTAGTCCTTTGGAATTCTCCAAATAATTTTCCAATTTCATAGCAAGCTCCAGATCTCCTTGCAATTAACCACAACTACTCGTATTAGTATTTTGCACGAGTTTTGATCTAAAAAAATATTGATGGAATAAACTTTTCAACTCAAATTTCAAAAACTGAACAAATAGCACACGATCCCCAGCAACGACGCCATTTGATTGAATGAAATTCTTGATTTGTGTCGTATTAGAAACTTTGTATTTAGAAATCACAACCAAAAATATTTTGACCGCAATCAATAATGGTGTCGGATGTAGCGCGTTAGCAAGTGCGGATCATCCACAGGGAAAGTAAGTTCCGTTCAATTTTCGAATTAGATGAGTTGAAAATTTAAGGCAAAGAAAAGAAAACAATTCATGATTTGTAATTGAAGATCAAAGATAAGAAAAAAATCTAGATCTAAAAGAAACATTAAAACAAGAAGTGAGATAAGAGATAATTTCCAATCAACACTCAAGATTATAAGGATAGCTCGTAGGAGTAGATCGGATCTATAGATGTGATGAGATCTAATGATTACTCATTCTTATCCATTAATGAATTGATACTAGATCGATGCAAATTCATCGAGGTTTAAGGATTGTGCGGGAAAATTAGGGATTCCGCAACTCATCCTTTGTCCTTTCGATAGATCGCATTCAAATTCTAGCTTCTAGTTAATCAAATGGTCAATAGTTGTTCCCTAGTTTCGAGTGAACACGATCTAGAAAGTATCATCTTGAAACTAGGTCATTAATCATTTGATTCACTAGAATTTCAAAGCATTATAGGATTTAAGAATTGTAAGAATATCTAAATCATCATCATCTAAAGATCGTCACAACTCCTACACGAGCGGAGATTACTCAAACATCATGATCACAAACACAATCACAAATTGAGATCTAATCATTATGCTTGAATTAAAAGATAAGCAAGAATATAGAAAATACACCTTTATTTATCGACAAATTTCGTTACAACTCTCTTGAATTTACAAAAGGTAGGAACTAGATCGTCGATTTCGGCTTCGCTCGGCTCCTTGAGTCGCGGATCGGCATGGATCTCTTGCTCCGTTGGACTCCGGCGTTGCTTCTAAAGGATGAAGGAATTCTTGCTTGAATTGATCTTGGAATCTTGATCTTGAGGTTGAATTGGGGATTGGGCACAAGTTTTGTCACTAAACTTGTGGAGGGAGGAAGATGAATGAATTCTTGAACAATTTACAACCTTGATCTAGGCTTCTTTTTATAGGCCTCCCAAATCTAGATCTAGAATTAAAATTTGAATTCCCTCTAAGAGTTTGTTAACCAAAAGATTTAAATTTCCCTCTAAAAAGTTAGTTAAGCTCAAAATTTGAATTTCTCTCCAAGAGTTTGTTAAGCCGAGCCTTCTAGATGTGCCACGTGGAGCTTCTAGGGTCTTCTGGAAGCTTTAGCCGTTACAAATAGGCTTGCGATGAAATTGGGTGGCTTGATCTCTTCAAATGGCCGCGGATCCGCGGCGCCAAGGGGGTTTCGGCCGCGGATCCACGGCCCTTTAGCGGACTTGGAACTTTAATTTTGCATGATAATTCTTGGGCTGAATTTTGGGCTTCTTTCTGATATGTGGAATTTTATTTGGATTTCTGTATCACTACCAGATCTTCAGCCTTTGAGTTGGCGTTTCTTTTATCGGATCTTTTCCCAATTTTGGGCTCTGCTTCTGTGATTTCCTGCATTAGACCCCAGACAAGAGTTGCGCAATACAAGGGTGATGCGATGCCATGAAAAACACACAATTTTCCTAAAAGTGCCGGTTTTAGTATACAGTACAAGTAATTCAGTATTTTACATGTGTTTTGCAAATATATGTGATATGAATACCGGATACCTCTACTTGACTGCAAAAGGTAGGGAAATTGCCGTGTTAGAAATACAGTATTTTCGACTGATCACTTAGCGTGTTTACTTCTGAGAAAATATGTAACGGGTCTCGCCGCGTCCCTTCCCCGTACACCGGGAAGCGAGGCGTGACAGGTTTTGTTGGCGGCCCATGCAGGTCAGTTCTGCATTGAAATGCGGGTCAATTCTGCATGAAGTCCTAAGCAATATAATACAAGAATCAGGAACTAAAAGCATTCTTTACATTTCATATTTCTTAAATCTTACAATTTCATATATTTTGAATCTATTATAACCCTATTTTTCTTTCAAGGTTATGGATTCTCCAAACAACACCAGTACTAATTTCAACAACACTCCACCACCTCTACCGCTTATGCCTACCATTGCTGCTCCGATCAATGAGCAGACGGTACTGCTTGAGACAATCCGAAACCTCCTGGAAGGACATCAGCAGCAGACTGCTATTTTGATGAACCGTCCATAAGCGGAAGCGCTCGGAGTGAAGCAATTCCGAGCTTTGCACCCAAATTTTTTTCGGGAAAAGAGAACCATGTTCCCTTATAAAAAAATAAAGAAAAGGAGAGAGAAACAGAAAGAGGAAAAGAGATGGGAAAAATTCCCCTAATGATGCATCATGTGCCCACACGTGATGCGCCTTGGAGCAAAGATTATTGGCATTGCGCTTAACAAATAAGGCTGAAATTGAGCCTCACGTGCAGGAACGTGAGCATCTATATACAAAGTATATAAGGGCCTTCCTAAAACAAATAACAGGCCAGAGAAGTTCATGTGTCAGCACGTGATGCTCTTTGTCGGGCTTAACTTCGTGGGGGTCACGTGCCACACGTGACATTACTGAACATCAGCTCACGTGCCAACACGTGATGCCTTTCTCTGAGACTGCTGCATATAAGCAAACCAGTTTAATGCTATGGGGGTCACGTGCTACACAAGAAGGTTCCTAATCACCTTCCATGCTGATAGAATTAAATTCTAAATAAGAGAGATCAAAACCCTATTTGGAAAATATTTCCTTAGATCTTTCTAAACAAGAAAGATTACGCTTTGTAAAACAGAGCACCGTTGGATTAAAAATCCAATAGTGATTAAAAATCACCAAGCTACAGAATAAGCTCTATATGGAAAAATATTTCCCCAATCTTTCTAAACAAGAAAGATTACGCTCTGAAAAACAGAGCACCGTTGGATTAAAGATCCAATGGTGATTAAAAATCACCAAGCTACAGAATAAGCTCTGTATGGGAAAATATTTTCCCAATCTTGTTAAAAACAAGAAAAATATGTTCTGTAAAACAGAAGTTCTTGGATCAAAGATCCGACGGTGGATAAAATCCTCAAATCAATTAAAAAATCTCTCAATGAGAGATTTCCTTAACTAAATCAACAAACTTGCCTCTACTATATAAAGGACCCGAGAAAAAAAGGAGAGAGAGAGAGAGGAGACCCCCCCATAAGATTTAAGAAACAAAAAAAGAAGGAGGATTTCTCTTTTAAGAAAAGAAATCCTAGGTAAGAAAAAAAGACCTAGAGATCATTTTATCTCCTCTTCGCCATTACAAGAATTTAACTCTTTCAAAAAAGAACTTAGTTCTTCCCCTGGTTGAGATCTGCAGAAGCAAATCTTCCAACAAGTTGAGAATTTAATTCTCATCGGGAAGATTCTGTCATGCAGTCCCAAAACTTAGAGGAAAGAACTAAGTTTGAAGAATTTAATTCTTCCAAAAGATATAGAAATTTAATTCCTTTGACAAAACTAGGGCTTAACCCTGCATAAAAAAAACAACCGAGATCGACTCACGTGTTCCCACGTGACCCTTAAAACAAGTGCTTAGCACTTATAAAAGAAAAAGGGAATAAACCCAAAGACAGTCCCCGTTCTAGGTCGCCTTACGTGTTCCTACGTGACCCCCAAACAGTTACCTAACACTTACATGGAAAATGGGAAAATTCCAAAGACAGCGCTCACATTTTGAGCACCTCATGTATTTGCACGTGAGCATTATACGAGCTAAGTGCTTAGCACTTATAAAAGGAAGAGGGAATAAATCCAAGGAGGCAGTGCCTAACTCTGGGGCTCCTCACGTGTCCACACGTGATGGCCACAAGATTTAAATGTTTTACACTTATATGTATAGACGCAGATTTGAACCAAAGGGGACAACACCAACTTTCGGGTGCCTTACGTGCCACACTTGAGCGTCTCAGTTTTCAATATTTAACGCTACCTTGGAGTCTCACGTGGGAGCACGTGAGCACTGAGTATACATTAGTGTTTAACACTATAGGAAGCCGACTTCAGCCCCAAATTAGCTAAATCCTCTTGAGGTTAAAATGTTTTGGATCTCCAAATAGACCGAGCCTCTATGCTCATGACTTCTCAAAATAATTGATCAGAATGATGTCCATCACATATCTCCTAAGTTAATCTTAGTCTCCCAAAAATGACTAATGATTCTTAGATGGTCCACCATAATCTCTCCCATCAGTCTGGAATTTGGTTCAAGGGTACATCTCTCCATACCTCTGATACATGTCGTTGTAATTTCTCAATGTCTTCAGAGAGGTAGAGGGTCCCGACAACCAACAGCTCTTGGGTCCACTCCCAAACCCATGAGCACATTACAGTGGACCGTAATGTCCTTAAACTAGCTGTGGACCGCAATGTCCTTTAAATAAACCCTCATACAAAAAATGGTGATCTATGGACCATAACGTCCTTAAACTAAAGCAATAGAGCCCAAATGCTCTTTTGTTGGGTCTGAATGATTCCAAAAATCCTGCTGAGTAGATCTTAGTCTAAAATTAGATTAACGTATCCTCAACAAACATTTAAGTTGATCTTAATCCCAAACGAGATTAACGATCTTTAAATCAAACCAAACCCAAATCTAAGAAAATACGGATTTGGACTAATCTACGCCCTACGGGCGACAACCCAAATTAGTCTCCGTATACAATCCACGGGCAACCAAAAATAAAACAAACACACATGACACGAAGTGAATATCTGGAGCAGGAGAAAGTGGTTATCGCTATGCGGCAACGTAATTAACTGCAGGGGCTTGCGCCTGCAGGGAAGAGTGTCCCCACAATCAAAAACCCCTCACAACGAGGGGGAATCTGACGAAGTCCGCTACAACGACCGCATCCGTCCAAACCTCCGATACACGGTGCCATAAATCAACTTGGTATCTTCAGAGAGGTGGACGGATAAACCCAAATAGCATCTGCCCCCAAATTCAGGCAAGACGTTCCGTCTTCCCGGTTTTCGGCGGTAAACAGATTCTGGCACGCCCGGTGGGACCTTTTCCTCTTTCCACTCCACATTTCGTGTGTCGTGTTCGCGAACGCATCGCGGTTTAATATGGTTGCCCCTGAATTCAAGGTACTAAGATTTGGTGTCTTGCTCTTATGCAGAAGAGAAGAAGATCGATGGCTTCCAAGTGTAACTGCAACAACAACTCTCGCTCTGTCCCCGCTGGAGGAGTGACTTATGGGCCCCAAGAGGCCTCCATCTTTGCAATGCCGGTGGAACAGGTGACTCAGGCCACTACTGGACTATTTTTTGGGACCATGCTCCCGCCAATAAGCCTCAATGCCATCACAAGATGCTCCAAAGAAGTCGGTCTTTGATCGGCTCGCAACCACTACGGACCCTCTCAACGGGTCATCTAAGTCTGCCGTCTCAGTCTTCGACAGGCCGAGCCTAATCTCAAATGGGCCTGCAAAGAGGCTCACGATACGTGAAGGGGTTATCCCGAAGTGGATAGCCATTCCAGCTCCGGCAGACGAAATCGTCAAAGGGGCTTCTCCTATTAAAGAATCGGTCTTCACAAGACTAGCCGTTCCAACTCCCGCTTCGGGTGAAGTCACCAAGGATGCTTCCCTTATCAAAAGATCGGCTTTTGCAAGATTGACTGTTCCCTCTCAGCGGACGTCGGTCTTTAACAGACTGACACCAACAACACCCCATCAGAGCAGAGGGCATGACGAAGTGGCTCCGACAACAGAGGTGGTTCCGTCTGCACGGATTGCTCAACGTCGCCACTAGCGCCGAGCAAGGAAGGCTAGGGGCAGTTCCCCCTCTGGACTTACCCCACCAGCTCTGATGGTGGAAATTGATGTTGTTGTTCCAAGTGGAAACAGTTTCGATCCACTCAAGAGGGTGCGAAAGAACTCTCCAACCGTTGTACTAAAGAAGTCGCCTTCGCCTGTTGAAAACACGGTGCAGGAGAAGCCGGAACAACCTTCTCAGCGGCTGTCCTCCCGAATCCACAGAGTCTAGCAGAAAGTTCAGAATTCTGTAATCAATAAGGACTATTCTCGTCGATCGGAGAAAATGATGGTTCGACAAGAGGGAAGTCGTCCCTCTAGCATGCAGCGAGGGACTTCTCGGGTGCCTGTTGTAATAGCTCCTTCGGCTTTGGCCTCCCACAAAAAGAGAAGGCCTGAGAATCTCCCACCACCGGCGGCAAATATCAAAGGCAGTGGACCCAAACGCCCTAAGTCTGGGGACGTGGTAGTACACACGGTGTACATGGCTTCCGGGAAAGAGGAAAGCCGTACTTCCATGGGTCATCGACCACTCACACGGTCTGTGACAAAAGTTCAGGAGCAACAACAAAAACTCCAGGAGATGTTGACAAGGATGACCGCACTCACTGGGCAGAAAGAAAGCCCGGAAGCATCGTCGGAACAACGCCAGGAGCAGGAGACCGACACCGAATTTCTACGAAGGGTGCTTTAAAAGAAAGATAAAGAGGTCGCGGAACAAGCGGCTAATATAAAACAAATGGCGCTTCTGTTCCAAGACATGGTGGGGATGATGATCCAGCCGGATCCTCCAGCCGAAGACCCTCCAATAATCATTGAAGAC
Organism: Agapanthus africanus; assembly: GCA_030015575.1. Classification (NCBI taxonomy): domain Eukaryota; kingdom Viridiplantae; phylum Streptophyta; class Magnoliopsida; order Asparagales; family Amaryllidaceae; genus Agapanthus; species Agapanthus africanus. The sequence goes on along the minus strand of JASDDO010000026.1, from coordinate 47,400,656 downwards.
GACAGAGGGGAGACATCAAACCCTCCTCCGGCTTTATCAGCAGTAAGGGAGGAGATAATCTCTAAAGCTACCCTTGATGACTACATAGCTCAACAAATACGAGCTCATCAAGCGAACGAAGCGGCGGGCCAAGTCGTCAGAACTGGGCGACCTTATCCAGACTGGTACGACCAAATTAAGTACTCGCCAAGATATACGATCCCCAAATTCCATGTGTATAAGGGGACGGTCAATCCGCACCAACACGTTTCTCAATTCAGAGCTTTGTGCGGTAATAACAGGGGCGATGACAAACTTTTGCTTCGCCAGTTTGTTGGCAGCTTGTCGGAGATGACATTTGAATGGTACTTCGAGCTCCCTGTACCCTGATTAAAAATCAGGAAAGGACTCAGAAGAGGCATCACGTGCTCACACGTGACCAGCGGTCACATGTTGGCACGTGACGTTCAAAGCAGCGGCACAAAGCGCTTTCAAGAAAAGATTCCAGAAAAGGTCACGTGCTCACACGTGACCAATGGTCACGTGTTGGCACGTGACGGCAAATCAGCGGCCAGAAGACAGAGCGCAAAAGAAGAAGAAAGGCCCGTTCCAGGGGTCACGTGCCTACACGTGACCAAGGGTCACGTGCCTACACGTGACCAGGGGTCACGTGGCCACACTTGACCGGCGTTAAAAGATTTATTATTTAACAGGATTAAATCCTGAGAAGAGATCATTCATATCTTTCCAAATAGAGAATGATTATTTAGAACCGTTGGATTAAAAATCTAAAGGTGATTAAATATTGCCTATTCATGGAAAAATCTTGGACTTGGAAAGATTTCCCCCTAAATTTAACCGAAACAATAAGGAAATATCTTTGGATTTAGAATTCAATGGTGAATAAAATTCACTTAACAATCTAAAGGCCCAGATTAATGATAAATATAAATCAAATCTCTCAATATACAAATCAAATCTCTCAATGAGAGATTTACTAAGCAGATTGATTCTCTTCCTTCTCCAATAAATAGAAGCCAAGAAAAGAAGAGAAAAAATCCCTTTTCGAAGATCTTTTCTCTAAAACCTTTTTCTGACACCTTGAGACCTTTGAATCTTTTTCTTTTGATACATAGAGAGAGAGAGAGAGAGAGAGAGAGAGAGAGAGTGAGAGAGAGCCTTTGATTCTCTGCAAAAAGGAAAATCTTAGGTAAGAAAGGAAAATGGAGGCTTCAAAGGAGAATTTAATTCTCAAAAGAGTTTAACTCTTATATAAAAAGAAAAGAACTTAGTTCTTTCTCTAGTTGAGGATCTGCAAAGTGCACATCTCCCTGTGAATTGAGAATTTAATTCTCATTGGGTTGAGATCCTGCCATGCAGATCTAAAACACAGAGGAGGGACTGAATTTAGAGAATTTAATTCTCACAAAATGATAGGAATTCAATTCCTTTGAGATAAAGTTAGGGTTTAACCCTATATTATAGGAATTTAATTCCTTCAAAATGAACAGAACTAGGGTTTAACCCTAACTGAGAATATAATTCTCTCAAACTCACAGGAATTTAATTCCTTTAAGGAAAGAAACTAGGGTTTAACCCTATTAAGAATATAATTCTTCAGAAGAAAGCATGAATTTAATTCCTCTGAGGTTTAGGGTTTAACCCTATGAACAGAACTTTAAAACATGCAGAGTCACGTGCTACCATGTGACCCCTGCAAAGACCCACAGAATAGAACTCTGGAATAGGCACCTCACGTGCCGCCACGTGACTTCTGCGAAGATATATAAAAGAGAACTTTGAGGCAATGCCTCACGTGCCCCACGTGATCCCCGGGACATATAAAAGAAACAAAAAATTAAAAGAGAACTCTGGGGCGCTCCCACGTGTCACCACGTGACCCCTAATGAGTATTCTAATAAACTAGAGCATGATCCCCTATCATATGACTGCACGTGATGGCTTTCAGAACTAAAAGTGTTAAACACTTATCTGTAGAACAAAATAAAGGGAAGAAGGGCGCTCTCACGTGTTACCACGTGACCCCTTTTGCCTTAGTGTTTAACACTAAATTGAAACTTCTGTATCCATTGTTTAACACTGATTCTCCTTAGTATTCGGAAAATTCTATTTGCAGTGTTTAACACTGATTTGCTTAGTGTTTAACACTAATTTGAAAGCTCTTTTTTCAGTGTTCAACACTGATTATCTTTTAGTGTTTGACACTAACTTGTCAATTTTTTCCTAGTGTTCAACACTGTTGGTCTCTAGTGTTTAACACTAGCTTTAGCCCAATTGGCTAAGTTTCCATAGGCAAAGCCTCCCCTTCAATGAATCAACAGAGGACCAATATCCCAAACATAATTGGACTTAGCCCAAGATGGCCGTAAGTCCTCAATTCAAATTCAACTGGGCCAATGGGCTCATAATATAATAATTGATCTTAGTTTCCAAATTGGACTATGGATCGCTTAATCTACCTTGGTTTAAGGGTACATCTCTTCACTCCTTTGATACTTGGCGTTGTAATTCCTTAGCGTCTTCAAAGAGGTGGCAGGTCCCGATGACCACACATTGATAAGGACTGTGGGGTCCTTAAACTCATGAACTATGAGGTCCTTGACCTTGACCGTAATGCTTTAAAACTAACATCGGACTGTGGGGTCCTTAAATCCACGGACTACGACGTCCTTAACCCTGACCGGAATGTCTTAAAACTAACAACGGACTATGACGTCCTTAACCTTGACCGTAATGTCTTAAAACTAACATCGGACTGTGGGATCCTTAAATCCACGGACTATGACGTCCTTAACCTTGACCGGAATGTCTTAAAACTAACAACGGACTATGACGTCCTTAACCTTGACCGTGATGTCTTAAAACTAACATTAGACTGTGGAGTCCTTAAATCCACGGACTATGACGTCCTTAACCTTGACCGTGATGTCTTAAAACTAACATTGGACTGTGGAGTTCTTAAATCCACGGACTACGACGTCCTTAACCTTGACCGCAACGTCTTAAAACTAACACTGGACCGCAATGTCCTTAAACTACCTATCGACCGCAATGTCACTAAAGTAAACAACATGGCCCCCTTAATCGCTCTCTTGTTGGATCTAAACGATCCCGTTAAGTCGATCTTAGTCTCAAATTAGACTAACGTGTCCTTAACAAACGTTTGAGTTGATGTTAGCCTCAAATATGGCTAACGTATCCTCAAACCAAAACCCCAAACCCAAATCTAAGAAAATACGGATTTGGACTAATCCACGTCCTATGGGCGACGACATAACTCAGTCTCCGTATACAATCCACGGGCAACCACAAACAAAACAAACACCCACGACACGAAGTGAAATTTTGGAGAAAGAGAAAGTTGTTACCGCAACGCGGCAGCGTAATTAACTGCAGGGGCTTGCGCCTGCAGGGAAGAGCGTCCCCACAATCAAAAACCCCTCAAATGAGGGGGAATCTGACGAAATCTGCTACATCGGCCGCATCCGTTTAAACCTCCGATACACGGTGCCATAAATCAACTTGGAATCTTCGGAGAGGTGGACGGATAGCACCTATTAGCATCTGCCCTGAATTTCAGGCAAGACGTCCGTCGCGCCGTCTTTCGGAGGGGAAAAGATTCTGGCACGCCCGGTGGGACCTTTTCCTCTTTCCACTCCACACTTCGTGTGTCGTGATTTGCGAACCAATCGTGGTTCATTAATTGTTGCCCTTGGGTTGCGAGGTACTAAGATTTGGCATTTTTCTTGGTGCAGAAAACAAAGGATCAATGGCGTTCAATTGCTCGAACTGTAAATGCAACCAACGCTCCGCCTCACCTGGAGGTGTAGCATATGGACCGCAGGCTGCTTCCCTATTCACTATGCCTATGGAGCAAGTGACCCAAGCTACTACCGGTCTATTCTTTGGGACCATGCTCCCACCGGTGAACATTGATATCCCAATGCCCGTACCGGAAGCTTCGAAGAAGTCGGTCTTCGATCGACTTTCTACTCCCACGGCATCTCCCAACGGGTCGTCCAACTCCTCGGACTTCTCCAGACTGGGCCAAAACTCCTGCGGGCCCACAATGAAGCTTGCAGTCCTAGAAAAGGTTATTCCAAAAAGAGTAGCCGAACCTGCTCCTGAAGTCGCCAAGGCGGCTTCTCCTGCTAAGAGATCGGTCTTCGCAAGACTGATTACCTCTGTTCCCCCTCCCGCTCAGAAAACTGTAGCTTCTCAACGAACGCCAGTCTTCAAGAGCCTGACACCGGCAACAGCCCTTCCCCGGAACAGGGGGCAAGACGCAGTCGTCGCTGAACCAGTCCCAACAACCCGTCACGCCCGACGTCGCTACTGGCGCCGGATAAGAAAGGCTGGGGGCAACTCCCCCACTGGGCTAACTCCACCAGCTCCAACGGTGGAAGTTAATGCTGCTATCCCAACTGGGAACAGCTTTGAGCTGCTGAACAGGATACGCAGAAACTCGCCAACTGCGGTGCTCAAAAGATCTCCTCCACCGGTAGAGACTGCCGTGGAAGCAGAAAAGCCGGAGCAGTCCCTTCAATCGCTGTCCTCCAGGATCTACAAGACATGGCGACAAGTCCGAGAATCTGTGATTGATCCTAATTACTCTCGCCAACACAAGAAGTCGAAAGGTCGACCAGAAGAAAATTCCCCGATCAAGCAACGAAAGGTGACGACCAATTGGGTGCTCAAAGCAACGGCCCCCTTAACTTCAACGGCCTATAAGAGAGGAAGACCGGAGGAAGTCCCCGCTCCCGCAGCAAATATCAAGGACAATAAGCTAAAACGCCCTAAGTCTGGGGGCATGATGGTGCATACAGTATACATGGCGCTTGGAAAAGAAGACAGCCGTGCATCCACGGGTCATAGACCGCTTACACGGTTAGTGACCAAAGCTCAGGAGCAACAACAAAAGCTCCAAGAAATGATGAACGCGATGGCCGCACTCACTGGGCCGAAAGAAAACCCCGAAGCATCATCTGATTAACGCCAGGAACAGGAAACTGACGCTGAGTTCCTTCGTAGGATATTGGAGAAGAAGGATAAAGAGGCTGCCGAACAAGCAGCCAATATACAACGAATGGCCCTTCTGTTTCAGGACATGGTGGGTATGATGATCCAGCAAGAGCCTCCTGCTGAAGATCCTCCAATCGTTCTTGAAGACGACAGGGGAGAAACGTCAAATCCTTCGCCCGCTCTGTCCACAGCCAAGGAGGAGACAATCTCCAAGGCTGACCTGGACGAATACATAGCCCAACAGATACGTGCTCACTAGGCGACTGAGGCAGCTGGTCAAGTTGTCAGAACGGGACGACCATATCCGAGCTGGTATGACCAGATCAAGTACTCGCCGGGCTACACAATACCGAAATTCCACGTCTATAAGGGGACGGGCAATCCCCATCAACATGTGGCCCAGTTCAGGGCGCTTTGTGGAAACACTGGTGGCGACGATAAGCTCTTGCTTCGCCAATTCGTCGGCAGCTTATCAGAAACAGCGTTCGAATGGTATTCTGAGCTCCCGAACGATTCCATCAAGACGTTCGCTGAAATGGAGTTGCTATTCACTCAGCGATTTGCGAGCGCCAGTGAACGTACCCCGATAACAGCATTGATTAATGCCAGGGTGAAACCAGGCGAGACGTGGGTCTAGTACGCTATACGCTGGCGAAACTTATGGTCGAAATGCGAACAACGCATCGAGGAGGCGCCCGCGGTAGGCATGTTCGTGGGTACCCTAGATCCTCACGCAACTATCTCACAGTTCATGATGTTTTTTAAGCCAACCACGTTCCAGGCTTTGATCGACAAGCTGGCCCAGATGGACCAGATGGGTCACATACCGTCTCCCTCGAAACCGGAACCTCGGAACGACAAGGGTAAAGGGAAAGCAACTTTCGTTGACCAGATGGGTCATAGACCGTCTCCCCCGAAACCGGAACCTCGGAACGATAAGGGTAAAGGGAAATCAACTTTCATTGCGAACGCTCAGCAGCAACCCAGTACCCCAAAGCTGGCGGATCAACTGGAAGAAAGACGGCGGCATTACAATGAGAAGATGAAGCGCCCCTACTCATTCCCACGGGATAAGACAAAGAGGCTATTTGAGCTGGCAATACGCAACAGGCTTATCAACTTACCAAACCCAAGGCGACCGCCGCAACCCAGTGAGGTGAACAACCCCAACTACTGCCCTTACCATCAAACGGTATGCCATCCGATTGAGGATTGATTCGTCTTCAAAGGATGGATTGAAGATCAATACCTACAGGGCAAGTTTGCGCTGTCCGAGAAGTGGAAGGTGAACACGCCACAACCTCACACTGCTAAGAAGACGGACACACTGGGGGCAACTTGTTCTTTCATTGAAGAAGCCCCATGGGAAATCGTGCTTTCAGCAAAAACTAAAAGAATGCTGAACGAGCTCCAGACATGCCCGGCAGTCAGGTGGAAGAACCCGCTGGAACCCCAGGTCATTGAAGGGATGCTGAAGCCGCGCCCAACTCCGAGGATCAGTGGTGATAGCCCGAGCACTCGCAACCAGCCGTCGAAATCTTCAAAGAAAAAGAAGAAAAAATCTAAGAAGCCCGTGAAGCCTGGTGACAAGCGTACGGACTTGCAGAAGCAGATTGACACGCTGGAGGAATATAACCAGAAAGCACGGACTCCCATCATACTCCAAGAGTTCCTCAACCACATCTTTCAAGAGGAAGATGAGGGAGAGAGTTCGTCGGATGAATCCGAGGGATACGTGGCAAGTTGTAATGTGATCTCCCACTCGTTTATCGATGATGAAAAAACTTCTGGCACTAAGAAACTGGGGACGGAGCCTGAACCGGAGTTTGTATGGCCAACAGACGAAATGATCGACGCCATTCTAGACGAGATTCGTTTGAAAAGTAAAGCCGACCAGGAGCGTGAGATGGCCGCATCGGAAGGAGACAAACGCAGGAGATTAAACGAAAGAGTTGAGGTACTCCCACCAGATCGAAAGGCACCCGACACGGATAAAAACGTATTCAAGACGAGGAAAATTTTTGCCAAAGCCATGTCAATGGGATTGAAACTACTACCCTCGGAAGGAAACACGCTCGATGGGGCGGAGAGGCACCCTAATTACTGCTCATATCATCGGAAGATTTCACACCCCACTGAGGAGTGCGACGCTTTTAAGATATGGTGGCGGGGATATGTTGTTCATCAGCAACATTTTAAGCGAATGAAACGCAGAACTCGTCGGGAGCAGAGAAGTACGACCGAAGGACGCAAAAGAACTACCAGTAACTGTTACACGGTCAACGCCGGGGGATCGCAAGTGCTCACATTCGGGAGCGATTCTGACGAGGAAATGGCTCTTAGCCCCCTCTTTAAAGAGTCCACCTCGGGAAAAGAAGAAGAACCAAAAGCCTGCGAAAATATTCAGCTGCGCAATCGCACGCTTCCGGAAAAGAATCTCGGACCCGCAACTAGAAAAGATAAGGGAAAGGAAAAGGTCGCTGAGGATATCACCTTAGATGACCAAGTTATGAAAGAGCTGACTGCCAAGGACCCGCCCAAGAAGAGTAGGGTGGACTACAACATCCTAGCGCACCTGAGGAAGCTACCCTCGCAGCTCAGCATTCTCGACGCCCTCCTGTTATCAAAGGAAGCGAGGGATTCATTAATTAAGGTGCTACAAGAGCCTGAACAATTCCAAGCCTTCCTCGCCGAAGAAAGGATGAAGGACGAACTGGAAGAAGTGCACGCGGCCGATATCACTTTCGGTGACGAAGACCTGCTCCTAGGGACGTGCGACCACAACCGTCCCCTATACGTCTCTGGATATCGCCACGATATAAAGATAGGCAAAATCTTGGTTGACAATGGATCCTCTGTCAATCTCCTTAATGTTCGGGTGTTAAAGGAGATTTGCATGAGTGTCCAGCACCTTGCTTGGGACAAGATCACCATCTCCGGGTTCGACTCCCAATCATCGAGAACTCTTGGGTCTGTGATATTGACGCTACGCTTTGGGCTACTCGTCACATACATTAAGTTTCATGTCATAGATGCCAAGACATGTTACAATGCTCTGCTCGACTGACCTTGGTTACACGAGTACAACATCATCCCTTCTACGCAACATCAGTGTATGAAGTATTTCAAGGATGGTCTCGAGTATACCGTAACAGGTGAGCTAAACCCATTCTCCGTGAACGAAGTCCGCAAATACGAAGATGTGAAGTACTTTTTGCCAGATTTCGAGGATACAGAGAGATGTCGCAAACCGGAGAACAAAGCCGCTGCCACCATTCCTGTTTTCGGGAGTGATACCGAAGAAGAAGAAGAGATAGTTTACTCTAGGCCGTCTCGACGCAATAACCCGGGACCGTCCGCCCCCATATTGATCTTCGGAAGTGGCTCGGAAGATGGGATTAATGTTGTATTCTCCAGTCGGCCACTAATACAAGAATTCCCTGGTGATGATCAGAGTTTGCAAATCACCATGATTCCGCGGGAGCACTACAAAGATCTTGACGCGCTTGAAGCTCACAACGTGCAAGACCTGCAGACGTTTTACGTCCCTCCCAAGCGAAAAGGCGATCCTATTCTATCGATCCTCGGAAACAAGAGTGGAGAAAGAGATCTGGCACAGCGCGGATTCTACACTTGACAAGCTTCAACCCACCCGTTTGCCCAGATATTACACGAACGGATTGAAAAGGCTATTGAAGCGCCAAGGGGTACCCTTAAAACATACTACCCGACATGCTCGATTCTATAACAGGATTTGGGATGTCCCTGGGACTCAGCACAAGTTGCCCAACGGGAGAATGGAAACGCTTGGGCTTGGATATGTGAGAGCCGGAAAACGGGAACGGGTCTACTGTAGCTACGCCATATATACCTTTGATGAAGAGGAGGACGCCTTGTCAGAAAATGTCAACCCCTCATCGGAACTGGATCCCGCGATTGAAGTCCCGAGTCCATCATTTGAAGAGCGAATAGACAAGCTTATCAGGAAAGCGGGTCAAAAAGCTTGGGACGATCATAATCGCGAAATGGCCATTTACAAGAAAGCCAGGGTGCAACGCCTTTTTCAACAGGCTGCGAAAGATGAAAACGCTCCTCCCTATCAATCTGTTGTGCAAGAGGCCCGACGCAGAGGTAGAAACAAGTCAAAGAGCAGAAAAGGCGCTCGACAGCGACAAAGCGGGACCAAGAAGTCATGTGATCGGGTATTGCGCGGTCCGGATTTTTCCCTCATGAAGAAGATGAGTCGAGCGTATTCTTTCCCTCAAGACAAGACACGGAAGATACTTGACCTCGCTTTAAAACATCGAATGATTACACTTCCGAAGTCTAAACACCCTGAGCAAGCTAATGAGGTCTTTCATCCGGGCTATTGCTCTTATCACCGAGCCATAGGACACCCTATCGAAGACTGCTTCAGCTTCAAGAACTGGGTCGAAGACCAGTACCGGCAAGGCAAGTTCACTCTATCTGACAGTTGGAGGGTAACCCCGCCACAGAAGCATGAACCCAAATCCACAAGAGCACAACCAGATCCACATCGGTCTTGGAAATGAGCTCGTACCTGTCTTATGATAACGGTGTCAAAAGAAGAGCCCAAGAATACGGATGACTTTCCCTGGTGCTTCGAAAACTGGGACGACGAGGTAATCTCAGAATTTCCACCAGCGCCGAGAGAGCTGGAAGATGGCATACATACTACTGCAGATAACCTCAAGAAGATTGAGTTGGGGACGGCGAACGACCCACGACCGACATTCGTCAGCGAGCTGCTATCTGAAGAAAGGGTGGCTGCGTTAAAAGACGTGCTTATGCAGCATAGAGATTGTTTCGTATGGAACTATTCTGAAATGCCAGGACTAGATCCAGAAATTGCTGTGCATAAACTGGCAATATCCCCGGACGTCAAGCCAGTCAAACAGGCGCCGAGAAGAATGCGGCTCGAGCTTGAGATGAGCATCAACGCCGAAGTCAAGAAGCTGATCGACTCTGGGTTTATCCAAGAAGTTCAATATCCTGACTGGATCGCCAACATCGTCCCGGTAATGAAGAAAAATGGGACAGTACGCATATGCGTGGAATTCCAGGATCTCAATAAAGCCTGTCCGAAGGACGATTTCTCAGTGCCAGTCACCGAACTGATGATAGACAATACGTCCACTCATGAGGTTTTCTCCTTCATGGACGGCTCGTCAGGGTATAATCAGATAAAGATGCATCCCGAAGACCAGAAGCACACCGCTTTACGGACTCCTCTGGGAATATTCTGTTATAAAGTGATGCCCTTCGGTTTAAAGAACACCGGTGCTACTTATCAAAGGGCCATGACGAAGATCTGCGATGACCTTATACATGAAATCGTCGAATGCTATATCGACGACCTCGTTGTGAAAAGCAAGTCATACAAGGAACATCTCGAGCATCTGAAGACCGTATTTCAACGCCTTCGGCAATACAACTTGAAGATAAACCCCCTCAAATGCGCGTTCGGGGTATCCTCAGGCAAATTCCTAGGATGCATTGTCCGGCACCGAGGCATCGAGATAGATCCGTCAAAGATTAAGGCGATCATGAAAATTCCACCGCCAAGGACTCTAAAACAATTGCGGTCTCTCCAAGGGAAGCTCGCGTACATCCGGCGATTTATAGCCAAACTTTTAGGCAAGTGCCGCCCTTACAGTCACCTGATGAAGAAGGGAATCCCGTTCGTCTGGGGTCGCAAATGCCAAGGCGCACTGGACGAGATCAAGCAGTACCTGTAGAACCCGTCGGTGTTAGCTGTCCCAGTCAGGGGAAAACCTCTTATTCTTTATACAACTGCCCTCGAAGGTTCCTTAGGCGTATTATGGGCACAAGAGAACGACCAAGGGAAGGAGAGAGCGCACTACTATTTAAGTCGAGTCCTACTGGGGGCAGAAAGCAACTACTCCCCTATCGAAAAACATTGCCTGGCGTTAATCTTTGCGATAACAAAGCTCAGGCACTATGCGTTGGCACATGAAGTCCGTCTCATTTCGAAGGTGGTCCATATTTAATGTCAAAGTCCATATTGACGGGGCGACTCGCTAAATGGGCCCTGCTCTTGATGGAGTTCTCGATAACTTATCAACCTCTCAAGGCAGTGAAAGGCCAGGCCATTGCCGACTTCCTCGCTGAGCATCCGGTACCGGCCGACTCTCCTTTGAATTGCGAACTGCCAGACGAACACGCGTTTGATGCGATCGACGGTGGTAATATCCGATGGGAGCTTTATTTCGATGGAGAATCTTCCGTGAAGAAGCGCAAACGAAGCACCCCTATAATCAAATCAGGGGTGGGTTTTATTTTCGTAACTCCACAAGGAGGGATAATGCGCTTCGCTTTCTCCTTAACAGAGCCGAGGACGAACAATGAAGCCGAGTACGAAGCTTTGATAGCAGGCCTCGAGATCGCCATCGACATGGGAATTGAAAACCTCCTTATATACGGAAACTCCCAACTTGTCGTTAGTCAAGTAAATGGCGACTACCAAACATGCAAGCCAGAGCTGGTGAAGTATGGAGAGAGTGTACGACAGCTGCTGACTCAAATCCCTTCCTACACCTTAGAAAACATACCGCGTGCCGAAAATAGCAAAGCGGATGCATTGGCTAAGCTCGCTAAAGAACTGGCTGATGAGAACCTCGATGACGTTAGGATCGTGGTACAAAGCCGTTGAGTACTTGCCCCTACAGGAATATCCCTGGAGTCACCCGAAGGAAGGGGAGAAAATGAGCACACGGCCCTATAAATGAATGACCAAGAAAAGGCCGAGGATTGGAGGGAAGTCTTTATAGACTACTTCAAATACCGTCGAACGCCCGAAGATGCGTCCTCAAGACATCAGCTTATGAAACGAGCTCTGTCTTTCGCTTTCGTCAACGATACTCTGTACAAGAGGTGGTTCGATTCTTTATGGTTGAGATGCCTGGGACCTGTCGAAGCGAAAAGAGTCGTTCAGGAAGTTCATGACGGACTCTGCGGTTCTCACCAAGCGGGCCCGAACATGAAGTTGAAGATCAAACGGATGGGTTACTATTGGCCCACGATGATCCAGGACTGCCTCGAGTATGCGAAGCAATGCCACTCATGCCAAATTCATGGGGAATTTATCCACCAGCATCCAAATCCACTCCATCCAACGGTGGCTAGCTGGCCATTCGAAATGTGGGGGACTGATATAGTCGGCCCCATCGAACCAGTATCATCCAGAGGACATCGTTTCATCCTAGCGACCACTGACTACTTCTCCAAATGGGCAGAAGCAGTACCGTTGAGGGAAGTGAAAACGGATAATATCCTACACTTCTTCAAGACGCACGTCATTTATCGGTTTGGAACTCCGCGACGGATCATCTCCGATAACGGGCCAGCTTACAGAAGCCACAAAATCAGTCGCTTAGCGCAACAGCACAATATAGACTGGAGATATTCCTCGGTTTATAATCCGCGAGCTAACGGTCTGGCCGAGGCTTTCAACAAGACCTTGACGAAGATCATGAAGAAAACGGTGTCCCGAAATAAGAAGGACTGGCATGAGAGGCTGCAAGAAGCTCTCTGGGCGTATCGAACTACGTTCAAGATAGCCACAAACACAACGCCATATGCGTTGGTATTTGGTACAGAAGCGGTACTCCCCCTCGAGATAGAGTTACCCTCTCTACGAGTGGCGGTCCACTACGAGCTGAAGGACGAAGAAAATGCTCACCTTCGGCTTGAGGAACTTGATGCCCTTGATGAAACCCGGCTCATAGCACAACAAAATCTGGAGGCTTACAAAGCAAAGATGACGTGCTCATATGAAAGATTGACTAGGCCGGGGACATTCCGCCAAGGCAAACTCGTGCTAGTAGTCAAAAGGCCTATGATCCCCAATCGCGCCAAGCGGGGAAAATTCGAGCCGAACTACGAAGGCCCGTACATCATAGACAAGGTCTACCAGGGTAGAGCATATCTACTCATGGATATGCACGGTGAAAGGCCTTTCAGGCCAATAAATGGCCGCTTCCTAAAGAAATACTACGCTTAGCGAGTTATCGCCTAGGTCAATGATAGATGACGACGACTATGTCCGCTCGCTATCTTCCTAAGCTCAAACTTTATAAGCAGTGGCCAGCCTTCTCCCGACGGACCGAAACGTCCGTAAACTAATGACGGACCGAAACGTCCTTAAACTAATGACGAACCGAAACGTCCTTAAACTAATGGCGGACCGAAACATCCTTAAACTAATGACAGACCGAAGCGTCCTTAAACTAATGGCGGACCGAAACGTCCTTAAACTAATGACGGACCGAAACGTCCTTAAACTACTACCGCAGCATCTTCAGGCTGACGAGATGAATAAAAGAAAAAAGAAAAAAGAAAAAAAAAATATAAAGTAAAAAAATATATAAAAACGGTATGTCCATGAGCAAAAAAGGGCATGGATGAAAACCCGAAAGGGCTCCGTGAGTAAAAACAGCAGCGCTACCGACGAGTGTTCGTGAAAACCTGAAAGGGCGCGACTTCGTAAAAAAAAAATATAAAAAAGGTATGTCCATAAGCAAAAAGGGCACGGATGAAAACTCGAAAGGGCTCCGTGAGTAAAAACAACAGGACTACCGGCGAGTGTTTGTGAAAACCCGAAAGGGCGCAACCTCGTTAAAAGACACTTACAGGGTCCCCTCGACCTTGTAAGGAGAAATCACCCGCGTGAGATCCTTACGACTCACAAGGGAGCAACACACTTAGGGGTCCTCACGATTCCTAGGGAGAAATTACACTTGGGAGATCCTCACGACTTGTAAGGAGAACTCTCTTATGGGACCTTCACGGCTCATAAGATTTGAAACTCTTAAGTCACAGAGACCTAAACCTGTGCTTAAGCAACCCCCACAACCTTCAATTTATGCCCTACAAGTGGCTCAATACTGACCCTTGTATACAATCCACGGGCGCGAATAAACATTTCCCTAACCAAGTCCCGTCCGTGACTAGGGATATGTTCGTATGGCAAACAACCCCTATAGGTCCTCTCGACTTATAAGGAGAAAACCCTTTTGTAAGATCCCTACGACTTGCAAGAAGATATGCACTTAGGAATCCTCACGATTCCCAAGGAGAAAACACACCGGCAAGATCCTCACGACTCGCAGGGAGAAATACCTTTATGAGACCCTTACGGCTCATGAAGTCAAAAGCCTTAGTCGACAGGACCCTTAACCCTGTTTGCTAAGCCACCTTTGGTCAACATCGACAGAGGCAAATGATGATTCACTCCTGGCAACATCCCAGTTGCAGCGGTGCTGATGCCGAAATCGATGTCTAAAATCTAAGCTTGCAGCGAAAAGGCTAGCGAGCCACACATGCATACGAAATAGCCGAAATATGGGGCAACTTGCAATAAAAAGCAGCAAGTAAAAATGTATCCATGAGAAATAGCCGAAATGATTGGGCAACTCGCAATAAAAAAGCAGCGAGTAAAAATAAAATAAATAGCCGAAATGATTGGGCACCGCGAAAAATAGCCGAAATGATTGGGCAATCGCGACCTTCGCGATATAAAGCTGAAATGATAGAGCATCGCGGGAAAAAGAATAAAATAAAAATGAAATTTACGCCCTACACATGATGTTACATCTATCCCCGTATACAATCCAGGGGCGCAAATAAAGAAGGAATCGCACTCCTCCTCTTCCAGGTTTCATCAGAAGAAGAAGCCAAATCTCGATAAGCCCCAAGTGATCTAGAGATCGTCTCAACACTCGTCTTGCAACAACGGACACAACTTCAAGCAAAGCGTAACGGCGGCAACTCCCAGTTCCATAGCTCGGCAATATACAGATCACCAAGAGTCAAACCCTCATCCCGTGAAATGCGGATACAATGAGCAAAATTTCTGGTCACGTGGAATGCCGATAACGGGTCACGTGGAATGCCGATAACGTCACTCTTTGAACCCGTGTGAAGCATCCAGAGCGGAGCCTAGTCCTCGCCGAGCACGGCAGTGAACCCGTGTGAAGCATCTAGTGCAAAATTCCTGGTCATGTGGAACGCGGATAACGTCACTCTTTGACCCCGTGGAAAACGTCCAGAGAGGATCCTGGTCCTTGCTGAACACGGCAGTGAACCCATGTGAAGCATCCAGAGTGGAGCCTATTCCTCGCCGAGCACGGCAGTGAACCCGTGTGAAGCATCTAGTGCAAAATTCCTGGTTACGTGGAACGCGGATAACATCATTCTTTGACCCCGTGGGAAACATCCAGAGCGGATCCTGGTCCTCGCAGAGCACGGCAGTGAACCCGTGTGAAGCATCCAGAGCGGAGCTTAGTCCTCGCCGAGCACGGCAGTGAACCCGTGTGAAGCATCTAGTGCAAAATTCCTGGTTACGTAGAACGCGGATAACGTTACTCTTTGACCCCGTAGAAAACGTCCAGAGCGGATCCTGGTCATGTGGAACGCGGATAACGTTACTCTCCGAGAATTTACGACCGAGCCACCTCTCGGACGATGTCATGTTTGCCGCGCACCGTGCTATCAGCCCCCGTAACTCCGCCTTTGCAGCTACGGCCTCCGAGAAAAGACGGGAACATTCAAGGGCGTACAAGCAATCCTCCACCTGCCGACAGAACTCCACCCAGACTCGGACCACCTCTTCGCTATGGTAGGTGGCAAGAAAAGAAAGAGAACCGTTAGCTTCAGCGGCAAATGCTTCGGCTGTGGTTGCGCTGCCAGCACGAAGCTCCCCGATCAAGGATGATAAGGAGACAAGGCTCAACTGGGCCAAGCGCTCGGGGCATATGCTCAGCTTCACGGATCATGAAGTGGAAGCCGGTGTTCAACCTCACGAAATGATGAGCGGCATCGCGAACGGCATCAAGTGAAGGGACCGGCGCAACTATGAAAGCCTCGAAAGGAACGCCCTGGTCGTATCCAAGCTGCCGAGCGAAGTGATGCGGATTGTACCGCATGAAAAGAGCTGCACTGTCCTGGCGGAATACCAAATAGCCTGGCCTAATGGTATACAAGTGCGCGGCCTCCCGGGGCCTCCGGGGGGGTATATTGTCTTTTGACCGGTCCCAGAGTTGTTGAACTGGACCTGAAGGAGAAGACAAGACCCGATCATTAAAAACCAGCCCGCCAGCAGTAGCGTGAGGAGAAATCAACACCCGAATAGCCCCGAATTGAGTCGGGTCGGCGGCAGAAGCATCCACCAATCGCATAAGTCATGGGAAGGGGTAGGCGTCGTAAAATGCGGGCCTTTGATGCATAGCGAAAGCCCCCAGCACGTGCATTTCGACCCAGGACGTGAAATAATGAAGCGAAAAGTTTACTACATCCACGCCGGGAGTAGAGGTATTAGCTGCGGTGCCCAACCCGTGATAAAGATGCGCCAACGCCGGGATGCCGATGGCCAACCGCGTCCCCTCAGCGATACAATAAGCCGGGTAGATAACCGAAGCTCTCATAAAGCGACGATACATGGGGATGACAAACCAACTGAGCCAGACACTAACAAACCCCACGAAGAACGTCTCCTCATCCATGCCGGGACCGGCAATGGATTCAAAAGACATCATTGCAACCGTCTTCATCACTGATCACAGAAGGACAACCTGGGGCGAAGGAAACCCTAAGAAGCCTCTATGGGGAAGAACTTAGTTCTTCATAGGAATTAAATTCCTTTTGGAAAGGGGAATTAAATCCCCAGAAACTTTTTTCTATGAACGGAGTTAAACTCCATGGATTTGAACTTTCATCATATTTCGGTTGAAAAACCTAAAGGAAAAATGGGTTCATATTTAAAGGGGTGAAACCCTCGCTATGGATTTAAAATCCAGAAGGACATGAACGTTCATCGTTCGTTCGAAAGCATTACCTGAAGAAAAGAATTCTTTTCGAACAGAGTTAAACTCTGAAAATTGTTCAATGCAGAGAACTAAGCTCTGGAAAGGAGAATTAAATTCTCAGAAAGAAAAGTATGCAAGGAGGAAGATGAGCAAAGTGGAGGCTCTCCAGAAAAGACATGGGCATTTATAGGATGGGATGGAAAACGTTTCATCTACCTTACTCCCAAAGCAGATCCGACGGTCACAAAAGTGACAGCGTTGCACTCACGTGCAGACACGTGAGAACAACGCTGTAGGGCATTTGTTCCCTGATTAAAAATCAGGAAAGGACTCAGAAGAGGCATCACGTGCTCACACGTGACCAGCGGTCACGTGTTGGCACGCGACGTTCAAAGCAGCGACACAAAGCGCTTTCAAGAAAAGATTCCAGAAAAGGTCACGTGCTCACACGTGACCAATGGTCAC
This sequence comes from Agapanthus africanus, assembly GCA_030015575.1. Lineage (NCBI taxonomy): Eukaryota > Viridiplantae > Streptophyta > Magnoliopsida > Asparagales > Amaryllidaceae > Agapanthus > Agapanthus africanus. The sequence continues at coordinate 47,383,323 of JASDDO010000026.1, read as the reverse complement.
GTGTTGGCACGTGACGGCTAAGCAGCGGCCAGAAGACAGAGCACAAAAGAAGAAGAAAGGCCTGTTCCAGGGGTCACGTGCCTACACGTGACCAGGGGTCACGTGGCCACACGTGACCGGCGTTAAAAGATTTATTATTTAACATGATTAAATCATGAGAAGAGATCATTCAAATCTTTCCAAATAGAGAATGATTATTTGGAACCATTGGATTAAAAATCTAAAGGTGATTAAATATCGCCTATTCATGGAAAAATCTTGGACTTGGAAAGATTTCCCCCTAAATCTAACCGAAACAACAAGGAAATATCTTTGGATTTAGAATCCATTGGTGAATAAAATTCACTTAACAATCTAAAGGCCCGGATTAATGATAAATATAAATCAAATCTCTCAACATACAAATCAAATCTCTCAATGAGAGATTTACTAAGCAGATTGATTCTCTTCCTTCTCCTATAAATAGGAGCCAAGAAAAGAAGAGAAAAAAATCCCTTTTCGAAGATATTTTCTTTAAAATTTTTTTCTGACACCTTGAGACCTTTGGATCTTTTTCTTTTGATACATAGAGAGAGAGAGAGTGTGTATGTGTTAGAGCCTTTGTTCTCTGCAAAAAGGAAAACCTTAGGTAAGAAAGGAAAAGGGAGGCTTCAAAGGAGAATTTAATTCTCAAAAGAGTTTAACTCTTATATAAAAAGAAAAGAACTTAGTTCTTTCTCTGGTTGAGGATTTGCAAAGTGCACATCTACTCGTGAATTGAGAATTTAATTCTCATTGGGTCGAGATCCTGCCATACAGATCAAAAACACAGAGGATGGACTGAGTTTAGAGAATTTAATTCTCACAAAATGATAGGAATTCAATACCTTTGAGATAAAGTTAGGGTTTAACCCTATATTATAGGAATTTAATTCCTTCAAAATGAACAGAACTAGGGTTTAACCCTAACTGAGAATATAATTCTCTCAAACTCACAGGAATTTAATTCCTTTAAGGAAAGAAACTAGGGTTTAACCCTATTAAGAATATAATTCTTCAGAAGAAAGCAGGAATTTAATTCCTCTGAGGTTTAGGGTTTAACCCTATGAACAGAACTTTAAAACATGCAGAGTCACGTGCTACCACGTGACCCCTGCAAAGACCCACAGAATATAACTCTGGAATAGGCACCTCACGTGCTGCCACGTGACTTCTGCGAAGATATATAAAAGAGAACTTTGAGGCAATGCCTCACGTGTCCCACGTGATCCCCGGGACATATAAAAGAAACAACAAAATAAAAGAGAACTCAGGGCACCCCCACGTGTCACCACGTGACCCCTAATGAGTATTCTAATAAACCAGAGCATGAGCCCCCATCACGTGTCTGCACGTGATGGCTTTCAGAACTAAAAGTGTTAAACACTTATCTGTAGAACAAAATAAAGGGAAGAAGGGTGCTCTCACGTGTTACCACATGACCCCTTTTGCCTTATTGTTTAACACTAAATTGAAACTTCTGTATCCATTGTTTAACACTGATTCTCCTTAGTATTCGGAAAATTCTATTTGCAGTGTTTAACACTGATTTGCTTAGTGTTTAACACTAATTTGAAAGCTCTTTTTCCAGTGTTCAACACTGATTATCTTTTAGTGTTTGACACTAACTTGTCAATCTTTTCCCAGTGTTCAACACTGTTGGTCTCTAGTGTTTAACACCAGCTTTAGCCCAATTGGCTAAGTTTCCAGAGGCAAAGCCTCCCCTTCAATGAATCAACAGAGGGCCAATATCCCAAACATAATTGGACTTAGCCTAAGATGGCCGTAAGTCCTCAATTCAAATTCAACTGGGCCAATGGGCTCATAATATAATAATTGATCTTAGTTTCCAAATTGGACTATGGATCGCTTAATCTACCTTGGTTTAAGGGTACATCTCTTCACTCCTTTGATACTTGGCGTTGTAATTCCTCAGCGTCTTCAAAGGGTGGCGGGTCCCGATGACCACACATTGATACAGACTGTGGGGTCCTTAAACTCATGGACCATGAGGTACTTAACCTTGACCGTAATGTTTTAAAACTAACATCGGACTGTGGGGTCCTTAAATCCACGGACTACGACGTCCTTAACCTTGATCGGAATGTCTTAAAACTAACAACGGACTATGACGTCCTTAACCTTGACCGTAATGTCTTAAAACTAACATCGGACTGTGGGGTCCTTAAATCCATGGACTATGACGTCCTTAACCTTGACCGAAATGTCTTAAAACTAACAACGGACTATGACGTTCTTAACCTTGACCGTGATATTTTAAAACTAACATTGGACTGTGGAGTCCTTAAATCCACGGACTATGACGTCCTTAACCTTGACCGTGATGTCTTAAAACTTACATTGGACTGTGGAGTCCTTAAATCCACGGACTACGACGTCCTTAACCTTGACCGCAACGTCTTAAAACTAACACTGGACCGCAATATCCTTAAACTACCTATCGACCGCAATGTCACTAAACTAAACAACAGGGCCCCCTTAATCGCTCTCTTGTTGGATCTAAACGATCCCGTTAAGTCGATCTTAGTCTCAAATTAGACTAACGTGTCCTTAACAAACATTTGAGTTAATCTTAGCCTCAAATATAGCTAACGTATCCTCAAACCAAAACCCCAAATCCAAATCTAAGAAAATACGGATTTGGACTAATCCACGTCCTACGGGCGACGACATAACCCAGTCTCCGTATACAATCCACGGGCAACCACAAACAAAATAAACACCCACAATACGAAGTGAAATTCTGAAGAAAGAGAAAGTTGTTACCGCAACGCGGCAACGTAATTAACTGCAGGGGCTTGCGCCTGCAGGGAAGAGCGTCCCCACAATCAAAAACCCCTCAAACGAGGGGGAATCTGACGAAGTCTGCTACATCGGCCGCATCCGTTTAAACCTCCGATACACGGTGCCATAAATCAACTTGGCATCTTCGGAGAAGTGGACGGATAGCACCTATTAGCATCTGCCCCGAATTTCAGGCAAGACGTCCGTCGCGCCGTCTTTCGGAGGGGAACACTCCCAAATGACTCTGTCAAGACATTTACGGAGATGGAACTACTGTTCACACAGTGGTTCGCAAGCGCAAGCGAGCACACCCCAATCACGACATTAATCAACGCCAGAGTGAAGCCGGGAGAGAGCTGGGTTCAATACGCAATTCGGTGGCGTAACCTATGGTCAAAGTGTGAACAATGCATAGAAGAGGATCCTGCCGTGGGCATGTTCGTGGGGACCCTTGATCCTCAGACAACTATATCCCAGTTTATGTTGTTCTTCAAGCCGACCACCTTCCAGGCCTTGATTGGCAAACTGTACCAAATGGACCAGATAGGCTATAGGCCGTCCTCTTCAAAGACAGATCTTCGGAATGAAAAGGGCAAAAGGAAAGCGACATTCGTTGCCAACGCTAACAACAACCGAGTGACCCGAAACCGGTAGCTCTCTAAAACAACAAACCATGATCCCTCGAAAAAAAGTTGAGACGTCCTTACTCGTTCCCCCGGGATATAACGAGGAGACTATTCGAACTGGCGGTGCGCAATAGGCTCATCACTCTGCCGGATCCGAGACGCCCATTGCAACCGGGCGACGTCAACAATCCCAATTACTGCCCCTACCATCGAATAGTGGGCCACCCAATCGAAGATTGCTACATCTTCAAAAACTGGGTTGAAGACCAATACCAACAGGGCAAGTTCGCGCTGTCTGAAAACTGGAAGGTAAACCAGCCACAATAGCACACTCCTAAAAAGGTGGATACGCCAGGGGAATCATGCTCAATTGTAGAGGAAGCTCCGTGGCAAGTTGTCATTTCGGCTAAAACTAAAAGAATGGTGAAGGATCTTCAAGCATGTCCGGCAATTAGGTGGAAAAGCCCGCTGGAGCCTGAGATTATTGACGGAATGCTGAAACCGTGCCCAACGCCGAAAGTTGGTAACGATGGGCAAAACCTCCAGGCCAAGCCTCCGAAGTATTCAAAGAAAAAGAAGAATGCCAAGAAGCCCGTGCAGCTCGACGGCAATCGTACGGGTCCGCAAAAATACATCGATGCACTGGAGGAATACAACCAAGAGGCACGAACCCCAATCACACTGGAAGAATTCTTCAAGCATATTCTTGAGAACGGAAACAATGACATTGATGAAGGAGACGATTCTTTAGAAGAACCCGAGGATTATGTGGCTAGTTGACACATTATCTCTCACTCGTCGATAAATGGCAAAGAAGCTCCTGACGTAGAGAAACTGGGGGCAGATCTAGAACCAAAATCCATGGAACTGTTAGATGACTTGATCGACAAGCTGCTGAATGAAGCCCTCCAAAAGAGCAAAGCTGACCGAGGACGTGAAGCGGCCCTATACGAAAAGGCCAAGCATCGGCGTCAAGCTGAAGAAATCCCGGTAATGAGAAATAGTAAAGTACCCCAACCGGATTGAAGCGCACCTGCCACCAGCAAGAGCAGAGAGGGAAGAAGTTCGCCAAATCTCTGTCAATAGGAATGAAGCTGCCACCTTTCGAAGGAAATACTCCCGGGAGTACGTGCCTTGATGAAGTGAATGTACATCCGAACTACTGCTTATACCATTGGAAGGTCACGCACCCTACCGAAGAGTGCAATGCCTTCAAGAAGTGGTGGCAGGGATACGTTGCCCATCAACAATGCTTCAAGCGAATGAAGCGCAAAACCCATCGGGAACAGATAAGCGCGAAAGACGAGCGTGAAGGAACAACCCGTAACTGTCATATATTTGATGCCATCCCAACAAAAAGGAAATCTCAAGTTCTTACCTTCGGGAGAGATTCAGACGAGGAAATGGCCCTCGGCCCTCTCTTCAAGGAATCCACCTCTGGAAAAGAAGAACAGACGAAGAACTATGAGAACATTCAGCCGCGTAACCGTACGTTGCCTGAAAAGAATCTCAGACCCTCAAACAAAGGTTCGTGCAAGAAAGACAAGGGGAAGGAAAAAGTCTCTGAGGAGATTGCCCTCGATGATAGAGTTGCCGAAGAGCTCACAGCCAAGGACCCGCCCAAAAAGAGCAAGGTGGATTACAATGTCCTGGCACATCTGAGGAAGATACCCTTATAATTGAGTATTTTGGATGCCCTTCTCCTATTTAAAGAGGCACGAGATTCTCTGATCAAGGTTTTATAAGAGCCCGACCAGTTTCAAGCCTTCCTTGCAGAAGAAAAGATGAAAAACGAGCTGGAAGAAGTCTACACGGCTGACATCACCTTCAGCGATGAAGACCTCCTTCTCGGAACGTGTGAGCACAACCGTCCGCTGTATGTAACCGGGTATTGTCATGATATCAAGATAGGGAAGATCCTGGTCGACAACGGGTCCTCCGTCAACCTTCTCAATGTAAGAGTGTTGAAGGAGATTTGCATGAATGTGCAACACCTAGCTCGGGATAAAATTACCATCTCCGATTTTGACTCCCAATCATCACAAACGCTCGGGTCTGTAATACTGATATTACGCTTCGGGCTGCTCGTCACTGACATCAAGTTCCATGTTATTGATGCCAAGAATTGCTACAACGTTTTGCTCGACAGGCCTTGGTTACATGAGTACAATATCATCCCTTCTACACAACATCAGTGTATGAAGTGTTGGGTAGTGGGAGCGCCCCGGCCATCGAACCGTGGCCAAATGCGTAACAAAAATTTCATAAAACCCGGCACTACCATTACACGATTTTGCAAGATCGAACCCATAAACACTAAAACTAGCAAACCAAACAAAAAGAGATAGAATGGTTATACCTAATGAACCAAGTCCTTAGGGTCTTCAACCATTTCCAAGCTCCTAGCGATGCGGATCGACTTTGGTCGCCGGTCTTCCTTCATCTCCGATGATCCACCTGAGGGAAACGGCACAAGCTCCAGGTTCGCCAAGCGGACCACAGACTCTCTAGGATTGCTAGTAGTAGAGAGTCGGGTGTGTAGAATAGTGTCACTATAATTCTTTCTCTCATTTATAAGCTTAAGTAAGCATCAAGTGAAGATGAAGAAAAGGTGATCAAAAAGAGATGGCATGAAAATTGGCTAAGTATTTTGTGTGAGCATGAGAGTGAGAGAGCACAAAATTGAACCATCACAAATGAGCAAGCATTCCCCCACACAAGTGGCCGGCCCTCTCTCTCATCCCCTCACAAAATGTCATTTCCAATTTCATTAAACAAATACCCATACCAATCACTACAATGCTAAAGTCCATGCTTTGACCAAATAACCCATACCCATGCCAAGTCACCATTTCCATCTCATCTAAAACAAATGATTTTCTAAAGAAAATCAATAATCAGGTGGCATCATCTAGAAGCCATTCCGTATAAATACGGAATCTTCCCGGTATATGTATCGAAATACACATACGCGTATTCGTACGAAAATACGAATAGCCAAAGAGAGAAAATAAATAGTGAGAAATAATACTAGAATACATATATATAAATACATATGTAAATTATTAAATCAAAACTTGATTTAACAATCTAGCTTAATCCTAAGCCGCTAGTATTATCAACCGTCCGATTAAAGTCTGTGCAGCCTGTGCACATATTCAATCGGACACCTGTATGTATCAACATACGCCATCTACACCATATTGCCTGAACCGTGAAAACCCTCTGTGTGGCACTCTAAAGACTCTTCAATACGGTGGCAGTGGGTTTAACCACAAGGACGTCAGCGACACTAGCTGTACGTAACGGCTACCCAGGTATTGAGCGAAAGGAAGGCCGATGAGCAAACTCATCTGAACCCCTACTGAGCCTGTCAGTGACAATATCCGTACAGTCCGGTTTGTTCGTCTAAGAGTATCGCATATCGAGTCTAGGGGGGTGGATAAAGTCAGACCCCTAATAACGCGATAATTCGTGTCGGTATGAAACCCATCACCTCCTGAGAAACTACTGATCCAAATAAGTAATTCTCCATTACCCCGGCCGAGGATTTCAGGTGATGGCCACCCGTGCACTGTGCGACATCAACCCCCAATACCGGGAGAGACGAATCCCTGATGATCCGCTCACTACCTCCATGTGGCTCGGGACTTTACCCAACTAAAACCTATTTGCACGTCTCCTTTGAGCGTGGTAGGGTAGTAATCAAAGCACAGTGGGAACTCACACGAGACAAATGACGATCCCAGGTCGACAGACTAACTTGTACACATGTCACCAGGGAACTGCTATCTGACAATAGGTATAATACCAACTAGCATGTTCCCGGCGAGTCCGTCCAGTGTACTCATAACCCAATAAGCATCTGTATACTATCTTAGGTGAACAACTAACACCAATGGCTTGTGAGACCGGCCACCGCCCTTCGTCAGGGTCTAGATAAGTATACACCAGTCTACACTGGAGTATCGATGCCCAGTCTCGATACTCCCACGACTATGGACATTTAAGGATGCGCTTATAGACCCCCAGCTCCCACGTATGTGATCGCCATCACAATGATGGTAGTCAAGCAAGAATTCTATGGGCTTTATCAACTTATGATGATAAAGACAAACCAGATAGCATACTATCATCTCGAGTAAGACTGTTCTATCAGTATAGGTCCTCACTCAATCATCATAATCACATGTCCGCGATTATGATAATTGCCTTGAGGGCACTATAGCCAACAATCTCCCACTTGCACTTAAGGACAATTATTGTGATGTCGCATACTCACAGCCCGTGTGATACCGAACACCCAACTTCTCTACCAATCAGTTTCACAAAGCCTATTTGTGAAACTAATGCGTTCGAGAAATAGACTCGGTGAGTGGATCCGCTCCACTGTTTCTTTCTGTATCTCTCTATATCTCAACTTCGCGGAGAAAAATATCTCCCGAAATGAGCAATACCTGTCTTAGAATATGTCTGGATATCTGATGGGACCCATTTCATAAATGAACTCCAAATCCAAACTTCTTAGACCGTATCGTCAACTGAATTTAATCAGTATCATGTGCCATGCCTCCCTCAGTATCCGCTTGGACCACCTGTCCAAACTACTGCCCCTCGTAAGAGGGAAAGACTATAACTCTGACAGTCACTCTGTCATCCATGTCACTTTGGAAGCCTGGAATGATAACCATCTCCCGAAGGAGGCTGCCGTTATCAAATCCTTAGAACATGCTCATAAACTGCTTCCTAACGTTTCTCCAGGATTGGATTAATATCTCAATTTATTGCATCTAGTGCAAAAACAACATCTGGTGTGATACTTGACATCTCATGATTGACTCAATTGCCTAAGCAATTGATATGCCAATCATGCACATCCCTCTCCCATTTAGTCTGTAAGACACCTTTAGAGAGGGCGACTCCATCACTTGCAGGTTTACCACCATGCCAGGAGTCGTCCATTCTAAAACACCTTTAGAATACTGTCTAAGTACCAGATTGGGAAACTACCGAAATCTAGATCTAAAACCATAGATCTAGTAACCAAAATGCCAGATATAATATCCATATCTTATGTGGAGAAAACACTGTGTGACAACCATAGTATAACCGATCTTAGTATAAGAATTTTACTTCCTACTCTGTGTATGTTATCCCAAATACCAGGACACACACCCTACTACCTTCTTAACAGATCCATCCCTATTCTGATGAAGTCAAAGAACTTATGACTGTCATATCAAAAATTAGATGACCTTTCTCCGCTATATCCGCACAAGCTACTTGTTCACTACGCTTCCGCTGCTCCCACTGATTACGACAACCCTCTGGCAGAGTCATATACACGTGTACTTCTAAAGCTAATTTTGTATGACGCTATACTGATCCTCCTGCCGAGTCTCATAATCTGGAACAACAGCAGTGTCAAGTCTGGATAAACAAGAACCTCACTGTCACCGTCCTAGAGGATACCAAAGTACCTCTCGGGCGCCTGAGATTACCCACCATATCTGCGGAGTGGCTAATGGAATGTCCATCCTGATTGAATCTTTAGGTCCTATTAAATTTTCCGTAATCGTTTGTGGTTCTGGAATCACTTCCAGTTCTACCATACTCCCACTATTGTTTTTCTGAAAAAGTCCATTTTACTAAAACTGTGGCGAGTCAAGAACAATATCACTATTGATCTTCCAGATGGTAGAAAGTTAACCCTCGTCAAAGCCCGGAATAACCCACAAACAGCCATTACTGAAACATGCCCTGAGTTTATCCGGATTCTGGTTTTAAGCATCAGTCGGACGACTCCCTATACCTTAACATCGCTAAGATATAAATTGATTCTATATATATCTAATATAGAAACAAAAGCACTAATTTAATTGGAACCAGATTCAAATCATGCAGCTGTCTCCAGTGCATGTCAACTAAATGGAGAGAGACCGATCAACATTACTCAATTTAGGAGTGCATCCAATTATGAGTAATCTGAAAGAGAAACAAGTTCTCAAAACCATTACTATCAACCGAATACCATAACACAAGTATCTACATCTTCGATCACCTTGAAGAATCCCGATACTTGCGACACCTGGTTCTTTACTTTATTCTTATACCTATAACTTCTCAAACTTGGACCTTATATTTCTACGAAATATTTGTCCAAAACTTGAGAAGTCACAAGTAAACAGAATATAGTACGACCAACCCCTTTGTCCTAATGGACACTGGACAACATACAATACTTTGTATAAGTCCCTTGAGTTGAATAACTCAGACCCTGTATGTCGTAGGTTGAAAACTGTACCCAGGAGATTTCCTCAAATATCACCAATTATAACGAATTCCGATATAATGAAGATGGTCACCTAATTTCCAATAAATTACCCCCACTCATCATCTGTAAAACTATACAGATGTGAGAATCATACCTGGTAAATACATACCCTGGAGCAAGGGTCTAATTGGGAAATCAGTTTATAATTAACAATGCACAGTGAAACTGAAACATGAAAATGTTTCGTAGGGGTATCCTGGTATTCTTAGTAATGCCTCTTCCATTATCCAGATTCATGACTGAAACCATATATTTCTCTGCCATCTCTCCAAATCCCTTTATTTGTCTTTAGTCGTTACCTTCTGTACACCATTGTTAGGCTTAACTGGTTTTCTTCCTTCCCTACCGTTCGGCACCAGCCTATGGTTTGGAAGAAAACTATCCAATAAGTGTAATAGGTGTACTCTCCTAATCCTAGGAGTACTCGCAACCTGAGAGAAGGTGATGATAAAAGACAACTGAGTAAACCTTATTCCTATTTCTCCTGAACCAGAATCCATTCTCGAAAAAGTTCCTTCGAGTTCGTATATAACCATACGATGGATTTATCCAATGGAATTGGATGTTCGTAGTGATACGGGGTGTTCTGGAGAAATACAAAGGTGAAGTAGGAGTGGCGATGAAAGCCTTGATTTGGTCGTGAATAGCAGTCGCATCTTACTTTTCCCTCTTTCTAACCCTTTTATTTGTCTTTACTTATTACCTTCTGTACACCTCACTTAGGCTAATTGGTTTTCTTCATTCCCTACCGTTCGGCACCTACCTATGGTTTGGAAGAAGACCATCCAATGAGCATAATAGGTGTACCGTCTCCTAATCCTAGGAGCCCTCACAACCTGAGAGAAGGTAAAAGGAAAAGACAACTGAATTATCCTGTTCATTTTCTCCAGAACCAGAAACCATCCTCGAAAAAGTTCAATCGAGTTCTTATATAACCATACGATGGTTTTATCCAGTGGAAGTGGATGTTCGTAATAATACGGGGTGTTCTGGAGAAACACAAAGGGTAGAAGAAGGAGCGGCAACGATGTATGCAACTCGGACAATCCAAAAGCCAGTGTTTTTAAGAAAGTTCGGTTAACTTGGTCATTGAGTTATTGTCTAGGGTCGGGCCATGGTCGCTGCCAAAGAGAGAGAGAGAGAGAGAGAAGAAACACTCAGCGTGCACTCTAGCCTAGATCAGAATGGTTAATAACTTTATCTAGTCAGGAAACCTCCCACTGTAATCTCAAATTCTCCTCCAAAGCTGAAAGAAGAATTAGTCGGGATCACCCGAAGAGTAAACCAACTCATCAGTGAGAATCGGGATCCAACTATCATCGAATGATAACTTGATGGAAGCCACTCAAGTTATCACACTCCAGAGGGTATGCGCATGCCTGGAAAGTTTCCTGTATGTTTGAAACTCCCGATGTAATTTTTATCCCATGCTCTTATGACCTTGACGTAGGCCAACAAATCATAAGTCACATGTCAAGTTCTACCCGTCATTATCCAGGTTAATTTGAATCCACCCGTACATACCCTTGACGTAGGCCAACAAGGTAGTACGACTGTTCCAAACCAACACATCTATCTATGCAACAGAAAAGTAACAAATAGCTACCATACACTATGCCTTGACGTAGGCCAACAAACATAGCATGAATACTAAGTGCTACCCGTCTGAAATGACGGAGGACTACGAATGGTTTTTGGCGAAAAACCTTTAACGTAATGAACTTGATATCGTTGAAGGAACCAGATATCTTTTATAGAAATATAGCTGCAAAAACCTTTGCTAAAGAGGTCACTCCCGGTGAAGGGATCTCGACTCTTTCCTCGTCGAATGAGGTGCAGGATATTCCAAACTGAATACCACGATGCAAAGCAAAAATAATCGACTATAGTAAAGTTATTATGTTGACGCAAACTTTCACTCAAGGGGTCACTCCCGATGAAGGGATCTCGGCCCTTGTCTCGTCGAATGAGGTGCTGAATATTCATAACCGAATACCACGATGCAAAGCAAAAGCGTACGTCTGTAATGTCAGTTTTTAAAATTGGTTCCAACAACATCAAATATAGGTTTGTTTTATGCATGCATTGATAAGAATCAATGCAGTCCCATCAATTAATCACACCAGAAAAGAACGAAAATATAATGTACGTATATGCCATCCGCATTCGCCACTTGGTCCCGTCATCACCCGTTAGGTTACTTAACTAACGACAGAACGGGGACTGGACTAGCGCGGGTGCAAAACATATACAACATCTACTAGTATATATAAATATATAATAATCGCTCCAGGCATGATAAATGCAACATCAAAGAAAAGTAATAAGCATCACAGAACAATACAGATAATCTGGGATCCCCGGGTTTCCATTGAGCCATAATGAAAACCCGATGTTCCCCTGATCGTGTGGATAGCCTGTGCAATGAAAGTCCTAGACCCCTACGAGCGCGGCAAGTTACCCGCCAAAACCTAAAGCGAGGCAGCCCCCTTCAGCAAAGTGAATGGACCACCCAGCACTTCACGGAATCCGGTAACTTGGGCACCCCTCCTTGGGTCAACCTATACCCCCTACGAGTGCGGCGAATAGCCCGTCAATTCTAGAGTAAGGTACCTTCCGTCTCAACGCCATGAGATGCTGATCTGTTGCCCTCTAGAACCCGGCTATTCGTGCACTCCACAGCGGGGTAATCCTAGTACAGAAAAGAAAAAAATATACAAGGGTGACATCGACCTCAACCCGGTCGTGCCCCAAAAGAATAATATACAAACAGGCAGTGACGGCAGTCCACATGTCGGACGCTCGCCCCGCAATATCAAATGTACAAATAAATCCAAACTGCACTACCAATGCACGCAATCTATCCACCACGACAATCCGCAACATCACAGCACAACACAGAACATCAACGTGAATGTCACGTTCGCAAACCCGTCTAAAAGGACTATAGCGATTAGACAAGATTTACCGATCAAATGACATTCACGGTCACAGATAGAAATGTAAAGTACTGAAAAATTACACAGTTAAAATTTCGATCGATTAAATTTATCCGCAAAGGCCCCAAAATCAAATCCAGTACTCAAAAGATTCTGGGCCAAAACCATATATCACAAAAATCATTTATCCATGTCAGAGAGTGCCAGAAAAAATTTGGATGCATTTTGCCACAAAAGCGCGGCGGAACCGCCGCCAAATGGCATGTTGTGCGGCGTTTCAACGGGCAAAAAATCGATTCATGCTTCCAAATTTCTTGTGGTGCTCTACAATTGCTTGCACGGATTTTTAAGCTATACATAAAGATTTTTTGAGCAAGTTTGAAAATCGACAGAAACTTGGCAAATTTGGAATAATGATTCGGAAAATTCGTTCGATCGATATTCTAACTTGTGCAACCTAGCTAGTAATGGTTTATGGGTGGCTCTGATACCACTGTTAGGTAGTGGGAGCGCCCCGGCCATCGAACCGTGGCCAAATACGGAACAAAAATTTCATAAAATCCGGCGCTACAATTACCCGATTTTGCAAGATCGAACCCATAAACACTAAAACTAGCAAACCAAACAAAAAGAGATAGAATGGTTATACCTAATGAACCAAGTCCTTCGGGTCTTCAACCATTTCCAAACTCCTAGCGATGCGGATCGACTTTGGTCGCCGGTCTTCCTTCATCTCCGATGATCCACCTGAGAGAAACGGCACAAGCTTCAGGTTCGCCAAGCGGACCAACCGACTCTCTAGGATTGCTAGTAGTAGAGAGTGGGGTGTGTAGAATAGTGTCACTATAATTCTTTCTATCATTTATAAGCTTAAGTAAGCATCAAGTGAAGATGAAGAAGAGGTGATCAAAAAGAGATGGCATGAAAATTGGCTAAGTATTTTGTGTGAGCATGAGAGTGAGAGAGCACAAAATTGAACCATCAAAAATGAGCAAGCATTCCCCCACACAAGTGGCCGGCCCTATCTCTCATCCCCTCACAAAATGTCATTTCCAATTTCATTAAACAAATACCCATACCAATCACTACAATGCTAAAGTCCATGCTTTGACCAAATAACCCATACCCATGCCAAGTCACCATTTCCACCTCATCTAAAACAAATGATTTTCTAAAGAAAATCAATAATGAGGTGGCATCATCTAGAAGCCATTCCGTATAAATACGGAATCTTCCCGGTATATGTATCGAAATACACATACGCGTATTCATACGAAAATACGAATAGCCAAAGAGAGAAAATAAATAATGAGAAATAATACTAGAATACATATATATAAATACATATATAAATTATTAAATCAAAACTTGATTTAACAATCTGGCTTAATCCTAAGCCGCTAGTATTATCAACCGTTCGATTAAAGTCTGTGCAGCCTGTGCACATATTCAATCGGACACCTGTATGTATCAACATACGCCACCTACACCATATTGCCTGAACCGTGAAAACCTTCTGTGTGAGACTCTAAAGACTCTTCAATACGCTGGCAGTGGGTTTAACCACAAGCACGTCAGCGGCACTAGCTGTACGTAACGGCTACCCAGGCATTGAGCGAAAGGAAGGCCGATGAGCAAACTCATCCGAACCCCTACTGAGCCTGTCAGTGACAATATCCGTACAGTCCGGTCTGTTCGTCTAAGAGTATCGCATATTGAGTCTAGGGGGTGGATAAATTCAGACCCCTAATAACGCGATAATTCGTGTCGGTATGAAACCCATCACCTCCTGAGAAACTACTGATCCAAATCAGTAATTCTCCATTATCCCGGCCGAGGATTTCAGGTGATGGCCACCCGTGCACTGTGCGACATCAACCCCCAATACCGGGAGAGACGAATCCCTGATGATCCGCTCACTACCTCCATGTGGCTCGGGACTGTACCCAACTAAAACCTGTTTGCACGTCCCCTTTGAGTATGGTAGGGTAGTAATCAAAGCACAGTGAGAACTCACACGAGACAAATGACGATCCCAGGTCGACAGACTAACCTGTACACATGTCACCAGGGAACTGCTATCTGACAATAGGTATAATATCAACTAGCATGTTCCCGGCGAGTCCGTCCAGTGTACTCATAACCCAATGAGCACCTGTATACTATCTTAGGTGAAAAACTAACATCAATGGCTTGTGAGACCGGCCACCGTCCCTCGTCAGGGTCTAGATAAGTATACACCAGTCTACACTGGAGTATCGATGCCCAGTCTCGATACTCCCACGACTAGGGACATTTAAGGATGCGCTTATAGACCCCCAGCTCCCACGTATGTGATCGCCATCACAATGATGGTAGTCAAGCAAGAATCATATGGGCTTTATCAACATATGATGATAAAGACAAACCAGATAGCATACCATCATCTCGAGTAAGACTGTTCTATCAGTATAGGTCCTCACTCAATCATCATAATCACATGTCCGCGACTATGATAATTGCCTTGAGGGCACTATAGCCAACATGAAGTACTTCAAGGATGACCTCGAGTACACAGTTCCAGGGGAGCTAAACCCATTCTCCGTAAATGAAGTCCGCAAATATGAAGACGCCAAGTACTTCTTACCAGACTTCGAAGACATGGAAAGATGTCGCGAACCGGAGAATAAACAAAAAGCCATGGCCACTATCCCGATATTTGGGAGTGATACCGAGGAGGATGAAGAGATGGTCTACTCGGGACAACCCCAAGATAACAATCCAGGACCATCTACTCCTATTCTGGTCTTTGGCAGTGTCTCTGAGGACGAGACCAGCGCAGTGTTCTCCGTCCGCCTGTCAATGCAGACCTTTGCTGGAGCTGACCAGAGTTTACAAATTACCATGGTTCCGCAGCGGTATTACAAAGAGCTTGATTCACTTGATACGTACAGCGTGCAAGAGCTGCAGACCTTCTACGTCCCTCCTAAGCAAAGAGGTGAGAATTTGATCCTTTTCTACCAATCCACGAAGTCTAAAGGGGAGAAAAAGGTCTGGCATGATGCCGAACCTGCGCTCGACAGGCTTCAACAAATTCGTCTGCCTAAATACTACGCAGAGGGACTGAAAAGGCTATTGAGACGCCAAGGCATACCCTTCAAACAGACTGCTCGACAAGCCCCGTTCTATAACAAGATTTGGGACGTTTCCGAGACTCAACGGAAGATACCTAACGGGAGAATGGAGACGAATGGCCTTGGATACGTTCGGTCCAAGAAACGGGAACGGTTCCATGGCTGCCATGTCAAAAATAACTCCGGTGGAGAAGCGAATGCATTTCCAGATAGCGTTGATGTCGAACCAGAGTGATATCCCGCCATGAGAATACCGAGCCCATCATTCGAAGAACAGATTGACAAGCTGATAAGAGAAGCGGGTCAAAAGGTTTGGGATGACCATAGCAGCAAAATGGCCATTTATGAGAAAGTCAGGACGCAGCGTATCATTCAACAGGCTACGGAAGGAGAAGACGATGATGCCCTTCACTCTCAGCCTGCTGTGCGCTCTCGCGGCAGGAAAAAGTTCGACGCAGAAGCAATGACAAGATCAAGAATGAGGACGGCGTTCAAAGCCAGCGAAGCGGATCCAAGAAGCCACGCGAGCGAGAAAAAGTCAGCTGGAACCCGTCTTTTATGAAGAAGATGGGTCAGGAGTACTCTTTCCCTCAATACAAGACAAGGAAAATATTCAACCTTGTCATGAAGTATCAAATGATGATGCTCCCGGAGTCCTGATATCCCGAACAGATAAACGAGGTCCATCACCCGGATTATTGCTCCTACCACCGAGTAGTGGGACATCCTCTTAAAGATTGCTTCACCTTCAAAGACTGGGTTGAAGATCAGTATCAGTAAGGCGGGTTTGCTCTATCCGACAGTTGGAGGGTAGCCCCGCCATGAAAGCATGAGCCGAAAGCAATCTATACTATAAAGGAAAGTCCAGATCAACATCGATCTTGGAAACGAACTCGTACCTGTCACGTGATAACATTCTCAAAGGAGGAGGAGCATGAGAATATGGATGACCTCTCCCATTGCTTTGCAAATGAAGATGAAGACGAGGTGATCTCAGAATTTCCACCGGCACCAAAGGAGATGGAAGATAGGATACACACCACGGCGGACAACCTGAAAAAAATCGACTTGGGGACGGCAGACGAGCCAAGGCCAACGTTTGTCAGTGAGCTGCTGTCTCAGGTGGCCATGTTAAAAGACGTGCTTATACAGTATAAAGATTGTTTCGCATGGAACTATTCCGAGATGCCGGGATTAGATCCAGAGATAGCTGTGCATAAACTGGCGATATCGCCGGACATCAAGCCAGTCAAACAGGCGCCAAGAAGAATGCGGCTCGAGCTTGAGATGAGTATCAATGCCAAAGTCAAGAAGCTAATCGACTCTGGCTTCATCTAAGAAGTTCAATACCCTGACTGGATCACCAATATCGTTCCGGTAATGAAGAAAAATGGGACAGTACGCATCTGCGTAGATTTTCGGGATCTCAACAAAGCTTGTCCGAAAGATGACTTCCCAGTGCCTGTTACCGAGATGATGATCGATAACACATCCACCCATGAAGTCTTCTCCTTTATGGACGGATCTTCAGGGTACAACCAAATCAAGATTCATCCTGAAGACCAAAAGTACACTGCTTTCCGGACTCCGCTAGGCATATTTTGCTACAAAGTGATGCCCTTCGGTCTAAAGGACGCTGGCGCCACCTACCAGAGGGCCATGAAAAAGATCTTTGATGACCTCATACATGAGATTGTCGAATGTTATATTGACGACCTCGTGGTAAAAAGCAAATCGTACGAGGAGCATTGGGAGCATCTGAAGATAGTGTTCCAGCGCCTTCGGAAGTACAACCTGAAGATGAACCCTCTGAAATGCGGGTTTGGAGTTTCCTCAGGAAGATTCCTAGGATTCATCGTACGACACCAGGGAATCGAAATAGACCCGTCAAAGATCAAGACGATTATGGAAATGCCTTCGCCAAGAACTCTCAAGCAACTGCGGTCTCTCCAAGGAAAGCTCGCGTATATCCGGTGGTTCATAGCTAACCTCTCCAGCAAATGCCACCCCTACAGTCATCTAATGAAGAAGGGGACCCCGTTCGTTTGGGATCATAAACTCTAAAGCGCACTGGACAAAATCAAGCAATATCTGCAGAACCCGCCGGTACTGACCGCTCCAGTCAAGGGAAAGCGCGTCATCCTGTACAAAACAGCCCTTAAAGGTTCTTTAGGCGCCATATGGGCACAAGAGAATGACCAGGGGAAGGAGAGAGCTCTCTACTATTTAAGTTGAGTTCTCCTGGTGGCAGAGAACAATTACTCCCCCATCGAAAAGCATTGCCTGACATTAATCTTCGCGGTGACGAAGCCCCGACATTACGCCTTGGCACATGAGGTCCATTTTATATCAAAGGTGTATCCTCTCAAATATTTGATGTAAAGAGCCATACTAACGGGAAGGCTTGCCAAATGGGCCCTCCTCTTGATGGAGTTCTCGATAGTATATCGACCCATCAAGGCAATAAAAGGCCAAGCCATCGCTGACTTTCTCGCTGAGCATCCGATACCCGCCGAATCTCTCTTAAATTGCAAATTGCCGGACGAACACGCGTTTGACGCAATCGACGGGGAGAAAGAAGGGAGTGATACCCGATGGGAGCTCTACTTCGATGGAGCGTCCTCCTTGAAGAAGCAAAAGCAAAACACCCCTATAATCAAAGCCGAAGTAGGCCTTATCTTTGTGACTCCACAAGGAGGGATAATGCGTTTTGCCCTTTCCTTAACGGAGCCAAGAACAAACAACGAAGCGGAATATGAAGCTTTGATAGCAGGTCTCGAGATCGCCACTGACATGGGAATCGAGAACCTCCTCGTATATGGAGACTCCTAGCTAGTCGTTAGCCAAGTAAATGACGACTATCAGACGTGTAAGCCAGAGCTGGTAAAATATGGCAAAAGAGTGCAGCAATTACTGACTCAAATCCCCTCTTACGTCCTGGAAAGTATACCGCGGATGGAAAATAGCAAGGCAGATGCATTAGCCAAGCTCGCTAAAGAACTGGCCGACGAAAACCTTGATGACGTAAGGATCATTGTGCAAAGCCGCCAGATTCTTGCACCGGCAGAGATATCTCCGAAGACGTCTGAAAGAAAGGAAGCGACCGAACAAGCGTCCTTCCAAATAGAGGATGAAGAAAAGGCTAAGGATTGGAGAGAAGTTTTCGTAGACTACTTTAAATCCCATCGAACACCCAAAAATGCATCTTCGAGATATCAGCTCATGAAGCGAGCTCTGTCTTTCACCTTCGTCAATGATACTCTATATAAGAGATCGTTCGATTGTTTGTGGCTAAGGTGTCTGGGACCAATAGAAGCAAGGAGAGTCGTCCAAGAAACTCATGACGGACTCTGCAGTTCCCATCAAGTCGGGCCAAACATGAAGCTGAAGATCAAAAGAATGGGTTACTGTTGGCCCACGATGATTCAGGACTGCCTCGAATATGCGAAGCAGTGTCACTCGTACCAAATTCATGGGGACTTCATCCACCAGCATCCGAATCCGTTACACCTAACACTGGCTAGCTGGCCATTCGAAATGTGGGGAACCGATATAATTGGGCACATCGAACCGGCATCATCCAAGGGATATCGGTTCATATTGGCAACGACCGATTACTTCTCCAAGTGGGCAGAAGCAATACCGCTAAGAGAGGTGAAGACGGAGAACATCCTTCATTTCTTCAAGACACATGTCATTTACCGGTTCGGCACTCCGCGACGGATCATCTCGGATAATGGGCCGGCCTACAGAAGCCATAAGATCAGCCGCTTCGCACATCAGCATAAAATAGATTGGAGATACTCTTCGGTCTATAATCCCCGAGCTAACGGTCTAGATGAGGCTTTCAACAAGACCTTGACAAAGATCATAAAGAAAACGGTGTCCAGAAATAAAAAAGACTGGCACGAGAGATTGCATGAAGCTCTCTGGGCTTATCGGACCACGTTCAAGACGGCCACGAATACAACGCCATTCGCATTGGTATTTGGAACGGAAGCAGTACTTCTCTTAGAGATAGAGCTACCCTCTCTACGAGTAGCAGTTCGATACGAGCTGACGGATGAAGAAAATGCCCATCTTCTGCTTGAGGAGCTCGATGCCCTCGATGAAACTCGTCTCATGGCACAATAAAACCTGGAAGCTTACAAAGCAAGGATGACGCGCTCATAGGAAAGATTGACTAGGCCGAGATCATTCCGCTAAGGCGAACTCGCGCTAGTCATAAAAAGACCTATGATCCCCAACCGTGCAAAGCGGGGGAAATTCGAGCCGAACTATGAGAACCCGTACATCATAGACAAGGTCTACCAAGGTGGGGCCTACTTGCTCATGGATATGCATGGGGAAAGACCCTTCCGGCCGATAAACAACCGATTCCTTAAGAAATACTACGCTTGACGAGTCACGGCTCAGGTTAATGATAGATGACGACGCTCATGTCCGCTCGCTGTCCTCCCGAGTCTAAACTCTATAAGTAGTATCCGGCAAAACTTCGCCGTGAAGCTGCTATGGACCGAGATGTCCTTAAACTAACAATGGACCGAGATGTCCTTAAACTAACAATGGACCGAGATGTCCTTAAACTAACGACGGACCAAAATGTCCTTAAACTAAAAATGGACCGAGATGTCCTTAAACTAACAATAGACCGTGATGTCTTTAAACTAAATACGCCGCCTCAAAACATGGCGACAGTGGAATCCAGGTCCACAAGTCCCAGCAGCGAGGATTGCAACTTAAGTCCCTCTGGCTACACAGCTACCCCGGTCGGCGAAGTCCCACCGTGATAAAAAAGGTACGTCCACAAGCGAAATGGGCACGGATGAAAACCCGAAAGGGCGCCGTAAGTAAAAAACAGCAGGGCTACCGGCAAGCTTGTGAAAACCAGCAAGGCCGCAGACTCGTAAAAAAAATTCATGCACACTTCCAAGGTCCTCTCGACCTTGTAAGGAGAAAATACCCACGTGAGATCCTTACGACTCACAAAAGGGAGCAACACACTTAGGGATCCCCACGATTCCTAAGGAGAAATTGCACTTACGAGATCCTCACGACCCGTAAGGAGAATCCCCCTTATGAGACCCTCACAGCTCATAGGATTCGAAAGCCTTAAGTTACAGGGATATGAACCTGTTCTTAAGATATCACATTCCCAAAATTGCCCTACAGGCGGTCCGATATCGGCCCTTGTATACAATCCACGGGCACAAATAAACGTTCCCTCATCTAGTTCCACCAATGACGCGAAATTTCCCCATTTGGTGAACAACACTTGTAGGTCCTCTCGACTTACAAGGAGAAAATACTCTTATGAGATTCTTACGACTTACAAGAAAAGATATCACTTAGGAATCCTTACGATTCCTAAGGAAAAAATACACCTATGAGATCCTCACGACTCGTAGGGAGAAATGCCTTTATGAGACCCTTACGGCTCGTAAAGTTGAAAAGCATTAGTCAACAGGATCATAACCCTGTTTGTTAAGCCACCTTTATTCAAATCGACAAAGGCAAATGATGATTCGCTCCTACCAATATCCCAGTTGTAGCGATGCTGATGACTAAATCGGTATCAAATTCCAAGTCTTTTCACGGCAAATGATGATTCGCTCCTGGCAATGTTCCAGTTGCAGCGATGCTGATGATAAGATTGGTATCAGATCTCGAGTCCCATACTCTCAATAAAAAATTCATATGAAATAGCCGAAATGATAGGGCAACTCGCAATAAAAATTAGTGAGCAGAATATATGCATATAAAACAGCCGAAATGTTTGGGCAACTCGCAATAAAAAGCAGAGTAAAAAGAAAAAAACAGCCAAAATGATTGGGCACCGTGATAAAAAGCAGAAATGATTGGGCAATCGCGACTTTCGCGATATAAAAAGCTGAAATGATAGGGCATCACTGGGAATTTTTTTTGATGAAATGAAACTTTTGCCCTATATGTGAGATCACATTGACCCCTGTATACAATCCATGAGCACAAACGGAAAGGGAACCATATTACCCCACCGTGCTTCGTCAAAGGGAAGCCAGATCTCGATGGCTACATCTACAGCCTAGAAATCAACAACGGCGTTCTTTCTCGTTCTAACCAGTAGCAGATACGACGTCAGCAAAATGGAGCCACGGCAAAGTCCCCTAGTTCTAAATCTCGACGGTTCACAGACAGCCTAGAGACTACCTCGGAGCCACGGCAAAGTCCCCTAGTTCCAAATCTCGACGGTTCACAGACAGCCTAGAGACTACCTTGGAGCCACGACAAAGTCCCCTAGTTCCAAATTTCGACGGTTCACAGACAGCCTAGAGACTACCTTGGAGCCACGACAAAGTCCCCTAGTTCCAAATCTCGATGGTTCACAGACAACCTAGAGACTACCTCGGAGCCATGGCAAAGTGCCTAGTTCCAAGTCTCGACGGCAGCATCCACAGCCTAGAGATCAACAACAGCGTTCTTCCTCCCTCCAGCAGGATACAGACGCGACATCAACAAACGGAGCCATGGCAAAGTCCCCTAGTTCCAAATCTCGACAACCCAAAGACAACCTCAACGTTCGTCGCAATATTGCAGACACAATGTCAACAAACGAAGCAAAGGAAGATCCCTGGCTTCAGGGTCTTGACGGCAACTCAAATGAGACCTGAAAGACTATCGGAGATCATCCCACTCCAGCGCAGAGTGGTCATGACTCATCGGGGCTCCCAAACTGAGCCTAACCTCAAGTAAAAAGCAACATGGAATATCCCTAACGCTTACTCTTTCGACGGTAATATCACCTGGAAGATTACTTGAAGACGTCTTGTCTAGCCCCCGAAGGGATCAGAGATACGACAGTCGTGAGGCTACTCGAACAGCAAGATTGCGTATCGAGGAATACACCGGCCAACGCGGCGGTACGACGGGTAAAAACCCTAGTACCATAGACCCTAACGGACTTCTATTAGCAGGAGTTAACTGTGACGTTAGGACATCCTTGCGAGAACTTCTCGATTTGTCTCAACTCGTGGGGAAAATAATGTTCCTGCGAGAACTTCTCGACTCGTCTCGACTCGTAGGGAAAAGCCTTAGGCAATGGGGATAAGGACCTATTTCCTACGCACTGGGGCCCTGCAAGTCGGTCCAAGATGGACTATTGCATACTATTCACGGGCCACACTCTCCAAAGTCGAACATTGACAAGGAGGGAAACAACCTCTTATGAGTCATCTTGACTTGTAAAGGGGGAAAATTCTCTTGTGAGATCCTTACGAATCTCAAAAGAAAACTCACTTAGGAGTCCTCACGACTCCTAAGGAGAAAATACACCCACGGGATCCTCACGACTCGTATGGAGAAACGTCTTTATGGGACCCTCACGACTCATAAAGTTGAAAAGTCTTAGGCGGCAGATCTGAACCTGTTTTCTAAGCCATCGCTGCTCTGCAAGGAGATCAAGATAGACTATCTACAAGACGCATTTGCTAAAGGGACACGCTAGTATGAAATAAAATATGTCTTTATTCATGAATCCAAATGAATACAAGATACATTTCATAAAAGAATCAAAATGAATACAAGATACTCTCGTTCAGGAGTAAATACATAAAAAAGAGAATATACAAAAAAAATCTTTAAGCCGACGGATGGTGCAATAAGCTCGTCAGTTCATCGTTCTTCCGTTGGGCCTCGGCTTCAAGCTTTGTTATTTCCACAAGACGGGTCTCCGCCTGAGACTGTTGAGTCTGATACGAAGCGAACCGACTCTTAAGCTCCTTTTCAGCAACTTTTTGAGCATCAACCATCTCGCGGGTAAAGATAATGGCTTTATCAAGAGCTTCCACCTCTGTGATATCTTTTTGAAGCACCCGCCAAATTTCGTACACACGAGTGGTCTTGGTAGTGAGTTGAGCCTGAAGTTCCCCCAAAGCATTTGAGGCTAGCTTCCTCTCCGAAAATTTCTGGTTGAGCCTCTTCTCGCAAGATTGTAGATTAGCGGCACACCGCTCAATCTACCCCCGCAAGCTTGCCTTTGCAGTTAGGAGCTCGGAAGGAAGGCGTATGCACTCAAGATCATGTAAGCAAGCCTCCACTCGAAGACAATACTCAACCCAAACATGCACCAATGTTTCGTCATGATAAGTGGAAAGGAAGAGCAAAGAAGTATTGGCTTCAGCAGCAAATTCTTCGTCCGTAACAGAACTACCAGCACGAAGATCTTCAATGAGGGCCGACAAAGAGTGAATGCTTTGTCTCGCCATCCTTTCAGACGCACGTCGGGCATATGGGCCCGGTGGCATAGAGATTCGAGACTCTAACGGAGCCAGAGCTGGAAAAGCTATCAAGATTTATGAATAGTTAGCGAGACTGGAAAACATGGAATAAACAAAATAATGCCAAGGGTAAAGCTTTACTTACCCACAGTCATGCAAGGGGGGTTTGAAAGATCCCCAAGCCCGTCAAGGATCTCCACTTCGTCATCAGCTTTCAGAACTGCAGAGGGCATATTAGCATCGTTATAAAAAATGATAATAAAGCAAAGGGGTTAAAGAATACCGACCTTGCCCGAAAAAAAGGACGATGCTTTGCGGGGATATCGCCTGTAGAGCAGCCATATCGAGTAGGCGCTGGAAGGACTTCCTGGGAGATAGGTCCATGATGGAAGCCGCCAATTCCCGCAATTCTGAAAGAAAGAAAAGTTCAGATAACGGAGAGATCATTAAAATGAAATGTAGAAGATTACCTTCGATACTCCGCCTGCCTTGAATTGAAGGGATAGCAGCTTCAGAAACCTCCTCCACGCTCTCAGGAACATCACTGGAGATATTTGTTGGCATAACAGTTTCCAGTTGCGGAACAGCCGCCACTTCAGGCTCAAAAGAGGGAACAACGGCATCGGCTGTCCTTCCACAATCTTCAGGATGCCACCAGAGAGATCCAATGGAGCTACGGCCGGCAAGGTTGCCTCTGTGGAAAGTACAGACACTGAAGAGATGGAGGTCATCACCGAGAGCTCCAAGATAGAACTAACAGCTCCGACAATCTCTTCTACACCCTTCAATGCCTCACTAGAGACATCCATAGGGTCCGCGGCCAATGGGGTCACCTCCGCTCGAGGAATGGACACCGAAAGAACAAGAGTCACCACCAGAAGTTCCACAACAGGAACAACAACCGTAGTGATCTCTTCTGCACCTGCCGATGCGTCATTGGAGACATCCATAAAATCTACGGTCATGGCATGGCCTGGGCTCAAATCCTCTTTCGTTGCTGAAGTCCCTGCAAAGTTTTCGCAAAGATAAGAAGATATAAAAAGCGATACAAATTACATGCCAAAAGAAAAATACGGAAAACACGCATACCGATACGCCAGGATGCTTCTAGTATAGCTTTTTCGAGCCGTCATTCCTTCCTGAGGAAATGTGCTCGCCGGGCTTCAAATGCGGATTCATGACCACCAGTCTTCAGTGCCAGTTCATCTTCAGAGGCAGCCGAGATGGGCTGTTTGAAGGCTCTTTCGTCTTCCCTTCGCAAAGGACCCATATGTACCCTCCGTAGCGATGGGGGATCTTCGTAGAATATAAGAGGAGGGTAAGCTATTTTCGGGGCCCCCACATTCTTCGTTTCGTCTTGTGAGCGCCTTATAGCCTCAGCTAATTGTGCGGCTTCCTCAGCAGACGAACCCAGAAAGAGAAGACCATCATCCGGCTCTTGCATAGATATGGGTTCGTCTTGAACAATAGGCTCAGATTCCAGTAAGAGGTCAAGCAAGCCAGCAATTGTTTTCTTCTTCCTTTTCGAGCGGGAGCTAACACTAGAAGAGGATCGCTTCCTTCCCCTCGGCGCTTTGGCGCGACGTTGGCAAACCTTGCTTCCGGTATCCCTTTTAGGTGATACCACCGCTGATGACACCGCCATTGTTGGCGCTACCACTGATGACACCGCCACTGATGGCACTGCCACTGGCGCTTCATTGGAAGCCTTTGCTTGGGCTCTAGTGCGCACTGGCATACCAGCAGTGCGGGGAGTCGATTCTGTTTCTGCAGCCTTTGGGATAAGTACCACACCGCTATCCCTCAATAGAGGATGAACCATTGTCTGCGGCCGCAACGGAACACCAGTGGCTTGGGCCGGAGCTGAAGATCGACATTCAAAGAGTACCCGCCTCTCCTTGACAATGACGGGACCGACTCGATGACAACACCAACTCGTAAAAGACCCCACACACCTTAGAATATAGTCAGCCTCGGGGATCATGAAATGGGAGCCGGTGTTCAGCCGCATAAAGTGATGGGAGACGCCACGCGTGACTTCCAGAGACGGAGCGGGCTCAACTAAGAATGCCTCGAAAGGGACACCCTGGTTATAGCCTAATTGCTGGACAAAGCGGTGCAGATTGTACCGCATAAAAAGGGCCGCGTTATTCTGACGGAACACCAAGTAGCCCGGCCTAATCGAGTAGATTTGCATGATCTCCTTAGTCTTTAAAAACGACGCTCCACCTTTCGACAGATCAAACAGCTGCTGGATAGGCCCCGCGGGAGAAGAGAGGACTCGGTCGCTAAAAATCATCCCGCCCTCGTTGGAGTACGGGTTAAGCAGCACGTGGAGGGCTCCTAGCTGGGTCGGATCCGGAGTGGAAGCATCCACTAACCTCATAACCCGTGGGAAGGTGTAGGAGTTATAGAAATCTGGCCGCCGATGCGCTGCGAATGCTCCCAGTACATGCATCTCGATCTACGACGTGAAGTAGTGGAGGGAGGAATTCACGACATCTATACCTGGGGTTGAAGTGTTGGCCGCAACACTTAATCCATGATAAAGATGCGACATTCCCGCAATGCCAACGGCCAACCGTGCCCCTTCGGCTGCGCAATGAGTGTGGTAGAAGACGGAGGATCTCATGAAGCGTCCATGCGTCGGCATGGCGAACCAACTGAGCCAAAGACTGATGAAGCCGATGAAGAAGGTCTCTTCATCTATGCCAAGGGCCGCAATTGCATTGAAGGGCACGACCGACGAGCCCGAAATATAAAACTTCGGCAAGTCCTCTTCTTTGGCCGGCAGCTTATTCAGCCCAAACCCAAAAGGGTCGTTAATGTTCGCAAATTTTTGAGCCTCTTTTGATAAAGCACCTTCATGGAGAAAACAAGCGATGAATCTCTTAAAGGTGACACCCTGTCCTTCTGACTCCGCGAACAGCTTCTCGAAAATACCCAGAGTCTTGATTAGACTAGGGTATTTATGACGGACGGCGTTTTCAGTCGTCAAGCTATCAAGCGTAGCAGCACGATCGTGAACACATACTTATCGGGAGGAAGCAACTCTTCATAATGCTCTCCCCTGATCGGCAATCCGGAGATCTCGCGGAACTCTTCCAGTGAAATCAAGACCTCACGATCCCCTAGCAAGAAGGTGTTGGTGGGAAGATTCCATTGGTTCAGGAAAGCTTTAACCCACCAGACGTGAGGAGCCGAGTAATGAAAAAGAGACGCGTGCACCGCTTGATATAACCCAACCTTCTGCAACCGTGCACGGTGAGTGGAGAGAACATATCGAGCCCAAGGAAGATAGAGACTGGGTGGAGAGGGGTAAGCCCTACCTTATAAACTTGTCTCCAGGATTGAGCTTCACCTTGACAGATGCGGCGCCCCAAAATATCTATAGCTGGCAAGGGCTGGTTGGGTATCCCAGTAGTTGACGGCTCAAGTCGGCCTGCAGGAGTCCAATTAGCCGCCTCCACCGCATAAGTAGTCTGCGGGCGTTCCATCAGCAGTATGGGGCGGAGAGGATCTGTTGGCACCTCATAAGTAAAGCTACGGCAGCCCCGGACGATGTGAGCATACCAAACTCCTCATAAGAGTAAACTAGTACAGTCCCTGTCATGGGCCCTGATCATCGCCATAGCCTCCTCATCCGACGACAATTGCGGGAAAGCGGCGTCCGAGCGAGTAAAGGGAAAGTAGGGAAGAGAAGCCATTGTTCCTGAAATAAGGGAAAGAAAAACCGTTAATGAAACCTATGTATATATATATATATAACAATAGAGGGAAACGACAGAGAGTTTGTTCCATGGGACCACTGATTGCAAAACCAACGGACCCCACAAAATCAATTTGGCGTCTCACCAATGATGAGACAGGAAAATTATTGTGAGAATCAAAAACGGATTCTCATTAAACAGACACGGGAGTTTAAACAACTCTTGACATCTTGATAGAAAAAACAAGTTCTATTAAAATACCCAACGAATTTAAATTCGTGCAAATAAAGAAAAAACCCTATGAAAATGTTCTCAAGAGCACCAGGGAATGAAATTCCTGAAGGGCCCTTTTGATCTTTCAGAGCTAAGCTCTTCGGTGTGGAATTAAATTCCTTTTATGCGGTGGAATTAAATTCCAGAAACCCCCATGATGAGGAAACGAAAAATAAAAATGC
The DNA here is from genome assembly GCA_030015575.1 of Agapanthus africanus. Taxonomy (NCBI): domain Eukaryota; kingdom Viridiplantae; phylum Streptophyta; class Magnoliopsida; order Asparagales; family Amaryllidaceae; genus Agapanthus; species Agapanthus africanus. The sequence goes on along the minus strand of JASDDO010000026.1, from coordinate 47,355,068 downwards.
CATGTATCCTTAAAGATCAGAAGGGGAATGCCCAAGACATTGAGGTTTACTACTCAAAGATCACGTCATTGGATCTCTAAGAGATGAGTTTCAGAAGAGAGAAAAGCTTTTATAGTGGATTTAAAATCCAGGAATTTTTTTTAAGAAAAGGGTTCTTTGTTGTTCAAAATCTTTACCTAAAAAGGGTTTCTTTTTCTAACAGAGTTTAACTCTGGAATTGCAATGGGCAGAGAACTAAGCTCTGAAGAAGAGAATTAAATTCTCGAAGAAGATAAGGAAAGAAGAAGATGAAGGAACGGTGGCTTCCCAAAGACAAGACCCTTGCATTTATAAGACGTGACGAAGGCGGTTCATCTCCCCATTCCCCTAGGCAATCCAACGGCTGTAAAGGCGACAGCGTTGCACTCACGTGCAAGCCACGTGAGAACAACGCAGTGGGGGCATTTATTCCTTTATAAAAAATAAAGAAAAGGAGGGAGAAACAGAAAGAGGAAAAAGATGGAAAAAATTCCCCTAATGAAGCATCACGTGCCCACGCGTGATGCGCCTTGGAGCAAAGATTATAGGCATTGTGCTTAACAAATAAGGCTGAAATTGAGCCTCACGTGCAGGCACGTGAGCATCTATATACAAAGTATATATGAGCCTTCCTAAAACAAATAGCAGGCCAGAGAAGTTCACGTGTTAGCACGTGATGCTCTTCGTCGGGCTTAACTTCGTGGGGGTTACGTGCCACACGTGACATTTCTGAACATCAGCTCATGTGCCAACACGTGATGCCTTTCTCCGGGACTGCTGCATATAAGCAAACCAGTTTAATGCTATGGGGGTCACGTGCTACACGTGAAGGTTCCTAATCACCTTCCATGCTGATAGAATTAAATTCTAAATAAGAGAGATCAAAACCCTATTTGGAAAATATTTCCTTAGATCTTTCTAAATAAGAAAGATTACGCTCTGTAAAACAGAGCACCGTTGGATTAAAAATCCAATGGTGATTAAAAATCACCAAGCTACAGAATAACCTCTATATGGGAAAATATTTCCCCAATCTTTCTAAACAAGAAAGATTACACTCTGAAAAACAGAGCACCGTTGGATTAAAGATCCAATGGTGATTAAAAATCACCAAGCTACAGAATAAGCTCTGTATGGGAAAATATTTTCCCAATCTTGTTAAAAACAAGAAAAATATGTTCTGTAAAACAGAAGTCCTTGGATTAAAGATCCGACGGTGGATAAAATCCCCAAATCAATTAAAAAAATCTCTCAATGAGAGATTTCCTTAACTAAATCAACAAACTTGCCTCTACTATATAAAGGACCCGAGAAAAAAAGGAGAGAGAGAGGAGAGCCCCCCAATAAGATTTGAGAAACAAAAGAAGAAGAAGGAGGATTTCTCTTTTAAGAAAAGAAATCCTAAGTAAGAAAAAAGACCTAGAGATCATTTTATCTCCTCTTCGCCATTACAAGAGTTTAACTCTTCCAAAAAAGAACTTAGTTCTTCCTCTGGTTGAGATCTGCAGAAGCAAATCTCCCCACAAGTTGAGAATTTAATTCTCATCGAGGAGATTCTGTCATGCAGTCCCAAAACTTAGAGGAAAGAACTAAGTTTGAAGAATTTAATTCTTCCAAAAGATATAGGAATTTAATTCCTCTGACAAAACTAGGGTTTAACCCTGCATAAAAAAACAACTGAGATCGACTCACGTGTTCCCACGTGACCCTTAAAACAAGTGCTTAGCACTTATAAAAGAAAAATGGAATAAACCCAAAGACAGTCCCCGTTCTAGGTCGCCTCGCGTGTTCCCACGTGACCCCCAAACAGTTACCTAACACTTACATGGAAAAGGGGAAAATTCCAAAGACAGCGCTCACATTTTGAGTACCTCATGTATTTGCACGTGAGCATTATACGAGCTAAGTGCTTAGCACTTATAAAAGGAAGAGGGAATAAATCCAAGGAGGCAGTGCCCAACTCTGGGGCTCCTCACGTGTCCACACGTGATGGCCACAAAATTTAAATGTTTTACACTTATATGTATAGACGCGGATTTGAACCAAAGGAGACCACACCAACTTTCGGGTGCCTCACGTGCCACACGTGAGCGTCTCAATTTTCAATATTTAACGCTACCTTGGAGTCTCACGTGGGAGCACGTGAACACTGAGTATACATTAGTGTTTAACACTATAGGAAGCCGACTTCAGCCCCAAATTAGCTAGATCCTCTTGAGGTTAAAACGTCTTGGATCTCCAAATAGACCGAGCCTCTATGCTCATGACTTCTCAAACTAATTGATCAGAATGATGTCCATCACATATCTTCTAAGTTAATCTTAGTCTCCTAAAAATGACTAATGATTCTTAGATGGTCTACCATGATCCCTCCCCTCAGTCTGGAATTTGGTTCAAGGGTACATCTCTCCATACCTCTGATACATGTCGTTGTAATTTCTCAATGTCTTCAGAGAGGTGGAGGGTCCTGAGAACCAACAGCTCTTGGGTGCACTCCCAAACCCATGAGCACATTACAGTGGACCGTTATGTCCTTAAACTAGCTGTGGACCGCAACGTCCTTTAAATAAACCCTCTTACCAAAAATGGTGATCTATGGACCGTAACGTCCTTAAACTAAAGCAATAGAGCCCAAATGCTCTTTTGTTGGGTCTGAATGATTCCAAAAATCCTGCTGTGTAGATTGTTTCCCCCAATCAGAGAGCAAAGCTCTATTTAAAATTTCAAAATTTGAAATGAGGCAGCTCCTCATAAGATTGCTAGCGCCAAGAGCGCCAGCGTTAAGAGTCAAAGACTCTGAGGTAGCGCTCACGTGCAAAGCACGAGAGCGCTTGCGCCAAGAGCGCCAGCGCTAGGAGTCAAAGACTCTGAGGCAGCGCTCACGTGCAAAGTACGAGAGCGCTGGCACCAAGAGCGCCAGCGCTAAAGAATCTGAGGCAGCGCCTCACGTGCGAAACACGTGAGCGCTAGCGCTAAGTGCGCTAGCGCCAAGAGTCAAAGACTCTGAGATAACGCCTCACGTGCAAAGCACGAGAGCGCTAGCGCTAGAACTAAACGTTCTCCGCCCTTGGATCAAAGATCCAACGAAGATGATTAATAATCATCAAATTACCAGAATAAAATTCTGTTGAGGAAATACTCCTCATATCTTTCCAAACAGGAAAGATTGTGCTCTGTAAATCAGAGCACCGTTGGATCAAAGATCCAATAGTGATTAAAAATCACCAAGATACAGAATAAGTTCTGTATGAGAAAATATTTTCCCAATCTTGTTAAAAACAAGAAAATTTTCTTCTGTAAAACAGAAGCCCTAGGATCAAACATCCAATGGTGGGGAAACATCCCCAAATCAATCAGAGAAAGATTTCCTTAACTGATTCAACAAATCATCCTCCCCTATATAAAGGACCCAAGACTTCAAATCTTGCACAGAAGAACCCCCCCATAAACTTCAAGTTCTCAGAAAAGAAAAGAGAGAAGAGCAAGCTCTAAGAAGAAGAACCTTCTTCAAGATAAATAAAAAGAAGAGAGATCATAACATCTCCTCTACATTTGAGAGTTGAACTCTCACATCAGAAGAACTTAGTTCTTTTTCTAGATCACAGATCTACAAGACCAAGCCTTTCACAAAAAACAGAAGAGATCAAAGCATCTCTTCATAAAAAGAAGAACCTAGTTCTTAGATCCATGAGACAAAGTCTCCCATAAAGAAAAACAAAAGAGATCATAATATCTCTTCATAAAGAAGAACTTAGATCCGCGAGACAAAGTCTCTTATGAACGAGAATTTAATTCTCAGAGCACAAAGTTAATCAGAACTACCAAAGAAGAGCCTTAGCACTCCAATTTAAAAGAAGCGCCTTAGCGCTCCAAGTCTGGCACTCAGTGCCCAGCGCTCCAAGTCTGGCGCTCAGCGCTCTAAGCGCTATTTTAAAAGAAGCGCCTCAGCGCTCCAAGTTTGGCGCTCAATGCCCAGTGCTCCAAGCGCTATTTCATAAGAAGCGCTTTAGCGCTCCAAGTCTGGCGATCAGTGCCAAGCGCTCCGCGTGCTCCTCACGTGGGCGCTATTTTATAAGAGCGCTCTGCATTCATTGACTGGCGCTAAGCGCTCTACGTGCTCCTCACGTGGGCGCTATTCTAAAAGAAGCGCTTTAGCGCTCCAGCGCTCCAAATCTGGCGCTCAGCGCCAAGCGCTCTACGTTCTCCCCAGGTGGGCGCTATTTCAGAGGAAGCACCTTAGCGCTCCAAATCTAGCTCTCTGTACATAAAGCGCTATGTACAGAAAGGCTCTGTACATAAAGCGCTCTGCGCCATAAAGAGTGTTCAACACTTAATAAAAGACAAAAAGAAAGGGGGCTGTCAGAACCCAAATCAATACTCAGCATTGTTGAACAAAAAGGGGCTGAGCCCAAAAAAATGTTCAACATTTGAACATTTTTTTCAAAATGAGAGGACTGAGTCCATACAAGTGTTCAAACACTTTATTCAGGACTGAATGGACTGAGCCCAAGTTGGCCACAAGTCCCTAACTCAGACCAACCGAGCCCATATGCTCACAATTTCCCTAATTGGTCTTAGTCCCAAATCTGACTACAGATATCCCAACCAACATTGGTTCAAGGATACATCTCTTAATTCCTCTGATATGTGTCGTTTTAATTCTTCAATGTCTTCAGAGAGGTGGCGGGTCCCGACAACCAGAAACTCTATAGACTACGACGTCTTTAAACTATGGACTGTGATGTCCTTAAACTCCATGGACTATGATGTTCTTAAACTTATAGACCGCAACGTCCCTAAACTAAACCCCACAGACTATAATGTCTTTAAACTCCATGGACTATGATGTCCTTAAACTTATGGACTGCAACGTCTCTAAACTAAGACGATAGAGTCCAAATACTCTTTCGTCGGATCTAAATGATCCCAAAATCCTGTTGAGTAGATCTTAGTCTAAAATTAGACTAACGTATTCTCAACAAACGTTTGAGTTAACCTTAGTCTAAAACAAGACTTATGTTCCTTAAACCAACCCAAACCAAAATCTAAGTAAATACGGATTTGGACTAATCCACGCCCCACGGGCGACAACACAAATTAGTCTTCGTATACAATCCACGGGCAACCAAAAATAAAACAAACACACAATACACGAAGTGACCATCTGGAGACCGCTATGCGGTAGCGTAATTAACTGTTGGGGCTTGCGCCTGCAGGGAAGAGCGTTCCCACAATAAAAAACCCCTCACAATGAGGGGGAATCTGACGAAGTCTGCTACAACGGCCGCACCCGTCTAAACCTCCGATACACGGTGCCATAAATCAACTTGGCATCTTCGGAGAGGTGGACAGATAAAACCAAATAGCATCAGCCCCCAAAATTCAGGCCGGACGTCCCAACGTCCCGGTCGCGTCTTTCGGCGGAGAACAGATTCCGGCACGCCCGATGTGACCTTTTCCTCTTTTCCCTCCACACTTCGTGTGTCGTGATCGTGAACGAATCGCGGTTTAATATGGTTGCCCCTGGATTCGAGGTACTAAGATTTGGTGTCTTGCTCCCGTGCAGAGAAAATGGCTTCCAACTGCACCGGCTGCAACAACAACTCCCACTCCGTCCTCGCCGGAGGAGTGACCTATGGGCCCCAAGCGGCCTCCATCTTCGCCATGCCAGTGGAACAGGTGACTCAAGCTACCACTGGACTGTTCTTTGGGACCATACTCCCACTAATGAGCCTCAACACCCCAGTGCCATCGTAAGAAGCTCCGAAGAAGTCGGTCTTTGATCGACTTGCAACTACCGCGGCCCCTCTCAACGGGTCGCCCAAGTCCAACACCTCAGTCTTCGACAGGCTGGGCCAAAGCTCCAATGGGCCCATGAAGAAGCCCGCAATACCTGAAGGGGTTATCCCGAAACGGATAGCCATCCCTGCTCCAGTAAATGAAGTCATCAGAGAGACTTCTCCTACTAAGAGGTCGGTCTTCACAAGACTAGCAGTTCCAACTCCCGCTCCAGGCGAAGTCACCAAGGCTGCTATCCCTGCTCGAAAGTCTGCCTTCGACAGGTTGGCTATCCCCTCTCAACCGACGTCAGTTGATTGATCTTAATTCCGATGTCGTGTTTAGAAAAGTGTAAAGATCACAACCAAAGAAATTTGTAAACCGTAATCAATAACGGTGTCAATTGTAGGTTCGTTAGCGAGTGCAGATCGTTCACAGGGAAAGTGAGATTTGATCGTTATTGTTTTAGTTGAGTCGAAAATTTAAAGGATAAAAGAAATTGCAAGAAAGTTGATTCAAGATTTGTAAATTTGAATTTCAAGAAACATAAAGAAAAATAAAAATCTAGAATCAAGAATCAAGAAATGTCCCAATCACTTTGATTTATCAAGATAATGAAGAATAGCTTGTAGGATTCGATTGAGTTAATAGTCAATGATGAATCTAATAATTCCTAATCTTATCTATTGATAATTTGTAACTAGATTGATGATTATGATGAAGATTAGGGATCTCTTGAAGAAACTAGGGTTTCTTCTTCTATCCCTTGTCTTTTCAATCATGATCATTCGGATCTAGCCTTTAATAAAGAAAATCATCAATCGTTTGATCCCTAATTTGCAACGAAATTCACAAGAATGTGATCTCGATCCAAATTAGGTCATTGATGATTCTTTTTCCTAAAGTTCACAAATCTCGTAAGACTTAAAATTAGTATTAAGGTTTGATCATCATTAGATCTATCAATTCTTTCGAATCCTCCACAAGCGGAGATTTCACTCACACATCATGAAAATTAATGAATCAAAGATCAAGAAGTTTCATAACGCAAGAATGTATAGAAAGCAAGAATTTCAATTATCACCTTTATTAAATCGACGACTAATTACACATTTCCTCAATTCGAGGTTACAAGATGTTGCTCTCGTTCGCAGAGGTAACTAGATCCGTCGAAGTTCGCTCCGCTCGATCTCTGTGAGTCACGGATCGCCTTGGATCTCTTGCTCGGATGAAGATTGGCCTCGCGGATAAAGGATCGATGGTTTCTTGCTTGATTTGCTTCTCAAAATGATCTTGATTTGGCTTTGGATTTGAATTTGGGCTAGGGTTTTGATTTACAAGTTGTGTCACTCAACTTGTGGAAATTTGGTTCAATGTTCAACCCTAATTTTGTGTAACAATTGTCTAACCTCTAAACCCTAGATCTAGATCTAATTTTATAACCACTTCATTTGAATCTTCCCACCAAAGATAGGTTGTTAGAGAGAGCTTTCTAGAATGAGTTTGTTAGAGGGAATATTCTAGAATGAGGTTGTTACAAAGAAGATTCTAGAGTGAGTTTGTTAGGCCGAGCTTTCTGGATAAAGCCACGTGCTCTTTGGGAGTTTTCTAGAAGCTGAGGCAGTTACAAGTAGCCACGTGGAGAAAAATTGAAGTGCTGACGTGTCCACCAAGCCGCGGATCCGCGGCGGATAAGCCAACTTGGCCGCAGATCCGCGGCCATTTTGGTGAATTTCTGCATGCAATTTCCAGGGGATTCTTTTGTTGGGTTTAGGGTCTTTATCTGATGTCTGGAATCCTATTTTTCTTTCTTGATTTCTGCCAGATCTCAAGTCTTTGACTTGACGTATTTTATCAGCACTTTTAGCAGTTCCGGCTCTTTTACCTGGAATTTCCTGCACACAATCTCGAGACAAGTGTTGCGATATACAAAGATCATGCGTGCAATAATAAACACACAATTTCCCTCAAAATACCGGTTATAATGTATAACACATGTTATTTGGTATTTTACAGACGAATTGCTAATATGTGCTATATTTATACCAAACACCTTTAGATGATTGCAAAGAGTAGGGAAATTGATGTGTTAAAAATGCAATATTTTCGATTGATCATCAGTCTTTGACAGGCTCACACCAATAGCAGTTTCTCATCAAAGCATGAAGCATGATGAAGCTACCCTGACAACGGAGGTGATACCATCCGCAAGACGCGCTCGACGTCGCTACTGGCGCCGAGTGAGGAAAGCTGGGGGCAGTTCCCCTTCTGGACTGACTCCACTAGCTCCAATGGTGGAAATTGATGCTGTTGTTCCAACCGGAAACAGCTTTGAACCATTTAGGAGGGTGCGCAAAAACTCTCCAACTGCTGTGCTGAAAAGATCTCCTCCACCGGTGGAGAACGCTACAAAGGCAAAGCTAGAGCAGCCCCCTCAGCGGTTGTCCTTCAAAATTCACAGGGTCTGGCGAAGGGTCCAAGACTCTGTGATTAACCAAGACTACTCCCGCCGACCAAAGAAAATGAAGGTTCGGCAAGAGAAAGACCACCCTGTCGTACCACAGAAGGTGTCATCTTCTTGGATGCCCGCTGTAACGACCCCCTCAACTTCGACCGCCCACAAAAGAAGAAGGCCAGAGAAAATCCCCGTGTCTGCGACGAATCTCAAGGGAACCGAATCCAAACGCCCCAAGTCTAGGGGCATGGTAGTGCACACCATCTACATGGCTTCCGGGAAAGAGGATAGCCGTATCTCCACGGGCTATCGACCACTCACCCGATCAACAACAAAGGCTCGGAAGCAACAACAGCAAAAGCTCCAGGAGATGCTGACAACCATAGCCACACTCACTGGGCCAAAAGTAAGCCCGGAGACATCATCGGAGCAGCGCAAAAAATAGGAAACTGATGCCGAATTTTTCCGAAGAATGCTCGAGAGGAAAGACAAAGAGGCCGCGGAACAAGCAGCCAACATAAAACAAATGGCACTCCTGTTCCAAGATATGGTCAGGATGATGATACAGCCGGATCCTCCAGCTGAAGACCCTCCAATAATCTTTGAAGATGACAGAGGGGAGACATCAAACCCTCTTCCGGCCTCTTCAGCTGCAAAGGAGGAAAAAATCTCGAAAGCAACGCTCGATGATTATATAGCTCAACCGATACGAGCTCATCAAGCGAATGAAGCCGTTGGCCAATTCGTCAGAACCGGGGGACCATATCCAAGCTGGTACGATCAGATTAAGTACCCGCCGGGATACACGATTCCTAAGTTCCACGTATACAAGGGAACAAGCAATCCCCATCAACATGTCGCTCAGTTCAGGGCTCTGAGCGGCAACACTGGAGGTGAAGATAAGCTACTTCTTCGCTAATTCGTCGGCATCTTGGCGGAGACGGCGTTCGAATGGTATTCAGAGCTTCCCAACGACTCCGTCAAAACTTTTACGGAGATGGAATTGCTATTCACCCAGTGTTTCGCAAGCGCTAGCGAACACACCCCAATCACGGCACTGATCAATGCTGGGGTGAAGCCGAGAGAAACATCGGTTCAGTATGCAATCCGGTGGCGGAACCTATGGTAGAAATGCGAACAACGCATCGAAGAAGCTCCTGCAGTAGGCATGTTCGTGGGTACCCTCGATCCGCAGGCGATCATATCCCAGTTCATGATGTTTTTCAAGCCGACTACTTTCCAGGCCTTGATTGACAAGATGGCCCAAATGGATCAGATGGGCTATAGACCGTCTTCCTAAAAAATGGAGCCTCGAAACAAAAAGGGGAAAGGAAAATCGACCTTCATCGCCAATGCTCAGCAGCAGCCCGGTGGTCCAAAACCAGCTGATCGCCAAAACGATAGACAACGATTCTTCAACAAGAAGCTAAAACGCCTTTATTCGTTTCCCCGGGATAAAACGAGGAGATTGTTCGAGCTGGCGGTGCGCAATAGGCTCATCACCCTGCCGGATCCAAAACGCCCACTGTAGCCCGGTGACATCAACAGTCCCAACTATTTCCCCTACCATCGAATAATGGGCCATCCAATCGAAGATTGCTTTGTCTTCAAAAACTGGATTGATGACTAGTACCAGCAAGGTAAATTCGCGTTGTCTGAAAATTGGAGGGTAAACCCGCCGCAACCACACACTCCGAAAAAGATGGACACGCCGGGGGCATCATGCTCATTTGTAGAGGAAGCTCCATAGGAAGTTGTTCTTTCGACAAAAACTAAAAGAATGCTGAAAGATCTCCAAGCATGTCCGGTGATTAGGTGGAAGAGCCCGCTGGAGCCCGAGATTATTGAGGGGATGCTGAAGCCGCGCCCAACGCTGAAAGTTGGTGAAGGTGGACAAAACATTCAGGCCAAGCCTCCAAAATCTTTAAAGAAAAAGAAGAAGGCCAAGAAGCCCGTCCAACCCGAAGACAGCAGTACAGGTCTGCAGAAATATATCGATGCACTGGAAGAATATAACCAGAAGGAACGGACCCCAATCACGTTGGATGAATTCTTTAAGCATGTTCTTGAAAATGAAGCCGATGACGCTGATGAAGGAGACAATTCTTCAGAAGAGCTCGAGGATTATGTGGCAAGCTGCCATACGATTTATCACTCATCAATAAATGGAAAAGAAGCTCCTGATGCAGAGAAACCGGGGGCAGATCCAGAACCGGAATCAAAATCCCCGGAGCCATCGGACGAATTGATTGACAGACTGCTGAGCGAAGCTCTTGAGAAAAGAAAATCTGACCGAGAGCGTGAAACGACCATATATCACACTGAAGAAGCTCCAGTATTGAGAAACCATAAAGTACCCCAACCGGATAGAAGCACTTCTGCCGCCAGCAAAAGCATGTTTAAGACAAGGAAACAGTTCGCTAAAGCTTTGTCGATTGGAATGAAGTTGCCACCTTTCAAAGAAGACACTTCAGAAAATACGTTCCCCGACGAACTAGATGCACATCCAAACTACTGCTTATACCATCGGAGGATCACACACCCTACCGAGGTATGCATGTCCTTTAAAAATTGGTGGCAGGGATACGTTGCTCATCGACAGCATTTCAAGCGAATGAAGCGAAAAACTCGTCGAAAGCAGAGAAACATGACAGATGAGCGCAAAAGAACTGCCAGCGACTGTCACATGGTTGATTTTGGGGGATCGCAAGTTCTCACTTTCGGGAGCGATTCTGATGAAGAAATAGCTTTCGGCCCTCTCTTCAAGGAATCCATCTCCGAAACGGAAGAGATGAAGACCTGCGAGAACATTCAGCTGCGTAATCGCACGTTACCCGAAAAGAATCTCGGACACACAAACAAGGGATCAAACAAAAAAGATAAGGGGAAAGAAAAAGACCCTGAAGATATCGCCCTCAATGACCGATTCGTCGAAGAGCTTGCAGCCAAGGACCCACCCAAGAAAAACAAGGTGGATTACAACATTCTGGCACACCTGAGGAAGATACCCTCGCAGCTGAGCATTCTCAATGCCCTTCTGCTATCTAAAGAGGTGAGAGATTATCTGATCAAGGCACTACAAGAGCCCGAACAGTTTCAAGCTTTCCTTGCCGAAGAAAAGATGAAGGACGAGCTGGAAGAAGTGCACACTGATGACGTCACTTTCGGCGATGAAGACCTCCTCCTCGGAACATGCGAGCATAACCGTCCCTTGTATGTCACCGGATACTGCCATGACATCAAGATAAGGAAGATCCTAGTTGACAACAAATCCTCTGTCAATCTCCTAAATGTGAGGGTGCTAAAAGAAATCTGCATGAGCGTCCAACACCTCGCCCGGGATAAAATCACCATCTCCGGGTTCGACTCCCAGTCATCACGGACGCTTGGGTCTGTGATACTGACGTTACGCTTTGGGCTGCTCGTCACTGACATCAAATTTCATGTTATTGACGCCAAGACTTGCTACAACGCTTTGCTCGGTAGGCCTTGGTTACACGAGTATAACATCATCCCTTCTACACAGCATCAGTGTATGAAGTATTTCAAAGACGGGCTTGAATTCACAGTGACGAGGGAACTGAACCCATTCTCCATAAACGAAATCCGCAAATAGGAAGATGCCAAGTACTTCTTACCAGACTTCGAAGACACGGAAAGATGCCATAAACCGGAGAACAATCAAAAAGCTATCACCACTATTCCGGTCTTCGGAAGCGATACCGAGGAAGAAGAAGAGATAGTCTATTCGAGGCCGCCCCAATACAACAAGCCCAGACCGTCTACCCCTATGTTGATCTTCGGAAGCGACTTTGAAGATGAGGTCAATGCAGTATTTTCTGTTCGGCCATCAATACAAGCATTCACTGGCGACGAACGAAGTTTGCAAATCGCCATGGTTCCGCAAAAGCATTACAAAGAGCTCGACATACTTGATACCTATAGTGTGCAAGAACTGCAGACATTCTACGTCCCTTCCAGGCGAAAAGATAAAAAGGCGATCCTCTTTTATCGATCCGCGGAAACCAAAGTGGAGAAAGAAATCTGGCATGGTGCCAATTCTACGCTTGACAGGCTCCAACCCATCCGTCTACCCAGATACTACACAGAAGGATTAAAAAGGCTGTTGAGGCGCCAAGGCGTACCCTTTAAACAGACTGCTCGACAAGCTCAGTTCTACAACAAAATCTGGAACATCCCCAGAACTCAGCGAAAATTGCCTAATGGGAGAATGGAAATGATCGGGCTTAGATATGTTCAATCCAAGAAACGGGAGCGATTTCATGGCTGCTACGTTATACATGACTTCGATGAAGAAGGAGATGCTCTGTTAGAAGACGCTGCTATTAAACCAAAACGAGATCCTGCCGTAAAAATGCCAAGTCCGTCATTTGAAGAACAGATGGACAAGCTAATAAGGGAAGCGGGTCAAAAGGTCTGGGATGACCACAACCGTGAAATGGCCATTTACGAGAAAGCCAGGACGCGGCGCCTCCTTCAGCAGGCTATGGAGAATGACGATACCCTTCGTCGCCAGCCCGTCATACAGAAGACCCGACGCGGAGGCAAAAACAAACTAAAGAACGGAAAAAACGTTCGACAGCGGCAAAGCGGGTCCAAGAAGCCACGCGATTGAGAATTGAGTAGCCGGGATCCGTCTCTTATAAAGAAAATGGGTCGAGCATATTCTTTTCCCTAAGACAAGACAAGGAAGATATTCGATCTTGTCATGAAACATCAAATGATTACGCTCCCGGAGTCCAAACACCCCGAACAAGCAGACGAGGTCTCTCACCCGGATTATTGCTCCTATCACCGAGCAATAGGACATCCTCTCGAAGACTGCTTCACATTCAAAGACTGGGTAGAAGACCAGTATCAGTAAGGCAGGTTTGCTCTATCCAGCAGTTGGAGGGTAACCCCACCACAGAAGCATGAACCGAAATCCACGTATGTAGTGAGATTAAAACCAGATCAACACCGGTCTTGGAAGCGATCTCGCACCTGTCACGCGGTAACGATGTCGGAATAAGGAGAGCACGATAATGTGGATGACCTCTCCTAGTGCTTCGAAAGTAGGGATGAAGATGAGTTGATCTCAGAATTTCCACCTGCGCCAAAAGAGTTGGAAGATGGAATGCATACTACTGCAGACAACTTAAGGAAAATTGACTTGGGGACGGCAAACGATCCGAGGCCTACGTTCGTCAGTAAGCTGCTGTCCGAAGAACAGGTAGCTACGCTAAAGGACGTGCTCATGCAGTATAAAGACTGCTTCGCATGGAACTATTCCGAGATGCCGGGGCTAGATCCAGAGATAGCGGTGCATAAATTGGCGATACTCCAGACGTCAAGCCGGTCAAACAAGCACCAAGAAGAATGCGGCTCAAACTTGAAATGAGCATCAACGCCGAGGACAAGAATCTAATAGACTCCGGCTTCATCCAAGAGGTTCAGTACCCTGACTGGATCGCCAACATCATACCAGTGATGAAGAAAAATAGGACGGTGTGCATCTGTGTAGACTTTCGGGACCTCAACAAAGCTTGCCCGAAGGATGACTTTCTCATACCGGTCACCGAGCTGATGATAGACAACACGTCAACTCACGAAGTTTTCTCCTTCATAGACGGGTCATCGGGATACAATCAGATAAAGATGCATCTTGAAGACCAGAAGCATACCGCTTTCCGGACTCCTCTGGGAATATTTTGTTACAAAGTGATGCCTTTCGGTCTGAAGAACGCCGGCGCCAACTATTAAAGGGCCATGACGAAGATTTTCGATGACCTCATACATGAAATCGTAGAATGTTATATTGATGACCTCGTGATGAAAAGTAAATCGCACGAGGAACATTGGGAGCATCTGAAGATCGTGTTTCAACACCTTTGGAAATACAACCTGAAGATGAATCCTCTCAAATGCGCGTTCGGAGTTTCCTCGGGCAAATTCTTAGGATTCATCGTACGACACCGGGGCATCGAAATAGACCCGTCAAAGATCAAGGCGGTCATGGAAATTCCTCCGCCAAGAACTCTCAAGCAACTGCGGTATCTCCAAGGAAAGCTCGCGTATATCCGGCGGTTCATATCTAACCTCTCCGGCAAATGCCGCCCCTACAGTCATCTAATGAATAAGGGGACCCCGTTCGTTTGGGATCGTAAATGCCAAAGCGCAATGGACGAAATCAAGCAATATCTGCAAAACCCGCCGGTACTGACCGCTCCACTCAAGGAAAAGCCCCTCATCCTGTACAAAACAGCCCTTGAAGGTTCTTTAGGCGCGCTATGGGCACAAGAGAATGACCAGGGGAAGGAGAGAGCTCTCTACTATTTGAGTTGAGTTCTCCTGGGGGCAGAAAACAATTACTCCGCCATTGAAAAGCATTGCCTGGCATTAATCTTCGCGGTGACGAAGCTCCGACATTATGCCTTGGCACATGAGATCCATCTTATATCAAAGGTGGATCCTCTCAAATATTTGATGTAAAGAGCCATACTAACGGGAAGGCTTGCCAAATGGGCCCTCTTCTTGATGGAGTTCTCGATAGTATATCGACCCTTCAAGGCAATAAAAGGCCAAGCCATCGCCGACTTTCTTACTGAGCATCCGATACCCGCCGACTATCCCTTAAATTGCGAATTGCCGGACGAACACGCATTTGACGTAACCAACAGGGAGAGAGGAGAGAGTGATACCCGATGGGAACTCTACTTTGATGGGGCATCTTCCTGTTCCCTTCCGAATGGCGGCCGACGACGTTAGGATGTCTACACTGAGATTCGGGGCAGATGCTATTTAGTTTTATCCGTCCACCTCTCCGAAGATGCCAAGTTGATTTATGGCACCGTGTATCAGAGGTTTAGACGGATGCGGCCGATGTAGCAGATTTCGTCAGATTCCCCCTCGCTTGAGGGGTTTTTGATTGTGGGGACGCTCTTCCTTGCAGGCGCAAACCGCTGCAGTTAATTACGCTACCGCATCGCGGTAGCAACTTTCTCCTTCTCCAGAATTTCACTTCGTGTCGTGTATGTTTGTTTTGTTTATGGTTGCCCGTGGATTGTATACGGAGACTAAGCGATATCGTCGCCCGTAGGACGTGGATTAGTCCAAATCCGTATTTACTTAGATTTGGTGTTTTGGTTTAAGGATACGTTAGCCGTATTTAGGCTAAGATCGACTTAAACGTTTGTTAAGGATACGTTAGTCTGATTTGAGACTAAGATCAACTTAACGGGATCGTTTTGGATCCGAAAAAAGAGCGTTTGGGGACTCTATTGTTCCAGTTTAGGAACGTAGTGGTCCATAGGTAGTTTAAGGACATTGCGGTCCATATTCCAGTTTAAGGACTGTATTCCAGTTTTAGGGACGTGGTGGTCCGTATTCCAGTTTAGGGACGTGGTGGTCCATGTTTCAGTTTAGGGACGTGGTGGTCCATCATTAGTTTAAGGACGTTTCGGTCCAGCATTAGTTTAAGGACGTTTCGGTCCACGAGTTTAACGACCTCGCAGTCCATATACGTATGTGTGTGGTCGTCGGGACCCGTCACCTCTCTGACGACGTTGAATGATTACAACGACACGTGTCAGAGGAGTTCGGAGATGTACTCTCGAACCGGATATAAATTGATTTAAGAGAGCAATCTTGCTCAGTCAATTTAATTTGAGGACTTACGGCCAGAATTGGGCTAAGTCCAGTTGAAATTGTTCAACATTTTATTTGCTTTTGCATTGCATTTCTTTTTATTTTTATTTGGGCTCTACCCATAAAGGATGCAGAGCATCAATTTGTTTTGGGCTCTGCCCATCTGCATAGCATTTTTTATTATTTCGTTTGGGCTCTGCCCATTTATAAATGATGCAGAGCATCAATTCTGTTTGGGCTCTGCCCTTTTTATTACGTTACAATTTAATTAGGCCTGCTTGGTCTTTTTGATTTGGGCCTGGCCCTTTAGAAAATGCATTGTATTTATCAGGCGCTTTGCGCCAATCAGAGAGCGCAAGCGCTTGTAGTGTTGACACGTGCCGCACAAGCGTAGTGCGCTGCGCTAATGTGCTGCGCCTGTGCTGCTGACACGTGGCGCGCTCTGGTGGCTTGCGCCAATCCAGGAGCGCAACAACGCAGTTTGCAAGTGCAAGGCACTATGATTTGAGAATCTTTTAGATTCAAGAACCAATGGTTTATAAAAGAAGTGCAAAGCACTATTCGTTTTCTTGATCTAATTTAGATCAAAGAAAAACAAGTTTTTTCTTATTTCAGGAACCAAAGGTTCATAAAAAAGTACAAAGCACTGCTCTTTATTTTGTTTTTCTTGTTTTAAAGAACCAGTGGTTCATAAGAAGTGCAAAGCACTGTTTATTATGTGAAGATCATTGATCTTGTTCTTAGATTAATGATCTATTAGAAGAAATTTCTTCTATTTTATGAAGTTTTTTTTTACCTTTTCTTTGAAACTTCTTCAGAGTTCTCTTTGTTTGAAGCTCTTGATTTCTTAAGAATGTTGATGCCTTTGAATTGAGGTCTAGTGTCCTTTTTATAGTGCTTATAAATTAGTTAAAGAGATCCTTCTCTGAGTGATTTGGGGAATTTTTCCCACTGTTGGATCTTTGATCCAAGGGCTTCTGTTTTACAGAAGAAAATCTTCTTGTTTTAACAAGAACAGAAAGATTTCTTTAGAATCTTGATTCTGTTTGGCGCAAATGTCCCAGCGCGTGACACGTGTCAAGCAGCGCATCTGCTCTGACACGCGTCGCGCAGCGCGTCGCGCAGCGCAACTGCGCCAGCGCATCTGCGCTGACGCGCGCCGCGCGCATCTGCGCTGACGCGCGCCGCGCGCATCTGCGCTGACGCGCGCCGCGCGCATCTGCGCTGACGCGTGTCACGCAGCGCAAAGCGCAGCGCATCTGCGCGAGCGCATCTGCGCTGACACGTATCGCGCAGCGCAACGCTTGCGCAACTGAAGCGTTGCTTTCTTTAATTTTTCTTTAAATAGAGCTTTGCTCGGATTGGGTGCGCTGCTTTGGGCGCTGTGCTGATGTGTCTGAGCCTGACACGTGGCGCGTTGCGTCCAGGATTTGAAGCGTTGCTTTAAAATTTGAATTTTGAATTTCCAACAGAGCTTTGCTCTGATTGGGGTAAACAAATGCTCCTCCACCGTTGCCCTCACGTGGCGCGCACGTGAGTGCAGCGGTAGCAAGCTCCTGACCGTTGGATCAAGGGGTGAGATGAAGTGGCGCAAGCGCCTTATAAATTGGACCTTTGGTCCTTAAAAAAAATCTTCATCCCTTTTTCAAGATTCTTGATTTCAACAGAGCTTTGCTCTTGCTTAAGAAGTTCAGAGCTTTGCTCATTTCCAAAGTTAGAAACTTTAGATAAAACTTAATTTAGATCAAATTAATTTAAATTAATTTTAACCAAAGAGCTTTGCTCTCACAGATCTTTTGATCTAAAGAGATCCTCATTGGGGTTTCATGCACAGAGTTTTGCTCTCAAAAACTTATAGATCTGCAGAGATCTTGTTCATGGGTTCTAACCCATGAACAGAGCATTGCTCTTGGATCAACTGTAGATCTTTTAGATCTGAAAAATGAAGAATTTTTTCATAAGTTTTTCATGGATTTTTTTCAAGATTCCAAAAAATTTAAATTCTTTTAAGTGTAAAATTTTTCTGATGGACCTTTCCATTATTACCACAGAGCTATGCTCTTTTAAAGAATTTTATTCCTTTGAGACCAGAATTTAACAAGTGTCATTCTGTGACAGAGCTTTACTCTGAAAGAGAAGATTTTCTCCTTGTCTCTAGGGATTCCCCATTGATGAGAATATTCTCTTGGGGATTTTTTTTCTTTAATTGACAGTCTCATCCAATGATGAGGCTGTCTTATTAAATGAGGCATTTTCATCCAGATTTTGTGGGTCCCCATTTGGTCTCCCACCTACTGCACTGCAGTGTGGTGTAATTAATTTTAATTTAATTAAATTTTAAATTTAGCTAATTGGAAATTTTTTAAACGCCAAGCGTTGGAATTGCAGCACTAACGACTATTTCTTGTTCTTTTGCAGTGACCATGTCTCTCGATACCTCGTTCCCGTTCGTCCGCTTGGAGGAAGGGTTTCCTGAAGCGCCCTTGGACCATGACGTCTTGGCTATGATTAGGGACTATGACCCGGAATATAAGAGTCTCCACCTTTGGGGGTCGTGGTATAACCAGATCATCATGGATCGACGGAGCTTCACGTGCGCCGTACCGTCAGAACCCATCACGGCGATTCACTATGCTACCCCATCCTCGGTGCAGTATGCTGTGGAGATGGTTGATTGGACCTCAAAGGGCTTTCTTCATCCTGCTAAGGATGCGATTCTGGTCCAGCGTCCTATGGTTTTGGATATCCTAGGACATCGTATTTGTCAGGGCGAGGCGCGACCTTGGGGGCAATCATATACATTGGTCTGATCCCCCGTCACCCGATCGGTTATCTGCCGTGGGCCTGGTACATCCTGTCGACGAAGAAGTCGCAGTTGATAAAGTTAGGATTGTATACCGCGGTGTACGTCTCTCTGTTCCAATATCCCATGCTCCCCACCTGGTGGTTCAAGGCCTTCCTGGAGCAGTGGAACATTCCTACCCACACTTTCTTCGCCATGGATCGGGAGGTGTCAATCTCTCTGGAAGAGTTTACGGAGGTATCCGGTTTACCGGTTATAGGGGAACACTATGAGGAGTTGTTCCCGACAGACGAGTATGTCTTCGGTGCTAAGCCGGTGGTAAGAGGGCTCACGCCGGAGAATGCTGTTCAACATCAATTTTCAAGCTTGATTAAAGTGTTGAACATCTATGAGTCCATTTTTATCGAACATGGGAATCGAGGAGTTAACTTTGAGGATTTCATTGCTCGGTTCCTTCGCCCAAGCGTCCTCTCATCAGAAGCTGCCAAGTTCGCTACTCTGGATGACCCTTTTCGGCCTAGGTGTGGACAACCTGCCGGAGAAGGAGATAGACCAAAAGGGTTTTTTCCTTCCGGACTTCCCGACTATGTCTTTTACAGAAATTGCGGCCCCCGGGATGGACGAGGAGGCCTTTTTCTTAGGATTTCTCGGCTTGTGGTTGAGTTGGTTTGCGATCTCATGCACTCTCACCGTATGCGGCCTTCTGTCTTTTACCCAGCCCACCGGATGGCCATCGGGGTAAAGGTGGCCGTTGGGATCGCTGGCTTGGCACACCTATATCATGGCCTCAGTCGAGCAGCGGATGCTAATGAGCCCGGGGTACTGCATGTGGTCTTCTCGATGCACTACTTTATATCGTGGCTCGAGCTACACACGGCGGGTGTCTTCGGCATGCACAAAAGGCCCTCGTTCTTCGACAAGTGCGGTTTCCCTCGCATTATACAGCTGATCGGCGCATCAATTGTGACCCCATCACCACGGAACGCCAGGGGTTTACTCCTTCGCTCTCACACCGTTGGAGCCGGGATGTCCTTTATTGACAAGGTGCTGACTATTGGAAAAACGTCCACCACCGCGGTGCGACCATTACAAGACTCCTTTAAGGATGGAGCATCAATTTTGACGGCCCGGGAGACCCTTCACTTATACTCTATTAGACCGGGCTTCCTAGTCTTCAGGCAGAATGGTGCGGCGATTTTCATGAGATATAAGCCGCATCGTTTTGCCCAACAACTGGGCTACAATCAAGGGGTCCCCTTGGAAGCTTTCCTGCTGGAACCCGCTGCCACTGAAGAAGGGATGGAGAACGCGCTGCATCATTTCATGGGCCTGAATACGGGTTCTCATTTCTTTATCAGTGTGCCGGCTTGCGCTCCACGACTCCTCAACGTATACAAATACTGGTATAATCATGCGACAGGAGCCGTTATAAAGGAGGAAAGGCGACTGCTGGTCGACCGTAAGGGTGCGCCTCCAGGCAGTGACCGCAACGCTCCTTTGGTCCCAAGGACTCCAGTAGTTGCCCCTCTAAAAGAGGTTAGAACCAGGCCATCGCGTGCGCAAAGTCCTCCGCACGGATTGCCGCTTCCCGATATTACAGATGCAGTCCCAGCGCCCTGTGCTCCAGTGGAGACAGTGGTTGTAGTTTCACCGAAGTCTGGTGTGGGTGTAGACATCGGGACCCGCCGTCCCAAGGTGGCTGCTAAACGGAAGTCGATCCCACGTGCACCTAGGGTCGGAGGGCAGAAGAAAAAGAAGTCGCTCTTCGCTGCAGACGTCGCGTTCGGTCAGGAACCCCACGCTCCCTATGCCAAGGGCCTGAGTGAATACGGGACCAACGAGGGATTAGTCATGCCGCCACCGGATGATACGGACTTAGAGGCCGTTCTCGAAACTTCAGCGTGGTTGGCAAGGCGTGACGCATGGCTGGCTAGGCTTGCGGATTCAGGTAATCACTAGTCGCATTTTTTATTGCATCATATCTTTATTATTGTCTTTGACTAATATTTTTCCTTCTTTTCTTCCAACAGGCATCACCACTGAAGAAGCCATTGCCGCTTCACTCAAGACCTTCCAAGATGAGGAACGCCTTAGAGCGTCTTTAGGCCTCAGTAAGTTTCGATTCATCAAGTTTTTATTCTCCTTGTGTTAAGGTCAATCTAATCTCTCCATTTTTTTATTGCAGAAACCTTAATGCCGTTCCCGCCAAGTGACGCAAATGTTTTGCCAGCTGCCGTTGTTCCTGCTTCCTCTGGACCACTGCAGGAGGTTTGTCTTGAAGAGCCGATGAGAGACGCCTTAAAGGCTCTGGAGGCATCTTTAAATGAGGACGACGATGCTTCGATGAAGGAAGCGTCAAAGAGGTCCATCGTGACAGCCCGGGAGGAACGGAAGCGGTCGAGGCGCGAAGCAAAGGCACGCAGGGCTACCTTGGCCATTGGAGCGGGCCCAAGCACCATCCCTCGTGCCAACACCCCATTAGAAGAGCCCCCAGTCGCCCTGTCTACAGCTCATAGACAGGCGATCCACGCCAATAGAGAGGCTAACGACAAGTCTACCTCAGGTAATACTTCTTTCAGAATTTCGTTATAAGACTTATAAAGCTATCGGTTCTTATATGTTCTACCCTGCAGGGCCAAGCCCAACCGAGGGGGAGGCGGAGACTGTCGAACCTGAGGGGCTGAGGGGAGAGACATTGGTCGAGCCCGAGTCGGTGGCGTATGACATAGTTGGGATTGCTGGGCCCGAGGTAGTAGCTGACGAACTGGTCATGTCCGCTATGCCTGAGCAAGCGGTTGTTGTTGAGCTCGAGGTAGCAGCGGGCGGAGTGCCTGAGGCTGTTGATCTTGCGGTGACGGTGGACGAGATAACCGTGACTGCTGAACCCGAGGGAGTAGCGGGTGAGGTGGCCATGATTCCTGAGGACGAACCGACCGCTCCTTCTCAGGAATCTGGCAATGCTCCAGTCATAGCTCTCCCTGTCTATGGTCCTCCGCCATCTCCAAGTCTTGCGAGCACGACAACAGTTCCCATTGAGTCGGGTGATGAGACCACGGGCGGTGGCCTCATATCAATGGAGGAGGGAGTCGCCTCCGTTTCGGCCGGCATCTCACCAGGTAAATCCCAAGTTACTGTCCTCTTTATCTGACAATCCTTTCTGACAAGTTCACATTTTTTCGTAACGCAGGTGCAGCCAGTGCCGACGCCCCATTGCTCGAGGGAGAGCCTTCAACTACTGCCTTGGCGGTGGTCACCTCTCAGCCCTCTCTCATACCGTCAAAGATGTTGGAAGGTATGAGTTTGCAACTCATTAATCTCACTTTTCAGACGTATAATTCGTGTACTAAAGTCATACCGTTGTGTCTTTCAGGAGTGCTTTTTGACCATCTTTATCAGGTGTTGCTCCCACACTTCTCCTTCCCATCCGAACTCGCTTCTTCCTCTGGTGGCTCTAGTGAGTATGATTTCCATTGATATCTTTCTTTTTTATTTATGGAATTACTTCTAACCCTTTTTTCTCATCTCGACTGCAGTGCTACAGATTAAAGGAGGGGATAAAAGATCGGCTGCGCCACCGGCCCTTCTGACTTTGCCACCCGTTTCAGCTGGTACGGCGACTATCACATTGATAACTCCCCCCTTTTTATTTTCTGTACTGTTATCAGATCACATCCTGTTTCTTTTCAGCTGTCGTTCCGGTCTCGGCGACCTTCGAGCCTCGCATCACAATGCCGGCAGGTCCATATCTGAGACGTCCGTCTTCGAAAGGCGCCGCGAATAGTCTACGCATGTTGAGTGACTACGTCGAGAAACTCGACGTTGAAACTCCTACATCTGCCGCAGACTTCGCTATGGCGGTTAACCCGATGCTGGTGATACTCGTGAACTTTCATGACGAGGGTATCATCGCATCTTGGGTTAACCATTGCAGGGAGATCGAGGCCCGCCTGCATCAGTTGGAGTCGCTGCGTCCCGCTCCCGAGACCTTAGCCGCCAGTAATCAAAGAGTAGCGTGGATTGAGCAGAGCGCTTCTTACTTCCGCCATCTCGAACAAGAAGTCATTTCAAGGCGTAAGGAGCGCGGTGAGACTTCGAGCAAATATGCCCAACTGCATGCTCGGGTGGAGGCCAATGCTGCACGGATGAAGGTTGTCTTTGAGGACCTTCTGCAATGTCTTTCCGAAGGGTTATCATTGAGGCAACAGCTTGACGTTGTCAAGCGGGATGCACCCAGCCAAGAAGCAGCCCAGAAGGCAGCCGAGGAGCAACTTTCATATTTTTTACAGCAGCGGGCCCAGGTGGAAGCGGAGGTGGCCACGGCAGCCACTCAGGAGGAGGCGCTGAAGGAAGTGCGAGAGCAGCTTGCGGATTTACTAAAGACACTTCCTCCTCAGTAGCTATCCCTCTTTGTATCGTTTATACTTGTAGATAAAAAAGAATGTGTATATATATATATTTTTTCTTTAACATAATGTATCCTGTACCCAATCAAGTTTATGAATAAAAGATACACATTTTTTTGTAATGTCTTATGTCATTTTCTCGTAATGTCTTATGTCATTTTCTCCGTATTTTCTTTCTTTTATTATCAGCATGCCACCTTAGTAAACATGGTTGACGGATGGTTAGAGCGAGTATCTTGACTTTCTCAAGAAATAGCGATGGCTTAGGCCGCTGGTTCAGATCTGCTGCTTAAGACTTTTCAACTCTATGAGCCGTGAGGGTCTCATAGAGATTTTTCTCCCTACGGATCTAGAGGATTTCGTAGGTGTGTTTTCTCCTTAGGAATCGTAAGGACTCCTAAGTGCGTTTTCTCTTATAAGTCGTAAGGATCCTATAATAGAATTTTTCCCTCCTACGAGTCGAGAGGACCCGTAAGCGGTTGTTTCCCTCCTTGTCGAAACTCGACTTTGGAGAGTGAGACCCGTGAATAGTATGCAAGGGACCGTTTTAGATCGACTTGCAGGGTCCCATTGTTCAGGGAGCAATTTTTTTTAGTCCCTGCTGCCTGAGGCTTCATCTTGCAAGTTGAGACGAATCGGGAATTTTCCCGCGGAGACACTGGTTTCTCTGTGAGCCGACGCGAATCAGGAGGCTCTCATCAAGGATTGTTTGTTTCCCTGAGTTGAGGTATTTGCTAAGGATTATTTGTTTCCCTAGCGCCAAGGGTTATTTGTTTCTCTGGTGTTGAAACGAGTCGAGAATTTCCCACGGAGGCACTGGTTGCTCTGCGAGTCGACGCGGATCAGGAGGCTCTCGTCAAGGATTGTTTGTTTCCTTGAGTTGAGGTATTTGCTAAGAATTATTTGTTTCCCTAGCGCCAAGGATTATTTGTTTCCCTGGTGTTGAAACGAGTCGAGAATTTCCCACGGAGACACTGGTTGCTCTGCGAGTCGACGCGGATCAGGAGGCTCTCGTCAAGGATTGTTTGTTTCCCTGAGTTGAGATATTTGCCAAGGATTATTTGTTTCCCTGGTGTTGAAACGAGTCGAGAATTTCCCACGGAGACACTGGTTGCTCTGCGAGTCGACGCGGATTAGGAGGCTCTCGTCAAGGATTGTTTGTTTCCTTGAGTTGAGGTATTTGCCAAGGATTATTTGTTTCCCTAGCGCCAAGGATTATTTGTTTCCCTGGTGTTGAAACGAGTCGAGAATTTCCCATGGAGGCACTGGTTGCTGTGCGAGTCGACACGGATCAAGAGGCTCTCGTCAAGGATTGTTTGTTTCCCTGAGTTGAGGTATTTGCTAAGGATTATTTGTTTCCTTAGTGCCAAGGATTATTTGTTTCCCTGGTGTTGAAACGAGTCGAGAATTTCCCACGGAGGCACTGGTTGCTCTGCGAGTCGACGCGGATCAGGAGGCTCTCGTCAAGGATTGTTTGTTTCCTTGAGTTGAGGTATTTTGCCAAAGACACTGGTTTTTTTTCGGAATTGGGGTGAACTGTCGAGATTTGGCTTTGCTTTCTGGCGGAGCCTGTTGGGAAAGTATGGTTCCCTCTTTGTTTACGCTCTTGGATTGTGTACAGGGATCGATGTGATCTCAGCTGTAGGGCCAAATTTTTATCATCTTTTTTATTTCCGCGATGCTCTATCATTTCAGCTTTTATATCGCGAAGGTCGTGATTGCCCAATCATTTCGGCTATTTTTCACGGTGCCCAATCATTTCGGCTATTTATTTTATTTTTACTCGCTGCTTTTTATTGCGAGTTGCCCAATCATTTCGGCTATTTTGCATGCATACATTTTTACTTGCTGCTTTTTATTGCAAGTTGCCCTATCATTTCGGCTATTCCGTATGCATGTGCGGCCTACTGGCTTTCCGCCGTAAACTTGGAATTAGACACCGATTTCGGCATCAGCACCGCTACAACTGGGATATTGCCAGGAGCGAATCATCATTTGCCTCCGTCGATGTCGAACAAAGGTGGCTTAGCGAACAGGGTTAAGGCGCTGTCGACTAAGGCTTTTAACTTCATGAGCTGTAAGGGTCTTACAAAGGTATTTCTCCCTACAAGTCGTGAGGATCTTGTAGGTGTATTTTCTTCTTAGGAATCGTGAGGATTCCTAAGTGCATGTTCCTCTGTAAGTCGTAAGGATCCTACAGGAGGGTTTTCTCCTTGTAAATCGAGAGGATTTACAATGGTCGTTCAACATACGAACATATCCCCAATCACGGATGAAACTTGGTTAGGGGAATGTTTATTCGCGCCCGTGGATTGTATACAAGGGTCAGTACTGGACCACTTGTAGGGCAATATCGGAAGTTGTGGGGGTTGCTTAAGCACAGGTTTAGGTCTCTGTAACTTAAGACTTTCAAGTCTTATGAGCCGTGAGGGTCCCATAAGAGAGTTCTCCTTACAAGTCGTGAGGATCTCGCAAGTGTATTTTCTCCTTAGGAATCGTGGGGATCCCTAAGTGTGTTGCTCCCTTGTGAGTCGTAAGGATCTCACGCGGGTGGTTTCTCCTTACAAGGTCGAGAGGACCTTGTAAGTGTCCTTTAACGAGGTTGTGCCCTTTCAGGTTTTCACAAACACTCGCTGGTAGTCCTGCTGTTTTTACTCACGGAGCCCTTTCGGGTTTTCATCCGTGCCCATTTTGCTTATGGACATACCGTTTTTATTTTATTTTTTTTTATTTTCTTCTTCTCTTTTTTTTACGAGGTCACACCCTTTTGGGTTTTCACGAACACTCGCCGGTAGCCCTGCTGTTTTTACTCACGGAGTCCTTTCGGGTTTTCATCCGTGCCCTTTTTGCTTATGGACATACCGTTTTTATTTTTTACATATACTTTTTTTTTTATCAATCTCGTCAGCCTGAAGATGCTGTGGTAATAGTTTAAGAACTTTTCGGTCCGCTATTAGTTTAAGGACGTTTCGGTCCGCTATTAGTTTAAGGACGTTTCGGTCCGGCATTGAGAAAGCTGACTAGTGCTTATAAAGCTTGAGCTGAGGAAGATAGCGAGCAGACATAGTCGTCGTAATCTATCATTGACCTAGGCTGTGGCTCATTAAGCGTAGTATTTCTTTAGGAAGCGACCGTTTATTGGCCTGAAAGGCCTTTCACCGTGCATGTCCATGAGTAGATAGGCCCCACCCTGGTAGACCTTATCTATGATGTACGGGCCTTCATAATTTGGCTCGAATTTTCCCCGCTTGGCGCGATTGGGGATCATAGGCCTTTTGACCACCAGCACAAGTTCGCCTTGGCGGAATGTCTTCGGTCGGGTCAATCTTTCATATGAGCGCGTCATCTTTGCTTTATAGGCCTCCAGATTTTGCTGCGCTATGAGCCGGGTCTCATCGAGGGCATCAAGCTCCTCAAGCCGAAGGTTAGCATTTTCTTCATCTGTTAGCTCGCAGTGGACTGCCACTCTTAGAGAGGGTAACTCTATTTCGAGGGGAAGTATTGCTTCCGTGCCGAATACCAACGCGCACGGCGTTGTGTTTGTGGCCGTCTTGAACGTAGTTCGATACGCCCAGAGAGCTTCTTGCAGTCTCTCGTGCCAGTCTTTCTTATTTCGTGACACCGTTTTCTTCATGATCTTTGTCAAGGTCTTGTTGAAGGCCTCAGCTAGAACGTTAGCTCGCGGATTATAAACCGAGGAATATCTCCAGTCTATATTGTGCTGTTGCGCGAAGCGACTGATCTTGTGGCTTCTGTAAGCTGGCCCGTTATCGGAGATGATCCGGCGCGGAGTTCCAAACCGATATATGACGTGCGTCTTAAATAAATGGAGGATATTCTCTGTCTTCACTTCCCTCAGTGGTACTGCTTCTGCCCATTTAGAGAAGTAGTCAGTCGTCTCCAGGATGAAACGATGTCCTCTAGACGATGTTGGTTCGATGGGGCCGACTATGTCAGTTCCCCACATTTCGAACGGCCAGCTAACCACCGTTGGATGTAGTGGATTCGGATGCTCATGGATGAAGTCCCCATGAATTTGGCATGAGTGGCACTGCTTCGCATACTCAAGGCAGTCTTAAACCATCATGGGCCAGTAGTAGCCCATCCGTTTAATCTTCAACTTCATCTTCGGGCCCGCTTGGTAAGAACCGCAGAGTCCGTCGTGAACTTCCTGAATGACTCTTTTTGCTTCGTCAGGTCCGAGACATCTCAGCCACAGAGAATCAAGTGACCTCTTGTACAGAGTATCATTGACGAAGGCGAAAGACAGAGCTCGTTTCATGAGTTGATGTCTTGAGGACGCATCTTCGGGCGTTCGACGGTATTTGAAGTAGTTTATAAAGACTTCTCTCCAATCCTCGGTATTTTCCCGATCTTTTATTTGCAGGGTCGTCTGCTCAGTCGCTCCCTTCTCTTCGGGTGATTCAGGAGATATTTATGCTGGGGCAAGCACCCGACGGCTTTGTACCACAATTCTGACGTCATTGAGGTTCTCGTCAGCCAATTGTTTAGCGAGCTTGGCTAACGCATCTGCTTTGCTGTTTTCCGCGCACGGTATGCTTTCCAAAGTGTAAGAAGGAATTTGGGTCAACAATTGTTGCACTTTTTCGCCGTACTTCACCAATTCTGGCTTGCACGTTTGGTAGTCGTCGTTTACTTGACTAACGACCAGTTGGGAATCTCCATATACGAGGAGGTTTTCAATTCCCATGTCAATGGCGATCTCGAGGCCTGCTATCAAAGCCTCGTATTCGACTTCATTGTTTGTCCTTGGCTCCGTTAGGGAGAAAGCAAAACGCATTATCCCTCCTTGTGGAGTTACAAAGATGAGTCCTACCCCCGATTTGATTATAGGGGTACTTTGTTTGCGCTTCTTCACGGAAGATGCTCCATCGAAATAAAGCTCCCATCGGGTATCATTACCGTCGATCGCATCAAACGCATGTTCGTCTGGCAATTCAGAGGAGAATCGGCGGGTATCGGATGCTCAGCGAGGAAGTCGGCGATGGCCTGGCCTTTCACTGCCTTGAGAGGTTAATACGTTATCGAGAACTCCATCAAGAGCAGGGCCCATTTAGCAAGTCGTCCCGTCAATATGGACTTCGACATTAAATATTTAAGGGGGTCCACCTTCGAAATGAGACGGACCTCATGCGCCAACGCATAGTGTCTAAGCTTTGTTATCGCAAAGATCAACGCCAGGCAGTGTTTTTCAATGGGGGGGTAGTTGCTTTCTGCCCCCAGTAGAACTCGACTTAAGTAGTAGAGTGCTCTTTCCTTCCCTTGATCGTTCTCTTGTGCCCATAGTGCGCCTAAGGAGCCTTCGAGAGCGGTTGTATAAAGAATGAGGGGCTTTCCCTTGACCGGAGCAGCCAACACCGGCGGGTTCTGCAGGTATTGTTTGATCTCGTCTAGCGCGCTTTGGCATTTTTGGTCCCAAACGAACGGGGTTCCCTTCTTCATCAAGTGGCTATAGGGACGGCACTTTCCTGAAAGGTTGGCTATAAATCGCCGTATATATGCGAGCTTCCTTTGGAGAGACCGCAGCTGTTTGAGGGTCCTTGGCGGAGGCATTTCCATGATCGCCTTGATCTTTGACGAATCTATCTCAATACCTCGGTGTCGGACGATGAACCCCAGGAATTTGCCCGAGGAAACTCCGAATGCACACTTGAGAGGGTTCATCTTCAAGTTGTATTGTCGAAGGCGTTGAAATACGGTCTTCAGATGCTCGAGATGTTCCTCGTATGATTTACTTTTAACCACGAGATCGTCGATATAACATTCTACGATTTCAAGTATAAGATCATCGAAGATTTTCGTCATGGCCTTCTGGTAGGTGGCACCAGCGTTCTTTAGACCGAAGGGCATCACCTTGTAACAGAATATTCCCAGAGGAGTCCTGAAGGCGGTGTGCTTCTGGTCTTCGGGATGCATCTTTATCTGATTATATCCTGACGAGCCGTCCATGAAGAAGAAAACCTCATGAGTGGGCGTATTGTCTATCATCAGTTCGGTGACTGGCACTGGGAAATCGTCTTTCGGGCAAGCTTTATTGAGATCCCGGAAGTCCACGCATATGCGCACTGTCCCATTTTTCTTCATCACCGGGACGATGTTGGCGATCCATTCAGGGTATTGAACTTCCTGGATGAAGCTAGAGTCGATCAGCTTCTTGACCTCGGCATTGATACTCATCTCAAGCTCGAGCCGCATTCTTCTCGGCGCCTGTTTGACCGGCTTGACGTCCGGAGATATCGCCAATATGTGCACAGCAATTTCTGGATCTAGTCCCGGCATTTCGGAATAGTTCCACGCGAAGCAATCTCTATGCTGTAGAAGCACGTCCTTTAACGCACCACCCTTTCTTCAGATAGCAGCCCGCTGATGAATGTCGGTCGCGGGTCATTCGCCGTTCCCAACTCAATTTTCTTAAGGTTATCTGCAGTGGTATGGATTCCATCTTCCAGCTCTTTTGGCGCTGGTGGAAATTCTGAGATTATCTCGTCGTTGCTGTTTTCGAAGCACCAGGGAAGGTCATCCATGTTCTCGGGCTCTTCTTTTAATATCGTTATCACGTGGCAAGTACGAATTCGCTTCCAATCCCAATGTGGAACTGGTTCTTCTTCCGTGGCCTTGGGTTCGTGCTTCTGTGGCGGCGCTACCCTCCAATTGTCGGACAGAGCGAACTTGCCAAGCTGGTACCGATCTTCAACCCAATTTTTGAAGGTGAAGCAGTCTTCGAGAGGATGCCCTACCACTCGGTGATAAAAGCAATAGTTTGGGTGTGAGACCTCGCCTGCTTGTTCGGGGTGTTTAGACTCCGGCAGTGTAAGCATCTGATGTTTTAAAGCGAGGTCAAGTATTTTCTTCGTCTTGTCCCGAGGAAAAGAGTATGCTCGACCCATTTTTCTCATGAGGGATAGATCGGAACCGCTTGGTTCTCGCTTGCGTGGCCTTTTAGCCCCGCTTCGTTGTTGTTGAGCGCCTTTTTCGTGTTTAGACTTGTTTCTGCCCCTGCGTCGGTCCTTCTTTATAACAGGTTGACAAGGAGCGGCATTTTCATCTTTCACGGCCTGTTGGAGGAGGCGTTTCGTTTTGGCTTTCTCGTAGATGACCATTTCGCGGTTATGGTCGTCTCGGACCTTTTGACCAGCTTCCCTTATAAGCTTGTCCATTTGTTCTTCGAACGACGGATTAGGTTCTTTTGCATCTGGAACTTTCACTGGCTCAAGATTAGCGTCCTCCCATTGAGCATCCGCTTCTTCATCGAAGTCATACATGACATAGCAGCTGTTTAGTAGCTCTCGTTTCTTTGACCGGATGTATCTAAGTCCTTTTGCCTCCATTCTCCCATTAGGCAGTTTGCGTTGAGTCCCGGGAACGTTCCAGACTTTGTCATAGAACTTGGCTTTTCGAACGGTCTGCTTGAAGGATATCCCCTGGCGTTTCAGCAGCTTTTTCAAACCTTCCGTATAATATCTGGGAAGACGGATGGGTTGAAGACTTTCGAGCGTAGGATCCGCGCCATACCAGATTTCTTTCTCCACTTTGGTTTCTTCAAAGCGGTAGAACAGAATTGCTTTTTCGCTTTCTCTCTTGGGAGGGATATAGAACGTTCGCAGCTCTTCTACATTATAGATATCAAGCGCATCCAGTTCCTTACGGTGTTTAAGCGGCACCATGGCGACTTGTAGACTTTGTTCTTCGTCAGCGGACGTTCATATTGAAGGTCGAGCAGAGAATACAGTATGGATCTCATCTTCCGAGTCGCTACCAAAGATCAACGTAGGAGTGGACGGTCCTGGCTTGTTGTGTTGGGGCGGACCCGAATACACTATCTTTTCTTCCTCCTCGGTATCACTCCCGAAAACAGGGATGGTGGTGTTAGCTTTGTTGTCCGGCTTGTGACACCTTTCCGTGTCTTCGAAATCCGGTAAGAAGTATTTGGCATCTTCATATTTGCGAACTTCGTTCACGGAAAACGGATTCAGTTCTCCCGCCACGGTATACTCGAGACCATCCTTAGCATACTTCATACACTGATGTTGTGTAGAAGGGATGACGTTGTATTCGTGTAACCATGGTCGGCCGAGCAAAGCATTGTAGAATGTCTTGGCGTCTATGACGTGGAACTTAATGTCCATGACGAGTAGCCCAAAGCGTAGCGTCAGTATCACAGACCCAAGAGTTCTTGATGACTGGGAGTCAAACCCGGAGATGGTAATTTTGTCTCGAGCAAGGTGTTGGACGCTCATGCAGATTTATTTTAACACCCGCACATTGAAGAGGTTAACGGAGGATCCATTGTCGATCAGGATTTTGCCTATCTTTATATCATGGCAGTATCCTGAGACATAAAGGGGGCGATTGTGTTCGCACGTCCCAAGGAGAAGGTCTTCATCACCAAAAGCGACATCGGCCGTGTGCACTTCCTCCAATTCATCCTTCATCTTTTCTTCAGCCAGGAAAGCTTGGAATTGTTCCGGATCTTGTAATGCCTTGATTAATGAATCTCTCGCTTCCTTTGATAGCAAAAGGGCGTCAAGAATGCTGAGCTGTGACGGTAGCTTCCTCAGATGCGCTAAGACGTTGTAATCCACCTTATTCCTCTTCGGTGGGTCTTTGGAACTTAGCTCCTCCACCACTTGGTCATCTAAGACGATATCTTCAGAGACCTTTTCTTTCCCTTTATCTTTTTTGTTTGAGGGTCCGAGATTCTTTTTGGGCAGCATGCGATTACGCAGCCGGATATTTTCGCAGACCTTCGGCTCTTCTTCTTTTCCCGAAGTGGACTCTTTAAAGAGAGGGGCAAGTTCCAGCTCCTCATCAGAATCGCTCCCGAATGTAAGCACTTGTGACCCGCCAGTGTTAACCATGCGATAATCGCCGGTGGTTCTTTTAAGCTCTTCGGTCGTATTTTTCCGCTCCCGACGAGTTTTGCACTTCTCCCTCTTAAAGCGTTGTCGATGAGCAACATATCCTTGCCACCATCTATCGAAAGCTTTGCACTCTTGAGTGGGGTGCGAAACCTTCTGATGATATAAGCAATAGGAGGGGTGCATTTCCACTTCACCGGTGATTTTTCCTTCGGAGGATGGTAGCTTCATGCCCATTGATATGGCCTTAGCAAACCTTTTCCTCATCTTGAATTGGCTTTTGTCTGTAGTGTAGGTATTTTGCTCCAGCGGGATCGTCTCAGCTCTTTCATCAAGTCGCTGGCGCTTGGCCCTTTCAAATATTACCGCCTCGCGTTCTCGATCAGCTTTACTTTTCAACCGAGCTTCATTAAGGAATGCGTCAATTACTTCATCTGATGGCCCCAGAATTTTTGGTTCAGGGTCTGCCCCCAGCGTTCCAGTACAAGGAGTCTCTTCATCGTCCATGAACGAATGGGAAATCACATGACAGCTCGCCACATATTCTTCAGATTCATCAGATGAACTTTCTCCATCATCTTCCTCTTGAAAGACATGATTGAGGAACTCTTGGAATGTAATGGGAGTCCGTGCCTTCTGGTTGTATTCCTCCAGCACGTCAATTTGTTTTTGCAAGTCCGAGCGCTTGTCGCCAGGCTTCATGGGCTTCTTTGATTTCTTTTTCTTCTTCTTCGAAGATTTTGACGGCTGGTTGCGAGTGCTTGAGTCACCACCATCGGTCTTTGGAGTTGGACGTGGCTTCAACATCCCCTCAATGATCTGCGGTTCCAACGGGTTCTTCCACCTAATCGCTGGACATGTCTGAAGATCGTTTAGCATCCTCTTTGTCTTGGCTGATAATACAACCTCCCAAGGTGCTTCTTCAACGACAGAGCATGTTGCCCCCAGCGTACTCATCCCCTTAGAGGTATAGGGCTGCGAAGGATTCACCTTCCATTTGTCAGATAACGCGAACTTGCCCTGTCGGTACTGGTTTTCAAGCCAATTTTTGAAAACGTAGCAATCTTTGATCGGATGGCCCAGTACTCGATGATAAGGACAGTAGTTGGGCTCATTGACATTACTTGGTTGCAACGGACGTTTTGGATCCGGCAGATTTATGAGTCGGTTGTGCAACGCCAGCTCGAATAACCTTCTCGTTTTATCGTGGGGAAAGGAGTAAGAACGTCCTAGTCTCTCCTCAAGGGCTACGTACGGATGCATATTATTTTGACGAACAACCGGCTTTGAGTCGCTCGGTTGTTGTTGAGCATTAGCGACAACGATCGCCTTTCCTTTCCCTTTGTTATTTCGGGAGTCCGGCTTTGGAAGAGGGGGTTTATGGCCCATCTGATCCATTTGCGCTAGCTTGTCAATCAAGGCCTGGAAGGTAGTCGGCTTGAAAAACATCATAAATTGCGAGATGGTTGCTTGCGGATCAAGGGTTCCCACAAACATACCCACCGCGAGAGCTTCTTCAATTCGTTGTTCGCACTTCGACCATAAGTTCTGCCACCGTATAGCATATTGAACCCACGTCTCGCCTGGCTTTACCCTGGCGTTAATCAGTGCCGTCATCAGGGTGCGTTCACTGGCGCTTGCAAAATGCTGAGTAAACAACAGCTCCATCTCCGCGAAGGTCTTGATAGAGTCATTCGGGAGCACAGAGTACCACTCGAACGCCGTATCTGATAAACTTCCAACAAACCGGTGAAGCAAAAGCTTGTCATCACCGCCGGTGTCGCCGCAGAGTGCCCTGAACTGGGCAACATGCTGGTGAGGATTGCCCGTCCCCTTGTAGACATGGAACTTGGGAATTGTGTAACCCGGTGGGTACTTGATTTGGTCATACCAACTTGGATATGGCCGCCCCGTTTTTACGACCTGGCCAGCTGCTTCAGCAGCATGATGAACCCGTATTTGTTGGGCTATGTACTCATCCAAATCAGCTTTGGAGATTGTATCCTCCTTAGCCATCGACAGAGCTGGCGGAGGATTTGATGTCTCTCCCCTATCGTCTTCAAGGACGATCGGGGGATCTTCGGCCGGAGGATCTTGTTGGATCATCATCCCCACCATGTCTTGGAACAGGAGGCCCATATGCTGTATGTTGGCTGCTTGTTCAGCAGCCTCTTTGTCCTTCTTTTCCAATATTCGACGAAGGAATTCAGCGTTGGTTTCTTGCTCTTGGCGTTCATCTGAGGACGTCTCAGGGTTTTCTTTTAGCCCGGTAAGTGCGGCCATAGCGTTCATCATCTCTTGGAGCTTCTGTTGCTGCTCCTGTGCTTTGGTCACTGATCACGTAAGCGGTCGATGACCCGTAGATATGCGATTGTCTTCTTTACCAGACGCCACGTAGACAGTATGAACTACAATGCCCCCTGAATTAGGGTGTTTGGGTTCACCACATCTGATATTCGTCATCGGCGTTGGCACTTTCTCCGGCCTTCTTCTTTTATAAGCCATAGAAGTTGAGGGGGCCGTTGCTTTGGGCACCCTGGTGGCTGTCATCCTTTCCTGTTTGATCGGGCGGTCTTTTTCTTTTTCCACTTTCGCCTTTTTCTATTGACGAGAGCGATCTGGGTCAATTACGGAGTCTTGAACTCTCCGCCAAACTTTATAAATTTTTTAGGACAGCCGTTGAGGAGGCTGTTCCTGCTTCGTTTCCGGAACTTTCTCCGCAGGTGGAGGAGAACTTCTCAGTGTGGCGGTTGGAGAGTTCTTACGTACCCTCCTCAGCAGTTCAAAGCCGTTCCTAGTTGGAACAGCACCGTTGACTTCCACCACTGGAGCCGGTGGAGTTAGCCCCGAGGGGGAGTTGCCCCCTGTCTTCCTTACTCGTCGCCAATGGAGACGTCGGGCGCGACGAGTCGTCGGCATTGGTTCAGAAACAGAAACAGTTTCTTCTTGCCCCCTGTTCAGGTATGGGGCTGTTGCCGGCGTCAGCCTGTTGAAGACTGATGTCTTTTGAGCAGCAAGAGCAGGAGTGGGATTTAGGATGGTCAGTCTTGTAAAGACTGATCTCTTAGCCGGAGAAGCCGCCTTGACGACTTCATGAGCAGGTTTGGCTATTCTTTTTGGAATAACCTTTTCTGGGACTGCAAGCTTCATTGTGGGTCCGCAGGAGTTTTGGCCCAGTCTGGAGAAGACCGAGGCATTGGCGTTGGGCGACCCGTTGAGAGGGGCCGCAGTAACTGAAAGTCGATCGAAGACCGACTTCTTAGGAGCTTCTTGTACGGGCACGGGGGTGCTGAAGCTTGTTGGCGGAAGCATAGTTCCGAAAAACAACCCCGTGGTGGCTTGAGTAATCTGCTCCACGGGCATGGTGAACAAAGAGGCTGCTTGGGGCCCATAGGTTATGCCCCCAGTTGAGGCCGAACGCGAGCTGCAGCTGCAGTTAGAGCACTTCAAACAGGTAGAGGCCATCGATGCTTGATTTCTTTTCTGCGCCAAGCAAGAGACCAAATCTTAGTAAACTTGAAATTCAAAGGCAACCATTAACAAACCGCGATTCGTTCGTGAAGACGACACACGAAGTGTGGAGTGGAAAGAGGAAAAGGTCCTACCGGGCATGCCAGAATCTGTTCCCCTCCGAATGGCGGCCGACGACGTTAGGACATCTACGCTGAGATTCGGGGCAGATGCTATTTGGTTTTATCCACCCACCTCTCCGAAGATGCCAAGTTGATTTATGGCACCGTGTATCGGAGGTTTAGACGGATGCGGCCGATGTAGCAGACTTCGTCAGATTCCCCCTCGCTTGAGGGGTTTTTGATTATGGGGACGCTCTTCCCTGCAGGCGCAAGCCCCTGCAGTTAATTATGCTACCGCATACTTTCTCCTTCTCCAGAATTTCACTTCGTGTCGTGTATGTTTGTTTTGTTTATGGTTGCCCATGGATTGTATACGGAGACTAAGCGATATCGTCGCCTGTAGGACGTGGATTAGTCCAAATCCGTATTTACTTAGATTTGGTATTTTGGTTTAAGGATACGTTAGCTGTATTTAGGCTAAGATCGACTTAAATGTTTGTTAAGGATACGTTAGTCTGATTTGAGACTAAGATCAACTTAACGGGACCGTTTTGGATCCGACAAAAGAGCGTTTGGGGACTCTATTGTTTCAGTTTAGGGACGTAGTGGTCCATAGGTAGTTTAAGGACATAGCGGTCCATATTCCAGTTTAAGGACGTGGTGGTCCATATTCCAGTTTAGGGACGTGGTGGTCCATCGCCAGTTTAGGGACGTGGTGGTCCATGTTCCAGTTTAGGGACGTAGTGGTCCATCGCCAGTTTAGGGACGTGGTGGTCCATCATTAGTTTAAGGACGTTTCGGTCCAACATTAGTTTAAGGACGTTTCGGTCCGCGAGTTTAAGGACCTCGCAGTCCATATACGTATGTGTGTGGTCGTCGGG
The DNA here is from genome assembly GCA_030015575.1 of Agapanthus africanus. Classification (NCBI taxonomy): domain Eukaryota; kingdom Viridiplantae; phylum Streptophyta; class Magnoliopsida; order Asparagales; family Amaryllidaceae; genus Agapanthus; species Agapanthus africanus. Next base: position 47,318,632 of record JASDDO010000026.1, on the reverse strand, counting down.
ACCTGTCACCTCTCTGACGACGTTGAATGATTACAACGACATGTGTCAGAGGAGTTCGGAGATGTACCCTCGAACCGGATATAAATTGATTTAAGAGAGCAATCTTGCTCAGTCAATTTAATTTGAGGACATACGGCCAGAATTGGGCTAAGTCCAGTTGAAAATCTTCAACATTTTATTTGCTTTTGCATTGCATTTCTTTTTATTTTTATTTGGGCTCTACCCATAAAGGATGCAGAGCATCAATTTGTTTTGGACTCTGCCCATCTGCATAGCATTTTTTATTATTTCGTTTGGGCTCTGCCCATTTATAAATGATGCAGAGCATCAATTCTGTTTGGGCTCTTCCCCTTTTATTACGTTACAATTTAATTAGGCCTGCTTGGTCTTTTTGATTTGGGCCTGGCCCTTTAGGAAATGCATTGTATTTATCAGGCGCTTTGCGCCAATCAGAGAATGCAAGCGCTTGTAGTGTTGACATGTGTCACACAAGCACAGTGCGCTGCGCTAATGCGTTGCGCCTGTGCTGCTGACACGTGGCGCGCTCTGGTGGCTTGCGCCAATCCAGGAGCGCAACAGCGCAGTTTGCAAGTGCAAGGCACTATGATTTGAGAATCTTTTAGATTCAAGAACCAATGGTTCATAAAAGAAGTGCAAAGCAATATTCGTTTTCTTGATCTAATTTAGATCAAAGAAAAACAAGTTTTTTCTTATTTCAGGAACCAAAGGTTCATAAAAAAGTGCAAAGCACTGCTCTTTATTTTGTTTTTCTTGTTTTAAAGAACCAGTGGTTCATAAGAAGTGCAAAGCACTGTTTATTATGTGAAGATCATTGATCTTGTTCTTAGATTAATGATCTATTAGAATAAATTTCTTCTATTTTATGAAGGTTTTTTTACCTTTTCTTTGAAACTTCTTCAGAGTTCTCTCTGTTTGAAGCTCTTGATTTCTTAAGAATGTTGATGCCTTTGAATTGAGGTCTAGTGGTCTTTTTATAGTGCTCATAAATTAGTTAAAGAGATCTTTCTCTGAGTGATTTGGGGAATTTTTCCCACTGTTGGAACTTTGATCCAAGGGCTTCTGTTTTACAGAAGAAAATCTTCTTGTTTTAACAAGAACAGAAAGATTTATTTAGAATATTGATTTTGTTTGGCGCAAATGCCCCAGCGCACGTCGCACAGCGCAAAACGCAGCGCAACTGCGCTAGCGCATCTGCGCTGACGCGTGTCACGCAGCGCAAAGCGCAGCGCAACTGCGCTAGCGCATCTGCACTGACGCGTGTCGCGCAGCTCAGCGCTTGCGCAACTGAAGCGTTGCTTCCTTTAATTTTTCTTTAAATAGAGCTTTGCTCTGATTAGGTGCGCTGCTTTGGGCGCTGCGCTGATGTGTCTGCGCCTGACACGTGGCGCGTTGCGCCCGGAATTTGAAGCGTTGCTTCAAAATTTGAATTTTGAATTTCCAACAGAGCTTTGCTCTGATTGGGGAAAACACTTTCATGAAGAAGCGAAAGCACAGCTCCTCTATAATCAAATCTGGGGTAGTCATTATCTTCGTGACTCCACAAGGAGGGATAATGCGCTTTGCCTTTTTCTTAACAGAGCCGAGGTCAAACAATGAAGCCGAATATGAAGCTTTGATAGCAGGTCTTGAGATCGCCGTCGACACGGGTCGAAAACCTCCTCATATACGGAGACTCCCAGCTGGTCGTTGGTCAAGTAAACGGCGACTATCAAACGTGCAAAACCAGAGTTGGTGAAGTACGGCGAGAGCGTACAACAATTGCTGACTCAAATTCCTTCCTACATTCTGAAAAGCATACCGCGTACGGAAAATAGCAAAGCGGATGCGTTAGCCAAACTCGTTAAAGAACTGGCTGATGAAAACCTCGATGACGTAAGGATCGTTATGCAAAGCCGTCGGGTTCGTGCACCGGCAGAAATATCTCCGGAGTCGTCCGAAGAAAAGAGATCGACCAAGCAAACGGCCCTACAAATAAAAGACCAGGAAAAGCTAAGGATTGGAGAGAAGTCTTTATAGACTACTTCAAATCCCGTCGGACACCTGAAGATGCGTCCTCAAGACATCAGCTCATTAAACGAGCTCTGTCTTTCGCCTTCGTCAATGACACGCTGTATAAGAGACCGTTCGACTCTCTATGGCTGAGATGCCTAAGACCGACAGAAGCAAGGAGAGTCGTCCAAGAGACTCACGACGGAATCTGCGGTTCTCATCAAGCCGGGCCAAAGATGAAACTGAAGATCAAAAGGATGGGCTACTATTGGCCCACGATGATTCAGGATTGTCTCGAATACGCGAAACAATACCACTCGTGCCAAATTCACGGGGACTTCATCCACCAGCATCCAAACCCGCTACACCCAACAGTGACTAGTTGGCCGTTCGAAATGTGGGGAACCGACATAATTGGGCCCATAGAACCAGCATCGTCCAAAGGACATCGGTTCATATTGGCGACAACTGATTACTTCTCCAAGTGGGCAGAAGCAGTACCGCTAAGAGAAGTGAAGACGGAGAATATTCTCTATTTCTTCAAGACACACGTCATCTATCGGTTCGGCACTCAGCGACGGATTATCTTCGATAACGGGCCAGCCTACAGAAGTCACAAAATCAGCCGCTTCACACAACAACATAATATAGGCCGGAGATACTCTTCGGTCTACAATCCCCGAGCTAACGGTCTGGCTGAGGCTTTCAACAAGACCTTGATAAAGATCAAGAAGAAAAACGGTGTCCAGAAATAAAAAGGACTGGCACGAGAGACTGCATGAAGCTCTCTGGGCTTAACGCACCACGTTCAAAACGACCAGAAATACAACGCCATATGCGCTAGTATTCGGCACAGAAGTAGTACTCCCCTTAGAGATAGAGCTACCCTCCCTACGAGTGGCGGTTCATTACGAGCTAACAGACGAAGAGAATGCTCATCTTCGGCTTGAGGAGCTCGACGCCCTTGACGAAACTCGGCTCATGGCGCAGCAAAACTTGGAGACTTATAAAGCAAGGATGACGCGCTCATACGAGAGATTGACTAGGCCGAGAACATTCCACCATGGCGAACTCGTGCTAGTGGTCAAGAGACCTATGATCCCAAATCGTGCCAAACGGGGGAAATTCGAGCCAAACTATGAAGGCCCGTACATCATAGACAAAGTCTACCAAGGCAGGGCTTACTTGCTCATGGATATGCATGGCGAAAGACCCTTCAGGCCAATAAACGGCCGGTTCCTAAAAAATACTACGCCTGACGAGTCGCGGCCTAGGTCAACGATAGATGACGACACCTATGTCCGCTCGCTATCTTCCTAGGCCCAAACTCTATGAGTAGTATCCGGTGAAGCCTTGCCTCAAAATCGCTACGGACCGAAACGTCTTTAAACTACTACAAACCGCAGCATCCTAAGGCTGACGCAAAAAAAATATAAAAAAAAAAGAAAAGAAAAAAAACGGTACGTCCATAAGCGAAATGGGCACGGATGAAAACCCGAAAGGGCTCCGTGATTAAAAACAACAGGGCTATCGGCGAGTTTGTGAAAACCCGAAAGGGCGCAATCTCGTTAAAAGACACTTGCAAGGTCCTCTCGGCCTGGTAAGGAGAAAACACCTGCGTGAGATCCTTACGACTCACAAGGGAGAAACACACTTAGGGATCCCCATGATTCCTAAGGAGAAGTTACACTTACGAGATCCCCACGACTCGTAAGGAGAATTCCCCTATGAGACCCTCACGGCTCATAGGATTCAAAAGCCTTAAGCTACAAGGATATGAACCTGTTCTTAAGCCGTCATACACCCCAATATTGCCCTACAATTGGTTTAATATCGACCCTTGTATACAATCCACGGGCACAAATAAACGTCTCCCGCACCAAGTTCCGCCAATGGCGTGAAATCCCCCTGTTTAGTGAACAGAAACTTGTAAGTCCTCTCGACTTATAAGGAGAAAATGCTCTTATGAGATCCTTACGACTTATAAGAAAGAACACCACTTAGAAGTCCTCACGACTTCTAAGGAGAACATACACCTATGAGATCCTCACGGCTCGTAGGGAGAAACACCTTTATGAGACCCTTACGGCTCATGAAGTCAAAAGTCTTAGTCGACAGGATCCTAACCCTGTTTACTAAGCCATCTTTGTTCGAATCAACAAAGGCAAATGATAATTCGCTCCTGGCAATGTCCCAGTGGTAGCGATGCTGATGCCTAAATCGGTATCAAATTCAAAGTCTAAACTCGTGATAAAAATCAGCGAGCCAAAAATGCATATGAAATAGTCGAAACGATGGGGCAACTTGCAACAAAATCAACAAATGAAATATATGCATACAAAATAGCCGAAATGATTAGGCACCGCGAAAAATAGCCGAAATGATTGGGCAATCGCGACTTTCGCGATACAAAAAGCTGAAATGATAGAGCATCGCGGAAAGAAAACAAAAATAATACATATAAAATGAAACTTTTGCCCTGCAGGTAAGTCCATACTGACCCCTGTATACAATCCATGGGCATAAACGAAAAGGGAACCACATGTCCCAACAAACTCTATCAAAGGGAAAGTCAGGTCTCAGCGGCAATATCTACATCCCACAAGACCAGTAACGACATTCCTCCTCATGCCAGCAGGACACGGACGCAACACTACCAATCGAGGCAACGGCAAAGTCCCCAGTTCCAAGACTCTACGGTTCACAGACAACCTAGAGCCAACCGCGACACAATAGAAAACGGAGAAAGTCGATCCCGACACCGTGGATAACGGAAAAAGTCGATCCCGACACCGTAGAAAACGGAGAAAGTTGATCCCGACACCGTAGAAAATGGAGGAAGTCAACCCTCACACCGTAGAAAACGGAGAAAGTATCCCGACACCATAGAAAATGGAGAAAGTCAACCCGAAAACCGTAGAAAACGGAGAAAGTCGATCCCGACACCGTAGAAAACGGAAAGTCGATCCCGACACCGTAGAAAACGGAGAAAGTCGATCCCGACACTGTAGAAAACGGAGAAAGTCAACCACCGACACCGTAGAAAACGGAGAAAGTCAACCCCGACACCGTAGAAAACAGAGAAAGTCGATCCCGACACCGTAGAAAACGGAGAAAGTCAACCACGACACCGTAGAAAACGGAGAAAGTCAATCCCAACACCGTAGAAAACGGAGAAAGTCGATCCCGACACCGTAGAAAACGGAGGAAGTCAACCATGACACCGTAGAAAATGGAGGAAGTCAACCATGACACCGTAGAAAACGGAGAAAGTCGACCATGACACCGTAGAAAACGGAGAAAGTCGATCCCGACACGGAGAAAGTCAACTCGGACACCGTAGAAAACGGAGAAAGTCGATCCCGACACCGTAGAAAACGGAGAAAGTCAACCACCGACACCGTAGAAAATGGAGAAAGTCAATCCCGACATCGTAGAAAATGGAGAAAGTCAACCACTGACACCGTAGAAAACGGAGAAATTCGATCCCAACCACCGACACCGTAGAAAACGGAGAAAGTCGATCCCGACACCGTAGAAAACGGAGAAAGTCAATCCCGACACCGTAGAAAACAGAGAAAGTCGATCCCGACACCGTAGAAAACGGAGAAAGTCAACCTAGACACCACAGAAAGTGGAGCAAGTCAACCCAGACATCGCAGAAAGCGGAGCAAGTGAACCCAGACACCGCAGAAAGCGGAGCAAGTCAACCCTTGACCTCCCCGTCGGAGCAATGCTTCGATTCAGAAACAAGTCAACTCACCAACCACTTACGAGTTCTCTCGACTTGTAAGGGATAAAATTCTCTTGTGAGATCCTTACGACTCTCAAGAAAAAACATACTTAGGAATCCTCACGATTCTTAAGGAGAAAATACACCTACGAGATCCTCACGACTCGTAGGGAGAAAAGTCTTTATGAGACCCCCACGGCTCATAAAGTTGGAAAGTCTTAGGCAACAGATCCTAACCCTATTTCCTAAGCCATCGGTACCCTATATCTACATGCCACATTTGCTAAAATCATATGCCAACAACACAGCAGAGAAAAGAAAGCGATAGTCGGAGATAAAAAAAATGTGTCCTTTATTCATGAATTCAATTGAATATGAGATACATCATATAAAATAAAAAAAATGAAATGAATACATGTTATTCATAAATTACAATCGACACAAAAACGACTATTGAGAAGGAGGCAATTTTAACAAATCAGCAAGCCGCTCTCACACTCCTCTCAGCTCCTTTTCATGATCAGCCGCCACGGCCAGCTCCGCTTCGACTCGGGCCCGTTGCTGCAAACAGGATGAAAGTTTCTCATCAATTTCCCGCTGAGCTGCCTCACGACTCTGTGCATCCCGCTCAGTGAGGTCAAGCTTCTGTCTCAGCGTTAGAACGTAAGAAATATATCGTAGGAGGCCCTCAAAGATAGCTTTCAGCTGTGCAGCATTCGCGTCAACCTGGGCGCACAGCCGGGCAGATTCGCCTGAAGCCTCCTCACGTTCCTTCCGTCTCAAGGTCGCCTCTTGTTCGAAATAGCGGAGGAAGGGAACGCTTTGCTCAACCCATGCAGCCCACTGGGAGTTCAAAGCCAACACTTCCAGAGCAGGACGCCTGAACTCAATCTCATACAGACAGGCTTCGATCATCCTATAGTAGTTAACCCAAGATTCGACGACGCCCTCGCTGTGGAAGTTCACGAGCATCGCCAACATGAGATTAATCTCGGCAGCAAAATCTGCAGCAGATGCGAAAGCCTCGGCGTCAAGATCCTCGACGAACTCGCTTAACATTCGCAGGCTATTCGCAGCACCCCTGGAAGATGGACGTTTAGCAAAGGGCCCTGCCGACATTGGGATTCGAGACTCGAAGAGAGCTGGAGTCGGTGCGATTGCTGCAAAACAAGTTATGGTCAAATGTCGGCTCAAGAGATAAAGAAAATGCACGAGCGATGAAGTCTACTATACCGGCTGCGACAGGTGATAAAGTTGGGAGTACTGGAGGCGTGACTGTTCTCTCGTCCCCTCCTCTAATCTGTAACACTGCAATCAATTCAAAGAAGAATTAGCAACGACATGATTGCCCATAAAAAGAAAGGAAAGGATGTCAGTTAAAAAACTATACTCACCGACACCGGCAGGCAGGACGACTTCTGACTGGAAGGAGAAATGTGGATTCAGCACCTGATACAGGTGGTCAAAAAGGACTCCTACAAGGTTGTAACAATACGATGTCAGTACAAAGAGTATATTATCCACAATGAAACCGATAAGTCGCAAACATATACCTTCCAGCACTCCAGACGACATGGGATAAGGCAATGGAACAACAACCATCATGGCGGCGACCAGAGGCGCTTCAGATGGCGCAATCTCCGCATTCACTACACCTATAACCAAAACAAACAAAATGCCGTCAGACGGGGCTGAACGGGGTCGAAAGATAAAAAGAAAACATTGACCCAAGATCTACCTGATAGGTCGCCAACCGAAACCGCGACGAGAGCATCACTAAGCGCAGCAGCTTCTTTGCTCTCCTTAAGTGGAGTAGTTTCGGCGCCCGTGGCTTCGTCCCCTGATTCGAGTAGGGCCGTCGTGACACTCGCCATGCCAGTCGATAGCAGGGAACCGTAAGAGGAAAGAGCGGCGGTTTGGGCAGTCCCGGACTCCTGAGAGAGAGTAGCCGTTTTGGGCTCTGTGGTCGCCGTCTTCTCACCTGCCGCCTCATCGCCAATGCTTGGCCCTGCAAGATATAGTATATCAGAATTTGCGGATCGAGTAAAAATGAAAAGACCGGGCATTACATTACCTGGCGATGGATTCTCAGTTACCTCCCGAGCCGCGCGCACGACCTGTCTATGAGCGGTAGACAGGGCAGCTGGAGCATCCTCTGGAGGAATAGCGACAAATGGGGTGGTGCTTGAACCTGCACCCATAGCCAAGCTGACATCACGTTCCCTCGCCGCACGCTTTCTACGCTTCTTGTCGGCCTTGGCAGTGAGAAGTGATCTCCTCAAGACCTTCGTCAAAGGGACGTCATCGTCCGAACCAGGAGCTGCTCTGCAGCCGTTACGGCGTCCGTCATCAGTTGTTTAAGTGAAGCCTCTTGAGACAATACTGGGGGAGCTGGGGCCTCAGCAGTCGGCTCTGGAAGCGTCGCCGCATCACCACACGGGATCGGAACCGCACTCGAGATAACCTGAGTCGAGGTAGTCCCTGCAATAAGATGAAAAGGAAGGGTTAAACCACGAATAAAGAAAAAGGGAATGAAGACACAACAAGCCGAAATATACCAAGGCCCAAGGAAGCGTGAAGCCTCTCTTCCTCTTCGAAAGTCTTGAGGGAAGCCGTGAGATCCTCTTCGGCGGAGATACCTGTTAAAGAAGAAAGCGTCAGTCAAAGTATAATAATTAAGAATTATATATATATATATATATATATATATATATAACCACGGAAAGATACGACTGAAGTCTACCTGACTGTGTAATGGTGATCAGTGTTGCTTCATCGCGAGCCAGTTGCTCGGAAACCGCGATGGCAGCCTCTAGATTGGTATCATCTGGCGCAATGAATAAACCTTCATTGGTCCCGTATTCGCTCAAGCCCTCACTGTATGGAGCATGAGGCTCCTGGCCGAATGCAACGTCCGCAGAAAATAGCGACTTCTTCTTCTTCTGTGAGTGGATGCCGGCAGCCGGCAACAGGAGCTTGAGCTTGACGGGCAACTTTGGGCGGCGAGTCCCGATCTCTGTACCCACACCAGACTCGGAAGATGCTACAGCTACCACTTCTACAGGCACATGGGGTGGGGGCATCTCAGGCCTAACGCACGGGACCACCACCGCAACGGCTCCACTCAAGGAAGGATGAGCGATGGTCCGTTGCTTCAAGAGAACAGCTGGATTACCAGCCCGGACAGCACCCTTGCGATCAAGCAATAATCGCTTTTCTTCCCTGATAACAGCACCGATCGTGTGTTGGTACCATGCCACGTACACGTTCAGGATCTTCGGGACGCAGCTCGGCTCACTGATAAAGAAGTTAGACCCGGTGTTAAGCCGCATGAAATGGTGTAGCGCATTACGGATACCTCTTCCGTGACAGCCGACTCAGCTAGGAAGGCCTCAAGCGGGACACCCTGATTATAGCTTGATTGTTGAGCAAAGCGGTGCGGGTTGTATCTCATGAACAACGCCACATCGTTCTGCCTAAACACTAAAAAGCCCGGCCTGATTGAATATAATTGAAGAATTTCCCGAGCTTTCAAGGTAGAAACCCCATCTTTGAAGGTGTCCTGCAGTGGCTGCACCGTCTTAACGGATTCCTTGCCGATAGTCATGACCTTATCGACGAAGGTCATTCTATCCACGACCGTACGCAAGCGAAGAATCAGACCCCGAGCCTCTCGCTGAGTCGGTTCCAAAACGGAAGCATCAACTAGCCGCATAACCCGAGGAAAGTTATAACTTTCGTAGAAACGGGGCCGCTTGTGGACTCCAAAAGCGCCGAGCACATGCATCTCGAGCCACGAAGTGAAATAATGCATCTGGAATTTTACGGGCTGCACCCCCGGTTGAGTGGTGTCTGCTGCCAAGCTAAGGCCATGATACAAGTAAGCCAGCCCAGCAATCCCAACGGCAACCTGTGTCCCTTCTACCATTCGGTGAGCCGGATAGAAAACGGACGGCCTCATGTAGCGAGGGTGCATGGGGAGCGCAAACCAGCTTAACCATAAACCAAGGAACCCTAAAAAGAACTTCGTCGATGTCTTGAGCGGCGAGTTCTGCAAAGGGGACGACCGCGGCGTTTGGGAGGAAGAAACTCTTTTGATCTGCTTCCGCTGTCGGCCGGCTATCCAAGCCAAAACTGAAAGGATCGTCGAGCTTGGCAAACTTCGCACCTTATTTCGACAAGACTTCCAGGCGAAGAAAACGGGTGATAAAATCTGTAAAGCTGAGCCCGTGGCTTCCGGATTCAAGAAACTGGCTCTCGTAAATATTTAACACCTTGATCAATCTTGGGAATCGGTGCTGAATGGTATTCTCTAGGGTCAGACCCATCACTACTGATCGAGTGGCGAAAACGTACTCGTCAGGGGGTAATATCTCCTCATAATGTTCCCCTCTGACAGGCAAGTCGGAGATCTCCGTGAACTCCTCTAAAGAGATTGAAACTTCCCGATCTAATAGAAGGAAGGTGTGAGTTGGAACGTTCCATTGTTCCAAAAAAGTTTTGACCCACCATACAGGGGACGTGGAATACTGGAAGAGGGACACATAAATCGCGGGGTACAACCCGAGCTTCAGCAGCTGCGATTTCTTGGCCGATAAAATATACCGGGCCCATTGCAAATATCCAGCTGGATGGCGAGGAGTCAAGCTTATCATGTACGGCTGTCCCCAAGGGCGTGACTCGCCTTGACATATACGCCGCCCCAGAGTATCCAAAGCCATCGGTGGCTGTACGGGTATCGCGGCCATAGAGGCTGAAGGCAACCCTCCGAAGTCCAGCTGACTTCCTCTATGGCATAGTTCACTAAAGGTGAGTCGGCGTAATGGATCGCTGAAATGGGCTCCAAAAGTGCCGCGCAAGAAAATCTACGCCGACCCCTGATGATCTGATTGTACCACGTCCCCCATAAATGAAGAGATTTCTGCTCTGGGTCGTGATCTTTGATTAGTGCAAAAACTTCTCGGTCTACGGGCGTGTCAGGGAATGTGCTTTCCGAATGAACGAAGGGGAAAGAGGTGTCAAAAGACATAGTACCTGGGCGAAGAAGAACAAGAATTAGCTGTCAAGACTACAATTCAAATTCTGACACTTGGTACTTAAAATTTGTACCACACTGCAATGCAGTGGAAAGGGACCCACCAAATCAAGGTGATGGCTCATCATTAATGAGAAAGTCACTCATTAAGTAGGAAATCCTAAAAGGATTCTCATTTAATGAGAGGCCCCTCAGGCCGAGGAGTAAAACTCCCTTGAGAGCAGCGCTCTGCAAAAGAGAGTGACATCTGTCAACTCTAATGATGAAGGAAATAAAAATTCCCCCAAAAATCCTGAAGAGAAATGCTCTGTGAAGATGATGGAGTAATCCATCAAAACCCTAAAAAAGTAAAGCTTTTGCAGAGTAAAAAACTCCAAGATCTTCAAGATCTATGAACAAACTCTAAGAGTTCTTCATGGAAGATGAACAGATCTATGATCTGAAAAGAGCAAGGCTCTGTTAATGGGTAAAACCCTAAAACATTTTTTTAAATCTATGATCTGAGAAGAGCATGGCTCTGCTAATGGGTAAAACTCTAAAACATTTTAAGATCTACTATCTAAGAAGAGTAAAGCTCTGTTAATAAGTTCAATTCTTACCAAATTTGGGCAGAGTTTTGACTCTAAGAAATTTCTTAAGGCAAAGAGCTATGCTCTGAAGAGAGAATGAAATTCTCAGAAAACAAGAAAATAAGAAGATGAACAAACAGTCATCTCAAGGGACAAAGGCCCTATTTATAGGCACTGGAAGTCGGTTCAACTTCCAAGTTGATCCAATGGTGGAAAAGCTGCCATCGCTGCACTCACGTGTGAGCCACGTGAGCGCAAAGGTGGGGGGCATTTGTTTCCCCCAATCAGAGAGCAAAGCTCTATTTAAAATTTCAAAATTTGAAATTTGAAATGAGGCAGCGCCTCATAAGAGTGCTGGCGCCAAGAGCGCCAGCGCTAAGAGTCAAAGACTCTGAGGCAGCGCTCACGTGCAAAGCACGAGAGCGCTTGCGCCAAGAGCGCCAGCGTTAGGAGTCAAAGACTCTGAGGCAGCGCTCACGTGCAAAGCACGAGAGTGCTAGCACCAGCGCTAAAGACTCTGAGGCAGTGCCTCACGTGCAAAACACAAGAGCGCTAGCGCCAAGAGTCAAAGACTCTGAGGCAACGCCTCACGTGCAAAGCACGAGAGCGCTAGTGCTAGAAATAAACGTTCTCCACCCTTGGATCAAAGATCTAATGAAGTTGATTAAAAATCATCAAATTACCAGAATAAAATTCTGTTGAGGAAATACTCCTCAAATCTTTCCAAACAGGAAAGATTGTGCTCTGTAAATCAGAGCACCGTTGCATCAAAGAGCCAATAGTGATTAAAAATCACCAAGATACAGAATAAGTTCTGTATGGGAAAATATTTTCCCAATCTTGTTAAAAACAAGAAGATTGTGTTCTGTAAAGAGAAGCCCTAGGATCAAACATCCAATGGTGGGGAAACATCCCTAAATCAATCAGAGAATGATTTCCTTAACTGATTCAACAAATCAGCCTCCCCTATATAAAGGACCCAAGACTTCATGTCTTGCACGGAAGAAGCCCCCCCCATAAACTTCAAGTTCTCAGAAAAGAGACAAGAGCAAGCTCTAAGAAGAAGAACCTTCTTCAAGGTAAATAAAAAGAAGAGAGATCATAACATCTCCTCTACATTTGAGAGTTGAACTCTCACATTAGAAGAACTTAGTTCTTTTTCTATATCATAGATCTACAAGACCAAGCCTTTCACAAAAAACAGAAGAGATCAGAGCATCTCTTCATAAAAAGAAGAACCTAGTTCTTAGATCCATGAGACAAAGTCTCCCATAAAGAAAAACAAAAGAGATCATAATATCTCTTCATAAAGAAGAACTTAGATCCGTGAGACAAAGTCTCTTATGAACGAGAATTTAATTCTCAGAGCACAAAGTTAATCAGAACTACCAAAGAAGAGCCTTAGCGCTCCAATTTAAAAGAAGCGCCTTAGCGCTCTAAGTCTGGCGCTCAGCGCCCAGCGCTCCAAGCACTATTTTAAAAGAAACGCCTTAGCGCTCCAAGCTTGGCACTCAGCGCCCAGCGCTCCAAGCTCTATTCCATAAGAAGCACTTTAGCGCTCCAAGCCTGGCGATCAGTGCCAAGCGCTCCACGTGCTCCTTACGTGGGCACTATTTTATAAGAGCGCTCTGCATTCATTGACCGGCGTTCAGCGCCAAGCGCTCCACGTGCTCCTCATATGGGCGCTATTCTAAAAGAAGCGCTTTAGCGCTCCAGAGCTCCAAATCTGGCGCTCGGCGCCAAGCGCTCCACGTGCTCCCCACGTGGGCGCTATTTCAGAGGAAGCGCCTTAGCACTCCAAATCTAGCGCTCTGTACATAAAGCGCTCTGTACAGAAAAGCTCTGTACATAAAGCGCTCTGCGCCATAAAGAATGTTCAACACTCAATAAAAGACCAAAAGAAAGAGGGGTGTCAGAACCCAAATCAATGCTCAGTATTGTTGAATAAAAAGGGGCTGAGCCCAAACAAATGTTCAACATTTTGTTCAAAATGAGAGGACTGAGTCCAAACGAGTGTTCAAACACTTTATTCAGAACTGAATGGACTGAGCCCAAATTGGCCATAAGTCCCTAACTCAGACCAACCGAGCCCAGATGCTCACAATTTCCCTAATTGGTCTTAGTCTCAAATCTGACTACAGATATCCCAACCAACATTGGTTCAAGGGTACATCTCTTCATTCCTCTGATATGCGTCGTTGTAATTCTTCAACGTCTTCACAGAGGTGGCGGGTCCCGACAACCAGAAACTCTATAGACTACGACGTCTTTAAACTATGGATTATGATGTCCTTAAACTCCATGGACTATGATGTCCTTAAAATCCATGGACTATGATGTCCTTAAACATATGGACCACAACGTCCCTCAACTAAGATGATAGAGTCCAAATACTCTTTCGTCGGATCTAAATGATCCTAAAATCCTGTTGAGTAGATCTTAGTCTAAAATTAGACTAATGTATCCTCAACAAACGTTTTAGTTGACCTTAGTCTAAAACAAGACTAACGGTCCTTAAACCAACCCAAACCCAAATCTAAGAAAATACGGATTTGGACTAATCCACGTCCTAAGGGCGACAACACAAATTAGTCTCCATATACAATCCACAGGCAACCAAAAATAAAACAAACACACACGACATGAAGTGACCATCTGGAGAAAGAGAAAATGGTTACCGCTATGCAGTAGCGTAATTAACTGCAGGGGCTTGTGCCTGCAGGGAAGAGCGTCCCAACAATCAAAAACCCCTTACAATGATGGGGAATCTGACGAAGTCTGCTACAACGGCCGCACCCGTCTAAACCTCTGATACACGGTGCCATAAATCAATTTGGTATCTTTGGAGAGGTGGACGAATAAAACCAAATAGCATCTGCCCTCAAAATTCAGGCCGGACGTCCCAATGTCTCGGTCGCGTCTTTCGGCAGAGAACATAGATCTTAGTCTAAAATTAGACTAACGTATCCTCAACAAACATTTAAGTTGATCTTAATCCCAAACGAGATTAACGATCCTTAAATCAAACCAAACCCAAATCTAAGAAAATACGGATTTGGACTAATCCACGCTCTACGGGCGACAACCCAAATTAGTCTCCGTATACAATCCATGGGCAACCAAAAATAAAACAAACATACACGACACGAAGTGAACATATGGAGCAGGAGAAAGTGGTTATCACTAAGCGGTAACGTAATTAACTGCAGGGGTTTGCGCCTGCAAGGAAGAGCGTCTCCACAATCAAAAAACCCTCACAACGAGGGAGAATCTGACAAAATCCGCTACAACGGCCGCTTCCGTCTAAACCTCCGATACACAGTGCCATAAATCAACTTGGCATCTTCGGAGAGGTGGACGGATAAACCCAAATAGCATCTGCCCCTAAATTCAGGCAAGACGTTCTGTCTTCCCAGTTTTCGGCGGTAAACAAGCCCTCTGGAAGCTGAAGAATGGGCTCAGAGGATTGAGGATGACCTGGTAGCGGCACAAGTGCCAGAGATCGCTTGGGTTCGAGTTGTGATCGCACGCTTTTGGCGTGTCGGATGTTCAAAGAATTTAAGTGTAACCGCGATCAGGACGGTGTCGCTTTGCAGCTAGCCGGTTGAGCACGGGTCGGTCCACAGGGAGATGGTGGTACTTTACCTTCTTGTCTTAGACGAGTCAATTAAAGAATCTGTATGAGTTTGTTCTAACCTAGGTGTTTATCTGCAAGTATAAAGTTGTTAAGAAAAGATACGAGATTATAAGCTAAAGAAATCCGTACTCAAAACCTTTGAGCCGAGTCTTGACCAATTGAAGCTAAGTAATTGGCAACAACGTGGATTAGGGGATTTAAGCGCGGTATTCGTGGAATCCGGCTTATTTACCCTTGTCCTTCCGTTCTTGTCTCTTGCTTTCGCCTCCGGCCAAACCGAACGCAACCGGTCGCGGTTAGGAATCACCGTTACCTTGTCAGGGTACGGTGCCTAACGGAGCGCTTGCGTATGGTTTGGGCGAAGTTCAAATGGAAAATAACGGGAAAAGGAATTGGCAAAGAAATGTTAACTTATAATACCATATTTTATCTTAACAACAATAATTACATACATTCACAAAAGAGAACCAAAAAGAGAGGACAAAAAGAAAAGAACAAAGAAAAGAAAAGATATAAGTAATTAAAGTACAAGGAATAAAATTGCAAGTAAGTAAAGTAAGAATGAAAAATGCAAGTAATAAATAAGCAAATAAAAAGAACACGGAAGTAGAACCCAAGCCAAGCATGTGATCAATAGCCAACCCTTAAACTTGCAAGCTCAATGAAGAGGTTGCAAGATCAAGGGAAGGGTAGAGAACGCATGTGAAGTGAAGTGCTAGTCCCGTGAGAAAATACGATCCTTGAGATCAATAACTAACCCTTAACCATTCAAGCTCAATGAAGAGGTTGAATGAGCAAGAGAAAGCAAGAATCTCAAGGGGGAGCAAACTAACAAGAAAGATAAAAAAAACCCTCATCTTCATTAACATCCACTCAAAACCTCTCACTACAATTTCATGGAGGAAGAATGAAGAAGAAGAAGAAAGAAGAACAAAACTACAAAAAAAGAAGAACAAAGAAAGCTCTCTTGGTTAAGCTCAAGTCTGCTGTATTTATAGGCAGGAGAATGGAGTTCTAGGGCAACCACCAGACCACATGGGAAATACCCAAACAGCCCCCAAAAACCCACAGAGTGCGGCGCTAGTACGGCCGCGAATCCGCGGCCTGGACCCCACTTTGGCCGCGGATCCGCGGCCTTCTGGTCGAGTTGGACACTGGTCTTTTTGGTGGTACCCTTGTTCTGTTTTGTCTGCTGTTTGGTATGGTTCTTTTCTCAGAATCTCTTCACAATATTTCCAGAATTCTAGTACAACAAAAAGGTGATGTGATGTGGATCTTTTGCCATGATTGTCTCGAGCTCCGCGTAGATTTCTCGGATCTTGTGCTGCCATTGAGCCTTGTGCATGAAAATGACATTGATTTGCCATTTTGTCTTCTTAAACCGGTATATGGCAACACACGGATAGAGAGCGGAGACCGTGTTTATCAGTTGTTGGCAGTAATCCGGAATTTGTCGTACTTTTCATGGATATTCACTGTTCAGAGCCGAGAACCTGTATTCTGCAATTATGTAGCAAACACTGATCAAAAGCACCTACCTATAAACAAACGAGCGTAAGAATGGGCGATATAAAATGCAGTATTTTGGTATGAACAAATACCCCCAAACTTAACTTTTGCTCGTCCCCAGCAAAACCAATTATTCACAAAAAATAAAATCCTAACCGCACTTTCGCAGGGAACGCGATTGCATTGAGCGCGTGCAACAAGCCGTTAAACCTCTAGGTGTCCCTAGTAGGAGGAGTGTTGTCTCCTGAGGGTTTTCAGCGAATACTACCCACAAAATCCAGTCAAGCTAGTTTTGTAAAATAACTAAGATTCAAACCCTAAAGTTTTGTTTCAGAAAATAACAATTCTATAATCCTAAGTCTAGACTATCGAACCTTTAGTTTTCACACCTCGCTTCTTATTTAACTACAGGTTTTATATGTCTTTACGTGCAGTGCAAATAGTGTCGTTAAGTTCCCGAAAGGTCGATTAAAGTCATCATGTCGCACAATAAAGCCCAGATAACAATTTTAAAAGGATCACATAAGTTTTATAAAGAGTTAAGAATTTTTCAAGTTTCGTTTTCCAGTAAAGTTTCAACTTCAGAATTTCTATCTTCCCTAACAGGAAACTAGGTCTTATTCTTCACTCCACATTTTTCTTGTTTTCATTTCATACACACCTCTGTGAACGTGCAATAGTCTTTATCATAGAGTAAAACCTTCATATCTCCGTTAAATTTTTTTTTATAAAAGTCTGTCTTTTATCAAGATTATTCTCACACAAAGAACCGTTAGGAATTTTAACTCGGAGAGAACACTTGCTTGACTTTGTTTTAAACTGGACTTTCTAGGCTTCTTAGCGAGCTTTGGTCCAATGCACCCAAACCAGTTGGTTTTAGGGTATTAGGTGTAGAAACACCCCAGCAGACTTAATTACTCAAGTTACCTAGGTCCAAAAACAAAAGACAGTTTTGTCGTGAAAATCAGATGATTTAACACGAACGGAGGTATAACCGGTAGTTCAAATATTTTTTTGGATAAAAGGCGTGTTTAGTGGGTTTGGTGTGTAATCATTCCAATCAAGTTTTAGATGGGTTATTTTTCAGACTTAGCTCCAATTACGGCATCAAGAACATTCCTTCATATTCGCTTTATTTCATAAACTATTCTTGACATTACTTATTTCAGAACAAACCTATTTGATCCTCAGAAAATCATTTATCTGTTTAAAAGTTTAAACATGAAAGACTTGTCATCTAATTCCTAAAATTCACGACACGTGTAGTGTGATGTAAAGACGTATATCAGCCATAGTTAACTTCAAAGGAGAGTTATCTTTCAGATTTTCAAAATCTAAACATAAGATTTAGTTATTCCTATTTTTTCAGACAAAAACCGTCGAAATGTTGAATCAGAGTTCTTCTTACTAGCTAAATTGACAAAAAAGTTTTTATGTTTTTAGAAATTTTTCTGATTTTTATGGATTTTTAATAAGGTATGCAAATGCAAAATATACAAATGAATGCGAAGGAGGAAAGCTTACCGAGCACACCCCCAAACTTAAACTTGACAGTGCCCTCACTGTCAGGCTATACCAAGAGGGTCAAAATTGCCGGCGCTTCTTAAAAAAAATTATAGACAAAACAAAAAGGAAAACAAAAATATATACAAAAAAAAATGTCCCCCCCAAACTTAAGTAAAACAGTGTTTCCACTGTTAAGCGTTGAAGTTCCGGATTAGGGGGGAAAGAACAGTATCAAGCTATACAAGGCCTTACACAGGCCAAAAGTTAATACCAACCATTCAAAGATTTTATCATGGTGAAGCATTGGTTGGGGAAAGAAGGTGAAGAGGTAAGAAATGGAGAATACGCGAGACCGTATGGGGAGAGAAGCGGGATACAGTCTCGGTATATGAGAGGAAGAAGAATGGCGGAAGGGAAAAAGAAGTGGAGTACGAACTTGAGGGTGCAAATGGAGTGAATAGATTAGCACAATTTGTGATGAGCGATGTGTAAACAGCGATTGTGCTAATCTGTTAACCCGTCGAGAAATGGGGTCAAATCCCTCAAGGTTCGTGAGAAACCATGGGTACGCCGAACCTGGTAAACCAGACATAGTAAATGAAAGTGAGACGGGTTCTTGCAAGGTCGGAACGATAGAAAGGATGGAGGGAAATGGTTGAGGAAGGGTATCGGTTAAGGGTTCAGGAGGGTGTACACAGTCAGTGGAAGGATTAGGATGAATTGGAAAATCCGACTCATCAATTAAAATTGTTTCATCCTCAGTGCTATCCTCAATATTCTCCTCAAAATTCAGCTTATCCATGCAATTTTCATCAAAATCAAGACGCATATGGGGTTCGGGAAAAACAGTTAATGACTCGGGATGATGATTTGAAGAGACAAACTCAGCCAAATCTACGGGTTCATCATCCAAAATATCCCTAGCGTCAATATCCTCAATCAAGTGAAAATCAAAATTCTCTGACACCTCATCAAAAGCATGGATATTAATCGATTCTGGTTCTAAGATATAGGTGTAGAGGTCAAAAGGATTAGGTATGGTTTCACTTGGAAGGGACCCTTCACAATCGGGCAAATCAAACACTACGAAGTCGCACAACTCATTCATCATTCTATCTTCAACTGATAATTCATTTGGGACACTTGATAGACTTTCAAAACAGGAGGTGTGGGATTCAATTTGGGATGGGTAGGTTTGATTTGGAAGGGGGTACATCTCATTCTCTCCACTCAAATTCACAGCCTGTCCTGCCGCCTCATCATACATTGAAAAAGTTGGAGCTAGTTGAAAACTAGCTACCGGGTCACTAGGTTGCATGAGGGCGGCCATGAACGCATTCAAATCCATCATCTGTTGGCTTGACGCTACCCTAAAATCTTCCAATGATTGTTCTAGACTAGACATAGGTTGTGAAGGGGTTTCAGTAAAAGATTCAAAGTTGTTTGGATACTGAAAACTCCCAAATGGCGGTTCTGATGCAATGTCTAGGGAAGGTGCAAAAGTAGGGTAGGATTGGTAGGAATTGAATGGCTGGACAGGAGCAGGATCAACATTTGGATAGGAAGGTGAATGGAATTGTTGATCCCAAGAATTTGAAGTGGTGAAAGGAGTGAAAGATCGGCTACGGGATTGTTCAATTCGTTCAGCGATGGACAAAGGACGGCTTGCAGAAGGAGTATCAACATAAGCGGGTGCGGGAGGTTGAAAAGGTTGATACAAAGTGGAATGAGGAGTGCAAGTGTTTGTCCTAGACGCTGCTATGCGATCTTTCAGTGAAACTTTGGGCATGGAGGGGTCGTTCGATGTTCGGCCAAAGCAAGAACCGTATGAAGTAATGTCTGGTTGTGGGTACCAAAGTTCGGCAAGAGTTTTGCGAGGTGGGGTACCCATGATATGAAGAGAGAAAGGGAGAAAGGCAGAGAAAAGGAGAGGAAAAAGAATGTGATAATTTTTTTTTTTTAATTTTTTTTAAATATTAACAAAAGAATGAAGTATACACACAAAAAGAATATGGACAAAAATAATCACGACACAAAAAATACCACACACCTAATCGTTCTAGGGTTAACCTAGGTCAACTAGACCTGCTCCAGAACTTGATTGTCGAAGTAAAACTGTGTCGAGAAACAGGCTCAAGATACACTGATCACGAGGCCAGGTAAGTGCAGAGATAAGGGGAGGTTTTCCAACGCTTTCGCGAAGTTCCTTAATTAAATAACCCTTTCTCTTTTGGCGGTTTCGCCGTTAACACTTTCCTAGACACCCCGTAAACAATATACCGTTAAGCAAGCTTCTAAATACAGTTAACTTCTCCTAGTGAGCGCGAAGTCCTTAAGGTTTAAAGTCTAGTTTCTTTTAAATTTGTGCGGGTAAACGTTATGCTCAAGTTCGTGATTTGTGGGCCACGGAAAAGGTGATGAAATCCTTTACCGTATGTTGTGGGGTTCGCTTGCCCTTAAGTCCGTATTAATGTATGCAATGCGCAATTCAAAAAATTCTTATAAAGAATTAAACAATCGATTTTTTAGTTTAAGCGCGGCGCTGCAACAAATACGGGTTAGTCAATTTTTAGCGTTTGCTGGCGAACTTGCAAAGAATCCTGCAAAAGAATAGTATATTGGAAGCGTCGGATTTGAGAAGAAGGTGTTAGTAAAGTACGTACCGTTTAAGTTTTGGGTTAGGAAACCCCCGTTGAATCAAATTCGGTAAGCTTGAAAAGTTCGCTTGCGCGGGTCAAACTACCCGGATCTTTGGCACTGTACTTCGTAATCACCTTAACCCACGCTTTGCTCCCCACAATCGCAGTTTGCAAACTTGCAAAAATCTGCACTCTTGCCCACAAAAATTATCAAAAAAAACAAAAAGATTTTTTTTTGTTTTTTTTTATATATACAAAAAGAATATTAACCCGAATAACAAGAAAGAAAATACGCTACCGTCTCCCCGGCAACGGCGCCATTTGATCGCACGCTTTTGGCGTGTCGGATGTTCAAAGAATTTAAGTGTAACCGCGATCAGGACGGTGTCGCTTTGCAGCTAGCCGGTTGAGCACGGGTCGGTCCACAGGAAGATGGTGGTACTTTACCTTCTTGTCTTAGACGAGTCAATTAAAGAATCTGTATGAGTTTGTTCTGACCTATGTGTTTATCTGCAAGTATAAAGTTGTTAAGAAAAGATACGAGATTATAAGCTAAAGAAATCCGTACTCAAAACCTTTGAGCCGAGTCTTGACTAATTGAAGCTAAGTAATTGGCAACAACGTGGATTAGGGGATTTAAGCGCGGTATTCGTGGAATCCGGCTTATTTACCCTTGTCCTTCCGTTCTTGTCTCTTGCTTTCGCCTCCGGCCAAACCGAACGCAACCGGTCGCGGTTAGGAATCACCGTTACCTTGTCAGGGTACGGTGTCTAACGGAGCGCTTGCGTATGGTTTGGGCGAAGTTCAAATGGAAAATAACGGGAAAAGGAATTGGCAAAGAAATGTTAACTTATAATACCGTATTTTATCTTAACAACAATAATTACATACATTCACAAAAGAGAACCAAAAAGAGAGGACAAAAAGAAAAGAACAAAGAAAAGAAAAGATACAAGTAATTAAAGTACAAGGAATAAAATTGCAAGTAAGTAAAGCAAGAATGAAAAATGCAAGTAATAAATAAGCAAATAAAAAGAACACGGAAGTAGAACCCAAGCCAAGCATGTGATCAATAGCCAACCCTTAAACTTGCAAGCTCAATGAAGAGGTTGCAAGATCAAGGGAAGGGTAGAGAATGCATGTGAAGTGAAGTGCTAGTCCCGTGAAAAAATACGACCCTTGAGATCAATAACTAACCCTTAACCATTCAAGCTCAATGAAGAGGTTGAATGAGCAAGAGAAAGCAAGAATCTCAAGGGGGAGCAAACTAACAAGAAAGATTAAAAAAAACCCTCATCTTCATTAACATCCACTCAAAAGCTCTCACTACAATTTCATGGAGGAAGAATGAAGAAGAAGAAGAAAGAAGAACAAAACTACAAAAAAAGAAGAACAAAGAAAGCTCCCTTGGTTAAGCTCAAGTCTGCTGTATTTATAGGCAGGAGAATGGAGTTCTAGGGCAACCACCAGACCACATGGGAAATACCCAAACAACCCCCAAAAACCCACAGAGTGCGGCGCTAGTACGGCCGCGGATCCGCGGCCTGGACCCCACTTTGGCCGCGGATCCGCGGCCTTCTGGTCGAGTTGGACACTGGTCTTTTTGGTGGTACCCTGGTTCTGTTTTGTCTGCTGTTTGGTATGGTTCTTTTCTCAGAATCTCTTCACAATATTTCCAGAATTCTAGTACAACAAAAAGGTGATGTGATGTGGATCTTTTGCCATGATTGTCTCGAGCTCCGCGTAGATTTCTCGGATCTTGTGCTGCCATTGAGCCTTGTGCATGAAAATGACATTGATTTGCCATTTTGTCTTCTTAAACCGGTATGTGGCAACACACGGATAGAGAGCGGAGACCGTGTTTATCAGTTGTTGGCAGTAATCCGGAATTTGTCGTACTTTTCATGGATATTCACTGTTCAGAGCCGAGAACCTGTATTCTGCAATTATGTATCAAACACTGATCAAAAGCACCTACCTATAAACAAACGAGCGTAAGAATGGGCGGTATAAAATGCAGTATTCTGGTATGAACAAGTTGCGAAGCTGCAACTCACCGACAATGCCCGAGTTTGGTGGAAGTCAGAAGAAAGCCGTCTTGACCAGCCTATCGAATGGAGGACTTTTCGCGATATGTTCGATGCGAAGTACTTCCCTGAGACTGCCCGATTTGACATGGAGCAGTAATTCATCCATCTACAACAGGGTTTGATGTGGACCAAATCTATAGATGAATATGATGTTGAGTTTACCATGCTCAGTAGGTAAGATATGTATTAATATTCTATATTCAAATATCACATACTACACAGCTAACACAAGACCTTAACAGGTTCGCGGCACATTTAATACTGACTGCTGAGATCAGGTCCCGACGATTTCAGCAAGGGTTGGATCCGGAAATCCAAGCTGCCTTAGCTACAGGGGATTTCCCAACTCACGAACTAGTCCTGAATGTTGCCCGTCGATATGAGGCAGTGGTGAAGATGAAGGGTAGACCCCAATCTGCCGGAGTGAAGCGCCAAACCACTCAGATGGTAGAATGAGCCTCTTTAAATCCACCTTTTGTGCCCAGGAGACCAGGAGTACCAAACAACCGGCCCGGCCTAGCCTTTTGCACCTACTGCAGGAGGGATGGATATTTAGCGAAAGATTGTCGGCATGCAAATCGCCTTTGCTTAGTCTGCAGCTCAACCACTCATGACATTGGGTCTTGTCCTCGTAGACACAACCCAAATGCTGCATCCAGACCATCAATTACTTACCAGCAGCGCCCAGCCATCCAAGCACCAGCTCCACGGCTCGCTCTCCCAGCTCCACTACCTCGTGGACCAGCTGCACCTCCTCCTCGTCAGTTCCATCAAGCTCAAAGGAACTTACTTCAAGAACAACGGAACGGACAGAGGAATGCTCCTCCAGTAAGGAGGAATGTACCGAGGCGACAGGCTTTCACAAGGACTGTGGAAGAAGCTGAAGCCACTGGCCAAGTCATTACTGGTAACCTTTCAATTTTCAAAGTTGTTCAATACTTGTTATATCCATATATTTTTTATACCTAAATCTATCCCACATAACTTAGGTATAATCTTAGTAGCCTCACTTCTTGTACTAGCACTCTTCGATACTGGAGCATCTCATTGCTTTATGTCGCAACGGTTCGTCCGAACTCATGCGATTCCGTCAAACCACTCATATCCAACTGGAATGTCAGTTCATGGAACGGCGTTCTAAAGGAAATAATGGGATACGACCTGTGTCCACTAGTCGTCTGCAGCAGAGAATTCTATGCTGACTTCAAAGTGCTGGACATACCGAATTTCAATGTCGTTTTGGGTATGGATTGGCTCGGAACATTCTATGCTACCATTGACTGTCGTAAAAGGAGGGTAGTATTCGAGATTCCAGAGCATCCGGTCTTTTATTTCAAAAGTGGAGACCGTACCCTGGTGCCAAGCACATACAAGGCAAAAATGAAGAAGGCAGTGATTGCAGCACTTCAAGCGGAGGAAGGATCGAAGCCAAAGATAGTTTGAGAGTTCGACGATGTATTTCCTGAAGACATATCAGGTTTGCCTCCCGATCGAGCTCTTGAATTCAACATTGATTTAGTACTTGGAGCACAACCGGTGATCAAAGCACCATATCGGTTAAGCCCTGAAGGTTTGAAGGAGGTCTGTAACACCCGAGCCTAATACTACTATTTTCTGTTACTGGTTGAGCATTAGGTAGTACTCATTTCACTTATCTTGCTTGTTTGGGTCTTACTGTAAAATTTTATCAGGAAAAGTCATTTCTGCATATAACAAATTTTAGCATCTAAAATGAAGTTAAAAATATCTATCTTGGCCTACTCGACACCCCTAGCCTTGTGGTAGCGTCCGTGCATCATATTCTCGTCCCGTTCGGTGAAACGGGCGAGTTTGGACGGCTACGCGCGCATACAGGCGTCCATCTTGGGGGTATGTTTTTTAATCATAAAACACTTAATTTTAAAATTTGGAACCCGCTTAAAATCCTATTATTTAAATTTCAAATTTTTGGACCCAACCCGGGCACGATTTGGAAATGTTTTGTTTAGCGCCAAAATCCCAAATTAATACAATCTTTAAAACCATCATATACTTCGTTATTATATATTCTTCACTGATTGAATCTTTTAAATCTTTAATATATATTTTTTCTTTAACCACTAACTTCTTCCTCTGGCCAATCACGAGGGCATATTTCCCCGTGGGCCCCATCGCACATCTTCCTCTCTCTTTCTCTGTCTCTCTGTCTCTAGCTTTCTCTATCTCTCTCTCTCTATCTTTCTCTATCTCTCTCTAACTCTCCTTCTCTCTCTCCCTTATATTTATATTTTTCCCTTTTCACTTTTTCATCCTTCACGAGAAACCCATCGCGAGAAACCCTTGGCTGAACCCTAGCCGCTTTCCCGTCGCTGCCGCAGCCCCGACGCCGGCGCCAACGTCACCATCGCCCTCACCTCCGCCTCCTCGCCTCAACCGACCCTTGTTTTCTCCCCCGCGCACCCTGCATGACTGCTGCGGCCACCTGCAGAATTCCCTGCAATCGCCTGCTCGCCGGCGGCCCTCGTCGTCGCCATTCGCGCCATCACCAGCGCCTTCCTCACCACCTACGCACTCCAGCACCCCGACCATCTCCTCTCCCTCTCCGTTCTCCTTTCCCTGCGCCAAAGTTCCATACCCGAGCCCTAACCCTAACCGCTGCAACCTCCTCGTCGGCGCCTCACCGCCGTCGATCTCATCGCCGTCACACCCTCTGCAACACCAGTAAGCTATCTCTTCTCTTCATCCTTCCATTCCATCTTCCTGTTTCTCCTTTGGCTGTGCACTAAATTCTGGAATTTTGTAGTCGTTGTTCGCCGGAATCCGGCCGTGCCGGTGACGTGTCCCGACGATCCAGCGGAGTACTCTGACCCGTGAGGTCCCTTGGTTCGTTGTTTGGGTTCAATCCGTGAACCGTGCGCTCGTCGCGAGTTTCCCCGTCGACGTTACGTTCCGTTTTTCCCGGTTCGCGACCCGTCGAGACAAGTACCCCTTGCTACATGCTATACAGTATATTTATATATGTATTGACACCCTAAACTTATAAAACTTAACTTGGTATAGTCGTTTCCCATTTGGTTACAATATGGCATTATATCATTTTACAGTTAACATAAAATTTACAGTTTGCCAATTTAACCCTAATAACCAAGTTTACCTGTTAATCACATTTTTACTGTTTAATAGACGGTAGCACTTACCCATGTAGTTCTATTACATTCGGACATTCGTATTCAAAGGCTTGATATAACTGTATTGCGTCAATACCTAAACTATTGCACCGCTAAGGGTGCTTAAACCAGTTAACATAATTAAACGGCTGCATTGTATTACTGCACTCTTGTGATTAAATGAAACATGCTTATTATTTAATCCATTGCTTATTTCATGTTGTTAAATACCCTGTTCGATTATATATCTATTTGTGAGCACACCCACGCTATTGTTATATCTGGACTTGACATTGTCACACATGGTATATATTGATACACCTGACATGGTACCGTATACCGTTGACTTGACCTGATGTACCATGACCCGACCTATTACCTAATCTCGTGCCTAATGCCAACAAACCTGACATGTAGTCCTCATGGACCGTTCCTGTTGTCTATCCAGACAAACCTGCTTGTACCTGATCCTGTGTTGGCATTAGTTCTTGATTACCGAATACCTGACTTGACTTGCACTTATAACTTGGGGGTATGGGGAAATCAAAGGTGAAACCTGACTTGTAACTCGACAGTTCACTACCTGTCCTGAGTGTACACATTCCTGTTTTGTGCCTAGCGGCATGTCTCGGTTTCAGCCGAGAATATTGTGGCCATGGTCCCGGGTATGTACGGGATACTATCGAGTGTACACATTCCTGTTTTGTGCCTAGCGGCATGTCTCGGCTGCAGCCGAGAATATTGTGGCCGTGGTCCCGGGTATGTACGGGATACTATTGAGTTACATCGACGATTCATCAATTGATTTCAAAGACTTTAGACTAGAAAACTTGATAGAACAGTTTAGTTATCCACCGCACACTACCCTGCACTGCTTGTTTCACATTATTGCTGTATTCATGTTTTATTTTGCATTGCCTATTACGCTGTTCATATTATATTTACTGGTTTACATGACGCGCTGACGTTTGGGTTTTGCATGGCCCAGATTCTGTACCACTGTCGCAGTCCGAGCAGGAGTACTTCAGCCAGCAGGCTGAGTTGTGAGTTCAGTAGTGGTTAGTTTTATTTCCTGCATTTATTTCCTGATGTGAGCCCGCATTATGGGACATACCTTTCAGTTATTGTATTGGATCATTTGCTTCCGCACTTATTTATTATTGACTCTTGTTATTCTGGATTATGGACATGTTTAAGATAGTTTTGTCTTATTCTTGATATCTCTACAGCCGTAATGTGACTTTGGATGGATACTTCCTACCCACAGGTAGCATGGTTGGCTATGTCACGTGCCCAATCTAGCGTACTCTGGGAAGCGGGGCGTGACATGGTTCTTTTGGTATCAGAGCCATAGGTTAGTTGGGTTGATTCTTTTTGTAATTGGGTATTGTACCCAATACACGAATCAGAATACCCGTGTTAGGAAACATGTCCTGCCACTTTGCCGTTTGCCATTCTTGAATCGCATTCTTCCTGATTATATCTTTTACGATGTGCAAACTTCCTTTGCATATCGACTCGAAAAACCTGATTTCTTGTTATCTCTAGGACTTAGGTGACTTGGGTAGAGTTAAGTAATTATGGCTATGATACCGCGGCATAGTTACAATGTTGTACTCTATTTAAGTATCTTGGAGTTCTAGCCTTGATATATATATTGAATCTATCATCATGCTAATGTTGGGTGTT
Organism: Agapanthus africanus; assembly: GCA_030015575.1. NCBI lineage: Eukaryota > Viridiplantae > Streptophyta > Magnoliopsida > Asparagales > Amaryllidaceae > Agapanthus > Agapanthus africanus. The sequence goes on along the minus strand of JASDDO010000026.1, from coordinate 47,291,069 downwards.
CTTGATTTCAGGAATATGGCAGATAAGAATTTGAAGACGTACCAGAGGCGTGTGGACGAAGCCGCCATGCTTGGAGTGATAAGGGGAATGCTGGAGAATCAAAAAAGACAGACCGAGCTGATCCAGCAGCAAGCAGATTCGTTTCAGGAAGGTTTGCAGATCGTTCAGCAGTCTGTAAACAACGTTGGAGCTAAACCAGTTGACCGAGTAGGGACCGTGGCAGATTTCAGACGTTTGGGTCCGTCTACATTCACTGGTTTGGAGGAGCCGTTTCCAGCCGAGCAGTGGCTAGTCGACACGGAGAACTTGCTGATTGCGGCACAGATTCCAGATGACAAAAGAGTTGACGTGGTACGCATTCAGTTAGTGGACTACGCCCGAGAGTGGTGGCTTGTGGAAGAGACCCGCTTGCCCAAGCCAATCAAGTGGGCGGATTTTTCTAAGAGTTTCCTGGAGAAGTTCTTCCCGCGGACTGCACGGGAGGAAATGGAAGAGAAGTTTATTGGGCTAAGGCAGAATGGAGCACCCGTGGACGTGCATGCAGCAGAGTGGACGAGACTCAGCAGATTCGCTGGACCTTTAGTCGCCAACGATGCAGACAGGGCACGAAGGTTCATGCGCAGCTTGGATGTGGACATCCAGAGGCAGATTGTCTCCCTGGGTTTGACCACTTTCTCACAGGTTCTTACGGCAGCTCGGGAACAACAGAGTTTATCTGGGATGAAAGGGAGCTTGCAGCAGACAGCAGTTGCGGCCAGGAAGCCAGCATTTGTACCTAACCGAGCTCATGGTCGCAAAGGTATTCCAGTGGACCGTCGAGGTGTAGCACCAATGAAGAAGCATGTGATCGTTGATCGAAGAAAGAGCATGAATTGTAACTACTGCAATTTACCTGGCCACATGCAAAAGGATTGTCGAAGGAGGCTGGGACTCTGTTTGGTTTGTGGAGCGGCAGATCACGCCGTTAATGCTTGTCCGTCGAAGCTTCGTACGAGAGATGATATTCAGAAGCCTCCACGGAGACCGTTCCAAGGGCAAAAACAGCTGACTCAAGGACCTAATCAGGCTCGAGCTTTTACCTTGACAGCTGAGGAAGCCAAGGCATCAGGAGAAGTGGTTTCAGGTATTCTACTCGTTCATGGTTTTCCCGCAGTGGCATTATTTGATTCTGGTGCATCCCACTGTTTTATGTCATCCAAATTTATAACTACACACTCGATTGCCTGCACGACCCTGTCTAGTTTCTGGGACATACACACTGGGAATGGGAAAATCATATCTAGTAGAGAGTGTAAAGATTGTACGGTTGTTGTATGCGGACGAGAACTCTTTGCAGATTTCTTGGTGATTGATACGGGCTGCTATGAAGTCGTCTTGGGAATGGATTTTCTTGGCACTTTCCACGCTCACATTGACTGTAGGGCAAAGAAAGTAATTTTCCAGATTCCTGGACATCCCGAGTTTACCTTCACTGGAGGAAGCAGTTCTGTCGGGCCAGTCGAGTTTAGGGCTAGGCCGACAAACAATATTCTTGCAGCAATGGAAGTTGATAATAGTGAAGAGCCGGCGGTTGTTCGCGATTTTATGGACGTATTTGAAGATATATCGGGTTTACCGCCGAAGCGAGACGTGGAGTTCGCAATTGATCTTATTCCTGGTGCATCGCCAGTATCTAAAGCGTATTATCCAATGGCACCGGTAGAGTTGGAAGAAGTTAAGAAACAGGTTGTTGAATTGCTTGAGAAGGGTTGGATTCGAAGCAGTAACTCGCCTTGGGGAGCTCCAGTTCTTCTAGTAAAGAAGAAAGATGGCACGAGAAGGATGTGCATCGACTATCGAGAATTAAACCGGGTGACTATTAAGAACAAGTACCCGATCCCTCGCATTGGAGAACTTTTTGAGCAGCTTAGTGGCGCGAGGGTATTCTCGAAGCTGGATTTGCGATCCGGATATCATCAGGTCCGAGTGAAAGCAGAAGATAGTTGCAAGACGGCGTTTCGAACTCGGTATGGACATTACGAGTACCTAGTGATGCCCTTCGGAGTAACGAATGCGCCGGCAATATTCATGGACTTGATGAACCGAATCTTCTCACCGTTCTTGGACCAGTTTATTGTGGTGTTCATTGATGATATTCTGGTTTACTCGAAGAGTTTTGAGGAGCATGCTGAGCATTTGAAGATCGCACAGCAAACGTTGAGACATGAGAAATTGTATGCGAAGATGAGTAAGTGCGAATTTTGGCTGGAGGAAGTGAAGTTTCTGAGGCATGTTGTGTCGGGCGATGGAATCGCCGTCGATCCCGAAAAGATTGCAGCAGTTCAAGATTGGCCGATTCCAAAGAATGTTGCTGAGATAGGAAGTTTCCTTGGATTAGACGGATACTGCAGGAGATTTGTGGAGAACTTTGCTCGTCTGACAGAGCCGTTGACCAAGCTTACGCGTAAGGAGGTACCTTTTGTATGGACAGATAAATGTGCGTTAGCTTTTGAAACATTGAAGCAGAAGTTGATAACCGCCCCTATTCTGACCATGCCAGACAATTCCGGAGGATTGGTGATTCACAGCGACGCATCTGGGAAAAAATTGGGATGTGTTTTGATGCAGCATGGGAAAGTTGTAGCATACGCATCGAGACAATTAAAGACCCATGAGAAGAATTATCCAACTCATGACTTGGAGCTTGCGGCTGTGATCTTCGCTTTGAAGATTTGGAGACACTACCTTTTGGGCGAGAGAGTCGAAGTTTTTATAGATCACAAGAGTTTGAAGTATGTGTTCACACAGAAGGAGCTTAACATGAGGCAGCGTAGATGGTTGGAGCTGATGGCTGACTACGATCTTGATCTTAAGTACCATCCGGGGAAGGTTAACGTCGTGTCGGATGCGCTTAGTCGGTTACCAGCAATTCAGGTGTTAACTACGCAGAAGGAGATCATTGCAGATTTTCGAAGATTTGACTTGGAGGTTGTGCTACCGCGTTCTATGGGATAGTTGATGCAGTTGCAAGTACAGTCGTCTTTAATTGAGAAAATTAAAGCAGCACAATCGCAGAATCCTAGACTGCAAAAGTTCCGAAAGCAAGTTGAGGCCGGACTACGAACAGATTTACTGGTCCATGAAGATGGTTCGTTGAGGTATGGTAGCCGTTTGTGTGTGCCAAAGGGAGATGTTCGTGAAGAGCTTATGAAGGAGGCACACAGTTCAGCTTACTCTGTACATCCAGGAGGCACCAAGATGTACCGAGATATTCGACAGCATTTCTGGTGGGAAGGCATGAAACGGGAGATTGCTCGCTTTGTGGCTAAGTGCTTGGTGTGTCAGCAAGTTAAGGCTGAACATCAACGGGTTTCTGGTTTATTGCAACCACTTCCGATTCCTTAGTGGAAGTGGGAACATATAACCATGGATTTCGTGACGGCTTTATCGCGGAGTCCAAAGAGCAACAATGCAGTATGGGTGATTGTTGATCGGTTGACCAAGGCAGCTCACTTTATTCCTTTCCGGGTTGGTCAATCAACAGAGACTTTGGCAGAACGGTACATGCAAGAGATTGTAAGATTGCATGGGGTACCGGTGAGTATCGTGTCCGATCGGGACACTCGGTTTTTATCACACTTTTGGCGGAGTTTACAGGAAAGTTTGGGGACTCGATTGAAGTTTAGCACAGCTTATCATCCTCAAACCGATGGTCAGTCGGAGAGAACGATCCAAACTCTTAAAGACATGTTGAGAGCATGCATGTTGGACTTCAAGGGTTCGTGGGAGGATCATCTACACTTGGTGGAGTTTTCTTACAACAACAGTTTTCAGGCAACTATCCAGATAGCTCCGTTTGAAGCGTTGTATGGTCGTAAATGCCGTTCACCTGTTTGTTGGGATGATGTCAGTGAACGAAGATTATTGGGACCAGATTTGGTGGTGCAGACAGTTGAGAAGGTTAACACAATCAGAAAGCATATGAAGGCAGCACAAGACCGACAGAAGAGTTGGGCAGATACGTCAAGAAGACCTCTAGAGTTCGCCGTGGGTGATATGGTATTCTTGAAGATATCACCGACTAGAGGGGTGATTAGTTTTGGGAGTCGAGGAAAGCTTAGTCCTCGATTCGTTGGACCCTTTGAGATATTGGAGCGTGTTGGAGAGGTAGCGTACCGTTTGGCGTTACCGCAGTCCTTGGCAGGTGTGCACGATATGTTTCACGTATCTCAATTACGAAGGTATGTTCGAGATGAAACACATGTTTTGGATCATTCGGAGTTAACAGTATGGGAAGACTTAACTTTTGAGGAGCGACCGGTTGAAATCATGGATAGAAGGGAAAAGGTTCTTAAGAACAAGGTTATTCCCCTTGTGCTTGTTTCTTGGGGTAATCGATCGCATGGAGAGTCCACTTAGGAACGAGAAGATGAGATCCGGAAGAAGTTTCCTCACCTTTTTCTGTAATTTCTATCTTTGTATTCTTGGAATTTCGAGGACGAAATTCTTTTGTAGTTGGGTATAATGTAACACCCGAGCCTAATAGTACTATTTTCTGTTACTGGTTGAGCATTAGGTAGTACTCATTTCACTTATCTTGCTTGTTTGGGTCTTACTGTAAAATTTTATCTGGAAAAGTCATTTCTGCATATAACAAATTTTAGCATCTAAAATGAAGTTAAAAATATCTATCTTGGCCTACTCGACACCCCTAGCCTTGTGGTAGCGTCCGTGCATCGTGTTCTCGTCCCGTTCGGTGAAACGGGCGAGTTTGGACGGCTACGCGCGCGTACAGGCGTCCATCTTGGGGGTATGCTTTTTAATCATAAAACACTTAATTTTAAAATTTGGAACCCGCTTAAAATCCTATTATTTAAATTTCGAATTTTTGGACCCAACCCGGGCACGATTTGGAAATGTTTTGTTTAGCGCCAAAATCCCAAATTAATATAATCTTTAAAACCATCATATACTTCGTTATTATATATTCTTCACTGATTGAATCTTTTAAATCTTTAATATATATTTTTTCTTTAACCACTAACTTCTTCTTCTGGCCAATCACGAGGGCATATTTCCCCGTGGGCCCCATCGCACATCTTCCTCTCTCTTTCTCTGTCTCTCTCTCTCTAGCTTTCTCTATCTCTCTCTCTCTCTATCTTTCTCTATCTCTCTCTAACTCTCCTTCTCTCTATCCCTTATATTTATATTTTTCCCTTTTCACTTTTTCATCCTTCACAAGAAACCCATCGCGAGAAACCCTTGGCTGAACCCTAGCCGCCTTCCCCGTCGCTGCCGCAGCCCCGACGCCGGCACCAACATCACCGTCGCCCTCACTTCCGCCTCCTCGCCTCAACCGACCCTTGTTTTCTCCCCCGCGTACCCTGCACGACTGCTGCGGCCACCTGCAGAATTCCCTGCAGTCGCCTGCTCGCCGGCGGCCCTCGTCGTCGCCATCCGCGCCATCACCAGCGCCTTCCTCACCACCTACGCACTCCAGCACCCCGACCATCTCCTCTCCCTCTCCGTTCTCCTTTCCCTGCGCCAAAGTTCCATACCCGAGCCCTAACCCTAACCGCTGCAACCTCCTCGTCGGCGCCTCACCGCCGTCGATCTCATCGCCGTCACACCCTCTGCAACACCAGTAAGCTATCGCTTCTCTTCAACCTTCCATTCCATCTTCCTGTTTCTCCTTTGGTTGTGCACTAAATTCTGGAATTTTGTAGACGCTGTTTGCCGGAATCCTGCCGTGCCGGTGACGTGTCCCAACGATCCAGTGGAGTACTCTGACCCGTGGGGTCCCTTGGTTCGTTGTTTGGGTTCAATCCGTGAACCGTGCGCTCGTCGCGAGTTTCCCCGTCGACGTTACGTTCCGTTTTTCCCGGTTCGCGACCCGTCGAGGCAAGTACCCCTTGCTACATGCTATACAGTATATTTATATATGTATTGACACCCTAAACTTATAAAACTTAACTTGGTATAGTCGTTTCCCATTTGGTTACAATATGGCATTATATCATTTTACAGTTAACATAAAATTTACAGTTTGCCAATTTAACCCTAATAACCAAGTTTACCTGTTAATCACATTTTTACTGTTTAATAGACGGTAGCACTTACCCATGTAGTTCTATTACATTCGGACATTCGTATTCAAAGGCTTGATATAACTGTATTGCGTCAATACCTAAACTATTGCACCGCTAAGGGTGCTTAAACCAGTTAACATAATTAAACGGCTGCATTGTATTACTGCACTCTTGTGATTAAATGAAACATGCTTATTATTTAATCCATTGCTTATTTCATGTTGTTAAATACCCTGTTCGATTATATATCTGTTTGTGAGCACACCCACGTTATTGTTATATCTGGACTTGACATTGTCACACATGGCATATATTGATACACCTGACATGGTACCATATACTGTTGACTTGACCTGATGTACCATGACCCGACCTGTTACCTGATCTCATGCCTAATGCCAACAAACCTGACATGTAGTCCTCATAGACCGTTCCTGTTGTCTATCCAGACAAACCTGTTTGTACCTGATCCTGTGTTGGCATTAGTTCTTGATTACCGAATACCTGACTTGACTTGCACTTATAACTTGGGGGTATGGGGAAATCAAAGGTGAAACCTGACTTGTAACTCGACAGTTCACTACCTGTCCTGAGTGTACACATTCTTGTTTTGTGCCTAGCGGCATGTCTCGGTTTCAGCCGAGAATATTGTGGCCGTGGTCCCGGGTATGTACGGGATACTATCGAGTGTACACATTCCTGTTTTGTGCCTAGCGGCATGTCTCGGCTGCAGCCGAGAATATTGTGGCCGTGGTCCCGGGTATGTACGGGATACTATTGAGTTACATCGACGATTCATCAATTGATTTCAAAGACTTTAGACTAGAAAACTTGATAGAACAGTTTAGTTACCTACCGCACACTACCCTGCACTGCTTGTTTCACATTATTGCTGTATTCATGTTTTATTTTGCATTGCCTATTACACTGTTCATATTATATTTACTGGTTTACATGACGCGCTGACGTTTGGGTTTTGCATGGCCCAGATTCTGTACCACTGTCGCAGTCCGAGCAGGAGTACTTCAGCCAGCAGGCTGAGTTGTGAGTTCAGTAGTGGTTAGTTTTATTTCCTGCATTTATTTCCTGATGTGAGCACGCATTATGGGACATACCTTTCAGTTATTGTATTGGATCGTTTGCTTCCGCACTTATTTATTATTGACTCTTGTTATTCTGGATTATGGACATGTTTTAGATAGTTTTGTCTTGTTCTTGATATCTCTACAGCCGTAATGTGACTGTGGATGGATACTTCCTACCCACAGGTAGCATGGTTGGCTATGTCATGTGCCCAATCTAGCGTACTCTGGGAAGCGGGGCGTGACATGGTCCGTACTCAGTTCGACGAATTATTGGCGGAAGGATGGATTCGTCCCTGCACTTCAAGTTGGGGATCTCTAGTTCTACTTGTGAAGAAGAAGGAAGGTTATCATCAGGTGAAGATCAAAGAATCTTTGTTCGGGTTATCATCAGGTGAAGGTCTTGCGTTTTCTCCAAGTTAGATCTTTGTTCGAGTTATCATCAGATGAAGGTCAAAGAATCTGATATCCATAAAACGGTATTCAGAACCCGCAATGGACATTACGAATTTCTTGTGATGCCATTTGGAGTGACCAACGCACCAGCTATATTCATGAACCAAATGAATCAAGTTTTCCGAGAGTACCTAGACATGTTTGTTGTCATCTTCATCGACGGCATCCTGGTGTATTCTAAGAGTCGGAAAGAACATGCCAAACACCTACGAATTGTCCTAGAGACTTTACGACAGTATCAACTCTATGCCAAGTACAATAAGTGCGGGTTTTGGCTAGATCAAGTTGGTTTCCTCGGACATATTGTGTCAGGCGATGGAATCTCTGTAGATCCAGCTAAAGTATCAGCAGTAAGAGAATGGCCGACACCGAAGTCAGTGAAGGGCGTTTGAAATTTCTTGGGATTAGCAGGATATTACAGAAGATTTATTGAAGGATTTTCGAAGATTGCAACACCCCTGACTAAGCTCACACGTAAAGATAAAGAATTCGTGTGGTTAGAAGCATGCGAACAAGCTTTCGTAGAACTCAAGTCAAGATTGACATCAGCGCCTATTCTCGTTATACCGGACCAATCTGGAAGTTTTGAAGTGCATTGCGATGCATCGGTAAGGGATTAGGATGTGTTCTACATCAGCACGATAAAGTCGTAGCTTATGCATCAAAACGGCTAAATATTCATGAGCGCAACTATCCGATGCATGATTTGGAGTTGGCGGCCGTAATCTTTACACTCAAGATTTGGCGCCATTATTTTCTTGGTGAATGAGTGGACATATACATAGATCACAAAAGTCTGAAATATGTATATACTCAGAAAGAGTTGAATATGCGGCAGAGAAAATGGTTAGAACTTATGGCGGACTTCGACATCAACCTACAATATCATTCAGGGAAGGTGAATGTAGTACCTGATGCACTTAGTCGCCAACCATTAGTACTGAACCTCACCGCATAGTGGAAGCTTCAACAAGATTTACATCAAATGGAGATTGAAGTGGTCATGCCAGGTAACGCTTCAAGTTTGATGAACTTATAAGTTCAATCTACCATTGTCAATCAGATCAAAGCAGCTCAAGCAAGTGATTCTAAGTTGTAAAAGATCAGAGAACAAGTAGAAATTGGACTACGAACAGACTTTATCATCCATGAAGACGGATCTTTGAGATACGGCAGTAGAGTGTGTGTACCAAAAGGTTCTATGCGAAAAGAGTTGATGAAAGAAGCTCACAGCTCTCCTTATTCAGTACACTCTGGAGGTACAAAGATATACAAAGATCTGTGTCAAAATTACTAGTGGCATGGAATGAAGCGTGAAGTAGCCAGAAGCGTCGCTAAATGCTTGGTGTGTCAGCAAGTAAAAGTTGAACATCACAGGACTGCTGATTTACTTCAACCGTTACCTATCCCAGAATGGAAGTGGCAACACACCACTATGGATTTCGTGACTGCACTTCCTCGCAGCACGAAGGGTAACGATGCGGTATGGGTAATTGTGGATCGACTCACAAAGTCGGCTCACTTCATCCTTTTTCCGAGTTGGCCAATTTACCGAGACATTAGCAAAGAAGTACATGGAGGTAAGAATCTAAGTAAGATTTAAATCCTCAATATGTACTATCTCTGATACCCATGAAATCATGCATGAAATCGTGAGATTACATGGTGTACCGGTTTGCATAGTCTCCGATTGTGACACCAGATTTCGATCGCAATTTTAGCAGAGTCTGCAAGCTAGCTTGGGAACAAGTCTGAACTTCAGCACAACTTACCATCCACAAACAGATGGACAGTCTGAGCGAACTATTCAGATCTTAGAAGATATGCTAAGAGCATGTATGCTAGACTTCGGAAGATCGTGGGAAGATCACCTACATCTTGTGGAGTTTGTGTACAGTAACAACTACCAAGAAAGTATAGGAATGGCACCATTTGCAGCTCTATATGGAAGGAAGTGTCGATCGCCATTAAGTTGGGACGACATCGGAGATAGAGAACTCCTTGGACCTGAGATGATAATAGCAACAGTGGATATAGTTCGCACTATCAGGGAAAGAATGCGCATAGCCCAAGATCGACAGAAGCACTGGGTGGATGCAAAGCGCCGTCACTTGGAGTTCCAACCGAGAAATCATGTATTTTGAAGATATCTCCCATGGAGTGATTCGTTTTGGAAGACGGGGTAAGAACAGTCCAAGGTATATTGGACCGTTCGACATACTCGAACGAGTCGGTGAAGTAGGTTATCGCTTGGCACTTCCACCTTCATTGGAAGGAGTGCACAATGTGTTCCACATATCTAAAATCAAAAGGTATGTGAGTGACCCCAGCCATATTCTTGATCACTCCGAGCTTACTGTACAACCATATTTATCCTGTGAGCAACAACCTGTTGAAATCCTGGATAAAAAGGTGAAGTCGCTTCGGAACAAGGAAGTAAACTTAGTTCGAGTGATGTGGAGAAAAGACACATCAGGAAAATCAACGTGGGAAAGAGAGGACGACATGCGTGCAAGATATCCTCAATTGTTTGTAAATTAGTCCTTAAAATAATTGTAAATTTCGAGAACGAAATTTTTGTAAGGAGGGTAGAATGTAACATCTCTGTTTTCAATGTACAGAAATTTGTTTAAAAATTAATGTACAAATAGAGTATTTGCAATCATGTGTATGCTATAAGTATTTGAATTGCTTTTGAACAGCAAGAAAGCACTTGTAGCTCATTGGTAAAGCCTTACACTGTTGTGACGTAGCCCCTGTGTTCGAATCACCCTAACATTGTTAATTTTTCTTTTAAATTTTTAAAAGCTCAAAAGTTTTCATGTGCACTGCATGTAAAATGAAAATTTACACAGCAAATAAACATGTGCACTGAGGTATATAAAGCGACCGGGACATATGGCGAAGATCCCAACTCCTCTCACCGATTTTGGACCGGCGAGATTGAGCCAACGGACGACACCTTCAGGCCCCCCGTAGGGGATGCTCCCCAATTTTTAACTCTACACCCCTTGGACTCCCCCCACAACTCCTTTGCTGTTTGATTTCTCTGCACATTTCCAGAGAATTAAAATTGGGCATTAATCCACATTTTAATTCTATTCTTCATTACCATAAACCCTAATTTTCCCTATAAATGCCACACCACATTTCACTTCTCCTCATTCAGAATTTCATTGCAAAAACTCTCTAAAAATTCAAAGTCCCAAGTTGTACAAGTGGAGTTAGCAAGAGGCGAAGTTCCGACGACGTTTCGGGGAGATTCCGGCGACGAAACGACGCTCCGACGGTTCTGAGAGCTTCCTCCTTATCCCCTATTTCTTTATAGCCAGTAAGTCCCCACTCACCTCCTCCATCTCTATTCTAAAATAATCTATTTTGAAAACTCGTTGGAAGCGGAGTTATTCCGACTTCCGATTCGTTTTTCTTTAAAAACTCCATTTTTCTTAAATAATAAAATACCATATTCTCTCATAACGTTTAACAAACATAAATAAACACATTAGAACATGTTTCATCTCAAAATAATTCATTTTGAAATTTCTATTTCACTTTTACAGTAAAATACCATCATGTTACATACAACTTATCATTGTTCAATTTAACCGTATTACCTTTAGATAACTTACGAGGTAATGAACTACCTCATCACAACACACATTTTTTACATAGCACGATGAATTTTGGGATTCTAGTTTATGGGAAAATAGGATTTTACGAATAAATACCTTAAACATTCAAAAACCGTTTTCTTTAAAAAAGTGTGTTATTTAATTCCGTGCAAATACGCCTCTACAACCTATTTTGGGGAACCCCGATCGGGATGGTGCGGGTTATTGCACATCCTCGGGCTTAATAGAGCGATATGCAGACCTCCGCGAGGAGCATTCGATCTCGATGGAATTTTTGATGCAATTTTTAAGAAAATGATATTTCTACAAAATAAATAAAATTTATTTTTATTAAATATATATATATATATGCATATATATATATATATATATATTTATATGAATATTATTAAAATATCTATTTTAAAATATATTATATAAATATTTTATGTTTTCTAAATTAAAGGAATCACAATTTCATGAAACTACCAGTACAATTCAATACATATTCCAATATTTCATTAAAATACCATATACAATAAAAACTAGGTTCTACTCACTAGAAAATTTCACTTTTATAAAATATATATCTATGAAAACCCTAAAGATGATAATGAAATACTTGAGGTGTATTTTGAAAATATATCAAACTATTTTTACATAAAAACCCCTCAAGTTATATTAAATTACAATAAGGACCCTAGTAAATATAGGTTTAAGCGGGACCAGTTCTCTTGAGCCTCAGGGAACCGGAGAATGTGGGTGCTTTCCTATCTAAGGTAGATAACCTAACAATGGTGTTATTAACACGGTAATTGTCTTTGAAAAAGACACAAATCCTGCCGTCCATATGCAGCAGTTATCGATAATATCAAAATTAATTCAGGACTTCAATTTTGTTTTAAAAGTCTGACTCAGTTCGAGTCACGGTCAATTATGAAATCAATCTGACTTAAATATGATTCAAGTATAAACTGCAATTCAACATGAATCCGTCTATACCAAAATTCAATCTATAACAATCTGTCTCGACCGAACCAAACCATGGATATACTCTGTTTACATGTCTATCCATTATATCCATTCCATTTACCTGATATCATGGTTTCGGCAAGTCGTACAATCTATTACACAAAACAATACAATCAATACAAAAGACATTATGGGGTTTTAAAAGGGTAGATTGGTACGGAATGTCTTAGAAGTGGCACGAGACGGTCACTTTAATACGCCTAACCTGAATATCCATTGCCGTTGTACCGTGGCTGAACGGTTCCTTATGCTCCGTATACCTTAGTCTCCGGAATAGTGGGACTCCTCTCGTATACACTAGTATATTCTGTACCAAGCTACAAACAACTGGGAAAACATAATAAAAGATAACATTATACAGTTATATTCTCTTTTCTATCTATTCTACTTCTCTCTTTCTTTGGGACTTACCGAGCGATTGTTCGCTGACGACATTCCTTTTCTTCTTTCTTTGGAATGTTGTCAAGTGGATCGGACTCACTAGAGATCGAGCCCGGTACTGAGGACTTGGAGCAGTTTGCCACCGACCCAGAGCTGTAGGCACTTGTATATACTTTTTATTTCAGTTATGCCATTATTCAGGAATTGCTTTCTATTTCTATATTTACATTTAAGTTGTACTTGTGAAGAATTGTTAAATAAATAAAAGTTGTTGTTCATTTATATTCATGTCTCTTGTGTATATTTTACTTTATCTTGCTTAGTTACGCTTAGCGTGTTTACTTCTGAGTAAATACGTAGCGGGTCTCGTCGCGTCCCCTCCCCATACACCGGGAAGCAGGGCGTGACATCTAGCTTGCATCATAAGTAGTCATGGATATATATAGGTTATTACAGATAGACACATATGCATCTGAACATCAGCACTATTTACCGTGATCCCGATATCGTTTACAGTTTTACATTTGGTGTCCACTTAATACATATACACCACATGACTTGCCCTGATACACTACTTGACTTGATACTTGATCTTGTTACGAATGCTGACAATCTTGACTTGTTGTCCTGACGGACATAACCTATTGTCTATATAGACAAACATGTACCTGCTTGATCCTGTTTTGGCATTAGTTCCATATTATCAATACCTGACTTGAACACATAACCTTGGGGGTAAGGGAAAATCAATAATGAAACCCGATTTGTAACTCGACAGTTCGATGCTTATACTGATCAGTCTTTACGGGCTAGACCAGCCCCGGGATGATGCTGCCGACATCATTCATCTGTACATGTTACATGTTTACTGCCTAGCGGCATGTCTCGGATTCAGCTCGAGAATCTGGACCGTGTTCCCGGGCATGCACGGGATACCATTAGGTTACATCGACGATTCCATTAAATTGATTTCAAAAAATTTAGAGTAGATAACCCAGTAGCACAGTTTAGACTACTCATCGCACTTCACATACACATACACACCTCACTGTTATATTCATGCTGTTGATTTATATTCATGCCCGCATAACTGGTTACATCCTGGTTATTATTATTGTTTGATATTATGACGCACTGACGTCTGGGTTTTGCATGACCCAGTTCCTCTATCTCTATCGCAGGCTGAATAGGACTATTTTAGCCGTCAAGCCGAGCAGTGAGGATCGTGTTAGTGATATTTAGTTTAGTTTCTTTCCGCGACTATTTTATTTCTTGATGTGAGCCCATATTAGGACGTATTTTCCAGATGTTATTGTTTATTGGATTTATCATTTCCGATTATATATTTCTTGACTCTTTTATTCTGGCTGATGGACATGTATTATATAGTTTTATATTTTACTGTTCTTGATATCTTATAGACAGCCATAATGTGATTGTGGAGGGATGATTCCTATCCACAGGTAGCATGGTTGGCTCTGTCACGTGCCGTAGTTAGTACACTCTGGGAAGCGGGGCGTGACAGCTAAAGAGGGGAAAAGATCCCAAGTCGAATCGTCTAGCAAAAACAAAAGGACGAAGAAGCTCGTGCGGCCAGCTGAGTATATGGACAGCCGTACGAACTTACTGAAATATATTGACGCATTGGAAGAGTACCACCATAAAGCGCGAACGCCCGTAACGCTCGAAGAATTCCTACAGCACATCCTTAGAAGTAATGATAAAGGTGGGGGATTCAGCAGAGGAAGAAGAGGAACGGGTGGGAAGTTACTACATGATTTCGCATACGCGCTATATGGTTTCTCACTGGGAAGCGACGAGGAAGAGAACACGATCTCCCTCACTCTCAAAGCTGAGCACGAAGAAGACACACTGTCGACAAATGATGGGGCTACGCAGGGGGCATGATCAGCGCCCAATGCTCCAAGCCCCTCCCAAGAAGATTCAATTGAGAAGCTGCTGACGGAGGCTTTCCAAGCAGGCAAAAAGAATTGTCACGCCCCGCTTCCCGGTGTACGGCAAAAGGACGCGACGGGGCCCGCTACGTATTTACTCAAAAGTAAATACGCTAAGCGTAACTAAGCAATATAAAGTAAAGTACACAAGAGAAAGGAATGTAAATGAACATCAACTTTATTTATTAAACATTCTTTTACAGGTACAACTGAAATGTAAATACATGAGTATAAAGCGATGCCTAAACAATGGCATAACCGAAATGAAATAAATATGTACAAGTGCCTACAACTCTGGGTTAAATGGTATCTTCTCTAAATCTTCAGTGCTGGGCTCGATCTCCAATGGGTCCGAAACACCTGACAACATTCTAAAGAAAGAAGAAAAGGATTGTCGTCAGCGAACAATCGCTCGGTAAGTCTCAAAGATGAGTAGAGATAGAATAGACAGAAAGAGAATATAACTTATAATATTTAATTATATTGTTAACGCTGTTATTTATAGCTTGGTACAGAAAATGCCAGTGTATACGAGAGGAGTCCCACTATTCCGGAGAATAAGGTATACGGAGCACAAGGAACCGTTCAGCCACGGTACAACGGCAATGGATATTCATGTTAGGTGTATTATGGTTACAGTCTCGTGCCACTTCTAATACCTTCCGTACCAATCTACCCCTTATAAATTCGCGATGTCTTTTGTATTGATTGTATTGTTTTATTATATAGATGGATGACTTGCCGAGACCATGATATCAGTAAATGGAATGGATATAAATGGAGAGTCGTGTAGACAGAGTATATCCATGGTTCGGTTCGGTCAACATAGATTGATATAGATTGAATAGATGGATTTATGGATTCATATTGTATCGTAGTTTATATTTGAATCACATTCAATTCAGATTGATTAGATTGAAACTCAGTCTGAGTCGGATACTTTGAAAAGAACTTGAAATCCTGAATTAGTTTTGATGTTATCGGTAACTATTGCATATGGACGGCAGGATTTGTGTCTTTTTCCAAGACAATTACCATGTTGATAACACCATTTGTTAGATTGTCTACCTTAAATTGGCAAGCACCCATATTCTCCGGCTCCCTGAGGCTCAAGAGAACCGGTCTCGCTTAAACCTATGTTTACTAGGGTCCTTATTGTAATTTAACATAACTTGAGGGGTTTTATGTAAAAATGGTTTGATATAATTTTCAAAATACACATCAAGTATTTAATTATCGTCTTTAGGGTTTTCATAAATGTATATTTTATAAATGTGAAAATTCTAGTGAGTAAAACCTAGTTTTCATAGTACAGGATATTTTATTGAAATATTGGTATTGTTTTGTATTTGGATGGTATTTTCATGTAATGGTGATTTCTTTGATTTAGAAAACTTGGAATATTTATATAATATAATTAAAATAGATATTTTGATAATACATATATACATATATATTTAATGAAAATAAATTTTATTTATTTTCTTGTAGAAATCTCATTTTCTAAAAAATGCATTAAAATTCCATCGAGATCGAATGCTCCTTTCGGAGGTCTGCATCTCGCTCTACTGGGCCTGAGAATGTGCGATAACCCACACCATCCCGAACGGGGTCCCCAAAAGTGGATTGTAAAGATGCAATTGCAAGGAATTGTTTAATACATTTTTTAAAGAAATGGTTTTGCAAGT
Source organism: Agapanthus africanus (assembly GCA_030015575.1). Classification (NCBI taxonomy): domain Eukaryota; kingdom Viridiplantae; phylum Streptophyta; class Magnoliopsida; order Asparagales; family Amaryllidaceae; genus Agapanthus; species Agapanthus africanus. The sequence continues at coordinate 47,274,796 of JASDDO010000026.1, read as the reverse complement.
TAATGGTATTTATTTGTAATGTCGTATTATCCCATAATTATATTCCCAAAACTTCATCGTGCTATGTCAAAAATGTGTGTTGTGATGAGGTAGGTCATTATCTCGTGAGTTATCTAAAAGTAATACAATTTTTATGTTGTTTTATGTCGAAACTAAAGTATGTGGTATTTTACTGTAAAAATACAATAAAAATTGCATAAAAGATTATTTTGAGATGAAACTTGTTTTAAAGTGTTTGTTTATATTTGTTAAACATTGTGTGAGAGTATGGTATTGATTGTTTAATAAAAATAACCTTTTTAAAGAAAAACCGAATCAGAAGTTGAATTAACTCCGTTTCCGTTGGGTTCTAGAATTGAAAGTTTTTAGAATAGAAGATGAGATGGGGAGAGGGGACTTACTGGTTTTTGGACAAGAGAAGGGAGAGAGGAAACTAAGGAAGGCTTCGGGGCGTCGTTTCGTCACCGGAATTTCCTTGGAACGTCGCCGAAACTTCACCCTTCGCTAACTCCACTTGCCACTAAAAGGATTTGAAAGTTTTTGAGAGTTTTTGTGGGGAAATTCTGAATGAGGAGAGGTGAAATATGGTGTGGTATTTATTTGGAAAACTAGGGTTTAGTGTATTGAATTGGAGAATTAAAAATTTGCATTTAAAAGGATTGAAGGAGTGATTTTAATCCTTGTGCCAATGTACAGAAAAATCAAACAATATAGGGGAAGTAGGTTAGGCCAAACGGTGCCAGGGGAAAAAATTTGGACCATTCCCGACGGGGGGAACCGATGGTACCGGTTTTGGGTGAGATCTCGCTGGTCAAATTGGTAGGGTCGGGGCTGGGATTCTCGCCACGTGTCCATATCGTCTCATATACCCTAGTACACGTATTTGTTTATTCTGTGCCTCTTCAGTTTACGTGTAGTGCACGTGCAAACTGTTGGGCTTCTAAAAGTTTAAAAGAAAATCCAATAAAAATAATATGTGGCTAGGGGGATTCGATCACAAGGCCTACGTCACAGCAGTGCAAGGCTTTACAAATGAGCTACAAGTGCTTTATTGCTGTTCAAAAGCAAATTAAATTTATAATTTGTGCTCAGGCTTAGGTATTTCTTTCTGTATTTTGAAAAAAAATTCGTACAGAAAGTTTAGGGTTGTTACATTCTATCCTCCTTATAAAAATTTCGTTCTTGAAATTTGTAGAAGGGAAGTGTAACAGATTCAAAATAATTTAGTGACATTACTATTGATAGTGCATGAAAAATATTTGGAAGAACGAAAGAATGCGAAAGTTTTGGTAAGATTGAAAAAGAGGTGAGGGAATTACCAGGGTTACCTTGGTCTACAGTCTCGGCTTCTACGACTGCTAAAGTGAAAGCCTGACACCGAGGTATATTCCTCCTACCTGGAGGCACATTCCTCTGTCCTTGGGGCATATTTCTCTGCCCTCGAGGCATATTCCTCAGTGCTTGATGGAATTGGCGATTAGGCTATGCGGGAGGTGGACGTAGAGGTGGAGCTGGGAGTGCAAGACGAGGTGCAGGATCCTGGATAGCTGGCCGCTGCGGATAGTTGGTGTGTGTGGGAGCTGAGTTGCGTTTATAAGGATAGGTTCCAATTCCGTGATTGGATGCGCCACAAATTAAGCACAGGATTTTTGCACGCTTACAATCCTTCCATAAGTGCCCATCCCTCTTGCAATAGAAGCAAAAATTTGGACTTGGCTGGTTATTGGTTTCTTCCGGTCTCCTGGGTTCAACAGTTGGCCTTGAAAAGGCTCCTCCTGCCATCTGAGTGGCAGGGCGCTTCACTCCGGCAGATTGAGGTCTGCCTTTCCTATTCACTACTGCCTCGTATTTTCGGGCAGCCTTCAAAGCCATATCATGGGTTGGGAAATCCCCTGTAGCTAAGACAGCTTAGATTTGCTGGTCCAACCCTTGCCGAAATCTTCTAGCCCTAATCTCAGTAGTTGGTATGAGATGGGCCACAAACCTGTTACGGTCTTGTGTTGGCTGTGTAGTATGTGATATAAAATTGAACATTGAGACATATCTTACCTACTGATCATGGTGAACTCAGCATCATACTCATCCACAGATTTCGTCCACATCGAACCCTGTTGTAGATGGATGAATTGATATTCCATGTCAAATCGGGCAGTCTCAGGGAAGTACTTCGTGTCGAACATGTCGCGAAAAGTCTTCCATTCAATAGGTTGGTCAAGACGGCTTTCTTCCTCCTTCCACCAGACCTGTGCATTGTCAGTGAGCTGTAGCTTCGCAACTCGAACCCAAGCGATTTCTAGCACTTGTGTCGCTACCAGATCATCTTCAATGCTTTGAGCCCACTCCTCAGCTTCCAGAGGGCTCTCTTTTCTTGAGAATTGCTTGGGGTGCAAAGCCCGGAATTGCTTTACCCCCGGGGATTCCGCTTCTGGGCGGTTCATCAACATAGCAGTCTGATGCTGCTGTCCTTCCAGGAGGCTGCGGATCGCCTCAATCAATATCGTCTGTTCATTGATCGGAGTAGCTACGGTAGGTGTAAGCGGTAGAGGTGGTGGAGTGTTGTTGAAGTTGGTGCTGGTGTTGTTTGGGGAATCGATAACCTTGAAAGAAAATTTTGGGTTAGGACAGATTCAAAATATATATAATTGGAAGATTCAAGGAATATGTAAAGAATGTTTTTAGTTGCTGATTCTTGTGTTATATTGCTTAAGACTTCATGCAGAATTGACTCGCATGTCCATGCAGAGCTGACCTGCATGTCCATACAGAGCCGACCTGCATGGTCCACCAACAAAACCTGTCACGCCCCGCTTCCCGGTGTACGGCAAGAGGATACGACGGGGCCCGCTATGTATTTACTCAGAAGTAAATACGCTAAGCGTAACTAAGTAATATAAAGTAAAGTACACAAGATACAGGAATGTAAATGAACAACAACTTTATTTATTAAACATTGTTTTACAGGTTCAACTGAAATGTAAATACATGAGTAGAAAGCGATGCCTAAACAATGGCATAACTGAAATGAAATAAATATATACAAGTGCCTACAGCTCTGGGTCAAATGGTATCTGCTCCAAATCTTCAGTGCTGGGTTCGATCTCCAATGGGTCCGAAACACCTGACAACATTTCAAAGCAAGAAGAAAAGGAATGTCGTCAGCGAACAATCGCTCGGTAAGTCCCAAAGATGAGTAGAGATAGAATAGACAGAAAGAGAATATAATTTATAATGTTTGATTTTATTGTTAACACTGTTGTTTGTAGCTTGGCACAGAAAATGCCAGTGTATATGAGAGGAGTCCCACTATTCCGGAGACTAAGGTAGACGGAGCACAAGGAACTGTTCAGCCACGGTACAACGGCAATGGATATTCAGGTTAGGTGTATTATGGTTACAGTCTCATGCCACTTCTAATACCTTCCATACCAATCTACCCCTTATAAACTCCACGATGTTTTTTGTATTGATTATATTGTTTTGTTATATAGATGTATGACTTGCTGAGACCATGATATCACTAAATGGAATGGACATAAATGGAGAGTCGTGTAGACGGAGTATATTCATGGTTCGGTTCAGTCAATATAGATTGATATAGATTGAATTGAAGGATTCATGGATTCATATTGTATTGTAGTTTATACTTGAATCACATTCAATTCAAATTGATTAGATTGAGACTCAGTCTGAGTCAGATACTTTGAAAAGAACTTGAAATCCTGAATTAGTTTTGATGTTATCGGTAACTGCTGCACATGGACGGTAGGGTTTGTGTTTTTTTCCAAGACAATTACCGTGTTGATAACACCGTTTGTTTGATTGTCTACCTTAGATAGGAAAGCACCCATATTCTCCTGCTCCCTGAGGCTCAAGAGAACTGGTCCTGCTTAAACCTATGTTTACTAGGGTCCTTATTGTAATTTAACATAACTTGATGGGGGTTTTATGTAAAAATAGTTTGATATAATTTTCAAAATACATCTCAATTATTTAATTATCGTCTTTAGGGTTTTCATAGATGTATATTTTATAAATGTGAAAATTCTAGTGAGTAAAACCTAGTTTTCATAGTTCAGGGTATTTTATTGAAATATTAGTATTGTTTTGTATTTGTATGGTATTTTCATGTAATGGTGATTCCTTTGATTTAGAAAACTTGGAATATTTATATAATATAATTAAAATATATATTTTGATAATAGATATATACACATATATTTAATGAAATAAATTTTATTTATTTTCTTATAGAAATCTCATTTTCTAAAAAATGCATTAAAATTCCCTCGAGATCGAATGATCATTTCGGAGGTCTGCACCTCGCTCTACTAGGCCCGAAGATGTGCGATAACCCGTACCATCCTGAACGGGGTCCCCAAAAGTGGGTTGTAGAGACGCAATTGCAAGGAATTATTTAATACACTTTTTAAAGAAATGGTTTTGCAAGTTAATGGTATTTATTTGTAATGTCGTATTATCCTATAATTATATTCCCAAAATATCATCGTGCTATGTCAAATATGTGTGTTGTGATGAGGTAGGTCATTACCTCGTGAGTTATCTAAAGGTAATACAATTTTTATGTTGTTTTATGTCGAAACTAAAGTATGTAGTATTTTACTATAAAAATGCAATAAAAATTGCATAAAAGATTGTTTTGAGATGAAACTTGTTTTAAAGTGTTTGTTGATATTTGTTAAACATTATGTTAGAGTATGGTATTGATTGTTTAAGAAAAATAACATTTTTAAAGAAAAACCGAATCGGAAGTCGGATTAACTCCGTTTCCGTCGGGTTTAATAATTGAAAGTTTTTAGAATAGAAGATGAGAGAGGGAGAAGGGACTTACTGGATTTTGGACAAGAAAAGGGAGAGAGGAAACTAAGGAAGGTTTTGGGGCGTCGTTTCGTCACCGGAATTTCCTTGGAATATCGCCGGAACTTCACCCTTCGCTAACTCTACTTGCACACTAAAAGGACTTGAAAGATTTTGAGAGTTTTTGTGGGGAAATTCTGAATGAGGAGGGGTGAAATATGGTGTGGTATTTATACGGAAAACTAGGGTTTAGTGTATTGAATTGGAGAATTAAAATTTTGCATTTAAAAGGATTAAAGGGGTGATTTTAATTCCTGTGCCAATGTGCAGAAAAATCAAACAATATAGGGGAAGTAGGGTAGGACAAACGGTGCCAGGGGAAAAAATTGGACCATTCCCGACAGGGGTAACCGCTAGTGCCGGTTTTGGGTGAGATCTCGCCGGTCTAATTGGTAGGGTCGGGGCTGGGATTCTCACCACATGTCCATGTTATCTCATATACCCTAGTACACGTGTTTGTTTATTCTGTGTCTCTTCAGTTTACGTGTAGTGCGCGTGCAAACTATTGGGCTTCTAAAAGTTTAAAAGAAAATCCAATAAAAATAATATGTGACTGGGGGGATTCGATCACAGGGGCTACGTCACAGCAGTGCAAGGCTTTACCAATGAGCTGCAAGTGCTTTCTTGCTGTTCAAAAGCAAATTAAATTTATAACTTGTGCTCAGGCTTACGTATTCCTTTCTGTATTTTGAAAAAAAATCGTACAGAAAGTTTAGGGTTGTTACAAGAATCAACGGTGTGAAATGGACTTATATGAAAAGGAAAAGTGACAACGTTTGGAGGAAGAGGCTGCGGGAGAGGCAGATTACATAAATCCCTGACCGAAGAAGAAATCACCATAAAAAAAAAGCAAGATCGTCGCCAAGAAGTGTTTCGCTAAAGCCCTTTCGAAGCGGATGAAGCTGCCGCCTCTTCTGATGTATATGCCAGGAGTCCCTTATTTCAAGGGAGGGAAAGAACATCCGAGATACTGCTTATATTACCAGACAGTTATCCATTCCATCAACGAGTGCTATGGATTCAAGAAGTGGTGGTGTCATTATATCTCTCATCATATGAAGCTAAAAAGAAAGAAGAGAAAGGGAAAGGCTAAATTGCTTGAAGACGATGGTCCCGAAACCGGCAATAAAATAGTTTCGGTAATAGAACATTGTAACATGACTGACGCTCAGGAGACTTTTTAGGTTCCCATCTTCGGGAGTGATTTCAAAGACGAACTTCCATTCAACCCTCTCTATGTAGAAGAAAAGGAAGATACGGAAATGTATGACAATATACAGTTGCGAAATCATACCATACCAAAAAAAAGCCTTGGACCCGCCAACAAAACCCTAAGAAAGCAGAACAAGGGAATGGAAAATGTTGTTGAGGAGATCGGCGTGGATGTGAAAGTAGCTAAAGATCTCACTGCAAAAGATTTGCCTAAGAAAAATAAGGTGGATTGTAGCATCTTGGCACACTTGAAGAAGTTGGTATCGCACCTAAGCATTTATGATACTCTCCTTCTATCAAAAGAGCTTCGGGATGTTCTCATCAAGGCACTGCAAGAGCCCGAGCACTTTCAAGCGCTCTTTGCGGAAGAAGATATGAAAGGCAAGCTCGCAGAAGTTAATATGGTCGACATTATATTCAGTAAAAAAGACTCACTGTTTGGAATCTTCGAACACAACCGATCGCTCTACGTGGTTGGGTACTGCGGCGATCGGAGGATAAATAATATACTCGTCGATAACGGGTCTTCGGTCAACCTATTGAATCTCAAAGTGCTCAAAGAACTGTCTATGGATGTCTGATATCTCGGCCGCGAGAAGATCCTATTTCTGGTTTCGATTAGCAATCTTCAGATCTGGGGTCCATCATTCTGACACGCCGCTTCGGGGAGCTCATTACGGATGTTAAATTCCATGTTAATGAAACCAAAACGTGTTATAAAGCCTTGCTCGGTAGACCCAGGCTACACGAGTACAACGTTATCCCTTCTACATAGCACCAGTGTATGAAGTGCTTTAAAGATGGTAAAGAGCATGTCTTCATAGGGGAATTGTCACGCCCCGCTTCCTAGTGTACGGAATCGGTGACGTGGCGGGCCGCAACAAATTTACTGAGAAATAAATACGTTAAGCGTAATTAAGCAATATATATAAAATGCACAAGAATGACAATAGATATAAAAATGAACATCAACTTTATTTACATTCACTTTACATACAACTGTTTGAAAATGAAAAGATACAATGGTAAAAAGCAGTGCCTAAACAGTGGCATAAAATATAAAAATAAATACAAGGAGAGCTAGAAGTCCGGCTGGGCAGTGAGCTGGTCCAAATCCTCCTGACTAGGCTCGATCTCCTGAGAGTCCGGTCCTCCTGAAGAACATTCCAAAAAAAGAAAAGACATGAATATCATCAGCGAACTAGCGCTCGGTAAGTCCCAAAAGAAGAAATGGAATAGAACAAGTAAAGTTAAATGAAACTGTTAAGTTGTACAGGTATATAATTGTTATTCTAACATAGTTGTTTGTAGCTTGGTACAGAAGGTATTTGTGTATACGAGAGGAGTCCATCTTACCCCGTGGACTATGATAACATGTAGTACAAGGCTCCGTCAAAATCCACGGGACAATGGTATGAGTGTTTATGTAAGTGTCTTTTAAGTGACCATCTCGTGCTACGTTAATACGTTCCGTACCAATCTACTACATTATCCCCGCGTAATGTATTGTATATGTTATATTTACAAGTCTTGCTGAAACTATGGATACAAATTGTTCAAGTAGTCCGGTTCAGGATGTAATCATGTATTCAAGAAGTCACGTCAAGTTATAACCATGGTTTGGTCAAGTCAAGTTAAGTATTCAGGTTTAAGTTCAAGTATTCATGTTAGACTTTGGATTCATGTTTGAATTGGACTCTTATTTGAGTTTGGATTCGTTTTTGAGTTAGATTCAGACCGAGTCAGACACTTGTAACTGATTTAGATCTTGAATTAGGTTCGGGAGTCATCGTTAACTGCTGCACATGGACGACAGGATTTGTGTCTTTTTCCAAGGCAATTACCATCGATAACTCCGTTAAGTTTTCTACCTTAAATAGGCAAGCACTCACTTTCTCCGGCTCCCTAGGGCTCAAGAGAATTGATCTCGCTTAAATCTATATTTACTAAAGTTCTTAAATACTAATTTTTTTTGGCCCTAAGGCTGGTCTCCATATTGATCCCTGTATACAATCTACAGGCACAAACAAGCCATATTCCATCCATGTCTCTCTTGGACCACGATGTTCTTAAACTAATATATTTTGCCCTGCAAACTGTCTCCATATTGACTACCGTATACTTACTACACTTGAATTTTTTTCATTGCTCATTCTCACTCACCAAAAGACTTAGCCACATTTCTTTAGTTGCTCATGCCACATGTTTCCTCACCTCCTCTTGATCTTCTATGGTTGCTCATGGAGCATTTATGATGAGAGAAAAATTATAGTGACACATTCCTACACCTCCACTCTCCATTGCTAGCAACCTTGAAGCGTCGGTTACCTCGCTTGGCGAGGCTGAAGCTTGCGTCGTTTCCCTCAGGTGGATCATCGTAGATGGAGGAAGACCGGCAACCAAATTCGATCCGCAGCCACTGGGAGCTTAGGATGAAGGTTGAAGACCGAAGGACACGGATCAACTCGGTATAACCATTCCTAACTCTTTATATTGCTTGCTAGTATAGGGTTTAGGGTAGATCTGGGCATCGGGTCATGGTAGCGCCAGTTTAGAAAAATTTTGTTCCACATTTGGCCACGGTTTGATGGCCGGGACGCTGCCATAACCCAACAATACTATCCATAGGCTATTCATATATGATCTAATAATCAGCTGAGCCCATATGCTCATTATTCCTAAGTCGATTCTAGTCTCATATATGACTAACGATCTTTAGATCAAACCCAAGTATCCCGTGAACTGATGGACCTCATTTATATGAGATCTGTGTCCTAACTTCAAAACCCCAAATATAATATACAGATTTGGACTAATCCATGCCCTATGGGCGACGGTGATATATATTAGTCTTCGTACACAATCCAAGGGAAACCCCATAATAAACAATATATAACACGATACGAAGTGACCTACTGGAGCAGGTGAAAATTGTTATCGCGTTGCGATAACGTAATTAACTGCAGGGGTTTGCGCCTGCACGGAAGAGCGTCCCCACAATAAAAAAAAACCCCTCACAAATGATGGGGGGATTTGATAAGTCTGCTACATCGGCCGTATCTATCTAAACCTCTGATATACGGTGTCATAAATCAACTTGACATCTTCGGAGAGGTGGATGAATGTGTTCATATAGTATCTGCCCTCAAATTCAGGCTAGACGTCCTCCCGACGTCTCAGTCCAGTCTTCGGCTGTAAACAAATATATTTTAACAAACCGATCCCTTTAAGTTGATCACCTTTCCCTCAAATATATGAGAATGAAAAATCAAAGGATCTGAAGACTCCTATATATATAAGTGCTCCATTGCAAATCGGTCCGTGTTTTTTTATATATATAAGTGCTCCATTGCAAATCGGTCCGCATTTTTTAAAAACCGGAACTGTCGATCTACGACAAATTTTAACGATCCGAGCCGTTCAAGTTGACCACACAATCCTTAAATATATGTGTATGAAAAATCAAGAGATTTGAAGACCTCTAACCAATATATCGATGGATGCAAAAATGAATGTCTTTCGATAATGCAACATAAATTTCATCCGATACATAGGTTAAAGGTTTTCAAATCTCTTGATTTTTCATACACATATATTTAAGGATAGGGTGATCAACTTGAATGACTCGGATCGTTAAAATATGTCGTGGATCGAGAGTTCCCGTTTTTAAAAAACGCGGACCGATTTGCAATGGATCACTCCTCTCTCTCTCTCTCTCTCTCTATATATATATATATATATATATATATATATATATATATATATATATAACTGGTCCGCGTTTTTTTAAAAACGGAAACTATCGATGTCACGACCCGGAAGCGGCACGTGACCAGCACCAAAATCATGCAACGTCTGAAGACGTTGACACAATTCAAGTAAGCCAAAACCCAGAATCTAAACCATTTTTTAAAAGAACTAGTGGAGGTGAGGTTTTGAAAAGTTTTTTTTAAAAAAGTAAAGCTTGTTTTGAAATACTATTTGAAAAATGGACAGCGCCTCCTTTGTAGATTTTTAATGAAACAAATACAATGATAGTAAATATAGAAGCATACCACATACGGGAGATAAATCAACATCCACTCGGCGGAATCACAACCACACATTAATATATGACGCTCAAGGCAAAAGATCACAAGCAAACTATAAATAACTGTATAAATAAAGTTAATAGTCGACTCCATATGAGTTCAACCCAAAAGAATATACATCAAGTCTCGACTCGATCTAAGTTAAATAATAATACAAGTGGTAGATGGAGCGACACTAGATACAAAAGAATATACATCCAAGGTGGTTACCCTACCCATCATAACCCACCTAGCAAAAAAAAGCAAGATATCCAAAAGATGCACCGCCAACTCCGTCAGTAGGTATCTATACGGTCGGTCCTACAATAAGCTATGGAACAACGAGAGTGAGTTTCCAACTCAGCGAATGGAAATAATATCACAAGATATATATATATATATACATATATATATATATATATTATATATATACATATATATATATATAATAAGCATGGCGTATAAAAGTGAACGCAATAAAATCAACATCATCATCATGAAATCCGTGTCAATCATCGCTGACCAGAATCTCGTCATATCTTACCGGTGTATCCGAATCGATATCTCCTCCCTTTCTCGATTACTGGATCATACCAAATATATCCCATGCCGGTATATCTGAATCGGTCTCTCCTCTTCCTCTATTACCGGATCATTTCAAACATATCTCATACCGGTGTATCTGAATCGGTCTCTCCCTCCTTCTTCAATTACCGGATCACACCATACTAACTATATAAGAAAACCGTGATACCCGTACCAGTCTCTCCCTTTCCCCGATATCCAAATATCATCACATACAAACAAGCTTTATAATTATTATGCAATAATAATTACACACACACACACACACACACACACACACACACACACACACACATATATATATTATATATTAGTGTCCTATACGACTGATATATATCATCATCGATAAAGGCCGCAATCTCACAATATCAACCATATATAACGCATAACGAAAACAAGGTAAGCAACAATTAATACTTACTAATAGGCATGGAGATAATCTAATACTAATAACATAGCAGTTTCTAAGTGTTTGTGGCAGTACCAACGATGCGTAATGTAGCATACGCGTATGTGATTCTGCAACATGGCGATTGTTGGTAGTTGTGCGGTGTTCTATCAAGTGTGTACATATAAATATAAAAGTTGAAATTTAACATGAAACATGGCATTTAACTAAGTATCAATAACACACGGCAATGCAAGCAAGTATAGATATGGAACATGGTATGGTACTCAATACAATACTAATAGAATAGTAAATGCAATCAAGTGTCGTATATGGTTTAAAATAGAGACATTGGGGGTGCTATACGCCATCCGCTCGATTTCCCATTTGTAAATACTATTCCATTCACAGTTTGCGATCACGCTAGTCGTATCCTACGACCGTCTCGCACTTCGCCGCCATCTCAGAAGTCTCCTTAATCGAATCTAGAATTCACATAACCACACACACACATAAGAATTCAAATCAATGTCAATGTAACAAACAAACATTCATAGGTTAGAATCTATGACCAATAAGTGCTAGGCGAGTGTTAATAATAAGGAATTACCCTCGGACTCGCAATTTTAACATAAAAAGACCGCATCAAGAATTAAAAATACGGAATCACAAGTTTGAAAACCTTAAAATATCGTCAAAACTAATTCAAAAACACTTCCAGATTTTTCCTTGGGGAATTTAGGGAGAAATAAAGTATTCCAGGGGCTTACTTATCAAGTATATGAGCTACTGACCAAACACCGACACCCAAATCAAAAATTAGGCCGACCAAATGTGCTATAATAACTGACATGGACGGTTAGAAAATGGAATTAGGGCCCGTGCTTCTGTGGTGGTCTCCTAGTGGTCTAAATAGGTCAATATAATTGTTTGTTTATTTTGCAAAGACCCCAAATTACTCCAGAATTCGTTTGAACACTAAAACTTCACCAAAACTTCTAGTTTTTGAAAACTTAACTAATATTTGAAACTCTAAACACATGCATAACTTGATAAAAGAAGGATTTTTTACCTATATAAAGAGATGTGGAGAAGATCAAGCTTGTAGGATACCACGTGAAGATTTGATGAAGCTTAACTTAAAGGAGTTGTGTTTGGCATCAAGATGAAGATCTTTGGAGTTGATTTGTGTTGAGATTGAGTTTGTGATGAGTGAGAGAGTGTGTAGGGGGGGGGGGGGGGACAGCCATGCGAGTGGGTGAAAGAGTTGTAGAAAGGTTGAGAGGAAAGAGAAAAAGATGATGAAAATGAGAGGAGAGCGGGAGGAAACATAAGATGATGAAAATGAGAGGAGTTAAGGAGGAGAGCGGGAGGAAACATGGAGGAGGCATGGGCATGAGCTTGGGTGTGCCCATGCTTCTCTTCCTCTCTTCTAAAAATTCAAAAATAATATGTAGACATGCCAAATATAAAACCATAAAACCCTAATCACATTTAAAATTTTAAAACCAAATATTAACACAACTAATTACTTGCCATGCCTAATTTAAGTGTTAACATGAACATAAAAATATTGACCTTGCCCCTTTAAATATTTATAGGTATCTATATATACCAAATCTTGCTAATCCAATTTAATAATTGGTATTATTTTAATAAAATATATTATACTATCATTTAAATTCCAAAACTAATCTCTACCATTTCCTGAAATGTTACAATTGATATACGATATATTTGAACAATCCGAACCGTTCAAGTTGATCACCCTACCTTTAAATCTATGTATGAAAAATTAGAGAATTTGAAGACCTCTAACCAATGTATTAGATGGAGTTTATGGTGTTATATTGAATGACGTTCATTTTGCACTTATTCGATGTATGAGTTGGAGATCTTTAAATCCTTTGATTTTTTATACACATACATTTGAGGGTATGGTGATCAACTTGAACGGATCAGATCGTTCAAATATATCGTGGATCGGGAGTTCTCGTTTTTAAAAAACGAGGATCGGTTTGCTGTGGATATGTAGAAGTGATCCACTACAAACTGGTCCGTGTATATATATATATATATATTATATATATATATATATATATATATATATATATAATATATATATATATTATATATATAAAATCCACAGCAAACCGATCCGCGTTTTTTAAAAACAGCAACTCCCGATCCATAATATATTTGAACGATCCGATCCGTTCAAGTTGATCGCCCTACCCTCAAATGTATGTGTATGAAAAATCAAAGAATATATAAAAATATATATATGGAGAATAATGGAGGAAAGATGCCATAGGAGGGAATTTCCTCCTATGGCGTCGAAAAAATACCCCTTCTCTCATTTTTTTCGACGATCGGTACCCACCATCTTCATCGTTATCATCTAAGATGTGGATACACCAAATTTCATGTGATTCTACAACTTTTTCACCGTTGATTTAGCAATGTAAAAAGTTCTATTGTCAGTAAACCGTTAATTTTGAACCCACTAAATTAACGGTGAAAAAGTTATAGAATCACATGAAATTTGGTGTACCCATATCTTAGATGATAACGATGAAGATGGTGGGTGCCGATCGTCGTAAAAAATGAGTGAGGGTTTTTTTTTCTCGACGCTATAGGACAAAATTCCCTCATATGGCCTCTTTCCTTCATTATTCTCATATATATATATGTGTGTGTGTGTGTGTGTGTGTGTGTATGTGTGTGAGAGTGATCCGCTACAAACAGGTCTGCGTTTTTTAAAAACGGGAACTCCCGATCCACAATATATTTGAACGATCCGATCCGTTCAGGTTAATCACCCTACCCTCAAATGTATGTATAGGAAAAATTAAAAGATTTAAGGACTTTTAGCCTATGCATCAAATGACGTTTTATGTTTCATTATCGAAAGACGTTCATTTTTGCATCCATCCATGCATAAACTAGAGCTCTTTAAATCCTTTGATTTTTCACACACATATATTTGAGGATTGGGTGATCAATTTGAACGGATCGGATCGTTAAAATATGTTGTAGATTGGGAGTTTCCGTTTTTAAAAAACGAGGAGGCAATGGATATATATATATATTATATATATATATATAATATATATATATATATATATATGAGAATACTGGAGGAAAGATGCCATACGAGGGAATTTCCTCCTATGGCGTCGAAAAAATACAATCTCCGTCATGTTTTCCGACGATCGGCACCCATCATCTTCATCGTTATTATCTAAGATATGAGTACACCAAATTTCATGTGATTCTACAACTTTTTCGCCGTTGAATTAGTGGGTTCAAAAATTAACGGTTTACCGACAATAGAACTTTTTTTTACATTGCTAAATCAACGGTGAAATAGTTGTAGGAAACACATGAAATTTGGCGTACCCACATCTTAGATGATACGATGTAAGATGATGGATTCCGATCGTCGAAAACACGATGGAGGGCGTATTTTATTCGACGCCATAGAAGGAAATTCCCTCCTATGGCCTCTCTCTCTCTCTCTCTCTCTCTCTCTATATATATATATATAATATATATATATATATATATATACCGTTCAAGTTGATCATCCTACCTTCGACTATTATATATGAAAAATCAAAAGATTTGAAGATCTCTAACCCATGCATCGATGGAGTTATTTTGCTATATTGAAAGATGTTCATTTTGCACCCATTCGATGCGTGGGTTTGAGGTCTTCAAATCTTTTAATTGTTCATACGCATAGACTCGAAGATAGGATGATCAACTTGAACGGTTTGAATCGTTTAAATATTTCGTCGATCGAGAGTTTCCGTTTTGAAAAAATACAGACCGGTTTGCAATAGACCGCTTCCTATATATATGAGAATTGTTTATGAGCTGTCGCCTTAAAATTTGATTTTGCATCATACTTTCCGATGATCAGTGCCATTCAACTTGATCTCCATGATCTAGATCATAGGTATACCAAATTTTATACGTTTTCGATAATCTTTACCCTCGCATCGCGATGGTTGCAAAATTAACCATTTTCCCGACAATAGAACATTTGACAACGATAGAGCGATGGGCAAATGTTACGGAATAGTCGGATCGTTGGTCTATTGTACCATCGGCTGTGTCTAGGCGGGTGTGTTTGTTTTGGTCATTTTCTGACCACCAAGAATGAGTTGTATCATCTTAAGGGCAATGAATACGATCAGGTCCCTTTGCTACGGATCTCGATGATACATGTAGACATATGGCAGTTTGTTTAATAAATAATGCATAAAGATAGCATTTTTGCTTAATGTTGATCAGTTTTGATTTGTCTGCCTTTATGCAAGTTTCCGGGTGAATCTTTAGAAAGACAGTTATCCACTTCCTTTAGAAATAAGATCAATTAATTACATTTACTAAAATGGAAAATTTTGAGATTCACTAACAAAAATATATATGAAAAAACAAGCGAACAATATTATAATAAAATTTAGAGTTTTTGTCCGTCTCTTAGTTGATATAGGGTTTAACTTCCTATCCTATAGCACGATAGCTATCTCCTCATGTCCGTAGAGCGATATTTACCATGCTGCACTATGCCACGAGCTCATATCAGGCACAGTACTTGGGCGGGGCGGATCCCCGACCCCAACTCTCATCCATCCACTTGATTGGACAGGTTTGGGCCGGGTCTGGGCCAAGTCCAACAAAGAGTTGGAATTGCCACTGCACTACAGTCTACTATGAAGCTACTTTCCTAATCTTTGGCGAAAAATACTTTCTTTCCTAATCTTTTGCGAAAGCACAATGAAGATTCTTAAAACAGAAACAAATGAGGTGATAAAAGGCTAAAGAAGATCAAAAGATATAAAAGATTGTTCACAAAAGAAGCAACTTTTTTTAAAAAAAGAAAGAGATTAAAAGCAGGGGAAGAAAGGGAAAAAGGAGAAAATTCTGCAGTCTTTTGAATTCAAAGAGAGGGGAACATTTTAGGCCCTTGGACAAGAAAAAAAAGGGACGATAGAGCCCTCATCATCCTTTCAGCAGAATCTGCACTAGCTACCTGCAACAACTAGTAGAAAATGATGTTAATGCACCCTAAGTTCGTTTCTGAAATTTGCAAAAGATAATTCATAATTATGTAATTATATCACAAGACCAAGTTGGTCATTTATCTTGTATCATTTAAATATATCACATGGTATCTAAACTCGATTCCTATAAATGTGTACAATCGATAGGCTCGTAGCTACCTTTGGTGTCTAATTTCAAATTATGCAGTAACATAACTCATTCGAACCGGAAGCTCTTTTCACCTTTGGCTTTCCTTCTCAAACTCTTATTCCTGCGGCATGAAAAATGAAAAAGTTGACTTGAATATCACAAGGTCTCGTCCAGTGAAGCAGAATCTAATGTCAAAGAGTTTAACCGGGGTCGCTTCTTCGACCAAACCTGTTAGACTATATTCCTCAGAGTTCAATTTTAATTGCATTTCCCATTACTGTCAATTTGTGAATTTGCCCTTCATTTCTTCAACAATTCTAAGATCATTCCTCAGAGCACCACAGAGAGATTTTTACATGAATTAGTCAAATTATTGAAAAGTGAAGCATGAAATTATCCACTTATTCTATGCTTCCCCTATCTAGTGGAAAATGACATAATATTGGTTGAAATTCAATGGAAGGATGAGTACCCTCATTAGTGATGGATCCACATTGAGTGGCCCTGGAAACACGTTTGGATCAAATTTTTTTATACTTTTTTTAGGCATTTGGTTTGCACCAAACAAAGAAAATGGACTTTGCAATTAAAATTTCAATTCCAATTCCAATTATTTATATATGCACTAGGGTAAGTTTCACTAAAGTACCCTTACCTATTGCAACCTTAAACTCTCTTAAAGTTCTGGCTTTTGGAAAGTTTTTCACGGAAATACCCTTCAACTAGCCCTTTAATAGAAACCTATAATGTAGTTTAGTGATTATCGGTTAGAGTTAAAGGTATTTTAGTGAAATTTTATCCATCGAATGTAATTCTCTCGAATCGGCTTCTCTGCTCCGATAAATTTGAGCCATTGGATGACTCCCATCACGCATCACAGAGACCAGCCCCCTCGGTTTTCCACTTACAGTAGCCGCTCCGTTCGATTTCCGAGCTCTGTTAAAAACATTGGCATGGGGCCTATGCATTACAGAAACAGAAGTCAAATTATATGGAATCAGGATTGTCTAAATCATATGGGTTACTGATTAGGCTTTATGATATTTGATGCAACAAGAAAATCACAGCAACCTTCAGTCACACAAGAAAACAAAATTGAGAATAATGCCTCTAGCAAGTTTCTCATCACAAAAATCCATTGCCTTGCTTTT
Source organism: Agapanthus africanus (assembly GCA_030015575.1). Taxonomy (NCBI): domain Eukaryota; kingdom Viridiplantae; phylum Streptophyta; class Magnoliopsida; order Asparagales; family Amaryllidaceae; genus Agapanthus; species Agapanthus africanus. The sequence goes on along the minus strand of JASDDO010000026.1, from coordinate 47,257,310 downwards.
TCTATATAGCATCCCCTCTCATTATCTCAATCAAAAGAATGTCAATGATCACAAAAAAGGAAAAGGTTTCAAATTCAACCATACACCATTATGCCCCACAAAAATAATATGTTCAGAACCACTAGGTTTATAGTTGCACATCATTTCACAGAAAATAGGTGTAGATCTTGAACATATGACATTTGATATGAAGCATAGAAAAAAAATTGTAAACAGGGCAATTCATGCTTTAACTCACAAATATAGTGTGAGATGAGATAGCAACCAACTCTCATAGATAACATTAACAAAGTCCTTGTCCCAAACAACTCTCTACCGGTGGAGAGGTGTGTGTGTGTTCCCGCACGCATGCAAAGGAAATGACAAGTCAAAAAAATCGACATCTTAGTATGCATAATGAGTAGAGGATAGACTGAAACATCTAAGTGTGCATACTGAATTCATTCACAAGAGTATTGAACATGCATTTTGCTCATACTAAATTTTCACTTAGGCATGGAACACCACATATGATTGATTCCCCCCAGCATCAAATTTTGACAGGTGATTGTTACAGCATACAAAATGCAAGTTAAGATTAGCAGGTGCAAATAGTAGAGCCAAAGATACGAATTAAATTTGATAAAATTTTCAGTAGCCACCATTAAACCAAGAAACAAAGCCATTTACTTTCAAAAACAAAAGTTACACTCATCCATCATGTATTGTTACCTTCACTTCTTCTAGCCATCATCCACGGCAATCTACCATCGATATAGGAAGTATCGGACGAAACAGGAAACTTCCCCTTGTTATTACCCCACAACCAAATCTTTGACACCGAAAAGCTCTCGCCTTTGCTCCGGACCCCCAATCTCTTCCCCTCTTCATTCGCTTTTCCACCACTTCCATCTCCGATAGTTAACGCAACTCGAAGATTAGCATCTCCGACAACATATTCATAAGAACCCATAGAGTAACATCTCCTTGCATCTAAATTGCTGCTGCTACTCTCCCCTTCTTCTCTCTTAACTATGCGACTCCCACTCAGATTCCCATTAGCAGCAACATCACCACAATCATCTCTATTGCTCGTGTTGCGAAATTTCCCGAGTCTCACGGGCACTACTCTCTTCTCGCTACCGACCTCCTCCACTTCTCCTTGTCCCTCTTCTAACCTCAATTCCTCATCGAAATCAAATATCGGATTCTCGATCGCAGCTCCTTGAACGAACAGCGCTCCTCTACATAAAGGGCAGGTAGAGTTCGACAAGAGCCAAGTATCGATACAATTGAGATGAAAAGCATGTCCACAGATAGGGAGAAGTCGGAGCTTATCGTCTTGAGAAAACTCACAAAGGCAAACCGCACAATCGAAGGGCTCCTTTGAGCCGACGATTTCTCGATAGAGAAATATAGGGAGTGCATCAATGAACGCTTGGTCGAGGCCCGAGTCATGGAGATGAAACAGCTGCTGGAGCTGTCTTTGGAGGGCATCAGAGTTCGAGGTTGCTTGATTGTGGTGGTGATTGGAGTGAGAAGAGGATGAAGATGGGTTCTTTCTGATTAGGAACCTGATCAAGAGATGGAGGAGGCCCGAGACAAAGAACACTACAGCTAAGATTACAATGATGAAGAGCACTGCTGGGCTAATTTTGCTAGTGTTGGTAGAGGATTGAGCCGGTGGGGGTTGTGATGCCTGAATTGGAAGTGGGTCTTTTTGGAAAACTCCATTGCTGTTCTTGATTTGGGCAAGAACCCAACTTGTTTTAGGGGATGGGGAAGCTGAATTCACCATTTCTTTGCTTGATTTGGGAACATGGGCACCTTAAAGATTCAAACTTTTGCCATTTTAAAGAGACTGGAGCACATGGGTCATTGAAAAATTTGAACTTTGGGGAGATTCAGATTAAATCCAGAGGAAAAAGGAATACCCAACTCAAATTAAGCAAAGGAAAGGCTTTCTAAATGGTTGAAATTGATTAAAAGCGATCAATAAATGAAAATGGTGGCCTACCTCTTTGGCGATTTGTTGATGAAGGGAACCAAATCCCTAGAGATTTTTGTTGTTTTCTTTCTTTTTTTCCCAGTAGAAATTCAAACTGTAAACTTTAAAATATAATCTCAAAAAAGAAACCCAAAAAAGGAAAGCAGAGGTGGAGATGGTGCAGCTCCGAATGGGGGTTTGTGAACAAAGGTTAGAACTTAGAGGGAAGGAGAGCAGTTTTTGTTACTCTAGGATTGGAAAAGGAACAGTTTTTTGTTTTGATTGAACCCCTGTGAAATGTTTAAATTGCATAAATGAAGGGGTTCTGTACTTAAAATACTGTAAGGTTGGATCTAAGGTGTACAAAATAATTTATTTATGCTGAAGAGTGCATCAGCATGGACCATTCCCCAAGGAATCTGAATTTTGAGTAACCAGCAGAGGCTGAGACAGAATTTGTACAATTCTTGATTTAATCAAATCAATTTGGATAATATTTTGGTGGGGTAATTGTAAATAGTAGTCTTTTATTGCAATTTCAGTCTTTCAAATTTAGAGTACAAGTAATATCGATTTCTGTTACGGATACAGTTTAACTATGGAATCATGAACAGACCGTCGGTGATAAGTTGAAGGAAAATGAAGATGACGTCAAGTCATTATGTCCGTTATGCCCTGAGCGATACATGTGCTACAATAGAGGGGACAAAGGTTGGAAAAAAGTGGTTGACTTGCTTAGGTGTCAGAGATCTCAACAGAAGAAGAGCCGCGTGAACTCATTCGTCGTTCCGCTCGTGTCCTTACTCTCTTGTTTACGTTGGATTAGCTTAGTTGCTATGATCACAATCATCGTATGATAAGATCGAATTGTGTAGGAAACTTAAGATTTAGATGCTCCGGAATGGAAATGCTGAAATGTCCACAATACCTGGATTTATTCAGATGCAATTTGAGGGATTTTGTAGGTTCATCGATCGCGGTTTCGAGAAAGAATTTCATAAGTTTCCAAAAATTGAAGTTCGAATTCCCCCACCATGGAAGTAGAACGGTCAGGCTCAGCAAGTCTTCACCACCATATGAGAATCAAGTTTTTTCAAAGCTAGGCCATTGTGAGCCAGGATGGCATGGTTCCATTGTGTTCCAATTCTAACCCTAAATATGTAACGATGACATCTATGACATTTGAGATTTCAAAAAAGGTTACACTTTTTAATATACCAATATTGCAGAACTTTTGAAGCAACACTTTTCATTCATAATCTTACAATAATTATCACTTATCACTCTACTTGTCTAAGCATTTGACGCTTTTGAGATTAGCATTGTTTGTTCTAAATTATCAAAATTTAATGTGATAAGTAATAACTCAGAATTGTTAGATGCTAATAAACCAGAAGGTGTAAGTGCAAATTGAGATAATCCAATTAACTCTACTCTATGTTGAATTGCTTTAAAGATGGCTAGTAAGTTGTGTTATACAAAGCATATTTATTAAGCTAATTCAATTTCATTGAAGATGAAAAAGGGTTAGCTTTAGTATAATAACATGAATTGACAAACTAAAAAGTTTTTTTCCATTCTTTGCCTTATAAATATACACAGGAAATAGAAACTAGAAACTAGATACAAAATTTGAATATAACCAATCGCTTTCCTTCAACACAAATTTTCTACAGGTGGCCAAATAGTTGTTGCACTGTAAAAAAAATGTTATTTTGGAAGAAAAATGGGGGATAAAAAGGGACATGTTAGCTCCCACATGTTGACTTGTATTGGATTTCGAGTCAATTGTGAATCATGTGATCCCAATAATTAGTTACTCTGTGAGTTTATCCTTGCCCCTCATCCAATTTAATAATGGATCTAATAATCAGAAACCATTCTCATGCAGCTGAAACTTTATAGCTATAAAATGTCTACTTATGGGCCGTTTGGTACATACATTTTTCTATTTATTTGAGATTATCTTACAGAAAAAGAAAAAGAAATATATGTTGAGAATGGAAGGAGCCGTTACACGGAACAATACTCGCGACAACACAATCACGCAATCAACACAACCACGCAATTAATCAGCGTAAAATAAAACGATAAACGATGCGAGAATAAATAAGAAATCAAACACAAACAAGAGAGGATTTGTTAACGATATTCACCCACCGTATGACTAGTCCCCAGTAGAGTGGAATCTGTAAACATCCACTATAATTCTTGAATCAATTACATGCACAAGCAACCCTAGGAGATTTCTCTTAAATCTCTCCAGATCTCACAAACCCTAACCGTCACCCTCTCAATAAAATGATCTCACTAAATTAATTTAGGCAGCATCTAATACATGTATGAGAGGTCCCCTTATATAGACAAGCCCTAAACCTATCCAAAATTTTTAATAAATCTCAATTTACCAAATAAAGATTTGCTCCAGTTTCACTGTCGACAAACGTCTGACCCACGTTTGGACAAACGTCTGCCTTTGATCTGCACATCTTAATTTCTCTTGTGCAGACGTCTAGCTTGTCCCCAGACATCTGGTCTCAAGTCTCCGGTTGGGCTTCATCTCTTCACCAGACGTCTGTACCATACCTAGTCAGACGTCTGACCATCAGTCTCGGGTTGGGGCTTGGTTTTCTGTAGGCGTCTGTCACGCTGGCCTTCAGATGCCTGCCCTTACTCTGTGCTTCTGACATGGGCATGTCCAGACGTCTGCTCTTGTATTGGGCAGACGCCTGACCTTAAAGAAACTCCACAATTTCTAACAATCTCCCACTTGAAGATTCTTCGGTCTTGATTTCGAACGCTGGTGGACTTTACACGACTCCGCTCTACTCTTTTCTCATCAGATTTTCATGGAAAGGTTCACCAACTCGCAACAGAACTTCAGCTTGTTTCTGTCTACGATTTTAATGAGCATATCAGCCGGATTCTTTTCTCCAGCGATATTATGCAATGTCCACTCGCCTTCTTCTACCACAATGCAAATGAAATGATACCGCACCTTAATGTGCTTTGTCCTCGAGTGATAAGCTGCGTTCTTCGCCAAATGTATCGCACTTTGACGATCGCTCCACAAGATATTGAAGTCTTACATCTTGCCCAATTCTTCAAGTAACTCTTGCAACAATATTATCTTCTTGCTGGATTCCGTGATCACCACGTATTCAGCTCCGTTGTTGACAATGCCACCACTTTTTGTAGTTGAGTGACTCAGCTCACCGATATTCCCCCAACCGTAAATACGTACCACGTTGTTCTCTTCCCGCTATCTCGATGACCCGAGTAGTCTGCATCAACGTAACCTTACACCTTTAAAGAGTCACCTCCGAAAGATAAGCAGTGACTTGATGTACCCCTTAGATGCCTCAACATCCACTTCACCGTATTCCAATCTCCTTACCCAGGTTTTGCATATACCTGCTAACAACTCCCACTGCATGTGCAATATCGAATCTCGTACTCACCATCGCATACATCAAACTTCCCACCGCAGATGCATAAGGCACGCTCACCGTCACATCTTTATGCTCTTGAGTGTCAGGCACAACTCCTTACTGAGTTTGAAATGTTTCGCTAAGGATATACTCACCGGTTTTGACTTGTCCATGTTGAACCACTTCAACACCTTCTCGATGTAGTCCCTTTGCGATAACCATAGCTTCCGCTGCTTTCTATATCTTATGATTTTCATGCCCAAGATTTTCTTTGCCGCTCCCAAATCCTTCATGGAAAATTTTTCAGCCATCGTCTTCTTCAAATTTTGAATCTTTTAGAAATTCGGACCCGCTACTAGCATATCATTCACGTATAATGATAGAATAATGTAGTCGCCGTCCTTAAAATTTTGAATGTAGACGCAGTGATCGGATTCACATCTTACAACTCCCATCTCTAACATGAACTGATTGAATTTGAGATATCACAGCCTAGGAATTTGCTTGACGCCATACAAGCTCTTTCGCAGTTTACACACCATAGTTTCTTTTCCCTTCACCCCGTATCCCGGTGGCTACGTTATATAGATCTCCTCCTCCAAGTCTCCATAAAGGAACATAATCTTGACATCCAGCTGCTATAAGTGCAAGTTCTCCACTGCCACGATATTAAGAATCACCCGAATAGATGCCATCTTTACAACTGAAGAAAATATTTTTTTATAGTCAATACCTTACTTTTGTGCGTAGCCCTTGACTACCAAACGAGCCTTGTACCGCTTCACATCATCAGCCTCATCTTTAATTTTGTACACCCATCTGTTTAGTAACGTTTTTCGATCCTTGGATAGCTTCACTAGATCCTATGTATGGTTCTTCTTCAAAGAATCTATCTCCTCGTTCATAGCTTTCTCCTACTGCATGCTAGCACTTTCGCTTGTTATTTCTTCAAGGGATTCGGGCTCCCCCGAATCTGTGTAAAGAACGAAGTCGGTCACAAGTCTTTTAAGTAACCGCCTATATCGCGTAGATCTCCTCAAAACTGGTATATCTGGTTGCTGAATATGGTCACCTTCTTGTTCTTGAATCTGATCCTGCACCGCAGCCTCCTCCAAATTCTGATCACCACTTGTAGGCACCTGATTGCTCTCTTGAGTTCCATCTAGCTCGACAAATTCTGATACTACACCTTCTTTGGCTTGCTTCTTTTCTTTGTACAAGTGTTGCTCATCAAAGACGACGTTCTGACTTCGTATTACCTTCTTGTTTGCATAATCCCACAGCTGATATCCAAACTCGTTTCCACCATAGCCGATGAAAGCACACTTCTTAGATTTTGAGTCAAGCTTACTCCTTTCTTTCTTATCAATCAAAGAATACACAATGCAACCAAAAACTTTAAGGTGTGTATAATTAACTGGTTTACCTAACCAATTTTCTTCTAGAATACCTTCATCAAGCACACTCGCCGGGTTTCTATTGATCAGATACACAGCAGTATCGACAGTTGCTGCCTATAAGAACTTTGGCACATCTGCATCCAAGGTTATGCTTTGCACTCGCTCTAGAATAGTTTTATTCATACTTTCAGCGATGCCATTTTGCCGTGGTGTCCCCGGTACCGTTTTCAACCAACGAATACTTTTCTGTGAGCAAAACTCCTCGAATTCTTGTATGCGATATTCCCCTCCATTATCGGACTTAAGGTATTTTAACTTAGCCCCCGTTTGGTTCTCTACCTGCGCAATCCAGTGTTTGAAGATATCAAATACATCGAACTTCTTCTTCATCGCATACACCCAAGTCTTCCGGCTTGCATCGTTGATGAACATCACGAAATACTGATTCTGTGCATAAGAATCCACCAAGGCCAGAACCCATACGTCTGTATGCATCATCTCCAGCTTTTTAGTCTTCTTTACAATGCCTCCAATTTAAAATATGAGCATGCTTTACTTCCCACAAACGCAACTCTCGCAAAAAATCAACTCCACCTTCTTCATCCCCGAAAGAAGCCCCTTACCCTGAAGAACTTTCATATTCTTCTCACTGAGCTGCCCCAATCTTCTATGCCATAACAAAATCTCTGAATTTATCTCCGAACTTGCCGTCAACACAACCGAATCTCTATTGCTCCCACTGAATAAGACAACGAACCGCTCAACTTGCCCATTGCGACCACCAATGACCCTATAGAAATCTTTCATTGAGAATTTCCTAACGTCGTAATATATCCTTCGTTGTCAAGCTGGCTTGTGGAAATAAGACTTTTCTTCAAATCTGGAATAAGTCTCTCGTTCTTCAGTTTTAATTGAATTCCTCCTAACAGTTGCAAGATGATCGTCTCTTTACCAACGATCTTGCATGGCTTACCGTTTCCAACCGTCACATGTCTAAGATCTCCTTGAACATTGTTACGCCCCGCTTCCCAGTGTACGGTAAGAAGACGCGACGAGACCCTCTATATATTTACTCAGAAGTAAACACGCTAAGCGTATCTAAGTAATATAATGAATGTACACAAGAAAAATTGACAATAGATGTAACTGAACAACTTTTATTTATCAAACATTTCTTTACAAGTACAACTAAAGATGTAAATATAGGAATAGAAAGCAATACCTAAATAATGGCATGAACTGAATGAAAAGTAAGTACAAGTAAAGTCTAATGGCCGTGCTGCTCAGTGGTCTGCTCCACGTGCTCCTGGCTGGTCTCGAAATCCTCAGAGTCGGGTCCTCCTAATAACATTCCAAAGAAAGAAGAGAGAACGAATGTCATCAGCGAACAATCGCTCGGTAAGTCCTAAAGAAAGAAAGAAATAGAATAGATAGATGGGAGAATATAACTGTTATGATATTTGATTGTTATGTTAACGCGGTGTTTGTAGCTTGGTACAGAATATGCCAGTGTATACGAGAGCAGTCCAACTTACACCGTGGACTTTGGTAACCCGTAGTACAAGGCTCCATCGATAAAACCACGGAACAACGGTATGGATGTATAGTTACGTCTTTTAGTGACCACCTCATGCCACCTTTGACATGTTCCGTACCAGTCTACCCCTTAAATACCCCGTAATGTATTTTGTATTGATTGTATTGTTTTTTTATAGATGGAAGACTTGTCAAAACCATGATATCATGTAAACGGAATGGATATAAATGGATGGTCATGTAATCAGAGTATATCCAAGGTTCGGTTCGGTCGAGTCATGTTGTTATGGATTGAATTCTGGTATACATGGATTCATGTTGTATTATAGTTATACTTGAATTGAATTCAAATCAGATTGATTTCATATTAGATTAAGACTCTGTCAGAGTCAAACCCTTTAAAACAAATTGAAGTCCTGAATTGGTTTTGATGTTATCGGTGACTGCTGCACATGGACGGCAGGATTTGTGTCTTTTTTCAAGATAATTACCGTATTGATAACACCGTTTTTAGGTTGTCTACCTTAGATAGATAAGCACCCATATTCTCCGGCTCAGTGAGGCTCAAGAGAACTGGTCCCGCTTAAACCTATGTTTATTAGGGTCCTTATTGTAAATTAATATAACTTGAGGGGGTTTTATGAAAAATAGTTTTGATATATTTTTAAAACCCACCTCAAGTATTTAATTATCGACTTTAGGGTTTTTATAAAGTGAAATATTCTAGTGGATATAATCTAGATTTTATTGTATATGGTATTTTAGTGTAATAATGGAATCGTAGTGATTTGTAATGGTGGTTCCATGAAATTTACGATTATTTTGATTTAGAAAATATAGAATATATATATATATATATCATATTTAAAGTAGGCATTTTGATATAATATATATATATATATATATATAAATATAAATAGAACTTATTTATTAAATCGAAATCACATTTTTCTTAAAAATTACTTTAAAAATTCCATCGAAATCGAATGCTCCGTGAGGAGGTCTACATCTTGCTCTAGTAGGCCCGAAAATGTGCGATAACCTACACTATCCCGATCGGGGTTCCCCAAAATGGGTTGTAGAGGCGCATTGCAAGGAATTAAATAATACACTTTTTAAAGAAAACGGTTTTTGAATGTTTAGGGTATTTAAATGTAAACTCGTATTTTCCTACAAACTAATATTCCAAAAGCCATCGTTCTATGTCAATAATGTATGTTGTGATGAGGTAGTTCATTACCTCGTGAGTTTTCTAAAGGTAATATGGGTAAAATGAATAAGCAATGTCGTATGTAAACATGATGGTATTTTACTGTAAAATTGAAAAAGAAGTTGCAATACATATTATATTGAATTGAAACTTTGTGTGAATGTTGTTTTATATTTGTTAAACAATATAAGAAGAGATAGTAATTTGTTGTTTAAGAAAAATTGTGTTTTTAGTTAAAATAGAATCGGAAGTCGGATTAACTCCGCTTCCGACTAGTTTTGAAAAATAAATCCGTTTTAATAGAAGAGAAGGGGGAAAGAGGGAAATTACAAATTAGAAAGAAAGGGAAGAGGTAGTGTGAACTTAGGAAGGCGTCGGGAAGTCGTTTCGTCGCCGGATTCTATTGGGATTTCTTAGCACCTAGCCTAAGGTTTGCAAGCCTCACGCATGCCACAACAAGAATTTTAAAGGGTGCTAAGCAATCAAACTACGAATCGTACTAAAAAACTAGGGTAACAAAACTTTGCAATCTAACATTACAAGAGAAGTGAACAAGAATACAACCTTTGTAGATCCGGTCCTTCACTTCTAAAGCTCCGTGTTGACGTCCCTTCGTTGCGATCATCGTTGTCCCGAACTCCAGAATGGATTTCCCTGGAGAAATGAACAAGCTTGCTCGTAGACTTCGAGGCCGAAAATGATCTACATCGAGGTGACTCAAACTCAAGCCGACTCTTCACTAGGTCATGAACTTTGTGAAGAGAACACCCTAAACTAAATGACAAGTAGTAGATGATGATGAAATAAAAAGTAGGTTCACTTTAGATTTTGATTTCTCACTTTGTTTTTTCACTTAGAAAAATCTAGAAAGCTTTTTTCTTTTGGATGAAGAAAAAGAAGAAGAATAGAAACTCAAGTGAAGTGAATTATGATCAATTATGCAACCATGTGTGAGTTAGTATCATCCACTAACCTTTGTAGAGACAAAACCATGGTTTAAGCTAATAGTTTGGTTAATAAATATCTTTAGTAAGACAAAGTAAGTGGACTTGGTCAATGGATACTTCAAGCTTCATGAAACTTCAAGCATGACAAAGTGCTCACTAATTTTGAATTACAAAATAAATATAAACCCTAACCATTATCTTAAATATGGTGTAAGTCATACGCACACCCAAGTTTGCATGTATCATCAAGCATGATATAATCATGTACACAAACATATATCACATATACATTATGTGCACATCAAGTGAGAAAAGCAATCTTAAGTGAACCAATACTAGTTAATATAAAGTAATATATCAAATATATAATTATATATTAAATTATTAAATCAACACTTGATTTAATGATCCGGTCATATCGCATATAACCGACTAATATCTAGTGTATCAATATATCGAATCAACACTTGATTCGGTAACCCGGCTATATCACATATAACCGACCGATGATACAAATCGCGAGAATAGAATACAGTATCTCATACTGGTATTATTCTCGGTCCCGCACATATCACATGTGTGCTCCTATTTCATTTCGCTTGAGCCAGAAAACCTCTGTGTAGGACTCTAAAGACTCGTCAATACGCCGGCAGTAGGTGATGATCATATCAGTCACCCACAAGCCGCAAGCGGTCTGCTAAACGTAACGGCTACCCGGGTATTGAGCGATCAGAAGATCAACGAGCAAGCCTACTCACACTCCTGCGAATCCAATCAGTAACACTTACCGCACAGTCCTCCCCTCCTATCGCTCATTACCTCCATGTGACTCGGGACTGTACCAAAAAACTATCTGTTTGAACGACTCGGTAGAGCCGTGGTAGGGTAGAAATCAAAGCACAGTGGGAGACACACAAAACTCTATGACGATCTCGGGTCGACAGACTAAGCTGTACCAGTGTCACCAGAGAACTACCATCTGACGTGAAGTATAATACCATCTGGGAGTTCTCGGCGAGTCCGTTCAGTGTACCCAGACTCCATTGAGCACCCGTATACCATCTCTGATGTCAAACACCAATGGATATGGGATCATCCATCTCCCATCATATGGGTCGAGAAGATATACGATAGTCTACTCTGGAATATTGATGCCCCGTCTCGATATTCCCACGACTAGGAACATTGAAGGATGTACTCATGGACTACCCAGGCCCCACTAGTATGATATGCATCATAATCCTGGAAGTCAAGTACACATCCTAAGGGCTTTATCAACATGTAACAGAGAGACAATAAGTGTACATGTTAAGATAAAGAGCAACCAGATAGCGTACTATCATGTCGAGCAAGAAAATCCTCCCTATATTTGTCCCAGCATCCACTATTATATACATCTCATGTACAATAATGGCCTCTAGGGCATACATACAATTAACAATCTCCCACTTGCACTAGGGCCATCATATAGCAGTGGTTGTAGTATCTCATACTCAACCATCCCATAAAAGTCACTCTCTGGGAAAAAGCCTTTGTGAGTAGATCCTCCGTGTTGTTCTCTGAGTCTACTCTCCTAACCTCGATCTCCCTGGAGATCAGCCATCTCCATGATCAGGTGATATTGCCTTTAGAATATGTCTGGGTCACTGATGGGACCGGGGTTCCTGGGCCAAAGCCATACCTCAATTGTCACACAATGGTAGGAACCTAGTTCATCTCATGAACAAATATACACCCAGACTACCTCTTTGCTAGCATCTTTGGTAGCGATGTATCCAGCCTTTATCGTCTAGTTTGCCACGGTATCTAGCTTGGAACTCTTCCAACATACGGCCCTTCCATTGAGGGTAAAGACAAAGCTTATGACTGACATTCAGTCAACATTACCATCCTGGAAGCTATCCAGTGATTCTTCCCAGGATCGATTGATACCATCTCACTACACCTAGTGAGAGTCCTAACATCCACTTAGATTTATCTCATAGATCCAAAAGCAAGGATTTAGGAGGTATCATCTTGATCCTATATGGAGAATCAATGTGATAAGAGGAGATTGACCGTGCGTAGCATAGGAAACTCTTTTCCTATCAAGAGTATGTCGTCCACGTACAATACGAGGATGACCACCTTGCTCTCTACTAATTTTTTGTATATACAAGGTTCATCTACCATTTTGATGAAGTCAAACACTTTGACTACCACATCAAAAACAGACGTTCCAACTCCGCGATGCCTGCTTTAACTTTTAAAGCAACTTGCACACGTTTCCGCTGCTCCCACTTTCTACAAAGCCCTCTAGCTGTGTACTTATAGACGTTCTCTCCTAAATCTATATTTAGAAAAGCAGTCATGACACCCAACCGCCAGATATCGTAGTCATGGTAGATAGCAGTGGCAAGTAGGATCCGGACGGACTTAAGCATAGCCACTGAAGAAAAGGTTACATCACAATCCAAGCCTGGTTAATGACGAGAACCTTTTTCAACAAGTCTAGCTTTGAAAGTCTCAACTTTTCCATCTACACTACGTAATCTTCTCAAGATATACTTGCTCCTGATAGGGTTTTAACCCTTCAGATATAGCAACCAAAGTCCATACTTTGTTGGTGTACATGGATTCTATCTCAGATCGCTTAGCATCCAGCCATTCTTACAGAGTCCCCACTCTTGATGGCCTGCTCGAAACCAGTTGGGTCATCATCTCATGATGCAATCCTCGCTCCCACTGCCATCGAGAAACTGAAGCATCTCTCAGGCGGATGAGGAACCCTACCAGATCGGCGGAGAGGCAGAGATTCGTCGGGAACTATTGAATCCTTATTTAATAGGTATGCAGCTTCACAAGTGCATAACCCCCCAAAAGGAAACAGGTAACTCAGTAGTACTCATTATAGAGCGCACCATATCTAATAGGGTGCGATTACTCCGCCTCGATACACCGTTGTGCTGTGGTGTATACGGAGGAGTAATGCTGAGAGAGAATCTTATTCTCCTTTAAAATAGTATAGAATCTCTATGCCTAAGTATTCTCCTCCCTGATCACATCATATGACTTAATAGTTATTCCTGTATTGGTTCTCTACTTCTATCTTATATTCTTTGAATTTCTCAGAAGCTTCCGACATGTGTTTCAACAGAAACATGCGTCTGAATCTTGAGAGATCATCAGTGAATGTAAGAAAGTATAAAGAACAAGTCCTGGCAATTGTAGACAAGGGACTTACTACATCATTATGTATCAGTCCCAAGAGTTCATTAATCCTTTCTCTGTTTCAAGTAAACGGAGCTATGGTCATCTTATCTTTGTGACATGACTGGCAAGTTTCACATGATGTAAATTCAAACTGATTTAAATATGTATCTAAATGTAACTTAGCTAGTCGGGTCGCATTGATATGACCTAGTCTACATTGCCTCAAGAAGGATTCGTTCATTGCTGAATTCTTCCTCTTGTGTGTGGTTTATACGTTAAGAACTGTGGTTTGATTTAGAATGTATATGCTTTTAGATAACGTGCCTGAACCGATCAACTCTTGATATAGGAAATGTTCAAAACATTATCCAACAATAAAAAATTATATCCTTCTTTACTAATTAAAAAGACTGATATGATGTTGTATATCAGGTTCGGTATCTAATAACATTCGTTTAGAATCAATGTATTTGGGAATACAGGGTGATAACTGCCAACACCTTGGCTGCAAAAATTGCACCATTTTTAACTTTTGAAATTTTATCACCTGTTCTCAGTTCTCTACCTTTTTGTAGCCCTTGTAACAGATTACATATCCGGGATCCTGATCCGGTATCAAATACCCAGGATGTAGAGAATACTGAGAAACAGTTCTATGTAATGAACACACCCGAAGAAGATGCATCAACATGCACTTTCTTCGTTTGGGCGGCATGGGAATCATCGTATTCCCCTATTTCCTGCTCGGTCTTATAACAATTATAAGTTGGAGCGGGACCAACATTTCCCAGTTCAGTAGAACAAGCGGGTTCGGTCAATACATCCATATTATTATCTTGATTAAGGCGTGACATGGTCGCTACCTGGAGAGAGAGAGAGAAGAAAACACTCTGCGTGCGCTCTTGCAAGATTAGATTGGTTATATATATTTTATCTAATCAGGATGGCTCCCACTCTTTTTATCAAATCTTCCTTCAAACCTAAAAGGAAAGACTAGCCGGGATTAATTACACTCTATAAAGTTCGCCAATCTTTCAGCTAGGCCAGTGTCGGTAATTTGAGAGAGGTTCCCCGTGCTTTCACACGGACCTAATTAAAATAAATCTCGTTTTCGCAGGGGCGTAACCCCGTTGACACCTTTCTAGACACCTACTTGATCGGCTAATTGTAAAGTACAAAACTCTCCCAGGAGTAACAATTACTCGCAGTGGGTATCAGGATCCAACTATCATATAGAAGGTATGCAATCTCATTACAAATTTCAACACTTGAAACTCCCGATAAAGGTTTTTACCCATAGTACTTATGACCTTAACTATGGTCAACAAATCATAAGCACTAGTCAAGCTCTACCCGTCATTTCGTGATTAATTAGACCCACCCACATGACCCTTAACTAAGGTCAGAAAAGTCACATGACTGCCCTAACTAATCGCATCATATGCTGTGTAGGAAGACATCACTTATCTACCGTACATTGTGCCTTAACTAAGGTCAACAAACAAAATACGAATACTAAGTACTCTACTTTCTAAAATGACGAAGGTTGCGGATGGTTTTTAAGAAAACCTTTAACGCTTTGAACTTGATCTCGTTGCAGAATCAAATGATTTTAAATGGAGTGTTTTTGAGTCTTTTTCTAGTTTCGCTAAAGAGGTCACTCCCGGTGAAGGGATCTCGGCTCTTTCCTCGTCGAATGAGATGCAGGATATTCACAATACCACTATGCAAAGCAAGAACTAGAAAAGCAATCAAAAGACAAAACCGATGGTTGTAGCATCTGCTAGTTATTGCTAAAGAGGTCACTCCCGGTGAAGGGATCTCGGCTCTTTCCTCGTCGAATGAGGTGCTGGATATTCTATAAGGAATACCGCTATGCAAAGCAACAACTAGAGCTACCTAATTTTTGAAATTCGATTCCACAACATCTTTTAGGTTTATTTTCTTTCATTAGTCTCATTAATGAATGTCCCAACATTTAAGTCACCTAAACATCACAGATAAATACAACGTATGTTTATGCCATCCGCATTCGTCTCGATGTCCCGTCATGCACCGTTAGGTTAGTTAACTAACGGCAAAGCGGGGCAGGGCTAGCGCGGGTGTAAAACATAAGCAACGTCTATATAATATATCATATATACTATATACAGTATCTATCTCCACATATCAAATGATCACATCACAGATAACGCAGCAGAAAACAACATATGAAATATTGGATATACTAGGATGTCCGTGTTTTATTTTGAGCCAGTATAAAACACAGATTCCACGGTCATGATGAATAGCCAAACCCATACCCCTAGACCCCTACGAGAGCGGCAAGCAACCCTACCAATTCTAGAGTTAGGAGACCTGAACTCGACTTCTCGAGATGGTCTCCCACTGGACTCTAGAACCCGGTTACTTGTGCTTCCTTAGGTCTATCCTAATACGGAAAAGTAAATAATATACATCAACGGTGACATCTTCCTCAGCCCGGAAGTGCCACAATAAAAGAATATTACATACAAGTTTTTACATGAATGAAAATGAAAAACACTCATCTCACATAAAAAAAAACCCGGCTATTCAAACACGACGATCCAATATAACATATCCAGCAACACATAACATCACATGTCATCAACGTAAGTAAATATGCGTATCCCAATTATTGTTAACGTATAGCAACGAAACCGGCAATACACTACATATTACACTTACGGTCGCAGAAAAGAAAGTGGAAAACTACAACAGATGGAATCCGCAACCACCTTAGACATCACATGCCTAACATTATGAATTCCTTAGATATCGCATGCCTAACAATTATAAACCCCGCATTTTAATCTCGATATTGAAAACACTTTCTAATAATCAGTCGGGCAATTCAACAAGATTCCCGACATCCCGATCGAATGCTCGTCGGAAACTTTAGTAGACAGCCGCACCCCCAGATACCAACAACGAAGTGCACTTAGGCGGAACACCGCGACTGCGAGCACCCGGACGGATGCTTTTTGGCAACGGAGTTCTCCTACAGTCACTTGGTCGGGGTTATGGGGCATGGCTATCTAGTAATGTTACCCGGCGAGTATCCGTATACACAAAGTGATTGCGACAAATTTTTTATCACATCAAAATCCCGTGGCAACCAATCAAATGGGACTAAATTACTAGACTTATAAAATTCAAATATTGTTGATTCCAAGTATTATATCACAATATATACTAGACTATGTTAAACGTTTCGAGCGAATCAACCAACACCCCATCTCCTGATGAGCTCAACACTTGAGCGAAATTAAAGTACCCAAAATGTGCCACAGTACCTATGATCCAGCTGTAGAAGGGTCAAACCAATGCCTCACCTATGACACCGCGGAACTACGGCAAACCCTAGGGTTCAAGCCGCGGTTCCGAGGGCATAGAATCGAGTTAAGGTTTATGTGTTCTTCTAGAGGGTCCATAGAGTTACTTGCACGAACATTGAATATAATTAACTTAGAAAAATTCCAACACTTGGAAATTTCAGAGGGGGTCATGGGGTGATGTTTGAATTTCGTTCGAACTGTCAAACATAGCCTAGGTTACCATCACAATGTTAAATTATACGACTACGAAAAACTCCATTTTGGTCCTATAGCAAAATTTACATCACATGAAAATTTGGACCAAGAAAACAATACCTAAAATCCCCAAAATGAGCACACCAGAGCACAAAACAAAAACGACACCAAATGGAGCATAGTGGGCCAGGATCCTCGGATTTATGGGGAATGTGCTCGGTTGAAATCCGAGCTTCTGGCCTCGTTTTTGTTCTGTGCACTTTAGGTATCACATACATCACTCTGCACTTGTTTGCAAAATTTTTAGAGACCTTTTGAAAACCAACAGAGAGTATTATGTGCAGGGTTCCAGAAATTGTGTGTTTACGGATTTGTTTCGTTTCCATATTAATCTAACATCGTCTAAGTTTCCAGTTAGGCTCTGATACCATGTTGGGATTCCTTAGCACCTAGACTAGGGTTTGCAAGCCTCACGCATGCCACAATAAGAATTTTAAGGGGTGCTAAGCAATCAAACTACGAATCGTACTAGAAAACTAGGGTAACAAAACTTTGCAATCTAGCATTACAAGAGAAGTGAATAAGAATACAACCTTTGTAGATCCGGTCCTTCACTTTAAAGCTCCGTGTTGACGTCCCTTCGCTGCGATCATCGTTGTCCCGAACTCTAGAATGGAATTCCCCAGAGAAATGAACAAGCTTGCTCGTAGACTTCGAGGCCGAAGATGATCTACATCGAGGTGACTCAAACTCAAACTAACCCTTCACTAGGTCATGAACTTTGTGAAGAGAACACCCTAAACTAAATGGCAAGTAGTAGAGGATGATGAAATAGGAAGTGTGTTCACTTTAGATTTTGATTTCTCACTTTGTTTCTTCACTTAGAAAAATCTAGAAAGCTTTTTTCTTTTGGATGATGAAGAAGAAGAAGAAGAATAGAAACTCAAGTGAAGTGAATTATGATCAATTATGCATCCATGGGTGAGTTAGTATCATCCATTAACCTTTATAGAGACTAAACCATGGTTTAAGCTAATGGTTTGGTTAATAAATATCTTTAGTAAGACAAAGTAAGTGGACTTGGTCAATGGATGCTTCAAGCTTCATGAAGCATCAAGCATGACAAAGTGCTCACTAATTTTGAATTACAAAATAAATATAAACCTTAACCATTATCTTAAATATGCTGTAAGTCATACACACACCCAAGTTTGCATGTATCATCAAGCATGATACAATCATGTACACAAGCATATATCACATATACATTATGTGCACATCAAGTGAGAAAATCAATCTTAAGTGAACCAATACTAGTTAATGTAAAGTAATATATCAAATATATAATTATACATTAAATCATTAAATCAACACTTGATTTAATGATCCGGTCATATTGCATATAACCGACTAATATCTCGTGTATCAATATATCGAATCAACACTTGATTCGGTAACCCGGCTATATCGCATATAACCGACCGATGATACAAATCGCGAGAATAGAATACAGTATCTCATACTGGTATTATTCTCAGTCCCGCACATATCACATATGTGCTCCTATTTCGTTTCTCTTGAGCCAAGAAACCTCTGTGTAGGACTCTAAAGACTCGTCAATACGTCGGCAGTAGGTGATGATCATATCAGTCACCCACAAGCCGCAAGCGGTCTGCTAAATGTAACGGCCATCCGGATATTGAGCGATCAGAAGATCAACGAGCAAGCCTTCTCACACTCCTGCGAATCCGATCAGTAACACTTACCACACGGTCCAGTTTGTTCGTCTGATATGTCGCATATCTCGCCTAGGGGTGGTAAACGTCAGACCCCAGTAGCTTGATAAGTCATGACGATGCAAGGTCCATAACGGTCGTGAAACTACTGATAACACTTACCAGTAAATTACAACAACCCTGGCCAGGGATTTCCAGTTATGGCCAGTCGAGCATAGCGCAACATCAACCCCCAATACCGGGAGAGACGAATCCCCTCCTATCGCTCATTGCCTCCATGTGACTCGGGACTGTACCCAAAAACCACCTGTTTGCACAACTCAGTAGAGCCGTGGTAGGGTGGAAATCAAAGCACAGTGGGAGACACACAAAACTCTATGATGATCTCGGGTCGACAGACTAAGCTGTACCGGTGTCACCAGAGAACTGTTATCTGACGTGAAGTATAATACCATCTGGAAGTTCTCGGGGAGTCTGTTCAGTGTACCCAGTCTCCACTGAGCACCCGTATACCATCTCTGATGTCAAACACCAATGGATATGGGATCATCCATCGCCCATCACATGGGTCGAGAAGATATACGCTAGTCTACTAATTGGTAGAGTTTTTGCGTGCTTAGTTAATTACCGCAATCAAGACAGTTTCGCTTGTAGCTAGCCGGTTGAGTACGGGTCATCCGCAGGGAGATGGGAATCTTTTTCTATGTTCTTTAACGAGTTAAGTCCAAATGTCCAGGTTTGTTTTGAGATTAACTATGTGTTAAAATGATATATAAAGATAGCTTGTTAGGGTTAGGATTAGGTTAGTTTGAGTTAGCAGTCGCTCACTTCTTTCGTTGCCACTCTTAATATCGGTGTTACGGTAATCGGCAACAACGGGGATTAGCACGACTAGGAAGGAACTTGCGAGTATAAGCTAGGCTTTCCAACGCTTAAGTTCTTCCTTTTGGTGCTTGTCCGTCCGTTCTTGGCTCTTAGCCTTAACCTCCGGTTTATTCAACCACAACCGGTCTCACTAAGGAATCACCGCTATCATGTAGGATATGGTGCCGTAGGGAGTGGATTGTGGTTCAATTGACGGGAGTCCGAATTAAGATGTTGGTCAAGGAAAGAGTGAGAGAGATTTCCTTCTCTCAAACTTTCCTTATCCTACCCTAACAAGTAAGCTCACCCATTACAAGAAAAAGAAAATACAACAAAGGAGGAAGATAGAAAGAAAGAGGTTAGATTACAACTAGCTATTTGAGACCTCACCTTGGCAAGGATCAAGCTTAAGCATCATTGTTGTTAAGGATAAAGAAAAACTAGAAGAAGAAAGAAACAAACAACAAATAACAACAACTAGATTAGCAAATGAAAATTACAAGCAATTATAATTAACAAAAGAACAAGACAAGCATGATAAAGAAAAGAACTTTTTTATTCATCACTTCACTCACAAAAGCTCACTACAAGGTTTTAATAGAGAAGAGGAAGAAGAAGAACAACATATATCCTAAAATCTAAATACAAGAATAAGCACCATTGGCTTGGCAATGTTCTGGGCTATTTATAGGCAGGGAACTGGAAACCTAGGGCAATAATCTGCCTCCATATAAAATGACCAAACTACCCTTGAAAACCAATCATCTGTCGAGCCCGTACGGCCGCGGATCCGCGGCGTAGACCCCATGTTGGCCGCGGATCCATGGCCATATAGAAGAATTAGGTCATTTGCTTTGGTGGGTTTTCCTGGTTTGTGGTCCTCTTCAGTGTGGTATAGTACTTTTCTCATAAGCTCTTCACATTTCTTCCAGAATTTCAGTAGATCAAAAGGTGATGTGATGTGGATCTTTTGCCATGATTTTCTTGAGCTCCGCGAAGATATGTTGGATCTTGTGTTGACATTGAGCTTTGTGCATGAAAATGACATCGATTTTCCATTTTGTCCCTTAAACTGGTGTGCGGCAACATACGGATAGAGAGCGGAGACCCGTGTTTTATCTGTGGTTGGTAGTAATCCGGAATTTGTCGTGCTTTTCCATGAATTTCACTGTTTAGAGCTGAGAAGCTGTATCCTATAATTAACTAGCAAACACGGCTCAAGAGTACCTACCGATAAGCAATGTGATAAAAATTGGGCGGTATAAAAATGCAAAAATCTGATATGAACAAATACCCCCAAACTTATCATTTGCTCGTCCCGAGCAAAGCCAATTTATTCATAAAAATACCTAACCTCACTTTCGTAGGGAACGCGATTGCACTGAGCATGTGCAACAAGCCATTAAACCTCAAGGTGTCCCTAGTAGTCTCCTGAGGGTTTTCAGCGGATACTACTCACAAAATCCGGTCAAGCTAGTTTTGCAAAATAACTATGATCCAAATCCTAAGGTTTTGTTTCAGAAAATAACAATTCTATTATCCTAAGTATAGACTATCGAACCTTTATTTTTCACACCTCGCTTTTTATTTAACTGAAGATTTTATATGTATTTACGTGCAGTGCAAATAGTGTCGTTAAGTTCCAGAAGGATCGGTTAAAGTCATCATGTCACACAATAAAGCCCAGATAAATTTTTTAAAAGGATCACATAAGTTTTATAAAGAGTTAAGTATTTTTCAAGTTTCGTTTTCCAGTAAGGTTTCAACTTCAGAATTTCTATCTTCCTTAATAGGAAACTAGGTCTTATTTTTCACTCCACCTTTTTCTTGTTTTCATTTCATACACACCTCTGTGGACGTGCAATAGTCTTTATCATAGAATAAAACCTTCATATCTCCGCTAGAAATATTTTTTTACAAAAACCCTGTCTTTTGTCAAGATTATTCTCACACAAAGAACCGTTAGGAATTTTAACTCGGAGAGAACACTTGCTTGACTTTGTTTTAATCTGGACCGTCTAGGCTTCTTAACGAGCTTTGGGCCAATGCTCCCAAGCCAGTTGGCTTTAGGGCATTAGGTGTAGAGACACCCCAGCGGACTTAATTACTCAAGTTACCTAGGTCCAAAAACAAAAGACAATTTAGCGTGAAAATCATGATGATTCAATGCGAACGGAGATATAACCGGCAGTTCAGTTATTTTTTGGATAAAGGACGTGTTTAGTGGATTAGGTGTGTAATCATTCCAATCAAGTTTCAAATGGGTTATTTTTCAGAATTAGTTTCAATTAAGGCATCAATAACATTCCTTCATATTCGCTTCACTTCATAAACTATTCTTGATATTACTTATTTCAGAACAAACCTATTTGATCCTCAGAAAATCATTTATCCATTTAAAAGTTTTTAGACATAATAGACTTGTCATCTAATTTCCAAAACTCACGACACGTGTAGTATGATGTAAAGACGTATATCAGCTATAGTTAACTTCAAAGGAGAGTTATCTTTCAGGTTTTCAAAATCTAAAAATAAGATTTAGTTATTCTTATCTTATCAAACAAAACCGTCGAAATGTTGAATCTGAGTTCTCCCACTAGCTAACTTGACAGAAAAGTTTTTATGTTTTTAGAAAATTTTCTGATTTTTATGGATTTTATGGATTTTAGTATGCAGATGCAAAATATACATATGAATGCGAAGGTTAGAAATGCGTACCGAGCGTACCCCCAAACTTAAACTGGACAATATCCTCACTGTCATTGCATGAAGAGAACATTGAAGGGTCAAAATTGTCGGTTAGATATACACATTTTTTTTGTTTTTGAAGAAAAGAAGAATAGTAAAAATGGAAAAGAATATCCACAAATATATACAAAAAGGTATATACATACCCCCAAACTTATTTGGAACAGTGTCCACTGTTCTTGGCTGGATAACCGAAGTTTGGTGGTAGGCAGAGGAAGATTATGTAGGGTAGACCGGCTCCTGTAAGACCAGGAGCTCCTCTGTTGGTTCGGCGCTAAGGTACGGTTTAAGTCGGTGTCCGTTTATTTTGAAAAATGAACCGTCCTTTGGATTCTCCAAATCCACAGCGCCATGCGGATACACATTCCGCACAAAGTATGGCCCTTTCCAACGAGATCTGAGCTTTCCTGGACGGAAATGTAGCCGGGTGTCGTAAAGTGGTACCTGTTGACCAGGTACGAATGTTTTGCGCAAAAGGTGTTTATCGTGAAACACCTTTGTTCGGTTCTTAACGACAGCCGCATTTTCGTAAGCCTCATCCCTAAGCTCGCTCAATTCGGTCAACTGCAGCTTTCGATCGCTGCCCGCACTTCGAGAGACAGATTCAACTCTTTTATCGCCCAAAATGCGCGATGCTCTATTTCCACAGGGAGATGGCAAGCCTTTCCGTACACAAGCCGATAGGGAGACATGCCAAGATCGGTCTTATAAGCAATTCGAAATGCCCAAAGGGCATCAGTGAGTTTCAACGACCAATCCTTACGGTTCTTGGAAACCGTCTTCTCCAGTATCTGCTTGATTTGCCGATTTTAAACTTTGGCTTGCCCACAGGTTTGGGGGTGGTAGGGCGTAGATAGCTTATGATTAATGGAATATTTCCGCATCAAGGCCTCGAAAGTCTTATTGCAGAAATGAGTTCCATTGTCGCTAATGATCGCTCGGGGGTGCCCAAACCGGGAGAAAATGTTTTCTTTAAGAAACCTAACGACAACCTTGTTGTCGTTAGTCCGGCTGGGCACAGTCTCTACCCACTTAGAGACGTAATCAACAACGAGAAGGATGTACAAGTTCCCAAAAGAGCTGGGAAATGGCCCCATGAAATCTATCCCCCAAACGTCGAAAATCTCCACAACCAAGATTGGTTGGAGCGGAATCTCGTTCCTCCTGGATATCCGGCCCAAGTGTTGGCACCGGAAGCAAGTCTTGCAGTAGTCATGAGCGTCTTTGAAGAGTTGTGGCCAGTAGAAACCACACTGCAAGATCTTCTCAGCTGTCTTTCTGGGGCCAAAATTCCCGCCACATGCTTGATCGTGGCAAAATGACAGCACACTCTTAAATTCATCGTCAGGGACACACCGACGAATAATCTGGTCGGGACAGTACTTGAACAGATAGGGTTCGTCCCAATAAAAGTGTTTTACTTGGGATAAGAATCGAAGTCTGTCCTGACGTGACCATTCAGTCGGTAGTAATCCTGTGTCCAAATAGTTCACAATATCTACGAACCAGGGTTCGCAAGATACTGTCAAGAGTTGTTCATCCGGAAAAACGTCGTTGATCGGAATTTGAAGCGACGGCGAAGAAGGAAGTCATGAGAGATGGTCGGCAACTACGTTCTCACATCCTCTTTTGTCCTTGATGACAAGGTCAAACTCTTGAAGTAAGAGGATCCAACGTATTAGCCAAGATTTTGCATCTTTCTTCGCAAAAAGATGGCGCAGAGCAGAATGGTCTGTGTAGACAATGACTGGAGAGCCGATGAGGTAGGGCCTGAACTTTTCTAAAGCAAATACAACAGCCAAGAATTCCTTCTTAGTTGTTGTATAATTAAGTTGGGCGTCGTTCAGGGTTCGGCTAGCATAATAGATTACGTGCGGCATCTTGTTGATGTGTTGTCCAAGGACAGCACCAATGGCAAAGTCGGATGCATCGCACATAATCTCAAATGGGTGCGTCTAGTCAGGAGAAGAAAGAACGGGAGCAGAAGTGGGTGAGCTTTTTAATGACTCGAACGCAGTCACACAGCTAGAGTTGAAGTCGAATGGCGTGTCCTTGGCCAGCAAAAGAGTCAAGGGCCTAGCAATCTTGCTAAAGTCCTTGATGAACCGTCTATAGAAACCGGCATGGCCAAGGAAGGCTCGGATGTCTCTGACGCATCTGGGAGGAGGGAGATTGGAAATGACCTCAATCTTCGCTTTGTCAAACTTTATGCCATTTTGTGAAATGATATGTCCTAAGACAATACCTTCGCGTACCATGAAGTGGCACTTCTCCCAATTCAAAGTGAGGTTCTTGTCCTTACATCGGGTAAGGACAGCGTCGAGATGTGCAGCAAACACTCATTAAAGGAATCGCCGAAGATGGAGAAATCGTCCATGAAGATCTCCAGAAATTTTTCCACCATGTCTGAGAAGATTCCCATCATACACCGCTGGAAGGTAGCGGGCGCATTGCATAACCCAAAGGGCATGCGACGATATGAAAACGTGCCGAAAGGACAAGTGAATGTGGTCTTGTCCTGGTCTTTTTCGGCGATGGGAATCTGATTATAGCCGGAGTAGCCATCAAGAAAGCAGTAGTACTCGTGTCCGGCCAATCGTTCAAGCATTTGGTCAATGAAAGGTAGCGGAAAGTGGTCCTTCCGCGTTGTTGCGTTGAGTTTTCTGTAATCGATGCATACTCGCCATCCAGTTTGGGTGCGAGTAGGGATTAACTAATTCGCCTCGTTAGTGATGACCGTTATGCCTGATTTCTTAGGGACAACGTGAATGGGGCTAACCCACTGGCTATCAGAGATAGGGTAAATGATACCACTATCCAGACACTTTACGATTTCCTTTTTCACAGCCTCCTTCATGACTGGGTTGAGTCGCCTTTGTGGATCCCTGGCTGGTTTGGCATCATCTATCGGATGAATGTGATGTTCAACGATCAGGGGACTAATCCCCTTGATATCCGCCATGGACCAGCCAAAAGCTTGCCTATTGCTGTGCAAGACCGCAAGAAGGGCTTTCTCTTGCTCTGGAGCTAGAGAAGCCGAGATGATAACAGGGAGGGTCTCGTTCTCACCCAAGTAAGCGTACTTAAGGTGAGACGGCAAAGGCTTGAGTTCGAGCGTTGGAGGTGAAACGATTGAAGGCAAGATTAGTGAAAAGGTCTCGAACTCAAAGGATTCCAGCAAAGGTTCAAAACGAGTGTAAGCGACCGAGTTGGATGGTTCAGGTAACTCATCCGGAAATTCGAAGGATTCAAACCTGGGTGGTGAGTGGCTAAGATCGTTCGAGAAAGTGAAACACTCGCAGTCATTGTCGGGCGCAGAAACAGCAGCAGGTTCGAAGAGGAACGCACTAGTGGCGTTAAGGTTATCGTGATCGAACAAAAACTTCTCGAATTCACACTCTTCTGGGGTGATCTCCTGGATTGAGCAAACGTCTAGTATATGAGCATTAGGTTCGGTGGGCTGATTCCCCAACCTAAAAATGTTGAGTTCAATTGTCATGTTTCCAAAAGATAGGTTCATCGAACCATTTCGACAATTGATCACATCATTTGAGGTTGCAAGGAATGGGCGACCGAGTATCACCGGAATTTGATTACGGGGGTTAGCTACAGGATGTGTGTCTTAACAATGAAGTCAACGGGGAATATGAAGTCCCCAACCTTGATTAACACATCCTCTAGCTCACCTCTAGGATGGGTGATCGATCGGTCGGCCATTTGGAGAGTGCAGTGTGTGGGTTTCAGCTCTCCTACACCTAGTTGCTTATATACTGAGTACGGAAGCAGGTTAACACTGGCACCAAGATCTAATAGTGCGCGGTTGATGTTCTTATCCCCAACGGTAATAAAAATCGTAGGACAGCCAAGGTCCTTCCGTTTTTGAGGTAAAGATTGGGTAAGAGAATCACTCACAGCACTAGCCAAGAAAACTTTCTTGGGTACTTGAGATTTCCTCTTTTTCGTGCATAAGTCCTTTAAGATTTTCGCGTAGGACGGGACTTGTTGGACAGCATCTAAAAGGGGAATGTTGATGTTAACCTGCTTAAACAACTCCAGAATCTTCTCCATTTATGGATTTTGTTTATTGGACCTCAACCGGTTTGGAAATGGAACGTTTTTAAAATTGGTTGAGTCCAATGCTTGTAGAGAAGATTGTGGAGTTGGAACGGATCCCAGAGCTGGTGTTTTCGTGGAGTGAGAAGTGGGTCCGTTCAGAGCAGAAGAAGAAGAGCCTTTTGAAGAATGAAGAATAGGCTCAGAAGATGAGGAAGGAGAAGAAGAAGAAGAAGAAGCGGCCGGGGTGTCATTGTCGATCCGTGTGCCAATATTGTTTTGCAGCATCCTTCCCGATCTCAATGTAGTCACGACACTCACATTATGGTTCTGTTGTTCAAGAGCAACATGTACATTATGTGGGTGACCGGGATTTGGGAGTGGTTGAGATGGAAGCTTCCCCTTTTCTCGCTCGCTTAACGCCGCATTCAGATGTGCAATCTGGGCTTCGATGGTCTTGATGCTTTGCCCGTGTGCATCAGTGTGTTGCACCAAAGACTGAGTAGACGACTGGATGTTTGCGGTGGATTGTATCGATTGTTTAACGAACGCCTCCAGACTTCGTTCTAGCGAGGAAACCTTATCGTTGTTTGACGGAATAAAGTTGTTTTGCGGAAAAGAATTGTTGGGTGCAAAGTTGTTCGTCTGATTTTGAAAAGGTTGGGGTTGGAAGGGCTGCTGAAACTGATGTTGAGTTTGTTGTTGCGCTTGTTGTTGCGGGGGAGGGGGCCTCTGGAAATCGTTGCCCTGGAATTGATGCTGATTCTGATTCCAGGCGAAATTAGGGTGGTTCCTCCAACCGGGATTATAGGTGAAAGAGTATGGATCATTTCTCGGTCTTTACTGAAATGCAGCATTAACCTGATCCTGTCCTTGAGATGGTGGATTGTATGGACACTCTTCGGTTAAGTGAGAAGGATCGGAACAACAAGCACAAATGGTACGAAGGGGAAGAACAGGGGCAGGAGCAGGAGATGAAAATTTGCTCTCTATCGCTTCAAGTTTTCTCGTTATTGCAGCCATTTCAGCTTTCATCGCAATAGAGACATCAAGTTGGTGAATTCCTACCCTAGACTGACCAGTAGAAGTGGAGGAAGAAGAAGAAGAAGAAGTTGATCTGGTGCTCTCCCATTGAAGCGTTCGTTCCGCAAGGTCGTCGAAGAATTGCCACGCTTCCTCGTCAGATTTCGATAGGAAGTGGCCCTGACAAATGGTTTCCAACAACTGCTTGGTTGCTGGGTTCAGGCCCTCGTATAAGGTTTGGCAAAGTTACCATTTCTCAATACCGTGGTGAGGGCACTGAACAAGAAGGTCTTTATACCGGTCAAAGTACTTCCAAAAGGGTTCAGTAGGAAGCTGAGAGAATTGATTGATTTCGTTACGGATCCTTGCGGTTTTATGATTCGGATAGAATTTCTTGAGAAACGCTTTCACAAACTCGTCCCAACTGGTTATAGAGTGGGAAGCAGTGCTATACAGCCACTTTTCAGCAAGATCGCATAAAGTGAACGGAATGACCCGTAGCCGTATAGCATCGTCCGACAGCTGGGTAGTTTTCATCATGGCACAAACATTTTGCAACTTGTTGATGAAGATATAGGCATCTTCAGATTCAAGCTCATGAAATTTCGGAAGCATGTTAATGAAGTGGGGCTTAATTTCAAAATTATCCCCATTGGCCGGTGGAAGAGAAAGACAGGTGGGAAGTGCAGAACGGGTGGGATAGAAACGATCTTGGAGCGCGATTCGCTGAGGCGCTACAATAGGTGGTCGTGATGGGTTATTCGCATCCATAGGAGGTGGAATCAATCCCGGGGGAGTTAAAGAGATGTTTGGATTAAATCCTGACATCGCAGAAGAAGAGGTTGGTGATGGTGAAGGTGAGGATGTATGAACAGAACTCCGGTCAACGTCGGAGTTGGCCGGCAAATGTAAGGGTGAAAGAGGCGTGGACGGAGTTTCGACGTCTGAGTCGATCGCGTAGTCGGTAGCGACTAACGTAACGCGGACTAGGAAGGCGCTAGTGTCCCGAGTCCAAGTGGACATACACTAAATGAGTTTAGTATAGTCAAAGCGGAGAAGGTGAGGGTAAGAAAACGTCAATGGAGAAATACGATGGGTGGTGGGTGAAAAAATGGGATTTTGGCGACAAAGGGCAAGTTTTTATAAAAGTTTTTGTTTTGTGTTTTTTTTTCTTTTTAGAAAGAGCTTTACAGAAATATGTACGGACTTACGGCTTCAAATAATCACAGATAAGATATGCACAATCACACCTAGATCTAGGGTCACCTAGGTCAGCTAGACAGCTCCTAACTGTTCCAAAGGGCTAGAAATAGGACCTCAAACCGTCTCTTCTTTGCCAATTGCGGCCAGGTAAGTGGGGGGCTCCCCACTACATAAGTAGTGGTCCTAATTAAGTAACCACTTGCCTTGGACACACTTGCCTAGACACCGCAAAGTCAGGATAGGATAAACGGCCGATGCCTGTAACTAGTCCTCTGTCCTATTGAGTGCGAAGTCATTAGGGCTGAGTCTAGTATTTTTTAATTAAACAATGGTCAATGCATATGCTTTTTGTGATTTGTGGGGTCCTGGGAAGGGTGATGAAATCCCCACCCAATCTGGATTGGTTTCAAGCCCCTTAAAGTCCGTATTAATAAATGCAAAGCAGTAACAATCAACTGCAATCAATTTTTTATTTATTTTTTAGCATGGCGCAAAGAATCCTGCACAAAAACAATTTATTGGAAGAGGGAAGAGAATTTGCGCAAAGAATACTGCAGAAAACACAGTTCAGTGGAGTCCAGAGGAGTGGGGAGGAAGTTAGAGACACTCACAGAAAATTTGACACCCTGAAGGCACTAAATGGCCGCGGTTCCGCGGCAATAAGAAGGGATTGGGCCTCCAATTTTTTTGTGTGTGCTTGATGGGGTGTCCTCTTCTTGTCTGGAACTCCTGAATCTTGATTTGCTTACTGGATCTGCTCCAGAATCTTTCAGTAGACCGTTTTTTCCGTCTTGATCACCCGCGGTGTAGCCGCAAGATATGGGTCTAACTTCCCACGTTTTTGGCACTAAACTCGACCTTTCCTTTTCTCCTGCACACTTGCACAAACACTAATCAAAAAATAACAAGATGATTTTTTTACAATTTTTTTTTGTTGTTTTTCGGTTATGTTTATATTCACAAATTAACCCGAAATTACACAAAGAAATAAACTACCGTCTCCCCGGCAACGGCGCCATTTGATTGGTAGAGTTTTTGCGTGCTTAGTTAATTACCGCAATCAAGACGGTTTCGCTTGTAGCTAGCCGGTTGAGTACGGGTCGTCCGCAGGGAGATGGGAATCTTTTTCTATGTGCTTTAACGAGTTAAGTCCAAATGTCCAGGTTTGTTTTGAGATTAACTATGTGCTAAAATGATATATAAAGAGAGCTTGTTAGGGTTAGGATTATGTTAGTTTGAGTTAGGAGTCGCTCACTTCTTTCGTTGCCACTCTTAATATCGGTGTTACGGTAATCGGCAACAACGGGGATTAGCACGACTAGGAAGGAACTTGCGAGTATAAGCTAGGCTTTCCAATGCTTAAGTTCTTCCTTTTGGTGCTTGTCCGTCCGTTCTTGGCTCTTACCCTTAACCTCTGGTTAATTCAACCACAACCGGTCTCACTAAGGAATCACCGCTATCATGTAGGATAGGGTGCCGTAGGGAGCGGATTGTTGTTCAATTAACGGGAGTCCGAATTAAGATGTTGGGCAAGGAAAGAGTGAGAGAGATTTCCTTCTCTCAAACTTTCCTTATCCTACCCTAACAAGTAAGAAAACTACTCATCCATTACAAGAAAAATAAAATACAACAAAGGAGGAAGATAGAAAGAAAGAAGTTAGAAAATTACAACTAGCTATTTGAGACCTCACCTTGGCAAGGATCAAGCTTAAGCATCATTGTTGTTAAGGATAAAGAAAAACTAGAAGAAGAAAGAAACAAACAACAAATAACAACAACTAGATTAGCAAATGAAAATTACAAGCAATTATAATTAACAAAAGAACAAGACAAGCATGATAAAGAAAAGAACTTTTTTATTCATCACTTCACTCACAAAAGCTCACTACAAGGTTTTAATGGAGAAGAGGAAGAAGAAGAACAACATATATCCTAAAATCTAAATAAAAGAATAAGCACCATTGGCTTGGCAATGTTCTGGGCTATTTATAGGCAGGGAACTGGAAACCTAGGGCAATAATCTGCCTCCATATAAAATGACCAAACTATCCCTGAAAACTCATCATCTGTCGAGCCCGTACGACCGCGAATCCGCGGCCTAGACCCCATGTTGGCCGCGGATCTGCGACCATATAGAAGAATTAGGTCATTTGCTTTGGTGGGTTTTCCTGGTTTGTGGTCCTCTTCAGTGTGGTATAGTACTTTTCTCAGAAGCTCTTCACATTTCTTCCAGAATTTCAGTAGATCAAAAGGTGATGTGATGTAGATCTTTTTCCATGATTTCCTTGAGCTCCGCGAAGATATGTTGGATCTTGTGTTGACATTGAGCTTTGTGCATGAAAATGACATCGATTTGCCATTTTGTCCCTTAAACTGGTGTACGGTAACATACGGATAGAGAGCGGAGACCCGTGTTTTATCTGTGGTTGGTAGTAATCCGGAATTTGTCGTACTTTTCCATGAATTTCACTGTTTAGAGATGAGAACCTATATCCTGCAATTAACTAGCAAACACGGCTCAAGAGTACCTACCGATAAGCAATGTGATAAAAATTGGGCGGTATAAAAATGCAAAAATCTGATATGAACATCTACTCTGGAATATCGATACCCTGTCTCGATATTACCGCGACTAGGAACATTGAAGGATGTACTCATGGACTACCCAGGCCCCACTAGTATGATCTGCATCATAATCCTGGAAGTCGAGTACACATCCTAAGGGCTTTATCAACATGTAACAGAGAGACAATAAGTGTACATGTTAAGATAAAGAGCAACCAGATAGTGTACTATCATGTCGAGCAAGAAAGTCCTCCCTATATTTGTCCCAGCATCCACTATTATATACATCTCATGTACAATAATGGCCTCTAGGGCATATATACACCTAACAGATTCTTTCCGAAACGTCGTCGGAACTTCGACCTTTGCTAACTCCACTTGTACAACTTTTTGGATTAGGGTTTTGTGAGTGAAGAAAGAACTAAAAATGCATTAAAATTTGGTTTAATGGTGATTTTTAATTCTCTGGATAATTGCAGGGAAAACAAACAGACTGGGGTTAATGGGGGAGTCCAGAGGGTGTTAGGGCAACAAAAAAATTTCCTTTTCCCTTGCCCAAACCAGTGGCGCCGACCCCCCCACTAAATCTCGCCGGTCCAAACCGATGGGATGTTGTCTGAATTTTTGCCACGTGTCCTAGTCTGTTAGTATATCATTTTTCATGTGTTTGTTTTCTTTGTGACTTTTCATTTTACGTGTTTTCTACGTGTAAACTTTTGAGCTTCTAAAAGTTTAAAAGAAAAGTCAATAAAAATATGTGGCTGGGGGGATTTGAACACACGGGCTACGTCACAACAATGCAAGGCTTTACCAATAAGCTACAAGTACTTTCTTGCTGTTCAAAAGAAAATTAAATTTATAACTTGTGCTCAAGCTTAGGTATTCCTCTCTGTACGTTGAAAAAAATCTGTACAGAAATTTTAGGGCTGTTACATTCTACTCTCTTTATAAAAATTTCTTCCTCGAAATTTGTAGAAGGAAAGTGTAACAGATTCAAGAAAAGTTTGATGATAGGACTATTGATGGTGCATGAAAAATATTTGGAAGAACGAAAGAATGCAAAAGCTTTGGAAAGATTGAAAAAGATGTAAGGGAATTACCAGGGTTACCTTGGTCTACAGTCTCGGCTTCTACGGCCGCTACTGTGAAAGCCTAACACCGGGGTACATTCCTCCTAGCTGGAAGCACATTCCTCTGTCCTTGAGGCATGTTCCTCAGTGCCTGTTGGAATTAGCGATTAGGTTATGTAGGAGGTCCTCGTGGAGGTGGAGCTGGGAGAGCAAGACGAGCTGCAGGAGCTTGAATAGCTGGCCGCTGCGGATAAGTGTTGTGAGTTGAAACTGGGTTGTGTGTACAAGGATATGTTCCAATTCCATGATTGGATGCGCCACAAACTAAGCACATCCCTTTTGCGCGCCTACAGTCCTTCCACAGGTGTCCATACCTCTTGCAGTAGAAGAAAAAAATCTGGAATTGGCCGATTATTTGTTTCTTCCGGTCTTCTAGGTTCAAAAGTTGGCCTTAAAAAGGCTCCTCCTGCCATCTGAGTGGCAGGGAGCTTCACTCCGGCAGATTGGGCTCTGCCCTTCATTTTCACTGCTGCCTCATATCGACGGACAGCTTTTAGAGCCAGATCGTGGGTTGGGAAATCCCCTATAGCTAAGGTAGCTTGGATCTCCAGATCTAACCCTTGCTGAAATCGTTTGGACCTGATCTCAGCAGTCGGTATCAAGTGTGTCGCGAACCTATTAAGGTCTTGTGTTAGCTGCGTAGTATGTGATATTTGAAAATCGAATATTGAAACATATCTTACCTACTGAGCATGGTAAACTCAGTATCATACTCATCCACAGATTTGGTCCACATCGAATCCTGTTGTGGGTGGATGAATTGTTGCTCCATGTCAAATCGGCCAGTCTCAAGAAAGTATTTCGCGTCGAACATGTCGCGAGAAGTTTTCCATTCGATAGGCTGGTCAAGACGGCTTTCTTCCGCCTTCTA
Source organism: Agapanthus africanus (assembly GCA_030015575.1). NCBI lineage: Eukaryota > Viridiplantae > Streptophyta > Magnoliopsida > Asparagales > Amaryllidaceae > Agapanthus > Agapanthus africanus. The sequence goes on along the minus strand of JASDDO010000026.1, from coordinate 47,223,881 downwards.
CCAAACTTGGGCGTTGTCGGTGAGTTGCAACTTCGCAACTCATACCTAAGCGATCTCTGGCACTTGTGCTGCAGCCATATCATCCTCAATGCTCTGAGTCTATTCTTCAGCTTTCAGAGAGCTCTCTTTTTCCGAAAATTGCTTTGGGTGCAATGCCCGGAATTTCTTTACTCCGGGCGCTTCCGCTTCTGGACGGTTCAGTAATATAGCAGTCTTCTGCTGCTGTCCTTCCAGAAGGCTTCGGATTGCCTCAAGCAGTACCGTCTGCTCATTGATCGGAGTAGCAACGGTAGGCGTAAGAGGTAGAGGTAGTGGTGTGTTGTTGAAGTTGGTGCTGGTATTGTTTTGAGAATCCATAACCTTGAAGGAAAAATAGGGTTATGATAGATTCAAAGTATATGAAATTGTAAGATTCAAGGAATATGAAATGTAAAGAATGTTTTTAGTTGCTGATTCTTGTGTTACATTGCTTAGGACTTCTTGCAGAACTGATCTATATGTCCATGCAGAACTAATCTATATGTCCATGCAGAACTGACCTGCATGGGTCGCCAACAAAACTTGTCACGCTCCGCTTTCCAGTGTACGGTAAGAAGACGCGATGAGGCCCGCTATGTATTTACTCAGAAGTAAACATGCTAAGCGTATCTAAGCAATATAATGAATGTACACAAGAAAAAATGACAATAGATATAAATGAACAACAAATTTTATTTATTAAATATTTCTTTACAAGTATAACTGAAAATGTAAATACAGGAATGTAAAGCAATGCCTAAACAATAGCATGAACTGAATGAAAAGTAAGTACAAGTAAAGTCTAATGGCCATGCTGCTCAGTGGTCTGCTCCACGTGCTCCTGGCTGGTCTCGAAATCCTCAGAGTCGGTCCTCCTGACAACATTCAAAAGAAAGAAGAGAGAACGAATATCGTCAGCGAATAATCGCTCGGTAAGTCCCAAAGAAAGAAAGAAATAGAATAGACAGGTGGAAGAATATAACTGTTATGATTTTTGATTGTTATGTTAACGCAGTTGTTTGTAACTTGGTACAGAATATGCCGGTGTATACGAGAGGAGTCCAACTTACACCGTGGACTTTGGTAACCCGTAATACAAGGCTCCGTCGATAAAACCACGGAACAACAGTATGGATGTATAGTTACGTCTTTTAGTGACCATCTCGTGCCACCTTTAACATGTTCCGTACCAGTCTACCCCTTAAATACCTCGTAATGTCTTTTGTATTGATTGTATTGTTTTGTTTTATAGATGGAATACTTGCCGAAACCATGATATCATGTAAACTGAATGGATATAAATGGATAGTCATGTAATCAGAGTATATCCATGGTTCGGTTAGGTTGAGTCATGTTGTTATAGATTGAATTCTGTTATAAATGGATTCATGTTGTATTGTAGTTATACTTGAATTGAATTCAAGTCAGATTGATTTCATATTAGATTAAGACTCTGTCTGAGTCAGACCCTTTAAAACAAATTGAAGTCCTGAATTATTTTTGATGTTATCGGTAACTGCTGCACATGGACGGCAGGATTTGTGTTTTTTTCCAAGACAATTACCGTATTGATAACACCGTTTTTAGGTTTTCTACCTTAGATAGGCAAGCACCCATATTCTCCGGCTCCGTGAGGCTCAAGAGAACTGGTCTCGCTTAAACCTATGTTTACTAGGGTCCTTATTGTAAATTAATATAACTTGAGGGGGTTTTATGAAAAATAGTTTTGATATATTTTCAAAATACACCTCAAGTATTTAATTATCAATTTTAGGGTTTTCATAATTGTGATTTTTATAAAGTGAAATATTCTAGTGGATATAACCTAGATTTCACTGTATATGGTATTTTAGTGTAATAATGGAATCGTAGTGATTTGTAATGGTGGTTTCATGAAATTTGCGATTCTTTTGATTTAGAAAACATGGAATATATATAATATATTTAAAGTAGGTATTTTGATAATATATATATATATATAGAAAATAGAACTTATTTATTAAATAGAAATCACATTTTTCTAAAAAATTGCATTAAAAATTCTATCGAGATCGAATGCTCCGTGAGGAGGTCTGCAACTCTCTCTACTAGGCCCGATGATGTACGATAACCCACACCATCCTTATCGGGGTTCCCCAAAATGGGTTGTAGAGGCGCATTGCAAGGAATTAAATAATGCACTTTTTAAAGAAAATGGTTTTTGAATGTTTAGGGTATTTAAATGTAAACTCGTATTTTCCCACAAACTAATGTTCCAAAAGTCATTGTGCTATGCCAAGAATGTGTGTCACGCCCTGCTTCCCGGTGTACGGGCAGAGGATGCCACGAGGCCACTACGTATTTACTCAGAAGTAAACACGCTGAGCGTATCTAAGCAATATAAGTAAAATGCATAAGAGACAGTGACAATAGATATAATTACAACAACTTTATTTATTAACATTCTTTTTACAATACATCTGAAAGGTAAATACATGGAATGGAAAGCAATGCATAAACAGTGGCATAACAGAAATGGAAAATACAGAATGTAAATGTGTATAAGGAATCTAAAGTTTTAGGTCGAAAGCTAGCTGGTCCAAATCCTCGTTGGTGGGCTCGATCTCCAGTGAGTTCGAATCACCTGACGACATTCCAAAGAAGAAGAAAGAGAATGTCGTCAGTGAACAAATCACTCGGTAAGTCCCGTAAATAGACAAGAATGGAATAGACAGAATAGAGAGTATATTATTATAATGTTGTATTTAGTGTTAACGTTGTTGTTTGTAGTTTGGTACAGAAGAGGCCAGTGTATACGAGAGGAGTCTCACTAGACCAGAGACTACGGTATACGGAGTACAAGGAACTGTTCAGTCACGGTACAACGGCAATTGAATTCAGGTTAGGTGTCTTTATGGTTGCTGTCTCGTGTCACTTCTAACACATTCCGTACCAGTCTACCCCTTATAAACCCCGTGATGTCTTGATTGTATTGATGTATTGTTTGGAATTGTATATTGTACATAGATGGATAACTTGCCGAAACCATGATATCAGTAATGGAACGGATATAATGGATGAACATGTAGATGGAATATATCCATAGTTCGGTTCAGTCAATATATATTGATTAGATTGAATAGACGGATTCATAGATCCATGTTGTATTGAAGTTTGATACTTAAATCATATTCAATTCAGATTGATTATATTGAGACTCAGTCTGAGTCGTACAATTAGAAAAGAAATTGAATCCTGAATTATGTTTTAGTGGTATCGGTAACTGCTGCACGTGGACGGCAGGATTTGTATCTTTTTCAAAGACAATTACCGTATTGATAACACCGTTTGTTAAGTTGTCTACCTTAAATAGGCAAGCACCCATATCTCCGGCTCTCTGAGGCTCAAGAGATTGGTCCCGCTTAAACCTATATTTACAAGGGTCCTTATTGTAATTTAGTATAACTTGAAGAGGTTTTATGTAAAAATAATTTTGTATAATTTTCAAAATACACCTCAAGTATTTTATTATCGTTTTTAGATTTTTCATTGATGTATATTTTATCAATGTGACATTTCTAGTGAAATAAACCTAATTTCATAATATATAGTATTTATTTGTAATATTGAAATTGTATGATATTTTCTTGTAAATGAGATATTTTTCTTGAATTTTGGAAATGTGGAATATTATAAATATTAAAAATAGATATTTTGATATTAATTACATATATATTTATTTATTAAAAATATAAGTTTTATTTATAATAGAAATCATATTTTCTAAAGAAAATTGTATTTTAAATATTTTGAGATCGTATGCTCCTTGCGGAGGACTGTATCTCACTCTACTAGGCCCGAGAATGTGCAATAATCTGCACCATACTGAACGGGTTCCCCGAAATGGGTTATAGAGGCGCGATTGCAAAGATTTGTTAAATACACTTCTTTTAGAAAAAAAGCTTTTATAAGTTGAAGGTAGTTATATGTAAAGTCGTATTTTCCGAATCTATGTTCCCAAATTCCTTCGTGCTATATTAGATATGTGTGTTGTGAGGAGGGAGGTCATTACCTCTTGAGTTTTCTAAAGGTATAAGGGTATTATAGAGTTTATGTCGGAAACTAAAGTGTATGGTATTTTAATGTAAAATTGCGATAAAAATGCATATAACAATTTTTTGTGATGAAACTTATTAAAGATATTTATTAATGTTTAATGAACAATATATGATGATATGAAGCTATCTTGATTAAGAAAAATTATAGGTTTATAAGAAAAACCGAATCGGAAGTCGGACTAACTCCGCTTCCGTCGAGTTTTAGTTTTGAATATTTTTAGAATAGAGAAGAGAAGAAGAAGTAGGGACTTACAGGTTATTCGACTAGAAGAGAGAAGGAGGAAGAGGTGGGAGGTGCCGATGCGTCGTTTCGTCCTCGGAATCTCCTCAGATTGCCGTCGGAAGTTCGTCGGAGTTTCACCATTTTGCTAACTCCACTTGCACACAAAAGACTTGGGAATTTTCTTGAGAGTTTGGACAGGGATTTAGGAGGAAGGGTGATTTGAGGGTGGTATTTATAAGAAAAATTAGGGTTTTAGGGTAGTGAAAGAGTGTATTAAAAATTTGTATTAAAATGAATTAAATGGCGGTATTTTAATTCTCTGGTTAATTTCAGAGAATTTAAACAGTGCAGGGGGAGTGAGGTAGGCCAAAGGGTGAAAAAATTAGGATCGGACCGAGTTGGACCGGCGGCGCCGACCGAGTCAACCGTTTCTCCGGCCCGAGTCGGGCGAGTCGGGGCTCATATTGGCGCAATGTGTCCCTGATGTTTGGTCTACTGCAGTGGACTCGTTTGTTTTATGTGTGACTCTTGGTTTTATGTGTTGTGCACGTGTAGACTCTTGGGCTTGTAAAAGATTAAAAGAATTTAATTTAAAAAAGTGTGGCTGATTGGATTTGAACTCTGGTGCTTTGGTTCAGCAACGTGAGGTCTTACCAATGAGCTACAAACTCTTTCTTGCTGTTCAAAAGCAAATTAAATTTATAACTTGTGCTCAGGCTCAAGTACCCATTTCTGTATTTTTGAAAAAAATTATACAGAAAGTTTAGGGTTGTTACAATGTGTGTTGTGATGAGGTAGGTCATTACCTCGTGAGTTTTCTAAAGGTAATATGGGTAAAATGAATAAGCAATGTCGTATGTAAATATGATGGTATTTACCGTAAAATTAAAATAGAAGTTGCAGTACATATTATTTTAAATTGAAACTTGTGTAAATATTGTTTTATGTTTGTTTAACAATATACGAAGAGATGGTAATTTGTTGTTTAAAAAAAATTGTGTTTTTAGTTAAAATAGAATCGGAAGTCGGATTAACTCCGCTTTCGACTAGTTTTGAAGAATGAATTCGTTTTAATAGAAGAGAAGGGGGAAGGAGGGAACTTACAGATTAGAAAGAAAGAGAAGAGGTAGTGTGAACTTAGGAAGGCGTCGGGGAGTCGTTTCGTCGCCGGATTCTTCCCGAAACGTCACTGGAACTTTGACCTTTATTAACTCCACTTGTACAACTTTTTGGACTTAGAATTTTTAGAGAGTTTTTGTGATAATTTTCAGAATGAAGAGGCCAAAGTGTAAGGGGTATTTATAGGGTAGAATTAGGGTTTTGTGAGTGAAGAAAGAATTAAAAATGCAATAAAATTTGGTTTAATGGTGATTTTTAATTCTCTGGATAATTGCAGGGAAAACAAACAGACTGAGGTTAATGGGGGAGTCCACGGGGTGTTAGGGCAACAAAAAATTTGCCTTTTCCCTTGCCCAAACCGGCGGCGCCGGCCCCCCACTAAATCTTGCCGGTTCAAACCAGTGGGATGTTGTCTGGATTTTTGCCATGTGTCCTAATCTGTTGGTATATCATTTTCCATGTGTTTGTTTTCTTTGTGACTTTTCATTTTACGTGTTTTGCACGTGTAAACTTTTGAGCTTCTAAAATTTTAAAAGAAAAGTCAATAAAAATATATGTGGCTGGGGGATTCGAACACAGGGGCTACGTCATAGCAGTGCAAGGCTTTACCAATGAGCTACAAGTGCTTTCTTGTTGTTCAAAAGCAAATTAAATTTATAACTTGTGCTCAGGCTTAGGTATTCCTCTCTCTACTTTGAAAAAAAATTGTACAGAAAGTTTAGGTTTGTTACAAACATACTCGCTGAAGGGATGCCAACCCGAAGTATAAAAGGAGGATGCCTCTGAATTTAGGAACTAAGTATCCGCATTTTTGCTCTCGTCTGCCGATAGGCAAAGCCCTTGTTCCTATTGTTCTTGTGTAGACATTGTTTACCGCCGAAAGCCGCGACAGGGACGTTAGGACTTCTGGCCTGAATTTTGGGGGCAGATGCTATTTGGATTTATCCATCCACCTCTCCGAAAATGCCAAGTTAATTTATGGCACCACGTATCGGAGGTCTGGACAGATGCGGCCGTTGTAGCAGATTTCGTCAGATTCCCCCTCGTTTGCGACGGGTTTTTGATTGTGGAGACGCTCTTCCCTGCAGACGCAAGCCCCTGCAGTTAATTACGTTACTGCGTAGCGATAACCACTTTCTCCTGCTCCAGAAAGTCACTTCGTGTCGTGTGCGTTTGTTTTATTTTTGGTTACCCGTGGATTGTATACGGAGACTAATTTGTGTTGTCGCCCGTAGGGCGTGGATTAGTCCAAATCTGTATTTTCTTAGATTTGGGTTTGTTTGATTTAAGGATCATTAATCTCGTTTGAGATTAAGATCAAACTTAAGTATTTGTTAAGGATACGTTAGTCTAATTTTAGACTGAGATCTAGTTAACGGGGGTTCGGGATCATTTTTGATCCAATGAAAGAGAATTTGGGCTATGTCGTTTTAGTTTAAGGACGTTATGGTCTACAGCTAGTTTACGGACATTACGGTCCATAGCTAGTTTAAGGATATTGCGGTCCATTGTTAGTTTAAAGACATTTCGGTCCATTGTAGTTTAAGGACGTTGCGGTCCGTTATTAGTTTAAGGACGTTGCGGTCCACAGATCACCATTTTTGAGGTGAGGGTTTAGTTTAAGGACGTTGTGGCCCGTTATTAGTTTAAGGATGTTGCGGTCCGTTATTACTTCAAGGACGTTGCGGTCCACAGTTGTTGATTGTCGGGACTCGCCACCTCTCTGAAGACGTTGAAGAATTACAATGACATGTTTTAAAGGTGTGAGGAGATGTACCCTTGAACCAATGAGTGTTCATCAGGGACTTAGTAATCTTGTTTGGGACTAATGCCAATTTAGAAGAAGACATATGGGCTCGGTCGATTTGGGGTTTGGCCAACCTTGGGCTCTGCCCACTTGATTATTTATTTGGGCTTGATCCCCTTTCAATATCAGCACTGCTGAGCATTGACTTGGGTTCTGATACCCCTTTTTGTTTTTGTCTTATTTATATTATTTTATATGGAGTGTCAAACAACTTATGGCACCCACGTGCAGAGCACGTGGAACGCTCGGCGCCGAGCGCCATACTTTGAGTGCTAAGCGCTTCTTATTAAATAGCGCACACGTGAGGAGCACGTGGAGCGCTCGACGCTGAGCTCCAGACTTTGAGTGCCAAGCATTGCTTATTAAATAACGCCCACGTGAGGAGCACGTGGAGCGCTCGGCGTTGAGCGCCAGACTTTGAGTGCTAAGCGCTTCTTATTAAATAGCGCCCACGTGAGGAGCACATGGAGTGCTCGGCGCTGAGCGCCAGACTTTGAGTGCTAAGCACTGAGCTTTCGGTTCTGCTCAATTCAATTCTCTGAGAATTAGATTCTCACCGGTGAAAGACTTTGTCTTATAGATCTGAGATCTGTAGAAAGAACTAAGTTCTTCTGATGTGAGAGTTAAACTCTTAGATATGGAGGAGATACTATGATCTCTCTTATTTTTATTTATCTTGAGGAGAAATCGTTCTCGTCTTGAAATTTGAAGTTTATGGGGGGTTCTTCCTTTTAAGACTCAAAATCTTGGGTCCTTTATATAGTGGAGGCTGATTTGTTGATTTGGTTGAGGAAATCTCTCATTGAGAGATCTCTAATTGATTCGGGGATTTTATCCATCGTTGGATCTTTGATCCTAGGCCGTCTGTTTTACAGAAGATATTTTTCTTATTTTCAACAAGATCGGAAAAATATTTCCCCATACAGAGCTTATTCTGTATCTTGGTGATTTTTAATCACCATTGGATCTTTAATCCAATGGTGCTCTGTTTTACAGAGATTACCGTTTCTTGTTTTAGGAAGATTCGAGGAATATCTCCTCAAAAGAATTTAATTTTGTAATTTGATGATTTATTATCTTCGTTGGATCTTCGATCCAAGGGTGGAGAACTTTTAGTTCTGGCGCCGGCGCTCTAGTGCTTTGCACGTGAGGTGCTGCCTCAGAGTTTTTAACTCTGGGCGCTGGCGCTCTCGTGCATGGCACGTGAGGCGCTGCCTCTTTACTGAAGATGTCTTTTCGCCTTCCTTCCTTGCTTTTCCTGAGTCGGACTTTTCTTTTCCAATGCTTGGAAATAGTTCCATCATGCATAACATCTTCTGTGCCTAGACTTAAATGTCTCCCTTCATAATCTGAAGCAATGCTTCTCTTATCTCTCACTTCAGAGAATCATTTTAACAGAGAAGAGCTATGGATTGTAATCGTCCACATGCTTGCCGGTAGCCATGGGAGGTGCCTATTGAGGAAATTGTTCCTCGTTTTGCTGCACGCTTGGTGAACCCTGCCTTTACGGATGACCAATGCGATACGGTGTTGTATGAGTTCTTGACTCATAGAGGATATTCTCTCCCCATCGGCTCCTTTTGGCTCCGGAGGGTCTTCTTTTCCGTGCTCGATGACATTCCCCCTCATCCAGCGGAGATGACTCCGGCGATACTCGACGCAGCGGAGGACAAGCTCGAGTGCTTTCATATGGCGCTTTTGATTACCATGGCTCTGAGGGATCGCTCTGTTCAGCTGCTAAGCCAGATACGGGCTCAGTGAGCCATCATGTCTGCCTTCGCTGACGGGCATGGTGCTGACCAATAGGAAGTGACTCCTCATGAAGATCTCCACTTTGACATGGTGGAGAAGGCAGAGGGGGAGTTAGAGAATTTTATCCATAGTTTTGTGAATCCCTGTACTTTTGATCCCATGTTTAGTGATCTATTTCCTGTAGAATAAAATGTTCAATTAAATGCTATGTTTTTGTCATTGACCACCAAGTGCTCCCTTTCTAACTCATGTTCTTCCTCTGATGTGTGCATGCGCGTATATGAATGAGCCCGATTTCACACATATCTTGTAAACGAAACTTAAATCGGTGTAAACAGGAACAAATAGCTCTTAGCCGAAGATTTTGGCAGGAACAAATACCCCCCAATACTTTGTCTACGTAAGTATGTACGTGGGTGAAGTAGTGCAGAGTTATGCATGGCCATAGAATTGAGGGCTTTGGAGAAAAGTTTAGGGTCCTTATAGCCTAAGACTTTTTCCATCTTCATAAGCCGTAAGGGTCTCAAAAAGTTTTTTCTCCCAACGAGTCGAGAGGATCCCGTAGATGTATTTTCTCCCTAGAAATCGTGAGGATTTCTAATTTTTCATCGCCTCCATGAGTCGTAAGGATCTCACTCGTGTATTTTTCCTTATGAATTGTGAGGATTCGTAAGTAGCTTCTTTATTTCATCGGTGAATGTGGCTTTGGCAAATGTAGACTGTAAATGGTAGATAACAGTTCATCTTGAACTCCTTGTAGGGTAGCGATGTCTTAGGAAACAGGTTCAAATCTGTCGCCTAAGACTTTTCAACTTTATGAGCCGTGAGGGTCTCATAAAGACGTTTCTCCCCACGAGTCGAGAGGATCTCGTAGGTGTAATTTCTCCTTCGGGGTTGTGAGCACTCCTAAGTGCGTTTTCTCTTGAGAGTCGTAAGGATCTCAAAAGAGAATTTTCTTTTTACGGGTTGAGAGGTTTGCGCAGGGACACCGATTTCCCTGGGGGTCGAAACGAATCGAGAGATGATTGGTTGACTTGTTTCCGAGATGGAGCGTTGCTCCGGCGGGAAGGTCATTAGTTGAATTTTTTCCGAGACGGAGCGTTGTTCCGGCATGGAGGTCGTTGGCTGACTTATTTCTGAGACGGAGCATTGTTCCGGCGGGGAGGTCGTTGGATGACTTGTTTCCGAGATGGAGCGTTGTTCCGGCGGGAAGGTCATTAGCTGACTTGTTTCCGAGACGGAGCATTGCTTCGACAGGGAGGTCATTGGTTGACTTGTTTCCGAGATGGAGCGTTGTTCCAGCGGAGAGGTCGTTGGCTAACTTATTTTCGAGACGGAGCGTTGCTCCGGCGGGGAGGTCATTGGTTGACTTGTTTCCGAGACGGAGCATTGCTTCTGCAGGGAGGTCATTGGTTGACTTGTTTCCAAGACGGAGCGCTGTTCCGGTGGGGAGGTCGTTGGTTAACTTGTTTCCGAGACGGAGCGTTGTTCCGATGGGGAGGTCGTTGGTTGACTTGTTTCCGAGACGGAGCATTGCTTCGGCAGGGAGGTCATTGGTTGACTTGTTTTCGAGACGGAGCGTTGTTCCGGCGGGGAGGTCTTTGGCTAACTTGTTTCCGAGATGGAGCGTTGCTTCGGTAGGGAGGTCATTGGTTGACTTGTTTCCGAGACGGAGCGTTGTTCCGGCGGGGAGGTCGTTGGCTGACTTGTTTCTGAGACGGAGCGTTGTTCTGGCGGGGAGGTCATTGGCTGACTTGTTTCCGAGACGGAGCGTTGTTCCCGTCGAGATCTGACTCTCCCTTTGACAGAGTCTGTTGGGAAATGTGGTACCCCTTTCGTTTATGCCTATGGATTGTATATAAGGGTCAGTATGGACTCGCCTGTAGGGCAGTTTGGGGGATATGATGGCTTAAGAACAGGTTCAAGTCCCTGTATCTTAAGACTTTTGAATCCTATGAGCCGTGAGGGTCTCATAGGGGGACATTCTCCTTACAAGTCGTGAGGATCTCGTAAGTGTAATTTCTCCTTAGGGGTCGTGAGGATTCCTAAGTGTTTTGCTCCCTTGTGAGTCGTAAGGATCTCACGCGGGTATTGTCTCCTTACAAGGTCGAGAGGATCCTGCAAGTGCACATGAAATTTTTTATGAGTCTGCGCCCTTTCGGGTTTTCGCAAACTCGCCGGTAGCCCTGCTGTTTTTACTCATAGAGCCCTTTCGGGTTTTCATCCGTGCCCATTCCGCTTAAGGACGTACCGTTTTTTTGTTGTTGCCGCGTTAGCCTAAGGATGCTGCGGTTCGTAGTAGTTTAGGGATGTTTCGGTCCGTTGTTAGTTTAGGGACGTTTCGGTCCGTAGCTAGTTTCAAGACATTGCGGTCCATTGTTAGTTTAGGGACGTTTCGGTCCATAGCTAGTTTCAGGATATTGTGGTCCATTGTTAGTTTAGGGACGTTTTGGTCCGTAGCTAGTTTCAAGACATTGCGGTCCATTGTTAGTTTAGGGATATTTCGGTCCGCAGCTAGTTTTTTGCGTCGAAGTTTCGCTGGACAATACTTACAGAGTCTGGTACTCAGGAAGACAGCGAGCGGACATAAGCTTCGTCATCTATCATTAACCTAGGTTGTGACTCGTCGAGCATAGTATTTCTTAAGGAATCGTCCGTTTATTGGCCGGAAAGGTCTTTCGCCATGCATATCCATGAGCAAGTAAGCCCCACCTTGGTAGACTTTGTCTATGATGTACTGTTCCTCATAGTTTGGCTCGAATTTCCCCCATTTGGAACGATTAGGGATCATAGGTCTTTTGACAACTAGCACGAGGTTGCCTTGGCGGAATGTTCTCGGCATAGTTAATCTTTCGTATGAGCGTGTCATCTTTGCTTTGTAAGCCTCCAAGTTTTGCTGCGCTACGAGACGAGTTTCATCGAGGGCGTCTAGCTCTTCAAGCCGAAGATGGGCATTCTCTTCATCTGTTAGTTCGTAATGAACCTCCACTCGTAGAGAGGGTAGCTCTATTTCTAAGGGGATTACCGCTTCCGTGCCGAATACCAATGCATACGATGTTGTATTCGTAGCCGTTTTGAACGTAGTTCGATACGCCCAGAGAGCTTCATGCAGTCTCTCGTGCCAGTCCTTTTTATTTTTGGACACCATCTTCTTTATGATCTTTGTCAAGGTTTTGTTGAAAGCCTCAGCTAGACCGTTAGCTCGGGGATTATAGACCGAAAAGTATTTCCAGTCTACGTTATGCTGCTGTGTGAAGCGGCTAATTCTGTGACTTCTGTAGGCCGGCCCATCATTGGAGATAATCCGTCGCGGAGTGCCAAACCGATAGATGATGTGTGTTTTGAAGAAATGGAGGATGTTCTCCGTTTTCACTTCTCTTAGCGGTATGGCTTCTGCCCACTTAGAGAAGTAATCAGTTGTCGCCAATATGAACCGATGTCCTTTGGATGACGCTGGTTCGATGGGCCCAATTATGTTGGTTTCCCATATTTCGAACAGCCAGCTAGCCACTGTTGGGTGTAGCGGGTTTGGATACTGGTGGATGAAGTCTCCATGAATTTGGCACGAGTGGCACTGCTTCGCATATTCGAGGCAGTCTTGAATCATCGTGGGCCAATAGTAACCCATTCTTTTAATCTTCAGCTTCATCTTTGGCCCGGCTTGATGAAAACCGCAGAGTCCATCGTGAGTTTCTTGGATGACTCACCTTGCTTCTTTTGGTCCCAGGCATCTCAGCCACAGAGAGTCGAACAATCTCTTATATAGAGTATCATTGACGAAGGCGAAAGACAAAGCTCGTTTCATGAGCTGATGTCTTGAGGATGCATCTTCCGGTGTTTGACGGAATTTGAAGTAGTCTATAAAGACTTCTCTCCAATCCTTAGCCTTTTTCTTGGTCCTCTATTCGTAGGGCTGTTTGCTTGGTCGCTTCCTTTTCTTCAGATGACTCCGGAGATATTTCTGCTGGTGCGAGAACTCGACGGCTCTGCACAACGATTCTTACATCATCGAGATTTTCGTCAGCCAGTTTTTTAGCGAGGTTGGCTAATGCTTCCGCTTTGCTATTTTCTGTACGCGGTATGCTTTCCAGGGCGTAGGAGGGAATTTGAGTTAGTAACTATTGCACTCTTTCGCCGTATTTTACCAACTCTGGTTTGCACGTCTGATAGTCACCGTTTACTTAGCTAACAACCAGCTGGGAGTCTCCGTATATGAGGAGGTTTTCGATTCCCATGTCGACAGCGATCTCAAGACCTGCTATCAAAGCCTCATATTCTGCTTCATTGTTTGTCCTTGGCTCTGTTAAAGAAAAGGCAAAGCGCATTATCCCTCCTTTTGGAGTCACGAAGATGAGGCCTATCCCAGATTTGATTATGGAGGAGCTGTCCTTTTGCTTCTTCATGGAAGATGCCCCATCGAAGTAGAGTTCCCATCGGATATCACTCCCTCCTCTCTCCCCGTCGATCGTGTCAAACGTGTGCTCGTCTGGCAATTTGCAATTTAGGGGTGAATCGGCAGGTATCGGATACTCGGCGAGGAAGTCGGCGATGGCACGACCTTTCACTGCCTTGAGTGTTCGGTATGTTATCGAGAATTCCATTAAGAGTAAGGCCCATTTAGCGAGCCGTCCCGTTAGTATGGCTCTTGATATCAAATATTTGAGAGGATCCACTTTTGATATGAGATGGACCTCATGCGCCAAAGCATAATGCCGAAGCTTCGTTATCGTGAAAATTAATGCCAGGCAGTGTTTTTCGGTAGGGGAGTAGTTGTTTTCTGCCCCCAGGAGAACTCGACTCAAATAGTAGAAGGCTCTCTCTTTCCCTCGGTCGTTCTCCTGTGTCCATAGCACGCCTAAAGAACCTTCAAGGGCGGTTGTGTACAGGATGAGGGGCTTTCCCTTGACTGGAGCGGTCAGTACCGGCGGATTCTGCAGGTATTGCTTGATTTTGTCCAGTGCATTTTAGCATTTACGATCCCAAACGAACGGGGTTCCCTTCTTCATCAGGTGACTATAAGGACGACATTTTCCGTAGAGGTTAGCTATGAACCGTCGGATATACGCGAGCTTCCCTTGTAGAGACCGCAATTGTTTTAAAGTTCTTGGAGTGGGCATTTCCATAATCGCCTTGATCTTCGATGGATCTATTTCGATGCCCCAGTGTCATATGATGAACCCTAGAAATTTGCCTGAGGAGACCCCGAATGCACATTTCAGAGGGTTCATCTTTAGGTTATACTTACGAAGACATTGGAACACTATTTTCAAATGCACCCAGTGTTCCTCGTACGATTTTCTTTTCACTACGAGGTCATCGATATAGCATTTGACGATTTCATGTATGAGGTCATCGAAAATCTTTGTCATGGCCCTCTGATAGGTAGCGCCGGCGTTCTTTAGACCGAAAGGCATCACTTTGTAGCAGAATATGCGCAGAGGAGTCCGGAAAGCGGTATACTTCTAGTCTTCGGGAGGCATCTTTATCTGATTGTACCCCGATGATCCGTCCATGAAGGAGAAGACTTCATGAGTGGACGTGTTATCTATCATCAACTCGGTAACCGGTACGGGAAAATCATCCTTCGGGCAAGCTTTATTGAGGTCTTGGAAATCCACGCAGATGTGCACCGTCCTATTTTTCTTCATCACTGGGACAATGTTGGCGATCCAGTCGGGGTATTGAACTTCATGAATGAAACTGGGGTCGATTAGCTTCTTGACATCGGCATTGATACTCATTTCAAGTTCGAGCCGCATTCTTCTTGGTGCTTGTTTAACTGGCTTGATGTCCGAAGATATCGCCAATTTATGCACAGCTATTTCTGGATCTAGCCCTGGCCTCTCAGAATAGTTCCATGCGAAGCAGTCTTTATACTACATGAGCACGTCTTTTAGCGTAGCCACCTGTTCTTTAGACATCAGCTCACTGACGAATGTAGGCCGTGGGTCGTTTGCCATCCCCAAATCGATTTTCCTTAGGTTATCCGCAGTAGTGTGTATTCCATCTTCCAACTCTTTTGGCGCCGGTGGAAATTCTGAGATCAACTCATCTTCATCCTCATTTTCGAAGCACCAGGAGAGGTCATCCATATTCTTATGCACTCCTTCATCCGACAACGTTATCACGTGACAGGTACGAGATCGTTTCTAAGACCGATGTTGATCTGGTTCTACTCTCGCTATATACGTTGCTTTTGGCACATGATTTTGTGGTGGGGCTACCCTCCAACTGTTGGATAGAGCGAATTTGCTGAGTCGATATTAGTCTTCGACCCAGTTTTTGAAGGTAAAGCAGTCTTCAAGAGGATGTCTTATTGCTCGGTGATAGGAGGAATAATCCGGGTGATGAACCCCGTTTGCTTGATCGGGGTGTCAAGACTCCGGGAGTGTCATCATCTGATATTTCATGACAAGGTCAAAGATTCTCCTTATCTTGTCTTGAGGGAAAGAATATGCCCGACCCATCTTTTTTATAAGAGACGGATTCCGGCTGACATTTTCTCGATCGCGGGGCCATTTGGATCCGTATTGCCACTGTCGAACGTTTTTTCGTTCTTTAACTTGTTTTTGCCTCCGTGTAGGGCATTTTTCTTATCTTGGGAATGCATGGCGGGATGACGGTGAAGAGCATTGTCATACTCCGTAGCCTGTTGAAGGAGGCGTTGCGTCTTGGCTTTCTCGTAAATGGCCATTTCGCGACTGTGGTCGTTCCGAACCTTTTGACTCGCTTCCCTCACTAGCTTGTCCATCTGTTCTTCAAACGACGGACTCGGCATTTTTATAGCAGGACCTCGCTCTGGTTTAATGTCAGCGTCTTTTAAAAGAGCATTGTCTTTTTCATCGAGGTCATTTATGACATGGCAGCCATGGAATTGCTCCCGTTTCTTGTACTGGACATATCCAAGCCCAATCGTTTCCATTTTTCCGTTGGTCAATTTTCGCTGAGTTCCAGGGACGTTCCAAATCCTGTTGTAGAACTGAGCTTGTCGGGAAGTCTGTTTGAAAGGTACGCCTTGGCATATTAATAATCTTCTTAATCCCTCCGTGTAGTATCTGGGCAGACAGATGGGTTGGAGCCCGTCGAGTGCAAAATCGGCACCATGCCAGACTTCTTTTTTGACTCTAGTCTCTGTGGATCGATAGAATAGGATCGCCTTTTCACCTCTTCGTCTGGGAGGGACGTAGAATATCTGCAGCTCTTGCACACTATATGTCTCAAGTGCATCAATCTCTCTGTAGTGCTGCCGCGGAACCATGGCGATTTGCAAATTATGATCATCTCCGGTGAGGGCCTGCATTAATGGATGGATCGAGAACACTGCGTTGACTTTGTCTTCAGAGTCACTGCCAAAGACCAGAATAGGGGTCGATGGTCCCGGCCTGTTGCATTAGGGCGACCCCGAATAGACTATCTCTTCTTCCTCCTCAGCATCGCTCCTGAAGACCGGGATAGTGGCGATAGCTTTTTTTTTTGTTCTCCGGATTATGACATCTTTCTGTGTCATCGAAGTCTGGTAGGAAGTACTTGGCATCTTCGTATTTGCGGACTTCATTTACGGAGAATGGGTTTAGTTCCCTCGTCACGGTGTACTCGAGACCATCTTTGAAATATTTCATACACTGATGTTGTGTAGAAGGGATGATATTGTACTCGTGTAACCAAGGCCAGCCGAGCAAAGCGTTGTAGCGGGTCTTGGCGTCAATGCATGAAATTTGATGTCGGTGATGAGCATCCCAAAGTGTAACGTCAGTATTACAAACCCGAGAGTCCGTGATGACTGGGAGTCGAACCCGGAGATGGTGATTTTATCCCGAGCGATGTGCTGAACGCTCATGCAGATTTCTTTTAGCAGCTTCACATTTAGGAGGTTGACAGAGGACCCGTTGTCAACTAAGATCTTCCCTATCTTGATGTCATGGAAATACCCGGTGACATACATGGGACGGTTGTGCTCTGTAACATTTAGGAAAAAGTTAGAAATAAATAAAATTAATTAAATTTAGAATAAGCTGATAAATCACAAAATGGTTAAAATCAAATATGTCAATCTTCATAAGTTATATGTAATACAAATTAAATTAGAATTTTTGAATGTAATCTAAATAAGTTATAAGAGTTTTAATGATAAAATTAGCTTCATTTTTAACAAAATAGGTGTTTTATAATAAGTCTAGTTGTGAGGGGTTAAATTGTAAAGTTTAGGTTTATGCAAATATAAGATAGTTAAGGTTTTAATTGAAAGTGTTGGAAAAGTTAAATTTAGTTCAGAATTGTAATGAAATTAAAAGGGAAATTATGAAGATAAATCAAAACACCTCATGCTTGCATGGTTGCAAATTCTTTACACCTCCTTCTTGCATGAATCATGCACACTCCTTCATTTGACACCACCACCTTCCCTTATCCCTTCCTCCTCTCACATATATAACTCAATTTCAGTTCTGAAACCTAATTAAAACTGAAAGAAAATCAAAAGAAAAGGAAAACTAAAAAAAGAGAAAAGAAAACAAGAGGAAGAAGAGGAAGAATGGAGCTTGTTCTTGGTGATGGCTCATCATCAAGCTAGGAGAGACTTAGCCAATTGGAGGGTTATTCCTACAACTAATTGGAGGGTAAATTCTTAATCCCAGTATGTTAAATAGGCTCTGTAGATTAGTTAAAATCGATTGAACATGTCACATAATATCGTATTTTAGGTAAAATTAGTGTCTGTTAGAATCTGCTGTAATCTGGAAGATAATTAAATAAATTCAACAGAGCTAAAATGATGTAGGTAACAACTAGAGTGAACCACAGGAAGACGGAGGCAGGGGGCCGGTTTTGGGCCGGCGACAGTAGGAGAATGGCCGGCGTCGCCGGCCATGTTGGGGAATTTTGGGGTTTGCTCTGTTGGGGTGTGTTCAGTATACAAGTTAGGTCATTTTGGTACTGTTGATTTAACTTAGTTTCACTGTAGTTTAAATCTGGGAAGATATATCGGAAAAGGAATCGTGAAACACTAAACACGACACGACTAAATCACGTCACGTTTCAAATTCTGCAACAGTGCAGATTTAGGCTAAAATCCAGCAAGATTAAGTGTTTTATAACTTAATATAACCAGATATAGATAACTTGTAAGTGGGATAACGTAGTTCTATTTCCGTTATATCGGAATTGTCGTTTTGCTTATATACGTTAATTTGCATATATAGGCTCGAATACGAGAAGTACGGAAGCCGCGAGGAAAGGGAAGGGATTAGCGATTCCGGAGTAGATTCGACTTTTCCGGTGAGTAGACTAAACATCTACCGGGGAATTTTGTAAAGATGGCGTGTTTCGCCCGTGGTTTTATTAGACTTGATGTTTATATCATTATGCTTAATGTTAAATTGCATTCATTACAAAACTTGTAAATTGCTTAGTTGTTAGAACACTTCACAATTATCGACGAGTTATGCCACGTGCACATCTTATATGCTACACACACCTCGTCGATATTGCCATGTCACATACACTTAAATATCATACTTGTTAAAATGGATTATAGCGTATTTCACATATCTAATGTAGTGGTAGATTGTATCATTGACATCCTGTTACTTTATGCGTATTTTGGTGTTACATATGAGATAAATGCAGAATTGAGAATTTATGGTTTTGAGTTTTGAATACTATTACATAAATCCAGTATTTTCATGATTGATGAGTCATGTCCACCATGAGATGATTTCTGTTTTTGGTTTTATTCCGGACCGAGTGGGGGAGATATACGGTCGCGGATTTACGTTATCCATACTGAGTGGGGGAGATTACAGTTGGATACATGGTGGACCCGGTCGAGACCGAGGGGCAGGATAGCCGTATTGAGACGGGGGAGCCTAGCGAGGTTACTCGATACCGGAGTTGGTTATAGAAATACGGTGTGTATCTAGAGGATAACGACCGATATTATGGGTATAGGATCATTCGGGGAATGATGCCTATAAGAAATAAAAGTGTTGTGTCGTTGATGGACACCGAGAAATGATTTACTTGAGTTGTGATTTTCGAAGTACAATGAGATTTACTGTTGAATTTCACATATACACATATACCATATGATTCATATTCAGTAGCATGATTGTCATATTTACTTTATTCGCCGTTATATGTTAGTCATATTCACTGAGTTGGCAACTCATCCCCGTTGTGCCACAGTTCCTTGCAGGGATAGAGTGGACGGTTAGCTGCGGGGCAGGATCACTTTTGCGGTTGTATTCCATCTTTTGCTAGGTTGGTTACATGTGTAGTAACCTTCCATTTTGTACTTTTGTATCTAGAAAGACTCCATCAGACTTGTATTTTGACTTAGAAATGAGAGATGGTATGTATATGTACAGTTGAGATCGGTTGATCAGTTTCATAGCTTCTTTCTTTATGAGATTCAGTGATGTTCTATATGTTTATATTCATGTTTATTGTTAACATTGTTGATTCCAACTCGGAATGCAACTAAACTTAACCTTATTATTTGTTTAATGATTTAAATTCATAACTTGAGATTTTTACTTAAAAACTAAATTTTCATAAATAATTCCGCAATAAGGTATTTTGATCTTGGTTTTTGGCTTACTTGGACTTGTGCATATCTTTAGATATGATACGATCTAAGTGACTGTCACATCCAAACTTGGGTCGTGACAAAGTTGGTATCAGAGCTTAGGAGTAACCTTACGGAATTCAGTAAGGAATTTCTATAGGTTGAGGTAAGTCTGAGAGTTAGGATGACCTTTGGTTTGATGGAGTAGGTGAATTAGGACGAATGCAGTACCGTACATATGTTCCGCGGCATATTTACATTATCGTATTCAGCCTAACTAACCTTAGGATGTTTATCTTGATCTATTCTTCCGTTGATTCTCCGTTATTGATTGTTTCTGTTCCCACACCTTATCAACTCTCGTTTCTTGTTCCAGTTGCTATGGCTACGCGGGCTAGGAGAGCCGCAGCCAGGAATGCAGCTAGGGCGAGTCCGCCTGTGACGACGACTGGTACACCGGACGTGCCGGCGGTGCATGAGCATGTTGATCCTCCTCCTCCAGATCGCATGACTAGGATTGAGGAGGGTATGTTGGGATTACAGCGAGTGGTAGGACAGTTAGCTGAGACCACTCGAGCTTTGAGATCAGATCCAGCACCGACCGTAGCAGAGTCCGAGGTACAGCCTACACAGACGATAGTGCCAGAAGATACGAGAGTGATGGAGGTATCACTTGCGGAGTTTATGAGATTGAGACCCCCAGTAATTACAGGGACCGATGTGGCGGAAGATCCTCAGTCTTTTCTTGATAGGATAGCGAGGATTGGCAGATCATTGCGATGTTCTGATGCGAGGTCAGTTGAGCTGACTAGCTTTCGTTTGGAGGGACTTGCACAGGAGTGGTGTGAGTCGATGGAGAGAGGGAGAGCTACGAATCTTCCTCCGATGACGTGGACCGAGTTTTCTACAGTCTTTCTTGCCAGATTTCTTTCCGAGAGTGTGAGGGATGCTAGAGCTAGCAGTTTCGAAGCGTTGAGGAAATCAGCAAGTATGTCAGTAGCAGATTATGACTTGCGATTCACCCAGCTGTCGCGATATGCCCCATACTTAGTACCTACAGAGGAGCTTCGGGTGAAAAGGTTCCTAAGGAGTTTGGACACACAGTTGTATCTGGCGATAGGCTCCCAGCATTTTGATACATATGCACAGGCTATGGATGCAGCGATACGAGTAGAGGAGCGTTTGAGCCAGTCAGGAGTCGTTCCGGAGCCAAAGAGGAGTAGACCATTCGTGCCGACAAATAGACAGTTTGGCCAAGGTAGAGGGTCCTATCCAGGCAGATATACTCCAGGCCGCAGTGTTGGACGAGGTTGGACACAGGGCCAGATGTCCAGTTCTTATCCTGATGATCAGAGACCACCATCTACTTGTTATAGTTGTGGACTTCCCGGGCACTTTGCGCGAGATTGTAGATCTCAGGACGGGACCGTCACTCCACAAGCTGCTTTACCCCTTCCACCTCCTACACCGATGGCTTTACTTCCTCCCCCAGTTGGCGCTACACGCCAGGCAGTTGCACCACGAGGTCGAGGCTATGCAGGACGTGCTCAGAGAGGTAGAGGAGATTGAGGTAGAGGACGACAGGATGCGGGCAGGGGCCAGGCACGGGTTTTTGCGCTGACTCCACAGGATGCCCAGGCATCAAATGCAGTCGTGACAGGTACTCTTACAGTATGCTCACTAGAGGCACATGTCTTATTTGATCCCGGTTCTACACATTCTTATGTATCTTCACGATTCGCACTTTTGTTGGGGAAGGAGTCGTCATTATTAGAGTTACCCTTGGTAGTGATTACTCCAGTTGGAGATTCCTTTATAGCTCGGCACGTATTCAGATCGTGTTCGGTGCGTATTGGTAATAGAGATTCGCTTGTTGATCTGATTCTCCTAGATATGTTGGATTTTGACATACTTCTTGGGATGGATTGGTTAGCCGCTTGTCATGCCTATGTAGATTGTAGAGGAAAAGCGGTTAGATTCTGTTTTCCAGGCGAACCGGTGTTTGTTGTGCAGGGGGATTGCAAGTTAACCCCTGTCAACATGATTTCTGCTTTTGGTGCGAGACGGCTCTTGAAGAAGGGTTGTCCTGGGTTCTTGGCTTTTATTCAGGACATAGGGGTCGCTGAAGTTCCATTGGACCAAATCCCGATCATACGAGAATTTCCTGAGGTATTTCCTGCAAAGTTACCAGGATTGCCACCTGATCGAGATATTGAATTTTGCATTGATTTGATTCCGGGTGCAGGGCCTATTTCTATACCACCCTATTGAATGGCACCGACGGAATTGAAAGAACTCAAGGGCCAGTTGCAAGAGTTGCTAGATAGAGGACTGGTTCGTCCCAGTGTTTCACCGTGGGGAGCTCATGTCCTATTTGTAAAGAAGAAGGACGGTAGTATGAGAATGTGCATCGACTACCGACAGCTGAATCGCGTCACTGTGCGAAACAGGTATCCATTACCACGAATAGATGACTTGTTCGATCAGTTGCAAGGAGCCGGATTCTTCTCAAAGATTGACTTGAGGTCAGGATATCATCAGTTGAAGGTTCGGAAGGACGATATTCCAAAGACGGTGTTTCGTACGAGATATGGGCATTATGAATTTCTGGTGATGTCGTTCGGAATTACCAATGCTCCAGCAGCTTTTATGGATATGATGAACCGTATCTTTAGACCATTTATCGATCGGTTTATTATAGTATTCATAGATGATATTCTTGTATATTCTCGGAGTCAGACGGAGCACGAGCAGCATTTACGTATCACATTGCAGACCTTGAAGGAGCATCAGCTGTATGCCAAATTTTCTAAGTGTGCTTTTTGGCTCGATAGTGTGGAGTTCTTGGGTCACATAGTCACGAGGGAAAGTATATGCGTAGACCCAAAGAAGATTGAAGCGGTACAACACTGGCCCAGGCCTATGTCAGTTACGGAGGTTCGGAGTTTCTTAGGTCTGGCAGGTTATTACAGACGCTTCGTACAGGATTTCTCAAGGATAGCGGCACCTTTGACAGGATTGACTAGAAAGGAAGTTCCATTTCAGTGGACAGATGCGTGTGAGCAGAGTTTCCAACAGTTGAAGACGCGTTTGACGACTGCACCGGTATTATCTTTACCTTCCGGGTCAGGGGGTTTCGTCGTGTATTGCGATGCTTCTAGAGTGGGCTTAGGCTGTGTGTTGATGCAACACGGCAAAGTTATAGCATATGCTTCTCGACAGTTGAAGAGGCATGAACAAAACTACCCCACTCATGATCTAGAGATGGCTGCTGTAGTATTCGCATTGAAGATTTGGAGACATTACTTGTATGGAGAAACGTGTCAAATCTTCACAGATCATAAAAGTTTAAAGTATATATTTCAGCAGAAAGATCTGAACCTCAGGCAGCGTAGATGGATGGAATTGGTGAAAGATTACGACTGTGAGATTTTGTACCATCCAGGAAAAGCAAATGTTGTAGCAGATGCCTTGAGTCGGAGGCCTGGAGGTAATTTATCTCATTTGAGCATTTTGCAGAGACAGTCTTCTACAAACTGGCAGCTCTTATGTGATAGTCGTATTCAGTTTGAGTTTACATCGGCAGGAGGTCAGTTGGCACATGTTCGCACCAGACCTCAGTTATTGGATCGGATACGAGATGCGCAGCCTACAGATACTCGTATGATGGAGATTATGGATCATGTTAGGCAGGGCAAGGAGACAGAGTTCGCGACTGATGATCATGGAGTATTACGTTTTAGGACTCGTCTCTGAGTGCCAGATTCTGACGGATTGAGGCGTGAGATTTTGGAGGATGCCCACAGGTCAGTATACAGTATTCATCCTGGTTCCACCAAAATGTATCGTGATTTGAAGGATAATTATTGGTGGGAAGGAATGAAGAAGGATGTTACGGATTTTGTTTCTCGATGCTTGACTTGTCAGCAAGTTAAAGCAGAACACCAGAGGCCAGCCGGGGAGCTGCAACCCTTAACCATTCCAGAGTGGAAATGGGAACAGATTTCCATGGATTTTGTGGTGGGTCTACCCAGGACTAGCAGAGGGTATGATTCCATTTGGGTAATTGTAGACAGGCTGACGAAGGCCGCTCATTTTCTTTCAGTAAAGACGACATATGGATTTGCTCAGTATGCACAGGTTTATATCGATGAGATTGTACGTCTACATGGAGTGCCGACATGCATAGTATCAGATCGAGGTACCCAGTTCACGAGCAGGCTATGGCAGAAACTTCAGGACGCTCTGGGTACACGACTGAGTTTTAGTACAGCTTTCCACCCACAGACAGACGGTCAGTCGGAGCGGACCATTCAGATACTAGAAGATATGCTTCGGGCTTGTAGCCTAGATTTCGGTGGTAGTTGGGATCGTCACCTACCTTTGGTAGAATTCTCGTATAACAACAGTTTTCAAGAGACAATCCAGATGGCACCATTTGAACTTAGTGGGACCGCAGATAGTACAGGAAACTACAGAGAAGATTCACTTGATACGAGATAGAATGAAAGAGGCTCAATGCAGACAAAAGTCATATGCAGATCGAAGACGACGCAAACTTGAGTTTGATGTGGGAGATCATGTGTTCCTTCGAGTATCTCCAATGAAGGGTGTAATGCGCTTCGGGAAGAAAGGGAAGCTCAGCCCCAGATATGTTGGACCATACGAGATTTTAGAGAGAGTGGGCGCTGTGGCTTATCGGTTAGCACTTCCACCTGGTTTTCCCGACGTACATCCGGTGTTCCATGTTTCGATGCTTCGCAGATATCTTCACAATCCATCTCATGCGATCCATCATCAGACTATACAGCTTGAGCCAGATCTATCCTACACAGTGCAGCCAGTCGCTATTCTGGACAGGCAGGCAAAGCAACTACGATCAAGGATACTGCCATCTGTAAAGGTTCTCTGGCAAGGAAAGGATCGCGAGGAGATTACTTGGGAGACGGAGGACGCGATGCGAAAGAAATTTCCACATCTTTTCATAGGTATGTCTAGTAATTGTTTTAAATTCGGGGACCGAATTTTCTTAAGGGGGGAATATTGTAACATTTAGGAAAAAGTTAGAAATAAATAAAATTAATTAAATTTAGAATAAGCTGATAAATCACAAAATGGTTAAAATCAAATATGTCAATCTTCATAAGTTATATGTAATACAAATTAAATTAGAATTTTTGAATGTAATCTAAATAAGTTATAAGAGTTTTAATGATAAAATTAGCTTCATTTTTAACAAAATAGGTGTTTTATAATAAGTCTAGTTGTGAGGGGTTAAATTGTAAAGTTTAGGTTTATGCAAATATAAGATAGTTAAGGTTTTAATTGAAAGAGTTGGAAAAGTTAAATTTAGTTCAGAATTGTAATGAAATTAAAAGGGAAATTATGAAGATAAATCAAAACACCTCATGCTTGCATGGTTGCAAATTCTTTACACCTCCTTCTTGCATGAATCATGCACACTCCTTCATTTGACACCACCACCTTCCCTTATCCCTTCCTCCTCTCACATATATAACTCAATTTCAGTTCTGAAACCTAATTAAAACTGAAAGAAAATCAAAAGAAAAGGAAAACTAAAGAAAGAGAAAAGAAAACAAGAGGAAGAAGAGGAAGAATGGAGCTTGTTCTTGGTGATGGCTCATCATCAAGCTAGGAGAGACTTAGCCAATTGGAGGGTTATTCCTACAACTAATTGGAGGGTAAATTCTTAATCCCAGTATGTTAAATAGGCTCTGTAGATTAGTTAAAATCGATTGAACATGTCACATAATATCGTATTTTAGGTAAAATTAGTGTTTGTTAGAATCTGCTGTAATCTGGAAGATAATTAAATAAATTCAACAGAGCTAAAATGATGTAGGTAACAACTAGAGTGAACCACAGAAAGACGGAGGCAGGGGGCCGGTTTTGGGCCGGCGACAGTAGGAGAATGGCCGGCGTCGCCGGCCATGTTGGGGAATTTTGGGGTTTGCTCTGTTGGGGTGTGTTCAGTATACAAGTTAGGTCATTTTGGTACTGTTGATTTAACTTAGTTTCACTGTAGTTTAAATCTGGGAAGATATATCGGAAAAGGAATCGTGAAACACTAAACACGACACGACTAAATCACGTCACGTTTCAAATTCTGCAACAGTGCAGATTTAGGCTAAAATCCAGCAAGATTAAGTGTTTTATAACTTAATATAACCAGATATAGATAACTTGTAAGTGGGATAACGTAGTTCTATTTCCGTTATATCGGAATTGTCGTTTTGCTTATATACGTTAAATTGCATATATAGACTCGAATACGAGAAGTACGGAAGCCGCGAGGAAAGGGAAGGGATTAGCGATTCCGGAGTAGATTCGACTTTTCCGATGAGTAGACTAAACATCTACCGGGGAATTTTGTAAAGATGGCGTGTTTCGCCCGTGGTTTTATTAGACTTGATGTTTATATCATTATGCTTAATGTTAAATTGCATTCATTACAAAACTTGTAAATTGCTTAGTTGTTAGAACACTTCACAATTATCGACGAGTTATGCCACGTGCACATCTTATATGCTACACACACCTCGTCGATATTGCCATGTCACATACACTTAAATATCATACTTGTTAAAATGGATTATAGCGTATTTCACATATCTAATGTAGTGGTAGATTGTATCATTGACATCCTGTTACTTTATGCGTATTTTGGTGTTACATATGAGATAAATACAGAATTGAGGATTTATGGTTTTGAGTTTTGAATACTATTACATAAATCCAGTATTTTCATGATTGATGAGTCATGTCCACCATGAGATGATTTCTGTTTTTGGTTTTATTCCGGACCGAGTGGGGGAGATATACGGTCGTGGATTTACGTTATCCATACTGAGTGGGGGAGATTACAGTTGGATACATGGTGGACCCGGTCGAGACCGAGGGGCAGGATAGCCGTATTGAGACGGGGGAGCCTAGCGAGGTTACTCGATACCGGAGTTGGTTATAGAAATACGGCGTGTATCTAGAGGATAACGACCGATATTATGGGTATAGGATCATTCGGGGAATGATGCCTATAAGAAATAAAAGTGTTGTGTCGTTGATGGACACCGAGAAATGATTTACTTGAGTTGTGATTTTCGAAGTACAATGAGATTTACTGTTGAATTTCACATATACACATATACCATATGATTCATATTCAGTAGCATGATTGTTATATTTACTTTATTCGCCGTTATATGTTAGTCATATTCACTGAGTTGGCAACTCATCCCCGTTGTGCCACAGTTCCTTGCAGGGATAGAGTGGACGGTTAGCTGCGGGGCAGGATCACTTTTGCGGTTGTATTCCATCTTTTGCTAGGTAGGTTACATGTGTAGTAACCTTCCAGTTTGTACTTTTGTATCTAGAAAGACTCCATCAGACTTGTATTTTGACTTAGAAATGAGAGATGGTATGTATATGTACAGTTGAGATCGGTTGATCAGTTTCATAGCTTCTTTCTTTATGAGATTCAGTGATGTTCTATATGTTTATATTCATGTTTATTGTTAACATTGTTGATTCCAACTCGGAATGCAACTAAACTTAACCTTATTATTTGTTTAATGATTTAAATTCATAACTTGAGATTTTTACTTAAAAACTAAATTTTCATAAATAATTCCGCAATAAGGTATTTTGATCTTGGTTTTTGGCTTACTTGGACTTGTGCATATCTTTAGATATGATACGATCTAAGTGCCTGTCACATCCAAACTTGGGTCGTGACATGCTCGCACGTTCCGAGGAGGAGGTCTTCATCGCTGAAGGTAATGTCGGCTGTGTGAATTTCTTCCAGCTCGTTCTTCATCTTTTCTTCAGCAAGGAAAGCTTGAAACTGCTCGGGCTCTTGTAATGCCCTGATTAGAGAATCTCGTGCCTCTTTAGACAATAGAAAGGCATCCAAAACGCTTAGCTGTGAGGGTATCTTCCTCAGGTGTGCTAGGATATTGTAATCCACTTTGTTTTTCTTGGGCGGGTCCTTGGCTGCCAGCTCTTCGACGACTCAGTCATCGAGGGCGATATCCTCAGGGACTTTTTCCTTCCCTTTATCTTTTTTGTTTGATCCCTTATTTGTAGGTCCGATTCTTTTCGAGCAATGTACGACTACGCAGCTGAATGTTTTCATAGTTCTTTATCTCTTCCTCTTTCCCTTAGGTGGATTCCTTGAAGAGAGGGCCGAGGGCTATTTCTTCATCAGAATTGCTTCCGAAGGTGAGAACTTGCGATCCCCCGGAATCAACCATGTGACAGTTGCTGGCAGTTCTTTTGTTCTCATCTGTCATGCTTCTCTGCTCCCGACGAGTTTTGTGCTTCATCCTCTTAAAATGTTGTCGGTGAGCAACGTATCCCTGCCACCACTTTTTAAAGGCCATGCATTCTTCGGTAGGGTGTGTAATCCTTTGATGGTATAAGCAGTAGTTAGGATGTACATCCTCTTCATCAAGGTGTATACTGCCAGGAGTATTTCCTTTGAAAGATGGCAGCTTCATTCCCATTGACGGGGTTTTAGCAAACCGTTTCCTTATTTTAAGCATGTTTTTGTCTGCCGCAGGCGTGCTTCGATCTGGTTGGAGCGCTTTGCGACCCATCCCTACCATTACTTCTTCAACATGATGTCGATGCCTGGCCCTTTCGAATATGGCCATTTCACGCTCTTGATCAGCTTTGCTCTTCTGACGGGCTTCGTTCAGCAGCATGTCAATCATCTCGTCTGACGGTTTCAAGGATTTTGGCACCGATCCTGCCCCTAGCTCCTTTATATTATCTTCTGATGCCGAGTGAGCTTCTTCGTCATTTATCAGTGAATGATAGATCATGTGACAACTTGCCACATAATCCTCGGGTTCTTCTGACGAGTCTTCTTTCTCATCATTTTCATTATCTCCGCTCTCAAAGATATGGTTGAGAAACTCTTGGAGTGTGACCGGGGTTCGCGCATTCTGGTTATATTCCTCCAGTACGTCAATATGCCTTTGCAAATCCGTGTGCTTGTCATCAGGCTGCGCGGGCTTCTTGGTCTTTTTCTTTTTCTTTGAAGACTTTGACGGCTGGGCCTGAGTGTATTGCCCATCGCTACCAACTCCCGATGTTGGGTGCAGTTTAAGCATCCCCTCAATGATCTCTGGCTCTAGCGGGTTTTTCCACCTAATCGCCTGACATACTTGAAGATCTTTCAGCATTCTTTTAGTTTTAGCCGAAAGAACAACTTCCCATAGAGCTTCCTCTATAAATGAGCATGATGCCCCTGGCGTGTCCATCTTTTTAGGAGCGTGTGGTTGTGGCGGGTTTACCCTCCAGTTTTCAGACAGCGCAAATTTGCCTTGTCGGTACTGGTCCTCAATCCAGTTTTTGAAGACGAAACAATCTTCGATTGGGTGGCCCACTATTCGGTGGTAGGGGCAGTAATTGGGATTGTTTACGTCTCCCGATTGCAGTGGGCGTCTCGGATCTAGTAGAGTGATAAGCCTGTTGTGCACCGCCAGTTCGAACAGTCTTCTCATTTTATCCCGAGGGAATAAGAAAGGACGTCTCAACTTTTCTCCGAGTGATCGCTGTTTATCATTTTGGCGAGCAGCTAGTTTCGGATCACTCGGTTGTTACTGAGCGTTAGCGACGAAGGTCGCTTTCCCTTTGCCCTTTTTATTTCGAAGCTCCGTTTTTTAGGACGACGGTCTATGGCCCATCTGGTCCATTTAGGCCAGCTTGTCGATCAAGGCTTGGAAAGTGGTCAGCTTGAAGAACATCATAAATTGGGATATAGTTGCCTGCGGATCCAGGGTCCCCACAAACATGCCTATAGCAGGAGCTTCTTCTATGCATTGTTCGCATCTCGACCATAGGTTCCGCCACCGAATTGCATACTGATCCCAAGTTTCTCCTGGCTTCACCCTGGCATTGATCAATGCCGTGATCGGGGTGCGTTCGCTGGCCCTTGCGAAACGATGGGTGAATAGCAACTCCATTTCTGTGAATGTTTTGATGGAGTCGTTCGGAAGTTCTGAGTACCATTCAAATGTCGTCTCCACTAAACTGCCGATGAATTGGCGAAGCAGCAGTTTGTCGTCACCCCCAGTATTGTTGTATACAGCCCTGAACTGAGCGACGTGCTGATGGGGGTTTCCTGTCCCCTTATACACGTGAAATTTAGGGATCTTATATTCCGGCGAGTACTTAATTTGATAGTACCAGTTTGGATAGGGTCGCCCAGTTCTGACGACTTGGCCAGTAGCTTCACTTACCTGATGAGCTCGTATTTGCTGAGCTATGTAGTCATCAAGCGCATCTTTCGAGACCGTCTCCTCCCTAGCTGCTGATAAAGCTGGAAGAGGGTTTGATGTCTCCTCTCTATCGTCTTCAATGATTATTGGGGGATTTTCGGCTGGAGGGTCCGGCTGGATCATCATCCACACCAGATCTTGGAACATGAGAGCCATTTGTTTTATGTTAGACGCTTGTTCCGCGGCTTCTTTATCTTTCTTTTCAAGCATTCTTCGGAGAAACTCGGCATCGGTTTCCTGCTCCTGTCGTTGATCCGACGGTGCTTCCGGGCTTTCTTTCTGCCAAGTAAGTGCGGCCATCTTTGTCAGCATCTCCTAGAGTTTTTGTTGTTGCTTCCGAGCCTTTGTTACGGACCGCGTAAGTGGTTGATGACCCTCAGAAGCACGGCTTTCCTTTTTTCCGGAAGCCATGTAGACGGTGTGCACTACCATGCCCCCAGACTTAGGACGTTTGGATTCAGTGCCTTTGAGATTTGTCATAGACACGGGGATCTTCTCCGGCCTTCTCCTTTTATGGGCGGTCGAAGTTGAGGGGGCTGTTGCAGACGATACTTTCCGTGGTATGATGGCGGGATGACCCTCCTCTTGCCGGACCTTCATTTTCTTCGATCTGCGGGAGTAGTCTTTGTCGATTACAGAGTCTCGGACTCTCCACCAGACCCTATGGATTTGGAGGACAGCCACTGAGGGGCTGTTCCGGCTTTGCCTTTATGATGTTCTCCGCAGGTGGAGGAGACCTTTTTAGTAGGGCAATTGGAGAATTCTTGCGCACCCACCTGAGCGGCTCAAAGCTATTCCCAGTTGGAACAGCAACATCAACTTCCATCATTGGAGCTGGTGGGGTAAGTCCAGAAGGGGAACTGCCCCCAGCTTTCCTCACTCGGCACCAGTGACAACGTCGAGCATGTTGTGTAGCCGGGATCACCTCTATTGTCGGAGTAGCTTCGTCATACCTCCTTCTTTGAGGAGAGTCTATTATTGGTGCCATCCTGTCAAAGACTGACATCCACTGGGAAGGAATGGTCAACCCGTCGAAGGCCGACTTTTGAGTAGGGGAAGTAGTTTGGATGACTTCACCTGCAGCAGGAGTTAGGATAGCCTTCACTGGTATTGTGAGCCTCTTCATGGGCCCATTTAAGCTTAGGCTCAGCCTGTCGAAGACTGAGGCAGTAGATTTGGACGACCCGTTGAGAGGGGCCGCAGTAGTTGCAAGCCGATCGAAGACCGGCTTCTTTGGAGCTTCTTGTGACGACACTGAAGCGTTGAAGCTCATTGGTGAGATCATGGTCCCAAAGAACAACCCAATGGTGTCCTGTGTCACCTGTTCCACCGGCATTTCGAAGATGGAGGCCGCTTGGGGCCCGTAAGTTACTCCTCCAGATGGGACGGAGCAAGAGTTGCTGTTGCAGTTGGTGCAGCTGGAAGCAATTGATCATCTTTCCTCTGCACAGGATCAAAACACCAAATCTTAGTACCTCGACTCCAGGGGCAACCATAGCAGACCGCGATTTGTTCGCGAAACACGACACACAAAGTGTAGAGTGGAAAGATGAAAAGGTCCCACCGGGCGTGCCAGAATCTGTTTACCGCCGAAAGCCGCACTCGAGACGTTAGGACGTCTGGCCTGAATTTTGGGGGGCAGATGCTATTTGGATTTATCCGTCCACCTCTCCGAAGATGCCAAGTTTATTTATGGCACCGCGTATCGGAGGTCTGGACGGATGCAGCCGTTGTAGCAGACTTCATCAGATTCCCCCTTGTTTGCGAGGGGTTTTTGATTATGGGGACGCTCTTCCCTGCAGGCGTAAGCCCCTGCAGTTAATTACGTTACCGCGTAGCGATAACCACTTTCTCCTGCTCCAGAAGGTCTCTTCGTGTCGTGTGCGTTTGTTTTATTTTTGGTTGCCCGTGGATTGAATACGAAGACTAATTCGTGTTGTCGCCCATAGGGTGTGGATTAGTCAAATCCGTATTTTCTTAGATTTTGATTTGTTTGATTTAAGGATCGTTAATCTCGTTTGAGATTAAGATCAAACTTAAGTGTTTGTTAAGGATACGTTAGTCTAATTTTAGACTAAGATCTACTTAACGGGGGTTCGGGATCATTTTTTATCCAATGAAAGAGAATTTGGGCTCTGTCGTTTTAGTTTAAGGACGTTACGGTCCACAGCTAGTTTAAGGACATTACGGTCCATAGCTAGTTTAAGGACATTGCAGTCCATTTTTAGTTTAAGAACTTTTCGGTCCATTGTAGTTTAAGGACGTTCCGGTCCGTTATTAGTTTAAGGAAGTTGCGGTCCACAAATCACCATTTTTGAGCTGAGGGTTTAGTTTAAGGACGTTGCGGTCCGTTATTAATTTAAGGACGTTGCGGTCCGTTATTAATTTAAGGACGTTGCGGTCCATTATTAGTTTAAGGGCGTTGCGGTCCACAGTTGTTGGTTGTCGGGACCCGCCACCTCTCTGAAGACGTTGAAGAATTACAACAACGTGTATCAAAGGTGTGAAGAGATGTACCCTTGAACCA
The DNA here is from genome assembly GCA_030015575.1 of Agapanthus africanus. Lineage (NCBI taxonomy): Eukaryota > Viridiplantae > Streptophyta > Magnoliopsida > Asparagales > Amaryllidaceae > Agapanthus > Agapanthus africanus. The sequence continues at coordinate 47,191,470 of JASDDO010000026.1, read as the reverse complement.
ATGAGTGTTCATCAGGGACTTAGTAGTCTTGTTAAGGACTAAGGCCAATTTAGAAGAAGACATATGGGCTCGGTCGATTTGGGGTTTGGCCAACCTTGGACTCTGCCCACTTGATTATTTATTTGGGCTCAATCCCCTTTCTATATCAGCACTGCAGAGTATTAACTTGGGTTCTGACATCCCTTTTTCGTTTTGTCTTATTTATATTCTTTTATATGGAATGTCAAACAACTTATGGCGCCCACGTGTATAGCACGTGGAGCACTCGGTGCCGAGCGCCAGACTTTGAGTGCTAAGCGCTTCTTATTAAATAGCGCCCACGTGAGGAGCACGTGGAGTGCTCGGCGCTGAGCGCCAGACTTTGAGTTCCAAGCACTGCTTATTAAATAGCGCCCACATAAGGAGAACGTGGAGCGCTCGGCGCTGAGCACCAGACTTTGAGTGATAAGAGCTTCTTATTAAATAGAGCCCACGTGAAGAGGGCGTGGAGCGCTCGGCGCTGAGCGCCAGAATTTGAGTGCTAAGAATTTCTTATTAAATAGCGCCCATGTGAGGAGCAAGTAGAGCGCTCAGCATTGAGTGCCAGACTTTGAGTGCTAAGTACTGAGCTTTCTGTTCTGCTCAATTCAATTCTCTGAGAATTAGATTCTCGCTGGTGAAAGACTTTGTCTTATAGATCTGAGATATGGAAAAAGAACTAAGTTCTTCTGATATGAGAGTAAAACTTTTAGATATGGAGAAGATTCTATGATCTCTCTTATTTTTATTTAGCTTGAGGAGAAATCGTTCTCGTCTTGAAGCTTGAAGATTATGGGGGGGGGTTCTTCCCTTTAAGACTTGAAGTCTTGGGTCCTTTATATAGTGGAGGCTGGTTTGTTGATTTAGTTGAGTAAATCTCTCATTGAGAGATCTCTAATTGATTCGGAAATTTTATCTATCGTTGGATCTTTGATCCTAGGCCTTCTGTTTTACAGAAGATGTTTTTCTTATTCTCAACAAGATCGGGAAAATATTTTCCCATACAGAGCTTATTCTGTATCTTGGTGATTTTTAATCACTATTGGATCTTTAATCCAACGGTGCTCTGTTTTACAGAGATTACCCTTTCTTGTTTTAGGAAGATTTGAGGAATATTTCCTCAACAGAATTTAATTCTGTAATTTGATGATTTATCATCTTCGTTGGATTTTCGATCCAAGGATGGAGAACTTTTAGTTCTGGCGTCGGCGCTCTTGTACTTTGCACGTGAAGCGCTGCCTCAGAGTTTTTAATTCTTGGCGCTGCCTCAGAGTTTTTAACTCTGGGCGCTTGTGCTCTCGTGCTTTGCACGTGAGGCGTTGCTTCAGTGTTTTTAACTCTTGGCGCTGGCGCTCTCGTGTAAGGCACGTGAGGCGCTGCCTCTTTACTGAAGATGTCTTTTCGCCTTCCTTCCTTGCTTTTCTTGAGTCAGACTTTTCTTTTCCAATGCTTGGAAATAGTTCTATCATACACAACATCTTCTGTACCTAGAATTAAATGTCTCCCTTCATAATCTGAAGCAATGCATCTCTTCTCTCTCACTTTCAGAGAATTATTTTAACAGAGAAGAGCTATGGATTATAATCGTTCACATGCTCGCCGGCAGCCATGGGAGGTGCCGATTGAGGAAATTGTTCCTCGTTTTGTTGCACGCTTGGTGAACCCCGCCCTTACGGATGACCAATGCGATACGGTGTTGTACGAGCTCTTGACTCGTAGAGGATCTCCTCTCCCCATCGGCTCCATTTGGCTCCGGATGGTCTTCTTGTCCGTGCTCGATGACATTCCCCCTCATCCAACGGAGATGACTCCAGTGATACTCGACGGAGCGGAGGAAAAGATCGAGTGCTTTCATGAGGCGCATTTGATTACCACGGCTCTGAGGAATCGCTTTGTTCAGTTGCTAAGCCAGATACGGGCTCAGCAGGCCATCATGTCTGCCTTCGCTGATGGGCACGGTGCTGACCGATGGGAAGCGACTCCTCATTAAGATCGCCGCTTTGACATGGTGGAGAAGGTAGAAAGGGAGTTAGAGAATTTTATCCATAGTTTTGTGAAGACCTGTACTTTCGATCCCATGTTTGGTGATCTATTTCCTGTAGAATAAAATGTTCAATTAAATGCTCTCTTTTTGTCGTTGAGCACCAAGTGCTCCCTTTCTAACTCATGTTCTTCCTCTGATGTATGCATGCTCGTATATGAATGAGCCCGATTTCACACATATCTTATAAACGAAACTTAAACCGGTGTAAACAGGAAAAAATAGCTCTTAGCCAAAGATTTTGGCGGGAACAGACACCACATTTGCTTCCTTTCCATCCATCTTCTTATCTGATCATTTCTTTGGAGATTTTCAATCACTTTTCCTCTGACCCTTCTGCCCACAATTCCAACACACGTCTTGGATTTTCCTTAATATTTTTCTCGGCCTTTAGACTTACCCTTCTTGCCCTTTTCCCTTTCCATCTGATGATGCTCGATATCGGTGACTCCCCTGATAATGACACGTGGCAGATGACGTGTCCCAGAGCTTACAAAAAAGGATCAAGAACGTTACGTTGGAATCACACTCCGGGACACCGACCCGTGGATGTTCCCGACCTACGGTGGCTTTCCAGACCACCCCCGGCTCGCCTACGAGCTATCACAAAACCAAAATGCCTCGGCCTCCCGCTCGTTCCCGAGCCTCCCGCCGAGCTTATCTTCCTCGATCTTACCGATCGACCCACAGCACCGATCACAGGAGCCTCCACCACAGCTCCGTGAATCTCGCCAGACGCGAGATATCCGCCGCCGGTGATCCCGTGTTCCACGCCATCACGATCCCCCATTAACGAGCATATTTCGTCATTAATGGGGAATCCCGCCTATCACGCGGGCGTGATGCCAGGGGCGTAACGGCCGGCATGAATCTCGCGCCCGCCTGCCCATGGCAGCCACTATATAAACCCCTCTCTCAGACGACTCAGGTAAGCAAATTTAACCCCAATAGGCCGTTACTCTGCCAAAATACCCTGTTTAACTTGATCGTTGGATGGTCCTCGATAGCACAACCACCCAGGACTTCTTTGCAGGTAGCTCGGCCTCAACCACATAAAACCCATTGAGATCCACACGCTCTAGGAGGCAACCCTCCAACTCAATCTCAGCCATCCATCAGCGCTCGTCGCAGATCAACAGAAGATAACATCTGAAGGAGATCCAGAGATCCATCAGTTGGCGCCGTCTATGGGAACCCGCTAGTTCAACTCAACTAAAGTTCATCTTCCAATCTCGACTTCATGACAAGCGGTCATCATGACGATCCAAGCACCAGTCGTCGGCCTCTCCACGGTGGAGATGAGGGAGAATCCCCTCCTCCCCCGAACACCATTCACGCCCTATCCGCTCGGATAGATCGACTCGCGTCCGTCGTGGATGCACTCGTCCGTGTCCAAATGGTCGGGCAAGCTCCCCAGGTCACCGCTTCCTCACCTCGGGACTTGGAACCCTACAGAGAGAGAGAGAGAAGACTTCGCCCGCATTGGCACGACCGATCACCGCCTCGCTATCTCCGGCGGCCGCAGAACCCCCAGGCCGACGTATTCAATGACCCGGTGGGCGCCGCACAGCTTAACATCGAGGTCTTACGCCAGAGCGCCTCGCCCCCTGTCTCTCCCGAGGAGGTGTCGGTCAGCATGCCTGTGACCAGGCATGACCGACACTCCGTCCCTCGACGGGGTCGTGCGCACGGGACTCGGCACGACAGCTCAAAGATGACCTCGCCAGGGGACCTGAGGAACCTCATCGAATGGAACTGGGGCCGTGGCCAGGCAGAGGTCTCCGGCAACATAGGACAAAAATCAGAATGTGCTGAATCATCAGGATACCACGGTCAACTCGACGCCCTCGAAAAGAAGATCGAAGGCATGTATCGGGAAAATCTTCCTTCAAGCGATGGGGCTAAATATGCCGCCGACTCGCTCACGAAGCCTTTCACCAAAGAACTACTCGCTGTCTACGTCTCCTCCCGGAACAAGCCCCCGAAGGTCTCCCTCTTCGACGGGAAGTCTGACCGTAAGAACCATTTGGACGCGTTCACGGCCGAGATGAGTTTCCAAGACTGTTCCGACGCCGCACAATGTCGCGCTTTCCCCGCCACTCTCATCCTCTCCGGACGAGACTGGTTCCGAGGACTCATGTCGCGCTCGATCTCTACGTTCGATGAGCTGGCCACCCAATTCCTCGGCCCCTTCATCGGGAACAGACGGCAGAAGCGGACCGTCGACCATATCTTCACCATAAAGAGCAGGGACAAAATCCTTCAAAGGATACATCACCCGCTTCTACAACGCCCTCCTTGAGGTCCCAGAACACCGGGAAGAAATGGTCATTACGGCCCTTAGGTCGGGTCTTAGGTACAAGGAGTGGCTACGCTCCTTTGCATTAGCGCAACCTATGACCATAGCTGAGGTAAAGGCCTGGACCGAATGTGAGATCCAGCTTGAGTCCGTGGTGAACACCAACCTGCCCCGGAAAGAACATGCTGATCATAAGAAAAGGGCCTAGGAGGAGAAAAAGAAGATTGAGCGGACAAAGCCCTACTCCCTGAAGTTTCAGGAGTACACCCCGCTCAACGTCTCCCAGACGGTACTGTTGGAGGAAGCTAAGGGCGAGAGGTTCTTCAAACTCCCCCCAGTCTCGAATAAGGCGAAAAAGCGCACCAGAGACCCCTACTGCAGTTTCCACAGGTCACAGGGACACTCCACTGAGAACTGCAAGCAGCTCCGAGACTACATCGAGGAGCTAATCCGCTCGGGGTACCTGGCAATGTACTTGCGAGACAAGCGGCAGGCCGTCCGTGAGCAAAAGCAACGTCCCCTTCCCGGCGAATTGACAATCGGCCAAATCATGGCCATATTAGCGGGGGGTATGACGAAGACCGACGAGACTCAGTGTCCCTCACCGATCAAGGGGACCGGCAGCCACCCGAGAAAGAAGGCCAAAGGAGCCGAGACGATCGTTTTTACCGACGAGGACCGCCACGGTATATCCCTGCCTCCCAACGACCCGCTGGTGATCACAGCTCGGGTCTACCGCTAGAAAGTGCAGAGGATACTGGTCGACTCGGGAAGCTCGGCAGACATTCTCTTTTATGATTGCTTTCTGCGTATGGGACTCACCCCGTCGGACCTAAGGCCGATCGCCCATGTCCTGTCAGGGTTCACTAACCACTCCATCCCGGTGAAAGGGGTAATCACTCTCCAATTTAACATCGGGAAGACGGGTCGTACGTGCACCGTTCCTGTGGAGTTTATCGTTATGAGAATCCCATCGGCCCACAACGTCCTCCACGATCGCCTGACACCGAACTCTCTCCGGGCCCAGATATCGACCTACCACCTAGCGATGAAATTCCCGCTTGACCAAGGAAGGATAGGTCGGGCCTACGGGAACCAACGAACGGCAAAGGTTTGCTTCACCACAACACCTACGTCTGAGCGGCCAAACAACGATGTTGAGGGCGAAGGTGACATCAGGGGTTCTCTGGACACTCGAGACGAGCAAAAAGAGGTCTGAGGGACCCCGGTGGAGCCACTAACAGAGGTCCCCCTCTTGGAAGGGGACAACGAACGAACCGTTCAGATCGGGTCTCTTTTAATGGGGACTCAGCGAGATGACCTGGTTCACTTCCTTAGAAACAACTCTGACATGTTCGCCTGGACGCCTACCGACATGCCCAGGATTGACCCCAAAGTCATATCTCACAAGCTCGGGGTGGACCGTACGGTCCGACCCGTCCGGCAGAAAAAACGAAGTTTCACCCCGATCAAGAAAAAGGCGATCGAGAACGAGGTGGACAGGCTTCTCGCCGCCAACTTCATTCAGAACGTGCCTTACTCAAAATGGTTGGCGAACGTAGTCATGGTTAAAAAATCAACCGGGAAGTGGCGCATGTACGTCGACTTCACCGATCTCAACAAGGCCTGCCCGAAAGACAACTATCCCCTCCCTCGGATAGATCAGCTCGTCGACAGCTCGGCAGGCCACGAGCTACTTAGCTTCATGGATGCTTTCTCCAGCTACAACCAGATCCATATGAATCTGGCAGACGAGTACCTCATCGCATTCACAACATACCGGGGGTATACTGCTATAAGGTGATGCCTTTCAGCCTCAAAAACGCCGGAGCTACGTATCAACGCTTGGTCAATCGCATGTTCAAGCCACAGATCGGCAGGAACATGGAAGTTTACGTCGATGACATGCTCGTCAAATCGGTCTCTTCGGACGAACACGCCAAGGATCTGGGCGAGGCCTTCAACGTCCTCCGCAAATACAAGATGAAATTGAACCCCGCCAAGTGCGCATTCGGGGTCATCGGTGGAAAGTTCCTCGATTTCATGGTCACCCACCGTGGGATCGAATCTAACCCGGAGAAAATCAGTGCCATCCTTAACATGGTCGCGCTCAAGGCTAACGACAAAATCATGCAGCTGACAGGACGGGTAGCCGCTCTGAGTCATTTCATGTCGAGGTCTGGGGAGAAGTGCCTCCCGTTCTTCAAAGCTCTACGAAAGATACCAAGATTCGAGTGGTCGGAGGAGTGCCAGACCGCCTTTGAGAAATTAAAGAGGCACCTTGCGACTCCCCCGCTGCTCACCCGGCCAGTTGAAGGGACGAGCTATCGCTATATCTAGCGGTATCCGACCAAGTTGCAGGCTCAGTGCTCGTTCGAGAGGTCGTGGGAGTCCAGAAGTCGGTATACTATGTGAGCCATGTCTTCAAGGACGCGGAAACGAAGTACCCAGCTATAGAGATCATCTTGGCACTCATCATGGCCTCAAGGAAACTACGGCACTATTTCCAGGCGCACACCATCCGCGTTCTTACCGAGCGGCCTTTGGGGTCTATCCTCGCCTCCCCCGAGTCCTCTGGCCGGTTGGGGAAATGGAGGTGGGAGTTGTCCCAGTTCGACATAAAATACCGCCCGAGGCAGGCTATCAAAGCACAAGCCCTGGTCGATTTTATCATCGAGTGCACCATCCCCAGCAAAGAGCCGGAGTCTACGCCGGCCCCCGCAGCTCAACCCTCAGTCGATGGGATGCCCGACTCCGTCCCTGATTGGATCCTCTACGTCGACGAGTCCTCGACCGAGGAAGGCTGTGGTGCCGGCCTCATCATTCGGGGACCGAACAAGGAAGAAATGGAGTATTCTCTGAAGCTCGGGTTCAAAGCCTCAAATAACGCGGCGGAATACGAGGCCTTGCTGGCCGGACTGCGCATAGCCTTCGGACTGGGGCTGAAAATGATTCGGATCCGCAGTGACTCTGCCCTAGTCGTTGGCCAAGTGACGGCCGATTCGAGGCACGAGAGCCTCTGATGGTGAAGTATCTGGCCGAGGTAAGAAGACTGCGAAAGGACTTCCATGAAGTCCAGGCAGAGCAGATCCCCAGACAGCTGAACGTCCAGGCTGACTCCTTAAGTAAGCTGGCTTCATCTTATACGGCCAACAACAAGAGGAACATCCTCTTCGAGGTTTTGCCATGGCCTAGCGTGGAAGACGGGGCAACGCCACTTCAAGTGTACACAACCCGGAAAGAAGACCGAGACTGAAGAAAGCCCCTTGTGGAATTCCTGAAGGAAGGTACGCTCCCAGAAGATCGGGGAAAAGCCCCCCGTCTTCGAGCCAAAGCTTGCCATTTCTTATGGAGCAATGGGAACCTCTATAAGAAGTCCTTCACTCAGCCCCTGCTCCGGTGCGTCGACCCCCATGAAGCCAACTATGTCCTCCGTGAGATCCACAAAGGTGTCGGCGGCACGTACCAAGGGGCCCGCACCTTAATCTAGAAGGCATTGCTCCAGGGGTACTGCTGGCCGATAATTCATCAGGATGCCCAGAAGCTCGTCAGGAGATGCAAGAGCTGCCAACTCCATGGAAGCATACCTCGCCTTCCGGCTACCGAGCTAACCGCCCTAACCTCCCCGTGGCCGTTTTCCCAGTGGGGAATGGATATGATAGGCCAGTTCCCTACTGGTACGGGCGGGCACAAGTACGTCCTCATCGCAGTGGACTACTTCACGAAGTGGATCGAGGCCAATCCTATCAGGAAACCGGACACCAACACGACTATCAAGTTCCTGCAGAACATCGTGATACTCTGGTTCGGCATCCCGAGGTGTATCATCACCGACCATAGGACAAATTTTGAAAACGAAAAAGTTAAGGAATTCAGCAGCGAATATCGTATCCTCATGAAGTTTGCCACGGTCGCACATCCCCAATGCAATGGGCAAGCTGAGGTCGCTAATCGGGACGTCCTTCGAGGTCTTCGGACACGCCTAGAAGGACGCCAAGGAAGTTGGGTCAAGGAATTACCCCGGGTCTTATGGGCCCTGCGCACGTCGAAAAAAAACCCTACCGGGGAGACCCCTTCAGCCTCTGCTATGGTACCGAGGCAATGGTCCCAGCAGATATCGGGCTCCCCAGTCACCGGGTCGAGCACTTCGACGACGAAGCGAACACCTCGGCCCTCCGAACTAACCTGGACATCTTGTTAGAGAAACGGGACCGGGCTCATATCAAAGCTGTCGCCTATCAACAGCAAACCGCCCGTTACTACAACGCGCGAGTTAAGCGTCGCTTCTTCAAGACCAAAGATTTAGTCCTAAGGCAGAACAATTTCGTTGATCAAGGAAAGCTGCATAAGTTTTCCCCAAAATGGGACAGTCCCTTCCTCGTCTCCGAGGTCCTGCCCGGCGGAGCCTATCGTTTACAAGACGCGAATGGTCGCAAATTCCCACGACCTTACAATTCTGAGAAGTTCAAGATGTACCTATGAAAAGAATATTTACGCATGTATATTTTTTATTTCACAAAGGCGATGTAAACCTTTCTAAAATTCTTTCTATTTAAATAATAAAAAGGGAACAATGGGGCATCACAAAAAGGAGAATCCTATTTATTCAAAAGGTATTACGGGCTCTTCAGCCTTACAGAAAAAGAAAAAGTAAAAATTTACACCAGAGGGGGAACGGGATCGAGGAAGTACTCCTGGTGATACTCAGAGTAGATTTCCGCTAGCTGAGCCCTAGCCTCTACAGCCCGCTCCCGCCGATGCTACACACGAACCCGAGATGCCACGGAAGCACCCGGCGCTCCGCCCTCCGCACCTTGGCTCACGATGTACCTCTTTTTGAAGCACTCCAAAATGAGCGCCAAGGATCGGTCGTGCCTGGCCTTCAAGATGAGGCCCAGCAGGAAGATCGAGCGCACCTTGTCGAGCGCCTCGTCCAAAAAGTCCTCGGAGAAAGGGTTATAAAACCTCGGGGACCTCCTCCAAATTGCATACATCAGCAGCCGAAGGAGGGACGGCCGCCGAGGGAGAAGCTGGCCGACGTGACCCTTGAGGCGCTGAACCACCCCCCGGTACCCATCCTCAGCCAGGGATTGACACGAAGACGTCGTCGAAGGTGATGATCTCTTCGATCGAATACATGCGCCCAGTCGTCTCAAAAAGCGATGCCGAAGAAGTTGCCGTCTCCTTCTCTGTTTATAACCTCAAACAGAATCCTTAAGGACCCAGATTCGGGCATGCATGGGCGCGAAACCTGGGATCCACCAAGTTTACTCCAATACCGCGCCGCCACGTGGCAGAACTGACGCGGCTCCCCGAAACGTTACACCTCCCCAAGCTTTCCTGACACGTGCCGCCTGTGACAGTCGCTCCTCCCAATGTTCAAGAACCAAGGAAGGTTAGACTGAACCTCCGGATCCACCGAGCGGCTATCCTGCTCGGTCCATCCTTAGCAGACCACTACTTAGGTTCTTCAACAAAGCGATGTAAATTCTCCTAAGTTCTTTTTATTTAAAAAATAAGAAAGACACGATAGAGCATTGCAAAAGGAAGAATTTTACTCATTCAAAGGTATTGTAGGCTCCTCAGCCGTACATTACTTAAAAAAATTACAGCAGCAGGGAAAGGGGATGCAGGAAGCATTCCTCGTGATACTCCAAGGAAATTTCCGCCAGCCGAGCCCTTGCCGCCTCGGACCTCTGCCTCTGATGCTTTCCACGAACCCTCGTGGCCACGGACGGGCCAGGAAGCTCCACGGGCGGGCACCCATCGGCGAGATGCCTTAATTGGTAACACTCAAGGATGAGTGCCACCGAGCGATCCTTCTGACTCTTCGAGATCAGGCCAAGACGACATAACGACCTCAGCTTACCAACCGCCTCGTCCTTCAGTTGTTCGGACAAGGGGTTGTGCAGCCCCGGTGATGCCCTCCAGATCGAGTATATCAGCAGCTGGAGAAGGGGTGATCGCCGGGGGAGCAGGCGGCCGATATGATCCTCAACCCGCCGGATCACCGCCTGCACCGTCTCCTCGGAGCACAGCTGGTCGTACAGATATACATCCTTGAAATTTATGATCTCGGGGATGGAGAAAGGGAATTCATCCATTCTTGCGTTTTGGGATGGAGAAAGGAGTGATCAACACGCCCTCCGTTTTATAGCCCCACAGCGCCCCCAAGAGTCCAACAGTCACTCGTTTCTTCCACTACTGTACCGCCACGCGGCGGATATTCCATCTTTCTCAGCGATCCGAAGTCGGAGAGACACGGCTCTTCTAAACGCTTCGCCTCCCCCATGCGTTCATGACACATGTCGCCCGTGACGGTTACTCTTCCCGATGTTCATGCACCAGGATAGGTCGGACAGAACCTCGACAAACCGAGAAGCTACCCTGCTCAGTCCATCCTTAGCAGGCCTCTCCATGCCCTCCCATGCTAAGGATCCAAGCCATCATCAAGAGGCCACCGAGCAGCTACCCTGCTCGGTCTATCCTTAGCAGGCCTCTCCATGCCCTCCCGCGCTAAGGATCCAAGCCCTCATCAAGAGGCCACCAAGCAGCTACCCTGCTCAGTCCATCCTTAGCAGGCCTCTCCATGCCCTCCCGTGCTAAGGATCCAAGCCCTCATTAAGAGGCCACCAAGCAACTACCCTACTCGGTCCATCCTTAGCAGGCCTCTCCATGCCCTCCTCCCGCGCTAAGGATCAAAGCCCTCATCAAGAGGCCACCAAGCAGCTACCCTGCTTGGACAATCCTTGGCTGGTAATTTCTTACCCACCGACGCCAAGGATCAAAGTCGTCATCAAGAGTCCACCGAGCAGCTACCCTGCTCGGTCCATCCTTAGCAGGCCTCTCAATGCCCTCCCGCGCTAAGGATCAAATCCCTCATCAAGAAGTCACCGGGCAGCAACCCTGCTCGGTCCATCCATGGTTGGTAGTTCACTACCCACCGACGCTAAGGACCAAAGCCCTCACCAAGAGGCCACCGGGCAGCAAACCTGCTTGGTCCATCCATTGCCGGTAGTTCACTACCCACCGACGCCAAGGATCAAAGCCCTCACCAAGAGGCCACCGGACAACAACCCTTCTCGGTCCATCCATGGCTGGTAGTTCACTACCCGCCGATGCCAAGAATCAAATCCCTCATCAAGAGGCCACCGGGCAGCAACCCTGCTCGGTCCATCCATGGCTGGTAGTTCACTACCCACCGACACAAAGGATCAAAGCCCTCATCAAGAGGCCACCGGGCAGTAACCCTGCTCAGTCCATCCATGGCTGGTAGTTCACTACCCACCGACGCCAAGGATCAAAGCCCTCATGAAGAGGCCACCGAGCAGCTACCCTGCTCGGTCCATCCTTGGCTGGTAATTTCTTACCCCACGACTCCAGGATCAAATCCCTCATCAAGAGGCTGCCGAGCAGCTTTCCTGCTCAATTTACTAAGCGATCTCCACCTCGACTTCGGGGCCATGAAGATACCGACCTTTCACCGGTCTTTGCACACTTGGCAAATTGTCGAATTCAACTCGACGTGTGATCGCTAGACGAAAAACTGAGCTAACATGAAAGCAGGAAAATAAAAATGTTTACCACAAACAAAGGGAAAATGTGCACGTAAAGAACACCGCAAAAATATTTTTTATTCATAAAAATTCGGAAGTCCTTACAGAGGTATTATGGGCTCTCCAGCCTTACAAAAACGCCCGGAGGCTAACAAAATTTAAGCACAAAGATAATAAGGGGGCGAGGAATTTCAGGCCTCGGGGCCAGGGAGAACCTCGACGAGCTGCGCTTCCACTGCGACAACAGAGGTGGCATCTTGAAGGTTGGCACCCACAAAGGGAGGCTCGGCGCCGGTGGCCGGGGCGACCGACTTATCCCCAATGCTCCCACCAGAGGCCTCTCCCCCTGCAGTGTTTCTGGGGGCATTCCCCTGTGCCTCGTCCCCGAAGGGGTACTTACCCCAGAGCTCACCGTCAGGGAACTCCGGCATCAAGGCCTTGACGGCATCGAGGGCGTCGTGCCAAACGACTGTAGCGGCTCCGGCGAGGTCGATGTAGTACTGATCTGAATTCTTGTAGCTCTCCACCTCCTTCGAAGCTCGGAGCTCGGCACGCCTCGTTCCCCTCTTCGCCACCTCGTTCTCCCTCCGGAGGGTGCTCGCCGTCTTTTTTAGAGTGGCGACAAGCACCCTGGAGTCTTCTAACTTGGCCTCGGCGGCTCGGGCGGCCTCTCGGTACTTGGAGATCTCCCGATCCCCGATCCCCGACTGCCATCCGGTCTTCGAGAGTAGCGACCCTCTCCATCGCCTCCTCCAGCTCTAGCCTTGAGCTCTCCTCCCACAAGGAGAACTCACCCACGGCCCGCATCGCCGGGGCAATTTCCCCGTCCTCCATGTTGACGACAAGGGCGATGTGCTGGAGGACGTGAAGAAAACAGAGGAGGGTTAAAAAGAAAAGGGGGCACCCAATCTCGCGAACAAAAATACTGAATGAAGACCCGAGTGTGGTGCGAACGCTAACCTGCACGGCCTCTTGGGCTATGGCCGCCATTTGGGCCCGGAGGGTCCCCCGAGGGATTCTCCCTCCGGCCGACCTTTCCATCTCCAAGAGCTAGATGTCGGCGATGGAAAGCCCCGAGGGCACCTCGAAGTGAAGCTCCCCTTCATCCACCATGATCGGGGAAGCCGGGGTACGGGGCACCGTCCTATGGTACCTCTTGAGGAGTGACGCAGGGGAGCCAGTCTCACCTCCTACCTCCGGAGCCCGGGGCTCTTTCTCCCGAGCACGTTTTCGGCTCGGTGCTTGGCTGGACTCCGGGGCCCGAGGTGCGCTTGAGTGCCTGGATGGAGCGGTTGCCGGTGGAGCCGGAGCCAACGACAGGAGAGAATGGTCGACGCCTCCGGCCTTCTTCCCCTTCTTCTGTTCGACCAGGGCTACCCGAAATTTGCCTAAGTCCATGGGTTCTGCATAAGACAAAAGTACAAAGGAGTCAATAATGCCAGAAAAAGTGAAAGAATACACAAGTCTAAACAGGTCGCCTGAAAACTCCTAACTTACCCGCGAACTGGGCAGGGCTGTACCCGGCCCAACTGAGGGCCTGCTCAGACAGGAGCACATCAGCCCGGGGGAGGGGCTCCCACTCCAACACCGCCACCGTGTCGGGATCATTCGACCATCCTACCCGCGGGCAGTTGGCCCTGTGCCACTGGATGGGCACAGGCCAATCCTCACCCTCGGGCGGTCCAACAAACAAAAACTTCTTCTTCCATTCGTGAATGGAAGAAGGTATTATGGCGACCCCCGATCCGGCAGCACCTCCCCGGTGATTTCTAAAAGAGATGTATACCCAGCTCGGCTCGCCCCTGTGAGTGTCGGGGTAGTTTTTTATAGCAGAGAAGAAACGAGAAGACTCCGGCTGAAAGGGATCAATCGTAACTTCAACCGGACCAGGAACCCAAGGAGAATCCTCCAAGATTTTGGCACTAACTGGTCCGGGGCTAACTCAAAACAATTCAACACCGCACTCACCTCAGGGGAGAAGGGCAGGCACATCCCGGCCCAAAAGGCTTCCAGGTAATCTCCTTGCCCCATACCTGGTCTGCCCTCTCCCCCTCCTCGGCCAGATGAAACAAATAGCCGGGAGGAATGTGGAAACGAGTTCGGATGGTGGAGAGCTCATCCGCATGCCTCAGCGTGGATGATGCGCCAAGGACACCAATGACTTTCGCTGTGGGGACCGCCCCCGTTGCACGACACCGGGAAGCATGATTAACCCTAACTTCCCGGGGGGACTCCGACTCTAACGAGGAAGAGGAAGAAGCAGAAGAAGAAGAGGAGGAGGAAGCTACAGAGGACTCCCTAGACTCTACCTGGACTATTTCTACAGACTCCTCGATAGAAGACATCTAACCTGATCAAAGGGATGAGTCCTCGAAAGAGAAAACGCAAGGAATCCGACCCGAGAAGAAGAGCGCCGAGCTAACACGACTAGGGACGAGGAAATTATGGTGATGTATGGGCCCTGATGGTGATCCTACCTCTATTTATAGTTGTCGTCGTACACATCCTACGGCTCTGATCGCCTCCCGCCAAAACAACGCTTCGCAACCAACGGCCGACAGCATTCCACCTGTCGCACTCATATTGGGCGCTTCCCCTCGGGCCCGGGAGCACCTGTGGCCCGTCTCATCAGCCAAACAGTGCCAGACATGTGGGCTGGCACTTCGATGAACGTATGCGCAAACCGGCGATTCCTCTTTAATGCGAGATCTCTCCCGTGATCCGCTGACGTCATCAATAAAATATGACTCTTTGCCCGGGAATACGCACCGACGATATCTTCAAGTAAGAGGTCACCCCGGGTCATCGGTCAGACCACTCTCGACCCGACCCAGAAACGAGTCGAGACGAGAGTGGGGGGCTAATGATGATGCTCGATATCGGTGACTCCCCTGAAAATGACACGTGGCAGATGACGTGTCCCGGAGCTTATAAAAAAGGATCAAGAACGTTACGTTGGAATCACACCCCGGGCCTCCGACCCGAGAATGTTCCCGACCTACGGTGGCGTTCCAGACGACCCCCCGGATCGCCTCCGAGCTATCACAGAACCAAGATGCCTTGGCCTCCCGCTCGTTCCCGAGCCTCCCGCCGAGCTTATCTTCCTCGGTCTCACCGACCAACCCACAGCATCGATCACAAGCGCCTCCGCCAAGGCTCCGCGAATCTCGCCAAATGCGAGATATCCGCCGCCAATGATCCCGCGTTCCACACTATCACGATCCCCCATTAACGAGCATATCTCGTCATTAATGGGGAATCCCACCTATCACGCGGGCGTGACGCCGGGGGCGTAACGACCGGTGTGAATCTCACGCCCGCCTGCCCATGGCAGCCATTATATAAACCCCTCTCTCAGATGACTCAGGTAAGCTAATTTTACCCCAATAGGCCGTTACTCTGCCAAAATACCCCGTCTAACTTGATCGTCGGAGGGTCCTCGGTGGCTCAACCATCCCGGGACTTCTTTGCAGGTATCTCGGCCTCAACCACATAAAACCTATTGAGATCCACACGCTCTAGGAGGCAACCCTCCAACTCAATCTCAGCCATCCATCAGTACTCGTCGCAGATCAACGGAAGATAACATCTGAAGGAGATCCAGAGATCCATCACCATCGTTCTACCGCGATTCTCCAATACAAGCGCAGAAATTCCCAAACTCATACTCACGGCTTTTCTCCTCATCTCATCGCTTAATATGCTGCTCATAGCATCATTAAACGTGAAAGTCTCCGAGATAGAGTTGCTAACCACCATCACAAGATTTTCCCAACTCTCCGGTAAAAAACAAAGAAATAGCAAGGCTCGAACCTTGTCTTCAAATGTAATTGAAACGGATTCTAATTGGCTCATCATGTTGTTGAAATCGTTGAAATGTACTGTCAACGAACTACTTTCTGCCATCTTCATATTGAAAAACTTCTTCATCGGGAAGATTTCGTTTGATGCAGAAGGCTTTTCATACAACTTGGCTAACGTCATCATTAGCCCAATAGTTTTCTTCTCTTTTGAGATATTAAAGGACGTATATGGAGTCAACGACTTGATTGTTGCTAAGGCTTTCCTATCTAAAATGTTTCACGCCTCATCAGCCATCTTCTCGGGCATTTCTCCTATTAACGAAAGAAACATATCTTTTTGATATAGGTAGTCTTCCATCGGCACGCGCCATCAACCATAATTGTGACTATTGAATTTTCCGATCCTTATCTTATTCTCTGCCATCTTTTGCTCTACAGTCGCAGAAAACACAACTTCTCCCTTAGATATGAACCAACGCGTTCAAAACGATGATCTAAGAAATTGGGGAAGAGAAGTAGTTGTCGTTACCCACCGTTGACCTAGATCGTAGAATTGAAGAACCCTAGGTTTCTTTACCAAGTTTTGATACCATTTGTTGGGGTTGGGAGGAGCCGTTACACGGAACAATGCTCACGACAACATAATCACACAATCAACACAACCGCGCAATTAATCAGCGAAAGATAAAATGATAAACAGCACGAGAATAAATAAGAAATCAAACACGTACAAAAGAGGATTTGTTAACGAGGTTCGCCCATCGTATGGCTAGTCCCCGGTAGAGCGGAATCTGCAAACGTCCACTAGAATTCTTAAATCAATTACAAGCACGAGCAACCTAGGAGATTTTTCTTAAAGCTCTATAGATCTCACAAAGCTTAGTCGTCACCCTCTCAATACAATGATCTATCTCTTGATTAATTTAGGCAGCATCTAATACATGTATGAGTGGTCCTCTTATATAGGTAAGCCCTAAACCTGTCAAAAATTAAAAAGAATCTCAGTTTACTAAATAAATATTCGTTGCAGTTTCGCTGTCGTCAAACGTCCGATCCACGTTTGGGCGGACGTCTGCCTCTGATCCGCACATCCTGAATTCCCTTGTGCAGACTGTAGAGTGTTTTCCGTCACCCTATTGAGATAGGAATGCGTGTTGTTTGTCAGACGCATTACAGATTCCTCCTGCCTTGGATAGGCCGGGGCTTATTGATTGTGGGGATCCGAATTTCCGTTAGCCGCTAACTAACTTGCCGTTAATTACCGCTCGGATTTGGAGCGAGAGAACCTCCGTTTGACTGGTCAAACTAGTCATACGAACTCAATGTGTGGCGTCGGTGTTAGAAATTAATGTAGAAGGGCGTGTTCATTTTTTTTCCATTTATTTACCCTATTTGTGACAAAATATTCATCTTTTTTTATTTCAAAGAAATATTTATTTATGTATGTATTTATTATTATTATTAGAGGAAGCGCAAGCGCGCAGCGCATGCCCCCGCCGTGCGCTTGCACATGCATGTGCTGCGCGCTGCGCGCGGTGGGCGTGTCGTGCGGCACAGGCACGGACGCGGACGCGGACGCCCGGTGGGACGGTGTAAACCGGATTTGGAGTTGAACTCCCAAAAGATTTTATTTGGAGTTCAACTCCCAAAAGATTTCATTTGGAGTTCAACTCCTGAAAGGATTTTGATGGAAACAATTTTATTTGGAGTTCAACTTCCAAAAGATTTTATTTGGAGTTCAACTTCCAAAAGATTTTATTTGGAGTCTCTCAAAACAATTTTATTTGGAGTTAAACTCCCAAAACATTTTATTTTGGATTTTAACTCCTAAAAGGATTTTAAAGTGAGTTGAACTCCAATAAGAATTTGATGAAATTAAACTCCTAAAATAATTTTATTTGAAGTTAAACTCTCAAAAGATTTTATTTTGGAGTTAAACTCCTAAAACAATTTTATTTGGAGTTAAACTCCCAAAAGATCTTATTTTGGAGTTAAACTCCTAAAATATCTTTCTTTGAAGTTAAACTCCTAAAAGAATTTTATTTGAAAATAAAAAAACCAAAAAAAGAAAGATCTCTTGAAATTTCAAGACCTGTGTCTTGGGTGATGAGAAAGGAGCCATTCTTCTCTTTGAGCCTTGGATCCACCCCAAGGTGAGGTTTTTTTTAGAGACGGGTCTTCTTCTTCCTCTTCTTTTTCTTAGGTCTTGGAAACGAGTACTGTGATTTAAATTCTCTCCTTTTAGAGATTTGATAGGATATTTGGACTCCCTTTCAAATGTTTTATGGTGGAAAACTATTTTCTTTTGAAAAAACAAGACTTAAACTATTAATTTAATTCAAAAAAAGAAAGAAGAAAGAGGCACGAAACCCTAAATTAATATGGGAAGAATCTTTTTCTTTTATTATTCATCATGATGTCTTATATAGGCTTTACATTTTACATATGACCTCTTAAGATTTTCAAAATGGCACATGTGTCTTTCCCTTACCATGTACTTTCTTTCTTTTACACATAAGCCATGAGTTTTTACATAATTTAGGTTTGTTGCTCATTTTATTACATTTATTCATAAAAATTATATTAAACCTATTTATGCTATAACAATTATTCCTTTGGTATGGGGGGTCGGTCTCTTCATACTTGGGTTCGACTTGGGCATAGGCCCACTTACTTAGACTTGGGTTCAGGTTTGGACCCACTAGGTTTGGGGATGACTTTGACTTTGACTTGGTCAACCAGGGTGTAATTTTTGACCCCAACAAAGTGTCTCCATCAATAAATGCATACCGCGTGTATGGCTTGTGTGCATAAAATTGATAGATTTTGTTCTATATGAGAATTGATTTAGTTTGGTTCCCTGGGGAAGGTCGGTGCTGCCATTTTTGCGACATGGACAATCGGTACTGCCATTTTTGCTACTTGGACGATCGGTGTTGCCCTTTTTATGACGTGGACAGTCAGTGCTGCCATTTATGCGACGTGGACGGTCGGTGCTTGATTTGACTTTCTCCGCTTCGTGCGGTGTCGGGATTTGATTTGACTTACTCCGCTTTCTGCGGTGTCGGGATTTGATTTGTTTCCGAGATGGAGCTTGATTCCGCCAGGGAGGTCATTGATTGACTGGTGATTTGATTTATTTTGGGAGTTTCCTACCCGTCCAGCAGGATTTTTGAGCTTAGAAGTGCTACCGGGTGGGATGTGTTCATACCATAATATTGTATTATTATATTCCCCATTCTTATTCGTTTTATAAATAAACAGGTGCTTTTGACGCATGTTTGCTACATATTACAGGTTACAGGTTCTTGGATCTAAAACAGTGAAAACAACGAAAAGACAATGCAGAAATAGGACTTTGACCAATAAACAGAAGACTCTTGATCAAGCCTACATAAGGATCAGTTCACAAAGCAAGATTCAAGACGTCGACACAAAACGAACGGTTAAAGTTCAATACAACTACTCACTGTGAAGATCTGGAGAATACCTAGAAGCCAAATTGAGAAAAGACCTGAAGAAATAAAAAGACCAAACAGCCCAGAACTAAGCCCAGAAGTTTCATCCATCAAGCCAATCATTGGGCCGCGGAACCACGGCCCAACCCATGCTGCGGCCGCGGTTCCGCGGCCGTCCAGAGCTCTTGGTGGAAGAAAATCTTGTCATAATTTGTGTCGGCGCTTGGTAGTTTTCCTAGGGGTATTTTGGTAAATGCAGACGTGCGAATCAATTGTAACCTAGGGTTTCTATCTCCTATAAATAGAACCCAAAATCATTGTATTAGGTGATGCCTCCCTCATGCCTCTTTTTATGAATAAAATTCAGATTTCTTTTGAAGAGCATCGATGCCTCTTTTCATTTCATCTATTCAGATCTGACAACCCTGCGTAAATGTTTGGAGAGAGCCATCTGTAAAGTAAGTAGGTAATTTCAATTCTTGCCCTAGGTAATTTTTTATTCTCTTCCCTAGATAAATGTTTTTAAATTCCCTAATGAGCGAGTAGTCTCCTCGCTTGTTAGGGTTAGTTTTGGGAAAGGCTTTTGAGAGATGAGATCTCTCATCCCTTTCTTGCCCATCATATATTTTCATAGGACTTCATGCATAAATGCACATACCGCTCCCTACGGCACCCTATCCCACGAGGTAGCGGTGACACCGTAGTATAAAGGCCCGGTTGCGCGTGTTTTCCATGGAGGTTAGGGTAAGAATTGATAAAGGAAAGACAAGAAGCTAGAGGAAGAAACATCTTTCCAAATGGAAATTCACAACATCCCTGTGGACCGACCCGTACTCACTGGCTAGCTACCAATCGACGCCGTTCTTGATTGCGGCTTAGAAATATTTTTGATGAATCAAATGGCGCCGTTGCCGGGGATGGCGTGTTATTTCCTTTTTGCAATTTCGGGTTAATCTAAAATTAAAAAAATCATAAAAATCAAAAAAATCAAAAAAATCAAAAAAAATATAAAAATATATCCTCTGTTATTTTTGGAAAGGGTATTTTTGCGAGAATTTTGCAGGATCGACGGATCTGGAAAAATACAGAGAGCGAAACAGAAAAATAAAGATCTGGAAAATAGGGGAAAATCAACACAGAGGGAAAGAAAAATTCTTGGGATCTGAACCTGTCATCAGACCGCGAAAATACGGCATAACCCCACCTCAGGCCACGGAAACACGGCCGTCTGGTCAAATCGGAAGGTCAGAAAAATTCTTGGGACCCGCGCCGACTACTTCACCGCGGAAACACGACCAGAACGCGCCTTTAGCCGCGGAAACGCGGTTGCACAGTGCCGACATCACGAGAAAATTCCACTGTAAGCTCCTCTGTTCTTGCTCTGGAAATCTAGATATATCTTTTCTAAAAATCTCCTGCAGGATTCTTGCGCTTTAAAAATCTTCCCCTTCCAAATAACAAGTCTTGTGCAGGATTCTGTGCGCCGCGCTTAAAATAGAAATTGATTGCAAGTGATTTTCTGTTTTGCATATCTTTTATCAAAAATCTTTTTGCAAAATTTCCAAATAAAGAGCAAACGGAAAAAGGATTTTTTTTTTAAAAAAAAAACTTGCAAATTTTTGCCGCTAAGAAATCCTTGCACCAGCTACCTTCTTTCTTTTCTCTTTCTTCTATCATGGGGACCCCACATCACAAATCTCTTTCCGAACTTTGGTATCCCGAACCTAACTTTGCCTCGTACGTCAATTGTTTCGGTCATTTTAAAGAAAATCCCTATATGCCCAAAATTTCTTTGAAAGATCAAATAGAAGCGTCTAGGAGAAACGGTTCGACTTCACAACCCACTTTATGTCAACCGTATCAACCTTTACCACCTTCGTACGTTGATACCACTTTTTCGAGTCCAGTTGTAACTCTTAAGCCGATGTCTATTGCTGAGCACATTGCACAATCTCATAGCCGATCTTTCACTCCTCTCCACACATCTAGTTCTAGGGATCCACAAGTCCATTCACCTTTTTATCAAACTGTTGACCCTACTCCTGGCCAACCATCCAATTCCTACCAGTCCTGCCCGACTTTCCCACCTTCACTAGACACTGTCTCTACACGGCCATTTGGGAGTTTCATGTATCCAAACAGTTTTGACTCTTTTACCGAAACCCCTTCACAACCCATGTCTAGTTTGGAATAGTCGTTGGAAGCGTATATTTCAGCAACAAACAAAATGGTTAGGAATGTGGATGCGTCCATAGCCGCCCTCATGCAACCTAGTGAACCGGCAGCTAGTTTCCAACTAGCTCCAAATGTTTCAATGTATGAGGAGGCGGTTGGACAGAGTGAGAATTTGAGAGGAGCGAGTGAGTTCTACACATTCCCAAATCAGACCTACCCATACCAAATTGAATCCCACAACTCCGGTTTTCCATCGATTGTCCCAAATGATTCACAAGTTACAAACAAAACATCTAACGAGTTGTGTGACTTTGTAGTACTTGATTTGTCAGATTGTGAAGAACCCCTTTCGAGTGAAACCACACTTAATCCTTTCAATCTTTACACCTCCAATCTAGAACCTGAATTGATAAATATCCATGCTTTTGATGAGGTGTCAGAAAAAATTGATTTTCACTTGATTGAGGATATAGACACCGGGAATATTTTGGATGATGAGCCCGTAGATTTGATCGAACTCTTATGTCCAATTCATCATCCCGAGTCATTAAATGTTTCTCCCGAACCTCATATGCGTCTTGATTTTGATGATAATGACATGGATAGGCTAAATATTGAGGAGAATTATGAGGAGAGTATTGAGGGTAATATTGAGGTTGAACCATTTTTGTTTGATATGTCGGATTTTCAAATTCATCCTTCCGAACCTTTAACTGTTATATCACCCTCCCTCCTTTCCATCGTTCCGACCACGCACAAGATCACGCTTGAAGACTGTGAGCTTGAAAATTTTTCCTTTGAATCTGACACAGTTCTCACAGCCGATAACACTTACGAGTGCTTCACTTTTTCGGACGATGTTGCAGACTCACCGCCCGAGTTTGAGTCCTTTGAATTTTCAGATGAGTTAGTTGAACCATCAGACTCGATTGCTTACAGTCGTTTCGAACCATTGATGGAATCTTTCCAGTTCGAGACAGTTTACTACGGTGAGAATGAGACTATTCCTAATTCACTCCCTTTCGTCCGTCCTATCGTTCCGACCGTGCAAAAGACCGTTACGCTTTCATCTCTAATACCAAGTTCGACGTACCCATGCTTTCTTGCGAATCTTGAGGGATTTGACCCCATTTCACGACGAGTTGATAGATTAGCACAATCACTTTTAACACTTCGGTCATCACCAATTGCGCTAATTTATTCACTCGATTTACAACCTCAAGTTCGTACCATACTTCTTTCTCCTTTCCGCCTTTCTTCTCCTCTACCGAGACCATATTCTCCCTTTCTCTCCACACGGTCTCGTGTGTTTCTCATTTCTTTTCTTTCCACCCCATTCTTTCACCAACCCTATCATTACCACGATAAGATTTTTGAATGGTTGGTGCTCACCTTTGGCTTGTGTAAGACCTTGTTTAGTTTGGGGAGGACCTTGTTGTATATATGTATATATATTTTTTGTTTTCTTTTTCTATAAAAAATAAAAAAAATCAAAACATTAAAAAAATATATAAAAACTTTTATAAATAAATAAACAGGGGAGTGCTGACATTCTCAACTCTCTTGGTGTAGCACGACAGTGAGGACACTGTCAAGTTTAAGTTTGGGGGTATGCTCGGTACGTTTTCTTCTTTCGCATTCATATATATATATATATATATATATATATATATATATATATATATATATATATATATATATATATATATATTTGCATTTGCATATTTATTTGAAAACCCATAAAAATTTAAAAATTACAAAAATTACAAAAAATTAATGTATTCAATTTTGGCCTAATTGACTTGAGTTTGACAAATAGGTTAACTGGCTAGGAACAACTAGATCTTGGACTTAGTAAATTAAAAACCCTAAAAATAACCTTCCTTAAAATTTAATGGTAGAAAGTATATGTCTTTGTAGTTTATTCAGAAATAGGCAAATTTTGATTTCACTTTTTGGGCTAAGTCGAAACAAAGGAAAAGTATTGATATTTTTATTAGAATATAAGTTTGAAAAATAATTCCTAGCTTAAGTCTAGATTCTGAAAATGTATACCCTACAAATTGCACTAACACGCACCTTGAAACTTGGAATAGTAGAAGAGACCTTGAAATGCTCTTGTCTAAAGTCCTTAGTACGAAGAAAATGAAAAAAATATATATATAAGTGTGAATAAAAAAAATGAACACTGGTTTTTGTGATTACTTAAGGCTAAAAAATAGAAAAATATTTAGCGAGGGTGCTTCATCACCTAGTGTCTTAGACCAACTGGTTTGGGAGTCACTGCTAAAAGCCTTGGGTGTTGCAAGACTAGGAATTACGCTTTAAAAGTGCAAACATATCTTGTAATCGGTTGTTGTACCTCAAGAAGTATTAACGGTCGCATGAAGGATGTGTAAGCAAAAATTCATTTAAGAAGTGCTTTGGACAACGGACAAGAGTATGATTGCTTGATTTGAATTTTCAAGTGTAGGGGTGATCTATATACACACGTAGGGGTATGTGATTGGAGTTTAGATGAGAGAGAGGAGTGAAGAATAGAACTTGTATCTTTAGTAAGGGTTGATAAAAATTCCTAAGTGGAGATGGAACTCTAGAAGGAAAACTTAAGAAATGCCGAAAGCTAAGTAAGTCTGCAGAACATATATATTCTTAAGTTAAATGATGAGGAAGTGTGAAGAATATGGGTGGATAATTTATGAGTCGAAAATAATAGAATTCCCTGTTAGAAACCCTAATTGGAGAACAAAAGTCGAAAGGCCAAATTGATAGGATTTTGTGGGTAGTATCCGCTGAAAACCCTCAAAAGACAACACTTCTCCTACTAGGGACACCTGGAGGTTTAACGTCTTGTTGCACGTGCTCAGTGCAATCGTGTTTCCCTGCGAAAGTACGGTTAGGTTTTTTATCGTGAATAAAAATAAGTTTGCTCGAGTACGAGCAAAAGATAAGTTTGGGGGTATTTGTTCATACCATAATATTGCATTATTATATTCCCCATTGTTATTCGTTTTATAAATAAACATGTGCTTTTGACGCATGTTTGCTACATATTACAGGTTACAGGTTCTTGGATCTAAAACAGTGAAAACAACGAAAAGACATTGCAGAAGTGGGACTTTGACCAATAAACAGAAGACTCTTGATCAAGCCTACATAAGGATCAGTTCACAAAGCAAGATTCAAGACGTCGACACAAAGCGAACGGTTAAAGTTCAATACAACTACTCATTGTAAAGATCTGGAGAATACCTAGAAGCCAAATTGAGAAAAGACCTGAAGAAATAAAAAGACCAAACAACCCAGAACCAAGCCCAGAAGTTTCATCCATCAAGCTAATCATTGGGCCGCGGAACCGCGGCCCAACCCATGCTGCGGCCGCAGTTCCGCGGCCGTCCAGAGCCCTTGGTGGAAGAAAATCTTGCCATAATTTGTGTCGGCGCTTGGTAGTTTTCCTAGGGGTATTTTGGTAAATGCAGACGTGCGAATCAATTGTAACCTAGGGTTTCTATCTCCTATAAATAGAACCCAAAATCATTGTATTAGGTGATGCCTCCCTCATGCCTCTTTTTATGAATAAAATTCATATTTTTTTTGGAGAGCATCGATGCCTCTTTTCATTTCATCTATTCAGATCTGACAACCCTGCGTAAATGTTTGGAGGGAGCCATCTGTAAAGTAAGTAGGTAATTTCAATTCTCGCCCTAGGTAATTTTTCATTCTCTGCCCTAGATAAATGTTTTTAAATTCCCTAATGAGCGAGTAGTCTCCTCGCTTGTTAGGGTTAGATTTGGGGAAGGCTTTTGAGAGATGAGATCTCTCATCCCTTTCTTTCCCATCATACTTTTTAATAGGACTCCATGCATACATGCACATACCGCTCCCTACGGCATGCTATCCCACGAGGTAGCGGTGATACCGTAGTATAAAGGCCCGGTTGTGATGGTTTTCCATGGAGGTTAGGGTAAGGATCGATAAAGGAAGGACAAGAAGCTAGAGGAAGAAAACATTTTCCCGAATGGTTCTAATCCCTTTTATTGATAATTACCATAACTCCTCTTAGATCCTAATTTGGGTATAGAAAGCGTTGAGATTTATTTACATTTCCAAACCTACTCTAAGCCTAATCCTAGCAAGATTTAGATCTAGATAATCTTAGTATAGATAGATTTAGTTTTTAGATTTAATAATCAATCCGACCACAATCGGAATAAACTCGTTTGAGCGACTAGAAAATTCACAACATCCCTGTGGACCGACCCGTACTCACCGGATAGCTACGCGACGCCGTTCTTGATTGCGGTTATAAGTATTTTTGAGACCAATCAGGATGTTAATTTGATATGTTTAATTTCTGCCTTATTTGGCGGAACTTTTGAATTTGAGAGGAACTCAGAATTTGGATTTTGTTTGTCATCGGTATCGCTGCACTGGAATAATGCCAGGAGAAACTCATCATTTGTCTCGGAAAGACTTAGGATTTGAGCTTTAGGTCGACATCAGCACCGCTAACACTTAAGCATAGTGCCAAGAATGACTCATCATTTGCTGTTAGGAAAACTTATGATTTGAGCTTTGGGTCAGTATCAGCACCGCTATCACTGAAGTGTAGTGCCAGGAGCGACTCATCATTTGTCATTGCCCGTTGGGGAGAGATGCCTTTAGGAGAAAGGTTCATATCTCTATCACCTAATGCTTTTCAATTTTATGAGAGGTAAGGGCCTCATAAAAGTATTTCTCCCTACGAGTCGAGAGGATCTCGCGGGTGTATGCTCTCCTTAGGAATCATGAGGATTTCTAAGTGTGGTGCTCCTTTGTGAGTCGTAAGGATCTTACACGGGGATTTTCTCCTCACAAGGTCGAGAGAACTTTAAGAGTGTATATCATCTCTTTTCATAAGTTTGCCCCCTTTCGGGTTTTCACAAACTCGCTGGCAGTCTTACTGTTTTTTTACTCACGGGGCCCTTTCGGGTTTTCATCTGTGCCCGTTTTTGTCACGACCCGAAAAGTACGGAACATGACCGGCACTTAAATTACGAAACGTCTCGAGGCGTACGTAATCTACGTAAGCCAAAACCCAGAAATCAAAACCAAAGAAGCAGTAGAGTGAAGGAAAAACCAATTGAAAGCAAGTAGTTTTAATCAACATAGGCCAAAGTATGTATTTTTAAAATCTCAAGTATTTTCTCAAAATTTCGGCAGAGTCTCCTTTGTAAATACTGGCCCCAAACGGGATACAACATGAATAGTATACGAAATACATAAAAAGGAATCCCTAAGTGGGAGCTAGCTCTTCGTCAATCGACGGTCACAACCACACATGCAATATAATATACAACACCGAAAGGCGAGGATCAAAACTCAAAGAAAACCCAAAATCAGCATGAAAACCATAATAATACAACACGCGACTCTAAGGTCGAAATAATAACAAGTATGATCTTCTATCTCTATCAATTATACAATCTGGTTGATAGAGTTTCTAGATACAACTGAAATAACCAATAACAATGGTGGTACTGATACAAAAGAACCAACCTACCAAAGCAATCACCCGGAAGGAACAGTGTGCCAGCAAAGCCGCAACGAAATCTGTACGGCAAAACCTGCAAGGAACTGTGGAACAACGGGGATGAGTTGCCAACTCGTGAGTAAAAAACATCTACGAGTAGAAATCGCATGCATAACGCTATCCTAGGTCATATCAGGTAATATCCTTAATAAAAATCCTTGTCCAGCTATGTATAGTGTAATAATACATGCTCGTGTCAGTGCCTCAGATAGCAACACATCAGATATATGAGATGTATGAATGCATTACGAATGGAAACAGAATATATCATGAGTGAGACAACTGTTTTGTTTAATCAATGAGATTTCTATATGTATATCAATCAGGTATCATCAATGAAAGCAACAGAGAAATCAGTGTCAGCATCGACACAAAACATAATTCTCAGTATCTCAATATCAAATCTCATAACTGTTTTTTTACTCACGGGGCCCTTTCGGGTTTTCATCTGTGCCCGTTTTTGTCACGACCCGAAAAGTACGGAACATGACCGGCACTTAAATTATGAAACGTCTCGAGGCGTACGTAATCTAAGTAAGCCAAAACCCAGAAATCAAAACCAAAGAAGCAGTAGAGTGAAGGAAAAACCAATTGAAAGCAAGTAGTTTTAATCAACATAGGCCAAAGTATGTATTTTTAAAATCTCAAGTATTTTCTCAAAATTTCGGCAGAGTCTCCTTTGTAAATACTGGCCCCAAACGGGATACAACATGAATAGTATACGAAATACATAAAAAGGCATCCCTAAGCGGGAGCTAGCTCTTCGTCAATCGACGGTCACAACCACACATGCAATATAATATACAACGCCGAAAGGCGAGGATCAAAACTCAAAGAAAACCCAAAATCATCATGAAAACCATAATAATACAACGCGCGACTCTAAGGTCGAAATAATAACAAGTCTGATCTTCTATCTCTATCAATTATACAATCTGGTTGATGGAGTTTCTAGATACAACTGAAATAACCAATAACAATGGTGGTACTGATACAAAAGAACCAACCTACCAAAGCAATCACCCGGAAGGAACAGTGTGCCAGCAAAACCGCAACGAAACCTGTACGGCAAAACCTGCAAGGAACTGTGGCACAACGGGGGTGAGTTGCCAACTCGTGAGTAAAAAACATCTACGAGTAGAAATCGCATGCATAACGCTATCCTAGGTCATATCAGGTAATATCCTTAATAAAAATCCGTGTCCAGCTATGTATAGTGTAATAATACATGCTCGTGTTAGTGCCTCAGATAGCAACACATCAGATATATGATGTATGAATGCATTACGAATGGAAACAGAATATATCATGAGTGAGATAACTGTTTTGTTTAATCAATGAGATTTCTATAGATATATATCAATCAGGTATCATCAATGAAAGCAACAGAGAAATCAGTGTCAGCATCGACACAAAACATAATTCTCAGTATCTCAATATCTCAAATCTCAGATCTCAAATATAAATATCTCAGGCATCCGTATCATCTGCGGGATCGGACTACGGGCTCCGGCAGAACGGATCAGCCTGTATCCATCTCATAACTCTGGCCGGTATCCCCCGGATAACCGACGAGTCTAAAAAATATCACCGGTAAGTAGTGCTCCCCTGCCAGGCTCATCGAATACAACTCGAGCTTCTTGCCCCGAGGTACCATACCGGGCCCACCATGAACCCGAGACGGTTCATCCAACTCCTCGAATCGGGTCTCGAAATCCAACAGCAATCATGAAAACTCATGGTGGATGACTCATACATCATGAGAAAACCGCAATTTGCATTTTAAAATGATGATACTAAGATTTTATTAAATTCTTGCGGTTTTCCCCCAAATCCAGAAATCTCATGTAAATCCGAAATCATCAAAATCATGATACCAATAAACAGTAAATACCGGCATAAATCTCTATAATACTGCATAACCAATGAATATGTAAATGCACCTAATATCATGCAATGAATGCAATATTTAAACTAGCATATGGAAGCTATAACATATTGCGACTATCAGTTATCAAGCTATATCAATGAAAAGGTATTATCTAAAGTGCACGTGACATGGCAATTACCGATGATGATGTGTGTGAGCCGGCGAGTAAGTGTATGTGGAACATACGCATCATCGGTAATGGTGCTGGTGTCCTGACAGCATGATCTCAATAATGGCATATGGAAGTACAATATAAACATGCAAATGCGTTGCGAACAGTAATAATATACGGGAGCTGAATGATAAACACAATGACAACTAATCTGCATTTATATAAATATGAGTCATACAGTGGTACCATTTGAAATAACACGAATCGTGGTGTTTTGAAAATAAGGGCTACGGTGTTTTTAAGAAAAGATACGTCATTTTAAATATCCGTAGAATCCCTTGTCCCGTCTTTAAAATACACACGATTCGTTAGTTTTTGAAATAGGTATATGTCGAATCTAATCTATCATTTACAAGTACACTACAGGGCCAAACTAAACAGGATGATCGAAAGGTAAGGAAACCGCCTAACATCTGAGTCGATACACACACACACATATATATATATATATATATAATAGTCAGTGATCCCGCCTCAATAGTATCACATACGATACAATATCTATAATATGGTATCCTCAAGTCAAGAGTGTGGATCTATCATCAATATAAAGCTCGTACGTAAATCCGTCGTACGGTATCCCAAATCTGGGTACGGGTCAAATATCACATTCATCACATTATTCATCTGGTACCCTCTTTATTAAAAATCATGATCGGGGTACTGATCTACGTCTAGTACAAACCCGATACCATCTATGTATGCATGCGTGTGTATGAAAACACCACGCCCAAAGAACCCGCTAAAATATCATGTTGTATCTTAAATACGGACCATATCACATCACCGATCTCATGGCCTCAAGCCCAATCTCATCGACTCATCTCCAAATATCATATAATATCCTCAACATTCATGCATGTGTATATGAATATATATATATATATATATGCATAGTCCCATACCCATGCATATATACATATATACACATTCCCATATACGCACAAGAAAATAATGTATGCAAGTGTATATGTGTGCGTGTATGCAAATCCTTACTCTAGGGTTGCGATTTAGAAACTAACCAAATCCTTCCTCTGTTCCTCGCTAACACTAATCCATAAGCTCCAAAGGCTTTTCTTACTAGGTGAACATATCTCACATTAACATATAAAAGTATATCGTTACCACATCACATCATTTCTCATAACTTTGCGGGGGTGCTATACGCCATCCACCCGACTTCCCCCGTAGTTAAAATCTACTCACCTAATCTTCGCTCGCCGGTGCCGATGTCGCTACGCGCTTGCTTGTCGTCTCGAAGTTCACATGGGGGTACCTACATGTCACAACGTATCGTATCGCATAAAAACCCAATTCGAAATCTAAACAGCATACGAAAACCAAATCGGCACGCGTATCACGTATAGGTCAAAACCTATCGCCTACGCATGCAAGAATAGCCAAAACAACCCTCAATGTCGATGTACAAACATCAACCCATCGAGAAAAACCCAAACGCACCCATTTGCACATTCACAAACACTAATTATAATATTAAATAGGTTAAAATTCACAAAAACCCCCAAACTCACTTTAAAAGCTATTTTTCCGAAAACCTAGCAAGCAAAATTTACCGTTTTAGTACAAAACTTGATGTTTTAACAATTCTAATGGTCATAATACTTATTAAACATCTTAAATAAGTCATACAGACCATTTCCACAATTTAATCTCATTAAACTCATTAACCCCAAAATTCTAGTTTGCAATATTATGTAAATTGGACAATTTTAAATGTAGCAATTTACAAATAAGCAACAAGATTAAGTTTTTTGTGTCTTAGCATGCTAACTACACCATGTAATCATAACATTTTATAAAAACCCTAATTGATTTTAAAAAAATCCTAAATCTTGAATTTCCAAATTAACAACTAAACCTAATTAAACTCCTAAATAGCTTCAATTGAAGTATGATAGCAACAAATTAGTAACTTGGTTAGGATTTATACCTCACAACCATCGTGAGATCAACATGAAACTTGTCCCCAAGATGCAAACTTTTCACCAAGATCCATACTTGATAGGCTAAGGAAAAATGGGTAAGAGTTGGATTTGGATTTAGCTTTGATTTTTTATGGAATTTGATGAATTTTTTATGGTAAAAAGAGTAGGATTTTGGGGGAAGGGGGCTGCTGCAGTTGGAGAGGGGCTCAGCCTGAAGAGGAAGGGGATGAGTGTGGTGGTGTGTGTGAAGTCAAGGAAAGAGAAAGAAACCCAAGTCGACAAAAGACCATGCTTCATTTTTCTATTATTTCCTTTATCTATTCTTTTCATTTGTTTTGTTTAATTGGAGGGTAGAGTGGGGAGGGGCTGCTCAAGGCGAGCTCGGCCAAGCCATGGAGAATGGGGGTGTGTGAGTGTAAGTGAGTGAGTGGGAGCACACACAAGAAGGTAAATACCAAACCTCAATTTCTATTTAATTTATTTTCATAATTAAAGCCTTTTCTATCATATTTTTCTAAAACCATTTGAAAATTTTATTTCATTTCAAAAATAATATTTTACATGTTAGTTTAATGTGTCATGATGCACAAAATTTATATCAAACCATTCCAATTTTTAATTTTTCCTAATTAAATGTATTAGTGACGGCTTAAAATAATATTAAAATAAACAATTTCGGAAAAAAATTCAGTAAATTAGAAATTTTACAAGTGGCTCAATAAACACCAAATACTAGCAATTACATAGCTAGAATATGCATATTTAATTTTATATTACAAGATATTTATATCTTGATTTTTACGGAAATCACTCGTTATTTTACCGATTTTCCGAAATTTCACCTAAACGATTTTCAAAACGTTGCAATCTTCCCTCGGTCCCCTAATTTAAATAAAAACTCCCCCCAAATACTAAAACATTTAAGCAAAGCCATCAAGGCATCGGGGCTCCGAAATCATAAATACATAAAACATATATCGTAGCGCAATGCATGCGCATGAAAAAGAGTGTATAACTCAAAATCAAAACTCCGTCAAGCATCCCGCAATCATCGGAGTCATGGGGAAGCCATCAATGTCAAGATCTAATACGAAAACCAACATGATATACATCATTAAAACTTCATGGAAGCAATGCATGCCAAACCTTTTTCAAATCGCCGTGCGATGTTCGCAAGACTGCACAGTGGCGGACGTCCATTGTGAGAAAATAATTATATATATATATATATCCTTTGTTTAATATGCACGTCCCGCCGTTTTTGAAAGCAATTTTAGAAGGTTTCCTTTATAAAATGTTTCGTGTCATCTCGGACACGTAGGTAAATACTGAGGCTATAGCTCCTCTTTGGAAATCCCTTCGATAACTATTAATGCATGCAAAAAAATATATACTCAGGTACTGTCCTCTGACTAGTCCTGCTCAGTACTAAACTAAATAGTAAGTATCATAAATTATACTGCTCCAAAAGAAATCAATCCCAAATATATATATGAATGCCACGTGCGTCTGGTGCGCACGGAAATCAAAATCCATGAATGTGCCATACATGTGCACATAAACAAAATCTGAGTGCATCGGGTGTGTACGGGAACACCTGTCAAAGGCAACGTGTGTCCTGACAGCAAAACCAGGTGCATCTAATATGCACGAAGAATCTCGATTTAGTGCATCTAGTGTGCACCTAAATCGCATTAAGCGCCTTAAGTATGCACAAAATCCAAATCAAGTGCACAATGTGCACAAAAACGAATATCGAATATCACAATCGAAATCAACGGTATACAACATATCTCAATCCAAATCCAAATAAGGTATACCGCGGTATAAAATCTCACCATCCTGTGCATCGGCGTGCACAAAAGCAATCAAATACTAAAAGTGCATGGAAACTATGCCGAAAGCATGAGTCAAATCATATACATGCCCTAGGCATGAAATCAAATATCATGAAACTCTGTCATCAAAACTCAATCATGAAATAAATCACCCCAAAATACTGAAAATACAAAGTGACGGATACGTGATAGTCAATCACAAAATCACAAATCATAAATACTGTCGTCGATATGTCCGTCCTTCAAAGTTGAGAAGGTGTCGGTGCATCCAATGCTAGCAGAGCAAGATATCTACTTGCCTTCTGATCATGGCATGTCGCCTAGTTCCCTTAGGCTCTCGTCTCTCACCGCAGATTTCTAAGTACATAGCTCCTCGGCTCAACGGTCCAATATAGAAA
Organism: Agapanthus africanus; assembly: GCA_030015575.1. Classification (NCBI taxonomy): domain Eukaryota; kingdom Viridiplantae; phylum Streptophyta; class Magnoliopsida; order Asparagales; family Amaryllidaceae; genus Agapanthus; species Agapanthus africanus. The sequence goes on along the minus strand of JASDDO010000026.1, from coordinate 47,158,264 downwards.
CGATAAAGGAAGCAGTCTGCTCTCACACATCCTCTAAAGATCTCTGGCCAACTCTTATGGTCACTCATAACATGTCTCGTCGACGATGCTGAACTCTGGCCTGCTGGGTGTGTGTAATATGACCGATCCTGGGTCCAAATCTTCTCGTATAGCATTCCAGAAGGGTCCTGTCGAGGTCTCTCCCCAAACCTCGTTTCTGCTGAACTGCCCGGAAGTTATCATCTCTTACTAAATCTGTATTTGTTTCTTGTTCCGGAACGGATGTATACTCATCACGACTCCTCTGGAAGATATATCCATATACAATGCCTCTGCTTGCGTATCACATCTCTGATGTCGGCAGAGTGGAACGTCATCTCATCAAGATCTCGTACGAACCTCTTACTCCACTTTTCTCTAATGTCGACCGATTCGGACTCGCCTCCTCGTGGCTGCATGGACTGCGCTCCAACGGCTATACTCGTATCTGGAGTCTCCCAAGCAATGCATCCCATCACCTGATATCCGAATGAAGTCGAACCATCCGATCGATTGTCAAAACCTCATAATCCCCCAAGAGCTCAACATGTTGGGTACAGTTTTATAGTATCGAATATATGCCACAGCACCTATGGACCAACCGTAGAAGGGCGGACCCAAGCCTCACTAATGGCACCGCTGAACTGCCGCAAACCCTAAGGTTCACCGGCGTTCCATAGTCATTAAGTCGAGTTAGGGTTTCATTCTTCTAGAGGGTCCGTAGAATTGCTTGCATTGTTTTCTGAATACTTTAAACTTGAAAAATAGGTTCCTGACATTCGATCGTCTTTATCGACTCTCAACGTATCAACGTGAAGTCGTCTCTAGCTAGAATCAATCTATCTGATGACCTCACATCGTGGTAGGCAATGAATCACATGTCCTAGTCTTTTATCCTTGGTGACTAGCGACCTTCTATCATATCTTTAAGTACAACTCGTACGGCAATAGCTCCAAACGTCTGGGGCGATACCTCATCATTCGCAGCAACTACTGGCTCTTTCGTCTGCACGCTGAACAGTGCCTCAATATTCATGAACAAGCGACACATCAATGGTCATCATGTTCTGGCTGGCCTCTATCAGTGGCTCACTCCTCTGGTACGGATCTGCACGTCCGAGTAATCTCATAAAAGTGATCTATCAAACGCTCATGGCGCGAAAACACAATAAAACGACGCCTCACTATGCAATCGTATGTCTCTGAAATCATGCCCTGGTCAGTCCTTGTCCGTGATGAGCTCATGCTGACGCAACTCTAGCCGTAGCTCTCTCTGCTCGTACAACCGTGATAACAAAACCATAAACTGGTACTGATAAGGCTAGATCATAGGAATTAATATAATGTTGTGCAAGAAATGTACATCCTAAGGCTTCATAAGCGGAGTATCATATCGTAAATATGTCGCGGAACATACGTACGGTACGTCACTCTATTCAAGCTACCTACTCCATCAACCAAGGGTCATCCTACACTCCGAAAGTAAAACCTAATGCTCTGATACCAACTTTGTCACGACCCGAAAAGTACGGAACATGACCGGCACTTAAATTACAAAACGTCTCGAAGCGTACGTAATCTATGTAAGCCAAAACCCAGAAATCAAAATCAAAGAAGCAGTAGAGTGAAGGAAAAACCAATTGAAAGCAAGTAGTTTTAATCAACATTGGCCGAAATATGTATTTTTAAAATCTCAAGTATTTTCTGAAAATTTCGGCAGAGTCTACTTTATAAATACTGGCCCCAAACAGGATACAACATGAATAGTATACGAAATACATAAAAAGGCATCCCCAAGCGGGAGCTAGCTCTTCGTCAATCGACGGTCACAACCACACATGCAATATAATAAACAACGCCGAAGGGCGAGGATCAAAACTCAAAGAAAACCCAAAATCAGCATGAAAACCATAATAATACAATGTGCGACTCTAAGGTCGAAATAATAACAAGTCTGGTCTTCTATCTCTATCAAATATACAATCTGGTTGATGGAGTTTCTAGATACAACTGAAATAACCAATAACAATGGTGGTTCTGATACAAAAGAACCCACCTACCAAAGCAATCACCCGGAAGGAACAGTATGCCAGCAAAGCCGCAACGAAACCTGTACGGCAAAACCTGCAAGGAACTGTGGCACGACGGGGGTGAGTTGCCAACTCGAGAGTAAAAAACATCTACGAGTAGAAATCGCATGCATAACGCTATCCTAGGTCATATCAGGTAATATCCTCAATAAAAATCCTGGTCCAGTTATGTATAGTGTAATACTACATGCTCGTGTCGGTGTCTCAGATAGCAACATATCAGATATATGATGTATGAATGCATTACGAATGGAAACAGAATATATCATGAATGAGAAAACTGTTTTCTTTAATCAATGAGATTTCTATATGTGTAGGGTTGTATAGCACGACAACAAGGTTTAGCAAGGCATCACACATGCCATTTTATAAAAATTTAGGGTGCTATGTAACCCTAACCAAGATCTTAACTAGAGAATTAGGGTAAACTTTACAAGTAAACAACTTTACTTCTAAGAGTTAAGGATTACAACCTTTGTAGTCCGTTCCTTCGCTTCATAAGCTCTGTGCCTTCACTGCGATCATCAAGTATCCGGACTCTAGAGAGGCTCCATGAAGAGAAAGATGCAAGCTTGCTTCCAATCTTCAACTACTAAGATGATCTACCTTGAAAAATCTCAAACCCAAGCTCTTGCTTCACTAATCAAGTATTAGCAAAGAAAACACCCTAATCTAAGTGGCTAGAATAGATGAAGATGATGAAGTAGGAATTTTGCTCTCTTTTGTTTTCAATTTCTCACTTTATTTCATCACATCACAAAAAGCTAGAAAGCTTTTTTCAAGAGGAAGAAGAAGAAGAATTTCATTTGTGATGAATAATGAATTGTTGTGTGTGGTTAGAATTGCAACCATGGGTTAAAGAATGATAAATTAAACCCTTGTAGAGAATAAACTAGAGGCTAAGGTTTGGGTTGGGTTAATAAATATCAACACAAAATATCTAAGATAAAGACAAAAGAAAGCTTCATGAAGCTTCATGAAAAAGCTAACCCAAAAGCAAACCCAAATCCAAACCCTAACTTGTTTAAACTCCACAAAGTATGTTTCATTTGTAACCCTAACTTATTACAATATTATATATCACATATACAATATATTTTGTAACAAAAGAAAATAATACAATTAGCATATATCTCATATATATCAATGTATTATCCATGTGAGAAAAAGAATCTTTAAGTGAGCTTATATTAGTTAATGTAATGTAATATATCAAATATATAATTATACATTAAATCATCAAATCAACACTTGATCCGATAATCTGGCTATTTCACAAATAACCGACTAATATAATCTGTATCAGTTCATCGAATCAACACTTGATCCGATGACCCGGCTATATCACATATACCCGGCCGATATCATATATCGCGAGAATCTAATACGGTATCGCATACACGTATTATTCTCGGTCCCGCACATATCATATATGTGCTCCAACTCCATTTTGCTTGAGCCAGGAAACCTCTATGTAGGACTCTAAAGAATCATCAATTCGCCAGCAGTAGGTGATGATCATATCAAAACACCCACAAGCTGCAAGCGGTCAGCTAACGTAACAGCCACCCGTGTATTAAGCAATCAGAAGATCAACAAGCAAGCCTGTACATTCTCCTGCAAATCCAATCAGTAACACTCCCGTACAGTCCGGTCTCTTCGTCTGATATGTCGCATATCCAATCTAGGGGTGGTAAACGTCAGACCCCAGTAACCGATAAGTCGTGTCGATATGAGGTCCATAATAGTTCGAGAAACTACTAATAACACTTACCAGTAAATCTCAGCAACTCTGGCCAGGGATTTCCAGTTATAGCCAATCGAACACAGCGCAACATTAACTCCCTATACCGGGAGAGACGAAACCCCTCCTATCGCTCATTACCTCCATGTGATTCGGGACTGTACCCAAAAGCCACCATTTTGCACGCCCTCTTGGACATGGTATGATGGAAATCAAAGCACAGTGGGAATCACACAAGACTCTATGACGAGCTCGGGTCTACAAACTAACTTGTACCAGTGTCACCAGAGAACTGCCATCTGACGTGAGGTATAATACCATCTGGGAGTTCTCGGCGAGTCCGTCCAGTGTACCCAGTCTCCACTGAGCACCCGTATACTATCTCTGATGTCTAACATCAATGGATATGGGATCATCCATCGCCCATCTACATGGGTCAAGAAGCATACTCTAGTCTACTCTGGTATATCGATGCCCTGTCTCGATACACCTGCGACTAGGAACGTTTGAAGGATGTACTTAGCGACTACACTGTCCCCACTAGTATGATCTACATCATAGTCCTGGTAGTCAAGTACTCATCCTAAGGACTTTATCAACATGTAATAGAGAGACTATCAGAGTACATGTTAAGATAAAGAGAAACCAGATAGCATACTATCATGTCGAGCAAGAAAGTCCTCCATATATATGTCCAAGCATCCACTACAATATACATCGCATGTACAGTAATGGCCTCTAGGGCATACATATCACTAACAATATGTATATCAATCAGGTATCATAAATGAAAGCAATAGAGAAATCAGTGTCAGCATCGACACAAAACATAAGTCTCGGTATCTCAATATCAAATCTCAATATCTCAGATCTCAAATATCAATATCTCAGGCATCCGTATCATCTGCGGGATCGGTCCGCGGGCTCCGGCAGAACGGATCAGCCTGTATCCATCTCATGACTCCTGCCGGTATCCTCCGGATAACCGACGAGTCCAAAAAATATCCTGGTAGGTAGTGCTCTCATTCCAGGCTCATCGAATACAACTCGAGCTTCTTGCCCCGGGGTACCATATCGGGCCCACCATGTACCCGAGACGGTTCATCCAACTTTTTGAATCGGGTCTCGAAATCCAACAGCAATCATGAAAACTCATGGTGGACGACTCATACATCATAAGAAAACCGCAATTTAGATTTTAAAATGATGATACTAAGCTTTTATTAAATTCTTGCGGTTTTCCCCTAAATCCAGAAACCTCATGTAAATCCGAAATCATCAAAATCATGATACCAATAAACAGAGAATACCGGCATAAATCTCCATAATACTGCATAACCAATGAATATGTGAATGCACCTAATATCATGCAATGAATGCAATATTTAAACTAGCATATGGAAGCTATAACATATTGCGACTATCAGTTATCAAGCTATGTCAATGAAAATGTATTATCTAAAGTGTGTGTGACATGGCAATTACCGATGATGATGTGTGTGAGCCAGAAAATAAGTGTATGTAGAACATACGCATCATCGGTAATGGTGCTGGTGTCCTGACAGTATGATCTCAATAATGGCATATGGAAGTACAATATAAACATGCAAATGCGATGCGAACAGTAATAATATGCGGGAGCTGATCGAATGATAAACACAATGATAAATAATCTGCATTTATATAAATATGAGTCGTGGTGTTTTGAAAATAAGGGCTACGGTGTTTTTAAGAAAAAATACGTCATTTGAAATATCCGTAAAAGCCTTTGTCCCGTCTTTAAAATACACATGATTCGTTAGTTTTTGAAATAGGTATGAGTCGAATGTAATCTATCATTTACAAGTGCACTACAGGGCCAAACTAAACAGGTTGATCGAAAGGTAAGGAAACCACCTAACATCTGAGTCGATACATACATACATATATATATATATATATAATAGTCGGTGATCCCGCCTCAATAGTATCACATAAGATACAATATCTATAATATGACATCATCAAGTCAAGAGTGTGGATCTACATCAATATAAAGCTCATACGTAAATCCGTCGTACGGTATCCCAAATCTGGGTACGGGTCAAATATCACATTATTCATCTGGTACCCTCTTTATCAAAAATCATGATCGGGGTACTAATCTACGTCTAGTACAAAACTGATACCATCTATGTATGCATGCATGTGTATGAAAACACCACGCCCAAAGAACCCGCTAAAATATCATGTCGTATCTCAAATACGGACCATATCACATCACCGATCTCATGGCCTCAAGCCCAATCTCATCGACTCATCTCCAAATATCATATAATATCCTCAACATTCATGCGTGTGTGTGTGTGTCTATATATATATATATATATATATATATATATATATATATATATATATATAGTCCCATACCCAAGCGTATATACATATATACACATTCTCATATACGCACAAGAAAATAATGTATGCAAGTGTATATATGTGCGTGTATGCAAATCCTTACTCTAGGGTTGCGATTTCGAAACCAACCAAATCCTTCCTCCGTTTCGCTAACACTAATCCATAAGCTCCTAAGGCTTTTCTTACTAGGTGAACATATCTCACATTAACATATAAAAGTATATCGTTACCACATCACATCATTTCTCAAAACTTTGCGGGGGTGTTATACGCCCTCCACCTGACTTTCCCCGTAGATAAAATCTACTCACCTGATCTTCGCTCGCCGGTGCCGACGTCGCCACGCGCATGCTTGTCATCTCGAAGTCCACATGGGGGGTATCTACATGTCACAACGTATCGTATCGCATAAAAACCCAATTGGAAATCGAAACGGCATACGGAAACCAAATCGGCACGCGAATCACGTATAGGTCAAAACCTATCGCCTACACATGCAAGAATAGCCAAACCAACGCTCGATATCGATGTACAAATATCAACCCATCGAGAAAAACCCAAACGCACTCATTTGCACATTTACAAACATTAATTATAATATGAAATAGGTTAAAATTCACAAAAACCCCAAACTCACTTTAAAAGCTATTTTTCCGAAAACCTAGTAAGCAAAATTTACCGTTTTAGTACAAAACTTGATATTTTAACAATTCTAATGGCCATAATACTTATTAAACATCTTAAATAAGTCATACAAACCATTTCCACAATTTAATCTCATTAAACTCATTAACCCCAAAATTCTAGTTTGCAATATTATGCAAATTGGACAATTTTAAATGTAGCAATTTACAAATAAGCAACAAGATTAAGTTTTTTGTGTCTTAGCATGCTAACTACACCATGTAATCATAACATTTTACAAAAACCCTAATTGATTTAAAAAACCCTAAATCTTGAATTTCCAAATTAACAACTAAACCTAATTAAACACCTAAATAGCTTCAATTGAAGTATGATAGCAACAAATTAGTAACTTGGTTAGGATTTATACCTCACAACCATCTTGGGATCAACATGAAACTTGTCCCCAAAATGCAAACTTTTTACCAAGATCCATGCTTGATAGGCTAAGGAAAAATAGGTAAGAGTTGGATTTGGATTTAGCTTTGATTTTTGATGGAATTTGATGAATTTTTTATGGTAAAAAGAGTGGGATTTTTGGGGAAGGGAGTTGCTGCAGTTGCAGAGGGGCTCGGCCTGAAGAGGAAGGGGATGAGTGTGGTGGTGTGTGTGAAGTCAAGGAAAGAGAAAGAAACCCAAGTCGACAAAAGACCATGCTTCATTTTTCTATTATTTCCTTTATCTTTTCTTTTCATTTGTTTTGTTTAATTGGAGAGGAGAGTGGGGAGGGGCTGCTCAAGGTGGGCTCGGCCAAGCCATGGAGAATGGGGGTGTGTGAGTGTAAGTGAGTGAGTGGGTGCACACACAAGAAGGTAAATACCAAACCTCAATTTCTATTTAATTTATTTTCACAATTAAAGCCTTTTCTATCATATTTTTCTAAAACCATTTGAAAATTTCATTTCATTTCAAAAATAATATTTTACATGTTACTTTAATGTGTCATGATGCATAAAATTTGTATCAACCCATTCCAATTTGTAATTTTCCCTAATTAAATGTATTAGTGACGGCTTAAAATAATATTAAAATAATTAATTTCGGAAAAAAAATTCAGTAAATTAGAAATTTTACAAGTGGCTCAATAAACACCAAATACTAGCAATTACATAGCTAGAATATGCATATTTAATTTTATATTAAAAGATATTTATATCTTGATTTTTACGGAAATCACTCGTTATTTTACCGATTTTCCGAAATTTCACCTAAACGATTTTCAAAACGTTACAGTTTTTGCTTGTAGACATACCATTTTTTTAGCTTCATCGATGATAGGACTTCAGATTTAGTCTCACCGGTAGGACTTAGGAGAAATAGGGGGCGTTTACACCCGTGGATTGTATACGGTTTTACAGGATATATGATCTAGACCGTAGAGCAGGTGTGCTCGATTCGTCTACAACCTGAAGCATTCATGCATAGGATTTCTTGAGGTATCGGCCATTGATGGGTGGTATGGGCTTTTCTCCCTCGGCACTTATTAGTTGGTAGGATCCTCCGTCGAACACTTTCTCAATAAAGTATGGCCCTTCCCAATTTGAATCGAATTTTTCCTTGGCATGTCGATTGGGGATGATCGATCTTTTGAGGACTAATATCAATTCGCCTTTCTTGAAAATTCAGAGACGGGTCATCTTGTCATAGGCCCGTGACATTTGGGCTCGGTACATGTCATGCCACGCTTCCCAAAATAAGTAAATACGGCATGTGACAAAGCTAACCATACTACCTATAGCGAAAAAAGATCCTTCCATAGTCACATTACAGCTGTCAATCAGATATCAAGAACAGTAAATAAAATCTAACTAAAACATGTCTATCTCCCATAATGAATAATAACAAGAAAATAGTGGAAAACGAATAAAGATCCAATCAAGAAACAATAACATATTCACGTCCCTTATGTGATCACATCGTTAAAACTTTAACTAGGAAATAAAAATAAACTAAATATCTCAAAATTAATTGGCAAAGCTCCTTACTGCTTAGCCTGCTTGCCAAAATATTCTCGATCTTCCTATGACAAGGTTAAAAGAACTGGGCCATGCAAAACCCAGATGTCAGTGCGTCATAAAATAACATAATAATAAACTGAGAAATGTACTATAACGTGTTATGTGAAAAATGATATATAATTATAAATAAACAATCACAAGTGATATATCCGCAGGCTATAGGAATCTCACGTGTACCCTAAAGTCTGTGTTTCTAAGTTATCCATCCTAAAGATATTTGAAACCGATTAATGTAATCCGCATCGTAACTCAACAGTATATATCCCATTCATTCCCCACGGGACCACGACACAATCTATCCCATTCATTCCCCACGGGACCACGGTATAATAAACAATGGTTATTCCATTCACGCCTGGAATCACGGCAAACAATAATAATATTCTCTTGAGTTACGTTTTGGTTACATTCTTGATTTCCCTTTTCCCCCAGGCTTTCGTATTCAAGTCAGGTATCAAAAGAATTTCTACCTAATGCCAACACAGGAACAGTCATGTACAAGTCTTGTCTAACAGACAACAAGTCAGGTCAATCAAGATAACTAGTCAATATTATCGGTATTATTAGTTATTCAGGTAACAAGTGTAAATAATATAGTAATGGCAATAGCAAAGAATGTATCGTGTACATGTCAAGTATTGTGTATTAAACAGTAGAACTATTCAATGAAATAACAATAATCAATTTATTTAATCCACTGTACAATTAACTAATGCATACTATTTAAACTGTAAAGTCTAATATATTTATTTATAATATATATTAAACCTATTTATAATAAACATTTTACGTTTGTTACTAGATATATTTTAGTCTAGATAAAGGATAATGAAACTACAATGCAATTATATTGAAACTATAATAAACTAGTATATAGTAAGATAATCTTGCAATTGTTACTAAATGCGGATTAATACTATAAAAATTGTATATGGCTAATAATTTGCTAAACAATAAATATGTGTATAATATAAATAAATATATATATTGGTGTATGTAACATAGCATGTTGCAAGTTTAGAAACTTACCTCGATCGATAAAATCACGACAAAACACGGATATTCGTACGACGACACGTTCGAGAACACGACACGCTCATGACCTTGGCCAAAGATGTCGACGTACTGCTCGTTGGTGCTCTGTGGACGACTCTGGTCTAGCGTCTGGGTTGAGGCAACGACAATGGGTCGGGGTTTGCCGGCGACGAGGTGAAGTCGGGGATGAAGCTTGGTGAGAAGAAGAAGAGAGAAAGAGGGTCCGGATTTTTGAGGAGGTGGTGACTGGAGATGGACTTGGGTCGTGGTCATCGGCTAAGGAAGTAGGTGGCGGCGGCGGTGTTGCTGGGTCGGCTTCGACGATAGAAGAAGGAAGAAGAAGATGATGAAGAAGAAGAAAAGAGAAAGATGATGGTGTTGGGTTCTCTGGGATCAACGAAGACGAGGGGTAAGAGGAGGTTGGGTCGGCGACGGGAAGATGAGGGAGGCAAGGTCTACGGCGAAGTCGAGATAGAAGACAGTGGGTTAAAGTGATGGGTCGAAGGTTGTGCGACGGGGAGAGAAGGAAGGGTTTAGGGGCGTGGCTATGTCGAGGGTAGGAGATGAAGACGACGGCGAGGTGGGGACGAGGGAGGTTGAGGAAGGGGGTGAGGTGCATGGGTTAGAGCTTGAGGCGAGCACGACGAAGGGAGAGAAAAAGGAGAGATAGGTAGAGAGAGTGAGACAGACAGAAACGGGAGGAAAGAGAGTTATATAAAAATAAATAAATAGAATGTAAAATTGTGTATATATTATATATAGTTTATTTATATATATATAGAGAGAGAGAGTTTAGAGATAATATCAAATTGCTGCCAAACTTTACCAGAATTTTGTCAAAAATATATTTTAGAGACCAACACATATACGTAAAGATTTAAGTCATCATGTAAGAGTAGAATTTTAAATACATATACCCCCCGTAAAAGATTTCGAATAAGACTTAAATAAATATATTAAGATTTAATAAATATTTAGTTATTAGATATCTCAAGATTTAATCGTAATAGGTAAAAGCAAATTTAGATATGGTGTGATTAGTCATGCAATGTCAATTAGTAAAATATAATTTATCCAAACCTTGTGGCTATAAATAGATATCTAATGATTTAAATATAATATATATATATATATATATTATACTAGGTTCTCATAGATATACTTACCGATAAATAACAGACACAATCAAGCACCATACTAGGTTCCGCATATGCGAGTCGGGTCGGATAACCACCACTACTTATTCGCATCACTCACAAACTATATGAATAAAATAAAAGAATTATAAATCAATTCTTAAAATACCCATTAATATTGTATAAATGTACTAGGGTGTTACATTATACCCAACTAACAAAAATTTCGTTCTCAAAATTCATGTAATAGGAAAAGACAAGATGATACGGATCTAAGGAAAGAGATGCGGAAACTTTTTTCGAATCTCGTCTTCACGTTTGCAGGTAGATTCTCCATGCGAACGATTTTCCCAAGAAACAAGTACCAATAGGATTACTTTTATCTCGAACATACTTGCGGAGTTGAGATACATGAAACGCGTCATGAACACCCACTAGGGATGATAGTAAAACCAATCGATAAGCTACCTCTCCAACATGCTCAATGATATCAAAAGGCCTTACGAATCGAGGACTAAACTTTCATCGACCACCAAATCGGATTACTCTCCTAGTCGGTGATATCTTCAAGAACACAGGATCACCAACAGCAAATTCTAAAGGTCTTTTTCCAGTATCATCCCAACTTTTCTGTCGATCTTGTGCTCGATTCGTCTGCGACCTAGAGCATTCACGCGTAGTATTTCTTGAGATATCGGTCATTGATGGGTGGCATGAGCCTTTCTCCCTCGGCACTTATTAGTTGGTAGGATCCTTCATCGAACACTTTCTAGATGACGTATGGCCCTTCCCAATTTGACTCGAATTTCCTCTTGGCATGTGGATTGGGGATGATGGGTCTTTTAAGGACCAACATCGATTCGCCTTTCTTGAAAGCACGGAGATGTGTCATTTTGTCATAGGCCCATGACATTTAGGCTCGGTACAGCTCCAGATTTTTTTGTACTGCAAGCCTCTTTTGTTCAAGGCTTCGAGCCGAAGGAGAACGTTTTCCTCCTCCGTCAAACCGTGCTGAACGGCCATTCTGAGGTTTGGAACTTAGATTTCGAGGGGGAGAATCGCCACCACTCCGGGGAGTAATGGGTATGTAGTGGACTGGGTTGGAGTGTGGTGCGTGGTATGATATGCCCACAACACCTTGTGAAGTTTAAGATTCCAATATCTCTTGTTGGCTTAAGCATTTTTCCTTAGGAGCTTGCATAGAGTTTTATTGAAGCTTTCAGCTACCTCATTGGCTCTTGAATTATAGATGGAGGAATATCTCAAGTCTATCTTGTGCTGAGTAACGAACCTTGAGATTTCAAAACTCTTGAAAGAAGGCCCGTTGTAAATGATTCTTCTTGGTGTACTGAAAATGTATAGAATATTATGTCTGAAAAATGCATAATATTTTCTGTTTTGACTTCTTTTAGCGGGATAGTTTCAGCCCATTTGGAGAAGTAATCAATTGCGGCTAATATGAACTGGTGGTCTTTGGATGATGGGGGATCAATTTGGCCAACTATGTCGGTGCCCCAAACTTCGAAGGACCATAACGCTACCGTAGGATGCAGCGGGTTGAGATGCTTGTGGATGAAGTCACCGTGAATTTGGCAGAGATGATATTTCTTCGCATGCACTTCGCAATCCCTAATCATGGTAGGCTAGTAATATCCCATCCGTTTGATTTGAAGCCGCATTTTGGGGCCGGACTGGTGAGCTCCGCAGACACCCGAGTGAACTTCTTTCATGACTTTTTGGGTCTCAGTCGATGACAGACACCTGAGCCAGAGTTGGTCATATGATCCGCGGTATAGCGTATTATTTACAAACACATATCTAGAACTTTTTCTTCAGCTGAACACTCATAGATTTTCCTTCGGACAGCTTGTCGCAACGGAGGTACTCTATAAAAGGCTCTCTCCAATCGGGCTCGTCTTAAATGATCAAAGCTTTTTCGGCAAGATTGTTCTTTTGTTCTACGCTTTCTTCCTCTCGTAAAGAGACCGAAGGTAGAATTTGCCAGTTTCTAACTGTGATCAGAATTTCCACCATGTGGGGATCAACCAGCTCTTTGGCTAGGCGAGCGGGTACGTCGGCTTTCCCGTTCAACGCTTTGGGAACTCTCATCAGTTCAATATGAGTGAACTGTTTCATAAGTTCCACCACGTAGCTTTCATATCGAGCTAACTCAGGCTTATATATCTTGAAGTCTCCACTCACTTGGTTGACGACAAGCTTGGAGTCACCGTAAACCCGTAGCCGAAGGGTTTCCATTTCTATGGCGAGCTCCAGACCAGCAATCAGAGCTTCATACTCAGCCTCATTGTTTGTGCGAGGCTCGGTGAGAGCGAAAGAATGTCATATGGTTCCCATCGATGGTGTGATAAACACAAATCCTATTCCTGCTTTTATCTCCAGGATACTTGATTTGCTGGAGGTCCTTATTGACGAGGCTCCATCGAAGTCGAGCTCCCAGCATGGCTCGTTATCCTCAAGGCACAACACTTGTTCATCGGGTAACTCGCAATTTAGTGGTAACCCTTCTGGCATGGGATGAGCAGCGAGGAAGTCGGCGAGTGCTTGCCCTTTTACAGCTTTATGAGGAGTGTAGATTATGTCAAACTCAAGCAACATGACAGCCCATCTTGCCATTCTGCCGGCAAGGCATGTTTTGGTCACTAAGTGTTTGAGTGGGTCGACTTTAGAGATCAGTATAACCTAATAAGCGAGCAGATAGTGTCTTAACGTCTTCACGACAAAGACCAGGGCTAGGCATTGTTTTTCGATCGGAGAATAGTTATATTCCGCCCCGACTAATGTTCGACTGAAGTAGTAGTGGGAATTTTCTTTTTTATCCTCATTATTCTGGGCAAGGAGCGCGCCAAGTGACTCATCTAGCGCGGCAGTGTAGAAAATCAAAGGTTTATTTGGAATGGGAGCAGCAAGTACTAGAGGGTGCAACAGGTACTGCTTGATGCTGTCGAATGCTTCTTGACATTCGGCGTCCCAGACAAAAGTGGCTCCCTTCTTCATAAGCTTTGAAAAAGGTCGACATCTTCCTGATAGGTTTGAGATGAACCTTCTTATGTATGCGAGCCTGTCTTGGAAGGATCTTAGTTGCGTCGGATTCTTTGGAAAGCATCCCCACGATTGCTTTTATCTTCGATGGGTCGATCTCGATCCCTCGGTGCTGGATGTTCACCACCAAAAACAGAGACGAAATGGGATAGATCGTCTTGCCTGAATTTGGGGGCACATGATATTTGGACTTCTCCATCCACCTCTCCAAAGAAACCAAGTTAATTTATGCCACCGTATATCGGAGGTTTGGATAGATGCGACCGATGTACCAGACTTTATCAAATTCCCCTTCATTTGTGTGGGGTTTTTTATTATGGGGACGCTCTTCCCTGCAGGCGCAAGCCTCTGCAGTTAATTACGTTACCGCATTGCGATAACCACTTTCTCCTTCTCCAGCAGTTCACTTCGTGTCATGTGTTATTTTGTTTTTATGTAGTTGCCCGTGGATTGTATACACGGACTAGTTTATGTCGTCGTCCGTAGAGCGCGATTTAGTCCAAATCCGTATATTTGAGATTTTGGTTTGGGTCAAGGATTTGCTTGATGAGGTCCACGTTGGTTGCTTGGTTTGCCAACGGGAATGAACTTAGGACGCGGATCTCAAATAAATGAGGTATATCAGTTCATGGGATATTTGGGTTTGATCTAAAGATCGTTAGTCATATTTGAGACTAAGATCAACTTAGAAACAAATAAGCATATGGGATCAATAATTTTAGTTTAAGAACATCACGTTCCATTATCGCCGTGTTTAGGGCGACACGCTAGTTTAGGTACATCTCGGTCCAACATTCCCGTTTTGGGGACGAATGTTAGTTTAAAAGAATTTCAGTCCAACATGACGAATGTTAGTTTAAGGAAATTTCGGTCCAACATTCCCGTTTTGGGGACGAATGTTAATTTAAGAACATTTCGGTCCAACATTCCCGTTTTGGGGATGAATATTAGTTTAAGAACATTTTAGTCCATTATCCATCTTACGCGCACGTGTATTTGTTTCATAGCGAAGTGAACAATAATGACATGGAATGCGCCCAATTTGGGGCGCGATCCTATTTGAGGTGTGCACGTCATTTTGGAAGTGTATCAATATGGAATGTATCATTCCCTGTCTTAATGAAATTTTACATCAAGTTGCGACGATAAAAGAGTTGTTGGTTGTCGGAAGTGTGGAGAGATATTGAGGAATTACAACGACATATATCAGAAGTGTGGAGAGATATACTCTTAAACCAAATCTCGTATTTGAGAAAAGAAGGGGTCGTAGTGGACCTAAGAATCGTTAGTCATATTTGAGACTTAGGAGGTATGGGATGAAGATCAGTTTGAATATCAGTTTGGATATCACAAACATAAACTTAGTCAATTTGGGCTAAGATTGGGTTTTGGGTTTTGAACTTAGGTTATATGTTCCTTTAGTTAAAAAATTATTTAGTTTAGTTTTAGGACCGTTAATCTAGTTTGAGATTAAGATCAACTTAAATATATGAGTGTTTGGGCTAATTTTTTTTAACTAAGGATACGTTAGTCTTATTTGAGACTAAGATCAACTTAGCAACATTTAAGAATCATTAAATTTTAGTTAAGATTCAACAACATAGCATTTGGGCTCAGTTGAAATTGACTCCATAGGGACTTAGCCAATTTGGGCTTCGTCTGCTCGGTCTTTTTTTATTCAAAAGTGCTGAGCACTTATTTGGGTTCTGTTTACTCAACCCCTTTTTCTTATATACAGAAGTGCTAAGCACTTGTTTGGAGCTCTGGCTCTCACATGTGTATCATGTGAGGCGCTCAGATATGGACGTTGCCCAATATGTGCTAAGCCCTTAGCCGTTTTGGCTGTATATGATGTGCTAAACACCTTTATATGGCACCCACGTGAGGAGCACGTGAGGCGCTGGGCGCTGCCCAATTAGTGCTAAGCACTCAGTCGTTTTGGTTGTATGTGAATTACTAAGCACTTTTACTCAGCGCTCAAGTGTATTTCACGTGAGGCGATGGCCTTCTGCTTTGGGCGCCCACGTGGGAAGCACGTGAGGCGCTGGCCTTTTGTTGGGGAGGGATCTTTTGGACGCTCACGTGTTTTTCACGTGAGGCGCTGAGTTCTTTTTCTTTTTAGAGATTAAATCTTTGTTAATGGAATTTTAACCATTAATTATCACTAAGATCTTCATTTTGAGGATCTTGGATCGGGTTTTTTAAGAACTAAGTTCTTGATTTGAAGGAACTAAATTCCTGGAGTATTATAGTCTCCGTTTTTTTATGTTCTTCTTTGTTCATCCCTGAGTTTTTGATTCTCAAGAACAAGATCTTCTCGATGAGAATTAAATTCTCAACTTGTAGGAGACTTGTCTTGTGGATTTTTGATCCAGAGAAAAAACTAAGTTCTTTGAGAAGGGTTAAACCCTTAAATAGGTAAAAGAGATATTTTAATCTCTGTATTTTCTTTACCTAAGATTTTTTGAAGAGTAAAGTCTTCTTCTTTGAGAATTAAATTCCCTATTGTTTTGAAATATTTCTGTCTTTTTCAGAAGCTTATGGGGGGTTACTCCCTATGAGACTTGAAGTCTCGGGTCCTTTATATAGTGGAAGCAGATTGTTAATTGGTTTTGAGAAAATCTCTCATTGAGAGATTTCAATTGATTTAATTGGTCTCAAAATTGATTTGGGGAATTTTATCCACCGTTGGATCTTTGATCCAAGGATTTCTGTTTTACAGAATATGTTTTCTTGTTTTTAACAAAATTGGGAAAATATTTTCCCATATACAGAATTTATTCTGTAAAATAGTGATTTTTAATCACCATTGGATTTTTAATCCAAGGGTTCTCTGTTTTACAGAGAGCATTCTTTTTTGTTTGTAAAGATTGAAGACAAATATTCCTCAGAATAGAATTTAATTCTATTGTTTGGTGATTTATCATCACCATTGGATCTTTAATCCAACGGTTCTGTTTAACAGCGAATATCCCAACTTTTTGTTAGGGAAACGTAGAATTTAATTCTACTGGTATAAATTTGGGCGCCGGCGCTCACGTGTTGTGCACATGGGCACCACTTAAGAATTAAATTATTATGATGGATACTCCTGTGCTTTGCATATTGACGCCCGCATGATGAGCATGTGCGGCGCTATATAAGAATTTAATTCTTATTCAGAAAGTGTTAATGTACTTTGCACATTGGCATCCACGTGAGCTTCACGTGCGGCGCCACCATAAGATTTAATCCTAAGGGGCTGGCGTCCTCGTGAGGCGCTGCTTCAACAAAATTTTAACAGAGCTTAGCTCATTTATTATGTTTAAATATTTGGGGAACAAATGACCCCCACTACTTTTCCCACGTAAATATATACGTGGGTGAAGTAGTGCAGAGTTATGCATGGCCATAGAATTGATGGTTTAGGAGACAAGTTTAAAATCCTTGTAGCCTAAGGCTTTTTTCTGCTTCATGAGCCGTAAGGGTCTCAAGAAGGTTTTTCTCCCTATGAGTCGTGAGGATCTCATAGGTGCGTATTCTCCATAGAAATCATAAGGATTTCTAAGTGTTCATCACCTTCGTGGGTTGTAAGGATCTCACTCGGGTATTTTCTCCTTACGAGTCGAGAGGACTCATAAGTGGCTTATCCTCCTCATCGGTATGGCAGCGATGGCTCAGGAAACATGTTTAGATCTGTCACCTAAGGCTTTTCAACTTTATGAGCCGTGAGGGTCTCATAAAGATGTTTCTCCCTACGATTCGAGAGGATCTCATAGGTGTATTTTCTTCTTAGAAGTCGTGAGGGCTCCTAAATGCTTTTTCTCTTGAGAGTCTTAAGGATCTCACAAGGGAATTTTCCCCTTACGAATCGAGAGGACTCGTAAATGGTTTCTTCTCCTCATCGGTATGAGACTTTAGAGAATGTGGCCCATGGATAGTATACAAGAGTCAGTTTGGACCTCCTTGTGGGGCAACGATGGCTTAAGAAACAGGTTTAGATCTGTCGCCTAAGGCTTTTCAACTTTATGAACCGTGGGGGTCTGATAAAGATGTTTCTCCCTATGAGTCGAGAGGATCTCGTAGGTGTATTTTTTCTTTAGAAGTCGTGAGGACTCCTAAGTGCTATTTCTCTTGAGAGTCGTAAGGATCTCACAAGGGAATTTTCCCTTACGAGTCGAGAGGACTCGTAAGTGGTTTCTCCTCCTCATCGGTATGTGACTTTGGAGAATATGGCCCGTGGATAGTATATAAGAGTCAGTTTGGACTTCCTTGTAAGGCCACAGTGCTTAGGAAACAGGTCGATATCCCCGTCACCTAAGGCTTTTCACTTTTATGAGCCATGAGGGTTTCATAAAGATGTTTTTCCCTACGAGTCGAGACGATTCGAGAGGATGTCGCAGGTGTATCCTAACGTGAAATATAGATAACCCCCTTTTTTATAGGGGTCCGTTAGGTTTGTGGTACTAGGGTTTTAGTCCGTGGTACCGTCGCGTTGGCTGATGTATTTCTCGATATGCAATCATTAAGCCGTTGTTCGAGTAGCCCCGCGACTGTCGTGTCTCTGATCCCTTCGAGGGCTGGACAAGATGTCTTCAAGTTATTTCCTTAGGTCATATTACTGTTGGAAGTGCAAGCGTTAAGAATTTTCCATGACACTTTTTACCTGAGGTTAGGCTCAATTTGGAGCCCCGATGAGCCATAACCGCACCCTTCTGGGGTGGGATGATCTCCAATGGTCTTTTAGGCTTTATATGAGTTGCCGTCAAGACCCGAAGTTGGTAATATGCCGTCACTTCGCCTTTTTTTGCCTTGATGATGTCGCGCCGATTCTTTGCTGAAGTAGGGTAGACATCTGTTGGACCTCTGTGCCGCGAGTATTGCAGTTGAAATCCGAAGCTAGGAATATGCCATTGCTCCAATTTCATTTGATAGGTGCATTCGCATCCTGCTGAAATGTGAGGGAATGCCGGGATAGTATATAGGTTGTATATGTACCATCAAGACATGGAGCTAGGATTTTGGCATGGCTCTATTTTTGCTTTGACCCTTGGGTCTTTTGTTGGCATTGCGTCTGCATCCTGCTGGAATGAGAAAAACGTCACGGGGATCTCTAGGCTTTAGGTGTTGCCATTAAGACCTGAAGTTAGGATTTACCATCACTTCACTTTTATTTGATTGTCGTGTCTTCCCCTGCTGGAATGAGGAGGGAGGGGACACAGGGAAGTCTCTAGGTTGTATATGTACCGTCAAGACATGGATCTAGGATTTTGCCATGGCTCTATTTTTGCTTTGACCCTTGGGTCTTTTGTTGACGTTGTGTCTGCATCCTGCTGGCATGAGAAGGAAAGTCTGGATAGTCTCTAGGTTGTATATGAACCGTCAAGATTCGGAGCTAGGATTCTGCCATTACTCCGTTTTTTCTTTGACCCTTGTGTCTTTCTTTTTTGATGATGACGTTGCGTCTGCATCCTACTGGTATGAGAAGGAATATCTGGATAGTCTCTAGGTTGTATATGAACAGTCAAGATTCGGAACTAGGATTCTGCCATTACGCCATTTTTGCTTTGACCCTTGGGTCTTTCTTTTTTGATGATGACGCTGCGTCTGCATCCTGCTGGCATGAGAAGCACGTCGAGCTGGAGTTAGGATTTTGCCATTACTCCACTTTGATTTGACCCTTGGGTCTTTTTTTATGACGTTGTGTCTGCATCCTGCTGGAATAAGAAGAACATCTCTACGCTGCAGATGTTGCCATTAAGATCCGGAGAAAAGATTTTTCCATCGCTCCATTTTAATTGACCTTTGGGTCCTTGTTGACGTTGCGTCTGCATCCTGCTGGAATGAGAAGCACGTCGAGCTGGAGTTAGGATTTTACCATCATGCCACTTTTGATTTGGCTTCTTGGAGCCTTTGTTGACATCGCATCTGCATCCTGTCGGAATGAGAAGAACG
This sequence comes from Agapanthus africanus, assembly GCA_030015575.1. Taxonomy (NCBI): domain Eukaryota; kingdom Viridiplantae; phylum Streptophyta; class Magnoliopsida; order Asparagales; family Amaryllidaceae; genus Agapanthus; species Agapanthus africanus. Next base: position 47,138,148 of record JASDDO010000026.1, on the reverse strand, counting down.
TCGGGATGATCTCTAGGCTGTAGATGTTGTCATTAAGATCTGGCTCTTTCTTTGATGGAGTCTGATGGGAAAATATGGTTCCTTTTCTTTCATTTGTGCCCATGGATTGTATACAGGGGTCGGTGTGGACTTACCTACAAGGCAGAAAAGTTTCATTTTCATTCATTTTTTTGTTTCTTTCGGCGATGCTCTATCTTTTCGGCTTTTATGTCGCAAAAATCGCGATTGCCCAATCATTTCGGCTATTTATCCGCGGTGCCCAATCATTTCGGCTGTTTTTTAATTTACTTGTTGCTTTTTATTGCGAGTTGCCCTATCATTTTGTAACAACCCTAAACTTTCTGTACATTTTTTTCAAAAATACAGAAAGGGGTACTTGAGCCTGAGCACAAATTATAAGTTTGATTTGCTATTGAACGGCAAGAAGGAGCTTGTAGCTCATTGGTAAGACCTTGCACTGCTGAACCAAAGCACTGGAGTTCAAATCCCATCAGCCACACATTATTTTTAATTATTTTTCTTTTAATCTTTTATAAGCCCAAGAGTCTACACGTGCACAACACGTAAACTGAAGAGTCACACATAAAACAAACAAGTCCACTGCAGTAGTCAAAGCGTCGGGGACACGTGGCGTCGAGGGGAGCCATGACTCGGGCCGGCGGGAAGCATGAATCGGTCGGCGGCGCCGGTTCTGGTGAGTCCAAACCCTGATTTTCTTGACTCCTCTGCAACCTTTGGCCTACCCCACTCCCCCTACACTATTTAAAATCTCTGAAATTAAACAGAGAATTAAAACACCCCTTTTTAATTTTTTAAATGCAAAATTATATACAATTTTTATCACACCCTTTCACTACCCTAAACCCTAGATTTTTCCATAAATACCATCCACAAATCACCCCCCTCACTCCCAAATCCCTGGACAAACTCTCAAGAAAATTCCCAAGACTTTTTGTGTGCAAGTGGAGTTAGCAAAGGGCGAAGCTCCAACGAACTCCCGACGACAATCCAAGGAGTTTCCGGCGACGAAACGACGCGCCGGTGCTTCCCCAATCTTCATCTTCCTCCTCTCTTGACCCTAATCCAGTAAGTCCCCCTTCTCTCTCTCTCTTTTGCCATTCTCAAATTCTTAATTCTTAAAACGTGTCGGAAGCGGAGTTATCCGGCTTCCGATTCTCTTTTCTTTCAAAAATACAATATTTTCTTAATAACAAACCTAAAACTTTTGATATATTTTTTAATACTCATTAACTAAGACAATAGAACAAGTTTGACATTAAAATGATAATCATAGCAAGTTTTATTCCACTTTTACAGTAAAATACCTTTATGTTTTATATCGATATGTTTATACCTTTTAACCATGCTAGCTTTAGAAAACTCATGAGGTAATGACCTACCTCCTCACAACACTCATATATAAAATAGCACGATGGAATTTGGGAACATAGATTTGGGAAAATACGATTTTACATATAACTACCTCCGACTTATAAAAAATTTTTTCTACAAGATGTGTATTTTAAAAAATCTTTGAAATGTGCCGCTACAACCCATTTCGGGAAACCCGTTCAGGATGGTGCGGATTATCGCATATCCTCGGGCTTAGTAGTGCGAGATGCAGACCTCCGCAAGGAGCATACGGTCTCGAAAGATTTAAAATATAATTTTCTTTAGAAAATGTGATTTCTATTATAAATAAAACTTATATTTTTAATAAATATATATATATATAATTAATATCAAAATACCTATTTTTAATATTTATAATATTCCACATTTCCAAAATTCAAGAAAAGCATTTCATTTACAAGAAAATACCATACAATTCCAACATTACAAATAAATACCATATATTATGAAATTACGCTTTATTCACTAGAAATGTCATATTGATAAAATATACATCCATGAAAACTCTAAAGACAATAATAAAATACTTGAGGTGTATTTTGAAAATTATACAAAATTATTTTTACATAAAACTCCCTCAAGTTATACTAAATTACAATAAGGAACCTACTAAACATAGGTTTAAGTGGGACCAGTCTCTTGAGCCTCAGGGAGCCGGAGATATGGGTGCTTGCCTATTTAAGGTAGAAAACTTAATAAACGGTGTTATCAACACGGTAATCGTCTTTGAAAAAGACACAAATCCTGTCGTCCATATGCAGCGGTTACCGATAGCACCAAAACATAATTCAGGATTCAATTTCTTTTTAAATTGTCTGACTTGGACTGAGTCTCAATATAATCAATCTGACTTGAATATGATTCAAGTATCAAACTTCAATACAGCATGGATTTATGAACCCGTCTATTCAATCTAATCAATCTATATTGACTGAACCGAACCATGGATATACATCCATCTACATGATTCTCCAGTTACATCCATTTACTGATATAATGGTTTCGGCAAGTCATCCATCTATATACAATATAAAATTCAATACATCAATACAATCAAGACATTGTGGGGTTTATAAGGGGTAGATTGGTAGGGAAGGTGTTAGAAGTGGCACGAGACTGCAACCATAAAGACACCTAACCTGAATTCAATCGCCGTTGTTCCGGGTATTATCGACGGAGCCTTGTACTCTATATATCGTAGTCTCTAGTCTAGTGAGACTCCTCTCGTATACACTGGCATCTTCTGTACTAAGCTATAAACAACAGCGTTAACAATATAATACAACTTTAAAAGTTACACTATCTCTCTCTATCTATTCTATTTCTCCCTCATCTTTGGGACATACCGAGCAATTTGTTCGCTGACGGCATTCTCTTTCTTTTCTTTGGAATGTCGTCAGGTGATTCGGACTCACTGGAGATCGAGCCCACCGGCGAAGATTTGGACCAGCTAGCTTTCGACCCAGAGCTTTAGATTCCTTGTACACATTTACATTCAGTACTTTCCATTTTTGTTATGCCACTGTTTAGGCATTGCTTTCCATTCCATGTATTTACTTTTCAGATGTATTATAAAAAGAATGTTAATAAATAAATCTTCTGTTCATTTACATCTTGTCTCTTGTGCATTTTATTTATATTGCTTAGATACGCTTAGCGTGTTTACTTCTGAGTAAATACGCAACGGCCCGTCGCGTCCCCTTCCCGTACACTGGGAAGCGGGGCGTGTCATTTCGACTTTTTTTAAGTTAGGAATTTGAAATCTGATGCCAATCATGGCATCAACATCGCTACCACTAGAATATTACCAGGAGTGAATCATCATTTGCCGTGATATGGCTTGGAATCTGACACCCGTTTAGGCATCAATATCGCTACAACTGGAATATTGCTGGGAGCGAATCATCATTTACCCTTGTCGATTTGAACAAAGGTGGCTTAGCAAACAGGGTTAAGATCCTATTGACTATGACTTTTTGACTTTATAAGCCGTAAGGGTTCATAAAGTTATTTCTCCCTACGAGTCGTGAGGACGTCGTAGATGTATTTTTTCCTTAGGAATCATGGGTATTCCTAACTGTGTTGCTCCTTTGTGAGTCGTAAGGATCTCACGCAGATTTTTTTCTCCTCATAAGGTCGAGAGGACCTTGCAAGTGCACATGAATTTTTTTATTTTACGAGTTTGCGCCCTTTTCGGGTTTTCACAAACTCGCCGACAGTCCTGCTGTTTTTACTTACGGCGTCCTTTCGGGTTTTCATCCGTGCCCATTTTGCTTGTGGACATACCGTTTTTCGTTTTTTCTCTCTTTTTTTTAAACGAGATTGCGCCCTTTCGGGTTTTCACAAACTCACCGGCAGTCCTGCTATTTTTACTCAAGGCGCCCTTTTGGGTTTTCATCCGTGCCCATTTCGCTCGTGAACATACCTTTTTTTTTGCAAACGATGGAACTCTCAAAAGTCGGTTCGCTGCAGGTGACCCATCAGTTTTCCAGAGGGATTTAGGGGTGGCTTCATCGCTGGAGTAGCTGTGTAGCCGGTACGACTTGAGTTGCAACCTTCGTCGTTAGGACTTCAATTGCAATATAGATCTTAAGGGAGCATGTCACCTTTTTTGGAGTGATGCACTAGTTTAGGGACGTTCCGGTCCTTTATCGCCATTTTTGAGGCAACGCGCTAGTTTAGGGACATTCCGGTCCATTATCGCCGTTTGAGGCGGCGCGCCGGCATTTGAGGCGATGCGCCGTGTTTAGGGACGTTTTGGTCCTTTATCACCGTTTTTAAGCGACGCTCTAGTTTAGGGACATTTCGGTCCAACATTCCCATTTGTTCGGGGAGTTGCATAACTCATTCCTTCCAACGCTTATTTGCTTAGGCGTTGATGCTTGTCCCTTATATGTATGGACACTTCACACCTTAAGCTATTTTCATCCTCTTGGACTGCTTCGTTTATCATCGTACCAATCGGGTTGTTTTTGTAGGAAATACAGTACACTTTACACGCACCTGCCCCCTTTTCATCAATGTCGCTTTCTGACGCTGACGAAGAATCTTCTTCATATACGAAGGAACGAGAAATCACGTCTCTCTTTCTGCTGAGTCTTCTTATTTCTTGGAAGAATGAACTTGACTTGGGGGGATTTTCCCCTTATCATCTGATTCGGAGTAGGACCTGGATTCTATATCCCTTCCATGGTTTGTTGGTTCAAGCGGGATATTTCACTTGATTGTAGGACACGTTTTATAGGTCCCTTAATACCCTTTCTGTTCTATGAAGAAAGGACCCTCTCCGTAGAGATTCCTCCGCCAGTGAGCAACATGCCCCCTGCGCATATTTTGGGGGGAGCGAGTACCCGTGTCGTCGATATTTTGGCAACATGTTGCTTCAGAACCGTTCATTTTTGTTTAGCGTTGGCAACAAACACCACCTTGCCTGTGCTTTTCATTCATCTTCATCGGATGAGGAAGAGTATTGACCTATCTGATCTAATCGAGCCATTTTATCCAATCGAGCCATTTTATCTTGGAAGGTCGTTGGCTTGAAGAAGGCCATTTATGGGAACACCTTTGAATTTGGGTCAAGGGTAGCTATGAACATTCCCACGGCTGTTGCTTCGTCGATGCGTTGCTCGCATTTTGACCAGAGATTTCGCCATCGGGTAGCATATTAAACCTATGTCTCATTCGTTCTAACCCTTTCATTGACCAACGTCGTTACGGTAATGCATTTATTCACACTAGTGAATCTCTGATAGAAGAGCATCTCCATCCGTCGAAGGTATTCACGGAGTCATTTGGGAGTTCCACATATCATTCGAATGCAGTGCCTGCCAGACTGCTGACGAACTGTCGAAGGAGTAGTGTATCATTTCCTCCAGTATTGCCGCACATGGATCTAAATCGTGCGATGTGCTGGCAAGGGTTCCCGGTTCCTTTGTATATGTGGAACGTCGGAAGTATATATTCTAGCGGGTACTGTATTTGATCGTAGCACGCCGGATACGGTCGACCAGTTTTCATTGACCTATTTGCGGTTTCAGTGGTATAATAAGCTTTGATTTGCTGAGTGATATATGCGTCCAGTTTTACTTTTGGGGTCATTTCCTCCTCAGCCATTGATGAGGCTCGCAGAGGCTTTGAAATGTCACCCTTATATTTAAAAGCGACTACCGGTATTTCATCTGCTAGAGGTTCCGAATGGACCATCATTCCAGCCATATTCTGGATCAAAAGGGTCATCTGGTTCATTTCAGTGGACATTTATGTCGCTTCTTCATCTATCTTTTTGAGAGCGCGCCTTAGGAAATCAATATCTGACTCCTTCCCTACTCTTTCTTCGGGTGCGTCCTTAGGATTTTCCTTAGGCGATGGATTAGCGAGTGCTGCCGCCTGAGAAAGTATCTCCTACAGCTTTTCACGTTGCATTTGAGCCTTTATCTGGGACCGAGTATGCAGTCCGTGACTAGTATAAGTGTGACATTCGTCTTTGGAGTTCACCATGTAGACTGTGTGAACTACTATGCCCCCAGGCTTAGGGCGTTTGGAGCTTTAACCCTCGGAGTTTGCCTTGGGCGCTTGGGCTTTATCAGGCCTCTCTTTTTTATGAGAAGCTGCTTTAGCAGGAACCATTGTATCAGGATCCGTCTTGGGATGAATCCCTATATATTTGAAAGGGGATTTTTCAGAATTTGGCTGACGTTTAAGGGAAGAGCCGCAGACGACGACTGAGTTCTTCACCTGCTTCTACACCTTATATATAAATGAGAAAAGTTCTTTTGGGGAGCGAACTGCTTTCTGCTTGCGTCGGATCTCCACAGGATGCGGAGATTTCTTTAATATTGAGGTGGGAGAATTTTTTCTGGCCCTTTGCAATAGTTCGAAACTGTTCCCGTTTGGAACAGCAGCATTCACCACTGGGGTTGAAACAGGACCATACGGAGAACTGCCCCACCTTGTTTTATTTGACGCCGATATCGACATCGGTGATGTCTTGCGACCGGAATTTAATTAACCTCAGGATTTTGCTGAGCCTGCCCCCTATTTTCTTTGAGAGCTTGAGTATTCCGCCCCCTGCGTCGACCATGGCCTTTGGAAACTACTAGTTGTTTGGAGACCGATTCCGTCGGCAAAGCAGAAGCTTGAGGAGCCAACCTGTGGAAGACAGATGTTCCCCCAATATTTAACCTAATAAAAGAGCAAAGCTCTATTTAAATTTAATGGGGCAGCGCCTCACATGTTTCTCACGAGGGCACCAGCACTAATTTTGTAGGATTAAATCCTATGGGAGCGCCGCACGTGCTCCTCATGCCGGCACCAATGTGCAAAACACAGAAATGCTTTCTGAATAAGAATTAAATTCTTATATGGCGCCGCACGTGCTTATCATGCGAACGCCGATGTGCAAAGCACATAAATACCTATCATAAAAATTAAATTCTTAAGTGATGCCCACGTGCACAACACGTGAGCGCCAGCGCCCAAGTTCATATCAGTAGAATTAAATTCTACATTTCCCGAACAAAAAGTTGGGATATTCTTTGTTAAACAGAGTCGTTGGATCAAAAATCTAATGGAGATGATAAATTCTCAAAATACAGAATTAAATTCTATTGGGAGAAAACATCTCCCAAATCTTTCTAAAATAAGAAAGATACTCTCAGTCGGATCAATGATCCAATAATAGAATAAAATTCTATTTCGGGAATATATTCCCTCAATCTTTCTAAATAAAAAGAATTGCTCTCTGTAAAACAGGGAACCCTTGGATTAAAAATCCAATGGTGATTAAAAAACACTATTTTACAGAATAAATTCTGTATATGGGAAAATATTTCCCCAATCTTATTAAAAACAAGAAAACGTATTCTGTAAAACAGAAACATTTGGATCAAAGATCCAACGGTGGGTAAAATTCCCTAAATCAACTTTGAGACCAATTAAATCGATTGGAATCTCTCAATGAGATATTTTCTCAAAACTAATTAGCAATTGATCTTCACTATATAAATGACCCGAGACTTCAAGTCTCAAGAAGAGAAAAAAGGAGAGGAGGAAACCCCTCATAAGCTTCTAAAAAATACATAAAACATTCAAGACAACAGAGAATTTAATTCTCAAAGGAGAAGACTTCCCTCTTCAAGAAAAAAAACCTAGGTAAAGAAAACACAGAGATCAAAACATCTCTTTTACTTATTTTAAGGGTTTAACCATTCTCAAAGAACTTAGTTCTTTCTTTGAATCAGAGATCTACAAGACAAGTCTCCCACAAGTTGAGAATTTAATTCTCATCGGGAAGATCTTGTTCTTGAGAATCAAAAATTCAGAAGAGAACTAGGAAAAAGAATATATCCCATGGGGATTTAATTTCTCAGAAAGTAGGGTTTAACTCTAAAAGAAACTTAGTTCTTAAAAGGAAACTTAATCCCAGATCTTCAAAACAAAAGATCTTGGTGATCATTAATGGTCAAAATGTCATTAATAGAGGCTTAATCACTTAAAAAGAAGAGAGCTTAGCGCCTCACGTGCTATCCACATGGGCGCCCCAAAAGCGCCCAGTGCCTCACGTGAAGAACATGTGGGCGCCCCAAAGCAACGCCCGGCGCCGCATGTGCTCCTGACGTGAGCGCCACAAAAATAATAAGAGTGCTTAGCACTCTATAAATAGCCAAAACGGCTGAGTGCTTAGCGCTGATTGGGCAGCACCCGGCGCCTCACGTGCTCCTCATGTGGGCACCACAAAAAATGAGAAAAGGGCTTAGCACTCCATAAACAGCCAAAATGGCCGAGTGTTCAGCGCTCATTGGGCGGCGCCCATAATTGAATGCTTCACATGATACCTATGTGAGTGTCAGAGCGTCAAATAAGTGCTTAGAACTTCTGCATAAAAAGGGGGGACTGAATAAACAGAGCCCAAATAAGTGCTTAGCACTTTTAAAGAAAGAAAAGACTAAGCAGACCAAGCCCAAGTTGGTTAAGTTACTTGCAACTAAGTCCAAATGCTCTATTGTTGGATCTTAATAAAATGATTCTTAAAATTTTGCTAAGTTGATCTTAATCTCAAATTAAACTAACGTATCCTTAGCTCAAAATAAATTGAGCCCAAACGCTCATATATTTAAGTCGATCTTAGTCTCAAATTGGAATAACGGTCTTTAAATAAAACAAAATATTTTTGAACTAAAGGAGAAATACGACTTAAGATCAAAACCCTGGTCAAGCAAATTCTTGACCCAAACCTAAATCTAAAATATATGGATTTGGGTTAATCCGCTCCCTACGGACGATGACATAAACTAGTCTCCGTATACAATCCGCGGGCAACCAAAACAAACAAAATAACACACGACATGAAGTGAACTACTGGAGAAGGAGAAAGTGGTTATCGAAATGCGGTAACGTAATTAACTGCAGAGGCTTGTGCCTGCAGGGAAGAGCATCCCACAAACAAAAACCCCTCAAAAATGAGGGGAAATCTGATGAAGTCTGCTACAACGGCCGCATCTGTCCAAACCTCCGATATATGGTCCATAAATCAACTTGGCATATTCGGAGAAGTGGATGGATAAATCCAAATAGCATCTGCCCCCAAATTCAGGCAAGACGATTCATCCCGGTTCATCCCTGTTTTCGGCAATGAACAGATTCTGGTACGCTCGGTGGAACCTTTTTCTCTTTCCACTCCACACTTCGTGTGTCGTGTTTCTCTAACAAAATCGTGATTCGTTATGGTTGCCCTTGGATTCAAGGTACTAAAACTTGGTGTCTTGCTCCTATGTAGAAAGAAAATCAATGGTTTCCAACTGCACCCCTTGCAACAGCAACTCCCGTTCCACCCCAACTAGAGGAGTGACCTATGGGCCTAACGCGGCCTCTATTTTCTTAATGCCAGTGGGGTAAGTCACACAAGCCACTACTGGATTGGTCTTCGGGACTATGCTCCCACCGGTGTGTTTCGGTGCCTCAGTGCCTTAGGAAGAAGCTCCCAAAAGGTCGGTCTTCGATTAACTGGCAACCACAATAGCCCCTTTCGACAAGCCGTCCAAATCTGGCATCTCGATCTTCAACAGGCTGAGTAAGAACTCAAACGGGCCCGCAAGGAGGCTCGTGATACCTAAAAGAGCTACCCCAAAACGGATAGCCCTCCCAACTCCTGCAGGTGAACCCGTCAAAACCGCTTCCCCCATCAGAAGATCGGTCTTCGAAAGATTGGCCGGCCCTCCCCAAACTCCAATCAGGATGTCGGTCTTCAACAGGCTGACACCAACAACAACCCCTCACCAAATCTAGGGGCACGACGAAGCTGCTTCTAAAATTAAGGCGGTCCCTTTTGCAAGACACGCTCGACGTCGTCACTGGCGCCGAGTGAGGAAAGCTGGAGGCAACTCGCCCTCTGGACTCACCCCACCAGCTCCAATGGTGGAAGTTGACGATGCTGCTCCAACCGGGAACAGCTTTGATCTGCTTAGGAGGGTACGTAAGAACTCTCCAACGGCGGTGCTAAAGAAATTGCCCCCGCCTGCAGAAGCCACAGTGCAGGAAAAGACAGACCAGCCCCATTGGCGGCTCTCTTCGCAAATTCACAAGGTCTGGAGAAAACTCCAAGACTCTATGATCGACAAAGACTACCCTCGTCGATCAAAAAAATTGAAGGCTCGGCAAGAAAAAGATCATCCCTCTGTCATACAGCGAGGGACTTCTTCTACACAAGTGCCTGTCATAATGGCTCCTTCAACTTCAACCTATCACAAAAGGATGAGGCCAGAGAAAATCCCTCCGCTGGCGGCAAAATCCAAAGGCGATGGACCCAAACACCCCAAGTCTGGGGGCAAAATCGTGCATACGATCCACATGACTTCCGAAAAAGAAGAAAGTCGTGCTTCCGTAGTTCATCGACCACAAACTCGGTCACTGACAAAAAATCAGGAGCAACAATAAAAGCTCCAGGAAATGCTGACCAAAATGGCAGCACTTACCGGGAAAAAAGAAAGCCTGGACACAACAGCCGAACAACGCCAAAAGCGGGAGACCGATACAGAGTTTCTATGAAAAGTGCTTGAAAGAAAAGATAAAGAGCCTGCTGAACAAGCCGCTAACATAAAGCAGATGGCACTCTTGTTTCAGGATATGGTTTGAATGATGATCCAGCCAGAACCCCGAGCTGAGGATCCGCCAATGATCATCGAGAATGACAGAGGGGAAATATCAAACCCTCTGTCGGTTTTATCAACAGCCAAGGAGGAAACGATCTCTAAGGTTGCACTTGATGATTACATTGCTCAACAAATAAGAGCTCATCAAGCTAATAAAGCCGCTGGCCAAATTGTCAGAACTGGGCGACCGTATCCAGGCTGGTATGATCAAATCAAGTACCCGCCGGGGTATACGATCCCTAAATTCCATGTATACAAAGGGACAGGCAACCCTCATCAGCACATCGCGCAATTCAGAGCTCTTTGCGGAAACACTGGAGGCAACGACAAACTGTTGCTTCGCCAGTTCGTTGGCAGCCAGTTAGAAACATCCTTTGAATGGTATTCGGAGCTCCCAAATGACTCTGTGAAAACATTCACAGAGATGAAACTGTGGTTCACACATCGGTTCGCCAACGCAAGCGAGCGCAGCCCGATCATAGCATTAATCAATGCCAGGGTAAGGCCAGGATAAACTTGGGTCCAATACGCGATTCGATGGCGGAACCTATGGTCAAAGTGCGAACAGCGCATTGAAAAATCTCCCGTCGTGGGCATGTTCATCGGAACTCTTGATCCTCAAACGACTGTGTTACAGTTCATGACATTCTTCAAACCAACCACTTTCCAGGTCTTAATCGATAAACTGTCCCAAATGGATCAGATGGGCTACGAGCCTTCCTCCTTAAATAAGGACCCTCGAAATAGCAAGTGTAAAGGGAAAGCAGACTTCATTACCAATACGCAACAACAACCGAGCGAACTAAAACCGGCTGCTCGCCAAAACAACGCGCATCTGCGCCCATCCTTGGAGGAAAGATTAGGACGTGCTTACTCATTTCCCTATGATAAAACGAGAAAACTATTTGAATTGGCAGTGCATAATAAACTCATCATATTGCCAGACCCGTGGCGTCTACCGCGACCCGGCGACGTCAACAACTCTAACTACTGCTCCTATCACAGAATGGTGAGCCACCCAATTGAAGATTGTTATGTCTTCAAGAACTGGGTCGAAGACCCATATCAACAGGGAAAATTCGCGCTATTTGACAACTGGAGGGTAAACCCACCACAGAAGCACACTCCCAAAAAGGTGGATGCATAGGGAGCATCATGCTCGCTCGTGGAAGAAACTCCATAAGAAGTCATTCTTTCAACTAAAACCAAAAGAATGCTGAAAGATCTACAGGCATCTCCAGCAGTCAGGTGGAAAAGCTCACTTGAACCCGAAATCATCGAAGGGATGCTGAAACCACGTCCCACACCGAAGATTGTTGACGAAGGGCAAAACTCCCAAGTCAAGCCTCTGAAGTCTTTGAAGAAAAAGAAGAAGACCAAGAAACCTGTGCAGCCTGCCGAGTATGACGACAAGCGCACAAACCTACAAAAGTACATTAACGCGCTGGAGGAGTACAACTAGAAGGCGCAGACACCGGTCGCGCTCGAAGAGTTCCTCAGGCATATTCTTAAGAATGAAGATAGCGACAACGATGAGGAAAATGCTCATGAGGAGATACCGGGGACCATGTAGCAAGTTTCCACATGATTTCCCATTCATTGTTAAATGATGAAGAAACTCCCTCGGCATCAGAAAACCACGCGGAGGAACTGGGGGCAGGATCGACACTAAAATCCTTGGAACTGCCAGAAGACCCGATTGATAGGCTGTTAAACGAAGCCTTTCGAAAAAGCAAAGCTGATCGAGCACGCGAAACAGCCATATACGAAAAGGCTAAGTGTCAGCGTCAGAATGAAGAAGTCGCGGCAAGGATGGGTCGTAAAGTACTCCCACCAAACCAAACCACACATGATACAAATAAAAGCAAGATCAAAACAGAGAAGTGGTTCACCAAAGCCCTGTCAATGAGGATGAAGTTGCCACCTTCGAAGGAAACACTCATGGGGTCATATACCTCAACGGAAAGGATTCACATCCAAACTACTGCCTGTATCATCGGAGGGTTACCCATCCTACCGAGGAATACGGTGCCTTCAAGAAGTGGTGGCAAGGATATGTTTCCCATCAAAAACACTTCAAGAGGATAAAGTAAGAAACTCATCGACGGCCAAAAAAGTGCGACAGATGCATGTGAAAAAACGACTAGCAACTGTCATATGGTTGATACCTGTCTGGATGGGTAAAAACCCCAAGTTCTTACTTTCGGGAGCGATTATGAGGACGAAATACCCTTCAGCCCTCTCTTCAAAGACTCCACCTCCGAAAAAGAAGAGGATAAGAAGAACTGTGAGAATATTCAGCTACATAATCGCATGTTTCCTGAGAAGAACCTCAGACCTACAAACAAGGGTTCGAGCAAAAAATACAAAATGAAAGAAACAATCTCTGAAGGAATTGCTCTCGACGATGGAGTTGTCAAAGAACTAGCAGCAAGGAACCCGCCTAAGAAAAACAAGGTGGATTACAATGTCCTAACACATCTGAGGAAAATATACTCACAACTGAGCATATTGGATGTCTCCTCCTGTCCAAAGAGGCACGAGAGTCTCTGATCAAGGCATTACAAGAGCCCGATCAGTTACAAGCTTTCCTCGCAGAAGAGACGATGAAGAACGAGATGGCAGAGGTTCACACAGCTGAGATTACATTCAGCAATGAAGATCTCCTCCTCGGTACGTGCGAACATAATCGTCCGTTATACATCACCGGGTACTGCCACGACATCAAGATAGGGAAAATTCTTGTCGACAACGGATCCTCCGTCAACCTTCTCAACGTAAGAGTGCTGAAGGAGATTTGCATGAACATTCAGCACTTGGCCCGAGACAAAATTACCATCTCCGGGTTCGACTCACAGTCGTCACGAACGCTCGGGTCCGTAATACTGACGTTACGCTTCGGGCTGCTCATCACTGACATCAAATTTCATGTCATTGATTCCAAGACTTGCTATAACGCTTTGCTCGGCAGGCCTTGGTTACATGAGTACAACGTCATCCCTTCTACACAATATCAGTGTATGAAGTATTTTAAGGATGGTTCGGAGTACACCGTCACAGGAGAGCTAAATCCGTTCTCTGTAAACGAGGTCCGAAAATATGAAGACGCAAAGTACATCCTACCAGACTTCAAAGAAACAGAAAGGTGTCTTAAGTCGGAGAATAAACAGAAGTCCGTCGCCACTATCCCGATCTTTAGGAGCGATACCGAAGAAGACGGAGAAATAGTCTACTCGGGACAACCCAAGAAAGAAAACAACAAGCCTGGACCATTTGCTCCTATTTTGGTCTTTAGCAACGACTCTGAGGACGAGACCAACGCGGTGTTCTCCATCCGCCCGTCAGTGCAAACCCTCACCGGAGCAGATCAGAGTCTGCAAATTACAATGGCTCCGTCTCAGCATTACAAAGAACTTAATGCGCTCGATATATACAGCGTACAAGAACTACAGACTTTCTACGTCTCTTCCAGGCGAAGAGATAAAAGGCGACCCTCTTCTACCAATCTACGGAGACCAAAATAGAAAAAGAAGTTTGGCATGGTGCCGATTTTGCATTTGACAAGCTTCAACCAATCCTTCTTCCAAAATACTACGCGGGGGGAATGAATGGCTGTTAAGATACCAAGGTGTACCCCTCGAACAAACTGTTCAGCAAGCCCAATTCTATAAATAGATTTGGGATATTCCCGGGACTCAGTGAAAGATGCCCAACGGGAAGATGGAGAAAACCGGGCTCGAATACGTTCAGTCCCAGAAACGGGAGCAGTACCACAGTTTCTGTATCATAAAGAGCTCAAGTGAAGCGAAAGACGCTTCTCTAAATGGCCATGACGTTGAAACAGAGCGAAATCTCACTCTAAGAACGTTGAGTCCGTCGCTCGAATAACAAATAGACAAGCTAATAAAAGAGGCATGTCAAAAGAGTCAAGACAACCACAGCCACGAAATGGCTATCTATGAAAAATCCAGGACACAACGCCTCAATCAGCAGTCTGTGGAAAAGGAAGATTATAGTGCTCTTCATCCCCGGCCCACTATATGTTCTCGCGAAAAAGGAAAATCCCGAAATAGAGGCAAAAACAAGGCAAAGAACGCAAACGACGTTCGAAAACAACAAAGCGGGTCCAAGAAGTCGTGCAATCAAGAAAAAGTCGATTGGAACCCATTCTTTATAAAGAAGATGGGTCGGGAATACTCTTTCCCCCAAGACAAGACGAGAAAAATATTCAACCTTGTCATTAACCACCAAATGATGACGCTTCTTGAGTTTCGGCACCCCGAACAAATAAACGGGGTCCATCATTCGAATTATTGCTCCTATCACCGAGTAATAGGTCATCCCCTTGAAGACTGCTTCACCTTCAAAGACTGGGTAGAAGACCAATATCAACAAGGCAGGTTCGCTTTATCCGACAGCTGGAGGGTAACACCGCCATAAAAGCACGAGCCAAAAAAGACTTATATCGTCAGGATAGGACCATCTCAACATAAAAAAAAGGGAAGTGAACTCATACCTGCCATATGGTAACACTCTCAAAAGAGAGGGGACACGAGACTATGGATAACCTCTACAGGTGCTTTGCAAATGAAGACGAGGATGAGGTGATTTCGGAGTTTCCACCAGCACCAAAAGAGCTGGAAGATGGGATACACACCACGGCGGACAACCTAAGGAAAATTGACTTAGGGACGAAAAATGATTCGAGACTGACGTTCGTTAGCGAGCTACTATCGAAAAAATAGGTAGCCACGTTAAAAAATGTGCTCATGCAATACAAAGACTGCTTCGCGTGGAACTATTCTGAGATGCCGGGTCAAGATCCAAAAGTGGCAGTCTATAAATTGGCCATATCGCCGGATATAAAGCCAATCAAACAGGCGCCGAGAAGGATGCGGCTCGAACTTGAGATGAGTATCAACGCTGAAGTCAAGAAACTAATTGACTTCGGCATCATCCAAGAAGTCTAATACCCTGACTGGATCGCCAACATCGTTCCAGTGATGAAGAAAAATAGGACGGTGCGCATCTGCGAGGACTTACGGGACCTTAACAAAGCGTGCCCGAAGGATGACTTCCCAGTCCCTGTTACCGAGCTGATGATCGATAACACATCTACCTATGAGGTCTTCTGCTTCATGGATGGATTTTCAGGATACAATCAAATCAAAATGCACCCTGAAGACCAAAAGCATGCTGATTGACAGCGCTTTCACGCGTCGTATTTTAAAGTTCTAAAGTTAACCACAATCAGGACGGTGTCGCGTGTAGCTTGCCGTGATGAGCACGGGTCGTCTGCAAGGAGACGGTGCGTTTCAACGTTCTTGTTATCAAGAGTTAATGCGCGGTTCGGAATGGTTCGTTTCTAACCTAATTGTATATATGCAAGTATAAGTTTGTTAAGAATAGCTAGGTTAGTGTAAGTTATGGATTTCCGTACTCAATCATTTGTGCTGAACTTGACTATTGAAGCTAGAGCAATCGGCAACAACGTGGATTAGGGTACTTAAGCATGGTATTAGTAAAATCCGGCTTATTTACCCTTGTTCGTCCGTTCTTGTCGCTTGGCTTTTGCCTCCGGCCAAACCGAACGCAACCGGTCGCGGTTAGGGCTCACCGATACCTTGCTAGGGTAGGATGCCTAACGAAGCGCTTGCGTAAGGTTTGGACGGAGTTCAATTGGAAAATATCGGGCAAAGGAAATGAGAAACGAAAATCTTAACTTACACAACCAATCTTTTTCCTAACAATGCAAATATTTACAAACCATCACAACAACAAAGAAAAAGAGCAAAGAAATGATACAAAGAAAGGAATAAACAACATTGCACAAGGAAATAAAAGAGCAAGTAAGTAAATAGCAAGTAATGAAATAGCAAGCAAGTAATGAAATAGCAAGCAAGTAAAGCAGAAGAAATACTAAGAACCCAAAGTGCAAAATGAAAGCTGTATTATGTCCAAGTGATACAAACCTTGAGTTCAATAAGCAAAACTTAAACTTGCAAGCTCAATGAAGAGGTTGCAAGATCAAGAGAAGGCAAAGAGCTCAAGGGAAACTAGCCATGTATAAGAACAATAAGAAAACAAAAGAGTAAAAAGTGTAAAGAATATGAGACTATGTGAGACCCCTTCCTTTGCTCACTGATCTTCCTTTTATAAGTACAAAATAAGATTAAACAAGTAATAAAAATGAGTTAATGTGACAGCAAAGGAGAGCCAGAAGAAAATTAAGGACAATTGGAGCTAGGGGGACCGGTGGGGCCGGGTTTTATGGGCATGTCGCCGGTCCAAATCCGAGCAAATTGGCTCATTTTGGTGTGGTAGTCTTGTGTTCTCTCGACAATTCCACTGGTATTGCTTGATTTCTTTGTAGAAACATGGGTTGTACTCAGTAGATTGGAGGGAAACTTGATGCTTTTTAAATCACATCAAAACTTTTAGCATTTATCACATATCACTTCTCATGTGCCCACTTGCACCAAGGCAGCCCCCTCCCTAGGTCCAAGCCATCAAAGAGCTAGTGCACACTTGCTATGTGTTGGACCAAAATGTGTGTACACTTATTTATTTGTAAAAACTCTTTGAATATCGATCGGTTTGCAGTTTCGGTTGCAGTGTTGGCTCACAAATATAATATCCATGATTTTGAGTATGTTTCCAGTATTGTGTCACGAATACCTGTAATTTGTATTTACTGAGCAGACTCTGGTTAATAGTACCGATATATAACAAAACAGATAATGAATGAGTGGTATTGAAATGCAGTTTTCTGTGATAAACACATACCGCCTTCCGGACCCCACTGGGCATATTCTGCTATAGGGTGATGCCCTTTGGTCTAAAGAACGCTGGCGCCACCTACCAGAGGGCCATGACAAAGATCTTCTGTGACCTCATACACAATATTGTCAAATTCTACATCGACGGCCTCATGGTGAAGAGCAAATCTCATGAGGAACAATGGGAACATCTAAAAATAGTGTTCCGACGTCTTCGAAAGTATAATCTGAAGATAGATCCTCTAAAATGCGCATTTGGAGTCTCCTTAGGAAAATTCCTAAGATTCATCATACGTCACCGGGGTATCGAAATCGATCCTTCAAAGATCAAGGCAATTATGGAAATGTCCATGCCAAGAACCCTCAAACAACTGCGATCTCTTCAAGGAAAGCTCGCATATATCGGCTGTTCATAGCCAACCTCTCCGGAAAATACCGTCTCTATAACCATTTGATGAAGAAGGGGACCCCGTTCGTCTGGGATCAAAAGTGCCAAAATGCACTAGACGAAATCAACCAATACGTGCAAAATTCGTCGGTATTGACCGTGTCGGATAAGCGAAAACCCCTTATCCTATATACAACGGCCCTTGAGAGTTCTCTAGATGCGCTATGGGAACAAAAGAACAATCAAGAAAAGGAGAAAGGTTTGTACTATTTGAGTCGAGTTCTCCTGGGGACAGAAAACAACTATTCCCCTATCGAAAAGTATTGCCTGGCACTGATCTTCACAATAACGGAGCTCAACATTTCACCTTGGCACATGAGGTCCATCTCATATCAAAGATGGATCCTCTCAAATATCTAACGTCAAGGGCCATACTAACAGGAAGGCTTGCCAAATGGGCCCTCCTCCTGATGGAGTTCTCGATAACGTATCGTTCTCTCAAAGCAGTGAAAGGGAAGGCCATTGCCGACTTTCTCGCGGAGCATCCGATACCAGCCGACTCCCTCTTAAATTGCGAGTTACCGGATGAACATGCGTTCAAAAAAATTCAAGAAGAGAAGGAAGAAAATGATTCCCAATGGGAACTCTATTTCGATGGAGTGTCTTCCGTGAAGCAGCGAAAGCAAAATACCCCCATAATCAAAACCGGGGTAGGCCTTATCTTCGTAACTCCACAAGGAGGTATAATGCGTTTCTTCCTTTCCTTAATGGAGCCAAGAATAAACAACGAACCTGAATACAAAGCTTTGATAGCAGGTCTAGAGATCGCTATCGACATGGGAATCAAAAACCTCCTCATATATGGAGACTCCCAGCTAATCATTAGCCAAGTAAATAGCGACTATCAGACATGCAAACTAGAGCTGATAAAGTATGGCGAAAGAATGCAGCAACTGCTAACACAAATCCCTTCCTACATCCTGAAGAGTATACCGCATGCAGAAAACAGCAAGGCGGACGCGTTGGCTAAATTGGCTAAGGAATTGGCCGATGAAGGCCTCGATGACGTAAAGATCATTGTGCAAAATCACAGGATTCTCGTGCCAACAAATATATCTTCGAAAGACCGCCATCTGAAAGAAAAGAAGCGACCGAACAAGTAGCCCTTCAAATAGAGGACGAAGAAAAGGTCAAGGACTGGAGAGAAGTCTTCATGGACTACTTCAAATCCTGACGAACGCCAAAAAATGCGTCGTCTAAACATCAGCTCATGAAACGAGCTTTGTCTTTCGCCTTCGTAAATAATACTCTATATAAGAGATCGTTAAATTGTCTGTGGCTAAGATGACTGGGACCAGAAGAAGCGAAGAGAGTCGTCCAAAAAACTCATGATGGACTCTGCGGTTCTCATCAACAAGGCCAAAGATGAAGCTGAAGATAAAAATGATGGGTTATTATTGGCCCACGATGATCCAGGACTACCTCGAATATGCGAAGCAGTATCACTCATGCCAAATTCATGGGGACTTCATCCACCAGCATCCAAATCCGCTACACTCAACAGTGGCTAACTGGCCGTTCGAAATGTGGGGAACCGATATAATTGGCCCCATTGAACCAGCATTGTCCCAAGGACATCGGTTCATACTGGCAACGACCGAATACTTTTCTAAGTGGGCAGAAGTGGTACCACTAAGGGAGGCGAAGACGGAGAATATCCTCCATTTCTTCAGAACACATGTTATCTATCGGTTCGGCACTCCGCGACGAATCATCTTGGATAATGGGACAGCCTATAGAAGTCATAAAATTAGCCGGTTCGCACAGCAACATAAAATAGATTGGAGATACTCTTCAGTCTATAATTCTCGGGCCAACGGTCTAGATGAAGCTTTCAACAAGATCTTGACAAAGATTATAAAGAAAATAGTGTCCAGAAACAAAAAAGACTGGCACGAAAAGTTGCATGAAGCTCTCTGGGCATACCGAACAATGTTCAAAATGGCTACGAATACAGAACCATACGCGTTAGTATTCGACACGGAATCAGTGCTTCCCCTGGAAATAGAACTCCCCTCTCTACAAATAGCGGTTCGGTACAAGCTGGCAGATGAAGAAAATGCTCATCTTCGGCTTGAGGAGCTCGACGCCCTCGACGAAACTCGCCTTATAGCACAGCAAAATCTGGAAGCTTATAAGGTAAGAATGACGCGGTCATACGAAAAACTGACCAGGCTGTGAACATTCCGCCAAGGCGAACTTGTGCTAGCCGTCAAAAGACCAATGATTCCCAATCGTGCAAAACGGGGGAAGTTCGAGCCGAACTATGAAGGCCCATACATCATAGACAAAGTCTACCACGGTGGAGCCTACCTGCTCATGGATATGCATGGTGAAAGACCATTCCGGCCAATAAACGGCTGATTCCTCAAAAAATACTACGCTTGACAAATCACGACTTAGGTCAATGATAGATGACGATACTTGTGTCCGCTCGCTATCTTCCTAAGTCAGAATTTCGAGAGTGGTATCCAAAAATCTCCGTCGTCTCAAACATGGCGATAATGGACCGAGATGTCCTTAAACTAATAATGGACCGAGATGTCCTTAAACTAACAGCGGACCGAGTAGTCCTTAAACTAACTATTCACCTCAAACATAGCGACAATAGACCGAGATGTCCTTAAATTAAAATTTTGCCTCAAACATGGCGCGTCATCCAAAACACGTCGATGTTGGACCAAAACGTCTCTAAACTAGTGCGTCATCTCAAACACGGCGCGTCGCTCCAAATACGGCGATAATGGACCAAAATGTCCTTAAACTAAATTGCGTCCCCAAAATGGGAATATTGGACCGGAACGTCTCTAAACTAGTGCATCGCCCCAAAAACGGTGATATGCTCTCTTGAGATCTATATTGCAATCGAAGTCTTAACGGCGAAAGTTGCAACTCAAGTCCCACTGGCTACACAGCTACTCCAGCGATGAAGCCACCCCCAAATCCCACCGGCAAACTGATGGGTCACCTATGACGAAGCTACTTTCGAGAGTTTCGTCATTAAAAAAAGATGGTATGTTCACAAGCAAAATGGGGCACGGATGAAAATCCAAAAAAGCGCCGTGAGTAAAAACAGCAAGACTGCTGGCGAGCTTATGAAAGGGTGAAATCTCGTAAAAAATGCATGAGCACTTACAAGGTCCTCTCGAACTTGTGAGGAGAAAAAACCTCCGTGAGATCCTTACGACTCACAAAGGGGCAATACACTTAGGAATCCCCACAATTCGTATGGAGAAATTACACTTGCGAGATCCTCATAACTCATAAGGAGAATTCCCCTTATGAGACCCTCATGGCTCATAGGATTCAGAAGCCTTAAGCTAAAGAGATCTAAATCTGTTCTTAAGCCATCATATTCCCTTAATATTGCCCTACAAGCTGTCCAATATCGACCCTTGTATACAATCTATGGGCATAAATAAATATATCCCCACTAAATTCTACCAACGATGAGAAATGTCCTCATATGGTGAATGACACTTGTAAGTCCTCTCGACTTATAAGGAGAAAACACTCTTCTAAGATCCTTATGACTTACAAGAGAAAATGCACTTAGGAATCCTTACGACTCCTAAGGAGAAAGTACACTTACGAGATCCTCATGACTCGTGGGGAGAAATATTTTTATGAGACTCTTACGGCTCATGAAGTCAAAAAGCATTAGTCGATAGGATCCTAACTCTGTTTGCTAAACCATCTTTGTTCAAATCGACAAAGGCAAATAATGATTCGCTCCTAGTAATATCCTAGTTGTAGCAATGCTGATGCCTAAATAGGTATCAAATTTCAAGTTCTCTCACGGTAAATGATGATTCGCTCCTGGTAATATTCCAGTCGTAGCGATACTGATACCTGGGTTGGTATCAGATTCTAAATTCTCAACTCGCAATAAAAAGACAGCGAGTAGTAAAAAAATGTGCATATAAAATAGCCGAAATGATGGGGCAACTCACAATAAAAATCAGCGGGCAAAAACATGCATATAAAAATAGCCGAAATGTTTGGACAACTCGCAATAAAAAGCAGCGAGTAAAAAAAACAAAAACAAAAACAAAAATAGCCGAAATGGTTGGGCACCGTGATAAATAGCCGAAATAGTTGGGCAATCGCGACTTTCGCGATATAAAAGGCTGAAAAGATAGAGCATCGCGGAAATAAAAAATAAAATAAAATAAAATTTTCTCTGCCCTGCAAATATGTCCATATTGACTCTTGTATACGATCCATGGGCATATATGAAAGAAAGGAAACCATATTTTCCCACCACGCTTCATCAAAAGGAGCTCCAAGTCTTGACGGTTCATATACAGCCTAGAGACTATCCCTGTGTTCCCCCTTCATTCTAGCAGAGGCAAACACAACAATCAAATAAAGGTGAAGTGATATCAAAATCCTAGCTTCAGATCTTAATGGCAACATCTACAGCCTAAAGAGCGACTCGATGTGCTTCTCATGCCAGCAGGGTGCAGACACGACGTCAACAAAGACCCAAGGGTCAAATAAAAGTGGAGTGATGGCAAAAATCTTAGCTCCAGCTCGACGTTCTCCTCATTCCAGCAGGGTGCGGGAGTAACTATCAAATGAAATTAGAGTATTGGCATATTCCTAGCTCCGGACCTCGATGGCGATACATACAGCATAAAGATCATTTGGATGTCTGCCCAACTTCAGCAAAGAATCAGTATGACATCGCCAAAATAAAATTAGAGCGGCGGCATATTCCTAGCTCCAAATCTCTATATCAACATCTACAGCCTAGAGATCAGCTCGACGTTACTTCTCGACACAGACGCAGCGTCAACAAAGACCCAAGGGTCGAACAAAAGTCGAGCAATGGCGTATTCCTAGCTCCAGCTCAACGTTCCTTCTCAGTGCAGACGCAACGTCAATAAAGACCCAAGGGTCGAACAAAAAAGGAGTAATGGCAAAATCTTAGCTCCAAGTCTTGACGGTTCATATACAACCTAGAGACTATCTCGACGTTCCCCCTCATTTTAGCAGGATGCGGACGCGACTATCAAATAAAATTGGAGTAATGGCATATTCCTAACTCCGGGCTTCAATTGCAATACATACAACATAGATGTCCTACAGATGTCTACCTTACTTCGGCAAAGGAACCACACGGCATCGTCAAAACAAAAATGAAGTGACGGCATATTCCCAGCTTCAGGTCTCGACGGCAACTCATATAAAGCCTATAAGACCATCGAAGATCATCCCACACCAGAGCAGAGTGGTTAAGACTCATCGGGGATCCAAATTGAGCCTAACCTCAAGTAAAAAGCGTCATGGAAAATTCCTAACGCTTGCTATTCCGAGGGTAATATGACCTAAGGAGATTACTTGAATACGTCTTGTCCAGCCCCCGAAGGGATCAGAGACACGACAGTCGCGGGGCTACTCGAACAGCGGCTTAAAGACTGCATATCGAGGAATACATTACCTAACGCGATGGTACCACGGACTAAGACCCTAGTACCACAATCCTAACGGACCTCTGTCGTAAGGTATGGGGGCTATCTGCATATAATGTTAGAACAAGTTTGCCTGTAAACCCAAGGGAGGTAAACTAAAGATACTCCAAAACGGGTGAATAAACTACAATCTCCGAAATGAGTACATAAACTAGAAACTCTGAAACGAGTGAATAAACTACAAACTCCGAAATGAGTGAATAAACTACAAACTCCAAAATGAGTGCATAAACTAGGGACTCCAAAATGAGTGAATAAAATACAAACTCTGAAACGAGTTCATAAACTACTCCACCCCAGATCAAGAAATCAAGAAACAAAAAAGCGAAACTCATAATCCTCGGGGTTTAGAACTACATTTCTTAAGGATCGAGATCTGAGTTAACGATAGATGAAGACGTTTGTGTCCGCTCGCTATCTTCTCAGATCAAAATTCTAATAAAAAATTGTGTATGACATGCCAGCCCGAAACCGGCCATATGCTATGCATTACTTCACTCACAGGTATACCACCGTGAGCAACATGGTAGGGGGAAGCATTTATTCACATCAGTCCAGTGTTCACCTATAGCTAGATGCATACATCAGAAACTTCTAAGATTAAAATGAAAAGTATATGTGCAGAGGAAAGATGCCCACATGGATATGTACTGGGGATAAAACATTCAACAGTTAACAATAAAGAAGCACATTTAAATAAGTACTTTATTCTGCAGAAAACAAATCACCCAACACGGGATCAAAAATATAAGGGTTTACAAAACTAAGAATAAAATTTTCTAAAGCCCTCTCTGCCTTCTCCACCATGTCGAAACGGCGATCTTCATGAGGATTTTCTCCCCATCGGTCAGCGCTATGCCTATTAGCAAAGGCAGACATGATGGCCCGCTGAGCCTGTATCTGGCTTAGGAACTGAACAGAACGATCCCTCATAGGCTGGGTAATCAAATGTGCCTCATGAAAGCACTCAATCTTGTCCTCCGCCACGTCGAGCATCGCTGGAGTCATCTCCGCTGGATGAGGGGGATGTCAGCAAGCACAGATGAGAAGATCATCCAGAGCCAAATGGAGCCGATAGGAAGGGGAGAGCCCCTACGAGCCAAGAGCTCAAACATCACCGTGCCACGCAGGTCATCTGTGAGAACGGGATCCACTAATTGCACAGCAAAATGAGGAACAATTCCCTCGATAGGTACCTCCCATGGTTGCCGACGAGCGTGAGGACGATTGCAAGCCATGACTCTTGGTCTGTTAAAAATGGTTCTCTCCTTATGAAGAAAAAGAAGATCATTGCTTCAGAATATAAAGAGAAGCAGTTAAATTTAGACACAGAAAATAGTGTGCATGGTGGAACTATTTCCAAGACTTGACAAAAAGGGTATGGGAAAAGAAAGAGTCGACTCATGAAAATCAGAGCCAGAAGGTGAAGTGATTCCTTCAGCAGCGCCTCACGTGCATGACACTTGAGCACCGGCGCTAGTTTTTCTATATATATATATATATATATATATATATATATATATATATATAACAACACCTCACGGAGGCACATATGAACATTGGCGTAAAGAAAATGGGGGCTGTGTCATGCATACTTCGAATAAATTTACACATTGGTGATAAGAAAAAAGGGAAACAAATATCATCAAAACATTTACAATGGCAAGACGCTGAATTCTGGACATGGATTCATGAACTTAGAAGCAAGTTTGAGTAAAGTGCTTCTAACTTCGTTGACCATCTTCTTATGCATTTTCTCACGAATGCAAGCGTCGGGATCCCTGCTAATATCGTCCATCCTCTGGTACGCGGATATTATCGCCTTCTGTTGGAAGACGTGATACAAAACAGCGACAAGATCATCTCTCCGCTTCTTTGAGATCTGGCCCATCAGATATACTGAATGCACCTTATCTTCAGCATCATCAAGTGTTTCGAGCGGCATAGCATCATCAAGCTCAAGAAGTGCTTTCTAAATCGACCCAACGACAATTTTCAAAAGAGCAGAACGGCGGGGGAGCAATCGATCATTGTAATCGTCAAAGCGGCGCATCACCTCAGCGCATTGGGCGTCGGTAAACTCCTGGCCTTGATAGCGTCCTTGAATGCGAATCTCCTCATAAGAGATAATCTCTTTAAGATCATACAGATGAGAAGTCATAGTATTTGAAAAGAAAAAAAACTAGTAAAGGATTAGCAATCAAAATACCAAAATCATTACAATGGTCCCTACGAAATCAAGGTAATGCCCCATCAATGATGAAGCAGGCACTCATTGTAAGAATCCAAAAGAATTCTCATTTAATGAAAATTTTCATTAAACAGTGAAGTTCAAGACTCCCACTGGTCTCGAAGAACGTGTTCTACAACAGATTCAAATCTGCAAGAAGAACCTTAAAAAATAATAAGAAGAAGAAATGGGAATAAAAATCCAAAAAGAAATTTTTTTCTCAGAGCTAAGCTCTGTAGAACAAACCGGAATTGAATTCCTCTGATAGTGGGATTAAATCCCAGAAATCCCATGAGAATTAAATTCCAGAGAAACCTTTGGAGATCAAAGTCACTAATAGGGTAAAACCCTAAGATCTCTAAGACCTATGGTCTACCAAAATAAAGTTTTTTAAGATCACTAAAAGATCATTTCAAGAAAAGAGCAAAACTCTGTTAATAGGTAAAAATCCAAAACAAAAAGGAAGTTTTTCTTATGGGTTGAAATTTGGTCATGATTCTTACCAAGTTTTTTAGCAGAGTTCAACTCTAAGAATTTCTTTAGGGCAAAGATCTAAGCTCTGAAAAGAGAATTAAATTCTTAAGGAAGAAGAAGAAGATGATGGAACGGCAGTCATATCAAGGGCCAAAGGCCCTATTTATAAGACATGAAGGGACGGCTCAACTCCCCAGGAGATCGAACGGTGGAAAAGGTGACACCGTTGCACTCACGTGTAAGCCATGTGAGCACAATGGTGGGGGCATTTATTCTCCCAATATTTAATCTAATAAAATAGCAAAGCTCTGTTTAAATTTAATGGGGCAGTGCCTCACGTGTTTCTCACAAGGGCGTCAGCGCCAGCACTAATTTTGTAGTATTAAATCCTATGGGAGCACCAAACTTGCTCCTCACGCCGGCGCCAATGTGCAAAGCACAGAAACGCTTTCTGAATATGAATTAAATTCTTATATGGCGCCACACGTGCTTATCGTAAGAACGCCGATGTGCAAAGCATATAAATACCTATCATAAGAATTAAATTCTTAAGTGGCGCCCACGTGCACAACACGTGAGCGCCAGCGCCCAAGTTCATAATAGTAGAATTAAATTCTATATTTCCCTAACAAAAATCTATGATATTCTCTGTTAAACAGATCCGTTGGATCAAAAATCCAATGGAGATAATAAATCCTCAAAATACAGAATTAAATTCTGTAATAACCCTAACTTTCTGTACAAATTTTTTCAAAATACAGAAAGGCACACCTAAGCCTGAGCACGAGTTATAAGTTTGTTTTGCTTTAGAACACCAAGAAAGAGCTTGTAGCTCATTGGTAAAACCTTGCACTGCTGAACCAAAGCACCAAAGTTCAAATCCCATCAGCCACATTATCTTTTTGTTTTAATTTCTTTTTATCTTTTTAGAAGCTCAAGAGTCTACACGTGCACAACACGTAAAATCAAGAGTCACACTTAAAACAAACAGATACAAATTAGTATTCAGACCGTCAGGGACACGTGGACCCAATCCAAGCCCCCACCTCTACGAATGGACCGGGGAGATGCAATAATAGACCGGCGCCGCCGGTTTTTTGTGAGCCAAACCCAAATTTTTTTGTAAACCCTAGACCCTTGGACTCCCCTCTTTAACCCCTATCTGTTTGTTTTCCCTGCATTTTCCAGAGAATTAAAAACCCCTTTAAATCCCATTTTAATGCAAATTTAAATGCATTTTTCATCACCACCTAAACCCTAATTTGTCCTATAAATACCCACTCCATTTTGCATCCCTTCACACTGAAAATTCTATACAAATACTATACAAAATTCTTAAGTCCTTAGTTTATAGGTGGAGTTAACAAAGGGCGAAACTCCGACGAAGTTCCGGCGACGATACAAGGAGTTTTCCGGCAACGAAACGACGCACTCTCTTTAGAACCCCCTCTCTCCCCTCTTGACCCCAAACCTGTAAGTCCCATCTTCCCCTCTCATCTTCATCTTTAAAAAGTTCCATTTCTAAAACCCGACGGAAGCGGAGTTAATCCAATTTCCGATTCGGTTTTCTTTAAAAGCTACACTTTTCTTTAATAAGATAAAACCATATTCTCATATGTTGATTATTAAACATTAAAAAACTCAACAAAACAACTTTCACATCAAATAATCATTTTTGTAACTTTTATCATACTTTTTTAGAAAAATACCATATAGTTTAGTTTCGACATAAACCATCATAATTCCTTGTTATACCTTTAGGTAGTTCACGAGGTAATGACCTGACTCATCACAACACACATATTTATCATAGCACGATAAATTTTGGGACAATAGAATACGGGAAATACGACTTTGCAAATAAATCCCTTTAACTTATAAAACCGTTTTCTTTTAAAAAAAATGTATCAAAACATTTCCATGCAATTGCGCCTCTACAACCCATTTTGGGGAACCCGTTCGGGATGGTGTGGATTATCGCACATCCTCGGGCTTAGTAGAGTGAGATGCAGACCTCCGCAAGAAGCATTCGATCTCGATGGAATTTTTATACATTTTTCTTTAGAAAATGAGATTTTTACAAATAAATAAATAAATTTATTTTCGTTAAATATGTATATATAAATATTACCAAAATAATTATTTTAAATATATATATATTATTCCATGTTTCCAAAACTCAAGAAAAGAATTCAAATATTACATGAAACTACTATGATAATTCAAAACAATATCCATATTACAAATAAATACCATATACTATGAAACTAGGTTCTACTTACTAGAAATTTTTAATTTATAAAATATACATCTATGAAGACTCTAAAGATGATAATTAAATACTTGACGTGTATTTTGAAATTATGCCGAACTATTTTTACATAAAACCCCCTCAAGTTATACTAAATTACAATAAGGACCCTAGTAAACATAGGTTTAAGCGGGACTAGTCTCTTGAGCCTCAGCGAGCCGGAGATATGGGTGCTTGCCTATCTAAGGTAGACAACCTAATAAACAGTGTTATCAATACGGTAATTGTCTTGGAAAAAAACACAAATCCTGCCGTTCATGTGCAGCAGTTACCGATAACATCAAAACCTAATTTAGGACTTCAATTTCTTTTCTAATTATCTGACTCAGACTGAGTCTAAATATAATCAATCCAACTTGATTGTGATTCAAGTATGAAACCACAATTCAATATGAATCCATATACTCAATCTATTCAATCTATTCAATCTATACAACTTGACTGAACCGAACCATGGATATACTCCATTTACATGTTCATCCATTATATCTGTTCCATTACTGATATCATGGTTTCGGCAAGTCATCCATCTATACAATTTACAAGACAAGACAATACAATCAACACAACCAAGACACTACGGGGTTATAAAGGGGTAGACTGGTGCGGAAGATGTTAAAGGTGGCACGAGGTGGTCACTTAAGATGTAATTACATCCATGCCGTTGTTCCGTGGTATTATCGACGGAGCCTTGAACTACGGGTTATCAAAGTCTCCGGTGTAAGTGGGACTCCTTTCGTATACACTGGAATTTTCTATACCAAGCTAAAAACAACAACGTTAATGTTTCCCCCAATCAGAGCAAGGCTCTGTTGAATTTTGAAAATTCAAAAATTCGAAGCAACGCTTCGGTTTCCGTGCGCAGCGCGCAATTTGCCACGTGGCAGAAGCTGAATGGGCAGCGTAACGCCCGAAACAGTGCGTCCCATCAGAGCAAGGCTCTTCAGAAAACTTAATTAAAGACTTGTCTGCGCAAACGCATGGATGCGTGACACGTGTCTGCGCAGTTGCGCGGCCGCAGCTGCGCAAACGCATGGATGCGCGACACGTGTCTGCGCAGTTGCGCGGTCGCAGCTGCGCAAACGCATGGATGCGCGACACGTGTCTGCGCAGTTGCGCAATCGCTACTGCGCGAGCGCTCAGATGCGCGACACGTGTCTGCGCAGTTGCGCAATCGCAGCTGCGCAAACGCATGGATGCGCGACACGTGTCTGCGCAGTTGCGCAATCGCTACTGCGCGAGCGCTCAGATGCGCGACACGTGTCTGCGCAGTTGCGCAATCGCAGCTGCGCAAACGCATGGATGCGCGACACGTGTCTGCGCAGTTGCGCAATCGCAACTGCGCAAGCGCTCGGATGCTCGACACGTGTCATTTGCTGGTGAGTTGCGCAGCAACTGAATGAAGATTTAGATAAATCTTTTCTGTTCTCCTGTAAAACAGGAACCCTTGGATCAAAGATCCAATGGTGGGAAAATTCCCAAAATTATTCAGGAAAGATTTTGTTAACAAATCCAACAAATTTGTGGGCACTATAAATAAGACCCCAAGCCTCATTCAAGAGGCATCAATCAGATAATCAGGGGGAGAGAATTAGAGAGAGAGTCAATCATCAAAGGAAAGCTCTTGAAAATTAATCAAGAACACAGAAGAAACAAGAAGAAGAAGGTAAAATTTCTGAAGAACAGAAAATAAATAGTGCCTTGCACTTAATATGAACCCTTGGTTCTAAAAAAAATAATAAATAGTGCCTTGCACTTAATATAAACCCTAGGGTCTGTATGATCAGGAGAAAACAAGAACTTGTTTTTCCTTTGATCCAAATTCAAATCAAAAGTGCCATGCACTTGAATTCTTCAAACTGAAGATTTCTAGGGTTTCTGCAACCCTTTGTTTTGGGCCAGGCCCAAATTAAGACAATAAAAGGGCAAGGCCCTGTTTGGAAAAATTCCTGAGTTTCTGGAAACTCATTATTTAAAAGGGCCTGGCCCAAATTGAATTGCAGATAAAAGGGCAAGGCCCTGTTTATAAAAAAAAAAAAGTTCTGAAACTCACTATTTAAAAAGGGCAAGGCCCTGTTTGGAGAATTCCTGAGTTCTTGTAACTCATTAAAAGGGCTTGGCCCAAATCAGACTTGCAAAATAATGAAAGGGGCGGAGCCCTGTTTAGATCGATTCTTCTAATCGGGCAGAGCCTAAAAATAAAAATTGGACTTAACCCAATCTTGGCTGTAAGTCCTTAAATTAAATGCCTCTCCTAAATCAATCTACATCCGGTTCGAGGGTACATCTCCGAACTCCTTTGACATCCGTCGTTGTAATTCCTCAACGACGTCAAAGAGGCGACGGGTCCCAACGACCACTCATCTAATATTGGACCGAAACGTCCTTAAACTAATATTTGCCCCAAAATGAGAACGATGGACCGAAACGTCCCTAAACTAATGTCGGACTGAAACGTCCCTAAACTAATATCGGACCGAAACGTCCCTAAACTAATAATGGACCACCACGTCCCTAAACTGGCGACGGACCACCACGTCCCTAAACTGGCGACGGACCACCACGTCCCTAAACTGGAATATGGACCACTACGTCCTTAAACTGGCGACGGACCGAAACGTCCCTAAACTAATAATGGACCCCCACGTCCCTAAAACTGGCGATGGACCGCCATGTCCCTAAACTGGCACAATAGGGCCCAAACGCTCTTTTGTTGGATCTAAACGGTCCCGTCTAAGTTGATCTTAACCCCAAATATGGTTAACGTGTCCTTAGACATTTAAATAAACGATAAAACTCCAAATTAACTTTGGTTTAAGGATACATCTCTGAACTCCTCAGATGCCTGTCGTTGTAATCCCTCAACGACGTCAGAGAGGTGACGAGTCCCGACGGCCGGATAATTAAATCAATCATGATGTTAAGTTGATCTTAGTCTAAAACAGGACTAACGTATCCTTAACGAATGTTTAAGTCGATCTTAGACGCAACGCGACTAATGCATCCTTAAACTAAAAACACCAAACCCAAATCTAAGTAAATACGGATTTGGACTAATTATCCACGTCCTACGGGTGACGACATCACTCAGTCTCCGTATACAATCCACGGGCAATCACAAACAAAACAAACACACACGACACGAAGTGAAATTCTGGAGAAGGAGAAAGTTGTTACCGCGATGCGGTAGCGTAATTAACTGCAGGGGCTTGCGCCTGCAGGGAAGAGCGTCCCCACAATCAAAAACCCCTCACCCTGAGGGGGAATCTGACGAAGTCTGCTACATCGGCCGCATCCGTCTAAACCTCCGATACATGGTGCCATAAATCAACTTGGCATCTTCGGAGAGATAGACGGATAAAACCAAATAGCATCTGCCCCGAACCTCAGCGCCAGGATCTCAGCAGTCCTGTCCGGCCGTCTTTCGGAGGGGAACAGATTCTGGCACGCCCGGTGGGACCTCTTCCTCTTTCCACTCCACACTTCGTGTGTCGTTTTCGCGAACCAATCGCGGTTTGTTAAATGATTGCCTTCGGATTTCAAGTTGCTAAGATTTGGTCTTTTGTTTGGTGCAGAACTCAAGCATTCAATGGCCACCAACTGCACCAACTGCTCGAAGTGCAACTGCAACGGACGCTCCACCTCACCTAGAGGTGTAGCATATGGGCCCCAGGCGGCTTCCTTCCTGACTCTGCCGGTAGGCCAAGTAACTCAGGCCACCACCGGCTTGTTCTTCGGGACTATGGTCCCACCTACAAGCTTCTCTGCGCTGACATCCGCACCAGAAGCGAAAAAGAAGTCGGTATTCGACCGGCTCACTGTTACCACGACCCCTGTCAACGGGTCGCCTGCTACTGAACCGACAGCCTCCGTTTTCACCAGGCTGGGTCAGAACTATAAGGTGGCTGTCCCAAAGAGGGCAACGGCCGCTACTTTGGAAGTCGTTAAGGCGACTTCTCCCATTAGAGAGTCAGTCTTCACAAGATTGACGGTTCCTACTCCTCCTCCAGCTAATCAGAAGGCATCAGTCTTCAATAGGCTGACATCAACAGTTACCCCACGCTCAAACAGGGGGCAACGAGAAACCACCTCAATCTCCGAGCCAATCCCGGCGGCTCGTCGCGCGCGACGTCGCCATTGGCAGAGAGTAAGGAAAGCAGGGGGCAACTCCCCCTCAGGGCTAACCCCACCGGCTCCAGTGGTGGAAGTCGATGCTGCTGTTCCAACTGGAAACAGCTTTGAAATGCTGAGGAAAGTGAGAAAGAACTCCCCGGTGGCCACGTTAAAAAGGTCTCCTCCACCCAGGGAAAAAGCTCCGGAGATGAAACAGGAACAGCCCCCTCAACGGCTGTCAGCGAAAGTTTATAAAGTTTGGCGGAGGGTTCAAGACTCCGTGATTGACTCAAACCACCTCCGTCACCGGAACAGGGCAAGAGGGGAAAAAGACAAAAATCGCCCCGCCAAACAACAGGGGGCAACAAATGCTAGGATGCCCAATTCAGCGGCTCCTTCAACCTCGAAGGCCCATAAAAGGAAGAGGCCAGAAAAAGCTCCCATGACGCTGACAAAGTCTAAGAACGGTGAACCTAAACGCCCCAAGTCAGGGGGCATCACAGTTCATACAGTCTATATGGCTTCGGGGAAAGAAGAAAGTCGTACTTCTATGGGTCACCGACCGCTTACCCGGTCAGTGACCAAGTCTCAGGAGCAGCAACAAAAGCTCCAGGAGATGATGACTACCATGGCTGCACTCACAGGGCCAAAAGAGAATCCTGAGACGTCCTTAGATGAACGTCAAGAAGAAGAAACCGACGCCGAGTTCCTTCGCCGAATGCTCGAAAAGAGAGACCAAGAGGCTGCTGAACAAGCAGCCAATATACAGCGCATGGGCCTTCTCTTCCAGGATATGATAGGGATGATGATACAACCAGAATCCCCGACCGAAGAACCCCCGATCGTCCTTGGGGATGATAGGGGAGAAACATCAAACCCTCAGCCCGTTCTATCGACGGCTAAAGAAGACACAATCTCTAAAACAGATCTGGACGAATATATAGCCCAGCAGATAAAAGTTCATCACGCGGCCGAAGCAGCCGGCCATGTTGTGAAAACGGGGCGGCCATATCCGGGCTGGTATGACCAAATCAAGTACCCACCAGGTTACACAATTCCAAAGTTTCATGTCTACAAGGGGACCGGCAATCCCCATCAACATGTTGCCCAATTCAGGGCGCTTTGTGGTAACACTGGAGGCGACGACAAGCTCTTGCTGCGCCAGTTTGTTGGAAGCTTATCAGATACGGCTTTCGAGTGGTATTCCGAGCTCCCCAACGACTCCATTAAAACCTTCGCAGAGATGGAGCTGCTCTTCACCCAACGCTTTGCAAGTGCCAGCGAACGTACTCCAATGACGGCGCTGATTAACGCCAGGGTGAAGCCCGGCGAGACGTGGGTCCAGTACGCTATACGGTGGCGTAATTTATGGTCTAAATGTGAACAACGCATAGAAGAAGCCCCTGCGGTGGGAATGTTTGTCGGAACCCTTGATCCACAAGCAACCATCTCGCAGTTTATGATGTTCTTCAAGCCGACTTCTTTCCAGGCTTTGATCGACAAATTGGCGCAGATGGACCAGATGGGCCATAAACCCCCTCTCCCGAAGCCCGACTCTCGAAACGACAAAGGAAAGGGAAAAGCTATCATCGTCGCTAATGCCCAACAGCAACCGAACGACTCGAAGCCGGTTGTTCGTCCAAATAACACGCGCCCGTACGTACCCCTTGAGGACAGGATGGGACGTGCTTACTCCTTCCCCCGTGATAAAACGAGGAGGTTATTTGAGCTGGCATTGCGCAATAGGCTTATAAATCTGCCAGATCCAAAACGGCCGTCACAACCAAGCGACGTTAACGAGCCTAATTATTGCCCTTACCATCGAGTGCTAGGACATCCAATCGAAGATTGTTACGTGTTCAAAAATTGGCTCGAAAACCAGTACCGTCAGGGCAAGTTTGCGCTATCTGACAAATGGAAGGTGAACCCTCCGCAGCCCCACACCTACAAGGGAACGAATACGCCGGGGGCAACATGCTCCGTCATTGAAGAAGCTCCCTGGGAGGTTGTATTATCAGCCAAAACGAGGAGAATGCTAAATGATCTTCAGACCTGCCCAGCGGTCAAGTGGAAGAACCCCTTGGAACCGCAGGTTATAGAGGGGATGTTGAAGCCACGTCCGACTCTGAAGACCGATGGTGGTAGTTCAAGCGTTCATAACCAGCCGTCAAAATCTTCGAAAAAGAAGAAGAAGAAATCTAAGAAGCCCGTGAAGCCTGGCGACAAGCGCACGGACCTACAGAAGCAGATCGACGCACTGGATGAGTACAACCAAAGGGCGCGGACTCCCATTACGCTCCAAGATTTCCTTGATCACGTCTTTCAAAAAGAGGATGAGGAGGAAAGTTCATCGGATGAATCCGAGGAGTATGTGGCGAGCTGTCATATGATCTCTCACTCGACTTCGAACGATGAAGGGACTTCTGGCACCAAAACGCTGGGGGCAAATGCCGAATCAAGAGCCCCGGGGTTATCAGTTGAAATGATTGGCGCGTTTCTTAATGAAGCTCAATTGAAAAGCAAAGCTGATCGAGAACGCGAGACGGCGATATTCGAAACGGCCAAACGCCAGCGACTTGAGGGAGGAGCTGAGATGATCCCACTGGAGCAAAATGCCTCCACCGCTGACAAAAGCCAATTTAAAATAAAAAAGAAGTTCGCTAAGGCCATATCGATGGGCATGAAGCTACCACTCTCAGAAGAAAAAGTTGCTAGCATGGTAGAAACGCATCCCTCTTATTGCTTATATCATCAGAAGGTCTCACATTCTACCCAAGAGTGCAAAGCGTTCGGTAAATGGTGGCAAGGATACGTCGCTAATCAACAACGCTTTAAACGGGAAAAGCGCAAGGTTCGTCGGGAGCAAAGAAACACAACCAAAGTGCTTGAAAGAACTGCCGGCAACTGTCACATGGTTAACACTACCAGGTCACAAGTGCCCACATTTGGGAGCGACTCTGATGAGGAACTAGAGATTGCCCCTCTCTTTAAAGAGTCAACTTCGGGAAAAGAAGAAGAACCGAAGTCTTGCGAAAATATACAGCTGCGGAATCGGACACTGCCTGAAAAGAACCTCGGACCCTCGAATAGAAAAGATAAAGGGAAAGAGAAGGTCTCTGAAGACATCACTTTGGATGACCAAGTCGCGGAAGAGTTAACCGCCAAAAATCCGCCAAAGAGGAGTAAGGTGGATTACAATGTCCTAGCACATCTGAGGAAGCTACCCTCACAACTCAGCATCCTTGATGCCTTGTTACTATCAAAGGAGGCGAGAGACTCCTTGATTAAGGCGCTACAAGATCCGGACCAATTCCAAGCCTTCTTGGCCGAAGAAAAGATGAAAGACGAATTGGAAGAAGTGCACACAGCCGACGTTGCTTTTGGTGATGAGGACCTTCTTCTCGGGACGTGTGAACACAATCGCCCTCTTTATGTCTCAGGATACTGCCATGACATAAAAATAGGTAAAATCTTGGTCGATAACGGATCGTCCGTCAATTTACTCAACGTACGAGTGTTAAAGGAGATTTGTATGAGTGTCCAACACCTTGCCCGGGACAAGATCACTATCTCCGGTTTCGACTCTCAATCTTCAAAGACTCTTGGATCTGTGATATTGACGTTACGCTTCGGGTTGCTCGTCACAGACATCAAGTTCCATGTTATAGATGCCAAGACGTGCTATAACGCTCTGCTCGGCCGACCATGGCTACACGAGTACAATATCATCCCTTCTACACAGCATCAGTGCATGAAGTATTCCAGGGATGGCCTCGAGTACACTGTGGCCGGAGAGTTGAATCCGTTTTCCGTGAACGAAGTTCGCAAGTATGAAGATGCCAAATACTTCTTGCCGAGCTTCGAAGACACGGAAAGGTGTCACAAACCGGAGAACAAAACTAATTCCACTATCCCTGTCTTCGGCAGTGACACCGAGGAGGAGGATATAATTTATTCAGGTCCATCTCAATCTACCAGGCCAGGACCATCCGTCCCTTCGTTAATCTTCGGTAGTGATTCAGAGGATGAAGTTCATGCTGTATTCCCTGCTCGGCCTTCGATACAGATCTCCGCTGATGAAGAACGAAGTCTGCAGATAATCATGGTGCCGCTTCAACATTACAAAGAACTGGATGTACTTGACACCAACAGCGTAGAAGAATTGCAGACATTCTATATCCCTCCCGGACGAAGGGGTGAGAAGGCAATCTTATTCTACCGTTCTGAAGAGAACAAAGTAGAAAAAGAAGTTTGGCATGGCGCGGATCCCACACTTGACAGGCTTCAGCCTATCCGTCTTCCCCGGTATTATACCGAAGGTTTGAAGAAACTGCTAAAACGCCAGGGGATGTCCTTCACACAGACCGTTAGAAAAGCCAAATTCTATGACAAGGTCTGGAACATTCCCGGGACCCAATGCAAACTGCCTAACGGGAAAGTAGAAACCAAAGGGCTTGGGTACATCCGGCCAAGGAAGCGGGAGCTAGTAAACAGCTGTTATGCCACATATGACTTCGATGAAAAGGCGGACGCTCAATGGGAGGACGCTAATCCCGAACCAGCAAAAGTTCCGGATACAAAACCGCCCAGTCCATCATCTGAAGACCAGATGAGCAAACTTATAAGAGATGCGAGTCAAAAAGCCTGAGATGATCACGATCATGAAATGGCAATCTATGAGAAAGCTAAGACACAGCGCCTCCTCCAACAGGCAGTAAAGAACGAAGATGCCGTTCCTTATCAACCTGCTACAAAAAAGGTTCGACGCGAGAACAAAAACAGGTCGAAAGGCAAGAGAGGCACTCGACAACTACAGAGCAGAGCTAAGAAGCCGCGCATCCGAGAATCGAGCGTTATTGACTTAGCCCTCGGGAAGAAAATGGGTCGAGCGTACTCTTTTCCTCGGAACAAAACAAAGAAAATATTCGATCTCGCTCTAAAACATCAAATGCTTACGTTGCCAGAGTCCAGACACCCTGAACAAGCAGGCAAGGTCTCCAACCCGAAGTATTGCTTTTACCATCAAGTAGTAGGACATCAGCTTGAAGACTGCTTCACCTTTAAGAATTGGGTCGAGGACCAATATCAGCTTGGCAAATTCGCGTTGTCTGACAGTTGGAGGGTAGCGCCGCCGCAAAAGCACGAACCTGAAAGCACAAGAATAAAACCAACTCCGCATTGGGATTGGCAGAAAATTCGCACCTGCCATGTGATAACAATATTAAAAGAAGGGGCTGAAGACATGAATAATCTCCCTTGGTGCTTTGAAAGCGGCAGCGATGAGGTAATCTCAGAATTTCCCCCAGCTCCGAAAGAACTGGAGGACGGAATACATACCACTGCAGATAATCTCAAGAAAATTGAGTTGGGGACGGAAAATGACCCGCGACCGACATTCATCAGCGAGCTGCTATCTGAAGAAAGGGTGGCTGCGTTAAAGGATGTGCTTCTGCAGCACAAAGATTGCTTCGCGTGGAACTATTCCGAAATGCCGGGACTAGATCCAGAAATTGCTGTACACAAGTTAGCGATATCCCCAGACATTAAGCCAGTCAAACAAGCGCCGAGAAGAATGCGACTCGAGCTTGAGATGAGCATCAACGCCGAAGTCAAAAAGCTGATAGATTCAGGCTTCATCCAAGAAGTCCAATACCCTAAATGGATCGCCAACATTGTCCCAGTAATGAAGAAAAATGGGACAGTGCGCATATGCGTAGACTTCCGGGATCTCAATAAAGCCTGTCCAAAAGATGATTTCCCAGTGCCAGTCACCGAACTGATGATAGACAACACATCCACTCATGAGGTTTTCTCTTTCATGGACGGCTCATCGGGATATAATCAAATAAAAATGCATCCTGAAGATCAGAAGCACACGGCCTTCAGGACTCCGCTTGGTATATTTTGTTATAAAGTGATGCCCTTCGGTTTGAAGAACGCCGGCGCTACTTATCAGAGGGCCATGACGAAGATCTTCGACGACCTTATACACGAAATCGTCGAATGCTATATCGACGATCTCGTGGTCAAAAGCAAATCATACGAGGAACATCTCGAGCATCTGAAGACTGTATTTCAACGACTTCGGCAATACAACTTGAAGATGAATCCTCTTAAATGTGCGTTCGGGGTTTCCTCAGGCAAATTCCTGGGATTCGTCGTTCGACACCGAGGTATTGAAATAGATCCGTCAAAGATCAAAGCGATCATGGAAATACCTCCGCCGAGGACTCTCAAACAGCTGCGGTCTCTCCAAGGGAAACTCGCGTATATACGGCGATTCATAGCCAACCTTTCAGGAAAGTGCCGTCCTTACAGCCACCTGATGAAGAAGGGGACCCCGTTCGTTTGGGACCAAAGATTCCAAGGCGCACTGGACGAGATCAAGCAATATCTGCAGAACCCGCCGGTGTTGGCTGCTCCAGTTAAGGGAAAGCCTCTTATTCTTTATACAACCGCCCTCGAAGGTTCTTTAGGCGCATTATGGGCACAAGAGAACGATCAAGGAAAAGAAAGAGCACTTTACTACTTAAGTCGAGTCCTGCTGGGGGCAGAAAGCAATTACTCTCCCATTGAAAAACACTGCCTGGCGTTGATCTTCGCTATAACAAAACTTAGGCACTATGCGTTGGCGCACGAAGTCCGTCTGATTTCAAAAGTGGACCCTCTTAAATATTTAATGTCAAAGGCCATATTGGCGGGAAGACTCGCTAAATGGGCCCTGCTCTTGATGGAATTCTCGATAACGTATCAACCTCTCAAGGCAGTGAAAGGCCAGGCCATCGCCGACTTCCTCGCTGAGCATCCGATACCCGCCGATTCTCCTCTGAATTGCGATCTTCCAGACGAACATGCGTTCGATGCGATCGACGGTGATAATATCCGATGGGAGCTTTATTTCGATGGAGCATCTTCCGTGAAGAAACGTAAACAAAGTACCCCTATAATTAAATCAGGGGTAGGACTCATCTTTGTAACTCCACAGGGAGGGATAATGCGCTACGCGTTCTCCCTAACGGAGCCGAGAACAAACAATGAAGCCGAATACGAAGCTCTGATAGCAGGCCTCGAGATCGCCATTGACATGGGAATTGAAGATCTCCTCGTATACGGCGATTCCCAACTGGTCGTTAGTCAAGTAAACGGCGACTACCAAACGTGCAAACCGGAATTGGTAAAATACGGTGAAAAAGTGCAGCAACTGCTAACCCAAATTCCCTCTTACACGTTGGAAAGTATACCGCGTGCGGAAAACAGCAAAGCGGACGCACTGGCTAAACTTGCTAAAGAATTGGCTGACGAGAACCTCGATGATGTTAGAATCGTGATACAAAGCCGTCGAGTGCTCGCCCCAACAAAAATATCTCCGAAATCGTCTGAAGAAAAAGGAGCGAAAGAGGAGACAACCCTGCAAATAAAAGACAGGGAAAATACCGAGGACTGGAGAGAAGTCTTCATAGATTACTTCAAGTTCCACCGAATACCTGAAGAGGCGTCCACGCGACATCAGCTCACGAAACGAGCTCTGTCTTTCGCCTTCGTCAATGATACTCTATACAAGAGGTCATTCGACTCTCTGTGGTTGAGATGCTTAGGACCTGACGAAGCGAGAAGGGTCGTCCAAGAAGTTCACGACGGACTCTGCGGTTCCCACCAAGCAGGCCCTAAGATGAAGTTGAAGATAAAGCGGATGGGCTACTACTGGCCCACGATGATGCAGGATTGCCTGGAATATGCGAGGCAATGTCATCCATGCCAAATTCATGGGGACTTCATCCATCAGCATCCCAATCCACTACATCCGACAATGGCTAGTTGGCCATTCGAAATGTGGGGAACTGACATAGTCGGTCCCATCGAACCAGCATCGTCAAAGGGACATCGTTTCATCTTGGCGACGACTGATTACTTCTCCAAATGGGCAGAGGCGGTACCGTTAAGGGAAGTGAAGACGGAGAATATCCTCCATTTCTTCAAAACGCATGTCATATACCGGTTTGGAACCCCGAGAAGGATCATCTCTGATAATGGGCCCGCCTACCGAAGTCATAAAATTAGCCGCTTCGCACAGCAGCACAATATAGACTGGAGATATTCCTCAGTTTATAATCCGCGAGCTAACGGTCTAGCCGAGGCCTTCAACAAGACCTTGACGAAGATCATAAAGAAAACAGTGTCACGAAATAAGAGAGATTGGCACGAAAGATTGCAAGAGGCTCTTTGGGCGTATCGGACTACGTTTAAAACGGCCACAAACACAACGCCATACGCGTTGGTATTTGGGACGGAAGCAGTACTCCCTCTCGAGATAGAATTACCCTCTCTACGAGTGGCAGTCCACTACGAGCTGACAGACGAAGAAAATGCTCACCTTCGGTTTGAAGAGCTTGACGCCCTTGATGAAATCCGGCTTCTAGCACAACAAAATCTGGAAGCCTATAAAGCAAAAATGACGCGCTCGTATGAAAGATTGAGCCGCCCGAGGACATTCCGCCAAGGCGAACTTGTGCTAGTGGTCAAAAGGCCCATGATCCCCAATCGCGCCAAGCGAGGAAAATTCGAGCCAAACTATGAAGGTCCTTATATCATTGATAAAGTCTACCAAGGTGGGGCCTATCTACTCATGGACATGCACGGTGAAAGGCCTTTCAGGCCAATAAACGGACGCTTCCTAAAGAAATACTACGCTTAATAAGCCACAGCCCAGGCTAATGGTAGATGACGACGACTATGTCCGCTCGCTATCTTCCTAAGCTCAAGCTTTATAAGCAGTAGCCAACCTTCTCAATGGCGGACCGAGACGTCCTTAAACTAGTGATGGACCGGAATGTCTTTAAACTAATAGCAGACCGAAAACGTCTTTAAACTAATACTGCGGCATCCTTGGGCTGACAAGATGAATGAAAATAAAAAAAAAAGAAAAGAAAAAAAAAAGAAAAAATAATAAAAATAAAAAAAAACGGTAAGTCCATAAGCAGAATGGCCACGGATGAAAACCTGAAAGGGCTCCGTGAGTAAAAACAGCAGGACTACCGGCGAATGTTGTGAAAACCCGAAAGGGCGCAACTTCGTTAAAAACCCCTTATGGAGTCCTCTCGACCCCGTAAGGAGAAACCACCCGCGTGAGATCCTTACGACTTACAAGGGAACAACGCACTTAGGAATCCTCACGATTCCTAAGGAGAAAATACGCTTGCGAGATCCTCACGACTCGTAAGGAGAACTCTCTTATGGGACCCTCACGGCTCATAGGATTTGAAAGTCTTAAGTCACAGAGACCTAAACCTGTGCTTAAGCAAACCCCCACAAACTTCCAATATTGCCCTACAAGCGGCTCAATACTGACCCTTGTATACAATCCACGGGCGCGAATAAACGTTTCCCTAACCAAGGTCCATCCATGACTGGGAATACGTTCGTATGGTAAACAACTCTTATAAATCCCCTCGATTTATGAGGAGAAAACCTTCCTGTAGGATCCTTACGACTTACAGAAGAACAAAACACTTACGAACCCTCACGGTTCCTAAGGAGAAAATACACTTACAAGGTCCCCACGACTTGTAGGGAGAAATACCTTCACGAGACCCTTACGGCTCATGAAGTCAAAAGCCTTAGCCGACGGGACCTTCACCCCGATCGCTAAGCCTCCTTTGTTCAACAACGATAGAGGCAAATGATGATTCGCTCCTGGTAATATCCCAGTTGCAGCGGTGCTGATGCCGAAATCGGTGTCCAATTTCAGGTTGACGGCGAAAGCCAGTAGACCGCTTCTGCATACGAAATAGCCGAAATGATAGGGCAACTTGCAATAAAAAGCAGCAAGTAAAATGTATGCACGCAAAATAGCCGAAATGATCGGGCAGCTCGTAATAAAGATCAACGAGTAAAAAAAAATAAAATAATAAATAGCCGAAATGATTGGGCACCGTGAAAAATAGCCGAAATGTTTGGGCAATCGCGACCTTCGCGATATAAAAGCTGAAATGATAGAGCATCGCGGAAATAAAAAAAAAGAGAAATGATAAAACTTTGGCCCTACAGTTAAGATCACATCGATCCCTGTATACAATCTAAGGGCATAAATAAAGAAGAAACCATGCCTCCCCAGCGGATTCCGTCAAACGACGAAACCAAGCCTCAACGGCTCATTTCAACCGAAGAAGCCAGCGAC
Organism: Agapanthus africanus; assembly: GCA_030015575.1. Taxonomy (NCBI): domain Eukaryota; kingdom Viridiplantae; phylum Streptophyta; class Magnoliopsida; order Asparagales; family Amaryllidaceae; genus Agapanthus; species Agapanthus africanus. The sequence goes on along the minus strand of JASDDO010000026.1, from coordinate 47,095,583 downwards.
TCCAACGAAAACTTCTCAACTCACGGATACAAACACTCCTTGACGAGAGTCTCCTGATCCGCGTCGACCCGCAGAGCCACCAGTGCCTCCGTAGGAACCCTCGACTCGTTTCAAACCCCAAGGACACAAATAATCCTTGGCGCTCGGGAAACAAATAATCCCGGCAAATTTCTCAACTCACGGATACAAACACTCCTTGACGAGAGCCTCCTGATCCGCGTCGACCCGCAGAGCCACCAGTGCCTCCGTAGGAACCCTCGACTCGTTTCAAATCCCAAGGACACAAATAATCCTTGGCGCTCGGGAAACAAATAATCCCGGCAAATTTCTCAACTCACGGATACAAACACTCCTTGACGAGAGCCTCCTGATCCGCGTCGACCCGCAGAGCCACCAGTGCCTCCGTAGGAACCCTCGACTCGTTTCAAATCCCAAGGACACAAATAATCCTTGGCGCTCGGGAAACAAATAATCCCGGCAAATTTCTCAACTCACGGATACAAACACTCCTTGACGAGAGCCTCCTGATCCGCGTCGACCCGCAGAGCCACCAGTGCCTCCGTAGGAACCCTCGACTCGTTTCAAATCCCAAGGACACAAATAATCCTTGGCGCTCGGGAAACAAATAATCCCGGCAAATTTCTCAACTCACGGATACAAACACTCCTTGACGAGAGCCTCCTGATCCGCGTCGACCCGCAGAGCCACCAGTGCCTCCGTAGGAACTATCGACTCGTTTCAGACCCCAAGGACACAAATAATCCTTGGCGCTTGGGAAACAAATAATCCCTCGCAAAACTTCTCAACTCACGGATACAAACACTCCGTGACTAGAGCTTCTTTAACTCACATCTTGGGCAGTAAGTATTCAAAACTTGCTTCCTGAACAATGGGACCCTGCAAGTCAATCCTAAATGGTCTCTTGCATACTATTCACGGGTCTCACTCTCTGAAGTCGATTCTCGACAAAGAGGGAAACAACCGCTTACGAGCCTTTTCGACTCGTAAGAGGGGCAATGGGACCCTGCAAGTCAATCCTAAACGGTCTCTTGCATACTATCCACGGGTCTCACTCTCTGAAGTCGATTCTCGACAAAGAGGGAAACAACCACTTACGAGCCCTCTCGACTCGTAAGAGGGAGAAATTCTCTTATAGGATCCTTCCGACTTATGAGAGGAAACCACACTTGGGAATCCTCACGATTCCTAGGGAGAAAATTCACCTGCGAGATCCTCCCGATCCGTAGGGAGAAGAGTCTCTATGGGACCCTCACGGCTTATAGAGTTGAAAAGTCTTAGGCAGCAGATCTGAACCTACGGCCTAAGCCATCGTTATTTCTTAATAAGGTCGGGAGACTCATCCCAATCGTTCGTCAATTATGGTTATTAAGGTGGCGTACTGATTATAAAAGAAAAGAAAGACAGAGAAATGACACAAGACATATACAAAATGTGTATCTTTTATTCATAAAAAATGGTTGAGTACAGGATACATTGTGCTAAAGAATAAAAAATATACATATACTTTACAAAAAAACAAACGATACAAGGGGAATTATGGGGAAGGAAGCGTCTTGCACAGATCTAGCAATTGCTCGCATACGTCCTTCCAAGCCTTCTCCTGATCAGCTGCCATTGCCAGCTCCGCCTCTACTTGAGCCCGCTGCTGCGTGAAGGATGCGAGCTCTTCCCCAACAACCTGATGAGCTGCTTCTTGGCCTTGGGCATCGCGCTCAGCAGCATCAAGTTTCCGCTTCAGCGCTAGCCCATTAGATATACGTTTGAGAAGACCTTCAAAGACAGCTTTCACCTCAGCAGCATTCGTCCTGACTTCGGCACGAAGGCAAGCGGTCGCGTTTGAAGATTCCTGATGCGCCTTTAACCGTGAAGCTGCCTTCTGTTCCAAATGGCGGAGATAAGAGGTGCTTTGCTCAAGCCAAGCTATCCGTTCGGCGCTCGCGGCCAAAGCCTCGGGAGAAGGGCGTGTCGACTCCAACCGATACAGGCGAGCTTCAATCTCTCTGCAGTGGTTAACCCACGATTCGACGACGCCTTCGTTATGGAAAGTTACGAGCGCCGCCAACATTGGGTTAACGTCCACAGCGAAATCTACGGCCGAAGGAAGGGCATCCATGTTGAGCTCTTCGATGTACCCGCTCAACATACCCAAGCTCATTACAGCACCCTTTGAAGACGGGCGTCGCGAGAAAGGACCCGCCGGTGAGAGGACATGAGACTCAAAAGGAACTGGAGCTGGGACAATAGCTGCAAAAACGAAACATGGTCAAACAACGATTCGAAAAGTCGATGAAAAATCATATAAAAAGAGGAAAGGAATATCTGTACCAGTCGCAACGGACGCCAAAGCCGGAAGTGCCGGTGGCAGCACAGGCCCGGCATCCCCTCCTTCGATCTGAGGCACTGCAGTCAGGAAGAGGAAAAGTCAGATACGATCCTATATTCCCTTGAAAAAGACCAAGACGGCACTTACCGGTACCCTTAGAGGGGGAAGCGAGCTCGGATGGGAAGGAGAAGTGTGGGAGCAACACCTGATATAGATGATCAAAGAGCCCTCCTGAAAAGGCACAATGGTGTAGCATTAGTACAAAAGCCACATTTTTGAAAGACTAATGCATGAGTCGTGGATCCTTACCTTCCAACATCCGTGACGGTACGAGGGAAGACGGGGAGGTAACTATTGCCAAAGCAGTAGTTGATGGTACCCCCTCGAGCAATGGAGCATCGGTACTGGCCACACCTGCAAGAACAAGCTTGTTAAAAGAGATCACAAGATATATACAAAAAAAATGGAAACGCTGGTGACTCGAAAATTCACCTGACGAGCTGCCAGCAGAAACTGAGGTAGTCCCTTCCTCCACTGACGGAAGACCACCGCCTGTAGCTTCGTCACCCGACTCAAGGGGAACCGTTGTTACGCTCTCAAGCTCTGCAGGCGGCGGGGAACCATAGGCAGGGAGGGCCAAGATAGGAACATTGCCCGATTCCTGAGAAGGAGCACCTAGCTCGTCTTCAGGAATCATGGCCGCATCACCTGCTGTTCCCTCAGGATCAGCGATTACAGCTGTCCCGTCCATCGGCACCACGAGGTCCCCAGCCTCAAGTACCTCGCCCTCTACCGCCTTCGGCTCGATTGAGACAATCATCTCATCTACCGCCACTTCGGGTACGGCATCAATGACCTGCTCCGCGGTAGGTTCATCAATCTCGGCTCCAGGCTCCATGACCTCGACGAAGTTGTCCACTGCCGGTTCGGGGTCGGCGAGTACCGCTTCCTCCGCTCCCCTGGGCTCGACGGTCGTCTCCGCCTCCCCCTCAGTTGGACTTGACCCTACAAAATGGAATACGTATAAGCCAACAGCTCTACAATTCGTATGACGAGATTCTGAAAGAAATATTACCTGAAGTGGATTTGTCATTGGCACTCCGAACCGCTCGCGCCACTTGCCGACGAGCAGTAGACAGGGCCACAGGGGGCTCTTCAGAAGGAGTATGATCATGAAGAATAGTGCTAGGGCCAGCTCCTACGGCCAAAGCAGCTCTGCGCGCCTTAGCTTCGCGTCTAGACCGCTTCCGCTCCTCTTGAGCCGATGAGACAGATGCCATCAAAGCTTCCTTGAGTGAAGCCTCCTCATCCGTGTAGAGGGATGCCTCCAGATTCTTCAGAGCATCCCTCGTCGTTGCATCGAGCCGAGGCTCCTGCGGCAACTTCGCCGGAGCTGGGACCTTGATGACGGGCTTAGGAAGGGTTCTTGCGCCGATTAATACAACCCCTGTAAAGAAACAAGAGAAGGTCAGGTCGACTATCATAAAAAGACAACGAACTTTCCTTATAAAAGAGAACGGGGTAAAACATACCGACGCTTTCTAGAGCACGCTTCTTCTCCTCCGCCTGGAAGGTCTTCAGAGAGGCATCGATGGCCTTTTCAGTAGATTCACCTGCAGGAAATGAGGCAAATATTAGCTAAAGACAGTAATAAAAAGTGGGATAAAATGACAAATAAGGAGGCTGATGATTACCTGACTCGGCGAGCCTGCTTAACATTGCTTCGAGCCTCGCTGACCGCTCCGAAGCTGCGATGGCAGCGGCCAGATTGGTGTCCTCAGGGTCCACCACGAAACCCTCGTTGCTGCCGTACTCACATATAGTCTCGACAGGATGAGCCGCGGGCTCTAAGTTAAGAATTGCGTCGAGGGACAAGGTGGACTTCTTCTTCTTCTTTTCACCAGCCTTGGATCCACTCGGAGCATCTTTGCGCTTGCCAGTTTTGGCAGTCACTTTCGGGCGGCGAGTCCCGATGTCCGCTCCTACACCCGACTCCGGCGAGGCCGCTTTAGCCGTCTTTGTCGAAGCACGGGGTACCATTGGGGCATCCACCGTGGTGGGCAGTGGCAGTCCACGCGGAGGGGCCAACACGCGTGGTCGATCGACTCCAGCCTCTTTCGTCGGAGGGATAACCTGAACCCTGGGCTGCAATGGAGCCTTGCGATTGCCGCCGGGAGGCGCAGCCCTACGATCGACCAATAAACGTTTCTCCATCAAGATGATTGGTCCCATCGCGTGCGCGTACCAGGCCACATACGAATTGAGTATCTTGGGGGTACAGCTGGGCTCACTGATGAAAAAGTAAGAGCCTGTATTTAGCCGAATGAAGTGATGCATCGCATTCCGTACCCCCTCTGGACCGACTGCAGGTGTTCCCAAGAAGGCTTCCAATGGGACCCCTTGGTTATAACTCGATTGCCGGGCAAATCGATGCGGGTTATACCTCATGAAGAGGGCCGTGTCATTCTGCCTAAATACCAAGTAGCCCGGCCTAATGGAATAAAGGTGAAGAATTTCCCGAGCTTTCAACACGGAAACGCCGCCTTTAAAGTCATCTCGCAGCGACACCACTGACTTAGTGGTCTCGGAACCCATGGTGATGACCTTATCCACAAAAGAGGTCTTCGCCCCGACTAAATGCGAACGCAGAAGCAGTCCCCTGGACTCCCGCGGAGGTGCAAACACGATGGAAGCCCCGACCAATCGCATGATTCTTGGAAGTTTGAATCTCTCAAAGAACTGAGGAGTTTTATGGGCACCAAACACTCCCCGAACATGCAGCTCCATCCAAGAAGTGAAGTAGTGCATCGGGAAGTTAGCAGGCTGTACCCCAGGTTCATTAGCGTCCGCCGCTATGCTAAGTCCGTTGTAAAGGTAAGCCAATCCGGCGATCCCCACTGATAACTGCAGGCCGGCCACCATCCGATGCGCCGGGTAAAATACAGAAGACCGCATGAGGCGTGGGTGCATAGGAAGCGCGAAGCTGCACAGCCACAGACCTAAGAACCCTATGAAGAAGGTCTCCTCATCCATGCCAGGGACGGCGATCTCTGAGAAAGGGACGATAGCAGTCCCGGGAAGGTAGAAACTCCGCTGATCAATTTCTGATGAAGGCCGACGATCCAAGCCGAAACCAAAAGGGTCAGTGAGTTGGGCGAACTTATCACCTCGCTCTGATAAAAATTCCGGGCGAATAAAGCGAGCAATGAAGTCCGCGAAACTAACGCCTCGGTCGCCCAATTCCAAATGAAGCTCCTCGTAAATCTCCAAAACCCTCACCAGGCCCGGATGCTGATGCTGGATGGCATTTTCCGGAGTTAAGTCGAGTACCACCTGCTTGGTGGCAAAGACGTGCTCATCAGGAGGAAGCAGCTCCTCATAATGCTCCCCCCTCGCCGGTAAACCCGAAGGCTCGACGAACTCCTCTAGAGAAATAGAAACTTCCCTATCCGCCGTCAGGAAAGTATGCGTGGGGATATTCCATTGTTCAATGAAAGCCCTTATCCACCACGTTGGAGGAGTAGGATATTCGAAAAGCGAGACGTAGACGGCGGAGTATAAACCGATCTTCGTCAGATGAGCTCTTTTCGCTGCTAAGATGTACCGGGCCCATGGCAGGTATCCAGCAAGCGGTCGCGGATTCAATCCAATATTATAGGCCTGTCCCCAAGGGCGTGCTTCACCCTGACAGATTCGCCTTCCTAGGATATCTATGGCCGGCGGCGGCTGTACCGGAATAGCGCCGATTGCGGGCTGGAGAAGATCGTCCGAATTCCAATTTTTAACCTCCACGGCATACTCCACCGGGGGTTTATCTGCGTAGGGGATCGTGACTATGGGTTCAGAAGGCGAGGCGGAACTAAAACTACGGCGGCCTTGGATAATCTGACTGTACCACCTTCCCCATAGGTGGAGATGTTTGCACTCAGGATCACGATCTTTAATCAAGGCAAACACTACCCGGTCCACTGGTGCGTGTGGGAACCCTCCTTCTGAGCGAACGAAAGGAAAAGACAAGTCGTCAGACATTCTTCCTGCATAAAATATATATATATCATTAGTGGCCTGACACTTAATATTTAATAAAAATAATATATAAAAAAATCTATGATAATAATAATAATAATAATAAATAAAAAGCTGGCTCCACACTGTGAGGCAGTGGGTAGGGAACAAAAGGGGGACCCACAAAATCAAGATGACGGCGCATCATTTGATAAGACAATCCCACCATTGGATGAGACTGTCAGTCAATTAAAAGACCCCCAAGAGAATATCCCCATTAGGGGGACCCCTAGAGACAAGGAGAGGATCTCCTCTTTTCAGAGCAAAGCTCTGCCACAGAGTGACACTTGTCAAACTCCTGTTTCAAAGGAATAAAACTTCTTAAAAAGAGCCTAGCTCTGCAGTAGTGATAAAAATTTATAACTCCTGAGAATTAAAATTTTGGGATCTTAAAGATCCATGGAAACTTAAAAAAAAAAATTTCCTAGTTGATCTATGAAGCAGGGCTCTGTTCATGGGTTAAAACCTAAGAACAGAGTCTCTGTAAATTTGGAGAGCAAGGCTCTGTGAATAAAAAAGAAACCCCAAAGGGGTTTCCTTTAGATCAAAGATCTATAAGAGCAAGGCTCTGTTGAAGAAACCCCAAAGGGGTTTCCTTTAGATCAAAGATCTATAAGAGCAAGGCTCTGATTAGTTAAATTTAATTTAAATTAAATTAATTTAATTTTACCTATAATGGTTCTGAAGTTAGAACTTGGAAGTTCTTAAGGAAATCACAAGAGCAAGGCTCTGTTGAAGAAACCCCAAAGGGGTTTCCTTTAGATCAAAGATCTATAAGAGCAAGGCTCTGATTAGTTAAATTTAATTTAAATTAAATTAATTTAATTTTACCTATAATGGTTCTGAAGTTAGAACTTGGAAGTTCTTAAGGAAATCACAAGAGCAAGGCTCTGGAAGTTCTCAAGTAAGAGCAAGGCTCTGAAATTCAATTTCTTGAGAATGGTAAAAAAATTACCAAGGACCAAAGGTCCTATTTATAGGCGCCTGCGCCTGTTCACCTGACTCGTCGATTCGACAATCAGGATCTTGCCACCGTTGCACCCACGCGCGCGCCACGTGAGCGCAACGGTGGGGGGGCATCTGTTTCCCCCAATCAGAGCAAGGCTCTGTTGAATTTTGAAAATTCAAAAATTCGAAGCAACGCTTCGGTTTCCGTGCGCAGCGCGCAATTTGCCACGTGGCAGAAGCTGAATGGGCAGCGTAACGCCCGAAACAGTGCGTCCCATCAGAGCAAGGCTCTTCAGAAAACTTAATTAAAGACTTGTCTGCGCAAACGCATGGATGCGTGACACGTGTCTGCGCAGTTGCGCGGCCGCAGCTGCGCAAACGCATGGATGCGCGACACGTGTCTGCGCAGTTGCGCGGCCGCAGCTGCGCAAACGCATGGATGCGCGACACGTGTCTGCGCAGTTGCGCGGCCGCAGCTGCGCAAACGCATGGATGCGCGACACGTGTCTGCGCAGTTGCGCAATCGCTACTGCGCGAGCGCTCAGATGCGCGACACGTGTCTGCGCAGTTGCGCAATCGCAGCTGCGCAAACGCATGGATGCGCGACACGTGTCTGCGCAGTTGCGCAATCGCTACTGCGCGAGCGCTCAGATGCGCGACACGTGTCTGCGCAGTTGCGCAATCGCAGCTGCGCAAACGCATGGATGCGCGACACGTGTCTGCGCAGTTGCGCAATCGCAACTGCGCAAGCGCTCGGATGCTCGACACGTGTCATTTGCTGGTGAGTTGCGCAGCAACTGAATGAAGATTTAGATAAATCTTTTCTGTTCTCCTGTAAAACAGGAACCCTTGGATCAAAGATCCAATGGTGGGAAAATTCCCAAAATTATTCAGGAAAGATTTTGTTAACAAATCCAACAAATTTGTGGGCACTATAAATAAGACCCCAAGCCTCATTCAAGAGGCATCAATCAGATAATCAGGGGGAGAGAATTAGAGAGAGAGTCAATCATCAAAGGAAAGCTCTTGAAAATTAATCAAGAACACAGAAGAAACAAGAAGAAGAAGGTAAAATTTCTGAAGAACAGAAAATAAATAGTGCCTTGCACTTAATATGAACCCTTGGTTCTAAAAAAAATAATAAATAGTGCCTTGCACTTAATATAAACCCTAGGGTCTGTATGATCAGGAGAAAACAAGAACTTGTTTTTCCTTTGATCCAAATTCAAATCAAAAGTGCCATGCACTTGAATTCTTCAAACTGAAGATTTCTAGGGTTTCTGCAACCCTTTGTTTTGGGCCAGGCCCAAATTAAGACAATAAAAGGGCAAGGCCCTGTTTGGAAAAATTCCTGAGTTTCTGGAAACTCATTATTTAAAAGGGCCTGGCCCAAATTGAATTGCAGATAAAAGGGCAAGGCCCTGTTTATAAAAAAAAAAAAGTTCTGAAACTCACTATTTAAAAAGGGCAAGGCCCTGTTTGGAGAATTCCTGAGTTCTTGTAACTCATTAAAAGGGCTTGGCCCAAATCAGACTTGCAAAATAATGAAAGGGGCGGAGCCCTGTTTAGATCGATTCTTCTAATCGGGCAGAGCCTAAAAATAAAAATTGGACTTAACCCAATCTTGGCTGTAAGTCCTTAAATTAAATGCCTCTCCTAAATCAATCTACATCCGGTTCGAGGGTACATCTCCGAACTCCTTTGACATCCGTCGTTGTAATTCCTCAACGACGTCAAAGAGGCGACGGGTCCCAACGACCACTCATCTAATATTGGACCGAAACGTCCTTAAACTAATATTTGCCCCAAAATGAGAACGATGGACCGAAACGTCCCTAAACTAATGTCGGACTGAAACGTCCCTAAACTAATATCGGACCGAAACGTCCCTAAACTGGCGACGGACCACCACGTCCCTAAACTGGCGACGGACCACCACGTCCCTAAACTGGAATATGGACCACTACGTCCTTAAACTGGCGACGGACCGAAACGTCCCTAAACTAATAATGGACCCCCACGTCCCTAAAACTGGCGATGGACCGCCATGTCCCTAAACTGGCACAATAGGGCCCAAACGCTCTTTTGTTGGATCTAAACGGTCCCGTCTAAGTTGATCTTAACCCCAAATACGGTTAACGTGTCCTTAGACATTTAAATAAACGATAAAACTCCAAATTAACTTTGGTTTAAGGATACATCTCTGAACTCCTCAGATGCCTGTCGTTGTAATCCCTCAACGACGTCAGAGAGGTGACGAGTCCCGACGGCCGGATAATTAAATCAATCATGATGTTAAGTTGATCTTAGTCTAAAACAGGACTAACGTATCCTTAACGAATGTTTAAGTCGATCTTAGACGCAACGCGACTAATGCATCCTTAAACTAAAAACACCAAACCCAAATCTAAGTAAATACGGATTTGGACTAATTATCCACGTCCTACGGGTGACGACATCACTCAGTCTCCGTATACAATCCACGGGCAATCACAAACAAAACAAACACACACGACACGAAGTGAAATTCTGGAGAAGGAGAAAGTTGTTACCGCGATGCGGTAGCGTAATTAACTGCAGGGGCTTGCGCCTGCAGGGAAGAGCGTCCCCACAATCAAAAACCCCTCACCCTGAGGGGGAATCTGACGAAGTCTGCTACATCGGCCGCATCCGTCTAAACCTCCGATACATGGTGCCATAAATCAACTTGGCATCTTCGGAGAGATAGACGGATAAAACCAAATAGCATCTGCCCCGAACCTCAGCGCCAGGATCTCAGCAGTCCTGTCCGGCCGTCTTTCGGAGGGGAACAGTTAACAATATAATATAACTTTAAAAGTTACATTCTCTTTCTGTCTATTCTCTACTCACCCTTGGGACTTACCAAGCGACTTGTTCGCTGACGACATTCTCTTTCTTCTTCTTTGGAATGTCTTCAGGTGTTTCGGACTCACTGGAGATCGAACCCAGCAGCGAAGACTCGGATCAGTTTACTGAAGACCCGAAGTTTTTAGATTCACTTGTACAATACATTTCATTTTCAATTCTGTTATGCCATTATTTAGGTATTGTTTTCATTCCATGTATTTTCATTTTAGTTGTATTGTAAAAAAGAATGTTTAATAAATAAAGTTATTGTTTATTTACATATTGTCTCTTGTGTACTTTACTTTATATTGCTTAGATACGCTTAGCGTGTTTACTTCTGAGTAAATACGTAGCGGCCTCGTCGCATCCTCTGCATGTATACTGGGAAGCGGGGCGTGGCATGTTTTGTTGGTGGCCCATGCAGGTCATCTCTGTGTGGACATACAGGTCAGCTCTGTATGGACATGAAAGCCCCCTCTGTGTAGACAATCTAAGCAATATAACATAAGAACCAGCAACTGAAACATTCTTTACAATTTATATTCCTTAAATCTTATCATTTCATATATTTTGAATCTGTCCTAACCTAAATTTTTCTTTCAAGCTTATGGATTCCCCAAACAACACTAGCACCAACTTTAACAATACTCCACCTCCCCTACCGATTACACCTGCCGTAGCTGCTCCGATCAATGAGCATACGGTACTGCATGAAGCGCTCTGCAGCCTCCTGGAAGGACAGAGCAGAAGACTGCTATTCTCTTGAACCGTCCAAAAGCGGAAGCACCTAGAGTGAAGCAATTCCGGGCGCTACACCTCAAGAACTTTTCGAGAAAAGAGAGTCCTCTGGAAGTGAAGGAATGGGCTCAAAGCGTTGAAGATGATCAGGCAGCGGCACAAGTACCAGAGATCGCTTGGGTTCGAGTTGCAAAAATGCAACTCACTGATAATGCACGGGTTTGGTGGAAGGTGGAAGAAAGCTGTCTTCATCAGTCTATCGAATGGAAGACTTTTTGTGACATGTTCGATGCAAAGTACTTCCCTGAGACTGCCCGCTTTGATATGGAGCAGCAGTTATTTGCAACAAGGTTCAATATGGACCAAATCAGTAGATGAGTATGATGCTGAGTTTACCATGCTTAGCAGGTAAGATATGTCTCAATGTTCGATTCTATATCACATACTACATAACTAACATAAGACCGTAACAGGTTTGCGGCCTATCTCATACCAACTGCTGAGATCAGGGCTAGAAGATTTCAGTAAGGGTTGGACCTGTCACGCCCCGCTTCCCAGAGTGCGCTAAGATTGGCATGTGACAAAGCCAACCATGCTACCTGTGGCTAGGAAGAATCCCTCCACAGTCACATTACGGCTGTCTAGAGATATCAAGAACAGTATAAATAATAAACAACTATCTAGTACATGTCCATGACCCAGAATGAATGAGTCAAGAAATAATATGCGGAAGCAATAGATCCAAGTAACAATAACAATCTGGAAAGTACGTCCCAAATACGGGCTCACAACAGGAAATAAAAGTGCTGAAAGAAACTAAACTAAAATACTAACAGGTCCTCACTGCTCGGCCTGTAGGATGAAATACTCCTGCTCGGCCTGCGACATGGGTAGTGGATCTGGGTCATGCAAAACCCAGACGTCAGAGCGTCACAACTTCAACAATAATATAAACATGGAGTAACAGGAATGCAGACATGAATTATAAAAAGGTACATGAATGTAATAAGTGAGCAGGGATATAGAACAGTGAAGTGTAACAGTATATGTGAAGTGCAGCGGTGATACTAAACTGTGCTACTGGGTTAACTACTCTCAAGTCTGTGAAATCAATTTAATGAATCGTCGATGTAACTCAATAGTATCCCGTACGTGCCCGGGACCACGGTCCAGATTCTCGGGCTGAAACCGAGACATGCCGCTAGGCACTAAAACAGGAAATATGTACAGATGAATGATGTCTGTAGCAGCATCCCAGGACTAGCCTAGCCCCTAAAAATGATCAGTATAAGCAAGCGAACTGTCGAGTTACAAGTCGGGTTTCATCATTGATTTCCCCATACCCCCGTGTTATGTGTTCAAGTCAGGTATTGATAAATCTGAAGCTAATGCCAATAGAGGATCAAGCAGGAACAGGTTTGTCTATACAGGCAACAGGATATGTCTATCGGGACAACATGTCAGGATTGTCGGCATTAGAAACAGGAGCAGGTAACATGTCAAGTAGTGATATATCAGGTCGTGTCAGGTAGTGAACATGTATCAAGTTATGTCAAGTAGTGAAGTATCAGGTCATGTCAAGTAGTGCACAGGTATCAAGTTATGTCAAGTAGCAGTATGTCAGGTCATGTCAGGTAGTGTACAGGTATCAAGTCATGTCAAATAATGCACGGGTATCAAGCGGAAGCTCATAATAAAACTGTAACAGCTATGGATGCACAACAAAAGCACGGATGCACAAATATTTATCAGTGGTTATCACATTACTATGTAGGGTGCATAATATCAAGTATGGAGTACTAATATAACAATAAAGTGAAATAATGTAACATAGTATGCGAATAGGTATAAAATCAATGGTATAGACGCACAATTATCGGTCAGGGTTACATTTATAGTTTTCAATACTAATTAGGATGCACTTTATTAATCATGGGGTGTCAATATAACCATAATATGTAATAATGTGATCTATAGATGCAGCTATATGTATATTAAGTGATATGGATGCAAACGGGTATCCGAAAACTGTAAAACTTTAATATGGATGTATAATGTGATAAATGGTTAACATTTTATTCATATGGATGCATAATACTGTACCTAGCATGTAGCAAGATGATTTAGCATGCGACTAGTTGTGTAAATAATGGTATGGATGCATACGAATGTACGAAAACGGTGAAATGTGAAAAAATGATAACGTGGGTTGCATAACCAATCATTATGGGGTATTATTATTCAAACGGATATAGAATATAGTAGTATAGCATGTAGCAAGATTAACTTGCCTCGATCGGATCACACGACGGATACGCACGGCACGTCCGACGTCGGTAAATCGCCGCAACGCACACGCGGCACGCGGGACGGGTCCAAGCAAGGCAAGAGGGTGATCACGCAGGCAAGGTACGTTCACAGGACTACTCGGATCGTCGGCAACGGCACGGCTCCGGAGGGTGACCCGAAAACGGAACCAAGAAAGAGGAAGAGAAAGAAAAGAAGAAGAAAGATGAAGAATATGAAGAAGGATAAGAAGAGGGCTGTGGGCTCAAGGTGCTCTAGGGGTTTGCAGGGAGGAGAGGAGAAGGAGTGGTAACGACAGCGAAGTCGGTGGTCTCCGGCGATGAGAGGTGCCGGCGTCGGGGTTCTTGTTGCAGGGGTTCAAAGGTTGCAGGGGAAAGGGTGAAGGCGCTGGTGGTGGTGGCTGTGGTGATGAGGGTGAGAAGGGAAGAAAGTGGTGGCAAGTATGATGTGGTCGACGGGGTGGCGAGCTCCGGCGAGGATGCAAGTGAAGGGTGCAGGTGAGGGTTTTCTGGGTTCTAGGGATTCAGTGCATGGGTCGTGGGCTAGCATGGGAGGAGATGAGAGAGGTGTTGGTGAGGTGAGGCTGACGGAGTGAGGATGAGGTGACGACGACGTGGTCGTCGGTGGCGAGGTGCAGAAGCCGGGAGATGGGTGCGTGGGTTGTGGAGATCGGGGTGAGAGGAGAAAAGAAATGGAGGTGATCGAGAGGTCGAGGAGGAGATGCAAAGGTGAGGTCGAGAGTGGAGGTGGCGCGCGGCGATGAGGCGAGCGAAGGCTAGGGTTAGGGTTTCGCTGGGGTTCTCGCGGGCGAAAGGAAAAAAAATAGAAGAAGAAAAAGAAGAAAAAAAAGAAGGGAGGTGAGCGTATCATGAGGGAGGCGACGCGACTCTAATTACCGCGAGAGGAGAGAGGGGGGGGGAGGAGAAAGAAATTCGTCGATAGCGGGGAGAGAGAAAGAGAGAAGAGAGAGACTGTGAGAAGAGAGAGAGAGAGAGAGATGCGCGAGAGGAAAGAGATAGAGTGATGAGGGAGATAGAACCGTTAGCTTTAGGAGTTAGGATTTTATTTATAAAATTTTGTTTGTTATTCAAATTTTAACTGTTGAATTAAATATAAATATTATATTAATTAAATTTGAATTTTGGCGGGATATAAAAATATTCCAAAACACGCCCGGGTCGGGTCTAAAATTTCAGTTTTAAAATATGAAAAATATATGCGTCGATCAAATTTCAAAATGAATGCTCGGGTAACGAAAATGCATACCTCCAAGAACGGATGCACGTATGTGCACGTAGCCATCCAAACAAGTCTGTTTCACTGAACGGGACGAGAACAAGATGCGCGGATGCTACCACGGGGTTAGGGGTATCATGCAGGCCATGCAATGTATTTTTAAAATATTTTACATGACTTAAAATGTTATATTGTAAAATGCGCATGTCAGATAAAATGCCAGTATGCGGTATTTATGAATGTGCTCAAGTCTATGTAACAAGTCAGGATAAATCATAATCACGAATCAAGATAGGTTTCAAGCATGCGGGTCGGGTCGAATGCAATACAAATGTCAAATACACTATTCGCACCCAAAACACAGTAAACCAGGAAAATACCATAAATTAAGAAATACAAGAACTAGAACTGGTATAAATGAACTAGGGTGTTACATTATACCCAACTACAAAAAGAATTTCGTCCTCGAAATTCCAAGAACAAGGAAAGATAAACAATCAAGAAACTACAAGAATAGGTGTGGAAACTTCTGTCGAATTTCGTATTCTCGTTCCCAAGCCGATTCTCCATACGAGCGATTCCCCCAAGAAACAAGTACGAGAAGGATAACCTTATTCTTAAAGACATTTTCTCTTCGATCAACAATCAACATCGGTCGTTTCTCAAAGGTTAAATCCTCTCTTACGGTCATCTCTGAATGATCCAGCACGTGTGTTTCATCTCGAACATACTTACGGAGTTGAGATACATGAAATACGTCATGAACATTCGCTAAAAATTATGGTAACGCCAATCGATAAGTCACTTCTCCAACATGCTCCATAATCTCGAAAGGCCCCACGAATCGAGGACTAAGCTTGCCTCGACTCCCAAAACGAATCACTCCTCTAGTCGGTGATATCTTCAAGAACACAAGATCACCAACAGCGAACTCTAGAGGTCTTCACGATGTGTCAGCCCAACTCTTCTGTCGATCTTGTGCTGCCTTCATATGATTCCGGATAGTATTAACCTTCTCAACTGTTTGCACGATCAAATCCGGTCCCAACAATCTTCGTTCTCCAACATCGTCCCAAAAAATGGGTGAGCGACACTTGCGACCATACAACGCTTCGAATGGAGCCATCTGAATAGTCACATGAAAGCTGTTATTGTAAGAAAACTCCACCAAGTGTAGATGATCTTCCCACGAACCCTTGAAGTCCAACATGCAAGCTCTCAACATATCTTCAAGAGTTTGGATTGTTCCCTCCAACTGGCCATCTGTCTGAGGATGATAAGTTATGCTAAACTTCAATCGCGTCCCCAAACTTTCCTGTAAACTCCTCCAGAAGTGCAATAAGAATCGGGTGTCACGGTCGGACACGATGCTCACAGGTACTCCATGCAATCTCACAATCTCCTGCATGTACCGTTCTGCCAACGCTTCCGTTGATTGACCAACTCGAAATGGTATGAAATGAGCTGCCTTGGTCAATCGATCAACAATCACCCAAACTGCATTGTTGCCCTTTGGACTCCGCGGCAAAGCTGTCACGAAATC
The DNA here is from genome assembly GCA_030015575.1 of Agapanthus africanus. Lineage (NCBI taxonomy): Eukaryota > Viridiplantae > Streptophyta > Magnoliopsida > Asparagales > Amaryllidaceae > Agapanthus > Agapanthus africanus. Next base: position 47,079,534 of record JASDDO010000026.1, on the reverse strand, counting down.
CATGGTTATATGTTCCCACTTCTATTGAGGAATTGGAAGTGGTTGCAATAAACCAGCAACCCTTTAATGTTCAGCCTTAACTTGCTGACACACCAAGCACTTCGCTACAAAGCGAGCAATCTCTCTTTTCATGCCTTCCCACCAGAAATGCTATCGTAGATCACGGTACATTTTCGTGCCTCGTGGATGTACGGAATACACGGAAATGTGCGCCTCCTTCATAACTTCTTCACGAATATCTCCTTTTGGCACACACAAACGGCTACCATACTGCAACGAACCATCTTCATCAATCAACAAGTCCGTTCGAAGTCCAGCTTCAACCTGTTCTCGAAACTTCTGCAATCTTGGGTCCTGTGACTGCGCTGCTTTAATATCCTCGATCAACGACAACTGTACTTGTAGCTACATCAACTGTCCCGAAAAATGCGGTAACACGATCTCCAACTCGAATCTCTGAAATTCTTCGATAAGCTCTTTCTGTGCAGTCAACATCCGAATTGCTGGAAACCGACTAAGCGCATCCGGCACTACATTAACTTTCCCCGGATGGTACTTAAGATCAAGATCGTAGTCAGCCATCAGCTCCAACCATCTACGCTGCCTCATGTTGAGCTCTTTCTGCGTGAACATGTACTTCAGGCTTTTGTGATCGGTGAATACTTCGACCCTTTCGCCCAATAAGTAGTGTCTCCAAATCTTCAAAGAGAAAATCACTGCTGCTAGCTCCAAATCATGAGTTGGGTAATTCTTCTCATGGATCTTCAACTGTCTCGATGCGTAAGCTATAACCTTTTCATGCTGCATCAGAACACACCCCAAACGTTTCCCAGATGTGTCGCCGTGAATCACCAATCCTCCGGAACTGTCTGGTACGGTCAAAATAGGAGTGGTTATCAATCTCTGCTTCAACGCCTCAAAAGCTGACGTACATTTATCCGTCCTTACGAACGGTACTTTCTTTCGCGTAAGCTTGGTCAAAGGCTCAGCCAAACGAGCAAAATTCTCCACAAACCTTCTATAATACCCGGCAAGTCCAAGAAAGCATCTGATCTCTGCTACGTTCTTCGGAATCGGCCAATCTCGAACTACTGCGATCTTCTCGGGATCAACGGCGATTCCATCTCCAGATACGACATGCCCCAAAAACTTCACTTCTTCAAGCCAAAACTCGCACTTGCTCATCTTTGCATATAGTCTTTCTTGCCTCAATGTCTGCAGTGCGATCTTCAAGTGTTCTGCATGCTCTTCAATGCTCCTCGAGTAGACCAGAATATCAACGATGAATACCACTATAAACTGGTCCAAGAATGGTGAAAAGATTCGGTTCATCAAGTCCATAAATATCGCCGGTGCATTCGTGACTCCAAATGGCATCACTAAATACTCGTAATGTCCATACCGAGTTCGGAACGCAGTTTTTCAAATATCCTCTGATTTAACTCGGACCTGATGATATCCATATCGCAAATCCAGCTTCGAGAATACCCTCGCACCACTAAGTTGCTCGAACAATTCGCCAATGCGAGGGATCGGGTACTTGTTCTTAATAGTCACCCGGTTCAATTCTCGATAATCGATGCACATCCTCCTTGTGTCATCTTTCTTCTTGACTAGAAGAACTGGAGCTCCCCAAGGTGAATTGTTGCTGTGAATCCAACCCTTCTCTAGCAATTCGGTAACCTGCTTCTTGACTTCTTCCAACTCCAATGGTGCCATCGGATAGTACGCCTTTGAGATTGGCGTTGCACCAGGAACAAGATCGATCGCGAACTCCACATCTCATTTTGGCGGTAAACCCGAGATGTCCTCGAACACGTCCATGAAATCTAGAACTACAGCTGGCGCTTCTTCGTTATCAACTTCCATCGACGAAAGAACATTGTTTGTCGGCCTAGCCCTAAACTCGACTGGCCCGATAGAACTGCTAACTCCAAAACAATCTCTGGATGTCCGGGAATCTGGAAATTCACGTTCTTTGCTCTACAATTAATGTGAGCATGGAAAGTGCCGAGAAAATCCATTCCCAAGACAACTTCATAACTGTCGGTATCGATCACCAAGAAATCTGCAAAACATGAACTGGTAAGCAATGAAACTGAGAGAACCAAGGAAATTTCACAACCATGAATCAAGGAAATGAATCAAGACCAGGACTCCAAGTTACTTAAATAGAGTACCGCATTGTAACCATGCTGCAGTTCATAGTTATAATCACATAACTCCACTCAAATCGCCCAAATCCTAGAGATAAACAATAGGGAAACAAAAGTTTCAATTCGAAATGCAAAGAGGTTTGCATATCGTCAAGGTAAGGATCGGGAGGAAGTTAAGATTCAAGAATGGCAAGATGGTAAAGTGGCAGGACATGTTCCTAATCACGAGTATTCTGATTCGTGTATTGGGTCCAATACCGAACTACAAAAAGAATCAAACCCGATTAGCCTAAACCCTATGGCTCTGATACCAAACAAACTCTGTCATGCCCCGCTTCCCGGAGTGGGCTAAGATTGGCATGTGACAGAGCCAACCATGCTACCTGTGGCTAGGAAGAATCCCTCCACAATCACATTACGGCTGTCTAGAGATATCAAGAACAGTAGAAATAATAAACAACTATCTAGTACATGTCCATGAGCCAGAATGAATGAGTCAAGAAATAATATGAGGAAACAATAGATCCAAGTAACAAATAACAATCTGGAAAGTACGTCTCAAATACGGGCTCACAACAGGAAATTGTAATACCCAGCTCTTTTTATACCAAAATTTGTTTTCTGTTATCTTAGAATTCTCTTTATGCATAATTATGAAGTATTTATTTTATTTATAAATTTATCATTATATTTTATTGTATTTCTCAAACCCCATTTGAACCCCCAAACCCTAATTCTAATTAGCTTTGTCCCAATTAATTCCCTATTAATCCTATTCCAGCCCATTGGTTTAAATAAAAATCCTTAAATTTTCTACCCAAGCCCAGCACCATTTTTCCTAAGCCCGGCCCCATCCTTTCTAATTTGTTTTCCTAAATTCCTCTTCGATTTCCCTAGCCCAACAGTCCAGCCCCTTTTTGTACGCCTTGTTTGTATTTCTTTTCACCTATAATTTGCATTTAATTTTTTATTGATTATTTTTAAATTTCCCAACCCATTTTAGTTTATCCCCTTCCCTTTTCTCAAACCCAAAATCCCCACACCATAACACTCAGCACCATTTCGACCCAGCCTCTTGCATTTTTTCCATTAGTCTATTTATATAATATAAACCCTATTATATATCCTCAGCCCATTACTTAGTTTTTTTTAAACTAAATTTTGAGTTTAAACACTGGCCCAGCTTTTCCTGAAAAGCCCAGAGGAATTAATTTCTGTTTTCTCGGCACAGCCCACTCGTCGGCCCTTCTCAGCTTCGTTATTTTGTTTTCCTTTTTAAGTCGGCTCGGCCCACTAATCTCCCCTGCAGCCCGCTTCATTCTCTTCCCTCTGCCCCTTGCGCTGGCCCAACAGCCGCTACTGTGCATCTTCCAACGGCTACTTCCCCACTTTTCCCGCTCCCTGCTCCCCGCGATCCACCTCCTCCGCCCACGCTCGCGCCCACGTTGCAACGCCGTTACCCACGCTCACGCCTAGCTGTTGCCAATCGCGATCCCCTCGTCGTCTCTCCTTCTCTCTCCCGCACACTTCAACTCCCCTCCTCCGCACCCCATTTCTCCTCTCCCACTTCACAGCACACCCGAGCACGAGCCCCTGCACCTCTCGCCGGCGAGCCCTATCCTCGTCCCATCGTCGATCATCATCATCATCATCATCATCATCATCATCATCCTCAGTTCTCTCTCTCTTTCCCCCACTGTCCTTCTCTACCTGCATCTTCGAACCCACAGCCCCGACTAATTCACCATCCCCGAGCACTCCCTCTCTTCTCGCTAAACTTCCCTCTCCCTCGTTCTCTCTGTCCTCTGTCTCTCTCTTTCTCTCTCTCACTCTATTTCTCTCTCTATCTAACTCTGTCTCCCCCTCTCTCTCCCTGAGTTCCCTCTCTCTCTCCCTCCCAATCTCTCCCCCTAACTCTCTTCAGATTCCTCTCTCTCACTGTTTCTCTCTCTCTATACCCTCTCTCTCTCACTCAACCTCTCTGTGCACTCCTTCTCAACCCCCTGCTTTCTCTCTCTCTCTCTCTACACTTCTCTCTCTAACTCCCTCAAAAACCACCCAAAACACTTTTTCCTTACAAACCCTCACTGCGACCATTGCCGGAGCGACGCCGTCGACAGTCGTCAACCACAGTACACTCACTGAGGATCATCAAGCACCCCTCAACCTCCAGTAACCGTGTAGCGACTCCGGGAAAACTCCGACGAGAAATTCGTGTTTCGATCTAGGCTCGCAGGAATTCGGTACGTGGCGTATATCGCGCGTTTGTGACGACACAGCCACCGTACATCCCCGGGACATCTCCAGGCAAGTTTTTACTTGCTTACATGCTATTTACCTATGATGCAAATGTTAATTACACAAATATTAAAGTTGCAAGATTAGTTAGAATTATGTGTTGTAACTGTTCGATGCTTGTTCCCTTAGGAAAATAGTATCAGATTTGACGGAACTCAATGGTTTAGGTTGGCCCGTAGGGCTGTGAACATAGTGTGTGAATTTCGTTGGATGATGTAATCGATAATGACTAAAACGACTACCCCAAGTTTTAACCATAAAACTGAAATTTTACTGTACCTGAAAACCGTTAAATTCACCATAAATCACATGCATATTAGAATGGTGCGTTCGGGGGCTCAAATCGATGCTAACTCGACGAACTTTAACCCTGTGCTAGTTTCCAGACATTCCTGTACTTAAATTGTGATGATAATTGTATCGGAGTGCGACTCTGGACTGCAGTCCAGAGCGACTCAAATTGTTCTTGCCGTTCCGTAATGGATACCATAGGATTTCCTTAACTCGTAGGTTGCGGAACTCCGCTGATTATTATAGATAAATATGTTATCTAGACAACACATTTGATTTCATCCTGTTTCGTTACCGTTTGATATTTAATCTGTAATTTAGAAGATCGGGACACATAACAGTCCCAGCAGAATCAGAATTGACATGTTGATATTAAACAGACTATAACTCCTAACGTACAGACGCGATTGAAGATCCGTTTGTTGCGTTGAAAACTTTACTGAAAACCCTAGAATTCATCCAACTGTAGCATCGCTAAAATCCGATCCCAACTGGGGTCAAAATGCGTTGCGAAATGGATTCCTGATTCTGAAACAAGATTTCCAGCCGCGTGCGCTTAAAATGAAACAGTTATAAACTAATGATCCTGAAACCCGTTTGGCTCGAAACCAAATTAGATGGATAGCTAACTGAACATATTAAATACTACCTGTTTATCATTTCGCTAAATTATATACATATGTTTCATGATAAATCGCGCAAGTGATAGACTGCTGTTTTTATGATACCTTAGTTGTGCTTCTTATACTGTTCATGCATCATATCATACCTATATCATTGTAGTGATAACCTAGTGACATCGTGCATTTACCCAGTGTTAGATTTTAGTGTTGATTGTGGCAAGTACGTCAGTGTTCGTGTATTCGTGATTAAGTGAAAGTGATACGTACTTGTGCACAATCAGTGTCCCTTTTATTCTATTGCATTGTCGACGTCTGTGGGATGCGTGTACGTGTGACTATAAGTGGTATGGGACACTTATGGAAGCGTTTGCACGGATGTTACAGATAAGGCATCCGACACTGCCATTTATCTTAGGTATTAGTCGGGACGTGCTTGATGGAGGTCCTGCCTCCAGTTCTCGTGCAGACTTGTCACGGATCGATTAGTATTTAGGGTTATGGTTAGCGTTTGATGTAGACCACGGGGTGTGGGGTAGTTCAAGTGTGAATTCAACAGGATCTCGGGAGTCCCATGCCGGCTTATATATTTAGGGAGTTATATGGAGATTTACAGGGTATGTGCTATATCACCGTGATACACTCGTTACATGTTGGGCCCGTGGTCCCTTGCCCTTGGGTTCTACCCTTGGGTGGAGGACACTCGCGAGTGGTTGACTCTCACACTTGGACTGACGATAGGCTTATTGACCTGTACAGTGAGACTTAAAGACTGATAGGGTTACTGTCATTTACATTCCTTATATACTGTGTTGACATACATGGCATATCGTTATACTGCTTTACTGCTCCGCTGCATTTATCTCTGCTCATTTATATTCATGCTGTTATTGATTTACTGTTATTCATATCCTTCACCACTGTTAGAACTGTTACTTGATTATATACATTATATTGCTATTGTGTCGCTCTGACGACCTGAGTATGCATGCTCAGTGTGAGGAGAAGATTTAGCCTGGACCAGTGCATCACAGACTTCCTGACTTGCCGTTCCTAGTTACATCCGTTTGTTCCACTTCAGGTCAGTTTACATTATTGTATCTTTCAGTTACTGCATTTCTCATTACCTGCGCATCGTTTACTGTTTACCATGATAAACTAGAAGCCGAAGTGTGACTACGGCAGGACTTTTCCTTGACCGTAGGAGCATGGCTGGCCTTGTCTACCCCTCGTATTCCGTATTTTGGGAAGCGGGGCGTGACAGAAATAAAAGTGTTGAATGAAACTAAACTAAAATACTAACAAGTCCTCACTGCTCGGCCTGTAGGATGAAATACTCCTGCTCGGCCTGTGACAAGGGTAGCGGATCTGGGCCATGCAAAACCCAGACGTCAGAGCGTCACAATATCAACAATAATATAAATATGGAGTAACAGGAATGCAGACATGAATTATAAAAAGGTACATGAATGTAATAAGTGAGCAGGGATATAGAACAGTGAAGTGTAACAGTATATGTGAAATGCAGCGGTGAAAATAAACTGTGCTACTGGGTTAACTACTCTCAAGTCTGTGAAATCAATTTAATGAATCGTCGATGTAACTCAATAGTATCCCGTACGTGCCCGGGACCACGGTCCAGATTCTCGGGCTGAAACCGAGACATGCCGCTAGGCACTAAAACAGGAAATATGTATAGATGAATGATGTCAGCAGCAGCATCCCAGGGCTGGCCTAACCCCTAAAACTGATCAGTATAAGCAAGCGAACTGTCGAGTTACAAGTCGGGTTTCATCATTGATTTCCCCATACCCCCAAGCTATGTGTTCAAGTCAGGTATTGATAAATCTAAAGCTAATGCCAACAGAGGATCAAGCAGGAACAGGTTTGTCTATACAGGCAACAGGATATGTCCATCGGGACAACATGTCAGGATTGTCGGCATTAGAAACAGGATCAGGTAACATGTCAAATAGTAATACATCAGGTCATGTCAGGTAGTGAACATGTATCAAATTATGTCAAGTAGTGAAGCATCAGGTCATGTCAAGTAGTGCACGGGTATCAAATCATGTCAAGTAGCAGTATGTCAGGTCATGTCAGGTAGTGTACAAGTATCAAGTCTTGTCAAGTAATGCACGGGTATCAAGCGGAAGCTCATAATAAAACTATAACAGCTACGGATGCACAACAAAAGCACGGATGCACAAATATTTATTAGTGGTTATCACATTACTATGTAGGGTGCACAATATCAAGTATGGAGTACTAATATAACAATAAAGTGAAATAATGTAACATGGTATGCGAATAGGTATAAAATCAATGGTATGGACACACAATTATCGGTCAGGGTTACATTTATAGTTTTCAATACTAATTAGGATGCACTTTATTAATCATGGGATGTCAATATAACCATAATATGTAATAATGTGATCTATAGATGCAGCTATATGTATATTAAGTGATATGGATGCAAACGGGTATCCGAAAACTGTAAAACTTTAATATGGATATATAATGTGATAAATGGTTAACATTTTATTCATATGGATGCATAATACTGTACCTAGCATGTAGCAAGATGATTTAGCATGCGACTAGATGTGTAAATAATGGTATGGATGCATACGAATGTCCGAAAACGGTGAAATGTGAAAAAATGATAATGTGGGTTGTATAACCAATCATTATGGGGTATTATTATTCAAACGGATATAGAATATAGTAGTATAGCATGTAGCAAGATTAACTTGCCTCGATCGGATCACACGAAGGATACGCACGGCACGTCCGACGTCGGTAAATCGTCGCAACGCACGCACGGCACGCGGGGCGGGTCCAGGCAAGGCAAGAGGGTGATCACGCAGGCAAGATACATTCACAGGACTACTCGGATCGTCGGCAGCGGCACGGATCCGGCGGGTGATCGGAAAACGGAACCAAGAAATAGGAAGAGAAAGAAAAGAAGAAGAAAGAAGAAGAAGATGAAGAAGGAGGAGAAGAGGGCTTTGGGCTCTATGTGCTCTGGGGGTTTGCAAGGAGGAGAGGAGAAGGAGTGGTAACGACAGCGAAGTCGGAGGTCTCCGGCGATGAAAGGTGCCGGCGTCGGGGTTCTTGTTGCGAGGGTTCAAAGGTTGCAGGGGAAAGGGTGAAGGCGCTGGTGGTGGTTGCTATGGTGATGAGGGTGAGAAGGGAAGAAAGTGGTGGCAAGTATGATGTGGTCGACGGGGAGGCGAGCTCCGGCGAGGATGCAAGTGAAGGGTGCAGGTGAGGGTTTTCTGGGTTCTAGGGATTCAGTGCATGGGTCATGGGCTAGCAGGGGAGGAGATGAGAGAGGTGTTGGTGAGGTGAGGCTGACGGAGTGAGGATGAGGTGACGACGACGTAGTCTTCGGTGGCGAGGTGCAGAAGCGGGGAGATGGGTGCGTGGGTTGTGGGGCTCGGGGTGAGAGGAGAAAAGAAATGGAGGTGATCGAGAGGTCGAGGAGGAGATACGAAGGTGAGGTCGAGAGTGGAGGTGGCGCGCGGCGATGAGCCGAGCGAAGGCTAGGGTTAAGGTTTCGCTGGGGTTCTCGCGGGCGAAAGGAAAAAAAATAGAAGAAGAAAAAGAAGAAAAGAAAGAAGGGAGGTGAGCGTATCATGAGGGAGGTGACGCGACTCTAATTACCGTGAGAGGAGAGAGAGAGGAGGGGAGGAGAAAGAAATTCGTCGGTAGCGGGGAGAGAGAAAGAGAGAAGAGAGAGACTGTGAGAAGAGAGAGAGAGAGATGCGCGAGAGGAGAGAGAACTGTTAGCTTTAGGAGTTAGGATTTTATTTATAAAATTTTGTTTGTTATTCAAATTTTAACTGTTGAATTAAAAATAAATATTATATTAATTAAATTTGAATTTTGGCGGGATACAAAAATATTCCAAAACACGTCCGGGTCGGGTCTAAAATTTCAGTTTTAAAATATGAAAAATATATGCGTCGATCAAATTTCAAAATGAATGCTCGGGTAACGAAAATGCATACCTCCAAGAACGGATGCACGTATGTGCGCGTAGCCATCCAAACAAGTCTGTTTCACTGAACGGGACGAGAACAAGATGCGCAGATGCTACCACGGGGTTAGGGATATCATGCAGGCCATGCAATGTATTTTTAAAATATTTTACATGACTTAAAATATTATATTCTAAAATGCGCATGTCAGATAAAATGCCACTATGCAGTATTTATGAATGTGCTCAAGTCTATGTAACAAGTCGGGATAAATCATAATCACGAATCAAGACAGGTTTCAAGCATGCGGGTCGGGTCGAATGCAATACAAATGTCAAATACACTATGCGCACCCAAAACACAGTAAACCAGGAAAATACCATAAATAAAGAAATACATGAACTAGAACTGGTATAAATGAACAAGGATGTTACACGATCCGAAAATCCAAGCTGCATTAGCTATAGGGGATTTCCCAACCCATGATATGACTTTGAAGGCTGCCCGAAGATACGAGGCAGTGGTGAAGAGGAAGGGTGGACCTCAATCTGCCGGAGTGAAGCGTTCTGCCACCCAGATGGCAGTAGGAGCCTCTTCAAGGCCAACTTTTGAACCCAGGAGACCAGATGAAACCCATAACCAGCTGAGTCCCGATTTTGTTTCTATTGTAAGAAGGAAGGACACTTGTGGAAGGACTGTATGCGCACAAAAGGCATGTGCTTAGTTTGTGGTGTATCCAATTACGGAATTGGGACTTGTCCTTATAGACGCAACTTAGCTCCCACACACCAACTACCCGCAGCGGCCAGCTATCTAGGCTCCTGCACCTCGTCTAGCACTCCCTGCTCCACCTCCTGCACAGCCTAATCGCCAATTCCATCAGGCTCTGAGGAACATGCCTCGAGGGCAGAGAAACATGCCCCAAGGATAGAGGAATGTGCCCCCGACTAGGAGGAATGAACCACGGCGTCAGGCTTTCCTTTTAGCGGCTGAAGAAGCAGAGGCCGTAGACCAAGGTAACCCTGGTAATTCTCTTCAACCTTTTCAAACCATTGTACCACTTTGTTTTTCATACACTATCAGTACTTCTATCACCAAATTTTCCTTAAATCTGTTACACTTTCCTTATAAAAATTTCAAGAACGAAATTTTTATAAGGAGGGTAGAATGTAACAACCCTAACTTTCTGTACGAATTTTTTCAAAATACAGAAAGGCACACCTAAGCCTGAACACGAATTATAAGTTTTTTTGCTTTAGAACAGCAAGAAGGAGCTTGTAGCTCATTGGTATGACCTTACACTGCTGAACCAAAGCACCAGAGTTCAAATCCCATCAGCCACATTATCTTTTTATTTTAATTTCTTTTAATCTTTTTATAAGCTCAAGAGTCTACACGTACACAACACGTAAAACCAAGAGTCACACTTAAAACAAACAGATACTAATTAGTATTCAGATCGTCGGGGACACGTGGACCAAATCCAAGCCCCCACCTCCACGAATGGACCGGAGAGATGCAATAATAGACCGGCGCCACTGGTTTTGTTGAGCCAAACCCAAAGTTTTTTGTAAACCCTAGACCATTGGACTCCCCTCTTTAACCCCTATCTGTTTGTTTTCCCTGCATTTTCCAGAGAATTAAAAAACCCTTTAAATTCCATTTTAATGCAAATTTAAATGCATTTTTCATCACCACCTAAACCCTAATTTGTCCTATAAATACCCACTCCATTTTGCATTCCTTCACATTGAAAATTCTATACAAAAACTATACAAAATTATCAAGTCCTTAGTTTACAGGTGGAGTTAACAAAGGGCGAAGCTCCGACGAAGTTCCGGCGACGATTACGAGGAGTTTTCCGGTCCTTAGTTGCATTCCTTCACATTGAAAATTCTATACAAAAACTATACAAATTTTTCACCAAACGACGCCCCGAAATCTCTTTAGAACCCCCCCCCCCCCCTCTCCCCTATTGACCCCAAGCCTGTAAGTCCCATCTTCCCCTCTCATCTTCATCTTTTAAAAGTTCCATTTTTAAAACCGGATGGAAGCGGAGTCAATCCGACTTCCGATTCGGTTTTCTTTAAAAGCTACAATTTTCTTTAATAAGATAAAACCATATTCTCATATACTGATTATTAAATATTAACAAACTCAACAAAACAACTTTCACATCAAAATAATCATTTTGTAACTTTTATCATATTTTTTCAGAAAAATACCATATAGTTTAGTTTCGACATAAACCATCATAATTCCTTGTTATACCTTTAGGTAGTTCACGAGGTAATGACCTACCTCATCATAACACACATGTCTATCATAGCACGATGAATTTTGGGACAATAGAATACGGGAAATACAACTTTGCAAATAAATCCTTTTAACTTATAAAACCGTTTTCTTTAAAAAATGTATTAAAACATTTCCATGCAATTGCGCCTCTACAACCCATTTTCGGGATCCCGTTCGGGATGGTGTGAATTATCGCACATCCTCGGGCTAAGTAGAGTGAGATGCAGACATCCGCAAGGAGCATTCAATTTCGATGGAATTTTTATACATTTTTCTTTAGAAAATGAGATTTTTACAAAAAAAAAAAATATTTTCGTTAAATATGTATATATAAATATTACCAAAATACTTATTTTAAATATATATATATTATTCCATGTTTCCAAAACTCAAGAAAAGAATTCAAATATTACATGAAACTACCATGATAATTAAAAACAATATCCATATTACAAATAAATACCATATACTATGAAAACTAGGTTCTACTCACTAGAAATTTCACATTTATAAAAATATACATCTATGAAAACTCTAAAAACGATAATTAAATACTTGACGTGTATTTTGAAATTATGCCAAACTATTTTTATATTAAACCCCCTCAAGTTATACTAAATTATAATAAGAACTCTAGTAAACATAGGTTTAAGTGGGACCAGTCTCTTGAGCCTCAGGGAGCCGGAGATATGGGTGCTTGCCTATCTAAGGTAGACAACCTAACAAACGGTGTTATCAATACGGTAATTGTCTTGGAAAAAGACACAAATCCTGCCGTCCATGTGCAGCAGTTACTGATAACATCAAAACCTATTCAGGACTTCAATTTCTTTTCTAACTGTCTGACTCAGACTGAGTCTAAATATAATCAATCCGACTTGAATATGATTCAAGTATGAAATCACAATTCAATATGAATCCATATACTCAATCTATTCAATCTATACAACTTGACGGAACCGAACCATGGATATACTCCATTTACATGTTCATCCATTATATTCGTTCCATTACTGATATCATGGTTTTGGCAAGTCATCCATCTATACAATTTACAAGACAATACAATACAATTAACACAACCAAGACACTACGGGGTTATAAAGGGGTAGACTGGAACGGAACATGTTAAAGGTGGTACGAGGTGGTCACTTAAGACGTAATTACATCAATGCCGTTGTTCCGTGGTATTATCGACGGAGCCTTGTACTACGGGTTACCAACGTCTTCGGTGTAAGTGGGACTCCTCTCGTATACACTGGAATTTTCTATACCAAGGTACAAATAACAGCATTAACAATAAAATATAATTTTAAAAGTTACATTCTCTTTTTGTCTATTCTCTACTCACCCTTAGGACATACCGAGCGACTTGTTCGCTGACGACATTCTCTTTCTTCTTCTTGGGAATGTCGTCAGGTGTTTCGGACTCACTGGAGATCGAACCCGGCAGCGAAGAATTAGATCAGTTTACTGAAGACCCGAAGTTTTAGACTCACTTGTACAATAAATTTCATTTTCAATTCTGTTATGCCATTGTTTAGGCATTGTTTTTATTCCATGTATTTTCATTTCAGTTGTATTGTAAAAAAAGAATGTTTAATAAATAAAGTTGATGTTTATTTACATCTTGTCTCTTGTGTACTTTACTTTATATTGCTTAGATACGCTTAGCGTGTTTACTTCTGAGTAAATACGTAGCGGTCTCGTCGCGTCCTCTGCACGTATACTAGGAAGCGGGGCGTGACAAATTCTTCTGGGAGAAAACATCTCCCAAATCTTTCTAAAATAAGAAATATACTCTCAGTCGGATCAATATTCCAATAATAGAATAAAATTCTGTTTTGGGAATATATTCCCTCAATCTTTCTAAATAAAAAGGATTACTCTCTGTAAAACAGGGAACTCTTGGATAAAAAATCCAATGGTGATTAAAAATCGCTATTTTACAGAATAAATTCTGTATATGGGAAAATATTTCCCCAATCTTTTTAAAAACAAGAAAACATATTCTGTAAAACAGAAACACTTGGATCAAAGTTCCAACGGTGGGTAAAATTCCCCAAATCAACTTTGAAACCAATTAAATTAATTGGAATCTCTCAATGAGAGATTTTCTTAAAACTAATTAACAATTGGCCTTTACTATATAAAAGACCCGAGACTTCAAGTCTCAAGAAGAGGGAAAAAAAAAAGGAGAGGATGAACCCCCCCCTCCCATAAGCTTCTAAAAAAATACATAAAGCTTTCAAGATAACAGAGAATTTAATTCTCAAAGGAGAAGACTTCCCTCTTCAAGAAAAAAAAACCTAGGTAAAGAAAATACAGAGATCGAAACATCTCTTTTACTTATTTTAAGGGTTTAACCCTTCTCAAAGAACTTAGTTCTTTCTCTGGATCAGAGATCTACAAGACAAGTCTCTCATAAGTTAAGAATTTAATTCTCATCGGGAAGATCTTGTTCTTGAGAATTAAAAATTCAGAAAAGAACTGGGAAAAAGAATATATCCTATGGAGATTTAATTCCTTGGAAAGTAGGGTTTAATCCTAAAAGAAACGTAGTTCTTAAAAGGAAACTTAATCCCAGATCTTCAAAACAAAACATCTTGGTGATCATTAACGGTTAAAATGCCATTAATAGAGGCTTAATCTCTAAAAAAGAAGAGAGCTTGGCGCCTCACGTGCTATCCACATGGGCGCCCCCAAAAGCGCCCAGCGTCTCACGTGAAGAACATATGGGCGCCCCAAAGCAGCGCCCGGCACCGTACGTGCTTCTCACATGGGCGCCACAAAAATAATAAGAGTGCTTAGCACTCCATAAATAGCCAAAACGGCAGAGTGCTTAGCACTGATTAGACAACACACAACGCCTCACGTGCTCTTCATGTGGGTGCCACAAAAAAAGAAAAATGTGCTTAGCACTTCATAAACAGCCAAAATGACTGAGTGCTCAGCGCTCATTTGACGGCGCCCATAATTGAATGCTTCACATGACACCCATGTGAGTGTCAGGGCGTCAAATAAATGCTTAGCACTTTTGCATAAAAAAGAGAGACTGAATAAACAGAGCCCAAATAAGTACTTAGTACTTTTAAATAAAGAAAAGACTAAGCAGACCAAGACCAAGTTGGTTAGGTTACTTACAACTAAGTCCAAATGCTCAGTTGTTGGATCTTAATAAAATGATTCTTAAAATTTTTCTAAGTTGATCTTAGTCTCAAATTAGACTAACATATTCTTAGCTCAAAATAAATTGAGCCCAAATGCTCATATATTTAAGTCGATCTTAATCTCAAATTAGATTAACGGTTCTTAAATAAGACAAAATATTTTTGAACTAAAGGATAAATTCGACTTAAGTTCAAAACTCCGATCAAGCAAATTCTTGACCCAAACCCAGATCTAAAATATACGGATTTGGCTCATCCGCGCCCTATGGGAGACGACATAAACTAGTCTTCGTATACAATCCGCGGGCAACCAAAACAAACAAAATAACACACGATACGAAATAAACTGCTGGAAAAGGAGAAAGTGGTTATCGCAATGCGGTAACGTAATTAACTGCAGGGGCTTACGCCTGTAGGGAAGAACGTCCCCATAAACAAGAACCCCTAAAAAATGAGGGGGAATCTGATGAAGTTTGCTACAACGGCCGTATCTGTCCAAACCTCCGATATATGGTACCATAAATCAACTTGGCATCTATGGAGAGGAGGACGGATAGATCCAAATAGCATCTGCCCCCAAATTCAGGCAAGACGATACATCCCGGTTCGTCCCTATTTTTGGCGGTGAACAACAGACTTCTTCTAGGCTTCTTCCTTCGGTGTTGAGGTACCGAGTGTGGGAGGTGGGAGTATAGACCCAAAGATAAGCCAATTGATTTCTTGAAGAGCTTGATTGTAGAGATTTGAAACTGCAAGTGGCCCATATTTGACTCCACCAGATATGACAGAGCCTAAATTGCAGTGAGTGGAAGCAAACGCCATTCTACAAAGAGATGAAACATCGGCTTCAGTATCTCATCACCTAAGGGCAACTACAAATATATCTACCACGATTATTTGATCATGGAAAAACATGACACATGAAGTGTGGAGTGGAAAAAGAAAAAGATCCCACCGGACGTGCCAAAATCTGTTCACTGCCGAAAACAGAGACGAACTGGAATAGATCGTCTTGCCTGAATTTGACGGAAGATACTATTTGGACTTCTCCATCCACCTCTCCGAAGATACCAAGTTGATTTATGGCACCGTATATTGGAGGTTTGGATAGATGCGACTGATATAGCAGACTTTATCATATTCCCCCCATTTGTGAGGGGTTTTTATTATGGGGATGCTCTTCCCTGCAGACGCAATCCCCTGCAGTTAATTACGTTACCGCATTGCGATAACCACTTTCTCCTTCTCCAGAAGTTCACTTCGTGTCGTGTGTTATTTTGATTTTATGTAGTTGCCTGTGGATTGTATACGGGGACTAGCTTATGTCGTCACCCGTAGGAAGCGATTTAGTCCAAATCCGTATATTTGAGATTTGGGTTTGGGTTAAGGATTTTCTTAACGGGGTCCATATTGGTAGTTTGGTTTGCCAACGGAAATGAACTTAGGACCCAGATATCATATAAATGAGGTCCATCAGTTCATGAGATATTTGGGTATGATCTAAGGATCGTTAGTCATATTTGAGACTAAAATCAATTTAGAAATAAATGAGCATATGGGCTCAATTATTTTAGTTTAAGGACATCACGGTCCATTATCGCCGTGTTTAGGGCGACGTGCTAGTTTAGGGACATCTCGGTCCAACATTCCCGTTTTGGGGACGAATGTTAGTTTAGGGACATTTCGGTCCAACATTCCCGTTTTGGGGACGAATGTTAGTTTAGGGACATTTCGGTCCATTATTCCCGTTTTGGGGACGAATGTTAGTTTAAGGACATTTCGGAAACATTCTCGTTTTGGGGACGAATGTTAATTTAAAAACATTTCGGTCCAACATTCTCATTTTGGGGACGAATGTTACGTTGAAGAATTACAACGACATATATCAGAGATGTAGAGAGATGTACCCTTAAACCAAATCCCATATTTGAGGGAAGAAGGGATCATGGTGGATCTAAGAATCGTTAGTCATATTTGATACTTAGGAGTTATGGGATGAAGATCGATTTGGATATTAGTTTGAATATCACAAACATAAGCTTGGCCAATTTAGGCTAAGATTGGGTTTTGAACTTAGGTTATATGTTCCTTTAGTTAAAAAATGTTTTGTTTGGTTTAAAGACCGTTAATCTAGTTTGAGATTAAGATCAACTTAAATATATGAGCGTTTGGGCTCAATTCATTTTTAACTAAGGATACATTAGTCTTATTTGAGACTAAGATCAATTTAGCAACATTTAAGAATCATCAAATTTTAGTTGAGATTCAACAGCGTAGCATTTGGGCTCAGTTGCAATTGACTCCAGAGGGACTTAGCCAATTTGGGCTTGGTCTGCTCAGTCTTTTTTAATTCAAAAGTATTGAACACTTATTTGGGTTATGTTTGCTCAGCCCATTTTTCTATTATGCTGAAGTGCTAAGCACTTGTTTGGAGCTCTAGCGCTCACATGTGTATCACGTGAGGCGCTCAGATATGGGTGCTTCCCGATAAGTGATATGCACTTGACCGTTTTGGCTATATATGAAGAGCTAAGCACTTTTATATGGTGCCCACGTGAGGAGCACGTGAGGCGCTGCCCAATCAGTCCTAAACACTCAGCCGTTTTGGCTGTATATGAAGTGCTAATCACTTTTACTCAGCGCCCACGTGTATTTCACATGAGGCGCTGGCCTTCTGCTTTGGGCACCCACGTGGAAAGTACATGAGGCGCTAGCCTTCTGTTAGGGAGGGATCTTTTGGGTGCTGACGTGTTTTTCACGTGAGGTGCTGGGTTTTTTTTCCTTTTATAGATTGAATCTCTGTTAATGGCATTTTGACCATTAATGATCATCAAGATTTTCATTTTGAGGATCTTGGATCGGGTTTTTTAAGAACTAAGTTCTTGATTTGAAGGAACTAAGTTTCTGGAGTATTATGGTCTCCATTTTTTCTTCATGTTCTTCTTTGTTCTTCCCTGAGCTTTTGATTCTCAAGAACAAGATCTTCCTGATGAGAATTAAATTCTAAACCTGTGGAAAAGTTGTCTTGTGGATCTTTGATCTAGATAAAGAACTGTGTTCTTTGAGACAGGTTAAACCCTTAAATAGGTAAAAGAGATATTTTGATCTCTGTGTTTTCTTTACCTAGGGTTTTTTTGAAGAGGCAAGTCTTCTTCTTTGAGAATTAAATTATCTGTTGTTTTGAAAGCTTTCTTTCTTTTTCAGAAGATTATGGGGGGTTCCTCCCTATGAGACTTGAAGTCTCGGGTCTTTTATATAGTGGAAGCAGATTGTTAATTGGTTTTGAGAAAATCTCTCATTGAGAGATTCCAATTGATTTAATTGGTCTCAAAATTGATTTGGGGAATTTTACCAACCGTTGGATCTTTGATCTAAGGATTTCTGTTTTACAGAATATGTTTTCTTGTTTTTAATAAGATTAGGGAAATATTTTCACATATACAGAGTTTATTCTGTAAAATGGTGATTTTTAATCATAATTAGATTTTTAATCTAAGGTTTCTCTGTTTTACAAAGAGCAATCTTTTTTGTTTGTAAAGATTGAGGACAAATATTCCTCAGAATATAATTTAATTCTATTGTTTGGTGATTTATCATCACCATTGGATTTTTAATCCAGCGATTCTGTTTAACAGCGAATATCCCAGCTTGTTATTAAGGAAACATTGAATTTAATTCTACTGGTATAAACTTGGGCACCGGCGCTCATGTGTTGTGCACGTGGCGCCCCTTAAGAATTAAATTCTTATGATGGGTACCTCTATGCTTTGCACATTGGCGCCCGCATGATGAGCACGTGCGGCGCCATATAAGAATTTAATTCTTATTCAGAAATCGTTTTTGTGCTTTGCATATTGGCACCCACGTGAGCTTCACGTGCGGCGCCACCACAAGATTAAATCTTAAGGCACTGGCGCTGGCGCCCTCGTGAGGGGCACGTAAGGCGTTGCCTCAACAAAATTATAACATAGCTTAGCTCTTTTATTATGTTTAAATATTAGGGGAACACCGGACTTCGAAGCCTAAGAATTTCCCCGATGATACACCGAAGACGCACTTTAGAAGATTCATCTTCAGATTATACTCTCTCGGTTTGGTGAAGACGGTGCGGAGATCTTGGATGTGATTGGCTTTGGCTTTAGTCTTGACGACCAAGTCATCAACATAACATTCGACGACTTTATAGATTAAATCATCAAAGATCCTTGTCATTGCCCTTTAATATGTGGCGCCCGCATTCTTCGATCCGAACGGCATCACCTTATAGCGTTTATCCCGATCAGGGTTCAAAACGCTATGTGCTCTCATCTTTGGGCGACATTTTTATCTGATTATATCCAGACGAACCATCCATAAAAGTGAACGGCTATTAATTTGAGGTATCGTTGACCATCATTTCCATGACCGCGAGCGGGAAATCGTCTTTAAGGCATGCTTTGTTAAGGTCCCTGAAATCGACACAAACCCAGATCTGCCCATTTTTCTTCTTTACTGGGACAATACAAGCGATCCAGTCTGCGTATTTCTCTTCTCTGATGAAGCAGGCATCGATGAGTTTCTTGGTTTTCTCAATGACCTTTTCCTCCAACTCCTTTCTCATTCTTCGATGAGCTTGTTTGACTGGCTTGGCATCAGGAAAAATAGCCAGCTTATGCACGGCCACTTCGGGAGGGAGGCCAGGCATTTCTTTATACGTCCATGCGAAGCAATCGTCGAACTCGTGCAGCAGAGAGATTATCTGCTCTTTCATTTCCTCTGACAAGAGCGAGCTGATGTAGGTTGGCCCTGGATAATCGGGCGTCCCCAAATCATTCTCGGTTAGCTCATCGAATGTTGCATGTCCGCCATCTTTGAGCTCTCGAAGGGCTTCTTCTGGCTCGGCTGACTCACCGTCATCATTCGATTCTTCGCTGGCTTCACTAATGTGGATCACGTAGCATGAATTAGTGTTGGGTTGCATATAACCTAGGTCCCGTCTATGTGGATCTCGCCCCTCGATGAGAGATCGGACCCGAGGCGGGTGCCAGAGCCTTTCATAAAACTTTGCTTCAGAGTCAGTCTGGTATAACCGACATCCGCACCTTTTAAAATATTTCCGTATCCTGAGCGCATAATATCTGGGGTTTAAGACAGCTCTTATGCCTCTCTCATAGGTAAGGCACGTTGCAGACAAATCGTCTGGATGCACGACATAGTTTGACCCATAAAACAGGATGCCCTTCTGTCCACTGTTTCTTCTGGGGACGTAGAAGGTTATCGGTTGTTCCACGGTGGAGACCGACAACACGTCGAGCTCCTTAAACATCTGTTCTGGAACCTTGGTGATGGCCAGGAATCCCTTTGTGATTTCAAAGGTCTCTCTTAGCTATGCTTTTTGCGTGAGAGTCCGACCTGTACAACTGTTGCAAGACGGGACCTCCTCTGACTCTTCGGTATCGCTGCCGAGATAAGTACGAGCTTTGCTGCCGGATGGGCCCTCAATATCATACTAATCCATATCGCTACCGAAATGAGGGCATTTTTTATTGAAGGATGGACTTCCAGCGTCGGACTCATCAGTGTCACTGGCGAAACGCCGGCGCACTTGGGGATTTTTACTTTTAAGGGTGACGACCGGCTTAGATTGTCTTTTGAGACTCTGGGCCTTCTTTTTTGTAGTTGACCATGGCTCAAGTTTACTTTTGAGACTCTGGGCCCTTTTGTCTCTAGTTGACTGCGGCTCATATTTGCCTATGGGACTCTGGGCCCTCTCGTCTTTAGTCGACTGCGGTTCAGCATTTTGGGGTTTCATAAAGTACCGAGAATTTTCATATCGGACTTCATGTACACCAAACGGCTGCACGGCTCCGTCAATGCATTTTTCTTCACCATTTTTGGTATACTTCATGCATTGATGGAGTTTTGATGGAACAATACCATAATCGTGAAGCCATGATCGTCCCAGAAGGATCTTATAGAATGTTTCAGCGTCGATCGTGTATATCTTAGTTTCGGTTTACAGGTCCCCAAACTTGATTGGCAAAGGTATGGATCCCAGAACTAGCTGACGGTTTTGATTGAAGCCCTGGATGACAATCCTCTCCCTTGACAGGTGTCGGGCGTCTATTAATAAACTCTTTAGAGTCCGCAAGTTCATAATGTTCACTGAGGACCCTGGATCAATTAATATGCGATTAATCCGATCTCTGTCGATGTACCCTGTCACGTAAAGCGGCCGGTTATGCTCAGTTGTCCCTAATAGCAGGTCTTCATCTTTAAACGCAATCGCAGCTGTGTGAAGAGCGTACTTGGATTCTTCCATATTGATCTCCGCAAAGCGTGCCTGCAACCGCTCGGGGTTTTGCAGAGCATAGATAAGGACGTCCCTATGCTCCTTGGATAGAACCAGAGCATCATAGATGTTTAAGAAGGATGAAAGCTTCCGGTGGTGAGCCAAGACGTTATATACTATCGAAGAAGAGCTCGAGTCTCTGTGAGTCGGATCTCTGGCGTCTTCTTCATTAGCCACATGTTTTTCCTTCTCCTTTAGGGCATTGCCTTATCTTAGCGCTAGAGCCTTACTGCTTCTGGTCTAGATTTGGTTAGCTTTCATGGTGAGCCCATTATCCTCTTCAAGAAAACAGAGCTCCTCCTCAGAGTTGTTGCCAAGATGGATGGCGTAGTAATTCACAATAAGGACCCCATCATCGGCACCCTCTTCCAATTCTTCCAAAATTTCTACGACTTCTATAGGGAAGAACTCTTTCAGTTGGATAAGAGTTCTTTCCTTTTGTACATAGTCTTCGAAGGAAACGACGTATTTTTGAATGGATGTTCTCCTCGCAGACTCTTCTTCGTGTCGAGCTACATCTTTCTTTTTCATCTTTCTGAGCTTCTTAGACTTCGAGCCTGCTCGTCTCGGATTGGTGGATGGGATAATGGGCTCTTTTTGCCCTTCCCACTCGACTCTAGGTTCTTTCTGAAATAGTTTTAGCATCTTCTCCGTCTTCTTGGATATGTATACATTCTACGGAGGTTGCAACGTGTTGTCCTCATTTCTTGGGGCAGACGGTTCAGCGACATGCCTCCAAAAGGCTTCGGCTTCTGTCTGTATGAAGTTGGCAATTGCGGCTTGATCATTTGTCAACACGCCAGGGGACAATGAGATTTCTCACGTCTTGTATTGTTTCTCGACCCAATCTTTGAATATGTAGCAATTCTCGATGACGTGACCCAGCATTCTTTGGTATGGGTAATACAGAGGGTTGTCAGTCATGCTTGCTTCATGCGGCCTCTTTGGGTTCGGCAGTTGTAAACCATTCCTCAAGACGTCCTTGAATATCTTTCGGTCCTTGTCTTTTCTGAAGGAATAGTCCTTACTTTTTCTCTCTTCTAGAGTCGTTCCTTCTCCTACCAGTACTAGCTTTTGAGATTGGTCAGGTTTTTTCTGCCCGGCCTTCTCTTGTCTTCATTATCAGACGCATTGAAGGTGTTGGTATTGTTGGAGCTCTCACATTTACAATGGTCATCCTTTCGGCTTTTCCAAGATTTGTCATTTTGAGAGTCCGGGGTAGACTATTGCTTCGAACGCTCCAACATCTGAACCTTCTTGGTCAGCTCCTGGAACGTTTTGAGGCTCGTGATACATAAGAACGGGACCATCCATTTGTTGGCATTCCCAATGAGGAGGCTAACGGATTGGTCATGTTCTAACAGCGGCCCGCACTTGACGGTGAGATTGCACTATCGGGCAATGAAATCCATGTTACTTTCATTCTTCCCCGGCTTGGTTCTCACAAGGTCAGCAATGGAGATTTTTTCGCTGACACTCATGAATCTTTACCAAAATAGAGGCTCCATCTGGACGAAAGTAGTGCCGGAACCGTACTAGTTAGACTGTTGACAAACTGACGAAGAAGCGATACCAGTTACTAGTTAGACTATTGACAAACTAACGGAGAAGAAGCGCATCGTTGCCCCTGTATTCCCACATGATGCTTTAAAGTGGGCAACATGCTTATTTGCATTTCCCGTCCCGTTGAATCTCCTGAATTTAGGGATGATGTAATCGCTAGGGAACTTGATCAGGTCGTACTGTGCGGGGTACAGCCTCCCACTGCTGCCAATGTCTTTCTGAATCTCGGTTTCGGCCACCAATGTTTTAACTTTGTTGGTGGCCAAATCCATTATCCAATCTTGCATCAGCGGAATGGCACCTTCTAGGGCCAAGGCGTCCCCTGAAACGGAATACGGTTGGCTTTCGTGTAGCTCGCCCATATTTGGGCCTGAAGGGACATGCATCAGTTGCTTCGGGTTATTATCGTCCGGCTCATGAGTAAAGACTTGCGCTTGATTAGAGGGTGCCCGAGTAACTTGAGCAATGAGCTACATCATGACATTCGTCAAGTCGTCAATTTTGGAGTACAGCTTGGCTATCTCCTTATCTTTGCTCCGAAGTTGTTTTCGGAGCTCTTGGAAGATCTCCTGTTATGAATCTGCGAGCGGAAAGTCGGCTATTCTTCGCTGTCTGAGCTTGATTCCACGTGGAGTGAGGGGTCATTCTGCCTATTGGCCTTATCGAGAGGGTTTTCATCATCTTATGGAGGAGGCTGATCTTGGGAAGGGGAAGCCACATTCAAGCCAGATTAGGCTTAGAATGTGGTGGCCCCATCCTTGCTTTTACTGCGAAAGTTGTCACTGGGACGCATACCCTCCATATAGACAGTGTGGATAACATAGCTGGCCAACCTTTTGTTTCTAGCAGATGGTTTTGCGAACCACTATCGTGGTTCTTCCGCTTCAGGAAAGGACAATAGACTAATGACGGTTATCCTGATAGGGTTATCGAGTGGCGTTGGCGCTTCTTTTCGGGCCTTACCCCGCTGCTTTCGCGCTGCACGGAGTGCCTGCTAAACGCTTGAAGAGATGGTGTCAGGTTTTCTACGTTGGAGTTTGGACACGTCCCTTCGCAGTACTGTACGAATTGTCACCCTTTTGATCTTCACGGTCATAGAATTTCTCTTGATCCATTTCAGAGGTTTAAAAGAGTTGCTGATTTTTACAGCCGAGACGTCCGTCTTTGCAGGATAACTTGGCTCTTGGAACTTCACAAAATCCAGCTTGGCCGGAGTCCGCGCCCTTTTGTTGGCTCTATACCGGAACCGCTTCTGTCTTAGATTTTCTGTTTTAAGTGGCTGGTTGGCTTCTGCTCTTCGGGAAACCGCCATGGATCGGCCGGTAAAGAGCCTTGAAAAGACATCCGGTTGC
Source organism: Agapanthus africanus (assembly GCA_030015575.1). Lineage (NCBI taxonomy): Eukaryota > Viridiplantae > Streptophyta > Magnoliopsida > Asparagales > Amaryllidaceae > Agapanthus > Agapanthus africanus. The sequence continues at coordinate 47,055,466 of JASDDO010000026.1, read as the reverse complement.
GCACTCGTCGAAGGCATTGCCTAAGCTTGCCCGCGACGTCTGGCGACTTCCTTTGTTCAGACGGCTTTGCCGGCGACGTTTGGCGACTTCTTTCGTTCAGACGGCTTTGCCCCCGGCTGGAGCCATGGAAAGCCGTTCAAACACCGACCTGCGCTTAAGATGTGGTGCCCTTGAGATAACCACATTTGTCCTCCTGCCTTTCGAGGCTGTCTTATCTGATATCGGGGCCTGAGGAGCCGAGATGGCGTTAGCAGGCACAAACAGAATAGAGTCAAATGGTAACAGTGCTCCTCCCACTGTTGCCCGAGACTGGCCGAGGGGATCGTCATAGCGTCCATATTCATTGTATAGGAGATGGGAGCTGTATTGAGAGCTGAGTTTGTCCTTAGAGATATCTTTGTTGCATCCGAAATTGAGATCGAAAGTTGTTAATCTGCACAAAAGAATAGAATTTCAGTACAAACAATCAATATATATTAATTGAGCTCGTATGAATACTTGACCCGAAATATGGGAAGAGAGAAAAGGTCCCACCAGACGTGCCGGAATCTGTAAAGTGTTTTTTGTCACCCTATTGAGATAGGAATGAGCATCGCTTGTCAGGAGCATTACAGATTTCTCCTGTCTGGGGTAGGCCGGGGTTTATTAATTGTGGGGATCCTAATTTCCGACAGCCGCGGACTAAACTGTCGTTAATTACTCATCGCCTTTGAAGAGAGAGAACCTCCGATTGACGGGTCAAACTAGTCATGTGAACTCAATGTGCGGTGTAGGTGTTTGAAAATAATGCAGAAGCGCGTGTTCATTTTGTGTTTTTCATTTATTTATCCTATCCGAGACAAAATATTTCTCTTTTTTTATTTCAAAGAAATATTTTATTTATTTATTTATTTATTTATTTATTAATATTTTTTTAAGCAAGCGCGCTGCGCACGTCCGCGCGTCGCACGCGTCACAGGCACAGACGCAGGGTCGGATGGCGTGGACCATATTTGGAGTTAAACTCCCAAAAGATTTTATTTTGGAGTTAACTCCTAAAAGGAATTTAAATGGAGTTAACTTCAAGAGGATTTTGATAGAGTTAAACTCCTAAAACAATTTTATTTGGAGTTCAACTCCTAAAAGATTTTATTTGGAGTTAAACTCCCAAAAAGATTTTAAATGGATTTAAACTCTATAAGGATATTGATGGAGTTAAACTTCCAAAACAAATTTATTTGGAGTTAAACTCCCAAAACAATTTTATTTTGGAGTTTAACTCCTAAAGGATTTTAAATGGAGTTAAACTCCAAGAGGATTTTGTTGGAGTGAAACTCCCAAAAAAAATTATTTGGAGTTAAATTCCCCAAAAAAAAATATTTTGGAGTTAAACTCCTAAAACAATTTTATTTGGAGTTAAACTTCCAAAAAAATCTTATTTTAGAGTTAAACTCATAAAAGATCGTACTTTGGAGTTAAACTCCTAAAAGAATTTTATTTGAAAAGAAAAAAACCAAAAAAAGAAAAATCTCTTGAAACTACAAGACGTGTGTCTTGGATGATGAGAAGAGACCCATTTCTTTTCTTTGAGCCTTGGATCCACCCTAAAGTGAGTTTTTTTTTAGAGATGGGTCTTCTTCTTTCTCCTCTTTTTTTTGGATCTTAGAAAATGGTGGTAAGAATTAAAATCTCCCACTCTAGGAATTTGATGGGATATTTGGACTCTCTTTCAAAAATTTTATGGTGGAAAATTTTTTCTTTTGAGAAAACAAGAGTTAAACTCTTGATTTAATTCAAAACTAGAAAGAAGAAGAAGACTTTGAACATTGAAGAAAAAGGAGGCACAAAACTCTAGATTGATATAGAAAGAATCTTGAATTTTATCATTCATCATGATGCCTTATATAGGCTTTATATTTTATATATGGCCCCTTAAGTTTTTCAAAATAGCACCTGTGCCTTTTTCATACCATGTGCTATCTTTCTTTTGCACATAAGTCATGGGTCCTTACATAATTTGGGTTTGTTGTCCATTTCATTACATTTATTCACAAAAATTACATTAAACATATTTATGCTTTAACAATTATTTCTTTGGTATGTGGGGCCGGCCTCTTCATACTTAGGCTCGACTTGGCCAAGGCCCACTTGCTTGGACTTGAGTTCAGGCATGGGCCCTGTCACGTCCCGCTTCCCAGTAGACGGAAACGGTAACGTGGCAATCCCGCAACGTATTTACTAAGAAAATACGTTAAGCGTAATTAATTAATATAATAATGTGCAAAAATAAAAAGAGTAATAAAATGAAATAGCAATTTTATTTACATTCAAATTTACATACAACTGTTTATAATAAAAGATATAACGATAAAACAAATGCCTAAATAATGGCATACTGAAAGTAAGTGCAGGTTGGAAGAAGCTATTAGTCTGGCTGAGCAGCAAACTAGTCCAAGTCCTCCGGCATCGGCTCTATCTCCTCAGAATCCGATCCTCCTGACGAACATTCCAAAGAAGAAATAAAAGGAATGTCGTCAGCGAACTAACACTCGGTAAGCCTCAAAAGAAGTCAGAGAAGATAGTATATAATGTGAATAGAAACCAAATGAACAAAGGACGGGTAAAATTGTATATGATCATTCACAAGTATATGATAGTTATTCTAACCTGATTATTTATAGTTTGATAAAGAAAATATTCATGTATACGAGAGAAGTCCATCTTACCCCGTGGACTATGGTAACATGTAGTACAAGTCCCCGTCATAACCCATGAGACAACGGCAAGTGAATTCATGTAGGTGTCTTTTAAATGACCTCTCGTGCCACGATATATGTTCCGTACCAATCTACCCATTTATCCTCGCGTATTGTATTGTATAGATTAAGATTATAGGTTTTGGCCGAATCCATAGATATAAAATGTACAGGTTCATGTTCAAGATATAATCATGTGTTCAGGTATTCATGTTAAATTCATGTCAAGTTATAACTAAGGTTCGCTCAAGTCGTGTCAAGTATTCAAGTTTGATATTTGAAATCGAGTGTTCAGATTCATGATCAAGTATTCAAGTCGTGTTTGATTTTTTAATTCTGGTTTAAGTTTGGATTCAGGTTGAAATCAGAATCTTAAGAAAGGATTTAGTTCTTGAAATTCTTAGGTTCGGGAGAATTCAGCAACTGTTGCACATGAACGGCAGGATTTGTATCTTTTTCTAAACAATTGTCATTTGATAACTCCGTTAAGTTTTCTAACCTGAATAGACAAGCACTCACTTTCTCCGACTCCCCGAGGCTCAAGAGAAATGATGCCGCTTAAACCCATATTAATTCTATAGTCCTTAAAATATTGTTTTGTATATCTCGAGGAGGTTTTAGGAAAAAATACTTTAATACAGTTTAAAATACAATCTCGAGGGTGATTTATAATATTTAGAGTTTTTATAAATATGTATTTTAATTTGTTGTGGTGTTATGGTGATAATATAGCTTTTTGAAAGTTTATGTATTTTTATGAAAAATGGCTCTTTTGGAAACTTAATGGTATTAAAAATTTAATCTTTCATTATTTAAAAATATAGTTTCATAATATATTTTTATTGAAAATACGGATTCATGGTTTTATATAATTTTCCCAAAATTTAGTTTTTATTTAGAAAAGTCGTATTTCTTAAAAACTGTATTTGTATTTTCTTTCGAGACCGAATACTCCGTGAGGAGTTCTGAATCTCGCTCTACTGTTCCCAAGGATGTTCAATAATCTGCACCATCCATTAGAGGGTCCCCTAACGAGGGTTGTAGAGGCGTAATTGCCAAGAATTTAAAATATCGATTCAAAAGAAATCCGTTTTGAAATGTGTGATATTTTAATGAAAAACTTATTCTTTAAATTACCCATATACTTAGAATACCGTGCTATGAAACCATAGTATGCGTGAGAGGTGGCTCATTACCCTATGAAAGATCTAAAGGTATATACTCTAGTTATTGTAAAAAGGGTTATAATAAAATTCATGGTACTTTAATGAAAAATTCGTTATATGATTGTTCCACATGAAAATTTTGGTTAAACTCAAAATTAAATGATTGTAAAAAAAATTACAATTATTATGAGAAAGTTAGTTTGACCTATTTTGCTTTAATGATGAGAGTACAAAAGTTAAAATCACACATATCGGAGTTAACTCCACTTTACCGATATGTTTTTAGAAGATATTTTGAGATGAAAGAAAAGGAGAAAAAAGGGAATTACTCGTTGTGTAGTGTTGGGAAGAGATTAAAGAAAAAGATGGGGTTTCCGTGGTGTCGCGGAAGCTCCGAAACGATTTCGATCCTCGATAGAAAGAGCTTGGTTTCTAACTTCACTTGACTCCACTTGCACTTAGGAATTTTGGGATAATTTTGCTAGAAATTTTCATAATAGAGGGGAGTTAGGGCATGGGGTGGTATTTATAATGAAGAATTAGAGTTTGGGAATTAAAATTTTGGATTAAAAGAATTAAAATGATATTAAATGATGAATTGAAGAGTCGCTGTTTAATTGCAGGGAAATCAAACAGTGCAAAGAAGTTGAGGGGAGTCGAAGGGACGAGTGTGCAAAGCATGGAGTCATTTGGACTCATCAAGACCGTCGCGTCGGCCCAAAGTGAGAAACGGGCGGTCGAGATTTGATGATTCGTCTCGAGATTCATGCCATGTGGTGTAGTCAGGGTTTACTCCTTTTTGCGCCTTCTTCGTTTCTCCATATATTGCACGTGCAATTTTTAGGCTTTCGAAAAATTAAAAAGAAAAATCAAAAAACAATTAGGTCTGATGGAATTCAAACACACAGATTATGTCGTAGCAGTGTAGAGGTTTTACGAGTGAGCTACAAGTTGTTTCTTGATTTTATTAAACAAATCTAACTTATAACTTTACAGCATGCTGAAATACCTTTTTCTATAAAATAAACAAGTAATTTTTTTGTATAGGGATTTCAGAGTCGTTACAGGCTCACTTGGTTTGGGGTTGACTTTGACTTGGTTGTCCGGGATATAATTTTTGACCCCAACACAGACGTCTGGTCTCAAGTTTCGGGTTGGGGTTCATCTCTTCACTAGACGTCTGAACCACACATGGTCAAACATCCGGCCTTCGTTCTCCGGTTAGGGCTTGGTTTTCTGCAAACGTCTGCCGTACTAGCCTTCAGACATCTGTCCTTACTCTATGTTTCTGACATGGGCATGTCTAGACGTCTATTCTTGTATTGGGCAGACGTTTGACCTGAAAGAAACTCAACAATTTCTAACAACATAAACATAACATGTATTTTATATATGTATCTTCTTCGAGATTGTGAAGGAAATCATTCTATGACGGGCAGTCAAAGTCAATCCGACACCACTTTTGTTTTGGAAGATCAACACCGACGACGCTTTTCATTTTCTGATACAGGAGTATTAATTGAGAATGTTTAAAACATTCATATCGGTGCTTTGAACATCCTTGATTATCATTTATTATTTTTGGTTCATAATATCAACATTTATGTTTAGAATTCTGAATATCACCTTTATTATTGTTTTCCCATTGTAAGGTTCATGAAATCTATCTATTGTAAAGCTTATAAAAGGTCCTCATTTCCTATATTTTAGAATCATATTATGAAATAAACAAATTATCTTTTATCTAAGAGTGTTAATCTTGTGTCGAGCATTCGATTGTCCATCCATTCGACCCATCCTTCACAGATTCTCGTTCCGACGACTTCTCCGAAAGATCTCCATCCCTTTATATCCCTAGCAGGTGTTCGTGTTCGTTCCGACGACTCCTTCTCGGCCTTGCGACATCGATCATTTTACGATTGGTGGTCCATTTATCCCTTCCGCTCCACTCGTGTTTTTGGCAGCTTTGATTCTTTGCTACGCATGCCCGTTGCCGCGTCATTTTCATTATCGAGACAATAATTTTAATGTGATTTTAATATCTTTTAATTTAGTGGGATCACGGTGTTTATCGGAAAACCGTTGATTTTGTATGCACTAAATTAATGGTTAGAATGTATTGGAATCACATGACAATTATTGTATCTACATCGAAAGATAGTCGGTGCCGATCATCCAAAAAATTGGTGTAGGGTTAACTTTGGCCGCCGACATAAGGGATTTCCTTCCCAGTGGCTTTGCCCTCCTTGTATCCAAATATTAAATATCTCTTTGTAAAATTCTTCAGGTTCAGAATACAAATATATATCACACTACCTCATATGACTTCTTAAGAACATTAATACAATATCAGAGCAAAATAGATTTGTATTCCATTGCACATGCATTTAAACAACAGATAAAATAGATACCATCGCACAAAAGGTCAGGCATCATTCACAAAAGAGCATATAGTTTTGGCACAATGGCAGAAACTTCAAGCATATGTCAGAGAAACCGAGCACGCATTTTTTTTATAAAAAGGAGAGACAATAAAATACAGCTGACATATTAAGTTCTGACCTAATCCTAAATGTACATGACTATTGCATGAAAGAAATTGTGATATCATGGATGGAACCGACTGTAATCAGATGACGGTCCAAAATTCACCAACTAGTCTCATACATGTTCCTGCCAACTTCCCAATATTCTTCCTCTTTTGCTTTCAAAGCAAGAGTTAATTAGTGCCCACTCACGAGTCACTATAGTGTTTCATGAGCTCATGAATTACTTGATAGCTAGTGCTAGATTGATGTTACTTGCAAGAAGCATATTTGAATTTTTATTTGCTCATCATAACCACCCCAATTCAAAGAAATGGCAGACAAACACTACCACAATGGGAGAAAAAGAACGATCGAAAGCGGAACAGATACAAATCGCTTCAAATAGACTTGGTCGATGCTGGCTCTTCATTGTGAAAGGCCGAAACCTACGTCGTGTCCGAAATGACCAACTTCATATTAGAAGCATGAAGGCTTCATGGAATCAATTCCACCAACAAACTGAATTATTCAAAGTACCCACAACCTTTCACCGCTAAAAACCGAACAATTTGAACACAAGAGCCAAATATTCCTTCTTGAGAGTGCCATTTGGACCAACCATTAATGAAGTAAATGAAATCAGTGGCTCTACCACAATCTATAAACTAAATGCACATGACAAATAAAATTTGAACAAGAACCAAATATTTTTTCTTTATTAAAATTTCAAGGGTTGAAAGCACCATTTAACCCAACACCACCTATGTCATCAATGAAAAATGATTAAACAAACCAATTGTCACCACATGTATGAATTCTATCACATGAATATAAAGACTCAGTTATTAAATTTCCAAAATAATAATTAAAAAAAGACTAATAATAGAACTCTTTTGAAATCAACCAGAAACTATAGAAGACCTGTCCTCTTCTTCTTTTAATTCACAAATCATCTTTGCAACTTGGCTCATTGTAGGCCTGGCATCAACATTTGAGTCTATGCACTTCAATGCAACCTGTAGAACCCTAACCATATTCTCTTCATTGCCTCCTTCGGAAATTAGAACCCTGTCGAAGACTTCGACTGTCCATTCCTCTCGAACCACAGAGTTCACCCATTGAGCCAGATCGAACCCGTTGCTTTGAACCAGCTTACCTGTCAGTAACTCGAGAAGAATTACACCGAAGCCGTAGATATCGGCTTTGAAAGGATTCTTACCATTTTTGAGGTTTTGCTTTGGTGTTTCTAGAAGGCCGTATTCACTTATACAGGGTTCATTGTTGTTGTCCATTAGAATGTTGGAGGACTTGAGGTTGCCGTGGCCGATATTGGCTTCGTGCAGGTCTTTGTGCATGAATGACATGGCTTCAGCGATTTGTGAAGCCACATTTAGCCTGTTGCTCCAGTTGAATGTGTTGTTTTCTTGGCCACCTGCAGTTTATAATCATTGGTACATAATTATTTTTCTAAATTATATAATTCCTAATTAATAAAATTATAAATTAGAAGTGATGATTCAAAATATAGAAAATTTCATTTCCATCTGAATCACAAGTAAACCTAAGAGATAAATTTAACAACAATGTGCAACGATCTTAGACCAATACATTCAATAGATATGTGTTGGCATTCAGTTCAGAAGATCTTATACGCTGCACAGATATGGAAGATCTTAACACTGTGTAGCCCGCTAGTTCCGCTGTTTTAGGATCCTCGCATGGATCGGAATCTATGAGGGAGATCGACGATATGTTGATCGTCTTGTCAATAGCCTACATTATGTCTATCACTGAGCTAAATCAATAGATACCGAGACATTTTTAAATGTAATTAATAACCCTCGATCCGTATCATAAATTCAAAATTTTGATACAATGGAAGCGACATCTCACAAACATTACAGCCAAAACAGGTTAATAAGAAACGCGTAATGCCAAAGAAAAGAAAAGAAATCTTACCATGAAGGAGCTTGAACAAGCTCCCATTAGGCTTATACTCATACACAACAAGCTTCTCTTGCTCCGAGCCATAAAACGCGATAGCGGAAAGGACTCTCTGATGCTTCGACCGATCTAATCGTTCCATTCTCCTCTGAAACTCTTGCTCCGATACGCTCCAATCCTTAATTCGCTTCACAGCAAGAAATTTTCCATCACTCATCATCACCTTATACAAACTCCCATATTTTCCTCTCCCTAACAACTCTGCAGGAGCCTTCAATAGATCTTCAAACTTCAACTCCTTCACCGTTGGATTTTCCAACACGACTAAAGACATCGAACCCGTAATCTGAGCGCTCTCACTCGACGATATCGAGTAGTCTGATCTTGTACCGGTCTTTTGCCCGCTCGAAGTGCTCGACGTCTTTGCTTTGGCCGATTCTTTCTTCTTATTTTCACCTTTATTATTATTCTCGGTAGTCTTTTTTCCATAATTTGCAAGTTTGTATGCCGAAAAAAGTAGGAGGAAAAAGCCTAGAACGATATAACCTGAAAACATAACGATCTTATCGCCTATTTTCTTCGATTTTCCTTGTGAAGGAGAAGATGGAGCAGGAGTTGAAGGGCATGCCTTGTTTAATAATTTCCCACAGAGACCCGGATTACCCGAATAACTGCTAAGGCCAAAGAGGGCCCCGCCATCAGGGATCGGGCCAGCGAAAAAATTATTTGAGACATTGAATTGTTGGAGGTTACTAAAATCAAAGTTGGGTATGGAACCATTAAGTTTGTTGTTCTGACCCAGGAAAGTTATCAACCCTGAAATCTTGGCTACATCCTCGGGGACTTGGCTGGAGAAGCCGTTATCGGAGATATCGAGCCTTTTCAAATTCTTGAGCAGAGATAGAGAAGAGGGTAAATTACCCGAGAGGCGGTTTTTGCCGAGCAAAAGATTTGTAAGCTGGGTACAGTCGGAGATTTCTTGCGGCAAACTACCCTGTAAGTTGTTATTCCGAAGGCTAACGAACACGAGAGACCGAGCATTGCAGAGAAGGCCAGCATCGATTGATCCGGTAAGATTCAATCCGTCGAGTATGATTCTCCGGACAGATTTGGTGCGGTTGTTGCAAGTAATTCTACCCCATCCATTCACGCATGGATCGGACGAAATATTCCAATTGAGTTGTTGGACTATCTGGGGGTTCGAAGGCGCGAGTTTCTGAAGAAAAGTGATGAGAGATTGCTTGACATCGGTTTCTTCGGATTTCGCGGAGTAGAGTAAGAGAAAGAATGAGATGGAGATTACCCATGAGTGGATCTTGTGATCCATTGAATGAGAGATGGGTAATTTGTGATGATGATGATGATGATGAAATTAAAGAGAAAAATGGAGATTGCTGGTGATGACAAGGGGAGGGCATTGAGGCTGAGTTCCCAAAGAATTGGGAGTTAATTAATTAGAGTACAAGTGAAAAGAGCCAAAGTTTTAAAATAATTTGAATTTTTTAGTGCCGGCGGGTTGCAACGGTCATGAATTGTTCTTCATGTTGGATTAGACAGTTGGATATGTCGATGACTTCAAAAGTTCATTTTATCACCTTCACACCCATCCTTTTTTTTCTTGTGCACAAATTTGCATTTTAATACCCTATTGGATTATATAACATAACAGATATGGTGTGTGGGTGTGGGTGTGTGGGTGCGTGGGGGTTTGGGGGGGGGGGGGGGGGGGGCGGGAATTCTTCTTAAGCTTGAGAACTTTAGCTTAATGACAAGATAGAAGACAAACAAGCTTCTCATTTCCTGTTTTATGGAGCAGCTAATTAACAACAAATCAACGAAATACCTCAAATGGAGACTTGTTACACCTATACAATAACTTGGCATAAATTAGAATGCAAGAAAGAGACACTTGGACATTGCCCTTCACAATCTACTATAATTAATTGGTTTAATTTCTTAGGTTGCAATAGATTGCCGACTTACAAATCATTTGTTATTATATAATTGCTATAGTACTCGGATCTTTTTGATAAAAACAAAAATAAAATAAAATAAAAGATACCCTCCTGTCCAATCTGTTAATTTTTTGGTGATACGAAACTTTAAGCACAAAAATTACAATGAGTCAGTAATTATTTGGGAATATACTATTCCTAGCCCACCCCATCTTACTTCTCTTTGTTCTCAACTTGGATGCCTCTCATTCCATCTCCTTCTCTATTCCTTTCTTTCCTCCTCCCCCACACCTCCTCCACTTCCACCGCTTACGCTCCGCCTTTTCTTCTCCACCCGGTTCGCCTCTCCCCAACCATCAACATGTTTTTGTCCTTTCTTTACATCTGATGTCTCGTCCTTTTTCTCCAAACTCCTCGATACTGTCCTTTTCGCCACGATCGATTCTTATCGTCCATCTCTCCTTCTAGTAATTCCACCTCATGGAAATTGTATCCGACATAGCAAGGGGGAAAAGGTAAAGCACACAACTCTGTTAACTCTGTCAGAATTTTTAGTGTGATTTAAATTGTTTAGGGTATTTTAGGGGAAAAGGGTGATAGTTGAGGGTATTTTACTATAATTTGCCATTTTATAAATGGGCTGTTGGGATATCTCTAAGGCCCTTGCTAATTCGTCAAAAAACAAATACAAAAGAAAATCCAGTAAATCTCTACACATACAAGTAGGGAATACAATGGGCTGACATGGCTTAATGGGCTACAAAAACTTATGCGACACTCTAAAGTAGGTCTTACTATATTTTATTTGAAACGCCCAGGGTTTTCTTTTACACTTAAAACCTTTTCAAATGACTAATTTTACAGAAACACATACCGGAATTCTCAAAGGCCTAACATCATAGTTTACAAAAAACTTCAAGAACAACATGATGTTGTTAAGATTAGAATTTTAGATTGTTTTAAGGCTTAATTTGTGGATTAGAACATAGGGCAAATGAGTTTCTGAATATATAAATATATAGAGAGAGAGAGAGAAAGAGAGAGAGAGAGAGAGAATAATGGAGGAAAGATGCCATAGGAGGGAATTTCCTCCTATGGCGTCGAACAAATACATCCTCCATCGTGTTTTCCGATGATAGGAATCCATCATCTTCATCGTTATCATCTAAGATGTGGATGCGCCAAATTTCATGTGATTCTACAACTCTTTCACCGTTGAATTGGTGGGTTCAAAATTAACGGTTTACCGACAATAGAACTTTTTACATTGCTAAATCAACGGTGAAAAAGTTGTAGAATCACATGAAATTTAGCGTACCCACATCTTAGATGATAACGATGAAGATAATAGATTCCGATCGTCGGAAAACACGATGGAAGTGTATTTTCGACGCCATAGGATGAAATTCCCTCCTATAGCCTCTTTACTCCATTATTCTCATATATATATATGGAGTGATCCATTGCAAACTGGTCCGTGTTTTTTAAAAACGGAAATTCCTGATCTACGATGTATTTTAACGATCCGATCTGTTCAAGTTGATCGACATACTCTCAAATGTATGTGCATGAAAATCAAAGAATTTAAGGAACTTGAACCTATGCATCGAATGAAGTTTATATTGTATAATTAAAAAACGTTCATTTTTCAATCATCGATGCATAGGTTAATTTTTTTTTAAATCCTTTGATTTTTCATGCACATATATTTGAAGGTACGGTGATCAATTTGAACGGATCGGCTCGTTAAAATATGTCGTAGATCGGGAGTTAAACGCGGATGGGCATCCAATAAATATATATATATATATATATATAGAGAGAGAGAGAGAGAGAGAGAATAATGGAGGAAAGATGCCATAGGAAGGAATTTCCTCCTATGGTGTCGAAATTCTACACCCTCCCTCATTTTTTCTGCCGATCGGCACCCACCATCCCCATCGTTATCATCTAAGATGTAGGTACACCAAATTTCATGTGATTATACAACCTTTTCACCATTGATTTAGCAATGTAAAAAGTTCTATTGTCGGTAAACCGTTAATTTTGAACTCACTAAATTAACGGTGAAAAAGTTATAGAATCATATGAAATTTAGTGTGCCCATATCTTAAGATGATAACGATGAAGATGGTGGGTGCATATATATATAGAGAGAGAGAGAGACGTCCTCCGTCGTATTTTCCGACGATCGGCACCTATCATTTTCATCGTTATCATCTAAGGTATGGGCACATCAAATTTCATGTGATTCTACAACTTTTTCACCGTTGAATTAGTGGGTTCAAAATTAACGGTTTACCGACAATACATTTTTTTACATTGCTAAATCAATGGTGAAAAAGTTGTAGAATCACATGAAATTTGGCGTACCCACATCTTACATGATAACGATGAAAATGATGAATTCCGATCGTTGGAAAACACGATGGAGGACGTACATCTTCGACGTCATAGAAGCAAATTCCCTCATATGGCCTCTTTCCTCCATTATTCTTATATATATATATATATATATATATATATATATATATATATATATATATATATATATATCACTGCTCAAATTCGAGCTATCTTAGTTGGTATGGACACTTCCCCTCTCTTTGGAGGAGTGCGGGGTTCGAATAGACACCTAATATATCACTTCTTCCAATATCCCTTTGTACCTAAATTTTTGTAAGGATTTAAAAAAAATCGTGTTTGATTGCTGATGGAGCTTCTTTTCCGGCCTCCGTCAGATGTTGTCTTCCGTTGATCTCGCGGTGAACTTAGCTGATTATCCTTCGTGATGGCTTGCTTGACCCCTCTGTGATGGGGGGTTTATATAGCGGTGGTGGCATGCAGCAGCAGGCGCGAGAATCTCGCCGGCGGTTACGCTCCCGACGTCACGCCCGCGTAAAGAGCGGATCGCCCGTTAATGGGGATCGTGATGGCGTGAAACGTGGGATGTTGCCGGTGGAGAATCTGCGCATGGCGAGATTTGCGGAGCGGCGGTTACGCCTATGAGTGGTGGAGTTGGTCGGTCGGAGGGACCGAGGAAGATGGTCTCAGCAGGAGAGCTCGGGAACGAGCGAGAGGGCCGAGGTATCTTGGTCCTGCGGTAGCTCGGAGGTGAGCTGAGAGACCCAGGAGGCCAATTTGCAAGGGCCCTGAGGTGAGCCCGCTTTGTGCTTGTAGGTCGGGCCTGATCGGCCCCTGTGGGCCCTCTCTTCTGAGTTCCGGGACACGTCATCTGCCACGTGTCCTGATCTGAAAGGTCGCCAATATTGAGCATCATCATTAGCCCCCCACTCTTGTCCCGACTAGCTAGTGGATCGGGTCAAGAGTGGACTGCCGGGCCGTCTGGGGCAAGCTCCCTCCTAAGGTTTCGTCGGGACGCGTCCCCGGGCTGTCAGCTGTCTTTTCTGCCAGCTTATCGGGACGAGATCTCTGCATTTAGGGAAGGTGCGCCGGTTCGAGCGTCCTGCCACTGAAGTGACAGTCCACGTGTCGAGCGCCGGTTGGCCGACGCGACATGTGCAGACCTGTGGACTGATGGGGCGCAGCCCAGTGTGGGCGTGACATGTGGAGCGATCGGTCGTCGAGTTGATTTCGATCACTTGCCGAGTGTGCCAAGCGCTGCTGAGAAGGAGGCATCTCCATGGCCCCGAAGTCGAGGGGGGATTACTCAGACTCGGATAGACCTGATGTCTCTTGTTGGGGCTTCGGACCCGCTTCATGTGATGGGCTCAGTGGCCTCGTTATGAGGGCTACAAACCCGCAGCGTCTGTTGGGCGGGAGGATGCCTGCTGGGGATGACCGAGTAAGGAAGCTGCTCGGTTGATCTTGGCGAGGGTCTTGACCCCTGGCATTGCGAGTAGGGAAGCTACCGGCCAGGGATAGTCGAGTCTGGAAGGACTTTCATCCTTGTCTTTGTTGGGTAGGAAGCTACCCGCCGGGATGCGCCGAGTAGGAAGAGGCTCAGCGGCCTCGCGAAGAGGGCTTCAGATCCTCAGCGTTTGATGGGCAGGAGGACGCCCGCTGGGGATGCGCCGAGCAGGAAGGAACTCGGTGGCCTCGCGATGAGGGCTTCAAACCATCAGCGTCTGATGGGTAGGAGGATGCCCGCTAGGATACGCTGAGCAGGAAGGAACTCGGCGGCCTCACGATGAGGGCTTGAGATCCTCAGCATCTGATGGGCAGGAGGATGCCCGCTGGGGATGCGCCGAGCAGGAAGGAACTCAGCGGCCTCGCGATGAGAGCTTCAGACCATCAGTGTCTGTTGGGCAGGAGGATGCCCGCCGGGGATGCGCCGAGCAGGAAGGAACTCGACGGCCTCGCGATGAGGGCTTCAGACCATCAGCGTCTGATGGGCAGGAGGATGCCCGCTGGGATGCACCGAGCAGGAAGGAACTCAGTGGCTTCACGATGAGGGCTTGAGATCCTCAGCATCTGATGGGCAGGAGGATGCCCGCTGGGGATGCGCCGAGCAGGAAGGAACTCGGCGGCCTCGCGATGGGGGCTTCAGGCCATCAGCGTCTGGTGGGCAGGAGGATGCCCGCTGGGGCTGCGCCGAGCAGGAAGGAACTCGGCGGCCTCACGATGAGGGCTTGAGATCCTCGGCATCTGATGGGCAGGAGGATGCCCGCTGGGGATGCGTCGAGCAGGAAGGAACTCGGCGGCCTCACGATGAGGGCTTTGATCCTTGACGCTGGAGGGGCCGTGAGAGGCCTACGAAGGATGGCCGAGCAGGGTAGCTGCTCGGTGCCTCTTGGCGAGGGCATTGGTCCTTCACGCTGGAGGGGCCCTGATAGGCCTGCGAAGGATGGCCGAGCAGGGTAGCTGCTCGGTGCCTCTTGGCGAGGGCTTTGATCCTTGACACTGGAGGGTCCTTGAGAGGCCTGCGAAGGATGGCCGAGTAGGGTAGCTGCTCGGTGCTTCTTGGCGAGGGCATTGATCCTTGACGCTGGAGGGGTCCTAAGAGGCCTGCGAAGGATGGCCGAGCAGGGTAGCTGCTCGGTGCCTCTTGGCGAGGGCTTTGATCCTTGACGCTGGAGGGTCCCTGAGAGGCCTGCGAAGGATGGCCGAGCAGGGTAGCTGCTCGGTGCCTCTTGGCGAGGGCATTGATCCTTGATGCTGGAGGGGCCCTGAGAGGCCTGCGAAGGATGGCCGAGCAGGGTAGCTGCTCGGTGCCTCTTGGAGAGGGCTTTGATCCTTGACGCTGGAGGGTCCCTGAGAGGCCTGCAAAGGATGGCCGAGTAGGGTAGCTTCTCGGTGCCTCTTGGCGAGGGCTTTCTGATCCCCGGCGTTGCGGTAGGGAATCTACCCACCGGGGATAGCCGAGCGAGGGATCCTTGGGCTCGACTGCCTCTGAGAGGACTTTTGATCCTTCAGGACGGGGACCGAGCAGGGTTACTGCCCAGTGCCTCTTGGCGAGGAATTTGATCCCTGTCGGTTGTGGTAGGAAGCTACTAGCCGGGGATAGCCGAGCAAGGACCCGACTGCCTCTGGGAGGACTTTGGTTCTTGGCGCGGGAAGAGCTATAGGGCTGTAAGAAGCCTACCAAGGACCCTTGGCCAGGCAGGATTACTGCCTGATGCCTCTTGGCGAGGGCTTTTGTCGTGAAGGATAGCCGAGCGAGGGATCCTCGGGCTCGACTGCCTCTGGGAGGGCTTTCTGATCCCTGGCGTTGCGGTAGGGAAGCTACCCGCCAGGGATAGCCGAGCGAGGGATCCTCGGGCTCGACTGCCTTTGGAAGGAATTTCTGATCCCTGGCGTTGCGGTAGGGAAGCTACCCGCCAGGGATAGCCGAGCGAGGGATCCTCGGGCTCGACTGCCTCTGGGAGGACTTTTTGATCCCTGGCGTTGCGGTAGGGAAGCTACCCGCCATGGATAGCCGAGCGAGGGATCCTCGGGCTCAACTGCCTCTGGGAGGACTTTCTAATCCCTGGCGTTGCGGTAGGGAAGCTACCCGCCAAGGATAGCCGAGCGAGGGATCCTCGGGCCCGACTGCCTCTGGGAGGACTTTCTGATCCCTGGCGTTGCGATAGGGAAGCTACCCGCCAGGGATAGCCGAGCAGGGTAGCTGCTGGGCTGCCTCTTAGTGAGGGCTTAGATCCTTGGGCGAGATGGCCCTCGAGCCGCCGTGGCGAGCCCCCTCTGTGCGACCCCGTCAAGAGAGGGGGTGTCGGTCTATTCGGCCGGCGAGGGCGTTGATGACGGTCGCCGGAGGAGGTTCACCTGCGCCTCCGGTGAGGGGGAGGCGGCGGCTGGTATCTGGATCTTCAGGGTGATCGCTTGCCATGGGGATGGAGATCGGAAGGCCAACTTTGTTTTTTTTGTGGAGTTTCGCTTCCCACAGACGGTGCCAACTGATGGAGCTCCTTTTCGGACCTTCGTCAGATGTTGTCTTCCGTTGATCTCGCGGCGAACTTAGCTGATTATCCTTCGTTGCGTGTGGGTCTCAATGGATTTTTGGAGGAAGAGGTGAGGTGAGGAAGCTGTTGCCGAGTACCTGCAAAGAAGCCCCGGGATGGTTTGGTACCACCAAGGACCTTCCGACGCTCAAGTTGGTGATGAGATCCGAGCAGAGTAACGGCATAAAAGTGTAAAAAATGGCTTATTTGACCCCTCTGTGATGGGGGTTTATATAGCGGTGGTGGAATGCAGCAGCAGGCACGAGAATCTCGCCGGCAGTTACGCTCCCGACGTCACGCCCGCGTAAAGAGCGGATCACCCGTTAATGGGGATCGTGATGGCGTGGAACGTGGGATGTTGCCGGCGGAGAATCTGCGCATGGCGAGATTTGCGGAGCGGCGGTTACGCCTATAAGTGGTGGAGTTGGTCGGTCGGAGGGATCGAGAAAGAAGGTCTCGGCGGGAGAGCTCAGGAACGAGCGAGAGGGTCGAGGTATCTTGGTCCTGCGGTAGCTCGGAGGCGAGCTAAGAGACCCAGGAGGCCAATTTGCAAGGGCCCTGAGGTGAGCCCGCTTTGTGCTTGTAGGTCGGGCCTGATCGGCTCCTGTGGGCCCTTTCTTCTGAGTTCTGGAACACGTCATCTGCCACGTGTCCTGATCTGAAAGGTCGCCAATATTGAGCATCATCAATTACATAATATTTTGATATGGACAAATTATTTTACCAACCCGAATGATTCAATGGTTTTCATCTAAACATAATAGAGATATTAATAGATAGTTAATTGACCCCATGTTTCCCATATTCCAACATTAAGCATAAGAACGTGCATGTGATGAAATTATGCATAAATTCCTCTAACAACTTGCCATAGCATGACCAACCGAACGCTAGCTTAGTTGGTATGGACACTTTCCCTCTCTTGGGAGGATTGCGGGGTTCGAATCTGAGGAGCACCCCAAAAGAAAAAGTGGCTATAAATTAATGTTTTCGAGGTAAATTCGTGGATTTCTTGTGTGGTGTGAGTGAATATGTTGTGTATGGTGTGTTTTTTAGTAGGAGATTTCGGTGCAGATAGGCTCCAAAGAAGGGGGGAAATTTGAGATGGCATGCATATTGATGAAATAAAATAAAGAGATCATACCTATATAATAAATTTTTATCCCAAAAAAAATATTGTTCCCAACATATTTGACCATCAAATAATTATTTGATTTTCTTATAACCAAATTGCAAAACTCAATGATTTTCAAAAATGGAAAAATGGAGCAAAACCAATATCTATATTATTATATAATGCAAATGGACTTACTTATAAGCCACCCTTTTCTTTTCTTGGAAAAATAAAAACAAAGGAGAAAAGTCTTCTATTCTTAGTACATCCATATCATCATATAAATAGACAAAATAATTAATTGTTATGTTAAAAAAACCAAATCTTAAGGTCTCCACATTACCAAAGAAAAAGTCAAAATTAATTAAACTTCTGCATTTTTTCAAAAATAAATAAAAAATGAACTTTCTAGAATTTGAGACATAAAAATAACTCTGTAGAAATTTGTTTAAATTCCAAATTCAATCTACATTAAACTCAAACTTAAGACAAAAAAGAATTTTCTAGAAGTTATTTTGATTTTATCACATTTCAAAATCTACTTCGGTTTACTTATAACTAACTTCTTTTGCATAAATATAGTAAACATATTATAATATCCTCTAGAATACTCTTGATCCAAATTATTAAAATAACTATTTTATTCATTTGTTAACATTCTAAATAATTTTACACTAAACCCAACCCCCATTTTATATTATCCATGGGCTCAAGATTTTTTTAATTTTTTTTTTTGGATTTTAAGGACATGTTTGGATACACCTATTCTCTTGGATTAAAAGTCCAGATTTCATTTTACCTCCGGATCAAAACAATCCTAAAAATTATCTTGTTTGGATGGCTTTTTTGTTGGTAGATCCGACGAAAAAAACCCTCCAAATTACTCGATCTACCATATTAAAAAAATTAGCTCAGCACCAATTTTTTTTAATCAAAAAATGTTTTCTCTCTCATCCCTCACTCTTTTATGTTTAAAATTCTAGTCTTTACTTTGATTTGCCCACAACCTCATTTTCAACCTATCTCTTACAAAAAAATACCCATCTTCGTATCTTTTTGTTTCCTCAAAGAAATTTCTGCATGGCGTTTGCTAAATTGGTCGTGATAATGATCGACGATTAAGAAGGACCAACCGAGGACGCTAAGAAAGGATTCAAGGCAAAAAAGATCTAAAATTGAACACGATGGACATTGACGATATATTTTCCTTCGAGAAATAACTATGGCGGATTAAAAATTTCTACATGTCGTTAGCTAAATTGATCGTGATGATGATTGGCGATAAAGAAGGAACCAACGAGGAGACTGGGCAAGGCTTCAAGGCAAAAGAGATATAAAAGTGAAGGCGATGGACATTATCGATGTGTTTTCATCTGAGAAATATCCATTGATTAAATAAATGTACTCAGAAAAAGAGAAATAAAATTTTAAGATGAAGAAAAACAGAAATTACGGAAAATAAGAGAATAGAATGGATGGAAGGGATTAAAATAAGATGTATTTTATCATTTAAATAATAATAAATTGAATCAACCAAGTAATACGCAATTAATGTATATTCCTTATTCCTAGTTATCCAAACATGCATATGCATTCCAAAAAATTATAACCCAAAATAATTACTCTCAATTTTAATCCTAACTGTACAAACTTGCTTAAAAAATGCTAGTTTGGTTAATTAATATATCCAGCTTCAGTAAAATCAGATGAGTACTGGCTACTCAGCTTTTTTCTTTTAAAAATAATCTTTTCAAAAATAGATATAATTCAAGGGAGATCAGATGGTAGTGCATGATTGAAATAATTCATCATCTAAACAAAACGCTCTAATTATGGGGGAAATAATTATACAGAATCGAGAAAATAAAAGAGAAACAGGAATCAGATGAAGGAAGAAAAAAAACCAATCACCAGCGTCTGATTCGATGAACAGATCTAAGACTGGGGCGGCAATAAACTATCATCACGCTCCAAAAATCATTAAAATAAAAAAAAAACTGAAATTGATTACAAATCTAAAGAAAATTGCTGGCTTAAGAAGGGGAAAAGAAAAGAGGCCAGAATTTGGATGTGATGAAGTTGGGTTTTTTGGGGAGGAAGCGGGGCTACTATTTATAGGGAGGGGTTACGGTTTCTGGAAAGCGGGCTGGGTATGGAAGTAAGTGGATCGGATCCGTTTCGTTTTGACCCGTCCGCTTAGGGCCTTAGGAGGCATTTTTCTTAAGCGGCGTCGAGAAAAGACAACCTCCACTATTTTATTCGACAATCGACACCCATCATCTTGATCTTCATAGTCTAAGATGTGCATACACCAAATTTCATATGATTTTACAACATTTTCACCATTGATTTAGCGGCGCAAAATTAACGGTTTAACGACAATAGAACATTTTACAATGCTAAATCAACAGCGAAAAAATGTGAGAATCACATAAAATTATGTGCATGCGGATCTTAGACGATAGAGTTCAAGATGATGGATGCCAATTGTCGAATAAAATGGTGGAGCCTGTATTTTCTCAACGCCAACTAAGGAAAAAAACCTCTTAGGTATATAATGGAGAAAAGAGGCATATGAGGGAATTTCATCTTATGGCGTCGAAAAAATACACTCTCCGTCATTTTTTCCGACGATCTGCGTCCATTATCTTCATCTTTATCATTTAACATGTGGATACACCAAATTTCATGTGATTTTATCACCTTTTGCACCGTTGATTTAGTATGCGCAAAATTGACGGTTTACTGACAATAGAACTTTTTACATTATTAATTCAACGGTGAAAAGTGATAGAATCACATAAAATTTGATGCATTCACAACTTATATGATAAAATGAATGATGATCATTGGAAAAAATCATGGAGGACATATTTTTTCGACGCCGTTGGAGGAGATTCCCTTCTATGTCACATTTTCTTTATTATTCTCGCTATCTTTTATATATATATATATATATATATGAGTTTAATGGAGGAAAGAGGCTATAAGAGGGAATTTCCTCCTATGGCGTCGAAAAAATACACTCCCCCTCATTTTTGCCAACGATCGACATCCACCATCTTCATCGTTATTATCTAAGATGTGGGTGCACTAAATTTCTTGTGATTCTACAATTTTTTCACCGTTGATTTAGTGAGTTCAAAATGAACGGTTTACCGACAATAGAACTTTTTACATTGCTAAATCAACGGTGAAATGGTTGTAGAATCACATGAAATTTGGTCAACCGACATCTTAGATGATAACGATTAAGATGGTGTGTGCCGATCGACGGAAAAAATGAGAGAGGGTGTATTCTTTCGACGCCATAGGAGTAAATTCCCTCCTATGGCATCTTTCCTCCATTATTCTCTATAATATATATATATAGAGAGAGAGAGAGCGCTTTTTTAATTGCGTGTAAAATTAGCGGTTTTCCGACAATAGAACTTTTTATATTGCTAATTCAACGGTGAAATAGCGGTAGAATCGTATGAAATTTGGTGTATCCACATCTTAGATGATAAGGATGAAGATGATGGGCTCCAATCGTCAGAAAAAATGGTGAAGGTGTATTTTTTAGGAAGTTCCCTCCTACGAACTCTTTCCTGCATTATTCTCTTTATCTCTTTATTTATATATATATATATATATATATATATATATATATATATAAAAATAAAGAGAGAGAAGTGGAGAGAGAAAGAAAGGGATATGAGCCGGCGGCCCTTTGTTTAAAAAATTAGCTCTCGTCTCAAAACATACATACCCTTTTCACGATGTACTTCACCGATCCAAACTGGCCATCTTAATATACATATCATAAAACCCCTATGTATAAAAAATATCTTGCCCCGCGTTCCAAGGTATAGAAGCGGAGATGCGACAAGACCCGCGGCATATTTATACCCAGAAAAAATAACTCAATTTTCTCAATACAATTACACTAAACGTCTGAAAGCAAGCGGATAAAGAAAATAACACAAGAATTTAACACACTACAATCCAATTATACATTTCTTACGAACTGTTGTTCAACAGAAAATAAATACAAGTTCAAAACAAAATACAATTGATAACCGGAGAAAAGACTGAAAAGGAAAAAGCCTTAATAGTAGGCGAAATTAGAAGTTAGCTTGAGCAGATCAAGCCAAGGGAAAGGGCTCCTTCTATACCCACCCTTTATATTGTCTTTTTCTGAAGGTCCTTCTTGATGGATTCTACCTCAAAGGTTGTCCCCTCCACGCTACTTATATCACTAGACGGGCATTTCAAAAAAGTAAATAGATAGAGAAATGTCCATCAACGAACTTGCTTCGGTAAGTCCCGTCTTTAAAACATTATAGTTGAAAAAAATTACTGAAAAAAATTACTGAGTTATGTCGATTTAAAAAAAAAATGCGCAAGGTAAATTTAGGGTTGTTTCTGTTTGAACACTCTCGACATTTAAATTACTGAAAATTAAGTATTTCATTTAGAATTAGGAAAAATTATAAACATGAAAAATGTAGCTCAGTGAGTCTTGTTATTAAACCACTTAGAAAACATAAGGTTTGGATTCATACAATTAAAGATATGAATTTTTTGGCAACGCTACGGATAACAGACCATCCAAAAATTCAGTTCCGTGACATGTTTTAAAAGTGCCCAAACGAGTCATTTCTGTTTGTTTTCAAAAGAAGTAATGAGCGAAGAAAACCTAGGGCTTTCATTCTAGTTATCTAAACAACCTCAATTTACTCAGTTAGGATTACAGAAACTTGTATTATACGCGTTTGAAGTTTAGGTTTAAAAACAGATTTTAACGGTGACCGAAACGACTTGCGGAAACCATGACAGTCAACTCCTACACCAAAATGTTGTGAAATTTTAATAGTAGGCCTTAAATACCATCTACTATTTACCCTAATTTTGTGAGAATTTTAGGAGTCTTGATTTTATCGAAACAATTTTCGAAAGAGAACAGGGTATGTAAAATGTCGCATTTTTAGACAACAAGTTTAAGGTATTAAATCGCAATGACGGATTTGCTAACAAACCTTTAAATACCGCAAGCGTAGGCATCGAGATGTAGATCCATCTCAATACCCACGACCCTAAGACTGGATTTTCTAATCCAAGATACAATGGTCGCAAGCATGAGTATAGTTAGTATGTTTATGTTCTAAAATATAAAAATATGGTATTTTAATGCAAATACCTTAAATGCTTGTTGCTTTAATCAAAAATAAACCAAACAAACAATTGAACGATTTATTAAAAACAATTAGACATAACAATTCACCAGCATCCATGACTTAAGGTGTACCGGAAAATTTATCTAATAAAAATTTGATATCAAAACATGCCAAAAATATAAATGCAGGAACATCGAACAAAACTTGACTCTACACAGGCTAGATCAACTTTAACCAAGGATGAATATGGCAATATATGTATATAACTCTTACTTTATTTTCGTTTAATAATTATATTTTGTTTATTTACTATCATTTGTAAAAGTTACCAGTATATAGACTAATGCAAGATCTAGATAGAACCTTGGAGGGGATGAAACAAAAAGACAATTTGATCTTCTTATCAAGTTGTTGATTCCGATATTGAGATAGTCTCGATTTAATTTCGAGACCTCCGACGTTGAATCGGTGACTTCTTCTCCTTCGTAGCTCTAAGTCTAGATTTTCCATAAAGAGTGGGAGGAAAATATTGAAGGATGCAATAAAGAAGAAAGAAGATTAGGGTTTGAGGAGACTATGGTTTATATGTAGAACTAGGTATTAAGACTTCTAGGGATCAAGAACTATGATTATATTGTGTTAAATCAAATAGTTTAGAAAGAGTTTTCTAAAAAAATATAGGTTTTAAATTAAGAATAAATTAATTTATCTCTTTTAAAAAATACAGATAATCTTTAAGAATGGTTTTAAAAAGTTTTAGTAAGGTCTTAATAAATTATTTTCCTTTTTTAAAAAAATGTTAATAAATATTTTATATTAAAAGTTTTTTCTTTTCTTTAAAAACAAGATTTCATAATGCAAAATAATTAAAAATAAAAAAAATAAATAGTTTGACAAGGCTGGGTTTTGAAATCAAGACCTGTAAGATAGCAATACGGCATCTCAACTAATAAAATACAAGTAATGATTATGCATATATTTAGAATGAGATGAATATATATAGAATTTCAAAAGAAAAAAGTATATGGATTTTACGGTTGTTACAAAAAATCTCAGCATTTAAAGACTTCTTATGCGTTCATCAAGCAGATAGAAAAATGAACAGCTTATCGGTATAGGAAAATTGCGGTCACTTGATGATCACGTTAGAGCTTTTTAAATCCCGAGATTTTTTGTACATAAGAATTTCATCATACATAGATTAAGATGGCTGATTTGGATCAGTAAAATACACGGGGGTATACGTGATTTGGGATGAGCGCTCATTTTTTTAAAAAAGACCGTCGGCTCATACTCTTTTTCCTACTCACACAAGCACATAACACACACGCACCTAGGGAACCCAGGAATTTACCCCGAAATAATTAAATTGTGACTGCTTCTCTTGGCGAGGATCAAACCTTGCGTGATTTTTCCAGAAGGAGAAGTGCAATATCAATTGATCCCATTGCTCATTGGTATATATATCGTAAGAGAACAATGAAGAAAAGAGGGCTTGGTCGACCTTTCCGTTACGTGGTGTCGAAAATGTATATCCTCCATTATTTTTTCCGACGATCGGCATCTATCATCATCATTTTTAGCATGTAAGATGTGTATACACCGAATTTCATGTGATTCCACTACATTTTCACCGTTGAATTAGCAATGTAAAAGGAGAAACCAGTTGAGGTGTTGAATATGAAATTACGTTCTATTGTCGGTAAACCGTTAATTTTGCACCTACTAAATTAACGGTGAAAAGTGATGGAATCACATGAAATTTGGTGTATTCACATCTTAGATGATGAAGATAATAATGACGGGTGCCGATCGTCGAAAAAAATTCTTAGAGGGCATATCTTTACAACGACGCCATAAGAGGAAATCGCTTCCTATGGCACATTTTCTCCATTATTTCCGTATTGTAAAGTGAGTTTCAATAGCAGATAAATATCTTCAACTTTCTTGCTTGAAATTTTAATTTTATACCATACCAGTTTGCAGGTGAAGTCTCTATAAATTGTCATACACTCTTCGTTATTTGATCAAAAAAGGTTAAAGGTATATTGAACAATGCAAAGTTCAAGATATTTAGTTGCATGTTAATTAATAACACTTACCTACTCATTCATCAGAAAAAAGAAAGATATTATTTGGAAAAATAGTAAGGTTTAAAGTATTTTTGTGAAATTTGGTTTTAGAAAAAACAATATATATGAGTACTTGCAAAAACACAATGCATGCACAAGCACATGTGTTCACAATAGATTTACTTGAGATAATTCCCTAATATTTTTTTTATGTGATTTGAAGCTTGCCTATAGATATGAGCGCATCGTTGTTGCTGTGTTCAGTTCTGCTATTTTGTGCACTATTGTTTTTCCCAACAAGAACAATATTATTTTAGTTCTGTTGAATCTTATAAAAGCATTTCAGTAATTAAACATTTAGATGTTGTATCTCGAAGAACTATTTCACCAAACATTTGGTGCTATAAACGAGAAAACGAAATCTAGAGTGTCACGGTAAACTTCCAACTACAGCGGCAAAACTTGTGAGGGATGGAGCCCAAGAGGCTATTTGCAAAGTAGTCAAGGATTTATCGTTTGGTAAAACTTCCACTATGCTCATGAGCCTTGTCGCTGTAGATGGATGGAAGTCAACGACACTTTAGGCCCGTTTTCTGGCAATAAACACAAACAAATTAAGCTCACCCCCACAGGGGAGAGAAGTCCCTTGTTTGATATTGACAAAAACCAACATTTTACCAATCACTTGGTGCTATATATATAAGAGCTTCACCAAACATTTGGTGCCATCGATACTAAACAAGCTTTCATATGTAGCATTGGATCCAAGTATATAGTCACAAAAAGCTTACAGTGTCGACAAGCTTACATTCATGATAGGCTTAAATCAAACTATAGACAAAAAAAAACTAACTAAATTAAAGAAAGAGAGAGAAGAGGGGTAACTAGGTTTAGAACAAGGAAATTAGGGTTTGGATTTGAGAGAAAAAGAATAAGATCAAAGAATGATTGTAATTTTGGTTTATTTCACATGAATCACATTATCGTTTACTCGAGTTTTCCAAAACCACCATGTAGTTTAAACTCATCACGAAAACCCCCGAACTTTTATTCGCAAAAAAACCATGCGGTTATTTATTTCAAAAGTTGACTATATTAACCTCTTACTTTTAAAAAATTCGCATCCTCTAGATGCATTAATTGAAAAGATAAACCATATTCCTACTGTCGTTAGTAGGCAATTAGCCCTAATTTGGAGAACAAGATTTTAGGTTTAAGGATTTGTAGAACAAGCCTTAATTTGAAATTAAATCGAAATTTAAAGAAAAAAAAAATCTAATATAATAAGATAATTTAGGATGAATTAAATTACAAGAATCGATCAAACGTGGATCACATGACCTATTAACCGCTAAAATATATATAACAAATCAAACCACATGGGTGGGATTGTTTCGTGAGGTTTGATGATGAGTTTGTACAACATGTGATTTTGAAAAACTTGAGTAAACCACTGGGTAAAGCTATTATGGATACATGGCATTCACTTATACTCAGGCAAACCACCGAGTAATGACAAACATACATTTCATTTCTTA
Source organism: Agapanthus africanus (assembly GCA_030015575.1). NCBI lineage: Eukaryota > Viridiplantae > Streptophyta > Magnoliopsida > Asparagales > Amaryllidaceae > Agapanthus > Agapanthus africanus. The sequence continues at coordinate 47,028,857 of JASDDO010000026.1, read as the reverse complement.
ATAACTTGAACCATATCAATATATGACATGTAAATGACTTGTACAAGTATTTTTATACCCAAAATATTATTCTCATCACCCATTTTTAAAAAGTTTTTTTTTGTTTGGTTGCGGATGAGAAAGGTATTTTGAATATAAAAATACTTTTACAAGTCATGTGCATGTCATATATAGGTATAGTTCAAGAATATCCCAAAAAATAACGGTAGTAGGTTTTACCAAATAACAGGATGGTTTTTTTGCAAATGGAGCAAACCACATGGTTTTTTTGTCAAAACCACATGGTTTTTTTTATGATAGAAGCGTGACAGGACGCACGCAGTGTTTTTTGGTAAATATCCCTTGTATTAATTCTGAAAGTGCCATGTATCCGTCTCCTCTGCTTGTAACAGTAGAGATTCTAAGAGATATTTATTTAGTTTGATGTGATATTTTTGATGCCATATATGTGATATATCTTAGATTATTTTGATTTAATCTACAAATTTAAGAATATTTTAGTCATTTATTTTTTGTCTTACTGGATGTGCAATGGGAAAAGCTTAATTACATAAGTCCTTGAAAACCAGGGCTCTTTGTATTATTTAATCTAAGGCCCATGAGGCCCAAGAACATTTGAATAAATGATGAAAGAATTTTTAACGGTTACATAAAAAAATCCAACAGTTGCGTCCTTTGTGTTTGCAACTCTTGTGGGTCCCGCAATCTTTAGAGGCGACCGTTGGAATTTTATTTAAAGGCTCCGATTCCATATCTTAAGGACATTTGAATTATCAATAATAAAAACTTCTCTCTCTTAAAATACCATGTAAAGAGAGAACCCAAATCATTCAATCACCAAAACCCTAATATTTTTCCCTACCCTACACCATTTTCTGTGATTCCTTTCTCATTTTTTTTGTTTATTCGGACACTGCAAGATTACGAAATCAAAACCAAAACTTTCTCCGTGGTTTGTACTCATATGAGGAATCGGACGGTCCGAGAAGCGTTGTGCCTTGGGAACGCCTTTGTCGGCACAATCCGTATTAGGGGAGTGCCAATACGTTCTTAGGACGGCGCAGCTATTTAGGTGCCTCCCTTCGCCATGCTCGATTGTTTAACTTTTATTTTATTTCCGATATTGTTTATGTTCTAATGTCTTTCAAACAAATATTTTATAAAATCATGTTCTATTTGAAATTATTATTTAATATTTTATCCAACAATATAAAGGTTGCCGGAGAAATAATGGAAAGGGGTTGAAGGATGGTGGGACCAAATCTAATGGAACGAGCTGTGATGAACACTGAAAATGGATGGTTGGGGGAGAGAGTGGGTCATGTGCGAGCATGTGACCTCCGTCCCGTTACAAGCCATAACAGCTAAGCCTAAAGGGGGACCAAGGCCCATCGACCTCTCTCTCCCCCCAAAAGTCACTCCTTTCCTTCCTCCTCCTTGATGCAACAACAAGCATGAGAGCTGGCCATGTTCCCCCTTCATGCTTTCATGGAAGACCTAGCTAGCTGGTTTGGTGCAAGCTGATAAACAAATGTGAAAGTGGAAGTAAACCGTTTCGTTTGCTGCAACAGAAAATACAACATTTGACGCATGCGTGCGTGCGTGCGTATGTGTGTGTATATACATGAAAGTAATGGAGGAAAGAGGCCATAGGAGGCATTTACTCTATGGCGTCGAAAAAATACAACATCCACCATTTTTTCTGACGATTGACATCCATCATCATTATCGTTATCATCTAAGACGTGCATACACCAAATTTCATGTGATTAATATATATATATATATATATATATATATATATATATATATATACACACGCGTGCGCGCGCGCCGAACATGAAAAAAAATATTAATCGACTGTTTTCACGGTTTTTGCTGCATGATATGATATGCATATTAGTTTTAGCTTGAAATCAAGATGGAAAATTTACAAGAACAAAGAAAAAAGCATACTTAATCAAGGACATATAAGATTTTGATTTTTTCTTCTGATAAACTTCAACCGTTCATATAATCTTCCTTCCTTGTTTGGACCTTACAGGCTTTTAAGAGAAGTGTGTGTAATTATCACACAGCTACAAGAGAGAGTCGAAAGAACTTATTGGGTAGAATGACATTACATGTATCGTCTTTTCTGATAAAATTGAACAAGTTTCCGAGTATGCTCATTTTTCATCTTTAAAAGATAGAAACATATTAATGCCCTATAGTAGATGTGATACACTCAGAGATGAGATCTTTAAAAAAAAGAAAAACAGACTCATAAATAATGGTATTTCTACGTATACGTTATTAAGTCGGCAAGCACATTTGTACAACAAGCTATCCATTACAATATCACGGTCGTCGACATGGCGGACGGCGGGCCCCATGAAAGCGGGCTATTTTATCGTGGGTGGTTGGACAAATGATAAAGGGGAGGAGCTGTGCCTATTTGGCAGCAGTGAAAGTGGCCATTAATCGACAAGTCACCATCCCTAATAGGTTGGAGGCCCCACTTCTGCTGCTTATATATACATATATGCAGCAGATATGAGTTAAATTAAGTTTGGGTTAATTGCTAAATAATACTCAATGTTTTATCTACTTTGCACTTATACCTTATATATTGATTTACCATCGATCAAATCCATCGTTATGTTAAACAAAATGCATACGCTTTGTACTTTAGGGTATGCATAAAAAAAATCATTAAGATATATAAGCGCAAAGTAGGTACAACATTCGGGATATTATTTAGCAATTAACCTAATTAAGTTTAGCCCCTGCGCATGCATTTGGTTCCTTCCTGCCCCCTTTATCAAGCAAAATGCCAGAGTTTTCCCATGTTTTCTTGCGAGACACGTGTTTCTCTCTCTCAGCTATAGCTACACCTCTCTTATTAATATATATATAATGGACTAAAGAGATCATCGGAGGAAATTTCCTCCCATGGCGTCGAAAAAGTACGCCCTCCGTCGTGTATATATATGAGAATAATGGAGGAAAGAGGCCATAGGAGGGAATTTCCTCCCATGATGTCGAAAATGTACGCCCTCCGTCGTGTTTTCCGACGATCAGAATCCATCATCTTCATCGTTATCATCTAAGATGTGGGTACGCCAAATTTCATGTGATTCCACAGCTTTTTCACCGTTGATTTAGCAATGTAAAAAATTCTATTGTCAGTAAACGGTTAATTTTGAACCCACTAATTCAACGGTGAAAGGTTGTAGAATCACATGAAATTTAGTCTATTCATATCTTAGATGATAACGATGAAGATGATAGGTGCCGATCGTCGGAAAACATGATGGAAAGTGTATTTTTTCGACGCCATAAGAGGAATTTCTCTCCTATGGCATCTTTCGTCTATTATTCTCTCTCTATATATACATATATATACATCATACGCTAAATATGCTGAATGTGCAGTGACACTGCTCTACAGCAGCGGGACACAGGGAGACGCATCACTTGACCGTTTCTCATTCCGATAGTATAGATGATGCTTGGATTTACAAAACACGCATGCACGTAGATCTATAATAGCATGTCCGGCCAATATAGAAAATCGCTACAGTGAAACTATTTAGTCTGCTTGAATGGTATCTAGTATTCTTGGATATGTATAGGCATGAAGGTGAGCTGTAGATCATCTCTTCTCGGTGAAACTATATAGTCTGCATATAATATGGTATCTAGTATTTCGCAAGATAAAAATATCTATATGTACATCTCATAAATTGGAATGCTCTTATTTTCAAGTTTTTTTTTCATTTTATCTTTTATATTGGTTCTGCTAAAACTTGCTTAAAGTCTTTTGGTTGCTGGGGAGATTCAAAATATATACAAAGCATCTCTTTTCTATGCATTTTCCAAAGAGGCTGGGAGTTCTCGGTTGAAAGATAAAGGCAAAAACAATAAAGAAGAGTTAGGTTCAGTTCTAAATAAGCAGCGGCTTCTTTTTATTCTTTTCTTCTTCTCTCCTTTCTGTCTCTCTTCTTTTTTTTCACTCTTTTTTCTTCTTTTTGTCTCGGTTGGTGCATGTGGGCATGAGAATATGTTGTATCTTGGCATAATTATTTGTATTGTTGTTTAGGTTTTATATAATTTCATCCTGCTCTTTTTTCAAAAAAAAAACAATATAGCCTGCGTCCTAATCACATGTATATCTATCAATGGGTAAATTTCAGATATTTTAAGATAACATACTCAAACTTTAAAAATGCCATGAACCTTACTTAGAAGGTATTTTTGCTAGGGTATTTCCGTTGAAAATGTCATATTTAGTTTATTTTGGCACTATGTAAAGTCTGCTAACAAGATCGTTTTAGGCTTATTCAAACCTTTCATGTCTCAAATGATCGGTTTTTCAAGACCAAAAGGAAAGCGGGTACGCTAAAAAGAAAAGAGATAGAGTTTGAGAATTCACTACATTTGTACTTCTCTCGTTTCAATTCTAGCAATATTAATGAGAGGTGTATTAAGTTGTTGATGTTGAAGCTAGAAGTGTAAGCTTTCGCGTGGATCATTTTTGACGATGTTGATCGGAGACCAAGCGCGATCCGGAACGTCTCAAAGCTTAGTCGGAGACCAAGATTTAACTATTGGAGCATAAGAAGATATTTCAAAGATTGTATCTTCTCAACTAGCACTCTTTAGTTTGCAAGTTTTAAGTTTATGGTTGATTCTAAGATTAGGATGATTGTTCTCTCTTGGAATTTTCTTTTCGTTTTCCGCTTCCGCTGTGTTTTTAAAACCCATCCAGAAAGCACGACAACCTTACAGTTTACGAATCCAACATGTTTTATACAATATTGTCAATTCAAGTGCTCTCAAAAACACTGAGACTTGTTTTTAAAATACTCGCCAAAGTTTTCCGCTGTCAAAAATACACTAGCCAGCACACAGAATCTTGCCAGAAACCTTCTGGAAAAGTTTTCTGCTGTCAAAAACCTCCGGCCAGCAATAGCTAGTCAGCGTGTACATATTGCAGATAACTATACATATATGTCAGCAAACTACCTACATATTGTAGGAAACTAGATATTGCGGGCAACTATACAGATATTAATGCATACAGAGGAACCTCTTGTCTGCAATATCTAGTCATCGTGTACATATTGCAAATAACTATACATATACGTCAGTAAACTAGATATTAAACTAGATATTGCAGACAACTATACAGATATTAATGCATGCAGAGGGATTTTTGACGGCGGAAAACTTTTCCATAAGGTGGTATTTTGACAGCGGAAAGCTTAACGAGGTTTTTTTTTTGACAATTTACCAAGGCCAAACAGCCAGACCCATATATATACATGAAACAAGCTAGCTATCAACCACAAATCGATTTTTAAACAACAATATATTTCTCTGCGATAACCTATAAATTAAAAGTTTTTGCGACCCTAATTTTTCCTCGATCATCAATTTTTATTTAATTTTCTTTTTCCATTTTGTAGGTGGTGCCTCCGTTAGGGTGGTCCCGTTTCATGTTCTGCCTATTGAGAGATGCCACGTGTGAGAGGCATAAATTTCGACAACTACGAGAGCAGCTCTCTGACGCAAAAAACAAAATGTAATTAATAATTGATTCGTTGTCACACACGTGCAGGCAGCTGTCACGGGCACAGGGATACCAGTGTCGTGGCATCCCTACACTGGTGCCTTATCCTAGCAACGCGACAAAACACGCTGGGCCCCACTAGGATTTGCAGTTTGCCCGGGGCTGTTTGGTTGCAAGATTATGGAATTTGGATTCCAAAATAGTACGGTTGAAATTTATGAATTTGGTAATTTGGTGTTTGATTGGTTTTGGATTCCTAGTATTGGATTTATAGATCCTTGTAATCTTTGGTTGGTTAGTGTAAAAAAATGGGATAGTGTAAAAAAATGGGATTTGGATTTGAGGACTTTAGAGAGAGATAGAGAGAGAGGGGATTATTAAATAAATAAAATACACGGGTCTCATCTAAAAATACAATGAATAGTGTCAAATTCTTAAAATTTTTTAGGATTCAAGAATATTTATTTTGTGGTGGACCCTCCATAAAAAACAAAGGAATCCTAGAAATCCTAATCCTCCAACCAAACACAAAATTATGGAATCCTAGGATTCCACAATCCAAACAGTAAATCCAAATCCATAATCCTGCAACCAAACAGGCCCTGAGTACCTGCATGTATACCCTTGCTAAATGAACATGGCCAGCTCGAGTTAGGATAGGGTCGGGCTCCATAATGGCTCGTTCGTGTTTGATTCATTTATTAATAAACCAAACTTGGATTAAAAATCCAGCTCCTTCAGTTGAAAAGCTGAACACGAGCTTATCCCAACCCATTCGTTATCAGCTCGGGTTCGGCTCGTTTAGCAAAATACATATATTTCGAGCTTTAAATCCAAACTCATTAAAAAAAAAAGAGAAAACAGGGACTACAATGTCACTGCAGTCTCCAAGATTCATGAAGGGTGGGGCCCAAGGGGCTATTTTGCAAAGTAGTAACGGACTTATCGATAAAACTCCCATCCCCATGAGTCTTGTCAGACTATGTTTCCTCCTAATAAAAATACCCAATACAAATAACATAGGCTTTTAAATCCAAACCCAATAACACAATGAATAATAATCAAAATATCCAAATGAGCCTAGCTCACAAACCAGCTATCGAGCTCGTGTTAAAAGCTCGGTTCGATTAGCTGACGCGCAATTATCTGAAACGAACTCGAGCAGGAAATAAGTCAGACAAACGGACTCAGCAAAGCCAAAGTTAAACGAGCCGAACTTCGGTTGACCCTGCTCGCTCGAGTCCGGGTTGTTTAGCAGCCTACCTTCTAATATGTTGAACTCTATAGGGCCAAGGCCAAGGCTCCAACGAAACCTATTGATGACCAACTCTCTTTTACTCTGTATCTTTTAATTTAATTACATTTTCTTTTTTGAAGGCCATGTGTTAAGGTACTTTTACAAGAAAACTTATAATCTTTTAAAACTTCTAAAAATTTTCAACTTGGGTGATGTTTATATTTAACAGGATAAATTTGGATTTTATAGATTTTTTTTTATCTTCAACTATAAATATTATATTATAAAAACAAAAATAATAAAGAAAATAGTATGGACATGAATGTATACCAACGATTATATATAAATTCAAGTTAACTTAATCACTTTGAAGCATTATTTTAATTTTTAAAATGCAGATAGAAAGTACGCAGCTTCTTTGAAGTTGAAACCTTACTATTGAAACAAATTTGTAAAAATGGAACAAGATTAATCTAAAATGGTTTTAGAAAACATTTGATAATATTTTTCACTGTATAAGCATGTCTTTATGTTAGAAAATATATATTTTACTAAGACACACCCCACTTACAACCCGCACCCCCACTTACATGGAAAACATTTGGTTGGTTTGGATTCGTATCTGCTCCCACCGCTAGAAAAAGGTTTTTATTCCGTGGGTTGATTTATTCCGTCGGCTAATAGCTAACGGAATAAAACGAAAATCCGATAAAATAAAATCCAAAATAAATAAAACCGAGGCCGCCGACGGAATAACTCAATTAATAAAAATGTCCCGTGCTCAGTACAAAGCCCCAAATTCTCCCCTAAATTAAAAATAAAAACACTAGATCCCCAAATTTCCCTCCTGCGATTGCTCCTCCTGCTTCTCGACGGGTGGCAGCTTCTCCGACGAAGGCCGGCGACCGCTCCAGGTAAGTCCTCTCTCTCTCTCTCTCTCTCTCTCAGCTGATATCCTCGCCACTGTCGTCGTCTCCTCGGCCAACGTCCTCCCTCCCCATCGTAAGCCCTTGAAAATAGCCTTAAAAGGGGATGAATAAGACTTTATAACAAACTTAACGTGATTTGTAATAATTTAAAATTATTATGCAGCGGAGTATAAAATCAGAGTCTAGACTACAAATACTATCACAACAAAGAACCACAGAAAAAGTAAATGGACGCAGATAATTGTTATCGAGGTTCTTCAACCCTGTGGCCAATCCCCGCCTGAGAATTTCTGCTCAGAATTCAACACATTATCCAGTGACTCCTTGCGGGTAGAGAAACCCAGATCTCTTTCCCAGCCTTAGATCCAAACCTTTACACTTACAGGATGTTAAAAATTAGACATTTTCCAAGACTCAAGTCCAAACCTTTACAACGTAAAGATTTTAGACCTTTCTTCAGTAGGTCATACAAAGAAAGATTTTACAATCTTTACAAAAACCAACTCTAACAATCCTAATAATCTCAAAAGATTGTAACACCTGAGGTCAGGATTAGTAAGTGATTAAGTGTTAATGTGGGATTTTGGCAAAAAGTTTACCAAAAATAGGTTTCTTAAAAACTATCTGGTTTTGTGGTTATTTTGTGGAATTTTATCTCAACCACCCACACTTGTGCACGATAGCAAGGGATAAGATTAGGATATGCCGTATCTTGAGTTTGTGAGTTGTTGTGCTAAGTTAACCATGGTGGTCTAAACTTCCTTGTTTTGTTTGGTGTTGATTGAGGGGTTGTAGTTTTAATTTGGTTTAAGATTGGGGTTGTCTTAAGAGGAGGTTATGATGGGCCTTGATTGTTTCACACTTCCTTCTTTTCAAAATCACGTTTGCCTCTCAAAACTCATCTTGTATACACATACACCAGCAATTTTCAGCTGATTTCAGCAGCCAAAATCAGCACCAACAGCTTCCATCATTATCACAACACAATCCCCTGCTTAAATTCAGCAATCAGATCTCGTAGCATCAGCCCCCCCCATCCTATAGCAGCACATAATCCATCACATCAGCCAACTTTCAACCAATCAGCCACCCAATTTTGAAATTCAGCAGCACCAAATCAGCCTTTAGCATCAGAAGTCCATTTAGGCTGCTCCAAAAACAGCACCCCAGCTGTTACTTCAGCCCATAGTTTAACACACAACACCCCCCTCCATCACAAATACTTCAACATCTTCTCCACCTGCTGCTACTACTTCAAACAACAACAAAAACAGCAAGAATCACTATCAGCTAGCAGCACCAGCAACCCATTCTTTTTGCATCAGCAACAGCAGTCGCAAATCAGCCACCATAACACACTCACACCATCCCATACCACCCTCACACCACACCACACACCTCATACCATACACCACACAACTCCACACAACACCAGCAACAACACCATACAATACAACAACAACAGCAACAGCAGGCAACAGCAACAGCATCAGCAAAACTCAGTTTTGCATCAGCATCAGTGCACCAGCTCGGATTCCAGCAGCTCCAGCTCACTACAGCAGCACCTACCCTCTTCTTCTTCTCCTTCTCCCTTGTTGCAAGGTTCCTAGAGGGTATATCTCCTAAACTTTTCGTATATTACGTAGATTAGATGCTTGTTTAGCTAGTTGTCGCGACAAATAGAAATTTCGTGCTAGAATTGTGCCATGATGCTAGATTTAGAGATTTTGGAGTGTTTGTAGGTTAATGAGCCATCTTTAGTGTTAACTAACCTGTTGAAGCCCAGTAGTATCATTAAAATTGGATGATTAGCCTAATTTGCTAAAATCTCGATAATCTAGTTTAATCGATGTCCGTATCATGCGTAAAAGTGATATTGAGTGTTTTATGGAGATTTTGAGAAAAGTGAGAGTTACGTTAGTTATAATAAACTTCTTAGGTCCTAGTGAGGCCAGCCAACCAGAGAAATCCCCCAGATTTCTCGTAGAAACCCGATTTACCCGACTTGGCGTATTTTAGTAGATTTAGTGATTTTTAGCCTTTTTGAAATCTGCTGTTGACCCGATCACTTCAGAAAAATTCTAGAGAAGAATTCAGCATGGTGAGAGGAGTAGGAACACACACCCAAAGCACGCGGACCCACCTCCCTAACTGGGCCGCCAATTATAGGGTTCTGGCCGCAAATTGCGGCCAGGAAGGGGGTGGGGGTGTTGGGTTTTGGGGTGTGGGTTTGGTCTGGGTAGCTATGGTTTTTGGTATCTCTAACTTTTCAAGTTTGGCCCTGAGGCAAAATCTGGAACTAGTTACGTGTTTTCGATGTTTTAAGACTCGTGCGATACGCGCGTGATACGCGTGGTTCTGTGGCGCGCTGCGCGACACAGCGTGTCAGTTCTGATTCAGGTAGGTTTGTGCGCGTCGCGTCGCGTCGCATCGCGTCGTGTGCACACGCGTTTGGTTTCACGCACGCGTATCCCTTTTGTCGATATATTGCGTTTTGCATGACTTTTCCCTTATATAGTGACTCATGTGAATTATAGGTTCGCCGGCAGGAACTTCAAGCGCAGCTGAAAAGGGAAAACAGGTGGTCGGACACACTTAGCACAGGACCACTGGTGAGTAGATTTAACATCTACGGGGGACAATCGTTTGGATGGCGCAAGTCGCCCGATTGATTTAGTAGACTTGGTATTACTGGAAACATTGAAGTAAAAATGATAAAACTTGCATGATAATTGCTGTAGTCAGTACCTATATGATGTTCCATATACGCAGATTCATTATAGGACACATGCACCCTTACCAGGTTTTATATGTTGCACAAGCACTATTCATGTGGACACACACACCCTGGTAATTGCCATGTCACGACACTAAATAACTTTAAATCTAGAAAATGTTAACTGCCTAGAAATGTGACATTGAAATAAGTATTTAAATTGATACCATAAGCATTCATAACCATCGGCATATGCATTTATGATAATTTTGTGAGATTTATGATATTTCTGGATTTCGGGGGAAAGCCGCAAGATTTTCAACTGATAATTGTTAAATATAAAAACTGCGGTTTTCTAGTGATGTAAAGTGTCGTCCACCATGAGTTTGCTGTGGTTTTGAGACCCGTTTCGAGGAGGTGGATGAACCGTCTCGGGTACATGGTGGGCCCGGTATGGTACCTCGGGGCAAGAAGATCGCAGATGATGGCGTTGAGCCTGGCAGGGGACGGATTACCTACCGGTGATTTCATTTGGCACGGCGGATATCCAGAGGATACCGACCGTGACTGTTGGATTAAGATATGGATTTTGATATGGATCAGCCGGATAGCTGAGGCCAGAGATACTGGACATGGATATATGAGATTTGGTCAGTTTCGAGGTGTCGTTGCTAGACACGGATTTTACTGTTTTTCCTGGATATTATTATCGATGTTTAAAAAGGGGAAGTTTCAAAACAAAGTAAGAATAATTCTCATACATACTTGGTTGTATTTTCATGTGGCATACATACCTGTTATCACCTCCATGTGACATATATACTTGCTAGTATACTGTTGATGCATACACACCTGCTGGTACATATAGCTATACCTGTTTTAGGGATGTCAGGATACTTGTGTGCATGCATACGATAGCCTTAGTAAATGTTATCTATTACTCACGAGCTGGCAACTCACCCCCGTTGTGCCACAGCTTCTCTGCAGGTCCATTCCGTCAGCACTGTAGCGGCGGATACCTTTGCTTCATTTGTACTTCTTGCCTGGACCAGAGGCTTTTGCTCATAGGTGGGTTATTATCAGTTTGTACCACCTTATATATGCTCATTGTATCTAGAGTACTCCATCTACAGCTCTACTGTCGCTACCATATCTACGACTACTGTTGTTGCTACTACTGTTTCCATTACTGGTACTATCATTTCAGTTGTACCTGTTTTATTCGGATGACTGTATATTGACCTAGATGTGAGATTGTGAGACTTGAGGATTTATTTATGATGTATCTGGGTCGAGCTCACTTGAGTCGACATGTTTTTCCCCATGCACTGGTTTCTTTTATATATCATGCTGGAATTTTGGAATAAGGGCAATTTGATTAGGTAATGAGGTAAAAGCTTAAATTAATTGGTTTTCCTTCACTCTAAAATTCTTAATTGGGTTTAGTATTCTGGGCTTCGGCTTACTTATTTTACGGACGCCTTGAGACGTTACGTAACTTAAGTGCCGGTCGCGTTCCGTAACTTTTCGGGTCGTGACAAAGTTGGTATCAGAGCGATAGGTTTCACCTTTCTGAGTGTAGGATGACCCTTAGTAGATGGAGTAAGTGACTTAAGCAGGGTAGCGTGGCGTACGTATGTCCGCGGCATACTTGCGTTGCGATACTCCGCCTAGGTGACGTTAGGATATACTTGCTTGAAATTCCTTCTTCAATTCCGTGTATCCTACGATCTTATTCGTGTTCCTGTACCAGCTACTATGCCGCCAAAGACTACCAGAGCACAGAGGGCTGCCGCCCGAAACGAGATTCGAGCTGGCTCATCCGAGACTAGGACTGAGCAGGGTAGTATGCCTACACCACAGGAACAAACCGATCTGCCTTCCCCAGGCCGTATGGATAGACTCGAGACTGGTATGGAGGAGTTGCGACAGATGATGGGGAGTATGCAGGAGTTACGTCAGATGGTAGGATCCTTCGTTGCGGCCAGTCATGCACCGAGGCCGGAGGACGTACCCACTGCATCCCAGACTACTATGATACCTGCTCCTACTACTACCACCGTGACCATCCCGGTTTCGCTTCAGGAGTTCATGAGGCTGAGACCTCCAGTTTTTACGGGTACCGATGTAGCAGAGGACCCGCAGACGTTCCTTGACAGCTTGGCCAGGATCTGCCGTTCGCTGAGATGTTCCGATGATCGCTGGGTAGAGCTTGCGAGTTTCCGACTAGAGGGTCTCGCACAAATATGGTGGGAGTCAGTTCTGAGAGGTCGAGCTGCAGGTCTATCGCCCATGACCTGGACCGAGTTCACAGCAGTTTTTCTTGCCCGTTTCCTCCCGGAAAGCATTCGAGACGTCAGAGCTCGTAGTTTCGAGGCCTTGGTCAAGACACCAGGGATGACGGTGTCTGAGTATGACGTTCAGTTTACACAGTTGTCCCGATATGCTCCGTATCTAGTGGATACCGAAGAGAAGAGAGTGAAGAGGTTTATACAGGGACTGGATGCCCAGTTATATCTTGCCATTGGCGCCCAGCATTTCAATACCTATTCGGCAGCTATGAATACAGCATTGCGGATGGAGGCACGTATTTCAGCAACTTCGGCTGTTACCGGGCCGAAGAGGATTCGTACTGGCATGCCAAATCAGAGGCATCATGCCAGATTCCTTCCAAGAGATAGGACCGGCAGAGGATTTGGACGAGGTCATCTATATGGATCATATACACAGGGACAGCAGTCTTCGCCAGGATGCTTTGGATGCGGGAGTCTGCACCATCGTGTTAGAGACTGTCCAGCAAGGCGACAGGGAACAACGACCGTTCCACACGTGACTCTACCTCCATCACCGCCCCCTCCTCAAAGAGCCCTACTTCCTGCCACAGGCAATGCTCCACGCCAGTTGGGTGTACCCAGAGGCCGTGGACGTGGCGTACCGATCCAGAGAGGACGAGGAGGCAGAGGCCGAGGCCGAGGTCAGCCCGCTATCGGAGGAGGTCAGGCCCGAGTTTTTGCATTAACACCCCAGGATGCGCAGGCATCCAATGCCGTCGTTACAGGTACTCTAGCAGTTTGTTCTGTTGATGCACACGTGTTATTTGATCCCGGATCCACGCACTCTTATGTTTCCACACACTTCGTACCGAGTTTGGGTAGAGAGTCCGGTTTGCTTGATCAGCCACTTGTTGTGACCACTCCTATGGGAGAGTCCTTTGTTGCTAGGCACGTGTTCCGATCCTGTACCGTTCGTATTGGCGAGCGAGAGCTGCCTGTCGACTTGATCCTTCTGGAGATGTTGGACTTCGACATTCTTTTGGGTATGGATTGGTTAGCCACGTGCTATGCGTCGGTGGACTGCCGTGAGAAGACAGTTAGATTTTGTTTTCCCGGCGAGTCAGTTTTTGTTGTGAAGGGGGACCGTGGTGCCACCCCTCATATGTTGATTTCTTCTCTTCGCGCTAACCAGCTATTGAGGAAGGGATGTCAGGGATTCTTGGCTTATGTCAGTGATACTAGAGGTACAGATGTTCCGTTGGACCAGGTCCCGGTTGTTTGTGAGTTCCCTGATGTTTTCCCTGATGAGCTTCCTGGACTGCCGCCTGAGCGCGATATCGAGTTCTGTATTGATTTAATTCCTGGCTCGGGACCTATTTCTATACCGCCTTATCGAATGGCCCCGGCGGAACTTAGTGAATTGAAGGTTCAGCTGCAAGAATTATTAGATAAGGGACTTATTCGACCTAGCGTTTCACCATGGGGTGCTCCGGTCCTGTTTGTCAAGAAGAAGGACGGAAGTTTGCGCCTATGTATCGACTACCGCCAGCTGAACAAGGTTACCGTACGGAACAGATATCCGTTGCCACGCATTGATGATTTGTTCGACCAGCTTCAGGGTGCGGGATATTTCTCAAGGATCGACTTACGATCAGGATATCACCAGCTGCGAGTCCGACAGGAGGATGTACCGAAAACAGCTTTCCGTACACGCTATGGCCACTATGAATTTTTGGTGATGTCGTTCGGACTCACCAACGCCCCAGCAGCATTCATGGATTTGATGAACCGTACATTCAGGCCGTATCTTGACTTGTTCATCATCGTGTTCATCGACGATATTTTGGTGTATTCCCGGAGCCAAGAGGAGCATGAGCAGCATTTGCGGATGACGTTACAGACCTTGAGGGAACACCAGCTTTTCGCAAAATTTTCCAAGTGTGCCTTCTGGTTGGACAGTGTCGGATTCTTGGGTCACGTGATTACGAGAGACGGCATATGTGTGGACCCGAAGAAGATCGAGGCCGTCCAGCAGTGGCCCAGACCGACATCGGTTACGGAGATCCGTAGTTTTCTAGGCCTTGCAGGCTACTACAGGAGATTTGTACAGTATTTCTCCCGTATTGCTGCACCTTTGACAGGTTTGACCCGGAAGGGAGTTCCTTTCGTTTGGACGGAGGAATGCGAGCGCAGTTTTCAGCAGCTGCGGACATGTTTGACTACGGCGCCAGTATTATCTTTGCCTACGGGATCAGGTGGATTTGTGGTTTACTGTGATGCTTCGCGAGTAGGACTAGGATGTGTATTGATGCAACATGATAGGGTAATCGCGTATGCTTCGCGACAATTGAGGAAACATGAACAGAACTACCCTACTCATGATTTGGAGATGGCTGCAGTGGTCTTTGCACTTAAGATCTGGCGACATTACCTATACGGCGAGTCGTGCCAGATATTCACTGACCACAAGAGCTTAAAATATATATTTCAGCAGCGAGACCTGAATCTGAGACAGCGTCGTTGGATGGAACTGGTAAAAGATTACGACTGTGAGATCTTGTACCACCCGGGCAAGGCAAATGTAGTGGCAGATGCTCTGAGCAGGAGGCCCGGGGGTAATCTATCTTATATGTGCGCAGTGCAGAGGCAGTCATCAGCAGATTGGCAGATTTTATGCGACAGCCGAGTTGAGTTCGAATTCACTCCAACAGGGGGACAGCTCGCGCATGTTCGTGCGCACCCACAATTGCTTGACCATATATATGAAGCACAGCGCAACGATGACCGTTGTTCAGAGATCATAGCACAGATGGGACATGGCAAATTATCCGAGTTCGTAGTTGATGAATATGGAATTTTACGATTTGGATCCAGACTGTGCGTACCAGATGCTGAGGGATTGCGGCGCGATATTCTTGAGGAAGCACACCGATCGGCATATAGTGTCCACCCAGGTTCCACCAAAATGTACCATGATTTGAGAGAGACCTACTGGTGGGACGGAATGAAGAGGGACATCGCAGAGTTCGTATCAAGATGCCTGACTTGTCAACAAGTCAAGGCCGAACACCAGAGGCCCGCAGGAGAACTACAGCCATTACCCATTCCAGAGTGGAAATGGGAGCAGATCTCGATGGATTTCGTTGTGGGTCTACCCAGGACCAGTCGAGGGTACGAATCCATTTGGGTGATCGTAGATCGATTGACGAAAGCGGCTCACTTCCTGCCAGTGAAGAAAACTTTTAGCTTCGCTCAGTATGCCCAGCTTTACATCGACGAGATCGTACGATTGCATGGCGTACCGACTTGTATCGTGTCAGATCGAGGCACTCAATTCACCAGCCGACTTTGGCAGAAACTTCAGAAGGCATTGGGCACTCGTTTGAGTTTTAGCACAGCATTTCATCCGCAGACCGACGGACAATCAGAGCGGACCATTCAGACTCTCGAGGACATGCTTCGAGCGTGTGTTTTAGACTTCGGAGGTAGCTGGGATCGTCATTTACCTCTAATAGAGTTCTCCTATAACAACAGTTTCCAGGATACTATTCAGATGGCACCTTTCGAGGCGTTATATGGAAGAAGATGTAGATCACCTGTTTGTTGGACCGAGTTGAGCGAGAGCAGTATCTTCGGACCACAGATCGTGCAGGAGACGACCGAGAAAGTACAGCTAATTAGAGACCGGATGAGAGCAGCCCAGTGTAGGCAGAAATCGTATGCAGACAGACGCCGTCGCAAATTAGAGTTCGCAGTTGGCGACCATGTTTTTCTGAGAATCTCTCCGATGAAGGGCGTGATGCGTTTTGGGCGAAAGGGAAAGCTTAGCCCTAGATTCGTAGGTCCCTTCGAGATTCTCGAGCGTGTCGGCGCTGTTGCATATCGTTTAGCTCTTCCACCTAGTTTTTCAGATGTTCATCCCGTTTTCCACGTGTCAATGCTACGCCGTTATCTTCATGACCCTTCCCACGCGATTCAGCATCAGACGGTTCAGCTCGAACCCGACCTTTCGTTCACCGTGCAGCCAGTTGAAATTTTAGATCGGCAAGTGAAGAAACTTCGATCAAAGGTCCTGCCGTCAGTGAAAGTTCTTTGGCGCAGCCCAAGCAGTGAAGAGATCACTTGGGAGGCCGAGGGAAAAATGCGGACGAAATTCCCCCATCTTTTTGAAGGTATGCGTAGTTACATATGTTAAAATTCGGGGACGAATTTTCTTAAGGGGGGAAGATTGTAACACCTGAGGTCAGGATTAGTAAGTGATTAAGTGTTAATGTGGGATTTTGGCAAAAAGTTTACCAAAAATAGGTTTCTTAAAAACTATCTGGTTTTGTGGTTATTTTGTGGAATTTTATCTCAACCACCCACACTTGTGCACGATAGCAAGGGATAAGATTAGGATATGCCGTATCTTGAGTTTGTGAGTTGTTGTGCTAAGTTAACCATGGTGGTCTAAACTTCCTTGTTTTGTTTGGTGTTGATTGAGGGGTTGTAGTTTTAATTTGGTTTAAGATTGGGGTTGTCTTAAGAGGAGGTTATGATGGGCCTTGATTGTTTCACACTTCCTTCTTTTCAAAATCACGTTTGCCTCTCAAAACTCATCTTGTATACACATACACCAGCAATTTTCAGCTGATTTCAGCAGCCAAAATCAGCACCAACAGCTTCCATCATTATCACAACACAATCCCCTGCTTAAATTCAGCAATCAGATCTCGTAGCATCAGCCCCCCCCATCCTATAGCAGCACATAATCCATCACATCAGCCAACTTTCAACCAATCAGCCACCCAATTTTGAAATTCAGCAGCACCAAATCAGCCTTTAGCATCAGAAGTCCATTTAGGCTGCTCCAAAAACAGCACCCCAGCTGTTACTTCAGCCCATAGTTTAACACACAACACCCCCCTCCATCACAAATACTTCAACATCTTCTCCACCTGCTGCTACTACTTCAAACAACAACAAAAACAACAAGAATCACTATCAGCTAGCAGCACCAGCAACCCATTCTTTTTGCATCAGCAACAGCAGTCGCAAATCAGCCACCATAACACACTCACACCATCCCATACCACCCTCACACCACACCACACACCTCATACCATACACCACACAACTCCACACAACACCAGCAACAACACCATACAATACAACAACAACAGCAACAGCAGGCAACAGCAACAGCATCAGCAAAACTCAGTTTTGCATCAGCATCAGTGCACCAGCTCGGATTCCAGCAGCTCCAGCTCACTACAGCAGCACCTACCCTCTTCTTCTTCTCCTTCTCCCTTGTTGCAAGGTTCCTAGAGGGTATATCTCCTAAACTTTTCGTATATTACGTAGATTAGATGCTTGTTTAGCTAGTTGTCGCGACAAATAGAAATTTCGTGCTAGAATTGTGCCATGATGCTAGATTTAGAGATTTTGGAGTGTTTGTAGGTTAATGAGCCATCTTTAGTGTTAACTAACCTGTTGAAGCCCAGTAGTATCATTAAAATTGGATGATTAGCCTAATTTGCTAAAATCTCGATAATCTAGTTTAATCGATGTCCGTATCATGCGTAAAAGTGATATTGAGTGTTTTATGGAGATT